>CM019824.1:124724452-126000879 GCA_009763385.1 Coix lacryma-jobi var. lacryma-jobi
AATAGTTATTACAAACCATAGTTTTGAATTCAAGCGGAAGCAACATAGTTTTGAAACACAAGTTCTTAGTTCACAATACGGTGCCACATGCCTGATCCGTCCACAAAAGCATCAGGAAAGATAAGGATTGACCATGCCCATGGTCTAGTCACTGCCCTCAACGGGATACAGACAGTTCTCGCAGTAGCCGAAGAAACATTGCCCATCTGCAACAACAAGGGATAGCACCCTGAGTACGAGAAGGTACTCAGCTAGACTTACCCGTCATAAACCAGAAATAATTGACACCAAGGATTATGCAAGGCTGTATCTGAGGTTGGCCACACTTACCTTTTTGCATAAAAGCATTTTATTATTAAATAGTCAACATTAGAGCATTAGCAGTCACTTTTATGTAATCAGCCTGATTATCTAGATTTGCACCTGATCTAGAGCAAACACTTGACTACTTATTCAAGCAAGAGTGACTATTTCATCAATAGCCTTTCAGATTCACCAACCATAACCATCATTAATTCCATATATTACTACGGTAACACATGCTCAGTCAAGTTACTCACTAACCAGGAGCGATGGCGATTATAATCGATTCCTACCAGCTGGGGACAAAATGTCGCACACTCGCCCGACACACCCTGCCAGGTGGCCGTTGGCGACCACTCAGGAGGTTCGAGAACCCAAATCGCGGGACGGCCATGGACCCTTCTACACCGAGGGTTATCTCAATGCCAGGTCGCTCAAGCTATTAACTGCCCACGGTCATGCCAGGTCGATCAGGCCCTGCCTGCCCTCGGACCATGCCAGGTCGATCAGAATAGTTGCCCACGGTACATATAAGGCCCTGGGTGTTAGGCGTCAACGTCTCCGTCACCGGCTCGAAACACCTTACTCGGCTTCACGGGAGGTACCCGCACCTGCTCCATTAAGTGATTGACGCGTTCAAAATGACTGAGGTGTGCCTTCGTCGGGTCCTAATCGACACAGACGGGAGACTACTAGCACACAGAACCCATGTCCTGCTGCCCCTACATCCCGCCCGGTCTCAAATTAATTATCACATGGTTATCTCCACGATAGCACCAGGCTAGTCATGATCAGTATCCACCTATATGCGGGAGACAGGAAATCACCCGACTTTTACCGGTCTAAGCAGGGCTAAGCATATAATCGAGCCTAGACCTAACAAGGATCACAAGATAATATTTGCAGGTGGACAAGGATAATTAATCAATGCAGCAACGGTATCACACAACTCCTATAACCTAATGCAACAATCATAGCAGGTTAACTTGTAAACGGTAATTTGCAAACCGTAGGAGAAAAAATGCTCCGGGGCTTGCCTCGCTCGAAGTCGGCGGGGCGATGATCACGGCACTCTGGCAGGTCCTCAGCGTCTCCTTCCGGATCCTCTCCTCGGGTGTCTCCTCCTGACGCTGCTCCTCCTGCGTGTCTTGGGCTTCCACTACCGACCCTGCATGATGCGGTACATGAATGAATAACATGAATGCACATGGGATGCACGGTGATGCAACATGGAGTAACAATTCAGGAGATAAGCACATGTCATCTACTGCTATTCTTCAACAAGGTAGTCAACATCATCCCAACTATTTAACCTATCAAGATCAACTTGTTAAGCGGTGTTGTCACCACATCAAAGTCTACTTAATGAGCTTACTACCCTCTAATTACTTGCTGAAATAAACCTATTTACACATGCTTTAAACAGCACCCTAACCTAGACAGCTTCAGAAAAATTTACAGAAATTACTGGGAGTTAACAACACCTAATCTAGCTCCCTGTCCAAATTTCAACTCATTTGGACTTAAACTCCATCCTCTATGAAAAAGACAAATTCTATCATGAAAAGGTCCTTTGAACTACACACCCTAGCAAAAAGTGTCAAACAACAGATTTCTTATTTTTCTGCTGTGCTTCCTGGTACAAGAGCAGTGTGCTTAAATTCTCAGGTTCATATTCCTCATATTTTGTTTACTACAAAATAAACAAGGAAACGACATTTAACCATTTTAAAAGCTACTGTCAAATTAATTCACAGAATAACCTCATACTATATTTTTTTCTGAAACTACACATTCATACAAACCTAACAAAACTGGAATCACATTTTTCTGACTTATACATAATTAGTTATGCATTTACCAAGTTATCAGCACTTTTCTAAATTAAATGCATCTACACATAAAAGTATCACCAAGAATGCATTCAACAGTTTTCACTGATAGATCTAAACATGCTTGACCTAACAAAATTTGTTTCACAGTATTTGGACATAAAATGAGCCTTCTATGAATTTTTGAAGCCTTTACATGGATTCTGCAAAACATATTTAAAAGAAAACTCAAACCTAACATACGGACTTCGGCCGAGGCACAAGACACGGCTTCGGCACACTCGGCGCGACTCGCCCGAGGCTTCGAGGCAAGGCTTCGGCACCTTCAGCGCGATTCGGCTGAGGCCCGAGGCTCAGACCCATTTCTCCGATTCGCCCGAGGCACACTGGCAGCCGAGGCTAACCCATTCAGTCGAGGCTACTGACTCAACCGAGACTAGCTGACTCAACCGACACTAGCTGACTCAACCGAACACTTGACTTGGCTCGACTCGACCGAGGCTTACACAACCGACCCGATCGAGGCTCGAGGCGAAGGCTCGGTGCACCCGACTTACCGAGGCCTTCAGCACTCAGGCTCTTCCCTTTCTCTCTTCCTTACTGCCAGTCGGGGCCCGCTGGTCAGGGCGACCAAGCTTCCGAGGCCAGGCTCAGCACGTTACCGCGCGAGGCCAGGCTCGGCAGTCAACGGCGGAGTTTGGCGCCGCGGTCGTTGACCGGCCCTAGCTCGTCGACGGCGACACTTCTGGCGACACGGAGACCATCGTTGGGTGCGGGTTTTCGAGACGAACACGACCGACTAACTTGCTGAGCCAGAGGGATACCGGAGCAAGCTCGACGGCGGCCATGGCGGAGCGGCGGCTCTGCGACTCGGCGGCGGAACTCTCCCCGGCGGCTTGCGACTCGGCGAGATTAACACTAGCCTAAGCAAGTTACAAGAGACCTATTGGAGCAACTCCCAGGCTTCGGCATTCCCGGCATTGTCCGGCGCGATGCACGGCGGCGGTCCATGACGGACACAGCGCGACTGGCCCGTGGTCCGGCGGACTCAGGGCACGAGAGGGGTCTCCATTTGACTCTAAGCTACTACGGCGGTAGAGGAGACTAGAACATGGCTCAGCTTAGGGTAGCATGGCCGGAGATGACCGGTCCACGTGAAGGTCACGGTGGCGGCCATGGCGGAAGCTTGCGGATGGCGTCCGCTGTTCCGGCGGCTAGAGAGGAAGAGAGGGGAAACCAACCCTTACCGGAGAAGGAGAAGATTAGGGCGGAGAAGCTGGCGGAAGGAATCGAACGGCGGTGCGGCGAGTAGCGAGTAATCGCTCGCCGGAGTTCGGCGGCAATGGCGGCGGCGCTTCGCTCTGTGAAGGTGGGGTGGAGTGGAGCGAAAGAGAGACTGAGCAATGGACTGCTCTGCTGGCTGCGAGCACAGGCGGAGCGGAGGCAAACGGAACAAAGTGCTAGGTGCATTGCACCTGGCCAGTTCCCATCGGGGGAACTCCCGACCGGACGCGGCGGCGTCAGGCGTCGAGCTCCACGCGGCGGGCATGCACCGAGCTCTTGGGCGTCGTGGCGAGCTCGGGCGCAAACCACGGGCGGTGATGACGGTGGTTTGGCCGGCCAACGAGGCGGTCTCGCGGCGGCGGCAGGCTCGGTCGGCGCAGAGGGAGCGGCGCGCGCGCGGGAAGAAAGAGAGAGAGGCTGACAGGCCGGGCCCACTAGGGTTTAACTAATGAAGTTTGGTTACAAACTTTGATGCTCCATAACTCCTAAACTAAGCCGAACTAGGAAAAGGTCCCAACAGCAAAGTTGCTTAGAATTTTGTAAGGAACAAATCATCCTTAAGGCTCCAGTCCAAATTCTGTTGTTTAAAAGGAAATTTAGTGCTAAACCATTTTTCTAATGCAAGAAATCCTAACTCAAAAGCTTTTTCTGAGAAAGTGCTTTAAAGCAAAGTTGTTCCCTTCATCAAGATCTACAACTTTGTTATAAGGCACTTGGTCAGAAACAGAAAGCATAACAAGGTTACACTAGAGACCAAACAAGGACTTAAGCATTCAACAAACATATGCACATGAAATGATGAGATGCTATGCTTATGCCATGCCAAATTATGCACTTAAGGATTGCTTAACACCGGGGTGTTACAGAGGGTGAGTGTGAGATGTGCACCAAGCACATGACTGACCTTCTCACTTTGAGAGGTAAATATGCTGCTTTGGTTGGAGAGGTGGATGAGCTTAGAGCTACACCTGTGTTGCTTGGTGCGTGCAAGTCTTGTGCAGGCTTGCAATCCGAGTTGGCAGAGAAGAATGCCAAGATTGAGTCTCTTGAAAAGGCCAGCTCGGGTAGCACTTGTGTGTCTAGGTGTGTTTTGTGTGAGGGCTTGGAGATGGAGATAGCCAATATGAAGGATGACAAGATGCAAACCGAGGAAGAAAACACATACCTTCGGACCATCTTGTCATGGGTGTCTTGTGGTGAGCCGCAGCTTGGGATGATGATTGCCCAGTTCAAGCGTGCTGCTGGAGGTCCAGGTGTAGGTTTTGCTCAGGGTGTTGAGTGTGCTTCGTCTTTTGGTAAGATTGGAGAGTCGAGTGGTCTTAACCCGAGTGAGAAGCCCAACTCCACCACTACTCCCAAGCTAACCAAGATACCACACAAAGAGCCCCTCAAGCCTAACAGCAAGGATGGAGTGTTTGTTGAACCTCCGAGAGCTCCACCCAAGAAACAGACATGGGCTCCAAAACCAAACCACCTCAAAAACAAGCTAGACACAATGCCACCTATCCAAGAGGAGCTCATGCCACAAAAAGGCCAAGTGATTCATACCCACTACCGTGACTACCAACAACCACCTATGAGAGCGGTGAGGTACCATTGGGAGCACTGTGGGAGAGATGGACACTTGAGGGAGTTTTGCTTTAGGCGCAAGAGAGAGGAGCGTCGTGCCAGGGAGATGAACAATGCAGACATGTACCATCCTTTCCATGATGTACATGTGTCGAATGTTCAGAGGAGAGCTGCTAGGCCTAGAGGTCCAATGCCTCAAGGTCCTAGGCCTAAGGGAGGTTTTGCCCGGCGGGATCCTGACTTTGTAGGATATGGACCCCGTGGTGGTGGTTTTGTTGAGCGTTTTCATCCATCGCGTTTTGAGTATCGCGATGGACGCTCTTCCCTCAGCAGACCACGTTTTCCTGTGCGTGGTGATCGCTTTCCCCGTAGGCGTGCTAGGAATGGTTTTTTTCTACAAACTGTTCTTTTGAGCAGCCGACCCAACACTGGTATTCTTCCTATTTTACTCACCCCTGTGTTGGACCGTATGCTCATCCTATGTCTTTTTATTGATGTAGGTAAAACGATTGGAGGACATTTGGTTGGTGGATTCCGGTTGTTCGAGGCACATGACCGGAAACGCCAAGTGGTTCTCCAGTCTTAGTCCTGTTGCCGGAAAGGAGTTTGTCACCTTCAGCGACAATAGCAAAGGTAAAGTGTTGTCTCATGGGTCGGTGCGAGTTAATGAGCACTTTGTGTTGCGTGATGTTGCTCTTGTTTCTAACTTGCATTTTAACCTTCTTTCTGTTTCGCAACTTTTTGATGATGACTATGAGATTCGTTTTAAGCCAAATCTCAGTCGTATTTTAGATCCTCGGGGCAATCTTGTATGTTTGATTTCGCCTTTTGGGAAAGTCTTTCGTCCGAATTTCTCGGAGTCGTTTGGATTTTCTCGCTGTCTTGTGGCTGGTCCTTCCTCTTCTGATCTTTGGAAGTGGCATAGGAGACTCGGTCACCTGAGCTTTGACTTGCTTACAAGGCTTAGCGCACTTGGCCTAATCGGAGGATTGCCCAAGTTGTCCATGGAGAAGGATCTTGTGTGCCATTCTTGTAGACATGGGAAGATGGTTGCCGCTCCAGGAGGTTGTCCGAGGCGGTTTGGAGTTCGGGTGCATGTCCTCGCAACCGCCCTTCAGCCTTGATCCGCGCCACTCTCTCCTGAGCCGTCCGATGCCACTGACCTAGTGACCAAGGGCCAGGATTTGGCCTTGGGGAGGTCACACGGATCGGTGACGTGGCAGGGGGTGAAGCTTGGGCCAACCCAAGTGGCGGGCGCCACCTAGGGGTGGCGGGCACCACCCCTCTTAGGCCCATTTGGGCCCTGCTGAGTGGGCTTTGCTCCTGGTGGGTCCAAATGTCCAAATTTGGTTCAAATCCTGCATTCAAATAAAATTCTATGGACATGTGGAATTCGGTTAGTTTGAAACCTACTCCCTCCATTCCAAATTATAAGACGTTCCAAGAATCTTGGAGAGTCAAAGTTTTTCAACTTTGACCAAAATTATAGAGAAAAATATAAAGATTTATACCATCAAATATACATATTATGGAAATATAACTAATGGAGAATCTAATTGCACTTAGTTGATATCATAAATATTATTATCTTATTATATAAATTTGGTCAAAGTTGAAAAACTTTGACTCTCCAAGATTCTTGGAATGTCTTATAATTTGGGATGGAGGGAGTATTTGACTACATTTCATGCCTTTTAGGTGGACTTTAGGGTCAAATGTTGACGGTAAAACAGGTGTTTAAGGACCGTCAACAGAGGCCAGCGGGCCCAGGGGGAGACCGGTCGGTCTAAGGGTGGGACCGACCGGTCCCACCTGGCGGCCTCTCGCGGTGCCCCGCCTTGTGGTGTCCTCTAGATCCTTCTGGAGTATTCCTGACTTGGTGGTTGCGTTGTCTCCCGTCGGTTTCCTTCTAGGGGAAGCAATCAGCGCTGGTTTCCTGGTTTAGTCCCTGCAGAATCACAATTCACCAAAACTCGTGGAATATTGTCAATTAAAACCCTAAACCTTTGTTGGTGATTGAATTCATGCCCTTTTCATATTTATTTATCCTTTAATTTTGATAGATAACCAGTGTCAACAAGGAGACTTTTGCTCCTGTAGCTCGTTTGGAGGCAATTAGGATACTCTTGGCTTTTGCTGCATCCAAAGGGTTTAAACTTTTTCAAATGGATGTCAAGAGTGCCTTCTTAAACGGCTACATAGAAGAAGAGGTGTATGTGAAACAACCCCCCGGTTTTGAAAATCCCAAGTTTCCAAACCATGTTTTTAAACTTCACAAAGCTTTATATGGTTTGAAACAAGCCCCTAGAGCCTGGTATGATAGGTTGAAAACCTTTTTGCTTGCTAAGGGTTTTAAAATGGGATGTGTTGATAAAACGCTTTTTCTCCTCAAGCAAGGTAAAGACACTCTCTTGGTCCAGATTTACGTGGATGATATAATTTTTGGTGGTTCTTCTCACGCTTTGGTTGCCAAGTTTGCAGATCTTATGAGCAGGGAATTTGAGATGAGCATGATGGGCGAGTTGACTTTCTTTCTCGGGTTGCAAATTAAGCAATCCCGAGAGGGGACGTTTGTGCACCAGGGCAAGTATACCAGAGACATACTGAAGAAGTTCGATATGGGTGAGGCCAAGCCTCTTCCAACACCCATGTCGACAACGATGGCCCTGGATGCGGACAAGGATGGAGAAGCTGTGGACCAGAAGGAGTACCGAAGCATGATCGGGTCACTGCTCTACCTGAAGGTGACGCGCCCGGACATTTAGTTCGCGGTGTGTCTTTGTGCGCGCTTTCAGGCATCGCCGCGCACCTCTCACTGTCAGGCGGTCAAGCGCATTATAAGGTACCTTCGTTTTACACCTGAGTTCGGGATTTGGTATTCAGCTTCCTCCACCCTCTCCCTTTGCGGTTATTCTGATGCCGATTTTGCTGGTTGCCGACTTGAGCGCAAGTCCACTTCTGGGACTTGTCAGTTTTTAGGTTCTTCTCTTGTATCTTGGTCTTCTCGGAAGCAGTCTAGTGTCGCACAGTCTACCACAGAGGCTGAATATTTTGCTGCGGCTAGCTGCTGTTCTCAGTTTCTTTGGATGATGGCCACTTTGCATGATTTTGGTCTGAGCTTTTCTCGAGTTCCTTTGTTTTGTGACAGCACGAGTGCAATTAGCGTTGCTAAGAACCCCGTGCTGTATTCTAAGACCAAACACATTGATGTGCGCTTCCATTTTCTACGAGACCATTTTGAGAAGGGTGATATCGACCTTCGCCATGTCGATACTCATTATCAGTTGGCAGATATTTTTACCAAGCCTTTGGACCAATCAACCTTTAACAGGTTGAGAGGTGAGCTTGGTGTGTGCTTCCCCTTTTAGATGGGGGAAACATTTTGGTTATTGTATCATATACTAACTCTTTTTCTTTCGTTTTGTTGTCTTATCTGATAGGTTAGCCTTTGCATTTCATCATGCATGTTTACTTCCTTAGCTTCATGATTATAATCCTTAGAATGTAATTATGCTCTGTCTAGTATGCTCTGATGCTATATGATGATGCTTGTAGCTTATGCTCTTCCTGATCACTGATACATGTTGTGAGCTGAGCTATTTTGTATATGGTGAATTTGCTTAATGAACTTAAAATTTGAAATTTGCTCACTATTGAGATTGGCAACTAGCATGTGTAGAATGTGTTGAAATCACTTGTGCTTTTCATATATGCTAGGTTGCTATGTCTCTAGTTCTGAGTCATTCACTTGCTTGGTATGTTCATATTCTGTTATAAAATTGAACCAAGTTTTAAGTGAATTGTAAAGATCGAGATGGGATTGCTTGTCAACACATCACGGTATCGAGACTGTTTCTCATTGCACTTTGAGTTAAACTTGAGCCGTGTAGTGTATGACCGAAACCGACGCTTTAAGCTTCTGATTGCATATGCATAGGCTTAGCTCAGTTGAAAAGTTAGGCAATGACAAGCTTTCAACCTCTCGCAATCACATGCTAAATTCTGAGCTTGTGTAATTTCACCGCTGCAACTCCAATTTAAAATTGAAATCACAAGTCTATGTTTCATTCTATAGCATGATGATTGAACTTTGCTAGGGGTAGTTCACCTTGTATACATGTTTACCACTTGCTTGACTTCCTGTCTATACATGTTTAGTGCTATTTTGATGGTGAATACCTTTTTGGCTAAAACTGCTCACTTTGCTCATATGTTCATATTTCGTATTTGGTGATCAGTTTGAGCCTTTGCTAGCATGTTGTGTATGTTGTTGAGTCATCGGATCAGCACTCTATAGAGCATCTTTTCATTCTATCGAGTATATTCCTGAAGCCGCTAACTTGCATTTTTGAATCATATGCATTTGGAAGGGAGAAGTCTGCTTGATAATGCATTATCAACTAAGGGGGAGAAATTTGTCAAATCATAAGGGGGAGAACATCAAATCATATCTTAGTTGTGTGCACTTTTGAAGGGGGAGCTTGCTCAAGGGGGGGTTTGCTCGTTTGACGATTTTTTAATTGGTTTGGAGAGATTTTATGCTAGTCGTGTTGAGCCTCTGCCTCTATCTTGAGGGACTAGCAGTTTTACTCCTTGAGCATGTTGTTCAATTGGTATCAAGCTTTCTCGCTAGTGGTGTTGAGCCCGTTCTGCCGCTTCTTGAGGGCTAGCTCTATTTTGCTTGAATTTGAATTGGTATCGAGCTTTCCTGCTAGTGGTGTTGAGCCTGTTCTACCTCTTCTTGAGGGCTTGCTTTGTTTTGCTTGGTTGCGTCGAGCCGTTGCCCATGTCTTTGGGGACCAAGTTGTCTTGCTCTTTCCACTTGATCTTCCTTCGGCTTTGCTATGCTTTTGGGTCATTTGGTCGAGTTCTCTCTCCCTCTTCTTCTATCTTCATTATGATTTGTGTTGGTAGTTGACAATGCACTCATCAAGGGGGAGATTGCGGATACATGGGTGTATGCCGGGTCTTGAGTGATGAGTGATTGTCAACGGGTTTGATGCGCATGTTCTTTGGCTTGTGTTGTGTGGGTGTCAAGCATGGAGACAGTGATCGAGGGCAAGGTGAAGGTCAAGTAGAGACGTGCCGTGCCGACGGACCGAGAGCGGTGAAGGGCGGATGTGAGGCTTGGACTGAGGGACCGGTGGCCTGAGGATCAGCTATGGTGGCTGATAGCCTAGGACAGCGACGAGCGGAGACTTGCGAGGCACGGTGTTGCTCGGGTCGAGGACCTGGGGACACGTGTCGGTGGACGGGGTGCACGGGCGGTGCATCCCCTCTACGACGTCTGTTTGATGGTTGAGCCACAGAAAAACCATCCGGTGGACGGTTTCCAGGTTTGGGCCACAAAACCTGGGTGCTGCGGGTTTTCCCGAGTTTGGGCCACAAAACTCAGGCTGAGGACGGTTTCCAGGTTTGGGCCTCAAAACCTGGGCGCTGGCGGGTTTCTGAGTTTGGGCCACAAAACTCAGGCGATGGACGTCGGGTTTCTCGGTTTCGGCCTCAAAACCGGGGGATGGTCGTGAAGACAGGTTTCCCGGTTTCGGCCTCAAAACCAGGGGCGAGTTCCGTGGAAAAGGACGAGCAGAGCTGTGGCGGCACATGGCGGCAATCGGTGAGGTTGCGTCAAGGCAACGCTACCAGTTGTGCGGGCGTGGCCGTTGGATCAACATCTACTCCGAGTTGGTCCAGAATAACCTTAGGATTTAGCTGGTTCGCTCTGTAAATAATTAGGGGTAGAGTGGGAATTAGAATTAGGATAAGTAGGGGGAGACACCCACCTCCCAAACTATCTCAGTCATTCGCTATTCTTCACTTAGGGTTTTCCTGCTCTCCCAATCCCTGCTGTAGCTACTGAGATCTGCAGAGAACCATACCTCTGTGTTTATGAGATTTTGAGGAAGTGAGACCGTAATCTCACTATTGTAGCGTGTGGTAACCACACGGTTACAAATTCATGGTTGTGATTCGTGTTTTGGTGTTGTTCTTCACGGGTTGCTTTTCTCCACGATTTTCCCGTTGGTCGATCTCCCTCCTCGTTGCATCTTTTGAGATTCTGTTTGAACAGAGTTGTTCTTGATCGTGAGGCACAACTTTCCACCGAAGGATTTCATCTCTAACCTCATGAGCTAGTAGATCGGTCCGATGCCTGTCCAGTAAGGTTCCAGAGAGGGTCTTTTCGCATCGGACACGTCCGGTGCCTGGTCATCGGACGCAGGCCAGCGTCCGTTGCAGGGTCTTCTGCACTATTTTATCCGCAGTTTGTTCATGCGATCTCGGATTTGATTTTGGGTTTTTGCGTTGGGTTTCTAGAGTCGTACAGTGTCCCGTTGTGCTTCTTGGAAGCATCCACCCTACATCTAGGATCATGGACTCTATCAAGCTCTAGGTTTGCTCTTGGGGTTGATTTTTGGAGAGAGAGGCTAAAGGTTTCTGAAAAGAAATTTGAGGCTCTCATTCACCCCCCCTCTGGTCGCCTTGCATTAGCACTTTCGGTCCTTCACTAGAGCCTGGTATGATAGGTTGAAAACCTTTTTGCTTGCTAAGGGTTTTAAAATGGGATGTGTGGACAAAATGCCTTTTCTCCTTAAGCAAGACAATGACACTCTCTTAGTCCAGATTTACGTGGATGATATCATTTTCGGTGGTTCTTCTCACGCTTTGGTTGCCAAGTTTGCAGATCTTATGAGCAGGGAGTTTGAGATGAGCATGATGGGTGAGTTGACATTCTTCCTCGGGTTGCAAATTAAGCAATCTCGAGAAGGGACGTTTGTGCACCAGGGCAAGTACACCAAGGAGATCCCGAAGAAGTTCGATATGGGTGAGGCCAATGCGGATACATGGGAGTATGCCGAGTCTCGTGTGATGAGTGATTGTCAATGGGTTTGATGCGCATGTTCTTTGGCTTGTGTTGTGCAGGTGTCGAGCACGGAGACAGTGATCGAGGGCAAGGTGAAGGTCAAGTAGAGACGTGCCGTGCCGATGGACCGGGAGCGGTGAAGGGCGAACGTGAGCCTTGGACTGAGGGACCGGTGGCCTGAGGATCAGCTGTGTGGCTGACAGCCTGGGACAGCGACGAGCGGAGACTTGCGGGACATGGTGTTGCTCGGGTCGAGGACCTGGGGACACGTGTCGGTAGACGGGGTGCACGGGCGGTGCATCCCCTCTACAGCGCCGGTTTGCTAGTTGAGCCACAGAAAAACCACCGGTGGACGGTTTCCAGGTTTGGGCCACAAAACCTCGGTGCGACGGGTTTGCCAAGTTTGGGCCACAAAATTCGGGCAGAGGACGGTTTCCAGGTTTGGGCCTCAAAACCTGGGCGCTGCGGGTTTCTGAGTTTGGGCCACAAAACTCAGGCGATGGACTGCGGGTTTCCCGGTTTTGGCCTCAAAACCGGGGGATGGACTTGAAGGCCTGGTTTCCCGGTTTCGGCCACAAAACCGGGGGCGGAGTCCGGGAAAAGGACAAGCGGAGCGGAGGTGGCACGTGGTTGCAATCGGTGAGGTTGCGTCAAGGCAACACTACCAGTTGTGCGGGTGTGGCCGTCGGATCAGCATCTTCCTCGAGTTGTTCCAGGATAGCCTTAGGGTTTGGCTGGGTCACTCTGTAAATACTTAGGGGTAGAGTGGATGAGAACACAAGGTTGATATGTGCCCTTGTGGTTCCCTTCCTGAGTGACGAGTGATCGATCAACGGGCAACATGTCTCATGGCTATGTTGATGTGCAGGTGCGGAGCTCGGAGACAGTGGTCTAAGGTGAGGTGAAGGTCAAGTGGGACGTGCCGTGCCGACGGACCGGGTGCGGTGAAGGGCGGACGTGGAGCTTGGACCGACGGACCGGGAGACCTGAGGACCAGCTGTGGTGGCTGGCACATGGCGTTGACAAGCAAGAGCACATGGGGATGTGCGGTGCATCGGCCGAGTCGGGAGGAAGGTGATGGCGTCGTGACACTTAGCGGGAGGCCAAGAAGGATGGCGAATGCACTGTGCCCGGCATGGAGGCTGGACATGCTTCGGCATCAGTGCTGGAAGTCGGGGTGTGCGAACCACATCCCGCCTTCGGCACGGGTTCGGTAGCTGAGCCTCAAAAAGCTACCCTCGACGGTTTCCGAGTTTGGGCCTCAAAACTCGGGGTGGCCGGTTTCTGAGTTTGGGCCTCAAAACACGGCGTGGATGGTTTCCAGGTTTGGGCCTCAAAACCTGGGCACGCGGGTTTCTGAGTTTGGGCCACAAAACTCAGCCGGAGGACGGGTTTCCCGGTTTTAGCCTCAAAACCGGGGGAAGGCCCAGGTTTACCGGTTTCGGCCTCAAAATCGGGGGGAGGTCCGCAAAAAAGGACGGTCGACGCGTGGCGGCGTGGAGAGGCTAGCGCGGCGGCACAGCTATCCGCGAGGAAGGCGCGGCGGTCGACAGGGCGGCACGTGGCGGCATCCTGAGGCTTGCGTCGAGGCGAAGCTAAGGATGAGGAAGGCGCGTGGCCGTCGGATCGTCATCAAGCAGAGTTGGACCGGGATACCCATAGGGTTGGCCGCTTCACTCTTGTATCTAGGAGTAGAAGGGGCTTACTGTATTAGGCTATAAATAAGGGAGGCACCCCTCCTCTCTCTCCATCCTGGTAGTCATTTGTTCCTAAGTACTCTCTCTCTATCTAGTCCCCGCTTAGGTTCTAATCATACCTAGCTGCTAGCGATCCACAGAAAAGACTCAATCATGTCTTTGTGTTTTGGGAAGTTCAGGAAGTGAGACTGTAATCTCACGTTTGTAGCATGTGTTAGCCACACGGTTGCAAATTCGTGGTTGTGATTCGCGTTTTGTTTGTGTTCTTCGCGGATTGCTTTTTCTCCACGTTTTCCCATCGATTGATCTCTTTGCTTGGTGCATCTTTCGCAAATCCATTTGAACCAGGTTGTTCTAGTTCGTGAGGCAATTCTTTCCTCTGAAGGAATCCATCTCTAACCTCACGGTCTAGGAGATCGGGCGATTTTCGTTTTGGATCACGTTCTTGCTCCTTTGTCCTGAAATCTTTCGATTCACTGATTTGGAGTTAGGTTCGAGCCATGATCTCTTAGGAGTAGCTCACTAACATCCTTGTGACCTCTCCGATCGAATCCAAGCCCTAGAGCTTTTGATTCGGAGGAGATCGGGTTGAATCACTGAAGAGATGTGCTGCTTTCGGGGGCATCGGACGCTCGTCACGGGAGCATCGGACGCTGCTGTTCTAAGCATCGGACGCTCTGGTGACACGTGTCAGTCCGAGTGCTTTTGTGTTGGCATCGGACGCTAGGCATCGGACATGTCCGTTGGTCATCGGACACGCCAGAGCCATAGCATCAGACGCTGGACGATCACTGTTCACAGCGTCCGATGGGTGTCCAGTAAGGTTCCAGAACCGCCCTGTTTGCATCGGACGCGTCCGGTGGTTGGTCATCGGACGCTGGTCAGCGTCCGATGCTACTGGTTTCGTGCAGTTTCGTCCACGGTTTGTTCGTTCGTTGTCGGTTTTGATCTCCGGCTTTTGCGTTGGGTTTCTAGAGTCGTGTAGTGTCTCGCTGTGCTTCTAGGAAGCATCCACCCTACATCTAGGGTCGTGGACACTTACGAGCTCTAGGTTTGCTCTTAGGGTGACTCTTGGGACAGTGGCTGAAAGTTTCCAAAAGGAAAATTTTAAGCTCCCATTCACCCCCCCCTCTGGTCGCTTATTCGGTCCTTCAATTGGTATCGGAGCAGGTTAAGGATCTATTCTACCTTAATCGGTTTCGGATCCTAAGGGCGACATGGAATGAGGGAATGGCAAGGCTCCGTGGTTCGATGGAACGAACTATCCCTATTGGAAGATTCGGATGCGTGCTTATCTCAACAGCATCAGTTCTTCCGTTTGGGAAATATGAGTGAAATTTGAGTACGTGGTCCTTCCGGCTCATGTGGGTCAGGTCCAGATTGACCAACACGAGGCCAACTCAAAGGCCTGTAACGCTCCTTTGGCCAGCATCTCCCTTCCTGAGTTCGAACGTGTCTCTGAGCTTGAGACGGCACGAGAGATCTGGGTGAAGCTTCAGAGCTATCACGAGGGGACCGCTCAGGTCAAAACCAGACTCTTCGAGGCGTACAAGCGCGAGTACGAGAACTTTGTTCAATTGGAGGGAGAGACGATTGACGCCATGTTCGCTCATTTCCAGACGATCGTGAACAAGATGTGTGCCAATCGGGCCAACCTACCCTATGACAATCATGATAGGGCTCTCAAGTTGCTATACGCCCTAGATCGGAGGGTATGGGAGGTGAAGGTGTCGACCATTATTGAGTCTGCTGCTTACGACACCCTCACTGTGGACGAGCTATTCAGCAAGCTCAAGTCCACTGAGATCGATCACTTGACTCAGGCCAAGCTGAAGAACCCATCTTCATATTCCATGGCTTTGGTCTCAGGCAAGGGTGGATCGACTCTTTCCGCTGACGCTTCACCACCTCTCTTTGTTTTGTCTTCTTTGCTTTCAGTGATAGAGGAGCAGGTGGAGGCGTTGGACGATGACGAGCTCGCCCTCATCGTCACCCGGTTCTTGCGGTTTCACAACAACCGCCTGAATCGCCGGCGTGGTGGCGCACGTGAGGGCTGCTATGGATGTGGGGATCCAGATCACATCGTCGCGAACTGCCCCAAGCGCGACAAGACCTTCCCCGGCAAGAACCGCAACTCCAGGCGCAAGGGCAAGCCGGAGAACAAGGCCGGGAAGAAGAAGAAGGGCGGCTACCGATGAGAGGACATGGAGAAGGCTTTCGACGCCGGCAAGCATGCCTTCCCCGCCACCTCCAGCGACGGCGAGAAGACTTCCGATGGCGACTCCAGCGACGATGGGTCCGAGCACAAGACTGAAGAACGCTTCAACGGACTCTGCTTCTTCGGCAAATCCTCCAAGGGCCTTTGCACCATGGCCTTGGACGAAGAGGACCGCAAGTGCCAGGACAAGGACGATGGCACCGACGACGACGACGACGACGACGACGCTTCTGAGGTATCATCCTCTTCTCTTGTCGATCGTCTTACCGGTGAGCGCGATTCTCTTGTCGACATAGTTCTCAGTCAGGACAAGCAACTCAAGCGAGCTATCCGAGAGCACAACGAGTTTAAGGCTAAGATGAATGATGCGCTTAAGGAGCTTGAGTTTGCTAAGTCTAAGGTGAAAGTGTCTGATGAGGAGGAGTGTGAGGAGTGAACGATGCATATGACAAACTTTGCCACCCTGCAAACCAAGTATGCCTCTTTGATTGAGGTGTATGATGAGCTGAAGAGTAGGCTAGACTTGGTGGGTGATTGCAAAGAGTGTCCCTCCCTGAAGAAGGAGCTGGAGGAAGTGAAGGCTAAGCCTTCTTTGCTGGGTGCGTGCAAGCTTTGTCCTAGCTTGCGAACTGAGTTGGCAGAAGTTAGTGCCAAGCTTGCTGAAGCTATGAAGGCCAGCTCAGTTAGCACCTTGTCCGCTCCATGTGAGCGATGCATGGGGATGGAGCTTGAGATTGCCAACTGTCGGCATGCCAGGATGCAAACCGAGGAGGAAAACACATACCTTCGGTCCATCCTGAGTTGGGTGTCATGCAGTGAGCCACAGTTGGGCATGATGATCAGTCAGTTCAAGAGGGGAACTGATTGTTCGGGAGTAGGCTTTGCTTCAGGTGGGATGGGTGCTAGTATCTTTGGCAAGATCGGTGAGTTTAGTGGAGTGAGCCCTAGTGAGAAGCCATCCGCTATCCCTAAGCTTATCAAGATCACCCCACCCGAGCCTCCCAAGCCTATCACCAAGGATGGCATCCTTGATGAACCTCCCAAGGCTCCACCTCGCATGCAAGTGTGGGTTCCCAAACCTAACCATCTTAAGAACACACTTGACACCCTTCATGACGTCTGTAGTGATCCCCTTCCGAAGGGCAAGCAGCCAGCCAGAGTGAACAACCCCCGCAATCATAGGAACCAACAACCCAAGAGAGTGGTGAGGTTCGAGTGTGAGTACTGTCACCGTGAGGGTCACCTAGCTGAGTTTTGCTTTCGGAGGAAGAGAGACGCTAGGAAGGAGTTGGAGCTGAACAACCAGTCCAGGCACCACCCTCTCCATGGTGTGCAAGGTCGGGGAGTTCAGAGGTAGGGCGCTAGACCTGGAGGTGCACCCCCTCAGGTAGCTAGGCCCAGGCAGCCAGACCACGGGGTGGTGGTCGTGCCCGTCGCGGTTCCGGTCGTCCTCAATATGATCGGGAGCCGAGTGTAAGAGGCTTTGCTGCTCAGTCCCATAGCGGACCACCTTTTTAGTATGGTGGTGATCGCTTTGCTCAAATGGGACAAGTAGGTCAGTTTGGAGGTTTTCCGTTCCATAGCAGACCACCCTTTTAGGTTGGTGGTGATCGCTATCCACCCATGGGACGAGGACAGCTTGGTGTTGCTACTAACACTTTTTCTGGGCCTATGACACAGCACTGGTATCCCTCTCAGTATACTAACCCTAGTGTTGTGCCATATGCTCACTTCCTGCCTTTCTATTGATGCAGGAACTTCGGTTGGAGAACATGTGGCTCATGGATTCCGGGTGTTCGCGACACATGACCGAAAAGAAGGAATGGTTCTCCAGCCTTAGCCCCGTGATGCACAAGGAGTACATCACTTTCGAGGATAATAGTAGAGGTAAGGTTGTTTCTCATGGAGCTATCCGGCTCAATGAGAACTTTGTTCTTAAGGATGTCGCTTTGGTTTCTAACTTGCATTATAATTTGCTTTCTGTTTCGCAACTTCTTAAGGATGATTGTGAAGTGCGTTTTAAGAAAGGTCTGAGTCGTGTTTTAGACCCTCGGGGTGATCTTATTTGTTGGATTGTCCCGTTTGGCCGTGTTTTCAGAGCCAACTTTTCTCGTTCTTTCGGCTCTGCTAGATGTTTGATGGCTGGTCCTTCTTCTGATTTGTGGAAGTGGCATAGGAGGCTCGGTCACTTGAGTTTTGACTTGCTTGCAAGACTTAGCTCACTTGGCCTAATCCAAGGATTGCCCAAGCTTAAGTTTCAGAAGGACCTTGTTTGCCATCCGTGTCGTCACGGGAAGATGGTTGCTGCTTCTCACCCACCTGTTAATTAGGTGATGACAAAGCGACCCGGCGTGCTTTTACACATGGACACAGTTGGTCCAGCTCGGGTTTGCTCAGCGGGTGGGAAGTGGTACGTTCTAGTGATCGTTGACGATTTTTCGAGGTACTCTTGGGTATTTTTCATGGAGGGTAAGGATGAAGCTTTTCCTTTCGCTCGTGATTTGATTTTGAGGTTGAAAACTGAGTTTCCCCCTGATACCATTAGAGCTATTCGTAGTGATAATGGTACTGAGTTTGATAACTCTTAGTTTGCCTCTTTTTGTTCTTCTAATGGCATCGAGCATCAGTTTTCTTCTCCTTATGTCCCCCAGCAAAACGGTGTTGTTGAGCGCAAGAACTGGACCCTTGTTGAGATGGCCAGGATGATGCTCGATGAGCATAGGACTCCTAAGCGTTTTTGGGCCGAGGCAATCAACACCGCTTGCCATGTTTCAAGTCGCATCTTTCTTCGGGCTCTCATGAAGAAAACATCTTATGAGTTGCGTTTTGGACGGGTACCCAAGGTGTCTCATTTTCGGGTGTTTGGGTGTAAGTGGTTTATCCTGAAGCAAGGCAATTTGGACAAATTTGAATCTCGCTCTGCTGATGGTGTGTTTCTTGGTTATGCTTCGCATTCGCGCGCTTATCGAGTTCTTAACCTTGAAACTAACCGGATAGTGGAGACCTGCGAGGTCACATTCAACGAGACTATGCCTTGTATTTCTTCTGCTTTTGATGTTGCAGGAGAACAGGAGCTGGGAGAGACCATCTTTGTGGAGGAGGAGCAGGAGAATGCCGATTGGGGTGATCCCGAGCCAACTCCACTGGCTGCCCCCGTCGACCCTGTGACGACTACTTCAGCTCAAGGACCCGATCCCACGACTTCTTCTTCTTGGGGTCCTCTTGAGCCACCTCTCTAGCAAGCACCGACTGCACCTGGGAGAGCGACAGCATCTGGCGAAGGGGAGGCGACTTCGGCGAGGCAAGTGCCCCGGAGCGTTCAGCAGACTCACCCCCCGCAGCAGATGATCGGCGGCATCGACCAGCGAGTCACACAGTCGCGAGCGTATGAAATCTCACACTTTGCTCATTCTGCATTCGTTGCTTCTTTTGAACCCAAAGATGTTGGACACGCACTATCTGATTCTAACTGGGTAAATGCCATGCATGAGGAGCTAGAAAACTTTGAGCGAAACCAAGTTTGGACCCTAGTTCCACCTCCACCAGAATGCCACCCGATAGGTACCAAATGGGTTTTCAAAAACAAAGAGGGTGAGGATGGGATGGTATTGAGGAACAAGGCTAGGCTAGTAGCCCAGGGTTTTTGCCAAAAGAGGGGATAGACTATGAGGAAACCTTTGCCCCTGTAGCCCGTTTAGAAGCCATTAGAATCGTTCTAGCCTTTGCTGCTTCGAAGGGTTTTAAGCTTTATCAGATGGATGTCAAGAGTGCCTTCTTGAATGGGTATATAGAGGAAGAGGTTTATGTTAGGCAACCCCCTGGTTTCGAGGATCCCAAGTTTCCAAACCATGTTTATAAACTTTCAAAAGCTTTGTATGGATTGAAACAAGCCCCGAGAGCGTGTTATGATCGTTTGAAAACCTTTTTACTCTCTAAGGGTTTTAAAATGGGACGAGTCGATAGAACTTTGTTTCTCCTCAAGCAAGGCAATGATACCCTGATAGTCCAGATTTACGTGGATGATATCATCTTTGGTTGCTCCTCTCATGCACTTGTTGCCAAGTTTGCAGATACTATGAGAAGGGAGTTTGAGATGAGTATGATGGGTGAGTTGACCTTCTTCCTCGGGTTGCAAATCAAGCAAACCCGAGACGGGACGTTCGTGCATCAAGGCAAATACACGAAGGACATCCTGAAGAAGTTCGACATGGGCGAGGCCAAGCCTCTTACAACGCCCATGTCGACGACTGCGGCGATGGACGCGGACCAGGACGGAGAGCTGGTTGACCAGAAGGAGTACAGGAGCATGATCGGCTCGCTCCTGTATCTGATGGTGACGATGCCGGATATACAGTTTGATGTGTGTCTGTGCGCTCGTTTTTAGGCGTCCCCTCGGACTTCCCACAAGCAAGCGGTCAAGCGCATCATGAGGTACCTCTGATACACCCCTGAGTTCGGACTTTGGTATTCCTCCTCTTCGAACCTCTCGCTTTGTGGTTATTCCGATGCGGATTTTGCCGGCTGTCGGCTTGAGCGCAAGTCTACTTCTGGGACTTGTCAGTTTCTTGGCTCTTCATTGGTTTCGTGGTCTTCTTGCAAACAGGCGAACATAGCCCAGTCTACTACAGAAGCCGAGTATGTTGCCGCTGCTTCTTGTGCTTCGCAGCTTTTATGGATGGTTGCTACATTGCGTGATTTTGGTCTAGATTTCAGTCGGGTCCCTTTGCTTTGCGATAGCACTTCTGCCATTAGTGTAGCAAAGAACCCTGTTCTTCACTCCAAGACCAAACACATCGATGTCCGCTTTCACTTTCTTCGTGATCACTATGAGAAAGGCGACATTGATCTTAGGCATGTAGACACCCATAACCAGGTTGCGGATATTTTCACCAAGCCTTTGGATCTCTCAACTTTTGCTAGGTTGAGAGGTGAGCTTGGTGTGTGTTTCCCCTTTTAGATCGGGGAAGCATTTTGTTTATGTACCATAGATTAACTTTCTGATCCTTTTTGTTTTTGGGTCTTGAGTCTTTTTGGTTTTATTTTGGCTCCGATTCTGACTTCATCATGTATGCATCTTGCATTTTCAAGCTTCATGTCTATATTCTTGAGAATGAATTTATGCTCTGATTAGTGTATGCTTTGATGATATATGATGATGCTTGTAGCTTAGGCTCCTTTTGATCACTGATACATGTTGTGAGCTAAGCTATACTTTTCAGAATGATGAACATGTCTAATGAACTTAAAACTTGTTACATGTTCACCATTGAGATTGGCAACTAGCATGTGTATGATGTGTTGAGGTCACTTGAGCTATTTCATATATGCTAGGTTGCTATGTCTCTAGTTCTGAGTCAATCACTTGCTTGGATTGTTCATATTCTGCTTAAAATGAACCAAGTTTTAGTGAATTGAAAAGATCGAGATGGGATTGCTTTGCCAGCACATCACGGTATCGAGACTGTTTCTCATTGCACTTTGAGTTAAACTTGAGCCGTGTAGTGTAAGACTGAAACCGATGCTTTAAGCTTCTGATTGCATATGCATAGGCTTAGCACGCTTGAAAAGTTAGGCAATGACAAGCTTTCAACCTCTCGCAATCAGATGCTGATTTTAAACTTGTGTTAATAACCGCTGCAAATTCTCTGATAAAATCTGAAAACACAAGTCTATGTTTCATTCTATAGCATGATGGTTGAACTTTGCTAGGGGTAGTTCACCTTGTATACTTGTTTAGCACTTGCTTGACTTCCTGTCTATACATGTTCAGTGCTATTTTGATGGTGAAACTCCTTTCTGAACTGCTTAAAACTGCTCACTTGGCTTATGCATTCATATCTTGTGTTCGGTGATCAGTTTGAGCCTTTGCTAGCCCTTGTGTATGTTGCTATGAAGTCGGATCTGCACTCATTAGAGCATTTTTTCACTCTTTCGAGTATATCCCTGAAGCTGCTAACATGCATTTTTGACTCATGTGCATGTGCTTGACTCCGATAGGCATGGCCTAGCTCCGTTTGACTTACTTGAGCTCTTTTCCTTCTCTTTTGATTGCAAATTGCCCCAAGGGGGAGAATTGGGGGAGAATGTCTTTTTATGGTGATAATTTGCAATTTATGCTTCACTTGCTGAGGGGGAGTTCTTTGAGTGAGGGGGAGTTTTTCTGCGTGCTCCGAGTCGGTTTTGTTTGATATCGATCTTTTCAGCTAGTTGCGTCGAGCCTCTGTGCCTCTGTCTTAAGGGACTAGCTGTCTTCATCATGTTTTGATGGTTCTTGATTGGTATCGTGCTTACTGCTGGTTGTGTTGAGCCTCTGTGACTCTATCTTGAGGGACTAGTAGTAGCTGCTTCATATGCAGTCTTCAGTTGGTATTCGAGCTTTCAGCTAGTGGTGTTGAGCCCCTTCCGCCTCTTCTTGAGGACTAGCTAGTTTTTGACTTGGTTGCGTCGAGCTGTTGCCCATGTCTTTCGGAACCAAGTCTTGTGCTCTGATTTTGATCGAGTTTTGCTTCTTGATGAGTTGTTGCTCTGATTTCTTGCTTGGTTGTGTCGAACCGTTGCCCATGTCTTTGGGGACCAAGCTTCGCTTATCTCGATTTGTTCTTCTTCGGCCTTTTCTCTGGCTTTTGGACATTTCGAGTGAGTTTTCTCCTTCTACCTTATTCTGCTTTCTTTTATTTTGGTTACGGTTACTATGAGTTGACGATGCACTCATCAAGGGGGAGATTGAGAACACAAGGTTGATATGTGCCCTTGTGGTTCCCTTCCTGAGTGTTGAGTGATCGATCGACGGGCAACATGTCTCTTGGCTGTGTTGATGTGTAGGTGCGGAGCTCGGAGACAATGGTCTAAGGTGAGGTGAAGGTCAAGTGGGACGTGCCGTGCCGACGGACCGGTGCGGTGAAGGGCGGACGTGGAGCTTGGACCGACGGACCGGGAGACCTGAGGACCAGCTGTGGTGACTGGCACATGGCGTTGACAAGCAAGAGCACATGGGGATGTGCGGTGCATTGCCGAGTCGGGAGGAAGGTGATGGCGTCGTGACACTTGGCGGGAGGCCGAGAAGGATGGCGAATGGACTGTGCCCGGCATGGAGGCTGGACATGCTTCGACATCAGTGCTGGAAGTCGGGGTGTGCGAACCACATCCCGCCTTCGGCACGGGTTCGGTAGTTGAGCCTCAAAAAGCTACCCTCGACGGTTTCCGAGTTTGGGCCTCAAAACTCAGGGTGCCCGGTTTCCGAGTTTGGGCCTCAAAACTCGGCGTGGACGGTTTCCAGGTTTGGGCCTCAAAACCTGGGCGCGCGGGTTTCTGAGTTTGGGCCACAAAACTCAGACGAAGGACGGGTTTCCCGGTTTTAGCCTCAAAACCAGGGGAAGGCCCAGGTTTCCCGGTTTCGGCCTCAAAACCGGGGGGAGGTCCGCAAAAAAGGACGGTTGACGCGTGGCGGCGTGGAGAGGCTAGCGCGGCGGCGCAGCTATCCGCGAGGAAGGCGCGGCGGTCGACAGGGCGGCACGTGGCGGCATCCTAAGGCTTGCGTCGAGGCGAAGCTAAGGATGAGGAAGGCGCGTGGCCGTCGGATCATCATCAAGCAGAGTTGGATCAGGATACCCCTAGGGTTGGCTGCTTCGCTCTTGTATCTAATAGTAGAAGGGGCTTACTGTATTAGGCTATAAATAAGGGAGGCACCCCTCCTCTCTCTCCATCCTGGCAGTCATTTGTTCCTAAGTACTCTCTCTCTATCTAGTCCCCGCTTAGATTCTAATCATACCTAGCTGCTAGCGATCCACAGAAAAGACTCAATCATGTCTCTGTGTTTTGGGAAGTTCAGGAAGTGAGACCGTAATCTCACGTTTGTAGCGTGTGTTAGCCACACGGTTGCAAATTCGTGGTTGTGATTCGCGTTTTGTTTGTGTTCTTCGCGGATTGCTTTTTCTCCATGTTTTCCCGTCGATTGATCTCTTTGCTTGGTGCATCTTTCGCAAATCCATTTGAACCAGGTTGTTCTAGATCGTGAGGCAATTCTTTCCTCCGAAGGAATCCATCTCTAACCTCACGGTCTAGGAGATCGGGCGATTTTCGTTTTGGATCACGTTCTTGCTCCTTTGTCCCGAAATCTTTCGATTCACCGATTTGGAGTTAGGTTCGAGCCATGATCTCTTAGGAGTAGCTCACTAACATCCTTGTGACATCTCAGATCGAATCCTAGCCCTAGAGCTTTTGATTCGGAGGAGATCGGGTTGAATCACTGAAGAGTTGTGCTGCTTTTGGGGGCATCGGACGCTCGTCACGGGAGCATTGGACGCTGCTGTTCTAAGCATCGGACGCTCCGGTGACACGTGTCTGTCCGAGTGCTTTTGAGTTGGCATCGGACGCTAGGCATCGGACGCGTCCGTTGGTCATCGGACGCGCCGGAGCCATAGCATCGGACGCTGGACGATCACTGTTCACAGCGTCCGATGGGTGTCCAGTAAGGTTCCAGAACCGCCCTGTTTGCATCGGACGCGTCCGGTGGTTGGTCATCGGACGCTGGTCAGCGTCCGATGCTGCTGGTTTCGCGCAGTTTCGTCCGCGGTTTGTTCGTTCGTTGTCGGTTTTGATCTCCGGCTTTTGCGTTGGGTTTCTAGAGTCGTGTAGTGTCTCGCTGTGCTTCTAGGAAGCATCCACCCTACATCTAGGGTCGTGGACACTTACGAGCTCTAGGTTTGCTCTTAGGGTGACTCTTGGGACAGTGGCTGAAAGTTTCTGAAAGGAAAATTTTAAGCTCCCATTCACCCCCCCCTCTGGTCGCTTATTTGGTCCTTCAGTGGAATTAGAATTAGGATAAGTAGGGGGAGACACCCACCTCCCAAACTATCTCAGTCATTTGCTCTTTTGCTTCTAGGGTTTCCTGCTCTCCCATTCCCTGCTGTAGCGAACTGAGATCCACATAGAAGACAATCATACCTCTGTGTCCATAAGATTTTGAGGAAATGAGACCGTAATCTCACTATTGTAGTGTGTGGTAGCCACACGGTTGCAAATTCGTGGTTGTGATTCGCGTTTTGTTCTTGTTCTTCACGGGTTGCTTTTCTCCACGTTTTTCCCATTGATCGATCTCTCTACTTGGTGCGTCTTTTGCAAATCCGTTTGAACTGAGTTGTTCTAGATCGTGAGGCACTTCTTTCTACCGAAGGAATTCACCCCTAACCTCACGAGCTAGTAGATCGATCGATTTTTGTTTCGGTTCAGTTTTTGTCACCCTTCCCCCGAAGTTCTTTGATTCATCGATTTAGAGATAGGTTCGAGCCATGATCTCCTAGGAGTAGCTCACTATACTCCGTGTGACTCCTCTCACCAAGTTTGATCCGTGGAAGATTCATTGTGGGTGAGATCAAGTCAAATCGGTGGACGAACAGCAGGTTTCAGGGTGACCGGACGCTGAGGTCGGGGCGACCGAACGCTAGGGTTAATAGTCCGGTCGTTGAATGTGTTCGCGGTGTTTTCCTGGGACTGGACCGGACGCTAGACCCTGCACTGACCGGACTCGACTCTCCCACTGTTCATCGGGTTTCTGTTCTTGTGACCAGACACTTGGCATACCTGATTGGACGCTTCCATCTGTGAGTCCGGTCAGAAACAGTAAGGGTCCAGAATGGATTTTTCAAGACCGGACGCGTCCGGTGGTCATTGACCGGACGCAGGCAGAGTCCGGTCATCCCTGTTCTACACTGTTTCATCCACGGTTCGCTCGTCCGTTGTCGGTTTTGATTTCCGGCTTTTGCGTTGGTTTTCTAGAGTTGTGTAGTGTCTCGCTGTGCTTCTTGGAAGCATCCACCCCACCCTTAGGGTCGTGGACACTCGCAAGCTCTAGGGTTTGCTCTTGGGGTTGATTCTCGGGACAGTGGCGACAAGTTTCTAACAAGAAATTTGAAGCTCCCATTCACCCCCCCTCTGGTCGCTTTCTGGTTGCACTCTCGGTCCTTCAGCCAAGCCTCTTCCAACACCCATGTCGACCACGACGGCCCTGGATGCGGATGAGGATGGAGAAGCTGTGGACCAGAAGGAATACCGGAGTATGATTGGGTCACTGCTGTACTTGACGGCGACACGCCCGAACATCCAGATCGCGGTGTGTCTTTGCGCACATTTTAAGGCATCGCCGCGCACCTCTCACCGTCAGGCGGTCAAGCGCATTATGAGGTACCTTCGTTTCACACCTGAGTTCAGGATTGGGTATTCTGCGTCTTCCACCCTCTCCCTTTGCGGTTGTTCTGATTCCGATTTTGCTGGTTGCCGACTTGAGTGCAAGTCCACTTCTGGGACTTGTTAGTTTTTGGGCTCTTCTCTTGTATCTTGGTCTTCTCGCAAGCAGTCTAGTGTCACTCAGTCTACCACAGAGGCTGAGTATGTTGCTGCGGCTAGCTACTGTTCCCAGTTGTTTTGGATGATGGCCACCTTGCGTGATTTTAGTCTAAGCTTTTCTCGAGTGCCTTTGCTTTGTGACAGCACGAGTGCGATTAGCATTGCTAAGAACCCTGCGCTGCATTCTAAGACCAAACACATTGATGTGCATTTTCATTTTCTGCGAGACCATTTTGAGAAGGGTGATATCGACCTTGGCCATGTCGATACTCATCATCAGTTGGCAGATATTTTTACCAAGCCTTTGGACCAATCAACTTTTAATAGGTTGAGAGGTGAGCTTGGTGTGTGTTTTCCCTTTTAGATGGGGAAACATTTTGTCTATTGTATCAT
Source organism: Coix lacryma-jobi var. lacryma-jobi (assembly GCA_009763385.1). NCBI lineage: Eukaryota > Viridiplantae > Streptophyta > Magnoliopsida > Poales > Poaceae > Coix > Coix lacryma-jobi. The sequence goes on from CM019824.1 coordinate 124,750,949, forward strand.
AGACTGACTCTTTTTTCTTTTGTCTTATTTTTGTTTTTGGTCGGTTAGTCTTTACATTTCATCATGCATCTTTGCATTTTTGAGCTTCATGTATATAATCTATAGAATGAGATTATGCTCTGTTGAGTGTATGTTCCGACGATATATGGTGATGCTTGTAGCTTAGGCTCCTTTTGATCACTAATACATGTTGTGAGCTGAGCTAGTTTATGAATGGTGAATATGCTTAATGAACTTAAAATTTGAAACTGTTCACCATTGAGATTGGCATCTAGCATGTGTAGAATGTGTTGAAATCACTTGTGCTTTTCATATATGCTAGGTTGCTATGTCTCTAGTTCTGAGTCATTCACTTGCTTGGTATGTTCATATTCTGTCATAAAATTGAACCAAGTTTAAGTGAATTGAAAAGATCGAGATGGGATTGCTTGTCAACACATCACGGTATCGAGACTGTTTCTCATTGCACATTGAGTTAAACTTGAGCCATGTAGTGTTAGACCGAAACCGTAGCTTTAAGCTTGTGATTGCTGTTGCATAGGCTTAGCTCGGTTGAAAAGTTAGGCAATGACAAGCTTTCAACCTCTCGCAGTCACATGCTCAAATTTGAATTTGTGTATTTTCACCGCAGCAACTCCGATAAAATTTTGAAAACAGAAGTCTATGCTTCATTCTATAGCATGATGATTGAACTTTGCTAGGGGTAGTTCACCTTGTATACATGTTTAGCACTTGTTTGACTTCCTGTCTATACATGTTTAGTGCTAGTTTATGGTGAACATCCTTTTCTGAATGGCTAAAACTGCTCATTTTGCTCATATGTTCATATTTTGTATTTGGTGATCAGATTGAGCCTTTGCTGGCATTGTGTTGAAGGACCGAGAATGCAAATAGCAAGGCGACCAGAGGGGGGGGGTGAATGGGAGCCAAAAAAATTTCTCTCAAAACTTTGGCCAAATGTCCCAAAATCAACCCCCAGAAGCTATGTCCGAAACTGTGATGCCCACGACCCTTGGAAGAGGGTGGATGATCCCTACGATCACAGCGAGGCACCACAAAGCGATAGCAAGCCAAACACCAAAAGCACCTGCTCAAGTTCAACCCTTGAAAACCGAGTCCCGAACGTAGATTGTGGGCTGTGTCGAGAAATCCCCAAATACCGATGCTAACAAGTAGCAAAGGTACTTAGAGATGTTTCTTGGTTAACTATAGGGCCAAACGAGAAGTCCGAAAACCAAGCGGAAAAGTCGGGAGAGCAAACGCACTAAACCGGAGGCAACAGCAGGATCCCGGACTGTCTGCCAGTACGGTCGCGGACTGTCTGCCCAACAGCGGACTGTCCGGGCTCAGGTGGCGGACTGTCCGCCGGCCAAAAGAGCAGAACAGCAACATTGCTGAATAGCTGCTGGACGCCTCCCGGACTGTCCGCGACTCAGTACCGCGGACTGTCCGCCGGTCAAACTGAGTCAGCACAGTCGAGCCACGCGACAACTGCTCGGTCGGAGCCCGACGCGCGGACTATCCGCGCCCCAAACGGCGGACTGTCCGCCAACTCCCACTGTGGGCGATTTTGGTCGCCCTTCACCCAAATCTTCTTCAAATCGATCCAAATCAAAATCCCTTGATCCCAAACTTGGAGAGGATGATCACGAGGTAGTTAGGAGACTATCCCCAAGAAATCATTCGCTCAAATCAACTCAATCAACGGGAAATCAAAGGGAAAGGTGTATGAACCGAAAAAGCGCCACAAAAACGAAATCGACCGATCTACTTGTTCGTGAGGAGTTAGATGAATTCCTTCAGTGGAAATGATCTCCTCACTATAAAGAACAAGTTGATTCAAGTGGAATTCAAAAAGACACAGTAGGGAGAGAGATCGAGTGACGGGAAAAACGCGATGAAACGAAGAACGCGAAGAACACGAACCAAAATGCGAATCAAGTCATCGATCTGCAACCATGTGGCTACCACACGCTACAATAGTGAGGTTACGGCCTCACTTCCTCAAAATCTCCAGTACATAGAGGTATGGTTCTGTGCGTATCTTAGTAGCTACAGCAGGGGATTGGGAGAGCAGGAAACCCTAAGACTGAAAGAGCAAATGACTGAGATGATTGGGAGGAGGGTGTCTCCCTCTACTTATCCTAATTCTAATTCCTACTCTACGCCTCACTAATTATAGAGCGAACCAGCTAAACCCTAAGGTTATTCTGGACCAACTCGTGGTAGGTGGTGATCCGACGGCCACGCCCGCACAACTAGTAGCGTTGCCTCGACGTAACCTCACCGATTGCCGCCATGTGCCGCCACCGCTCTGCTTGTCCTTTTTACGGACTCCGCCCCCGGTTTTGTGGCCGAAACCGGGAAACCAAGGCTTCAAGTCCATCCCCTGGTTTTGTGGCTCAAACCGGGAAACCAGCCGCCCATCGCCTGAGTTTTGTGGCGCAAAATCAGAAGCCCGCCAGCGCCCAGGTTTTGAGGCCCAAACCTGGAAATCTTCCTCAGCCCGAGTTTTGAGGCCTAAACTCGGCAACCCGCAGCACCCAGGTTTTGTGGCCCAAACCTGGAAACCGTCCACCCGAGTTTTGTGGCCCAAACTCGGAAACCGTCCACCTGGTGGTTTTTCTGTGGCTCAACCACCAAACCGGAGCTGTAGAGGGGATGCACCGCCCGTGCACCCCGTCCACCGACACGTGTCCCCAGGTCCTCGACCCGAGCAACACCATGCCCCGCAAGTCTTCGCTCGTCGCTGTCCCAGGCTGTCAGCCACCACAGCTGATCCTCAGGCCACCGGTCCCTCAGTCCAAGCCTCACGTCCGCCCTTCACCGCTCCTGGTCCATTGGCACGGCACGTCTCTACTTGACCTTCACCTTGCCCTCGATCACTGTCTCCGTGCTCGACACCTGCACAACACAAGCCAAAGAACATGCGATCAAACCCGTTGACAATCACTCATCACTCGAGACTCGGCATACACCCATGTATCCGCAACCTCCCCCTTGATGAGTGCATTGTCAACTACACACACAAATCATAATGGAAAGAAGAAGGAAGGAAGAAGAAGTAGAGAGAACTCGACCAAATGACCCAAAAGCATAGCAAAGCCAAAGAAGGTCAAGTGGAAAGAGCAAAACAACTTGGTCCCCAAAGACATGGGCAACGGCTCGACGCAACCAAGCAAAGCAAAGCTAGCCCTCAAGAAGAGGTAGAACAGGCTCAACACCACTAGCGAAAAAGCTCGATATCAAAACCTTACGGTCAAACTCCTCCTCGAATAGTGCACACACAACCAGGAAAACTCCCCCTTAGTTCAACTCGGAAAGCACAAGATTTATCAATATTTTCTCTCACCCTTAGTTGAACACAGAAGGCACTCATGATTTGTCAAATTTCTCCCCCTTAGTTGAAAATGCACTTATCATGTAAAAGTTCTCCCCCTTAGAAAATGCACCACCAAGTGTGCCAACAAGCAAATTTCTTCCCCTTCCACAAATGCATATGAGTCAAAATGCAAGTTAGGAGCTTCAGGAATATAGTCAATGGAATGCAAGGATGCTCTACAAAGTTTTGGCCCGATGACTCAACAACATCCATAAAATGCTAGCAAAGACTCAAACTGATCACCAAATACGAAATATGAACATATGAGCAGAGTGAGCAGTTTTAGCCAAAAAGGATATTCACCACCAAAAGTAGCACTAAGCATGTATAGGCAGGATATCAAGCAAGTGCTAAGCATGTATACAAGGTGAACTACCCCTAGCAAAGTTCAATCATCATGCTATAGAATGAAACATAGACTTGTGATTTCAATTTTAAATCGGAGTTGCAGCGGTGAAATTACACAAGTTCAGAATTTAGCATGTGATTGCGAGAGGTTGAAAGCTTGTCATTGCCTAACTTTTCAACCGAGCTAAGCCTATGCAAAAGCAATCAGAAGCTTAAAGCGTCGGTTTCGGTCATACACTACATGGCTCAAGTTTAACTCAATGTGCAATGAGAAACAGTCTCAATACCATGATGTGTTGACAAGCAGTCCCATCTCCATCTTTTCAATTCACTTAAAACTTGGTTCAATTTTATTGACAGAATATGACTATACCAAGCAAGTGAATGACTCAGAACTAGAGACATAGCAACCTAGCATACATGAAAAGCACAAGTGAATTCAACACATGCTACACATGCTAGTTGCATATCTCAATGGTGAACATTTTCAAGTTTTATGTTCATTAAGCAGGTTCACCATTCAAAAATAGCTCAGCTCACAACATGTATTAGTGATAAGAAGGAGCATAAGCTACAAGCATCATTATAAAGCATCAGAGCATACTACATAGAGTATAATCACATTCTAAACATTATATACATGAAGCTCAGAATGTAAAAACGTATGCTGAAATGCAAAAGACTAAACTAAAAGAAAACAAGACAAACGAAAAAATAGTCAGTCTATGATACAAGAACCAAAATGTTTCCCCCATCTAAAAGGGGAAACACACACCAAGCTCACCTCTCAACCGATTAAAGGTTGATTGGTCCAAAGGCTTGGTGAAAATATCTGCCAACTAATGATGAGTATCGACATGGCGAAGGTCGATATCACCCTTCTCAACATGGTCTCGCAGAAAATTAAAGCGCACATCAATGTGTTTGGTCTTAGAATGCAGCACGGGGTTCTTAGGAACGCTAATCACGCTCGTGCTGTCACAAAGCAAAGGAACACGAGAAAAACTCAGACCAAAATCACGCAAAGTGGCCATCATCCAAAGCAACTGAGAACAACAGCTAGCCGCAGCAACATATTCAGCCTCTGTTGTAGACTGAGCGACACTAGACTGCTTGCGAGAAGACCAAGATACAAGAGAAGAACCAATAAACTGGCAAGTCCCAGAAGTGGACTTGCGCTCAACTCGGCAACCAGCAAAATCGGCATCAGAAAAACTGGAAAGGGAGAGGGTGGAGGAAGCTGAATAATAAATCCCGAACTCAGGTGTGAAACGAAGGTACCTCATAATGCGCTTGACCGTCTGACGGTGAGAAGTGCGCGGCGACGCCTGAAAGCGCGCACATAGACACACCGCGAACTGGATGTCCGGGCGTGTTACCGTCAGGTAGAGCAGCGACCCGATCATGCTTCGGTACTCCTTCTGGTCCACAGCTTCTCCATCCACATCTGCATCCAGGGCTGTCGTGGTCGACATGGGTGTTGGAAGAGGCTTGGCCTCAACCATATCGAACTTCTTTAGCAAGTCTTTGGTGTACTTGCCCTGGTGCACAAATGTCCCTTCTCGGGATTGCTTAATTTGCAATCCGAGAAAGAAAGTCAGTGTAACACCCCAGGTGTTTGACGCCAGACGATGCAGTCAGTTTAAACACAGACATGGTCTGTCAGGTGATGATCTAGAGATATTTTCTAGTAATGTGAACGGCGACAGAAGTGTTGGGATGAATCCTGGAGATAGAGCCACAGTTTGAATAATTCCGAAAATAATTAACAGCGCGAGTCAATAATAATTGCCCAATTTTGGAATATTCAAGATTACTGCTAAACATGACTTTTTCATGTTCCCTGCTTCAGTTCCTATCTATAGTGACTGGTAGAAAAGTTTCGCGAAATTTGGAATCAATAAGTCACATGAAATGACGAGTCACAACTTTGCCTTGAATCATGAATTAATTGAAGAAGATCAGTTAAGTTCAACCAAGTCTAGTAATTATGCCTGATCAACTCTATATGGACTCACCAGCAAAAGTTATGAAAGTTTTGTGTTGAGCAGACGACCGGAAAATATTCCGACCGACGAGACACCGTAATCTGAATCCTACCGGGTGACCGCTTTGACCAGAGTTGAACGGTATTTTTTGGGTCTTCGCATGTCAGTGTGCCTTAAACGAAAGTTGTAGTAGAGATCGAAAGGAACAAATTTTGTTTTATGGCCGAGACCTGAATCAATGCAGAAAATGGTGAAAACGAGCTCGCAAGATGAGAAACAACGCAATTTTCAGGTTCCGAAAATCAGTTTAGTCTGTACTGCAAAATTTGAAATTTCGGTCACCGCGATGCTGCCATCGACGATCGTTACCGGACAAACAATTGGGAATTTGACCGAGCGCCTTTAACGAAAGTCGGAGTACTCGTCGAGACGACGACAACAAAAATTAGTTCCGTCGGAATCGGAGTCCGTTTGATCAGTGTTTGGAATTTTTTTTAAAATGGCCGAAAGTTTCCGGAAACCTGCCAGATTGGAAAAGAAATTGTAGAAAAATTTTACGGGAAATCTTCCCGAGGCCGGCTCGCCTCCCGAGGCCGCGCCTCTGCCGCCCTTTCCCCTCGTCCACGCAAGACCAAGGTCTCTCCTTTCCCCTCGCGCAAGAAAATCCTTTCCCCTCGCGCAAGAAAATCCTTTCCCCTCGCGCAAGAAGAGCACACGAGCAGCAGGGCTGCTCCCTCTCTTCCCTTTCTCCTGCTCACAGAAGCCAGCAGCCCTTCCTCTCCACTCAGAGGAGGCGCAGGCAGCTCCTCCATCCCCTTCTCCCTTCCTGCCCCCTCCATTGCCAGGCAGCAGAGCAGCAGCTCTGGCCGCCCCTCCCTTCTCCTCCCATGATGGGAAGCAACCCTCTCCATCTTTCCCTCTTCCTCTCCTCCTTCGTTGAAGAGCGCACGAACCAACAGCAGCACCGGCAGCATCCCCTCCGTGGTCGGCACAAGAGCAGGTCGCTGCTCTTCCCTGCAGGGCGTGCAGCAAGGCAGCGCTCTTCCCCTCGCTGCTGCTCCTCTCCTCCTCTCCCATGGTGAGCAGCAACAAGTAGTGTGCAGTAAGCAGCAACAGCGAGCAGCAGTGCACGACATCAGCAAGCAGCAGGTAGCGGCCTACGCGACGAGCAGACCCTCCGAAGGTCGACCTCTTTCTTTTTCCCCCTCTCTGTTCTTTGTCTTTTTGATGAAGATGGTATATGAATGTTGTGTGTGAATGATTGTATATATTGTGTACTCATGTTCTTGGTGGTTAAGAATGTTCAAATGATTTGTTTGTGTGCTCTCATGTTAATCAAATAGTTGATAAAGTGATGTATTGCTTTTCTGGAATTGCTGCAGGAGCATGTTCTGTTCGCATGTTAATTTCATGATTGAAATCTTGTTTGCTGTAGGTTTGGTCAATACAAAAGTTGTAGAGGATTGCATGATATAGCTGTTGTTAAAATTTCGTGATTTTTGGCCTAGTAGTTTAGGAGATACAAAGGTTTAAAGTTGGGTTCAGGAATAGTTGCTCTCTGTGATGCCTAGATCAGATTCTGCAAATATGCATGTTTGACCCTTTTTATTTATGAATCATGTTGTGGTGATTAAAGATGAAAGGAATAATATTTCATAAGCTTTCCAAAATGTCTTGTTGCATGTCTGTTGGAGTTATGTCGCTCTAGTTACGATTTAATTATTCAGCTGTTGATTGTATGTCTAGCTATGCTGAAATTGCTGCATGCACAGTTTCTGTAGAAGTGATTAGTGCATGAAGAAAATGATATTTTCTGTAGAAGTGTTCTATATAAAAGTTGTAGATAACTGCCGTATATTGCTTGTCCTAAAATTTCATGATTTTAGGCTAAGTGGTTCGGGAGTTATGGTTTTTAGAATTTCACTGTCAGGATTTGCAGGTTTTCAGTGCATGTCTGATAAAGTGAACTGTTTGACTAATTTAACTTATGAATCATGTGTTGATGTTAATAGAGGAGTTGTAGTGATGTTCATTAGATTTCTAAATTGTCTTAGATCATGCTTGTTGGAGTTCTATAACTTGAGTTATAGCTGTCTAAGTGTAGATGGGTAGATCTGTCCAAGTCTGGACAGAGGTGCCAAATTATACTAATTAGACCTTGTTAACTAGTGAATCATCTTAAGATGATTATAGATGATTTGTATACAACTTAATAACCTTTCTAAAAAGTCTAGGGGCAAGTTCCCAGGTACTATATATCTTTAGTTATGGTTGTTTTAAGTTACTGTTGTTGATGTGTGGCTGGATCTGTCCAAGTGTGGACAAAGCCGCACTAATCATGTCGTTTGACTTTGTTAATGATTGATTCACCTTGAGATAATAATAAGAAAGATTTAGATAACCTTGTGAGCTTTCTATAATATCTAATCGCATGCTCATGTGATGTTTGTATCTTGAGTTATGCTTCTCTGAAGCTCTGTCAGTTCTGCTGTCCAATAGTTGGACAGAGCTGCATAGTTATCTATTTTTGAGTTAGATAACCTTTGAATTAGCTCTTGTGGTAAATAACAAAGTTGTAGCTAATCTTGTTAGCTTTCCATAAAGTCTTAGTGAACCTTGTTTGGAGTTCTTTAGCATGAGTTATGATTAAAAGAGTGGACTGTTGACCTATCATTCAGAGTTTGTGTTGTGCTCTATTACTTGTTTGTGTAATGTGATTAGAGGTGTGCTAAGTTATCCCGATTGCTTATGTGAAACCATGATGAATACTTGATAATATTTAGTTTATGCATTTCATATTATTAAATGAATCAACCTGATATATTATATAAATATGTTAGATAATGATGGTTGACTTGCTTAACTAAAGTAGAAGCTATATGTGCATACATGTGTTCCATTGGGATGTCTGATATAGTCTTGATTGATTGTTATAGTTAGCCACTTTGAGTGCCTAATGGACCATATGTCACACTTTGCTTTAATAATAACTTGCTGGAGTGATCATGTCATGTTGTGTGTTAGAGCTATGCCCCTTTTCGTAGTTATCCTGTATACTTATGTGAAGTAAATAGTAATACTTATGTTGTGTTGCTTCGTAAGCTTTTCCCTTGCATTCATACACTTGCATTGCGCATCTCATTTAGGTAACGGTAGATACATCGTGAAGGACGTGATGATGAGGCTAAACCCGAAGACGATGTTTGGTGGATTCTCATGAAGAAGCGGAGTTAAGCAAGTGCTACAGCGGAGATGCTCGCCAAGCGAGTATCATCTAACGAACACTAACCTAGTGTTGGTTCCCAGGCAAGCCCCGGAGCATATTAAGCCTCCTATCTTTTGCAATTAAAATTACTTGAGTCCTTTTATATTGTGATGCATTAGGTTTAGGAGTTGGAATGAATCCTACTTGCTGCATTACCATTCCTTGGTTATTGATTAATATCTACCTTGTTATCCTGTTATTTATTTACAATGTAGAATTGCTTAGCTTGCTTAATAAAAGTAGTAGTTAAGAATGTTCCCGTAATACCCTGATGGGTAGTTACCGGATCACGGTTGGCTATATTTGCTATCGTGGAAAAGAACCTGAGTAGTAATGAAATACGGTCAACTGGAAGGCAAGGCACCAAGTTGGAACTTGGGGGCAGTCCGTCCGTTGGATCGTGTAGGTTTGTATCGATGTTGGCCCTCGTTCATTTTTGAACGCGCCCTTTTACTTAGGGATATGTCGGTGCCGTAATCATCGACCCCAAAGTTGGTTAGAAGCTGTTCGGGACGGTTTCGACCCGTGTCGCGCCCTCTAGTATGGAAATGTGATCTGCCGCGAGAGGCCATCACCAGGTTCCAATTGGGCGGTCCGTGCTTGAACCGCGACGATTACCACCACGAACAAGCGTCGAGCGGTTGCCCAATGCATGGACCCGATGGGGAAAGTGTGGGCTGGTATTAAAGGTCTTTCACCAGCTGGTTTGGAATTCGATTCGAGTCGCCGTCTCCCCCAGTTAGTGGGAAACTATGGCGAGCTTCACCACGATACAACTCCATGTGACATTTGTTGGTTCAACTAAAATATTGATAAGCAAACCTGATATGGTATTATGTATTTGTTTGCTAGATTCAAGTGAGTGCTCTAGTACAGGTGCAAAACCTAGAGTTTAAAGAATAGGATAAAAGATGACCGCTCATATAATTAAATGATGAATCCTTTATCTCAAGCTCCTTTTGCAAATAAAGTTAGCCAGCTCCACTGTTTATATCAGCCTTGCTTACTCCTTGGTGTCTCTTTATTTTTGGTTTCCGACGGGTAAGTCTAGCTGAGTACATTCGAGTACTTAGGGTTTTATCCCACCTTGTTGCAGGTGAAGGTTAGGTCTGCCGGAAGGTGATGACCAGTGCCGGTGGGCTCGGCAGTTCCCTACTTCTTCCCTTTATGCTGTTGTTGGAGGATGTCACTCAAAGCTAGCAAAGTATTTCAACTTATGTTATGGTATTCACTTCAAAGCTATGTTGTTTCAAAGTAAATCAACTTGTATTATTATTTGCGAACCCTATTGTAATTTTATTTCCGCTGCAAAGCTTCGTGAACATGATTTGTATTTGCTTGACTATGCGATCTTGGCTAAGATATTGAAAAGGTTTGAAATCCCTCAGGATTTCACGGACTACCGGGTTTATATGGGCTCAAGTGTGTTAATTCAACTGCTCCGGCAGAGGTTTTCGCACTTGTGCTCTTATAAATTGGTCGGTTCTGTCACAGTCAGCTCGCCCATCATACTCATCTCGAACTCCCTGCTCATAAGATCTGCAAACTTGGCAACCAAAGCGTGAGAAAAACCACCGAAAATGATATCATCCACGTAAATCTGGACCAAGAGAGTGTCTTTGCCTTGCTTGAGGAGAAAGAGCGTTTTATCCACACATCCCATTTTAAAACCCTTAGCAAGCAAAAAGGTTTTCAACCTATCATACCAGGCTCTAGGGGCTTGTTTCAAACCATATAAGGCTTTGTGAAGTTTAAAAATGTAACACCCCTGGTGTTAAGCAGTAATTAAAACCCTATTTAAGTTCATTACTATGCATAATCATTTGGCATCATGGCATAAAAGCATTTCATGTTTAAAGCATAGTTGTGATTCTTTACATGCTTTAATATAAGTGTTGCATGATCTTGTGTGATGCTTTCATAAAGTGATGTGGTTAGGTGTCACATGATATGACAAGTGTGAATAAAAACTCTTGTTTTAATAGCTCTTTTTATTCCCTTTTCTATAAGTCAAAAAGTATGTCAAATTTCAAAATGATTTAAAAAGCAAAGTTGTATCTCTTATTGAGAGGCACAACTTTGGTATTCAAAGTTTTCAAAGTTTCTGTACAAAAGTTTGAATAAATTTGAAATCCTTTAAACCCTAAATTTTATCCCTAAACTAGATTTCAAAAACTAAAAAGAATTAGACTTTGGTCTTTTAATCAAAGTTGTAGAGAGGTTTAAAATAAACAACTTTTATTAAGGTGCATTTTCATGTTCTTAAAGAAAATCTGAAGTAATTTGGAAAACAAGTTTGATTTGGTTTCAAATTGAAAATCAATTCCCAAAATCAGTTTTACCCCCTTTTGTGTAGTTTCAAAATTAAGCACAATTTGGATATAAGACCGAAAACAAAGTTGTAGATAATTTAATAAGGAACAACTTTTATATTGGCAAAATTTGAAGTTGTTCAGAAAATTCAAAAGTAATTTTGAAATTCAGTTTGGTCCAAATTTGAATTTGAACTCCAATTCAAAATCTAGGCAGAATTTGACTTTGGTTCTTAAAGCAAGTTTGTGGAACACAAAATTTGAGCAACTTTTGTTTTCGGAGTTTTTGTCGTGCAGTACAAAAATCTGGAGAAATTCGAAAGGGGGTAAATCGGCTCCTGTTGCTACAGGAGGGGACCTGCATCTGCCGAAGCAGAGCATGGCCGCCGCGTCGCCGCCGCCGTGGTTCGGCCGGCTCCGCGCCGCTCCGCGTGTCCGGCCACGCAGCTAGCTTCCTCTCTGCTTCACTTAGTGCGCTGGCAAGCTTTGACGAGCCTCTGGTCCTTCTACCGTCAAAAATCGCCACCACAGTTTCTTCATCCTCTTCTTCTTGGTCAAGCTCCGGCGAGCTCGATCGCCGCCGTTGCTGCGTCCCTGTACCCTCCAGCTCGCAAATAGCTCCGCATGAATCTCTTGCTTCCCCTGAGCTAACTAACCCGAGCCCTAGAGCTTCCAATCGCCGTTGCCGGGGTCTTCTTCCCCACTGCCGGCATCCTGCCTCCGCGGGTATCTCCGTCGTAGCCAGCCTAGCTCGGGGCCTCTCTGGCCAAACCAGTCGCACCAATAGCTCCGCCTTGCGTTGCTGATCACGGTCGGCCCGTTGGTTGGGTCGCTACCGTTGTATGATGGTCAGTCCGCGCGACTTGCCAACAGCGCAAGCTCCGCCGTCGCCACCGTCGCAGCCAACCTTGGTCCGGTGCTTCTCCTGCGAGTCTAGCGCGCGCATCGTGGCTGGGATGATCGCCTAAGTATGTTGCGCCCCTTATCTAGGTCTCTACCGCGCTATCTTAGGCGGTCTGCGTGGGTTGCCATCGGCGCGCGCACCCGCCATGGACGCCACCATAGTTTGCCTTGCTCCAAGCCTCCCCAAGAAAGTTAGGGTGCGCATCGTTGTCTCTGTGAGCTCCTTAGTGGGTTCCAAGCTTCCTCTAGGTTGCTACCGAGCCCTAGTGGCCGGTGTAGCTCGTCGCCGCCAAGCCGAGCCTCGGCCACCCGCCATGGCCATGGGCACCCTATCACCGAGTCTCTGTTGGTCGTTTTTAGGGTATGGGTCGATGTGCGAGGTCAAGCTGAGGAGGTTGGTGCCCTCGGCGTCGCCGGTAAGCTCACCGGCGGCGAGTTAGCAGTCGGTCAAGGCGGGCGAGTCCCTGGTCAAGGCACAGTCGGGTTCTGGTCTGGGCATGGGGGAGAAGAAGGAAAGCCTGACGCCTGGGGCCCGCAGTCAGTGAGAGAAAGGGGTTTTTTCTTTTTCCAGTTTAGGGGAATAGTGTTGTGCTTTGTCTTTTTGATATGTTTTTCTAGGAGGATCCAAAATTTGTGAAAATTTTTGTGTAGCTTTCTAAACCTGTCTAATATTTAATAAAAATTTGAAACTTGAATTTTGATCAAATTTTGAAACTGATTTAAATAGGCCTTTTAATTAATAAATGATCTTTGATGATTTTTATAGGCTTATTTAAATATCCAAAAATCATGAAACTATTTTTGTCACTGTTTTTAGCTTAAAATGTATCTTCACAAAAATTTTGAGCTCTGTTGGAGAAAATAAATTTTATTCTTATTTCTATGCTTTATTTAATTATTTAAATGTTTATAGTTTAATTTAATTCGGCAGGTTTATATGTTTGTTCAAAAATTGTGATATTTGTTTTGCCACTGTTATTTTATATAATGAATCATCTCAAAAAGTTTGGGCTCAATTTGACAAGTTTCCAATTAACTCTTTTTTTTATGCTTTGTTAATAAAGAAATGATTAAAAGAGTTTTATTTAAACAATTAGGTAACTTTTTGTTCATAAGAAGGTATGGTTAATCTTTGTATCTTCAGTTATCTTTTGTTTAATGGTTATATTTCATGCATTTAGTTAATCATGGTTGACTTGTTATAGTTCAAGTTATGCATTTAAGTTTTGATGCATTATGTTGTTATAGTTGTTAGACCAGTCCTCTTTAATGGACTGTTATCATGATTAAGTTTATGTTTTCTGTAAATGAGTTGTATACAAAAGTTGTAGTTAACTTCTGTCTCTAGCGTGTCCTAAAATTTCATGATTTTAGGCCTGCTAGATTAGGAGTTATGGTTTTTATAAGTCAGCAGGTCAGATCTGTCCTAATTGCTGGACAGATCTGGGTAAGGTAGTTGTTTGAGCTAATTAAGTTGTGAATCACCTATTGGAGATAATAGGAAAGTTTTAGAGTGTTTCATAAGCTTTCTAGATTGTCAAGGATCACCCTTTTTGGTGACCTAGAGCTCCAGTTATAGATGTTGGAAGTTGGGTAAACAAATCTGTCCTAGCTCTGGACAGCAATGTTTATCCAAGTTAGTTAACCTAGTTGCCTATAGAATCATGTTGGGGGAAAGGACCCTCGGCAGAAGTGCCGCTCGAACTGGTGCGCGAAGTTAACCCTCGCGCAATGCCTGTTGTCCTTGCGAGGTCCCTCTCCTACTGGGGACCGTTACTCTGACCCCCGGACGCGGGTTCAACCCTCGTCGCTTCGTTGCATTCCATGCAGGTCTAAGTCGACAGTCGCACTGCAGGAAACCCTAGATAGCCCACAACGCCACCTTCGCTTGGAGCGAAGGTTCAAGCAAGCGGCGAGTGTGCGCTGTCCCGAAGGCGAGCGAAGCCGAAGGTCCGGCGAGCATGGCCGAAGGTCAAAACTTTGGTCTTCTCCCCCGAAGGCAAGTAAAGCCGGAGGTCCGGTAGATGGCGGAGGGGCGCGGGTCCAAGGGCGAGCGCGGCCGAAGGTCAAAACCTCCGCACCTTTCCCCGAAGGTGAACAAGAACCAGGTGGCGGCGCATTGGAGGGTGGCCAATTAGGGTTTCCGTTTCAGCTGTGTATTTACGCTTTTGCCCTTCCTCCCTGCGTGGAGGTGAGGAATCTTCCCTGTACCCTTTTGTAATTTGGCCCGTGCCCCTTGGCATTCCCTATAAATACCAAGGGGATGAACAGTGTAAGGGGACGACTTTTTGGGAAATTGAGCACCTTCCACTTCCGCCTTACCTTCGCTACCGCATCCGACGCTTGGCCGCCTTCGCTCTTTCCCCTGCACAAGTGCGGAGGTGGGGCAAGTGCGTTCCCAACAGTTTGGCGCCGTCTGTGGGGAACGGAAGTTTGACATGGCAGGAAACAGAAGAGCTCACCCAGCGAGGGACCAACGTGTAGCCAGAGAGACAGCGGCGGTGGTCCCTCCTGCGGAGGAAATCGTGCGACCCTCGGGGGGAGAGAACGTCACCCCGGAACCCCAATCCCTGGGCCCCCAGGTCCGAGTGGCGACACAGCCGCACCCACACACTTCGGGAGAAGGGGAGGGTGAAGAAGAAGAGATGGGCCTCGAGGCCCTTGAAAGGCTCGAGGCTGAGCTGCAAGAGAAGAAGAGGCGCCTCGATCAGCTTGAGAAGCATAACCGATTGCGCTCGATCAGACAGAGGGCCGATGAGGCCAGGGAGCAGCTTCGCCGTATGGAGGAATCCCTCGCCGCGGCAGAAGCCGAAGGCTGGAATGATGAGGAGATTCCCCCGCCGCAAGAGGGGAATGAGGAGCCAAATCAAGATAACCTTCGTTACCATCCACCACCCCCACCACCACCAGTACACCCAGACCCATATCCTGTGAGACACCCAAACATCCGCCAACTCTACCCAGATGAGAGAGAACAAAACCTTCGCATTCAGCGAAGGCATCAGCAACACCAAATGCCGTACGATCCAAAGTCACCACTCTCCCAAATACTCCAAACCCAGCCCTGGCCACCATGCTATAATCCACAAAACCTACCCCGCTATGATGGACTTTCCGACCCTCGCCAGTTCATCATGAGCTACGAAGCAGCGGTTGCCGCAGCAGGCGGTGACGAATCAACAATGGCAAAATCCTTTGTCATCATTCTGCGAGACATCGCACAAACTTGGTACAGCAACCTTCGCCCCGGAACTGTGGATTCCTGGGCCACCCTCAGAGACAAGCTGTGTACAAATTTCAAGGGCATCACTCCAGCCCCGTCAAACCCCATCGAGCTGTTCAATTGCAAGCAAGAAGAACGCGAGCCGCTCCAAGATTACTGGCGAAGGTTTATTCAAATCAGAGCAAGGACCCCGGGGATATCTGACGAGGCTGTCATCCTCGCTGCAGTCAGTGGCCTGCGCCCAGGACCATGCTCCTCAAAATTTGCCAGAAAACCGGCAAACTCAATCGAAGAGTTGCATGAAACAATGGAAAGATACTGTAGAGCTGATATGGATTTCAGAGCGAAGTCCGATGCTCGGAGGTCTCAGCAGAGGCCACAGCCGAGGCCTCAACCGAGAGAAAGCAACCTTCGCCAAGAGCAAAGCAACGTCGGTGCAATCAACAAAGCAACAAATTGCGAAGATCAAAGACGGAACGCTCAACCTCCGAGCAACCAAGCCCCGCAGGTTTTGCCACCTCCGCCGAATCAGCGGTACCAGCAGCGAGATCCTGCCAAAATGTATTGTCACTTCTGTGGA
This sequence comes from Coix lacryma-jobi var. lacryma-jobi, assembly GCA_009763385.1. Lineage (NCBI taxonomy): Eukaryota > Viridiplantae > Streptophyta > Magnoliopsida > Poales > Poaceae > Coix > Coix lacryma-jobi. Next base: position 124,766,950 of record CM019824.1, read on the forward strand.
ATGGGAAAGGGACACACAACAAAGCAATGCGAATGCTTCGCCAAGGGTAAAGAATACCAGGAATCCAGGAAAGCTGCTTCGTCGACACCCGAACCATCAACCACACCAGGAAACCAAGTTTCCACCCACCAAATCCCCCATACCAGTATACCCCCATAAACTACGACCTACCTTCGCAACAACCCTCTTACACTCACCACCCACTCTACAACCAAACCACTTATCAGCCAACCACCACCCCACAACGCCAAAACCCACCCTACACAGTCACATACCCAGCTACCCCCCAAAACCAAATTCCAACAACCTACCAAGCTAGCAACGCTCTGCCACCACCACCGCCAATCCCCGCGTTACCAGCACCACAACCTGTCAAAGCCGAAGCCCCGAGCCAAACGACCATCAACAATCCAACATCAACCTTCGGTGTGATTCTAGCTATCATCGGAGGTTCAAATGAAGACCATGGTAACAAACGGCAGAGGAAGGAACATGCCAGACGAGTCCACCACGTAGCCGTCGAAGGACCCCATAGATTTGGCCGTTGGTCTCACATCCCCATAACCTTCGATTCCAGTGACATGAAGCTGAGAGATTACCCTCACACCGATGCTATGGTGATCGAAACCAACCTCGCTAGGTGGACCATCACCAAAATACTGGTCGATACAGGAAGCTCCGCTGACATCTTGTTCTCTTCAACCTTCGACAGCATGAAGCTTGATAGAAACCTTCTGCAACCTGCAGACAACCCCCTATACGACTTCGGTGGTCAACAAGTGAGAGCTATCGGAAAAATTTCTCTGCCCGTCACCTTCGGTGACGAAATCAACTGCAGGACGGAGCATATAACATTTGACGTCGTCGACATGTTCTACCCATACAATGCCATTTTTGGCCGAGGGGTCACAAACGCATTCAATGCGGTCATCCATCCCGCCTACCTATGCATGAAACTTCCCGCTCCGAAGGGTGTGGTCGCAGTATTTGGGGACCAGGACATTGCAAGGACAGCTGAAGGGAACGTAGCCCCGGGGCAACGTAATGTACACAATTTGTCAAAACCTCAAACCCCCAGTATCAGCGTCGAGGGCGAGGTCTGCAATGACAGAGTGAAGGCAGCGCCAAAGGAGGAAACGAAACAAGTCCAGCTCTTCGAGGGTAATGCCGAAAGAAAGGTGATCATCTCAGCCAATCTAGGCCCTCAATCAGAAGGCAACCTCGTCACCTTCCTCAGAGAAAATTCCGACACCTTCGCTTGGTCCGCAGAAGACCTAAAAGGAGTCAACAGATCAATGATCGAGCATAGCCTGAACATCAAAACAGGCTATCGCCCAATCAAACAAAAGCTTCGCAAGATGTCAGAAGAAAGAAAGGAGGCAGCAAAGGCCGAGGTAAAAAGGCTTCTGGATGCAGGCGTCATTCACCCAGTCAGATACCCAACTTGGCTCTCAAATGTGGTCCTAGTCCAAAAGAAGAACAAAAAATGGCGAATGTGCATCGATTTCACTTGCTTGAACAAAGCTTGTCCGAAGGATGACTTCCCCCTCCCAAACATAAGCACCCTGGTCGACAGAGCGGCAGGTTGCCAAATGCTATCCCTCCTTGACTGCTTCTCAGGCTATCACCAGATCTGGATGAATGAACAGGACGAAGAAAAAACAAGCTTCATCACACCTTCGGGCACCTTTTGCTTCCGAAGGATGGCAGAAGGTTTGAAAAATGCAGGCTCAACCTTCGCTCGCATGACCTCTGAAGTTTTCAAGGATGAGCATGCTGTCTCCGCCTATGTCAACGACCTAGTCGTCCAGAGTGAACTAAAAGAGAACCACATACCAGACTTATCGAGGGTATTCAGCAACCTCCGGTCTGCCGGACTGAAACTAAACCCAGAAAAATGTGTTTTCGGGGTAAGCGAAGGTAAATTGCTAGGTTGCATCGTCTCAGCCAGAGGAATCGAAGCCAACCCTGAGAAGATTGATGCCATCATGAACATGGAACCTCCGACGACCAAGAAAGCAGCTCAGCGTCTGACCGGTCATTTGGCAGCACTTAGCAGATTCATCTCAAGATCCGCAGAGCGAGGGTTACCCTTCTTTGAAACACTCAGAAGCAACGCTCCATTCAATTGGGGTCCCCAGCAGCAAAAGGCCTTCGAGGAGTTGAAAAAGTATCTGACCAGCTTGACTGCACTGACCAGCCCAAGCAAGGTAGACTTATTGTTACTCTACGTCGCAGCTTCGCCACACGCAGCAAGCGCAGTCCTCATCAAGGAGCTCCGCGAAAACAACAAAACCAGACAAGCTCCAATCTACTATGTTTCATAAACCCTCGAAGGCCCAAAGAGAAATTATTCGGAGCTTGAGAAAATAGCATACGCCGTCGTCATGGTATCAAGAAAGCTCAAGCACTATTTCCAGGCGCACGAGATCCATGTACCTTCGACGTACCCTCTCGAGAACATTTTCAAAAACAACGAAGCAGTTGGAAGAATAGCAAAATGGGCAGTCGAGCTTAACAGTTACGCTGTGACCTTCGTCGGCAGAACAGCGATCAAATCACAAGTGCTGGCTGACTTCATAGCAGAATGGACACCCGACCCTCGCCCCGGTGAGCCGCATCAAGAACAGTTTTGGATCGTTTACGTCGATGGAGCTTGGGGTGCAACTGGGGCCGGTGCCTCGGCCATCCTACTCTCGCCTTCCGGATCGAAGCTGAGATACGCAAGAAGGCTTGACTTCAAGTGCACAAACAACTCCGCTGAATACGAGGCTGTGATCCTGGCACTCTCAAGGCTGCGATCGTTATCAGTCAGAAGGGCACTTATCAACACAGACTCTCAAGTCATCGCGGGGCACGTTGAAAAGAATTACAAAGCAAAAGATCCAGAGCTTCAAAAGTATTTTCAATATGTTCGAAGGTTAGAATCTTTCTTCCTCGGTATAACCGTAAAAGCAATATCGAGGACTGAAAACAGCGAAGCAGATTGCTTAGCCAAAGCAGCCGCGCAGCAGCTACAGCTCCCTCCGGACGTGTTCTACGAGGTTTCGACTCGGTCAGTCTTCGAAGCTTCCGAAATCAGCATCAAGCTGATCAGCGCAATTCAGTGCGAGGATTGGAGAGCACCTATCATGGCCTACATCAAAGGACTCCATGAACCCAGCTCCAAAGAAGAAGAGAACAGACTAAAGCAAAGAGTGCGAGGGTACAAGATTGTGGATAACACCCTATTCAAAGCTTCGGTAACCTCACCTTGGCTCAAGTGCGTGTCACAGTCCGAAGGTAACGACATTCTCAAACTCATCCACGAAGGTATATGTGGTTCACACAATGGCCCGAGGGCACTAGTGGGAAAGGCTTTCCGGCAAGGTTTCTACTGGCCAACTGCGCTGAGAGATACTGAAACCATCGTCAAGAAGTGCGAAGGTTGTCAACTGACAGCAATAAACCAAAACACCCCAGGGGCTCCCACAACCCTCATATGCCCAACCTGGCCTCTGCAAAGGTGGGCAATGGATCTCGTGGGCCCACTACCGACGGCTCCGGGGAACCTTCGCTATGCGGTGGTAGCCGTGGAATATTTCACCAAATGGACCGAAACAAGACCGCTGTCCTCCATAACCTCCCTCGCAGTAAAAAAGTTTTTCTGGCAGCAGATAGTTTGTCGCTTCGGAGTCCCCCAACATCTAACCGTCGACAACGGCACCCAGTTTGACAGCGAGGTTTTCAAAGAATTCTGTGCACAAATCGGAACAATTCTATGCTTCGCCTCAGTCCGACACCCGCAGTCCAACGGTCTAGTCAAAAGAGCCAACGCAACAATCTTCCAATCCATATCCAAAAAGTTGCAAGGCAGACCCAAAGGCAAATGGGCAGACGAGCTAACTTCAGTCACCTGGTCTCACAATACCTCCGAATGCAGAGCAACCAAATTCACACCCTTCAAACTTTTGTTCGGCGAAGAAGCCGTGTTACCAGAGGAGCTAAAATACGTTTCACCGAGAACAACCCTCGCAAATGATGAGCCAGCCAAGCTAACTGACAAAGACTTGCTAGAAGAAACAAGATGCAGCGCAGTTCACAACCTTCGCAAGTATCAGGAAGAGACCAAAAAATGGAGAGATAAAAAGGTCAGAATCAAAAACCTGCAGAAGGGTGACCTCGTCCTCATCCGTAAACAAAACGCCAGCATGGCCGGAAAGTTCCAGCCTAAGTGGACAGGCCCGCTCCTGATCGCAGAATGCAATCGTCCAGGCTCTTTCCACCTCTCCGACAGCGAAGGTAATATCCTACCACACACCTGGAACATTGACGACCTTCGCAAATTCTACCCATAGCGGAGCCTTAGCGAGCCCTCGCGTTATGTAATCTTTGTCACATACTATGTTATCTACACTCATGTACTTGACAAGAACAGGAGCTGCACTCTTTTTCCTTACGAAGGGGCGTAAGGTTTTTTAACGAGGCAGTATCCAAAGCATTAATACAGGCTAGAACCCCCAAAAAGTAAAATCTCCAACCCTCTACTCCCAAACATCGAAAAAGCGGATCTCTTTCAAGAGCGCTACATTCGATGAAAACCTGCTAAGATTGCTTCGAAAAACATTCCTTTTCTTTTCAAAGCAAACTTCACCTCCGCCTAAGATAAGGGGACGAAAGTCGAGCACCCTGGCACAAACGACAGGGGCTCGCAAAAAGCAAACTTCACCTCCGCCTAAGATAAGGGGAGGAAAGTCGAGCACCCTGGCACAAACGACAGGGGCTCGCAAAAAGCAACTTCACCTCCGCCTAAGATAAGGGGAGGAAAGTCGAGCACCCTGGCACAAACGACAGGGGCTCGCAAAAAGCAAACTTCACCTCCGCCTAAGATAAGGGGAGGAAAGTCGAGCACCCTGGCACAAACGACAGGGGCTCGCAAAAAGCAAACTCACCTCCGCCTAAAGATAAGGGGAGGAAAGTCGAGCACCCTGGCACAAACGACAGGGGCCCGCAAAAAGCAAACTCAGCTCCGCCTAACATAAGGGGAGGAAAGTCGAGCACCCTGGCACAAATGACAGGGGCTCGCAAAAAGCAAACTTCACCTCCGCCTAAAATAAAGGGAGGCGCGAAGTCCAAAAACGTCAAGCACCCCCGCAAAGCACAATAGAAGCTCATCACGAGAGCAAATGCGCGAGCCTCGCTAAAAGAAAAAGGGGGCGTCGCTGTTTTTTCAAAACAAGCTCACGAGAGCAAATGTGCGAGCCTCGCTAAAAGAAAAAGGGGACGTCGCTGTTTTTTCAAAACAAGCTCACGAGAGCAAATACGCGAGCCTCGCTAAATGAAAAAGGGGGCGTCGCTGTTTTTTCAAAACAAGCTCACGAGAGCAAATGCGCGAGCCTCGCTAAAAGAAAAAGGGGGCGTCGCTGTTTTTTCAAAACAAGCTCACGAGAGCAAATGCGCGAGCCTCGCTAAAAGAAAAAGGGGGCGTCGCTGTTTTTTCAAAACAAGCTCACGAGAGCAAATGTGCGAGCCTCGCTAAAAGAAAAAGGGGGCGTCGCTGTTTTTTCAAAACAAGCTCACGAGAGCAAATGCGCGAGCCTCGCTAAAAGAAAAAGGGGGCGTCGCTGTTTTTTCAAAACAAGCTCACGAGAGTAAATGCGCGAGCCTCGCTAAAAGAAAAAGGGGACGTCGCTGTTAAACAATATAAGAAACGTTAAATAGCGCAGCAAAGAGGGCACACAACCCATACATCTTTCCCATGCTATTACAAAGTAACGACACAACAACAAACATATCCGAAAAATAAAAAATTCTTTACAAGGAACCATCGCTCCCCTCAATCAACATCAAATCACCGAAACCTTCGGCCTCCTCCTCAAACCCCCCCTCCACCGGAACCTGGGGTCCCCACAACAAAGGAGCTGCAGGGACAATTGGCAGCTCCCCGGGTAAAACCCTCGCCCTATACATGTATATATGCCCCGTCTCACTAACCTCCGAAGGTTCTTCCTTCAGAATCAAAAGCGCCCCATCCGAACCAATTTCAAGCTCTCTTTGCCCGAACAAGTATTCTAAAGCTGTGTTCTCGTCAATATCATCATCACCGCCAGCTTGCGAGGTCGAAGAAGATCCAAACAAATAACGATCGGCTTGACGGTCTGTATAGTCTGCTTCGCGCCAAAATCGACTCGACCTACTATTTTTTAAATCATACCTCCACACCTTCGACCACCAAAAACGTTCAAAGGAAAGCGAAGGATATTTAAACCTAGCGCGAGCCCACGATTCACCAGTTATAAACACATCTTGGTAGTTCAACATCAGCAGAGTCACGTCGAATACGTCTAGCACGGTTCCGTCAGGAACCTGCATGTTGCACAAAAATACGAGATGTCTCAGCCTCGTCAAGTCTTTACAAACAACCACAATTTCTACAAAAAGGCCTCCCTCGCCCCAACAATCCCGAGGTTCACACCTGACCACTTTCCCTATGAGCACCACCCGCAGCTCCGCTGTCGATAGCCCCTGAACCTTCGCCAACAGCGACGGTCGAGACTTCAGCAGGCGTCTCCTCCGCCGCAGATCTTTCCACGGCAGCCTCGACGGTCGAAGCAGGCCCCTCTTCCGTCGCGGTCTTTTTCACGACGACCTCTTCAATGCTCGGGACGTCCCCAGTCAACGCCTCGATCTCGGCGAGCGTAACCCCCGCAACATTCAACTCAGGGGCGGCTTCGGAGCCACCGACCGCTGCAACTTCCGTGGGTGGCGAGGGCAACGCATCTTGTCGAGCCTACAAGCAAAACAAAAAGCAAACCTCGCCAAGATCAATAATACTCCCTATGAAACAGGTCAACAAAATCAAGAAGTCCGAATAAGTATGCAAACCTGACGCGTAGCCTCGGCAGCTTCCTCGAAGGCGAGAGCTCGGCCGCCGCCAGAGATCCAAAACTTGCGGAGCAGGCGCATCGCGCAGTTCCGAACTTCAGAATCGTCAACCTTCATGCGGCGAACCTCTTCAACTGACGGAAAGGCATGGTTCGGCCTCTTGACTCTGCGAAGGTGATCACAACCAGCCAGCCGAAGCGTGCTCGCCATCGCCAAAGCCCCGGCATAGCCACCAAAATCGGCCGCATTGGCAACTAACGAGCTAAATACATCAAGCTCATTGCCCAGCCAGCCCTCGAAGGCCTCCGCGTCAGCTGCAAGCAACGGCTCTCCGGCAGAGCCTCCAGCCTCGGTCAGACAGCAATCAACCTTACGCTTGACATTCTCCATACTTTTCCGCCAGGATTCGCCCAAATCCACCAAGCGACCCTCGATAACGGCCAGCGCCTTGTCCTTCGCCTTTCCCTCGGCAATCAAATCAGCATTACGCTTCCCCAGCTCAACTGCCTCCTCACGAGCCTTCGCAGCCTCCTCCGAAGCTTTCTTCAGTTCAATTTCTTTATTTTCCAAGCCTCGCGCAAGTCTGCTATTCCCAAAATCAGTTTTACCCCCTTTTGTGTAGTTTCAAAATTAAGCACAATTTGGATATAAGACCGAAAACAAAGTTGTAGATAATTTAATAAGGAACAACTTTTATATTGGCAAAATTTGAAGTTGTTCAGAAAATTCAAAAGTAATTTTGAAATTCAGTTTGGTCCAAATTTGAATTTGAACTCCAATTCAAAATCTAGGCAGAATTTGACTTTGGTTCTTAAAGCAAGTTTGTGGAACACAAAATTTGAGCAACTTTTGTTTTCGGAGTTTTTGTCGTGCAGTACAAAAATCTGGAGAAATTCGAAAGGGGGTAAATCGGCTCCTGTTGCTACAGGAGGGGACCTGCATCTGCCGAAGCAGAGCATGGCCGCCGCGTCGCCGCCGCCGTGGTTCGGCCGGCTCCGCGCCGCTCCGCGTGTCCGGCCACGCAGCTAGCTTCCTCTCTGCTTCACTTAGTGCGCTGGCAAGCTTTGACGAGCCTCTGGTCCTTCTACCGTCAAAAATCGCCACCACAGTTTCTTCATCCTCTTCTTCTTGGTCAAGCTCCGGCGAGCTCGATCGCCGCCGTTGCTGCGTCCCTGTACCCTCCAGCTCGCAAATAGCTCCGCATGAATCTCTTGCTTCCCCTGAGCTAACTAACCCGAGCCCTAGAGCTTCCAATCGCCGTTGTCGGGGTCTTCTTCCCCACTGCCGGCATCCTGCCTCCGCGGGTATCTCCGTCGTAGCCAGCCTAGCTCGGGGCCTCTCTGGCCAAACCAGTCGCACCAATAGCTCCGCCTTGCGTTGCTGATCACGGTCGGCCCGTTGGTTGGGTCGCTACCGTTGTATGATGGTCAGTCCGCGCGACTTGCCAACAGCGCAAGCTCCGCCGTCGCCACCGTCGCAGCCAACCTTGGTCCGGTGCTTCTCCTGCGAGTCTAGCGCGCGCATCGTGGCTGGGATGATCGCCTAAGTATGTTGCGCCCCTTATCTAGGTCTCTACCGCGCTATCTTAGGCGGTCTGCGTGGGTTGCCCGCGCGCACCCGCCATGGACGCCACCATAGTTTGCCTTGCTCCAAGCCTCCCCAAGAAAGTTAGGGTGCGCATCGTTGTCTCTGTGAGCTCCTTAGTGGGTTCCAAGCTTCCTCTAGGTTGCTACCGAGCCCTAGTGGCCGGTGTAGCTCGTCGCCGCCAAGCCGAGCCTCGGCCACCCGCCATGGCCATGGGCACCCTATCACCGAGTCTCTGTTGGTCGTTTTTAGGGTATGGGTCGATGTGCGAGGTCAAGCTGAGGAGGTTGGTGCCCTCGGCGTCGCCGGTAAGCTCACCGGCGGCGAGTTAGCAGTCGGTCAAGGCGGGCGAGTCCCTGGTCAAGGCACAGTCGGGTTCTGGTCTGGGCATGGGGGAGAAGAAGGAAAGCCTGACGCCTGGGGCCCGCAGTCAGTGAGAGAAAGGGGTTTTTTCTTTTTCCAGTTTAGGGGAATAGTGTTGTGCTTTGTCTTTTTGATATGTTTTTCTAGGAGGATCCAAAATTTGTGAAAATTTTTGTGTAGCTTTCTAAACCTGTCTAATATTTAATAAAAATTTGAAACTTGAATTTTGATCAAATTTTGAAACTGATTTAAATAGGCCTTTTAATTAATAAATGATCTTTGATGATTTTTATAGGCTTATTTAAATATCCAAAAATCATGAAACTATTTTTGTCACTGTTTTTAGCTTAAAATGTATCTTCACAAAAATTTTGAGCTCTGTTGGAGAAAATAAATTTTATTCTTATTTCTATGCTTTATTTAATTATTTAAATGTTTATAGTTTAATTTAATTCGGCAGGTTTATATGTTTGTTCCAAAATTGTGATATTTGTTTTGCCACTGTTATTTTATATAATGAATCATCTCAAAAAGTTTGGGCTCAATTTGACAAGTTTCCAATTAACTCTTTTTTTTATGCTTTGTTAATAAAGAAATGATTAAAAGAGTTTTATTTAAACAATTAGGTAACTTTTTGTTCATAAGAAGGTATGGTTAATCTTTGTATCTTCAGTTATCTTTTGTTTAATGGTTATATTTCATGCATTTAGTTAATCATGGTTGACTTGTTATAGTTCAAGTTATGCATTTAAGTTTTGATGCATTATGTTGTTATAGTTGTTAGACCAGTCCTCTTTAATGGACTGTTATCATGATTAAGTTTATGTTTTCTGTAAATGAGTTGTATACAAAAGTTGTAGTTAACTTCTGTCTCTAGCGTGTCCTAAAATTTCATGATTTTAGGCCTGCTAGATTAGGAGTTATGGTTTTTATAAGTCAGCAGGTCAGATCTGTCCTAATTGCTGGACAGATCTGGGTAAGGTAGTTGTTTGAGCTAATTAAGTTGTGAATCACCTATTGGAGATAATAGGAAAGTTTTAGAGTGTTTCATAAGCTTTCTAGATTGTCAAGGATCACCCTTTTTGGTGACCTAGAGCTCCAGTTATAGATGTTGGAAGTTGGGTAAACAAATCTGTCCTAGCTCTGGACAGCAATGTTTATCCAAGTTAGTTAACCTAGTTGCCTATAGAATCATGTTGGGGGAAAGGACCCTCGGCAGAAGTGCCGCTCGAACTGGTGCGCGAAGTTAACCCTCGCGCAATGCCTGTTGTCCTTGCGAGGTCCCTCTCCTACTGGGGACCGTTACTCTGACCCCCGGACGCGGGTTCAACCCTCGTCGCTTCGTTGCATTCCATGCAGGTCTAAGTCGACAGTCGCACTGCAGGAAACCCTAGATAGCCCACAACGCCACCTTCGCTTGGAGCGAAGGTTCAAGCAAGCGGCGAGTGTGCGCTGTCCCGAAGGCGAGCGAAGCCGAAGGTCCGGCGAGCATGGCCGAAGGTCAAAACTTTGGTCTTCTCCCCCGAAGGCAAGTAAAGCCGGAGGTCCGGTAGATGGCGGAGGGGCGCGGGTCCAAGGGCGAGCGCGGCCGAAGGTCAAAACCTCCGCACCTTTCCCCGAAGGTGAACAAGAACCAGGTGGCGGCGCATTGGAGGGTGGCCAATTAGGGTTTCCGTTTCAGCTGTGTATTTACGCTTTTGCCCTTCCTCCCTGCGTGGAGGTGAGGAATCTTCCCTGTACCCTTTTGTAATTTGGCCCGTGCCCCTTGGCATTCCCTATAAATACCAAGGGGATGAACAGTGTAAGGGGACGACTTTTTGGGAAATTGAGCACCTTCCACTTCCGCCTTACCTTCGCTACCGCATCCGACGCTTGGCCGCCTTCGCTCTTTCCCCTGCACAAGTGCGGAGGTGGGGCAAGTGCGTTCCCAACAGTTTGGCGCCGTCTGTGGGGAACGGAAGTTTGACATGGCAGGAAACAGAAGAGCTCACCCAGCGAGGGACCAACGTGTAGCCAGAGAGACAGCGGCGGTGGTCCCTCCTGCGGAGGAAATCGTGCGACCCTCGGGGGGAGAGAACGTCACCCCGGAACCCCAATCCCTGGGCCCCCAGGTCCGAGTGGCGACACAGCCGCACCCACACACTTCGGGAGAAGGGGAGGGTGAAGAAGAAGAGATGGGCCTCGAGGCCCTTGAAAGGCTCGAGGCTGAGCTGCAAGAGAAGAAGAGGCGCCTCGATCAGCTTGAGAAGCATAACCGATTGCGCTCGATCAGACAGAGGGCCGATGAGGCCAGGGAGCAGCTTCGCCGTATGGAGGAATCCCTCGCCGCGGCAGAAGCCGAAGGCTGGAATGATGAGGAGATTCCCCCGCCGCAAGAGGGGAATGAGGAGCCAAATCAAGATAACCTTCGTTACCATCCACCACCCCCACCACCACCAGTACACCCAGACCCATATCCTGTGAGACACCCAAACATCCGCCAACTCTACCCAGATGAGAGAGAACAAAACCTTCGCATTCAGCGAAGGCATCAGCAACACCAAATGCCGTACGATCCAAAGTCACCACTCTCCCAAATACTCCAAACCCAGCCCTGGCCACCATGCTATAATCCACAAAACCTACCCCGCTATGATGGACTTTCCGACCCTCGCCAGTTCATCATGAGCTACGAAGCAGCGGTTGCCGCAGCAGGCGGTGACGAATCAACAATGGCAAAATCCTTTGTCATCATTCTGCGAGACATCGCACAAACTTGGTACAGCAACCTTCGCCCCGGAACTGTGGATTCCTGGGCCACCCTCAGAGACAAGCTGTGTACAAATTTCAAGGGCATCACTCCAGCCCCGTCAAACCCCATCGAGCTGTTCAATTGCAAGCAAGAAGAACGCGAGCCGCTCCAAGATTACTGGCGAAGGTTTATTCAAATCAGAGCAAGGACCCCGGGGATATCTGACGAGGCTGTCATCCTCGCTGCAGTCAGTGGCCTGCGCCCAGGACCATGCTCCTCAAAATTTGCCAGAAAACGGCAAACTCAATCGAAGAGTTGCATGAAACAATGGAAAGATACTGTAGAGCTGATATGGATTTCAGAGCGAAGTCCGATGCTCGGAGGTCTCAGCAGAGGCCACAGCCGAGGCCTCAACCGAGAGAAAGCAACCTTCGCCAAGAGCAAAGCAACGTCGGTGCAATCAACAAAGCAACAAATTGCGAAGATCAAAGACGGAACGCTCAACCTCCGAGCAACCAAGCCCCGCAGGTTTTGCCACCTCCGCCGAATCAGCGGTACCAGCAGCGAGATCCTGCCAAAATGTATTGTCACTTCTGTGGAATGGGAAAGGGACACACAACAAAGCAATGCGAATGCTTCGCCAAGGGTAAAGAATACCAGGAATCCAGGAAAGCTGCTTCGTCCGACACCCGAACCATCAACCACACCAGGAAACCAAGTTTCCACCCACCAAATCCCCCATACCAGTATACCCCATAAACTACGGCCTACCTTCGCAACAACCCTCTTACACTCACCACCCACTCTACAACCAAACCACTTATCAGCCAACCACCACCCCACAACGCCAAAACCCACCCTACACAGTCACATACCCAGCTACCCCCCAAAACCAAATTCCAACAACCTACCAAGCTAGCAACGCTCTGCCACCACCACCGCCAATCCCCGCGTTACCAGCACCACAACCTGTCAAAGCCGAAGCCCCGAGCCAAACGACCATCAACAATCCAACATCAACCTTCGGTGTGATTCTAGCTATCATCGGAGGTTCAAATGAAGACCATGGTAACAAACGGCAGAGGAAGGAACATGCCAGACGAGTCCACCACGTAGCCGTCGAAGGACCCCATAGATTTGGCCGTTGGTCTCACATCCCCATAACCTTCGATTCCAGTGACATGAAGCTGAGAGATTACCCTCACACCGATGCTATGGTGATCGAAACCAACCTCGCTAGGTGGACCATCACCAAAATACTGGTCGATACAGGAAGCTCCGCTGACATCTTGTTCTCTTCAACCTTCGACAGCATGAAGCTTGATAGAAACCCTTCTGCAACCTGCAGACAACCCCCTATACGACTTCGGTGGTCAACAAGTGAGAGCTATCGGAAAAATTTCTCTGCCCGTCACCTTCGGTGACGAAATCAACTGCAGGACGGAGCATATAACATTTGACGTCGTCGACATGTTTCTACCCATACAATGCCATTTTTGGCCGAGGGGTCACAAACGCATTCAATGCGGTCATCCATCCCGCCTACCTATGCATGAAACTTCCCGCTCCGAAGGGTGTGGTCGCAGTATTTGGGGACCAGGACATTGCAAGGACAGCTGAAGGGAACGTAGCCCCGGGGCAACGTAATGTACACAATTTGTCAAAACCTCAAACCCCCAGTATCAGCGTCGAGGGCGAGGTCTGCAATGACAGAGTGAAGGCAGCGCCAAAGGAGGAAACGAACAAGTCCAGCTCTTCGAGGGTAATGCCGAAAGAAAGGTGATCATCTCAGCCAATCTAGGCCCTCAATCAGAAGGCAACCTCGTCACCTTCCTCAGAGAAAATTCCGACACCTTCGCTTGGTCCGCAGAAGACCTAAAAGGAGTCAACAGATCAATGATCGAGCATAGCCTGAACATCAAAACAGGCTATCGCCCAATCAAACAAAAGCTTCGCAAGATGTCAGAAGAAAGAAAGGAGGCAGCAAAGGCCGAGGTAAAAAGGCTTCTGGATGCAGGCGTCATTCACCCAGTCAGATACCCAACTTGGCTCTCAAATGTGGTCCTAGTCCAAAGAAGAACAAAAAATGGCGAATGTGCATCGATTTCACTTGCTTGAACAAAGCTTGTCCGAAGGATGACTTCCCCCTCCCAAACATAAGCACCCTGGTCGACAGAGCGGCAGGTTGCCAAATGCTATCCCTCCTTGACTGCTTCTCAGGCTATCACCAGATCTGGATGAATGAACAGGACGAAGAAAAAACAAGCTTCATCACACCTTCGGGCACCTTTTGCTTCCGAAGGATGGCAGAAGGTTTGAAAAATGCAGGCTCAACCTTCGCTCGCATGACCTCTGAAGTTTTCAAGGATGAGCATGCTGTCTCCGCCTATGTCAACGACCTAGTCGTCCAGAGTGAACTAAAAGAGAACCACATACCAGACTTATCGAGGGTATTCAGCAACCTCCGGTCTGCCGGACTGAAACTAACCCAGAAAATGTGTTTTCGGGGTAAGCGAAGGTAAATTGCTAGGTTGCATCGTCTCAGCCAGAGGAATCGAAGCCAACCCTGAGAAGATTGATGCCATCATGAACATGGAACCTCCGACGACCAAGAAAGCAGCTCAGCGTCTGACCGGTCATTTGGCAGCACTTAGCAGATTCATCTCAAGATCCGCAGAGCGAGGGTTACCCTTCTTTGAAACACTCAGAAGCAACGCTCCATTCAATTGGGGTCCCCAGCAGCAAAAGGCCTTCGAGGAGTTGAAAAAGTATCTGACCAGCTTGACTGCACTGACCAGCCCAAGCAAGGTAGACTTATTGTTACTCTACGTCGCAGCTTCGCCACACGCAGCAAGCGCAGTCCTCATCAAGGAGCTCCGCGAAAACAACAAAACCAGGACAAGCTCCAATCTACTATGTTTCATAAACCCTCGAAGGCCCAAAGAGAAATTATTCGGAGCTTGAGAAAATAGCATACGCCGTCGTCATGGTATCAAGAAAGCTCAAGCACTATTTCCAGGCGCACGAGATCCATGTACCTTCGACGTACCCTCTCGAGAACATTTTCAAAAACAACGAAGCAGTTGGAAGAATAGCAAAATGGGCAGTCGAGCTTAACAGTTACGCTGTGACCTTCGTCGGCAGAACAGCGATCAAATCACAAGTGCTGGCTGACTTCATAGCAGAATGGACACCCGACCCTCGCCCCGGTGAGCCGCATCAAGAACAGTTTTGGATCGTTTACGTCGATGGAGCTTGGGGTGCAACTGGGGCCGGTGCCTCGGCCATCCTACTCTCGCCTTCCGGATCGAAGCTGAGATACGCAAGAAGGCTTGACTTCAAGTGCACAAACAACTCCGCTGAATACGAGGCTGTGATCCTGGCACTCTCAAGGCTGCGATCGTTATCAGTCAGAAGGGCACTTATCAACACAGACTCTCAAGTCATCGCGGGGCACGTTGAAAAGAATTACAAAGCAAAAGATCCAGAGCTTCAAAAGTATTTTCAATATGTTCGAAGGTTAGAATCTTTCTTCCTCGGTATAACCGTAAAAGCAATATCGAGGACTGAAAACAGCGAAGCAGATTGCTTAGCCAAAGCAGCCGCGCAGCAGCTACAGCTCCCTCCGGACGTGTTCTACGAGGTTTCGACTCGGTCAGTCTTCGAAGCTTCCGAAATCAGCATCAAGCTGATCAGCGCAATTCAGTGCGAGGATTGGAGAGCACCTATCATGGCCTACATCAAAGGACTCCATGAACCCAGCTCCAAAGAAGAAGAGAACAGACTAAAGCAAAGAGTGCGAGGGTACAAGATTGTGGATAACACCCTATTCAAAGCTTCGGTAACCTCACCTTGGCTCAAGTGCGTGTCACAGTCCGAAGGTAACGACATTCTCAAACTCATCCACGAAGGTATATGTGGTTCACACAATGGCCCGAGGGCACTAGTGGGAAAGGCTTTTCCGGCAAGGTTTCTACTGGCCAACTGCGCTGAGAGATACTGAAACCATCGTCAAGAAGTGCGAAGGTTGTCAACTGACAGCAATAAACCAAAACACCCCAGGGGCTCCCACAACCCTCATATGCCCAACCTGGCCTCTGCAAGGTGGCCAATGGATCTCGTGGGCCCACTACCGACGGCTCCGGGGAACCTTCGCTATGCGGTGGTAGCCGTGGAATATTTCACCAAATGGACCGAAACAAGACCGCTGTCCTCCATAACCTCCTCGCAGTAAAAAAGTTTTTCTGGCAGCAGATAGTTTGTCGCTTCGGAGTCCCCCAACATCTAACCGTCGACAACGGCACCCAGTTTGACAGCGAGGTTTTTCAAAGAATTCTGTGCACAAATCGGAACAATTCTATGCTTCGCCTCAGTCCGACACCCGCAGTCCAACGGTCTAGTCAAAAGAGCCAACGCAACAATCTTCCAATCCATATCCAAAAAGTTGCAAGGCAGACCCAAAGGCAAATGGGCAGACGAGCTAACTTCAGTCACCTGGTCTCACAATACCTCCGAATGCAGAGCAACCAAATTCACACCCTTCAAACTTTTGTTCGGCGAAGAAGCCGTGTTACCCAGAGGAGCTAAAATACGTTTCACCGAGAACAACCCTCGCAAATGATGAGCCAGCCAAGCTAACTGACAAAGACTTGCTAGAAGAAACAAGATGCAGCGCAGTTCACAACCTTCGCAAGTATCAGGAAGAGACCAAAAAATGGAGAGATAAAAAGGTCAGAATCAAAAACCTGCAGAAGGGTGACCTCGTCCTCATCCGTAAACAAAACGCCAGCATGGCCGGAAAGTTCCAGCCTAAGTGGACAGGCCCGCTCCTGATCGCAGAATGCAATCGTCCAGGCTCTTTCCACCTCTCCGACAGCGAAGGTAATATCCTACCACACACCTGGAACATTGACGACCTTCGCAAATTCTACCCATAGCGGAGCCTTAGCGAGCCCTCGCGTTATGTAATCTTTGTCACATACTATGTTATCTACACTCATGTACTTGACAAGAACAGGAGCTGCACTCTTTTTCCTTACGAAGGGGCGTAAGGTTTTTTAACGAGGCAGTATCCAAAGCATTAATACAGGCTAGAACCCCCAAAAAGTAAAATCTCCAACCCTCTACTCCCAAACATCGAAAAAGCGGATCTCTTTCAAGAGCGCTACATTCGATGAAAACCTGCTAAGATTGCTTCGAAAAACATTCCTTTTCTTTTCAAAGCAAACTTCACCTCCGCCTAAGATAAGGGGACGAAAGTCGAGCACCCTGGCACAAACGACAGGGGCTCGCAAAAAGCAAACTTCACCTCCGCCTAAGATAAGGGGAGGAAAGTCGAGCACCCTGGCACAAACGACAGGGGCTCGCAAAAAGCAACTTCACCTCCGCCTAAGATAAGGGGAGGAAAGTCGAGCACCCTGGCACAAACGACAGGGGCTCGCAAAAAGCAAACTTCACCTCCGCCTAAGATAAGGGGAGGAAAGTCGAGCACCCTGGCACAAACGACAGGGGCTCGCAAAAAGCAAACTCACCTCCGCCTAAAGATAAGGGGAGGAAAGTCGAGCACCCTGGCACAAACGACAGGGGCCCGCAAAAAGCAAACTCAGCTCCGCCTAACATAAGGGGAGGAAAGTCGAGCACCCTGGCACAAATGACAGGGGCTCGCAAAAAGCAAACTTCACCTCCGCCTAAAATAAAGGGAGGCGCGAAGTCCAAAAACGTCAAGCACCCCCGCAAAGCACAATAGAAGCTCATCACGAGAGCAAATGCGCGAGCCTCGCTAAAAGAAAAGGGGGCGTCGCTGTTTTTTCAAAACAAGCTCACGAGAGCAAATGTGCGAGCCTCGCTAAAAGAAAAAGGGGACGTCGCTGTTTTTCAAAACAAGCTCACGAGAGCAAATACGCGAGCCTCGCTAAATGAAAAAGGGGGCGTCGCTGTTTTTTCAAAACAAGCTCACGAGAGCAAATGCGCGAGCCTCGCTAAAAGAAAAAGGGGGCGTCGCTGTTTTTTCAAAACAAGCTCACGAGAGCAAATGCGCGAGCCTCGCTAAAAGAAAAAGGGGGCGTCGCTGTTTTTTCAAAACAAGCTCACGAGAGCAAATGTGCGAGCCTCGCTAAAAGAAAAAGGGGGCGTCGCTGTTTTTTCAAAACAAGCTCACGAGAGCAAATGCGCGAGCCTCGCTAAAAGAAAAAGGGGGCGTCGCTGTTTTTTCAAAACAAGCTCACGAGAGTAAATGCGCGAGCCTCGCTAAAAGAAAAGGGGACGTCGCTGTTAAACAATATAAGAAACGTTAAATAGCGCAGCAAAGAGGGCACACAACCCATACATCTTTCCCATGCTATTACAAAGTAACGACACAACAACAAACATATCCGAAAAATAAAAAATTCTTTACAAGGAACCATCGCTCCCCTCAATCAACATCAAATCACCGAAACCTTCGGCCTCCTCCTCAAACCCCCCCTCCACCGGAACCTGGGGTCCCCACAACAAAGGAGCTGCAGGGACAATTGGCAGCTCCCCGGGTAAAACCCTCGCCCTATACATGTATATATGCCCCGTCTCACTAACCTCCGAAGGTTCTTCCTTCAGAATCAAAAGCGCCCCATCCGAACCAATTTCAAGCTCTCTTTGCCCGAACAAGTATTCTAAAGCTGTGTTCTCGTCAATATCATCATCACCGCCAGCTTGCGAGGTCGAAGAAGATCCAAACAAATAACGATCGGCTTGACGGTCTGTATAGTCTGCTTCGCGCCAAAATCGACTCGACCTACTATTTTTAAATCATACCTCCACACCTTCGACCACCAAAAACGTTCAAAGGAAAGCGAAGGATATTTAAACCTAGCGCGAGCCCACGATTCACCAGTTATAAACACATCTTGGTAGTTCAACATCAGCAGAGTCACGTCGAATACGTCTAGCACGGTTCCGTCAGGAACCTGCATGTTGCACAAAAATACGAGATGTCTCAGCCTCGTCAAGTCTTTACAAACAACCACAATTTCTACAAAAAGGCCTCCCTCGCCCCAACAATCCCGAGGTTCACACCTGACCACTTTCCCTATGAGCACCACCCGCAGCTCCGCTGTCGATAGCCCCTGAACCTTCGCCAACAGCGACGGTCGAGACTTCAGCAGGCGTCTCCTCCGCCGCAGATCTTTCCACGGCAGCCTCGACGGTCGAAGCAGGCCCCTCTTCCGTCGCGGTCTTTTTCACGACGACCTCTTCAATGCTCGGGACGTCCCCAGTCAACGCCTCGATCTCGGCGAGCGTAACCCCCGCAACATTCAACTCAGGGGCGGCTTCGGAGCCACCGACCGCTGCAACTTCCGTGGGTGGCGAGGGCAACGCATCTTGTCGAGCCTACAAGCAAAACAAAAAGCAAACCTCGCCAAGATCAATAATACTCCCTATGAAACAGGTCAACAAAATCAAGAAGTCCGAATAAGTATGCAAACCTGACGCGTAGCCTCGGCAGCTTCCTCGAAGGCGAGAGCTCGGCCGCCGCCAGAGATCCAAAACTTGCGGAGCAGGCGCATCGCGCAGTTCCGAACTTCAGAATCGTCAACCTTCATGCGGCGAACCTCTTCAACTGACGGAAAGGCATGGTTCGGCCTCTTGACTCTGCGAAGGTGATCACAACCAGCCAGCCGAAGCGTGCTCGCCATCGCCAAAGCCCCGGCATAGCCACCAAAATCGGCCGCATTGGCAACTAACGAGCTAAATACATCAAGCTCATTGCCCAGCCAGCCCTCGAAGGCCTCCGCGTCAGCTGCAAGCAACGGCTCTCCGGCAGAGCCTCCAGCCTCGGTCAGACAGCAATCAACCTTACGCTTGACATTCTCCATACTTTTCCGCCAGGATTCGCCCAAATCCACCAAGCGACCCTCGATAACGGCCAGCGCCTTGTCCTTCGCCTTTCCCTCGGCAATCAAATCAGCATTACGCTTCCCCAGCTCAACTGCCTCCTCACGAGCCTTCGCAGCCTCCTCCGAAGCTTTCTTCAGTTCAATTTCTTTATTTTCCAAGCCTCGCGCAAGTCTGCTATTCCCAAAATCAGTTTTACCCCCTTTTGTGTAGTTTCAAAATTAAGCACAATTTGGATATAAGACCGAAAACAAAGTTGTAGATAATTTAATAAGGAACAACTTTTATATTGGCAAAATTTGAAGTTGTTCAGAAAATTCAAAAGTAATTTTGAAATTCAGTTTGGTCCAAATTTGAATTTGAACTCCAATTCAAAATCTAGGCAGAATTTGACTTTGGTTCTTAAAGCAAGTTTGTGGAACACAAAATTTGAGCAACTTTTGTTTTCGGAGTTTTTGTCGTGCAGTACAAAAATCTGGAGAAATTCGAAAGGGGGTAAATCGGCTCCTGTTGCTACAGGAGGGGACCTGCATCTGCCGAAGCAGAGCATGGCCGCCGCGTCGCCGCCGCCGTGGTTCGGCCGGCTCCGCGCCGCTCCGCGTGTCCGGCCACGCAGCTAGCTTCCTCTCTGCTTCACTTAGTGCGCTGGCAAGCTTTGACGAGCCTCTGGTCCTTCTACCGTCAAAAATCGCCACCACAGTTTCTTCATCCTCTTCTTCTTGGTCAAGCTCCGGCGAGCTCGATCGCCGCCGTTGCTGCGTCCCTGTACCCTCCAGCTCGCAAATAGCTCCGCATGAATCTCTTGCTTCCCCTGAGCTAACTAACCCGAGCCCTAGAGCTTCCAATCGCCGTTGTCGGGGTCTTCTTCCCCACTGCCGGCATCCTGCCTCCGCGGGTATCTCCGTCGTAGCCAGCCTAGCTCGGGGCCTCTCTGGCCAAACCAGTCGCACCAATAGCTCCGCCTTGCGTTGCTGATCACGGTCGGCCCGTTGGTTGGGTCGCTACCGTTGTATGATGGTCAGTCCGCGCGACTTGCCAACAGCGCAAGCTCCGCCGTCGCCACCGTCGCAGCCAACCTTGGTCCGGTGCTTCTCCTGCGAGTCTAGCGCGCGCATCGTGGCTGGGATGATCGCCTAAGTATGTTGCGCCCCTTATCTAGGTCTCTACCGCGCTATCTTAGGCGGTCTGCGTGGGTTGCCCGCGCGCACCCGCCATGGACGCCACCATAGTTTGCCTTGCTCCAAGCCTCCCAAGAAAGTTAGGGTGCGCATCGTTGTCTCTGTGAGCTCCTTAGTGGGTTCCAAGCTTCCTCTAGGTTGCTACCGAGCCCTAGTGGCCGGTGTAGCTCGTCGCCGCCAAGCCGAGCCTCGGCCACCCGCCATGGCCATGGGCACCCTATCACCGAGTCTCTGTTGGTCGTTTTTAGGGTATGGGTCGATGTGCGAGGTCAAGCTGAGGAGGTTGGTGCCCTCGGCGTCGCCGGTAAGCTCACCGGCGGCGAGTTAGCAGTCGGTCAAGGCGGGCGAGTCCCTGGTCAAGGCACAGTCGGGTTCTGGTCTGGGCATGGGGGAGAAGAAGGAAAGCCTGACGCCTGGGGCCCGCAGTCAGTGAGAGAAAGGGGTTTTTTCTTTTTCCAGTTTAGGGGAATAGTGTTGTGCTTTGTCTTTTTGATATGTTTTTCTAGGAGGATCCAAAATTTGTGAAAATTTTTGTGTAGCTTTCTAAACCTGTCTAATATTTAATAAAAATTTGAAACTTGAATTTTGATCAAATTTTGAAACTGATTTAAATAGGCCTTTTAATTAATAAATGATCTTTGATGATTTTTATAGGCTTATTTAAATATCCAAAAATCATGAAACTATTTTTGTCACTGTTTTTAGCTTAAAATGTATCTTCACAAAAATTTTGAGCTCTGTTGGAGAAAATAAATTTTATTCTTATTTCTATGCTTTATTTAATTATTTAAATGTTTATAGTTTAATTTAATTCGGCAGGTTTATATGTTTGTTCCAAAATTGTGATATTTGTTTTGCCACTGTTATTTTATATAATGAATCATCTCAAAAAGTTTGGGCTCAATTTGACAAGTTTCCAATTAACTCTTTTTTTTATGCTTTGTTAATAAAGAAATGATTAAAAGAGTTTTATTTAAACAATTAGGTAACTTTTTGTTCATAAGAAGGTATGGTTAATCTTTGTATCTTCAGTTATCTTTTGTTTAATGGTTATATTTCATGCATTTAGTTAATCATGGTTGACTTGTTATAGTTCAAGTTATGCATTTAAGTTTTGATGCATTATGTTGTTATAGTTGTTAGACCAGTCCTCTTTAATGGACTGTTATCATGATTAAGTTTATGTTTTCTGTAAATGAGTTGTATACAAAAGTTGTAGTTAACTTCTGTCTCTAGCGTGTCCTAAAATTTCATGATTTTAGGCCTGCTAGATTAGGAGTTATGGTTTTTATAAGTCAGCAGGTCAGATCTGTCCTAATTGCTGGACAGATCTGGGTAAGGTAGTTGTTTGAGCTAATTAAGTTGTGAATCACCTATTGGAGATAATAGGAAAGTTTTAGAGTGTTTCATAAGCTTTCTAGATTGTCAAGGATCACCCTTTTTGGTGACCTAGAGCTCCAGTTATAGATGTTGGAAGTTGGGTAAACAAATCTGTCCTAGCTCTGGACAGCAATGTTTATCCAAGTTAGTTAACCTAGTTGCCTATAGAATCATGTTGGGGGAAAGGACCCTCGGCAGAAGTGCCGCTCGAACTGGTGCGCGAAGTTAACCCTCGCGCAATGCCTGTTGTCCTTGCGAGGTCCCTCTCCTACTGGGGACCGTTACTCTGACCCCCGGACGCGGGTTCAACCCTCGTCGCTTCGTTGCATTCCATGCAGGTCTAAGTCGACAGTCGCACTGCAGGAAACCCTAGATAGCCCACAACGCCACCTTCGCTTGGAGCGAAGGTTCAAGCAAGCGGCGAGTGTGCGCTGTCCCGAAGGCGAGCGAAGCCGAAGGTCCGGCGAGCATGGCCGAAGGTCAAAACTTTGGTCTTCTCCCCCGAAGGCAAGTAAAGCCGGAGGTCCGGTAGATGGCGGAGGGGCGCGGGTCCAAGGGCGAGCGCGGCCGAAGGTCAAAACCTCCGCACCTTTCCCCGAAGGTGAACAAGAACCAGGTGGCGGCGCATTGGAGGGTGGCCAATTAGGGTTTCCGTTTCAGCTGTGTATTTACGCTTTTGCCCTTCCTCCCTGCGTGGAGGTGAGGAATCTTCCCTGTACCCTTTTGTAATTTGGCCCGTGCCCCTTGGCATTCCCTATAAATACCAAGGGGATGAACAGTGTAAGGGGACGACTTTTTGGGAAATTGAGCACCTTCCACTTCCGCCTTACCTTCGCTACCGCATCCGACGCTTGGCCGCCTTCGCTCTTTCCCCTGCACAAGTGCGGAGGTGGGGCAAGTGCGTTCCCAACAGTTTGGCGCCGTCTGTGGGGAACGGAAGTTTGACATGGCAGGAAACAGAAGAGCTCACCCAGCGAGGGACCAACGTGTAGCCAGAGAGACAGCGGCGGTGGTCCCTCCTGCGGAGGAAATCGTGCGACCCTCGGGGGGAGAGAACGTCACCCCGGAACCCCAATCCCTGGGCCCCCAGGTCCGAGTGGCGACACAGCCGCACCCACACACTTCGGGAGAAGGGGAGGGTGAAGAAGAAGAGATGGGCCTCGAGGCCCTTGAAAGGCTCGAGGCTGAGCTGCAAGAGAAGAAGAGGCGCCTCGATCAGCTTGAGAAGCATAACCGATTGCGCTCGATCAGACAGAGGGCCGATGAGGCCAGGGAGCAGCTTCGCCGTATGGAGGAATCCCTCGCCGCGGCAGAAGCCGAAGGCTGGAATGATGAGGAGATTCCCCCGCCGCAAGAGGGGAATGAGGAGCCGAATCAAGATAACCTTCGTTACCATCCACCACCCCCACCACCACCAGTACACCCAGACCCATATCCTGTGAGACACCCAAACATTCCGCCAACTCTACCCAGATGAGAGAGAACAAAACCTTCGCATTCAGCGAAGGCATCAGCAACACCAAATGCCGTACGATCCAAAGTCACCACTCTCCCAAATACTCCAAACCCAGCCCTGGCCACCATGCTATAATCCACAAAACCTACCCCGCTATGATGGACTTTCCGACCCTCGCCAGTTCATCATGAGCTACGAAGCAGCGGTTGCCGCAGCAGGCGGTGACTGAATCAACAATGGCAAAATCCTTTGTCATCATTCTGCGAGACATCGCACAAACTTGGTACAGCAACCTTCGCCCCGGAACTGTGGATTCCTGGGCCACCCTCAGAGACAAGCTGTGTACAAATTTCAAGGGCATCACTCCAGCCCCGTCAAACCCCATCGAGCTGTTCAATTGCAAGCAAGAAGAACGCGAGCCGCTCCAAGATTACTGGCGAAGGTTTATTCAAATCAGAGCAAGGACCCCGGGGATATCTGACGAGGCTGTCATCCTCGCTGCAGTCAGTGGCCTGCGCCCAGGACCATGCTCCTCAAAATTTGCCAGAAAACCGGCAAACTCAATCGAAGAGTTGCATGAAACAATGGAAAGATACTGTAGAGCTGATATGGATTTCAGAGCGAAGTCCGATGCTCGGAGGTCTCAGCAGAGGCCACAGCCGAGGCCTCAACCGAGAGAAAGCAACCTTCGCCAAGAGCAAAGCAACGTCGGTGCAATCAACAAAGCAACAAATTGCGAAGATCAAAGACGGAACGCTCAACCTCCGAGCAACCAAGCCCCGCAGGTTTTGCCACCTCCGCCGAATCAGCGGTACCAGCAGCGAGATCCTGCCAAAATGTATTGTCACTTCTGTGGAATGGGAAAGGGACACACAACAAAGCAATGCGAATGCTTCGCCAAGGGTAAAGAATACCAGGAATCCAGGAAAGCTGCTTCGTCCGACACCCGAACCATCAACCACACCAGGAAACCAAGTTTCCACCCACCAAATCCCCCATACCAGTATACCCCCATAAACTACGGCCTACCTTCGCAACAACCCTCTTACACTCACCACCCACTCTACAACCAAACCACTTATCAGCCAACCACCACCCCACAACGCCAAAACCCACCCTACACAGTCACATACCCAGCTACCCCCCAAAACCAAATTCCAACAACCTACCAAGCTAGCAACGCTCTGCCACCACCACCGCCAATCCCCGCGTTACCAGCACCACAACCTGTCAAAGCCGAAGCCCCGAGCCAAACGACCATCAACAATCCAACATCAACCTTCGGTGTGATTCTAGCTATCATCGGAGGTTCAAATGAAGACCATGGTAACAAACGGCAGAGGAAGGAACATGCCAGACGAGTCCACCACGTAGCCGTCGAAGGACCCCATAGATTTGGCCGTTGGTCTCACATCCCCATAACCTTCGATTCCAGTGACATGAAGCTGAGAGATTACCCTCACACCGATGCTATGGTGATCGAAACCAACCTCGCTAGGTGGACCATCACCAAAATACTGGTCGATACAGGAAGCTCCGCTGACATCTTGTTCTCTTCAACCTTCGACAGCATGAAGCTTGATAGAAACCTTCTGCAACCTGCAGACAACCCCCTATACGACTTCGGTGGTCAACAAGTGAGAGCTATCGGAAAAATTTCTCTGCCCGTCACCTTCGGTGACGAAATCAACTGCAGGACGGAGCATATAACATTTGACGTCGTCGACATGTTCTACCCATACAATGCCATTTTTGGCCGAGGGGTCACAAACGCATTCAATGCGGTCATCCATCCCGCCTACCTATGCATGAAACTTCCCGCTCCGAAGGGTGTGGTCGCAGTATTTGGGGACCAGGACATTGCAAGGACAGCTGAAGGGAACGTAGCCCCGGGGCAACGTAATGTACACAATTTGTCAAAACCTCAAACCCCCAGTATCAGCGTCGAGGGCGAGGTCTGCAATGACAGAGTGAAGGCAGCGCCAAAGGAGGAAACGAAACAAGTCCAGCTCTTCGAGGGTAATGCCGAAAGAAAGGTGATCATCTCAGCCAATCTAGGCCCTCAATCAGAAGGCAACCTCGTCACCTTCCTCAGAGAAAATTCCGACACCTTCGCTTGGTCCGCAGAAGACCTAAAAGGAGTCAACAGATCAATGATCGAGCATAGCCTGAACATCAAAACAGGCTATCGCCCAATCAAACAAAAGCTTCGCAAGATGTCAGAAGAAAGAAAGGAGGCAGCAAAGGCCGAGGTAAAAAGGCTTCTGGATGCAGGCGTCATTCACCCAGTCAGATACCCAACTTGGCTCTCAAATGTGGTCCTAGTCCAAAAGAAGAACAAAAAATGGCGAATGTGCATCGATTTCACTTGCTTGAACAAAGCTTGTCCGAAGGATGACTTCCCCCTCCCAAACATAAGCACCCTGGTCGACAGAGCGGCAGGTTGCCAAATGCTATCCCTCCTTGACTGCTTCTCAGGCTATCACCAGATCTGGATGAATGAACAGGACGAAGAAAAAACAAGCTTCATCACACCTTCGGGCACCTTTTGCTTCCGAAGGATGGCAGAAGGTTTGAAAAATGCAGGCTCAACCTTCGCTCGCATGACCTCTGAAGTTTTCAAGGATGAGCATGCTGTCTCCGCCTATGTCAACGACCTAGTCGTCCAGAGTGAACTAAAAGAGAACCACATACCAGACTTATCGAGGGTATTCAGCAACCTCCGGTCCTGCCGGACTGAAACTAAACCCAGAAAAATGTGTTTTCGGGGTAAGCGAAGGTAAATTGCTAGGTTGCATCGTCTCAGCCAGAGGAATCGAAGCCAACCCTGAGAAGATTGATGCCATCATGAACATGGAACCTCCGACGACCAAGAAAGCAGCTCAGCGTCTGACCGGTCATTTGGCAGCACTTAGCAGATTCATCTCAAGATCCGCAGAGCGAGGGTTACCCTTCTTTGAAACACTCAGAAGCAACGCTCCATTCAATTGGGGTCCCCAGCAGCAAAAGGCCTTCGAGGAGTTGAAAAAGTATCTGACCAGCTTGACTGCACTGACCAGCCCAAGCAAGGTAGACTTATTGTTACTCTACGTCGCAGCTTCGCCACACGCAGCAAGCGCAGTCCTCATCAAGGAGCTCCGCGAAAACAACAAAACCAGACAAGCTCCAATCTACTATGTTTCATAAACCCTCGAAGGCCCAAAGAGAAATTATTCGGAGCTTGAGAAAATAGCATACGCCGTCGTCATGGTATCAAGAAAGCTCAAGCACTATTTCCAGGCGCACGAGATCCATGTACCTTCGACGTACCCTCTCGAGAACATTTTCAAAAACAACGAAGCAGTTGGAAGAATAGCAAAATGGGCAGTCGAGCTTAACAGTTACGCTGTGACCTTCGTCGGCAGAACAGCGATCAAATCACAAGTGCTGGCTGACTTCATAGCAGAATGGACACCCGACCCTCGCCCCGGTGAGCCGCATCAAGAACAGTTTTGGATCGTTTACGTCGATGGAGCTTGGGGTGCAACTGGGGCCGGTGCCTCGGCCATCCTACTCTCGCCTTCCGGATCGAAGCTGAGATACGCAAGAAGGCTTGACTTCAAGTGCACAAACAACTCCGCTGAATACGAGGCTGTGATCCTGGCACTCTCAAGGCTGCGATCGTTATCAGTCAGAAGGGCACTTATCAACACAGACTCTCAAGTCATCGCGGGGCACGTTGAAAAGAATTACAAAGCAAAAGATCCAGAGCTTCAAAAGTATTTTCAATATGTTCGAAGGTTAGAATCTTTCTTCCTCGGTATAACCGTAAAAGCAATATCGAGGACTGAAAACAGCGAAGCAGATTGCTTAGCCAAAGCAGCCGCGCAGCAGCTACAGCTCCCTCCGGACGTGTTCTACGAGGTTTCGACTCGGTCAGTCCTTCGAAGCTTCCGAAATCAGCATCAAGCTGATCAGCGCAATTCAGTGCGAGGATTGGAGAGCACCTATCATGGCCTACATCAAAGGACTCCATGAACCCAGCTCCAAAGAAGAAGAGAACAGACTAAAGCAAAGAGTGCGAGGGTACAAGATTGTGGATAACACCCTATTCAAAGCTTCGGTAACCTCACCTTGGCTCAAGTGCGTGTCACAGTCCGAAGGTAACGACATTCTCAAACTCATCCACGAAGGTATATGTGGTTCACACAATGGCCCGAGGGCACTAGTGGGAAAGGCTTTCCGGCAAGGTTTCTACTGGCCAACTGCGCTGAGAGATACTGAAACCATCGTCAAGAAGTGCGAAGGTTGTCAACTGACAGCAATAAACCAAAACACCCCAGGGGCTCCCACAACCCTCATATGCCCAACCTGGCCTCTGCAAAGGTGGGCAATGGATCTCGTGGGCCCACTACCGACGGCTCCGGGGAACCTTCGCTATGCGGTGGTAGCCGTGGAATATTTCACCAAATGGACCGAAACAAGACCGCTGTCCTCCATAACCTCCCTCGCAGTAAAAAAGTTTTTCTGGCAGCAGATAGTTTGTCGCTTCGGAGTCCCCCAACATCTAACCGTCGACAACGGCACCCAGTTTGACAGCGAGGTTTTCAAAGAATTCTGTGCACAAATCGGAACAATTCTATGCTTCGCCTCAGTCCGACACCCGCAGTCCAACGGTCTAGTCGAAAGAGCCAACGCAACAATCTTCCAATCCATATCCAAAAAGTTGCAAGGCAGACCCAAAGGCAAATGGGCAGACGAGCTAACTTCAGTCACCTGGTCTCACAATACCTCCGAATGCAGAGCAACCAAATTCACACCCTTCAAACTTTTGTTCGGCGAAGAAGCCGTGTTACCAGAGGAGCTAAAATACGTTTCACCGAGAACAACCCTCGCAAATGATGAGCCAGCCAAGCTAACTGACAAAGACTTGCTAGAAGAAACAAGATGCAGCGCAGTTCACAACCTTCGCAAGTATCAGGAAGAGACCAAAAAATGGAGAGATAAAAAGGTCAGAATCAAAAACCTGCAGAAGGGTGACCTCGTCCTCATCCGTAAACAAAACGCCAGCATGGCCGGAAAGTTCCAGCCTAAGTGGACAGGCCCGCTCCTGATCGCAGAATGCAATCGTCCAGGCTCTTTCCACCTCTCCGACAGCGAAGGTAATATCCTACCACACACCTGGAACATTGACGACCTTCGCAAATTCTACCCATAGCGGAGCCTTAGCGAGCCCTCGCGTTATGTAATCTTTGTCACATACTATGTTATCTACACTCATGTACTTGACAAGAACAGGAGCTGCACTCTTTTTCCTTACGAAGGGGCGTAAGGTTTTTTAACGAGGCAGTATCCAAAGCATTAATACAGGCTAGAACCCCCAAAAAGTAAAATCTCCAACCCTCTACTCCCAAACATCGAAAAAGCGGATCTCTTTCAAGAGCGCTACATTCGATGAAAACCTGCTAAGATTGCTTCGAAAAACATTCCTTTTCTTTTCAAAGCAAACTTCACCTCCGCCTAAGATAAGGGGACGAAAGTCGAGCACCCTGGCACAAACGACAGGGGCTCGCAAAAAGCAAACTTCACCTCCGCCTAAGATAAGGGGAGGAAAGTCGAGCACCCTGGCACAAACGACAGGGGCTCGCAAAAAGCAACTTCACCTCCGCCTAAGATAAGGGGAGGAAAGTCGAGCACCCTGGCACAAACGACAGGGGCTCGCAAAAAGCAAACTTCACCTCCGCCTAAGATAAGGGGAGGAAAGTCGAGCACCCTGGCACAAACGACAGGGGCTCGCAAAAAGCAAACTCACCTCCGCCTAAAGATAAGGGGAGGAAAGTCGAGCACCCTGGCACAAACGACAGGGGCCCGCAAAAAGCAAACTCAGCTCCGCCTAACATAAGGGGAGGAAAGTCGAGCACCCTGGCACAAATGACAGGGGCTCGCAAAAAGCAAACTTCACCTCCGCCTAAAATAAAGGGAGGCGCGAAGTCCAAAAACGTCAAGCACCCCCGCAAAGCACAATAGAAGCTCATCACGAGAGCAAATGCGCGAGCCTCGCTAAAAGAAAAAGGGGGCGTCGCTGTTTTTTCAAAACAAGCTCACGAGAGCAAATGTGCGAGCCTCGCTAAAAGAAAAAGGGGACGTCGCTGTTTTTTCAAAACAAGCTCACGAGAGCAAATACGCGAGCCTCGCTAAATGAAAAAGGGGGCGTCGCTGTTTTTTCAAAACAAGCTCACGAGAGCAAATGCGCGAGCCTCGCTAAAAGAAAAAGGGGGCGTCGCTGTTTTTTCAAAACAAGCTCACGAGAGCAAATGCGCGAGCCTCGCTAAAAGAAAAAGGGGGCGTCGCTGTTTTTTCAAAACAAGCTCACGAGAGCAAATGTGCGAGCCTCGCTAAAAGAAAAAGGGGGCGTCGCTGTTTTTTCAAAACAAGCTCACGAGAGCAAATGCGCGAGCCTCGCTAAAAGAAAAAGGGGGCGTCGCTGTTTTTTCAAAACAAGCTCACGAGAGTAAATGCGCGAGCCTCGCTAAAAGAAAAAGGGGACGTCGCTGTTAAACAATATAAGAAACGTTAAATAGCGCAGCAAAGAGGGCACACAACCCATACATCTTTCCCATGCTATTACAAAGTAACGACACAACAACAAACATATCCGAAAAATAAAAAATTCTTTACAAGGAACCATCGCTCCCCTCAATCAACATCAAATCACCGAAACCTTCGGCCTCCTCCTCAAACCCCCCCTCCACCGGAACCTGGGGTCCCCACAACAAAGGAGCTGCAGGGACAATTGGCAGCTCCCCGGGTAAAACCCTCGCCCTATACATGTATATATGCCCCGTCTCACTAACCTCCGAAGGTTCTTCCTTCAGAATCAAAAGCGCCCCATCCGAACCAATTTCAAGCTCTCTTTGCCCGAACAAGTATTCTAAAGCTGTGTTCTCGTCAATATCATCATCACCGCCAGCTTGCGAGGTCGAAGAAGATCCAAACAAATAACGATCGGCTTGACGGTCTGTATAGTCTGCTTCGCGCCAAAATCGACTCGACCTACTATTTTTTAAATCATACCTCCACACCTTCGACCACCAAAAACGTTCAAAGGAAAGCGAAGGATATTTAAACCTAGCGCGAGCCCACGATTCACCAGTTATAAACACATCTTGGTAGTTCAACATCAGCAGAGTCACGTCGAATACGTCTAGCACGGTTCCGTCAGGAACCTGCATGTTGCACAAAAATACGAGATGTCTCAGCCTCGTCAAGTCTTTACAAACAACCACAATTTCTACAAAAAGGCCTCCCTCGCCCCAACAATCCCGAGGTTCACACCTGACCACTTTCCCTATGAGCACCACCCGCAGCTCCGCTGTCGATAGCCCCTGAACCTTCGCCAACAGCGACGGTCGAGACTTCAGCAGGCGTCTCCTCCGCCGCAGATCTTTCCACGGCAGCCTCGACGGTCGAAGCAGGCCCCTCTTCCGTCGCGGTCTTTTTCACGACGACCTCTTCAATGCTCGGGACGTCCCCAGTCAACGCCTCGATCTCGGCGAGCGTAACCCCCGCAACATTCAACTCAGGGGCGGCTTCGGAGCCACCGACCGCTGCAACTTCCGTGGGTGGCGAGGGCAACGCATCTTGTCGAGCCTACAAGCAAAACAAAAAGCAAACCTCGCCAAGATCAATAATACTCCCTATGAAACAGGTCAACAAAATCAAGAAGTCCGAATAAGTATGCAAACCTGACGCGTAGCCTCGGCAGCTTCCTCGAAGGCGAGAGCTCGGCCGCCGCCAGAGATCCAAAACTTGCGGAGCAGGCGCATCGCGCAGTTCCGAACTTCAGAATCGTCAACCTTCATGCGGCGAACCTCTTCAACTGACGGAAAGGCATGGTTCGGCCTCTTGACTCTGCGAAGGTGATCACAACCAGCCAGCCGAAGCGTGCTCGCCATCGCCAAAGCCCCGGCATAGCCACCAAAATCGGCCGCATTGGCAACTAACGAGCTAAATACATCAAGCTCATTGCCCAGCCAGCCCTCGAAGGCCTCCGCGTCAGCTGCAAGCAACGGCTCTCCGGCAGAGCCTCCAGCCTCGGTCAGACAGCAATCAACCTTACGCTTGACATTCTCCATACTTTTCCGCCAGGATTCGCCCAAATCCACCAAGCGACCCTCGATAACGGCCAGCGCCTTGTCCTTCGCCTTTCCCTCGGCAATCAAATCAGCATTACGCTTCCCCAGCTCAACTGCCTCCTCACGAGCCTTCGCAGCCTCCTCCGAAGCTTTCTTCAGTTCAATTTCTTTATTTTCCAAGCCTCGCGCAAGTCTGCTATTCTCCTTCTCAAGCTCGTCAAGCTGGCTTCTCATAAATTCCATGTCGGAGCCAACCTTCCGCCTTGCCGCACGGTTCAAAAGCATTAGCTCCGCCAGCATAACATCCACGTCGGCAAAGGTATCACCAACCGCCTGGTCCGCAAGTCGAACCTCCGCCTCCGGCACACAAATGCGGCCGAAGATTCGGCCTAAAAACGCCTTTCCTCCGGGCCGCACTGCAAGTGACATTCCCGAAGGTCCGGACTAGTAAACAGCTCCGTCGCCGGATCAGAAATCCCAAGCCTCTTAGCATACTCCGGAAGGCTCGACCGACTCGCCTCGCCAAACGGTCTCTTTCCCCGGACCCGGTTGGATTCAAGTTCTCCACCAAACTCCACACCCTCTACCCACAGATGCGAGCCCGCAAAGCTGGAAATCGACCCTCGTCGAGGGCTGCCTGGCTCAACGTCTTGTGCGATGTCGACCGCGCTCTGGTCAACCATCGCATCAGCACTCAGCGAGGCTGCACCTCCGATAGACACATCTTCATCAGTGTCATGACCCTCGCTGGAGCTCTCGCTGCTTTCCTTAGACGAACCCTCGTCCGTCTCCCCCTCCTTTCCAGTTTTCTCCTCCCCCACCCCATCATCATCAGACCGATCCTCGTCGCCCGGCATCTGAATTAAAGCGCTGATCCCCCCAACGCGAGGCACGCGCCCCCCAACTATAACGGCACCCCGGCCGCTTGGAGCTACGGCCGAGGAGGAAGAAGTGCCGGCAACACCAAAACCAGCAGCGACCTTCGTCGCAAGCACCTTCGCTCGGCCGCCAACGCCGCCACGGCCACGGCCACGACCTCTCTTCGGCCGCGACACAAAATCCCCCCCCCTCAGTGGCGGCACGTTTCCTTTTCTTCGGCGCGTCATCGCTCGAAGGGGCGGGCCTGTCCTTGTACCGGATCCCAAGAATGTCGAACATCCTGTTCACTCGACCTCCGCTACCCACCGAGCTGTGGATAGCCTTCACCTCCAATATGGATAATTTCCCAACAAGCTCTTCAGCCCACTGCTGAACCCGCTTGTAAACAGCTTCGTTCCCATCCTCGCGCCTCGAAAACTTTGCAAGAACTTTTTCCCAAACCTTGTTCAAATCAACTATCGGTTTCTTCAAACCCTTAGCCTCATACTTGGGGTCCTCCCCGACTCCAAACCATTTTTGCCTTCGGCTAAGGGGCCACACCTTCGCACAACAATATTCTTCGACCAAGTTGCGGGCGCACTGAGAGCGCGCCACAACCCTCAAGCAATCAACCGCAGCATGAGCCTCGGCGCTCATCTTGGCCTCGGCGCTGACATCTTCGAGAAGCGGAAGCTCGCCGCAAAGCTCGACGTCGCCACTAAGCTTGTAGTAAAACCAAGATTCTTGCCATCCGCTGCTCCACTTATTCTTCTGGGCCTGCACCGGCACCTCCGACCCAGCGCGATAGCAGAATGTGTACACAGCAAACTGTCCAAGACGAGTGTTACCTTCGCCACAATCCATCTTGCGGGGCTGCATGTGCACACGATGAGTGCGTATAAACCCCTCGACGTGTGGAGCGGTGCCCTGAGAACGGCATGCCCACACGTACACTGACATCTTCGTAAAACAAGAAGGCGTCAACTGATGAAATTTCAGGTTGAACCTTCGAAGAACGGAGGTCACAAAGGAAATCACCGGAAAGCGAAGGCCAGCCGAAAAAAATTCTTCAAAGACCACAACCTCATCCGCCTCTGGCTTCGGAACGGTCTCCCCACTACTGGTCCTCGCCTTGCCTTCCTCAATCCAGCCCCACCTCACATAAGATGCAATCTCACTGGCGCAAACCCGGCTAAGACCAAACTCGAAGGTAACCCCATCATCCGCGATGGCGGGAGAACCAGCCCGAGCAGTCTGCTTCAATCTGGCCATCCCTTCAACTACCAAAAACTATCAAACAAACCTTCGCACACAAGTATGTTCGCCAATGCCTGTCCAAACCCTCGCACGCAAGCTAAAACAAACCTTCGCTACAAGCAAATCGCAAACAGCAGGACGGCTATAGCAGAGGACACAATCAAAACTCTTCACCCGCTCTTTCTATTTATAGGCCGGGAGACGAGCCCCTCACCCCACGAAATCGGCACGACAACCGAAAAACGCGGCGCAAAAAACGAAACAGGCTTCAATAGTACAAACAACACCACAACGGCCCAGCCCAAAGCAGTCGCGGGCGTCGCTGCCGAGGGTCCCATTTATTGTCCCCATTGAAAGGCGCTGCTTGGGCCTAAACACGTTTTTTTAGATCCAAGACAACGAGGGGCTACTGTTGGGGGAAAGAACCCTCGGTAGAAGCGCCGCTCGAACTGGTGCTCGAAGTTAACCCTCGCGCAATGCCTGTTGTCCTTGCGAGGTCCCTCTCCTACTGGGGACCGTTACTCTGACCCCCGGACGCGGGTTCAACCCTCGTCGCTTCGTTGCATTCCATGCAGGTCTAAGTCGACAGTCGCACTGCAGGAAACCCTCGATAGCCCACAACGCCACCTTCGCTTGGAGCGAAGGTTCAAGCAAGCGGCGAGTGTGCGCTGTCCCGAAGGCGAGCGAAGCCGAAGGTCCGGCGAGCATGGCCGAAGGTCAAAACTTCGGTCTTCTCCCCCGAAGGCAAGTAAAGCCGGAGGTCCGGTAGATGGCGGAGGGGCGCGGGTCCAAGGGCGAGCGCGGCCGAAGGTCAAAACCTCCGCACCTTTCCCCGAAGGTGAACAAGAACCAGGTGGCGGCGCATTGGAGGGTGGCCAATTAGGGTTTCTGTTTCAGCTGTGGATTTACGCTTTTGCCCTTCCTCCTTGCGTGGAGGTGAGGAATCTTCCCTGTACCCTTTTGTAATTTGGCCCGTGCCCCTTGACATTCCCTATAAATACCAAGGGGATGAATAGTGTAAGGGGATGACTTTTTGGGAAATTGAGCACCTTCCACTTCCGCCTTACCTTCGCTACCGCATCCGACGCTTGGCCGCCTTCGCTCTTTCCCCTGCACAAGTGCAGAGGTGGGGCAAGTGCGTTCCCAACAAATCAACCTTGGGTGACATCAGCAAGTTTGTAGACAATTTGATAAGCTTTTCAAATTGTCTAAGATCACCCCTTTTGGATGTTTGTTGCTCTGGTTATGGCTTGATTAGTATAGGTGGTGTAATCTGTCTAAAATATTGGACAGCTTTTGTGTGTTGTTTAACTTAGTTAGATATGTTTAGCCATCCTTAGGTAAAAAGTATGTGAGTCTTGGGTGATTTTGGGTTATTGTTTGAAGACCATGGGACACCTCTCATCTTGTGCTCCTATGGCTTGAGTGATGTTTTAATAAACCTTAGCCATCCTTAGTTATCTTCCTAAAGGTGCTTGGTGGAAGTTGTATGTATAGCTAGGAATCTTAGTTAGTAAATTGCAGTTGGTTTTGTTGGTTTGCAACTTTACCGCGAAGGAAAGTTGTACTCTACTTTCCTTATCTTGTGTTATCTTCTGTTTTACTTTTAAATTGTCCTGCACCTTAGCATGCATTCCATGGCATCATACTAAAGCATATATCATTTATCTACATGTAGTATTCGAGAGTGAGAAGTTTGGGTTGACCAAGCTCCGGATCGAGAAGGTCAAGTTGGTCGAGCCTTGGAAGAGGAGCCTTGGAGGACAAGCTTCCAAGGGAGCACTACCACTTCAAGATGAAGGAACTAACTGTTGGTATAAATTAATGCACACTCTACTTTATCTGCAAGCGCACAGATAAGCTTTACCGATGTAGCACTTCACCGGAGTAACCCAGTTTTAATATCGAACCCAAAGGAACGGATAGCGATGAGTCTCAAGCGTATAACCCCTGAGTAACTAACAAGGACGGAGAAGCTAAAAGTATAGAGGGGATCACTAAGGTTGTCTAAACCCAACTTAAGAGTGATATGTTTATTATTCTTAATGGGGAAGTTGCCATAAAAGGTCACAACAGAGTATGATTCTTTTATGCAAATGTATAATCCTACAAAGCCTACACAGGGGTAAGTGGACTATAGAAGAATCAACAAGGCTATAAGAGTCACCCTTGCGAACAACCACTACTACCAGCGTTATAGGAGGTAAACATGAGTTATCCAGTCTAAGCACCACGCTTATACTATCCAACTACTCTAACTCTAGAGCGACTAGAATTAAAGTACTCAAAAGAGAGTCATAAACCTTAAGAACAATAAGAACAATAGCTCAAACTTAAATATAGATGTCGATTACTGAAACAATCGATGAAGCAAGTCGATGAAGAACTTGAATCCACAGGTACAAGATGAAGAAGTTGATCCGACAGGCCGGAGCTTCCTCTTGATCTCTTCCTCTCTCTCTCTCTCTTCTAGTTCTAAATAAGACTAGGTTCTAATCCTACTAGAGGGGTATCTAGTCTTCTACTTGAAAGCTAACTCCTGAAGTCTCTTCTAGGGTTTCTAGTTGAAGCGTAGTCTTCTGAAGAGGGACCTTCCGTCTGACCTGGGGCCTGGGGGTCTGTTTATATAGCCCTGAGGGATCAACCGCGACCGTTAAATCAAACCGACTTCACGTAGGGCTAAGATTGATCCTCAAAGGCGGTGGAAGTAGCTTGCAGAAGACGGAAGCCAGAGGCGCCAGGGGGAGACCGATCGGTGGGCCCAGGGGACCGGTCGGTCACACCTGGAAGTGGACCGGGGTGCCCCTCCTCGTGGTGTCTCTACGTGATCTCTGGAGTCTTCTCGAAGGTTCCTGACTTGGCGAATGCGTTATCTCCCGTCGGTTTCCTTCTAGGGGAAGGAATTGAGGGCTGTTTCCTGATTTGGTCCCTGCGGATTCACAATTCACCAAAACTCGTGGAATTCATTAGTTTTAATCCCAATACTAAGGTGGAGTTTGCATATTCATCCATTTTCATGCGTAATTGATGAAACACCTCTGGTGTTTAAGTCAACTAAAACCTGACATGTCATCATAAGCATGGAAAGCATTCATGTAGCAACACTAATGATGCATTTACAATTTGCATAAAACTTGATCTCAAATGCATCATATGATTGTTTATTTCTGTTTTATGTCATGGATGTGTGATAGTTAGGTGAGTTTGGTTGGCTGAATTCTAGAGAGGATGGCTAACAGGGCTATAATGTTCACGAAAACTTAAGTCACTTTATTAGCTATATGTGGAAGGTTAAGATCTCAGCTGAATCAGGGTATGGCATTTATAATAAAGTTGTAGATACTAATGAAAGGAACAACATTGGTATATAAAGTTTACAAAGATTCTGCACAGAATTTGAATTAAATCAAATTTGTTTAAACCCTAAAATATACCCTTGAACTACAACTTTCAAACCTTTGAGAATCTGACCTTGGCCCTTTAATCAAAGTTGTAGGGAATGACAAATGTGACAACTTTCATGTTCACAGAATTTGAACTTTTTCAGAAAATTTTAATGTAATTTGAGAAATAAGTTTAGGTCAAATTTGAATTCAAACCCTAATTCAAAAACTATGCCGAATTGGGACATGGTTCTTTAAGCAAGTTTGTAGATCACAAAATTCTGAACAACTTTTATTCTTATGGATTTTGCACTTTAGTTCAAATTTTGGTCGCAATTCAAAAGGGGACAAAAGTTCCTGTGGCTACAGTTCATGGAGCCTTGCATGGCGTCCACGGTGGCCGTCGACTTCACAGCGGCGTTCCGGCGTCGCCACGTCCCCGTCCACGCGCCTCTCGCTCTGTTTGCATGCGCAACTAGCTGGCACACGCGCCGCTCACCTCCCCGTCCACAAAACCGTCTCCCCATCGCCTCCCCACTCCTTTCCTTCCCTCTGTTTCCGGCCGGCAGGACCAGGCAGCTCCGCCGGCGAAATTCACCACCGACGGGCCTCCTCTGCTGTCGCCGTCTCTCCCACAGCCTCGCCGCCATCCTGACTACCTCCCCGACCCGTTGAATCGAGCCCTAGTGACCGGCATTGCACAGAGCGGCCTTTTCTTCTCCAACTCCGGCGAACGACCGCCACGGTCGGGTTCGCCATCGCGCGGTATGTCCGGGGCTTCTCGAACCAAATTGGTTGCGCCATTAGCTCCGTCTCGGCTCACTGATCATCATCGGCTCGATGTCCAGGTCGCTACCACGCCAGAGTCGCCGGAACATCACCGCCAAACTTCGGGCCGCCGCCATTTTTGCCGCCACCGTCGACCTTCATCTCCCCGAGCACCTCCGACCTATCCGACGTGAGCACCAACCCTAGGTGAAGTCCCCGATGCTGATGCTCGCGTTCGTTTAGTCTCTACCGCAGTTCTTTGGCTGGAATGCTGGCGCGCGGTCAAGCTCGGCGTGGCCGAGCCGCCATTGCCGTGGCCGTCGTGTGCCCGAGCCCCTTTAGCCTTAACCAACCCCCCCTGTGTGTTCGCGAGGTCATGAGGAGCACGTAGGTAGTTTAGGTTTGGCCCCCGGCCTCGCCGCCGGCGAGTTTGGCCGGCGGTCAATGCCGCCGCCGCGCGGTCAGCGTCGCGCGCGCACTGGTCTGGGCGCTGTGTTGGCCTGACAGCCGGGTCCCGCCTATCAGTGACATAGCGTTAGAGTTTTTCAATTTTCGCGCATATGAACAGTAGCAGAATTTGTCATTTTTGCTGTATTTTTGTTATAGCTCCTCAAATTGTGAAACTTTTTGTGTAGACTCTCTGTTATGTATAGAAAATTGTAAAAATATTAAACTTCGAATTTGGACAAGTTTTATTGGAATATTAAAATAGTTAAATAAATGGTTTAGGTACTTTAAATAATTTTGTAGGCTGTTCCTGATGTCCAAAAATTGTGAAACCAATTTTGTAGTACTTGGTAACACATAACATATCTCAGATAAAATTTTGAGTCCCTTTCGTAAAAATAAATTTTTAAGCCTTTATAATCAAACTAAGTAATTAAATAATAATTAGATAAATGGTGGCATGGCTCTACAATTTTTATTGATCTATCAATGTCCATGGTTTACTGTCACATTGTTGTGTTGTTTGGAGCTGTTCACAAGGGTTGGACTAAGTAGAAATCTGTGAAGGTTACCATATTGGTGATTAACTAACAAAGCATAGTGCCTAATTAGTAATTTATGCTTATAATAAACTGATTACTGTATTGAAGAAATCAAAGATTAAAATGTTACATGTATCATGTATAATCTTGATAGAACTCTACTGTGTAACCACGATATGGGTTGAGTACTTGATCATGTTTGATTATGCCATTGAAAAGAAACTTGCTCTTGTTATATTCCTGTCATTTCTGGATCAGTTCTGTTGGAAAAATGATAACACCATGATCCTGTGGTTTTCTGGCAAAGTGTTGTATAGCAAAGTTGTAGTACTTTTGTATATCTAGCTGCTCCTAAAATTTCGTAATTGTTGGATGTAGATACTGCGAGTTATGTTCTGTTCAATCTGGGTATGCAGTGCTGTCCAGAAACTGGACAGTTTGTGAAAACTGAACTTGGGTATTTAACTTGTGAATCTGATCTGGTGTATTATAAGAAAGTTGTAGAAGATTTTATATGCTTTCCATAATGGTCTAGATCATGATTGTTGATGATTCTGAACTCCAGATATGGTCCGTGGAACAGTAGTGTTAGAATGTGTCCAGAATCTGGACAGATTTAACCAAATGAATTGT
Organism: Coix lacryma-jobi var. lacryma-jobi; assembly: GCA_009763385.1. Taxonomy (NCBI): domain Eukaryota; kingdom Viridiplantae; phylum Streptophyta; class Magnoliopsida; order Poales; family Poaceae; genus Coix; species Coix lacryma-jobi. Next base: position 124,806,377 of record CM019824.1, read on the forward strand.
TTGGTCCATATGACCCTAGAATCAGCTTTTGTGTATTACAGAAAAGTTGTAGATAATTTATTAAGCTTTCTAGATTGTCCTGAGTCACCTTAATTGCTATTCTGTAACTCCAGTTATGGTTAAAACAAGTTGGTACATGAAATCTATTCGGGTTATCACTTATGCAAATCTTGTTTCAATTGTGATGTCGATTTCTAAATTCAGTTTTGAATTGTTGTTTACTGCTGTACTATTCTACTTATAATTGTCCAGCATCATAAGCATTCATTTATATTCGCATCACATGCATCTTATATGTACTCGTTCGTTGTATTGCGTTTAGAAACCGAGGTTAGCAAGGATCAGCCGGAGATTACAGCACGGGAGGCACCGGTCTTCTACGAGGTCGGGTTTGATATCTGTGGGGACGAACCAGAAGAGGAACCCCAAGGCAAGCCCCGGTGCATTTGCCCTACCTTGCAATTTTAAATATTATACTTGTTGATAACATCTGGTGCATTAAGTTTAGGAATTGAATGTTACCTATTTGATGCATTACCTACCTTGATTACTCCTTATATTATCCTTGTCACTGGGTTATTTACAAATGCTTAGATTGCTTAGCCTTGCTCATTAGAGTAGGTTTTTGAAAAGAGATATGCTATTGTTGGGAACTCTTGCCTCGGTTTGGGATGGTATAATTAAAATGAGACCGGGCGGGTAACTTGCACAGGAAATGGAGTCCTGGTGTAGTGTTTCCGTCTGTGTCGCCTAGGGCCCGTCCGCTGTTGGCCCGTTGGATCGAGAACTATTTGTTAGTACTGGTCACATGCTACGGTAAGCCCTACTGTGGCTATGCCCTTACTGGAACGGCGCACCCGCGCACTGGGAGTGGAGAGATGGCGGGAGTAGCGTGTACCCACCCTGCTCGGTGCCCTGTTGGACGGACTCAACAAGGCCGTTGTAGGGTGGTGGTGTACTGTACTCCCGGGTGGCGCGGCTCCGGTCCGGTTTGAGAGGATCCACGGGACGGTTGATATATGCAGGTTCGGTCTTGCATATGTCGTGTGATAAGGAAGCCCCAGCTGGGTAGATCAAGCGGTTCGAATTGTCATTTGCTCCACGAGAAAAGGAGACTCGTCCTCGCACCCTCAGCGTAGTTTAATGATGAAACATTGGAGGCTAAATGGGATGATTATGAGATATATAATTATAGAGACATGGAATGACACAACTACTTAGTAGTAGGAGCTTTTATGCAAAGGAAAACTTTTGGATTCTTGCTAAAGCCTTACCTTGACTTCCCCTCAGCCTGCATTCCTGAGTCTTCTCCCCATTTTATTAGTCGGGTAAGTCTTGTTGAGTACTCCTGTACTCAGGGTTCTATGACCCCTTGTTGCAGGTGAGACCGCCGAATAGATGTGCTTCAGGCCGTGCTGTATGACTATCTTTCCGGCTGATGGTGATCAGTGATGTGCCCTTGGGCAGGGTTTATTAATATGGTTATGTTATCAGACGTTTATTCCAGCACTTAGTGCTATCGCAACTTGAACTCCTTTTCACCTATGTTGTAATAATGAACACTGGTTTGTAATATTATGTTTATGTAAGTCTTCCGCTGAAAATTTTCTGATCTCGTAATTTGTATGAAATGTAATGTGCTGTAATGATTGTACTCAGAAGATTCCTGTGACCTATGGATGCGTCGACCGTATCCAACAGATTAATCCAGTCTTGTGGCACACCTACATAGCAGTCAAAGGTCGTTGGACAAATGACAGGTGTAGGTGGGCCACATTATTGGGCGAGTCTGTTACAATTGACCTTTAATAATAGGAGTTAATTAGTGTCAACAAGCTCCCCCACACTTAGACTTTTACTCGTCCTCGATAAAAGGTTGGATCATAAGATATCAAACATTAAGCTTTTCTGTGTCTTATCATAAAATCTTGAGAAGTTGGGAAATAGAACAGCTGAAACAGATCACCCTTTTCTCTTAGCATAAGACATTAGAGTTTTTGGAATTTTGAAACAAGTCATAGCTTTCCTTCTCCTTTTATAGCACTTCAATTCCTTACCAAAACATTTTATTTATGTGAAGCAGTTTTATGTTACTAAGTCAATGGAGAAAAATACTATACTCTTAGATCAAGACATTTAATCTTTTTAAACTTTGTCACTCTTACTGGCATATTGTAATTAGAGGGACCATGGGCTATCTTCTTTTTTCTCTTTATCATATTTTTATCATAGTACTTTTTCTTTCTCTATATATATTTATTTTTTTTTCTCTGAGGTATGTCGGACACTTGTCCATTTTTCTTTCCTCATATTTCATACTTTTGCATAGCCCATGCCTCTAATACAATACTACTTCAGAAGAGTGAATCTTTCTTTTATTTGTAAGGATCTCAATCTTCAGAGCATAATAAATTTCTCAACAAAGAACTTAGTATTGAAGTAAACAATAATTGATTGATGTCTTTGGCAGGTAACTTATTTACTACAAAGGAGAAGTGTTGCTAATTTCTTTTTAACTTTGCAAGTAAAATTCTCCAATGCTCATACTTTAAGAATTGAGTTCTCATTATTCTTCTATCATATTCCACAACAACTCTAGATAGTATGGGTTTCTTTAAATATCAGAACATATCTTTTTAGAAAGGCTGTTTATGGGATTTTATACTATGAACATGTCAAATTAATCTTTCTTTAAAGTTCATGAATCGCAAGAATATGATTTTAATTTGAACAGAAGTTTAAACATCGGAAAATAGAATGTAGTGGTTGCGTACCGATCTGTGGACGAAGGAGGAGGCAAGGGAGGGGGTCAACCCCTGACCGACCGGTGGGGTCCACCAATCGATCGGTTGGGCTTAGGGCCCAATCGCAGCCCACTTCGTGGTGCGTGATCTTGGTAACGTTGTCTTCTATTCCATGCAGTTTTTGTGATCGTTCTTCGGTAATTCTGTCGTCGTCTTCTCCCCCACACTTATTTTCTATTTTCTGCTAATCACAACATGTGGAGACAAGACACATATCCAAAATAACAATATAAAAGATAACTAAAACTTTATTGATATTTAAGGCACTTTTATTACACACTAAATTTAACTAAACAAAACTCATAACGAAACTAGACTTAAACACAAGACTTTGCAAACACAGGTGCCTTAGCAAACTATCGACGGACTATTCTTGCTTCTCTTCCTTGAGCAGATTTGTTATTGTAGAGGCTACACTGACGACCTTATCCTTCAAGCTAATGTGTTTAGTTACATATTTGTGCATCGTATCGGCCATCTTTTTCGTAGCCTTGGCTAGCGAGGCGTATCTTTGTTTAAGCTCTAGATTATCTCTCTCGAGATCTTCAATTCTATCCCCGAGATGATCTAACTGGGTAGTCCTCTTACGTTTAGCCGTGACATTAGGAGTGGTGGGTGCCCTGGTTACTGGTGGAGTGACCTTGATTTGCTTAGGGTGACCACGAACTCCCTCAAAGCGCGGGCGCGGATTTTCAGATGTGTATCTTACGACGGTGGGTTCTCCAAGCTTGTTCGTATTCAGCCCGATGAGTGTCTCGTTGGGCCTAGGAGGAAGGAGCGGGATCTCTTTGGTGACGGAGAAAGTCAGAAGTCTTCTCGCCGGCACCGCTTGGGCGTAGAACGCTTGCTGACGATGCGGCGAGGTTCCTTCAGGCGGGATTGTATCAACGGGTGTAGGCGAGTTAGCAAGAGCGATCTCCTTGGATGATGTTACGGCGAGGTCCTTGGATGCGGTGACAACAAGAGCCATCGAGTCGTCAGCGGGTTCGTTGAGGTCGATCCTTGGATAGGAGGCCATTAGTGCTGGTGGGAGGAGAGCTCTGTTGCTGCTGGTTTTCTAGGAGAGGTTGCAATGAATCTAGGGGTAGGCCTGGGGCTGGTTTTATAGCTGAGGAAGCTTGAATGATAGGCATGATAGATTCGTTATGGGAATTATTGCTTCTACGGATCAGGTTACCAGAATGGGTACGAGAAAGAGTCGGGACACGTAACGAAAGAAGGAAGAGGGCGAGGGGCTTCCAGGGCAGACCGGTCGGTCTCCCTAGGAGACCGGTCGGTCCCTCCCTGTGGGGTCTCGTGGGTCCGTCGCTCGTGGTGTCTTCAAACTTGATCTTAAGCCTAGAAAATATATCCCCGATGCGCAAATTTATCGGAAAAAATGACGATGGTGTAAATCTATGGGACAATGAAGAATTGGATGACATCCAACTCTTCAGGACTCTTTTCAGGTTATAGAAAAATCTTAAGACGTTGTCCGTTTACCTTGAATAACGTACCTTCATCATTTTGAAGTGTAATGGCTCCATGTGATGAAGTGGCTACCACCGTGAAAGGTCCTTCCCATTTGCTTCGTAGTTTTCCATGCCCGAACAACTTTACCCTGGAATTAAAAACTAATACCTTGTCTCCCGCAGTGAAGTTCTTCTTCTTGATTCTCTTGTCATGCCACCTCTTTGTTCTCTCTTTGTAGATCTTTGTGTTGTGATATGCTTTTTTGCGCCATTCATCTAGTTCAGAGAGTTGCATTCTCCTTTTGATTCCTGTAGCTTCTAAGTCCATGTTCCATCTTTTGATTGCCCAGTGAGCTTTGAATTCTAACTCCACTGGTAAGTGACAAGTCTTCCCGTAGATGAGTTGATATGGAGACATTCCCAATGGTGTTTTGTAGGCAGTACGGTAAGCCCACAGTGCTTCAGGTAGTCTGTCTTTCCATTGTGTTCCCATCTCGTCAACTGTTTTCTGCAGAATATTCTTGATTTGCTTGTTTGATGTTTCTGCTTGGCCACATGTTTGAGGATGATAGGGAGCGGCAATATTGTGACGAATCCCATGATTTGTTAGATATTTATGAAAGCCTTTGTCAATGAAGTGGGTTCCTCCATCACTAATTACCATCCTTGGCACTCCAAACCTTGGAAATATTATCTCCTCGAACATCCTCTGAGAGTTTCTTGCGTTAGCAGACTTGCATGGCACTGCTTCGACCCATTTTGAGACGTAGTCGACAGCAACTAAGATATACTCATGATTCCTTGATTTAGGGAATGGTCCCATGTAATCAATTCCGCAGACGTCAAAGAGCTCAATCTGAAGGTTGTTAGTGAGTGGCATGGCATCTCTGCTGTTGATGCTGCCATGCCTTTGACATGACCCACATCTCCGAATGAAATCTTTTGTGTCTTGGTACATAGTTGGCCAGAAAAATCCACTTTGCCAGATCTTCGCATGTGTTCGGAATGCCCCATAATGTCCTCCATATGGTGAAGAGTGATAACGTTCAATCATCTTGATTCCTTCTTCAGCTGGCACACATCTTCTGAGTAATCCATCAGAGCAAACTCTGAATAGATATGGATCATCCCATATGTGGATCCTGCTCTCATAGATTAACTTCTTATTTGCTCCTGGCGGTACATACCCTGCAACTATAAAATTGACAATATCTGCATACCAGGGGTCAGACCTAGAGATTTGAAAAAGCATGTCATCCCTGAGTGAGTCATTTATAGGCAATTCCTGCGAATTTTCAAAATACATTCTAGACAAGTGATCAGCTACAGAGTTTTCTACTCCTTTCTTATCTTTTATTTCTAAGTCAAACTCTTGGAGTAGCAAAACCCATCTTATCAAGCGTGGCTTAGCATCTTTCTTAGTGAGCAGGTATTTAAGTGCAGCATGATCAGTAAAAACAATCACCTTTGATCCCACTAAATAAGATCTAAAATTTTCTATAGCAAAAACAACAGCCAGAAGTTCTTTTTCAGTAGTAGCATAATTAAGTTGAGGTCCTGTTAAAGTTTTGCTGGCATAAGCGATTGCATGATGCTTTTTATCTTTATATTGTCCTAGCACAGCATCCTACAGCAAAATCAGTTGCATCACACATGATCTCAAAAGGTAGAGACCAATCAGGAGGTTGAATGATAGGTGCAGAAATGAGTGCTTTCTTAAGAGTGTTAAAAGATTCTAAACATGCATCATCAAATTCAAAAGGAACATCTTTGGCCAAAAGATTTGTAAGTGGTCTTGCAATATATGAAAAATCTTTTATAAATCTACGGTAAAAACCAGCATGGCCAAGAAAACTTCGGATTCCTTTGACATTAATCGGTGGAGGCAAACGTTCAATTACTTCAATTTTAGCTTTGTCTACCTCAATTCCACGTTCAGATACTAAATGACCTAGCACTATGCCTTCTTTAACCATAAAGTGACATTTTTCCCAATTAAGGACTAAGTGCTTTTCTTCACATCTTTGCAAAACCTTGTCTAAATTTTCAAGACAATCATCAAAAGTTTTTCCATAAACAGAAAAGTCATCCATGAAAACTCCCATGATTTCTTCAATCATATCAGAAAATATAGACATCATACATCTTTGAAAAGAAGCAGGTGCATTACATAATCCAAAAGACATTCGGCAATAAGCATAAGTTCCGTATGGACATGTGAAAGTGGTTTTGCTTTGATCATCTGGATGGATTGGGATTTGGTGATATCCAGAATACCCATCAAGAAAACAAAAGAAAGAGTGATTGGCTAACTGTTCTAACATTTCATCTATGAAAGGTAGCGGAAAGTGATCTTTCTTAGTTGCCTTGTTTAGTTTTCTGTAATCAATACACATTCTACAACCAGTAACAGGTCTTTGTGGAATTAATTCATTCTTCTCATTCTTTACCACAGTCATGCCTCCCTTTTTAGGCACAACTTGGACAGGGCTTACCCACTCACTGTGTGACACAGGATAAATGATTCCGGCGTGTAAGAGCTTCAAAACTTCTTTCTTTACTACTTCTCTCATTGCATTGTTAAGCCTGCGTTGTGGCTCTCTAGATGGTGATATGTTAGGATCAGTAGGAATGCGATGGGTGCAGAAAGCGGGGTTGATTCCCTTTAAGTCATGGAGTGCTTAGCCAAAAGCTGATTTATGCTTTTCTAAGACAGTGATTAACCTAGAAGTTTGTTCCTGAGTAAGATTATTATTTATGATTACTGGAGATTCAGGATCATTATTTAAGAAAGCATATCGAAGCCCAGAAGGTAAGGGTTTTAATTCTATGGGAGGTTTAGGAGGTTCTTCTAAGGAATCTAGAGGATCTGGATCTGGTGTGTTATCTTCTTCCTCAGTGAAGAACTGAGCATCTTCTTCATATTCGGATTTATTTATTATTTCAAAAGACGCTTCTTTAATTTCTTCCATAGGATCCGGCTCGGGATATGATTCATTCTCAGCATCTAGAGAGTGAGTGATAGGTATGGTTCCTTTAAGATTTTTCCAAAGATGGAAGTTTAAGATCCCTAATTGTCCTTCATGAATGAGTTGCTTAAGAGGTTGGCCTATCAGTAGATTAAACTCTTTAATATCAAAAATATAAAAGCTTAAGTGAAGTGGAGTGTTATCTACTATGACAGGCAGGACATACATGATTCCTGAACTAGGAATAACATGTCCTAAAGGGGTTTTCAATAATTTAGTTGTTGGGGTAAGTGATATTTGTTTTAAATCTTGAGCAAAAGTTTCAGACATAATGTTGATTCCCACAACAGGATTATAGAGAGCTTCGAAGGTTTGTTGATGGATTTGACATTGAATGTGTGTAGAAGGTGAATTTAAACGAATTGTATCAGTAGAAAGCTCTGATTCTTCTAACCATTCATGACTTATTATAGAAATTAGTTTCTTCGTAGTCTCTTTTAGGAAAACCTTATCAGTAAGTTCTTCTAAAGACGATCTTTGATTTTGTGGTTTCCTAATTGTGTGATATTTCGAGGTATTACCAAATTCGGTAAAGTACTCATCCTCGAAATCATAGGTGTCTCCTAAGATTGAGGTTTCCCTCTCACTAGGAATTAAAGCTGAGGTTTGTGTATGATTAAGAATAGATATAGGATCAGCTTCGAGATTTGCTTCTAGTGGTTCTTGTGGTTTAGCTTTAGGAGTAGGAGTGATTTGAGATAAGTTTTGCAACATTTCCCTTGCTTTGGAGGATGGGGTATTTAAGAACGAATCATTTGAAGCTAAGTTAAGGTAATTAGAAGTTTTTCTATTCAGACCATTATAAAAGTGTTGAAGCAAGACAGGGTCTGGAATAGATAAGGTTGGACCAGAGCGGACAAGATTATGGAATCTTTCCCAGGCTGCAATTAGAGACTCATTATCATCTTGGACGAAGGACAAAATCTCTAAGCGAAGACAAATAATTTTGGAGACAGGGAACTATTCTAAGCAAAAGCTAGAGCAGAGTTCTTTCCAATCCCCATTTTTACTTGGTGCTGTTTGAAGGTACCATGTTTTGGCTCTTCCCTCTAAGGAGAATGGAAAAAGTTTCCATCTAAGGGTTTCGTCAGACATGCCTGCGATATGTAGGCACGCACAGGTTTGTTCAAACTCATTTAAATGAATATGTGGGTTTTTGTCTTCTAAGCCAGAAAAAATTTGATTCTTAACCATCTCTATCAAACATGGGCGTAGCTCGTAGTTGTCTGAAAGGATAGGCTTAACAGATTTGGGCAACTCTAAGTCTACGATAGTGTGATAGGTATACTGGTTCAGTGGAATGGAATTCATGGAGCTAGTGGTTGGCTCTGAGAAATCCATTATGAAAAGAAGAATAAAAGATATAATAGCAAAGATAAAGTATAGAGTATAGTAAAAGATAAAAGTATAATACAAGGTTATACTCAAGACGTAAAAATATCTACCGTTCCCCGGCAACGGCGCCAGAAATGCTTGTTGGTATAAATTAATGCACACTCTACTTTATCTGCAAGCGCACAGATAAGCTTTACCGATGTAGCACTTCACCGGAGTAACCCAGTTTTAATATCGAACCCAAAGGAACGGATAGCGATGAGTCTCAAGCGTATAACCCCTGAGTAACTAACAAGGACGGAGAAGCTAAAAGTATAGAGGGGATCACTAAGGTTGTCTAAACCCAACTTAAGAGTGATATGTTTATTATTCTTAATGGGGAAGTTGCCATAAAAGGTCACAACAGAGTATGATTCTTTTATGCAAATGTATAATCCTACCAAGCCTACACACGGGTAAGTGGACTATAGAAGAATCAACAAGGCTATAAGATTCACCCTTGCGAACAACCACTACTACCAGCGTTATAGGAGGTAAACATGAGTTATCCAGTCTAAGCACCACGCTTATACTATCCAACTACTCTTACTCTAGAGCGACTAGAATTAAAGTACTCAAAAGAGAGTCATAAACCTTAAGAACAATAAGAACAATAGCTCAAACTTAAATATAGATGTCGATTACTGAAACAATCGATGAAGCAAGTCGATGAAGAACTTGAATCCACAGGTACAAGATGAAGAAGTTGATCCGACAGGCCGGAGCTTCCTCTTGATCTCTTCCTCTCTCTCTCTCTCTTCTAGTTCTAAATAAGACTAGGTTCTAATCCTACTAGAGGGGTATCTAGTCTTCTACTTGAAAGCTAACTCCTGAAGTCTCTTCTAGGGTTTCTAGTTGAAGCGTAGTCTTCTGAAGAGGGACCTTCCGTCTGACCTAGGGCCTGGGGGTCTGTTTATATAGCCCTGAGGGATCAACCGCGACCGTTAGATCAAACCGACTTCACGTAGGGCTAAGATTGATCCTCAAAGGCGGTGGAAGTAGCTTTCAGAAGACGGAAGCCAGAGGCGCTAGGGGGAGACCGACCGGTGGGCCCAGGGGACCGGTCGGTCCCACCTGGAAGTGGATCGGGGTGCCCCTCCTCGTGGTGTCTCTACGTGATCTCTGGAGTCTTCTCGAAGGTTCCTGACTTGGCGAATGCGTTATCTCCCGTCGGTTTCCTTCTAGGGGAAGGAATTGAGGGCTGTTTTCTGATTTGGTCCCTGCGGATTCACAATTCACCAAAACTCGTGAAATTCATTAGTTTTAATCCCTATACTAAGGTGGAGTTTACATATTCATCCATTTTCATGCTTAATTGACCTTTAATAATAAGAGTTAATTAGTGTCAACACTAACCTCTGTGGATCCTTCTTGGATCCTAATCTTCCCTGCAACAAAGGCAAGCCCCGGAGCATTTAACCTTTCTATTTCGATACAAATGTTTATTCACACTTAAGTCTAGTGCTTTATGCATTAAGTGAATAGGAGTTGAATGAAACCATAGTTGCATGTTTACCTTAGAATTTCTGATATCCCATCAGTAGAGATAAGACGATCTCATATGCTTAGCAATGCTTAGAATCGATAGAAGTCGATCGATGGCTTCATTGACCACGAGATGTAGGTTTTACCTTTTCTCTCTCATTGGCTCTGTGGATGGGTCATGAGAATCTAATATGATGATAAATTGAGACCGGGCGGGTAACTTGCATCTGGAATGGAGTCCTGATGTAGTGTTTCCGTCTGTGTCGCTTAGGAACCATCCGTTGTTGGCCCTTGGAGCAAGATCATGTATAGTACTAGCCGCATGCAATGGTAAGCCTGCTCCGAGGAATCTTTTATTGGGAGGATTATTCGAGCACTAGAAAGTCGTGTGATAGCGGGGGTAGCGGTATGTCCACACTAATCTGGAATGGACGGAAGCATTCCAGCTTGGTAATGGGTTAGTGGAGTATCATACTCTCAGGTTGCGCGAACCCGTTCCAATAAAAGAGGATTTGTGAGATTTGGTTGATATATGTAAGTTAGGTCTTGCATATGTCGTGCGGATGGGAAGCCCCAGCTGGGTAGAGAAAGCGGTTCGAATCATCGTGCTCCACGATAAAGGAGACTTGATCCTCGCACCATCAACGTAGTTAATTTATGGAATATCTTTATTCAAATCTAATGTTGAGATGTTTAATCAAGTGCATGAATTAGATAGGTGCAAACTAGATTCTGGATAATAACTTAATGCACTGCTAAAACCTGAAAATAGGATCAACTAGTAGTAAGCTTTTCTGCAAATCTATCTTCTTTTGATAGCCTCGTTACATCCTTTAAAGCTAGCATGACCCTGGAGTCTTTTTCCTTTGTCGGATAAGTCTTGCTGAGTACCGACAGTACTCAGGGTTTGTTAATTCCCCTGTTGCAGGTTTCTAATAGGTGGTGTCAATCACGATCATGTCAGTGGGCTAGACGTGATCTGGTTACTTCTTCTCCAACTTAGGTGCTCGCCTAAGTGTGGTTCTGTAATACTATTCTACTTCTGCAATACCAGTTATGTTTATGTAAAAAGTAACTTGTTCATGGTTTTGTAAAGTTTATATCTCTTGCTTCCGCACTCCGGTTGTATTTTTGTATCAACTGTGGTAATGTTGTAATGGTTCCACCTAAAGACAAGACAATCCTGTAACTCGTGGATGATTCGGGGTTCTTTCGGGGACACCCGACAGTTCTTTCCAGTGATGTGTTTCATTTGCACTGTCATTGGGCTTCTTATAACGATGACGTGTGCGGGTGGACCACATTACCGGGAGGTTCTGCCACAGATTGGTATCGGAGCAGGATTGTCTTGGGGAGGGGGAAACATATGCAACATTACATTTAAAAAAAACTTCAAAATGATTTCATAATCTAAAAGTTTTTGAAAGTAACAAGTTAAAAATGATCTTTCCTCAAATTTTCTTGCTTTGCTGGAAGACTTGTGAAGACTCTACTGGTGACTCCAACAAAAGGTATCAAGAAGATTTCAACCTTTCTACTGAAGGTCAATGGACTGTCAACCACTTCACCAAATTGCGACAGAAGAGCTATTCAACACCTGCACCAAGCCAAAGAAGCTAGTATATAAAGTATAGCCCTATACCTAACTAACAGGTGAAGGCAGAGATCTTCTGACAGTGAGAGGTTGTATAGGACGAGCATATCTTATGTCATGCATAATGAAATGAAATGAAAAAAATAATATGCTGTGCTAAACTTTCTCCTCTAATTCGGAGAGTAGTTATGATCCCCTGATAGTGGTTCGTCCCAAGATTCTGCTACCCTTGGTAATTCTTGCTCCATAAGTTCTGATGCTTGGGAACTCTTGGATATCTTTCATACATTCCACCACATAAAAATCTAGAATCATGGTAAAATCCTTGGTTCTTCCGAAAGGTGCGTGTCATGCCTTGAATTGACACGTGCTAGTCTCTTGATCTCGCGAAAGCGACGAATGTGGTTGAAAGTTCTTGAAATTGTGTTCTTTGAAAGGACCATGATCTGTGGACCGGATAAAAGCGTGGGAACCTGGGGTCACCTATGGACGGCCACCATAGGGTGTTACTGCCAGGCGCTCGCTAATATCCAGGCCTATAGTCATGATTCTTTCTATAATTTCTCTTTTTTTGAGGTGAGAGATATAGAAGTTGTGCTCTATTGTGGTGCCATGATTGGTGACCACGGTGCCGCGTCGGAACCTAGGGAATCTCGTGTGTCCGGATCACACTAGTTTCCGCTGGGTGCGCGCAGGTATCGAGGTCTACCGTTATGATCCATTATAGCCCGCAACTAATGTACGCTCTCACTGGGTTCTTGATAATCTTCCTTGCTCCACTCAAATGTCTTCTACCTTGCTACTTGCAACCGTGTTTTGTCTCGGTTGTAATCCCAATCCAACCCCAGTTGCCTTGTGAACTCCTTGCGAGTAAACAGGTGTGACACATTTCCTGTTCCATTACTTAACCCCAGCCTTTAAGTGCTTCTTAAATCTCGGGACGAGATTTCTTTAAGGGGGAAGGGGCTGTAACACCCCTGGTGTTAAGCAGTAATTAAAACCCTAATTAAGTTCATTACTATGCATAATCATTTGGCATCATGGCATAAAAGCATTTCATGTTTAAAGCATAGTTGTGATTCTCTACATGATTTAATATAAGTGTTGCATGATCTTGTGTGATGCTTTCATAAAGTGATGTGGTTAGGTGTCACATGATATGACAAGTGTGAATAAAAACCCTTGTTTTAATAGCTCTTTTTATTCTCTTTTCTATAAGTCAAAAAGTATGTCAAATTTCAAAATGATTTAAAAAGCAAAGTTGTAGCTCTTGTTGAGAGGCACAACTTTGGTATTCAAAGTTTTCAAAGTTTCTGAACAAAAGTTTGAATAAATTTGAAATCCTTTAAACCCTAAATTTTATCCCTAAACTAGATTTCAAAAACTAAAAAGAATTAGACTTTGGTCTTTTAATCAAAGTTGTAGAGAGGTTTAAAATAAACAACTTTTATTAAGGTGGATTTTCATGTTCTTAAATAAAATCTGAAGTAATTTAGAAAACAAGTTTGATTTGGTTTCAAATTGAAAATCAATTCCCAAAATCAGTTTTACCCCCTTTTGTGTAGTTTCAAAATTAAGCGCAATTTGGATATATGACCAAAAACAAAGTTGTAGATAATTTAATAAGGAACAACTTTTATATTGGCAAAATTTGAAGTTATTTATAAAATTCAAAAGTAATTTTGAAATTCAGTTTGGTCCAAATTTGAATTTGAACTCCAATTCAAAATCTATGCAGAATTTGACTTTGGTTCTTAAAGCAAGTTTGTAGAACACAAAATTTGGAGCAACTTTTGTTTTTGGAGTTTTTGTCGTGCAGTAAAAAAATCTGGAGAAATTCAAAAGTGGGTAAATCGGCTCCTGTAGCTACAGGAGGGGACCTGCATCTGCCGAAGCAGAGCATGGCCGCCGCGTCGACGCCGCCGTGGTTCGGCCGGCTCTGCGCCGCTCCGCGTGTCCGGCCACGCAGCTAGCTTCCTCTCTGCTTCACTTAGCGCGCTGGCAAGCTTTGACGAGCCTCTGGTCCTTCTACCATCAAAAATCGCCACCACAGTTTCTTCATCCTCTGCTTCTTGGTCAAGCTCCGGCGAGCTCGATCGCCGCCGTCGCTGCGTCCCTATACCCTCCAGCTCGCAAATAGCTCTGCATGAATCCCCTTCTTCTGACTATAACCCTTGGCCACAAGTCTCGCTTTGTTCCTCACAATGTGGCCATCCTCTCCTTGTTTGTTTTTGAAAACCCATTTTGTCCCAATAGGATTACAGTCTGGAGGAGGTGGAACTAAAACCCAAACCCGATTTCGCTCAAAATTTTCTAACTCCTCATGCATGGCATTGACCCAATCCGGATCCATGAAAGCGTGTCCAACATCTCGGGGTTCAAAATCAGCAACAAAAGCAGAATGAGCAAAGCGAGAGATTTGTTGTGACCTGGACCGAGTGACACGTTCGTCGATGCTGCCGATCATCTGTTGAGGCAGGTGTTGGCGCTGGATGTGTCGTGGCACCTCTCGAGCTGAAGTGACCTCCCCCTCAACAGCAGCTGGCGCCTCCCCGGGTACAAAAGGTTCCACTCGGGGTGGCGGATCCCACGGCCCCCATGAGGAAGAAGTGTCGGGGCCGTGAGTCGTAGTAGAAGCCGCTCTTTGCGGCACAGCAGGTGGAGGCGATGCTGGGTCACCCATGCCTTCAGCATCCTCGTCCTCATCATCAAAGAGAGGCTCACCAACCTCATGATCACCTGCACGCTCAAAACGAGAAGAAGGACAAACCATGGTCTCGTCGAAGGTGACATCAGATGTCTCCATGACTCAGTTAGTATCAAGGTTAAGTACACGATAAGCTCGAGTGTGAGTGCCATAACCCAAAAATACACCGTCAGAAGAACGAGACTCAAATTTGTCCAGGTTGCCTTTCTTCAAAATAAAACAGTGGCAACCAAAAACTCTAAAATAACTCACTTTGGGCTGTCTTCCAAAACGCAACTCATAAGAAGTCTTTTTCAAGAAAGCTCGGAGGAAAATGCGATTGGAAATATAGCATGCAGTGTTCATAGCCTCGGCCCAATATCGACTAGGAGTCCTATGCTCATCGAGCATCGTCCTGGCCATCTCTACAAGGGTCCGATTCTTCCTCTCTACAATACCATTTTGTGGCGGTGTGTAGGGGGGAGAAAACTGATGCTCCAAACCCAAAGAGTTACAAAACTTCTCAAAGTCCGAATTCTTGAATTCGGAACCATTATCACTACGAAAAGCTCGCATCGAGTTCGTAGGGAACTCGTTCTGAAGACGCAAAATCAGATTGCGAGCAAAAAAGAAAGTCTCAGTCTTCTCAGTCAAAAAGAAGACCCACGAATATCTCGAAAAATCGTCGACAACAACAAGCACGTACCACTTTCCCCCAACCGAGCTCACCCGAGCCGGACCAACAAGGTTCATGTGTAAAAGCTCTCCAGGGTGCGAAGTCATGACCTGAGTCACTAGATGGTGGGGAGCGGCAACCATCTTCCCATGTCTACAAGAATGGCAAACAAGGTCCTTCTCCATGGATAGCTTGGGCAATCCTCGGATTAGGCCAAGTGAGCTAAGCCTTGCAAGCAAGTCGAAGCTTAATTGACCGAGCCTCCTATGCCACTTCCAAAGATCAGAGGAGGAAGGACCAGCCACAAGACAGCGGGAAAAACCAAACGACTCCGAGAAATTCGCGCGAAAGACTTTCCCAAAGGGCGAAATCAAACATACAAGATTGCCCTGAGGATCTAAAATGCGACTGAGATTCGGTTTAAAACGAATCTCATAGTCATCATCAAAAAGTTGCGAAATGGAAAGAAGGTTAAAATGCAAGTTAGAAACAAGAGCAACATCACGCAACACAAAGTGCTCATTAACTCGCACCGACCCACGAGACAACACTTTACCTTTACTATTGTCACCGAAGGTGATAAATTCCTTTCCGCCAACAGGACTAAGACTAGAGAACCACTTGGCGTTTCCAGTCATGTGCCTCGAGCAACCGGAATCCACCAACCAAATGTCCTCCAATTGTTTTACCTACATCAATAAAAAGACATAGGGTGAGCATACGGTCCAACACTGGGGTTAGTGAAGTAGGAAGAATACCAGTGTTGGGCCGGCTGCTCAAAAGGACGATCAGTGTAAAAACCATTCCTATCACGCCTACGGGGAAAGCGATCACCACGCACAGGAAAACATGGTCCGCTAAGGAAAGAGCGTCCATCGTGATAGTCAAAACGCTGTGGAGGGAAACGCTCAACAAAGCGTCCGCCACGGGGTCCGTATCCTGCAAAGTCAGGACCCCGTCCGGCAACACCTCCCTGATGCCTAGGACCTTGAGGCACTGCACCTCTAGGCTTAGCAGCTCTCCTCGGAGCTCTCCTCTAAACATTCGGCACATGTACATCATGGAAAGGATGGTACATGTCCGCATTGTTCATCTTCCTCTCACGGCGCTCTTCTCTCTTGCGCCGAAAACAGAACTCACTCAAGTGTCCATCTCTCCCACAGTGCTCACAATGGTACCTCACCGCTCTCATAGGGGGTTGTTGGTACTCACGGTAGTGGGTTTGGATCACTTTGCCCTTCTATGGCATAAGCTCCTCCTGGATAGGTGGCATTGTATCCAGCTTGTTTTTCAGGTGGTTGGGTTTGGGATGCCACACTTGGTTCTTGGGTGGAGCTCTCGGAGGTTCCTCAAACACTCCATCTTTGGTGTTAGGCTTAGGAGGCTCTTTGGGTGGAAGCTTGGTAAGCTTGGGAGTAGTGGTGGAGTTAGGCTTCTCACTCGGGTTAAGACCACTCGACTCTCCAATCTTCCCAAAAGCAGAAACATCAACACCTGGAGCAAAACCTACACCTGGACATCCAGCTGCTCGCTTAAACTGTGCGATCATCATCCCAAGCTACGGCTCATTGCAAGACACCCATGACAAGATGGTCCAAAGGTTTGTGTTTTCCTCCTTGGTTTGCATCTTTCCATGCTTCACATTGGCAATCTCCATCTCCAAACCCTCGCACAAAGCACACCTAGTCACACAAGTGCTACCCGAGCTGGCCTTCTCAAGAGACTCAATCTTGGCATTCTTCTCTGCTAACTCGGTTTGCAAGCCTGGACAGGACTTGCACGCACCCAACAACACGGGTCTAGCCCGGAGCTCATCCACCTCTCCAACCAAAGCAGCATACTTACCTCTCAGAGTGAGAAGGTCAGTCATGTGCTTAGTGCACATCTCGCACTCACCCTCCTCATAAACGACCACGGTGGACCTAGCAAACTCAAGCTCCTTCACCGTGTCCTCCCACTTCTGCCTAAACTCCTTGCGCTCTCTAGCAGCACGCCTAAGCAGCTTATCTTGACTAAGAAGCACGGCAGTAAGTTTCTCAACCTCAGCAGAAAGCTCATAGGGGGTCTGAGATATCTGGGAGGTGTCGTCGTCGTCGTCGTTCCGAGGGGTGTCCTCCAGTTGGCTGTTGACCTCCTTGCCGAGGGCCATGGTGCAAAAGCCCTCGTTGTCGGCGAAGAAGCAGAGGCCGTTCAGCTTGTCCTCGATCTTCTTCATCTTCTCGGACTTGTCGTCGCTTGAGCAAGCGGAGTCGTCATCCGAGCCGTCGACGTCGCTGAGCATGGCGAAGAAAGCACGCTGCTCAGCCTGGGCCTTCTCCAAGTACTTCTTCTTGATGTACTCCTTGTCGAAGCCGCCTTTCCGCTTGTGCTTCGCGGGGACGTACTTCTCCTTGCGCTTGCCGGAGTCATACTTGCGCCCATGATCGCCCTTCCCAGATTGCTTGTTCTTCTTGGGACAGTTGGCGATGAAGTGGTCGGGGTCACCGCACTCGAAACATCCCGAGCGTCCTCCTCCGCGGCGACGGTTCATGCGGTTGTTGTGGAACCATGAGAACCGGTTAGCAAGCAAAGCCAACTCGTCATCCTCCAAAGACTCCAGCTGCTCCTCTGTGACAGAAAGAAGAGAAGAAAGTGCAAATCCTCCAGAGGGGTTAGCAGAAGAGCCAAAAACCAAAGCCATAGTCGGGCCAGAAGGATTCTCATAAGCAGCCCTCGACATGGCATCAATCTCACTAGACTTGAGCTTACTGAAGAGCTCGTCACATGTGAGAGTCTCATAGTTAGACGATTCGATGATCGCCTAGACCTTTAAGTCCCACACCGACCGATCGAGAGTATGCAAAAGCTTCAAAGCTCTCTCATGATCGTCGAAAGGCAACAGCTCCCTGTTCGCTCTCATCATCTTGTTGACAATCACCTGAAAGCGAGCGAATAAACTTTCTATGCTCTCGCCAGGCATGTGTCGAAAGTTCTCATACTCACGCTTATGCGACTCGTAGAGACGGGTTTTGACTTGAGTGGTGCCCTCATGAAAGCGCATGAGAGTAGCCCAAATCTCCCGAGCCGTGGTGAGATGAGAAACGCGATCAAACTCTGACATGCTCAAAGAGGTGAAAAGAGCATTACGTGCTCGGCTATTGGCATCGTGCTCATCGATCTGAATCTGAGTAGCATGAGCAGCCAAGACAACGTAATCGGCCTTGTTGCAAATCTCCCAAACAGAAGAGCCCATGCTCTGGAGATAGGCCGACATGCGTATCTTCCAATACGCATAGTTTGTCCCATCGAAAAACGGCGGTTTGCCCATGCCGCGATCCATGTCACCTTCGGTGGATCTGGAACCGGCTAAGGTGGAAGATCCTTAACCCACTCCGATACCAATTGAAGGACCGAGAATGCAAATAGCAAGGCGACCAGAGGGGGGGTGAATGGGAGCCACAAAAATTTCTCTCAAAACTTTGGCCAAATGTCCCAAAATCAACCCCCAGAAGCTATGTCTGAAACCGTGATGCCCACGACCCTTGGAAGAGGGTGGATGATCCCTAGGATCACAGCGAGGCACCACAAAGCGATAGCAAGCCAAACACCAAAAGCACCTGCTCAAGTTCAACCCTTGAAAACCGAGTCCCGAACGTAGATTGTGGGCTACGTCGAGAAATCCCCAAATACGGATGCTAACAAGTAGCAAAGATACTTAGAGATGTTTCTTGGTTAACTATAGGGCCAAACGAGAAGTCCGAAAACCAAGCGGAAAAGTCGGGAGAGCAAACGCACTAAACCGGAC
Organism: Coix lacryma-jobi var. lacryma-jobi; assembly: GCA_009763385.1. Lineage (NCBI taxonomy): Eukaryota > Viridiplantae > Streptophyta > Magnoliopsida > Poales > Poaceae > Coix > Coix lacryma-jobi. Next base: position 124,825,260 of record CM019824.1, read on the forward strand.
GCAATAGCAGGATCCCGGACTGTCCGCTAGTACGGTCGCGGACTGTCTGCCCAACGGCGGACTGTCCGGGCTCAAGTGGCGGACTGTCCGCCGGCCAAAAGAGCAGAACAGCAACGTTGCTGAACAGCTGCTGGACGCCTCCTGAACTGTCCGCGACTCAGTACCGCGGACTGTCCGCCGGTCAAACTGAGTCAACACAGCCGAGCCACGCGACCACTGCTCGGTCGGAGCCCGACGCATGGACTGTCCGCGCCCAAAACGGCGGACTGTCTGCCAACTCCCAGTGAGGGCGATTTTGGTCGCCCTTCACCCAAATCTTCTTCAAATCGATCCAAATCAAAATCCCTTGATCCCAAACTTGGAGAGAATGATCACGAGGTAGTTAGGAGACTATCCCCAAGAAATCATCCGCTCAAATCAACTCAATCAACCGGAAATCAAGGGGAAGGTGTATGAACCAAAAAAGCGCCACAAAAACAAAATCGACCCGATCTACTTGTTCGTGAGGAGTTAGATGAATTCTTTCAGTGGAAATGATCTCCTCACTATAAAGAACAAGTTGATTCAAGTGGAATTCGAAAAGACGCAGTAGGGAGAGAGATCGAGTGACGGGAAAAACGCGGTGAAACGAAGAACACGAACCAAAACGCGAATCAAGTCATCGATCTGCAATCGTGTGGCTACCACACGCTACAACAGTGAGGTTACGGCCTCACTTCCTCAAAATCTCCAGTACATAGAGCTATGGTTCTCTGCGGATCTCAGTAGCTACAGCAGGGGATTAGGAGAGCAGGAAACCCTAAGACTGAAAGAGCAAATGACTGAGATGATTGGGAGGAGGGTGTCTCCCTCTACTTATCCTAATTCTAATTCCTACTCTACCCCTCACTAATTACAGAGCGAACCAGCTAAACCCTAAGGTTATTCTGGACCAACTCATGGTAGGTGGTGATCCGACGGCCACGCCCGCACAACTGGTAGCGTTGCCTCGACGCAACCTCACCGATTGCCGCCACGTGCCGCCACCGCTCCGCTTGTCCTTTTCACGAACTCCGCCCCCGGTTTTGTGGCTGAAACCGGAAAACCAGGCCTTCAAGTCCATCCCCCGGTTTTGTGGCCCAAACCGGGAAACCAGCCGCCCATCGCCTGAGTTTTGTGGCGCAAACTCAGAAACCCACCAGCGCCCAGGTTTTGAGGCCCAAACCTAGAAACCGTCCTCAGCCCGAGTTTTGAGGCCCAAACTCGGCAAACCCGCAGCACCCAGGTTTGGTGGCCCAAACCTGGAAACCGTCCACCCGAGTTTTGTGGCCCAAACTCGGAAACCGTCCACCCGGTGGTTTTTCTGTGGCTCAACCACCAAACCGGAGCTGTAGAGGGGATGCACCGCCCGTGCACCCTGTCCACCGACACGTGTCCCCATGTCCTCGACCCGAGCAACACCATGCCCCACAAGTCTTCGCTCGTCGCTGTCCCAGGCTGTCAGCCACCACAGCTGATCCTCAGGCCACCAGTCCCTCAGTCCAAGCCTCACGTCCGCCCTTCACCACTCCCGGTCCGTCGGCACGGCACGTCTCTACTTGACCTTCACCTTGCCCTCGATCACTGTCTCCGTGCTCGACACCTGCACAACACAAGCCAAAGAACATGCGATCAAACCCGTTGACAATCAGTCATCACTCGAGACTCGACATACACCCATGTATCCGCATGTGTGCTTGTTGTTGGGTAGTTAGATCAACACTTTGTAGAGCATCTTTTCACTCTATCGACTATATTCCTGAAGCTACTAACTTGCATTTTTGACTCATATGCATTTTAGGGGGAGAAGGTTGCTTGATAGTGCATTATCAACTAAGGGGGAGAATGTTGTGTGCATTGTTGAAGGGGGAGTTTGCTCGTTTGATGAGTTTTCAATTGGTTTGGAGCGATTTTATGCTAGTTGTGTTGAGCCTCTGTGCCTCTATCTTGAGGGACTAGCAGTTTTGCTTTGTGAGCATGTTTTTCAATTGGCATCGAGTTTTCTTGCTAGTGGTGTTGAGCCCATCCTGCCTCTTCTTGAGGGCTAGCTTTGCTTTGCTTGGTTGCGTCGAGCCATTGCCCATGTCTTTGGCTTTGCTTTGCTTGGTTGCGTTGAGCCGTTGCCCATGTCTTTGGGGACCAAGTTGTTTTGCTCACTCCATTTGACTTCTATTGGCTTTGCTTTGCTTCTGGTCGTTTGGTTGAGTTCACTCTTTCTTCCTTCTTTCTTCTACCTTCATATGATTTGTGTTGGTAGTTGACAATGCACTCATCAAGGGGGAGATTGCGGATACATGGGTGTATGCCAGATCTTGAGTGATGAGTGATTATCAACGGGTTTGATGCGCATGTTCTTTGGCTTGTGTTGTGCAGGTGTCGAGCACGGAGATAGTGATCGAGGGCAAGGTGAAGGTCAAGTAGAGATGTGTCGTGCCGATGGACCTGGAGCAGTGAAGGGCGGACGTGAGGCTTGGACTGAGGGACCAGTGGCCTGAGGATCAGCTATGGTGGCTGACAGCCTGGGACAGCGACAAGCGGATACTTGCCGGGCATGGTGTTACTCGGGTCGAGGACCTGGGGACACGTGTCAGTGGACGGGGTGCACGGGCAGTGCATGCCTTCTACGGCGTCGGTTTAGTGGTTGAGCCACAAAAACCACCGGGTGGACGGTTTCTAGGTTTGGGCCACAAAACCTGGGTGCGGCCAGTTTCCGAGTTTGGGCCTCAAAACTCGGGCTAAGGACGGTTTCCAGGTTTGGGCCTCAAAACCTGGGCGCTGGCGGGTTTCTGAGTTTGGGCCACAAAACTCAGGCGATGGACGACAGGTTTCCCGATTTTGGCCTCAAAACCGGGGGAGGACTTGAAGGCTGTTTTCCCGGTTTCAGCCTCAAAACCGGGGGCGAGGTCCGTGAAAAGGACGAAGGCGCAGTGGCGGCACGTGGCGACAATCGGTGAGATCGCGTCGAGGCGAAGCTACCAGTTGTGCGGGCGTGGTCGTCGGATCACCATCTACTTCGAGCTGGTCCAGAATAGCCTTAGGGTTTGACTTGTTCACTCTCTGTATCATTAGGGGTAGAGTGGGAATAAAATTAGGATAAGTAGAGGGAGACACCCACCTCCCAAACCATCTCAGCCATTTTCTACTTTCACTTAGGGTTTTCTGCTCTCCCACATCCCTGCTGTAGCTACTGAGATCCGCAGAGATGGTGAAACATACCTCTGTGTATTTGGATTTTGAGGAAACGAGACCGTAATCTCGTTGTCTCCTCGTGTGGAGAAGTTTCGGCTGGAAATCGAGATCGATTTGTGTTTTGAGCTATGTTCTTCGCGTATTGCTTTTCGTTCTCTCGGAGATTTGCTTCGCTCTCCCAATCCGAGGAATGATTTTTGATTTCGTTTGAACTGAGTTGTTCTAGATCGTGAGGCGCATCTTTCCACCGAAGGAATTCACCTCTAACCTCACGAGCTAGTAGATCGATCAATTTTCAATTCGAATCGGTTTTTGTCTCCCTTGCCCTGAATTCTTCCGATTCACCGATTTGGAGTTAGGTTAGAGCCATGATCTCTTAGGGGTAGCTCACTAACCTCCTTGGTGCGGATACATGGGTGTATGCCGAGTCTCGAGTGATGAGTGATTGTCAACGGGTTTGATCGTATGTTCTCTGGTTTGTGATGTGCAGGTGTCGAGCATGGAGACAGTGATCGAGGGAAAGGTTAAGGTCAAGTAGAGACGTGCCGTGCCGACGGACCGGGAGCGGTGAAGGGCGGACGTGAGGCTTGGACTGAGGGACCGGTGGACTCAGGATCAGCTGTGGTGGCTGACAGCCTGGGACAGGGACGAGCGGAGACTTGCGGGGCACGGTGTTGCTCGGGTCAAGGACCTGGGGACACGTGTCGGTGGATGGGGTGCACGGGCAGTGCATCCGCTCTATAGCTCCGGTTTGGTGGTTGAGCCACAGAAAAACCACCGGGTGGACGGTTTCCAAGTTTGGGCCACAAAACTCGGGTGGACGGTTTCTAGGTTTGGGCCACAAAACCTGGGTGCTGCGGGTTTGCCGAGTTTGGGCCACAAAACTCGGGCTGAGGACGGTTTCCAGGTTTGGGCCACAAAACCTGGGTGCTGCGGGTTTGCCGAGTTTGGGCCATAAAACTCGGGCTGAGGACGGTTTCTAGGTTTGGGCCTCAAAACCTGGGCGCTGGCGGGTTTCTGAGTTTGCGCCACAAAACTCAGGCGATGGGCGGCTGGTTTCCCGGTTTGGTCCACAAAACCGGGGGATGGACTTGAAGGCCTGGTTTCCCGGTTTCGGCCACAAAACCAGGGGACGGAGTCCGTGAAAAGGACAATCAGAGCGGTGGCGGCACGTGGCGACAATCGGTGAGGTTGCGTCGAGGCAACGCTACCAGTTGTGCGGGCGGGGCCGTCGGATCACTACTCTCTTCGAGTTGGTCCAGAATAACCCTAGGGTTTAGCTGGTTCGCTCTGTAATTAGTTAGGGGTAGAGTGGGAATTAGAATTAGGATAAGTAGAGGGAGACACCCACCTCCCATGTTATCTCAGTCATTTGCTCTTTCATTCCTAGGGTTTCCTGCTCTCCCATTCCCTGCTGTAGCGAACTGAGATCCACAGAGAAGAGAACAATACCTCTGTGCCCATGAGATTTTGAGGAAGTGAGACCGTAATCTCACTATTGTAGCGTGTGATAGCCACACGGTTGCAATTTCATGGTTGTGATTCGCATTTTGTTTGAGTTCTTCGCGGGTTGCTTTTCTCCACATTTTCCCGTCGATCGATCTCTTTGCTCGGTGCATCTTTTGCAAATCCGTTTGAATAGAGTTGTTCTAGATCGTGAGGCACTTGTTTCCATCGAAGGAATTCACCTCTAACCTCACGAGCTAGTAGATTGGTCAATTTTTCTCTTGGATCGGTTTTTGCTCCCTTTGCCTCGATTTCTTCCAATTCACCGATTTGGAGTTAGGTTCGAGCCATGATTCTTTTGTGATAGCTCACTAACCTCCTTGGAACTCCTCATACCAAGTCTAAGCCTTAGTGCTTTTGATTCGGAGGAGATCGGGTTGAATTCACAGAAGAACAACACTGAATCGGGGGCATCAGACGCTAGGGTTCGTGGCATCGGACGCTGACCCGAATAGCATCGGACGCTCTGTTGCCACGTGTCAAGTTCTGACAGTTTTAAAGAAGCAACGGACGCTACCATCGGACGCTCCGTTGTCCATCGAACGCTCCGGAGGGTAACCATCGGACGCTGAAGGTTCACTGTTCACAGCGTCCGATGGGTGTCCAGTAAGCGTGTTGACGCAAAACGTGAAGCTTCGCGCCAGGCACACAGCAAGCCGAACGAGGCTAGCTTCAATCGGGTGCCCGGAGTGTGTTGAATCCGGAGACGTGCCAGTCGGTTTGACCTGAAAACCAACAAGGGATAAAAAGTGTGAGAATACATTTGGAACATGATGGATGAGACCATACAGTTCCATATGTACGGCTTCGAAAGCCAATCACGACGGCACACAGCTATAGAAGCTGTTTGTAGAAACAGGTTTATAATGTCATTCAGCAAGCATAAAGAGAAAACACGTAAACATGTTGAATGCCGAACACATATGTAACAAAAGAAGAAAAGGGCAACTTGTAAATATAAATCTATTCAGATAACATATGCATAGGCTAATCCAACTAGTCTGCCGCACGTCTAGCCTTCATAAACCCGTCGGGCATAAACTCAAGCAAAGCTAATCCACCGCATGATACCACTTGCTACAAGTCTACACCACTCCTTATAATTAGATTAATCCACCGCATGATACGATCTAATTATAAGAGGCTAAAAGCATACATACATCTGAACAGATCTATATAAACTCGTTACTCATGTAAGCTTAACCAGAATCGGCAGACTAGCCGAACTGGGGTCCATGAAGAAGGAACAAACAAGCAAGCATGATTAAACTAATCTAAAACCTGCATCTGCCGCACGACACCCAGTTCTATCAAAGCCTAACCATGGTTGACATGCATGAACCCACAACATGTAACAATCTAGATTGAAAGTTAATTCGGCCATTATGATCTTATAATTAGCAAAGCACGAGTAAACTCGTGCAACAAGGCCGAACAAAGATCAATCTAGATTGGGCAAAAGAGTGTTACAAGAATTAAATAAAGTAAAAACATATAACACATGATAACTTAATGAATCTATTGGATTTGCCAAATCTAATAGAGCCGATAACTATTTTTACTCATGACTTAATCCGCCACACGATACAAGGCATAAGCAAAAGCTTCCCGTCATAAGCTTAAATCCGCCGCACGATACTAAGCTTAACATACGAGACTACTTGCATCATATCTAAATCCACCACATGATACTAGACATGATAGCAAGGTTGCCGGTACTTACGGAGGTCGACGGATCGATGATTCCTCTCGAAGAACTCGACGACACGACTAAGGATTCGAAAGGTGGCACGGGGCCGGTTTGTATTGATATGGTTGTGAACAATTTTACAATGGTCAAGGGTTTATATTTATACCCTGGACGAGACATGAGTCCTAAATGATTACGAATTATACAACAAAAATGTGGAAATATACAAATCCTATTCCTAATCCTTTTGGCGCCTTCCATCGTCATGTATCCCCTCGTGCAAGCCGGCTTTATTTACAACATTCGTTTCCCGAATGGAGCCGCCGCTTTGTGAAATAGCCGACCGCACAGATAGTCATCGAAATCCTGAGGACCAAACAGTCACCCGATTGCTTGCCGAATCCATTTCCCTCTGCTGGCCGGGCCCATCTGTCATATCCTTACGTGTGCAAAAATCTGGTGTCAACACATGCCCCCTAATTTTGGGATAAATGTTTATTTCAAAATTCCTTTTTCCTTTTCGCACTGATGTGGAACCTCCAGAAGCATCCGCCTTCACATGCCATAATTACCGTACCTGCTGATTCGTCTCCCGATGCATTTGGGATCTTTTAAACTCCCCTTTCACTCCATTCCAGCTTGTGCATTCTGAACTCCCCTGCTTCAATCTCAAAATCAGAAAACCTTCTTCTCCTTTGCCATCTCTCAGTTAGATAGAAGATGTCTTCCGAGGCAAGCCGCCATAGCCTCGAGCTTGTCCTTATATCATTGCTCTTGTTTAGGAGGATTGATGATGATTTCCCCGAGGTTCTGACCCAGAAGGTCACGGATCTTCAATTCGATCTAGAAAAGAAGGATCAGGAGATTAGCCGAATTTCTCGAGAGCGTGATGCCACTCGGGAACAGGCTGTCGGTAAGCATCCTTTCATCGTTCTTCCTCTAATCTCCTTCCCTGTTCTGCTGACCCTTCCTTATCTCAGCTCTGGAGGCTAAGCTTCATTCCCTCGAAGCCGCTATTGCCAATCTTGCCGTCACAGCCAATGTACCAGGCACGACAGCCCTGAGGCAGGTGAATGAGGTCAACCGAGTTCTCCCCGACATCTCCAGAGCTGGTATGGGTTACCGCGCAGCGCTTGCCTTCAACGCTGTTCGGATCCACTCCGGTGCTGACTACCGCAACTTCGACGCTTGCGAGCGAGGGCTAGATTTCAGGGTGGCACGCTCTTCTATTGTAACTTGTCTTCCCTTCTGTAAATAAAAAGTTTCTTTGTTCGTCCTTCTGAAATCAACCTGTGATTGATCCTTCGAGATCAATGTGTGTTCTGTTCCGTGTACTAGCCATTGATTCTCTTCTTATCTTAGCGGCGATGCATATTACATCGGCTATCATTGATAACCATACTTAATCATCTGTACTTCGTAAGCAACTGTTGCAATTGATTATCCCAGGCCTGGAGTCTTCTTAGTTATCCTCTCAGTTTTTTGGTTTATGACGGTACCAGGATAGTACCTCTTTGGTTTTCGCGTCTTCAGTGTCAACTGGTGATTCAAGTCCTCCAAATGATTAACCGAAACTGAACACCTCACATAGTAATTGTCTTCCAGCCGGACTTCAATCAGCCTCTTAGACTTCAGAATCTCGAGCTATTTGAGTCAGCAAAGACCTGGTTTGGCCCAATAACAGCCCACAAGCTGTGTAAACCCTACTCCGACGCTCGGCCTTCCAATGTGCAAGCCATGGTACTATAAAGATGACCATATACAAGCTGTTACCCTAGTCGAACAGCTCGATTTGCAAAAATCTCCACCTCTCAGCTTCCAGCTCAAGTCAGAGAGAAAACAATGGCAGGCAACAGCAACCAACGCAGGCATCCTACCGGAGATGAAACAGGAAGAAGCCAAGCACCAACTCATCGGCGTTATGGGTAAAAACTGATTTCCTGCCCTCTTGCGGCAGCTTCTCTTGCCAATTTATCTCTGATTCATCAACCATTTTCCTGTCAGGATGGGGCCTGCCTCCAACCAAGCTTGGGCTTCTTCAGAAACGGTAGATCTAATAGCTCTCTTCAACCTTTCCTCAAGCCACCAGATTCTGAGTTTAATGATTTATTCCATCAGACCCGTTTGGACATCCTTCGGTATCGTGAGGAAAGGGATAAAGCCCAGAAGGAATTGGAAGATGTATGCAAGAAGCATGACATTGAGGAGGCTGAATGGGCAGACCAACGGAAACAACTCTGCAGCATCATCACAGGTTAGCAAAGTCTTGGTTCTTCTCCTTCTCCTGATTAAATCCGCTTTTGCCTATCACATCCTTGCTTCTTGTCAGCCCTGTCTGCAGAGAATGATCGCTTGAAGGCAGCAGTAAACAGAGTTGCCCTCAAGGTGAATGCTCGTGGAGATTCAGCCGAAGCCCGCCTCGATGCCGTGGATGGCCATATAGATCAGGCCGTCATCCAAGGTGTGCACGCCGGGGTCTCTTTCGGGCTAGCGGCAATTTGTTCTTGGACCAAAGAAGACTACTCCTCCCTACCAGTTGGATTTGCTGGCGATCCGGATGAATTCGAAGATCTTGAAATCTATGATGACCATGCCACCGCCATTGCCAATACTGTTGACCCACGATCCGTTCTGATTAGTTTATTTCGAGGGTAGTTTGTACTAGGATAAGTCTTGTAAATGAAGTTTGCAGCAGATGAACTCGTCCTTCTCTGAATAATTCCACTTGCGCGCTCCGGTCTTATTGATTTCTTTCCTTCGACTGTAATATTTTTTCAGAGAAAAACGTCTTCCGAACACATGACGTCACCTTAGCCGACTGGATCTTATTTTGACGTGTCATGTCGCTTGGCATCTCACTTACTTCACCTCACCTTTCTCTTCCCCCAATAAACCTGCCAACTCTGAAAATGCTATGGTCACCAGGGTCATAAATATCTTTGTACTAAAGGCGATATAAATAATATCGGCTATAACTTAAATCCTTGGAATATTTTTTCTGCTAAAGGCGATGCTCTTACATCGGCTGTATAAAAATATCTCTCGAGTTACATAATTTCCATGTGTTCGGCTTTTAACAAGTAGTGTCGAAGCTTCAACTGACAAGCAGCACACACGAATCAAAAATTTGTCACAGCCGAATACCCTTTCCTGGGTTTAACATTTTTGGCTAAGGCAAACTGCTACTCATCTTTTCCTTTTAAACTTAAAAATAAGGGCTGATCCTATTATAAGGCTATCTGAAGGACCGAGAAGCAACTAGAAAGCGACCAGAGGGGGGGGGTTGAATGGGAGCTTCAAAATTTCCTTTCGGAAACTAGTAGCCACTGTCCCGAGAATCACCCCAAAAGACAAACCCTAGAGCTTGCTAATGTCCATGACCCTAGATGAAGGGTGGATGCTTCAAGAAGCACAGCGGGACACTACACAACTCTAGAAAGCCAACGCAAAAGACAGAAACCAAATCCGACAACGAACGAATGAGCTGCGAATGAAAACGCGCGAAACAGCTTGGACCGGACTCTGACTGCGTTCGGTCAGTCACCACCGGACGCGTCCGGTCACAAGAAAATGGTTCTGGAACCTTACTGTTCCTGACCAGACTCACGAGCTGGGAGCGTCCGGTCAACAACAGTGCGTCCGGTCAAAAGACGACAAGCTCAATGAACAGTGCGATGAGTGAGTCCGGTCGAACAAGAAACCCAGCGTCCGGTTAGCTAGAGAAAATCGCCACGCGACATTCAACCACCGGACGCGTCCGGTCAATGTGACGGAACCGCCCAATAATGTGGCCCACTTGCACACGTCATCGTCATAGGGAGCCCAATGACTGTGCAAATGAAACACGTTACTGGAAAGATCCGTCGGGTGTCCCCGAGAGGACCCCGAATTACTCACGAGCCACAGGACCATCATCATGAAGGTTGGAATAATTACAACATTACAACAGTTGATACAAAATACCATCGGAGTGCGGAAGCAAGATAGATAAACTTTACAAATTATGAAGATGTTACTTTTTACATAAAAATAACTGGTATTGCGGAAGTAGAGTAGTATGACAGAACCACACTTAGGCGGAGTACCTAAGTTGGAGAAGAGGAACAACCAGATCACGTCAAGCCCACTGACATGATCATGATCAACACCACCTAATAGAAACCTGCAACAGGGGATTAACAAACCCTGAGTACTGGGGTACTCAACAAGACTTACCCGACTAAAGAAAAAGGGAGAAGACTCAGGAATGAAAGGCTTAGGGGAGTCAAGGTAAGGATTAAGTATTTTGCAGAAAAAGCATTTTGTAAACCTTGTTTTATTTTGGAAAGATTCAAGCATTTCTCAATTCTTCATTGTACATGATTCATTTTACATTTCAAAACATACCTAGTTGAGAACCACTCTCCGTTGACAGTCAGTGACCAAGTCTCTATAACCGAGGAGCAACGTTAATCCGGATAAATAATACTCAGCTGAGGATCCCTATCCACACTGCATATGTAGCACCCAAGCTTGCATATGCCAACTCGTCTACCACGATTCCTCCAAGATTGGGCCCGGTCCTACGCCACCCGGAAGTACAGTACACCACTCCTATCCAGGTACGACGACCACGTGGGTACATGCTACTTCCGCCATCTCTCCACTCCCAGTGCGCGGTTGTCGGTCCAATAAAGGATTCCTCGGAGCCAGAGCTTTCCGTAGTATGTGAATAGTTGCAAGTCTTGGCCAGCAGGCCCCCATACGGATGGTCCCTAATTTTCCAGCTAGAACTATACCTTGGTCATATCTCACCCAAGCGTAATAGTCCTGTCAGTTTTTCAACCCTATCCCGGTCGGTGTCAACTGTTGAGTCCCGGACTACAACATGACAGCACCGTACGCGCGGACAACCTCTTCTCGACAATGACCACATGCTAGCTAGGCAAGCAGTCATCGAACGGGAAGTAAAGCCAAATTCCCATAAAGATTCTTTTAGTGATCACACTTTTGAAAATGACATTTTATTGCAAATCTATAGTATAGCATCACTAAGCATTTTGCAAATAGTTTTAAAGCAGGGCTGGTGGATCTTCTGGTGGAGGTAAATAATGCAGGTAATAGGTCATCACACAACTCCTATAACCTAATGCAGTAGTTTAACTCAAAAGCATTTAAGGAAAACATTTTATAAATCCAAGGAAGGGTTAAATGCACCGGGGCTTGCCTTCGTTGCAGGGAAGATAAGATCCAAGAAAGATTGACACAAGTTAGTTCGTTTGCTGCTTGAAGTTAAGTCTTTTTCGACGAAGCCTGTCCAACAAGAACCCTCCTCCGAGGCTCGTTCGACAATGGTGAACACCAGAGCTTGATCAACACGACTTCAACACTCTTGGATACTACACGTGGATAAATGATGTATGCTTTAACATGATGCCATGGAATGCATGCTAAGGTGCAGGACAAGACTACTGATTCTAGAGTACAACTTTCTAACATGTGAGTAACTTCTAGGATAGACATAAAGATTAATTATCTTTATCTTTTTAAGCAAGATTAAACAAACTTATTAAGCATTATTTACAAAACATTACAAGGCATCACAATCATCATAGACCAGAGGGGTGGGGTCTATGAACAGCAAACAATCCAAAAGGTCACACCATGATTACTTTTCTGTTTTTCCTAATTTATTTTAAAAGATCATTTTATACAGTTGTCCCAAAAATTACCAAATTAATCTCATAGGTTCATCATGGTGTAAATAGATGACAAAACAAATTTCATGACCTTTGGAGCTATACATGTTTTACTAAAAACCTAAAACTATCCATTTATTAATTAAAAGGAGGATTTTTCATATTTTAAACTTTGCAGAAAAGTAGAGTTTCTTATTTTTCTAAAATACTACACAGAGCAAGGAACACACAACATTTATCTCAAGATTTTTAGAACAACAGATTAAACCTCACAAAAAGAAGAAAACAAAACACTATTCATATTTTTAAAAGAAAAGGAATACTGTGCTTCTCTCGAGGCTCGGCGCGCTTGCCTGTAAGGCGGACAGCGGACCGGTCGCTCGAGGTCTCGGCTGGGAAGGCAGAGGGTGGGGATAGCTTCGCGGGCTCACCAGGAGTTGGAAACGAGGCTCGGCGAGGCGGTGCAAGGGTCGGAGGCGGGAGCTCGATGGTGGCGAGGCCTCGGCGGAGGCTCGGCTAACCTCTCGAGGGTAGCCTCGGCGTGCTCGAGGCTCAGTCCGAGGGTGGCTGCGATTCGCCCGAGGCTGAGGGTGGGGCTCGGCTGCTTCGAGGGGGCGCGGTTCGCGGGCGTGCTCGAGGGTGAGGCTCGAGGCTGGCCTTGGCATGTTCGAGAGATGCGGCTCGAGGGATGTGGCTCGAGGGGACGCTCGAGGGTGTGCGGTTCGAGGGTTGGCTCGAAGGTTGGCTCGACGGTGAGGCTCGAGCGATTCGCCGGAGTTGGAGAGGAGTCGCTGCGCCGGCGAAGGAAAGGACGGAGGGGTAAAATTGGTGGCTTGGGAAGGTGGAGAAGCTCAAGGCGAAGGCAGTGGCGGCCTTGGCGGGCGCTGGGGCTGCCTGATGGCTTGGGTTGGCGAGGAAGTGTTGGTGGTGGCAATGGGGATCTTGGTGGCTTTTATAGGCGCGGGGTGATGCCGGGGTCCGGGCGAAGGACGGTGGGGGTCTGGGCGAAGAGGACGGTGGGGGTCCGGGCAAAAGGACGGTGGGGGTCCGGGCAAAAGGACGGTGGGGGTCCGGGCAAAAGGACGGTGGGGGTCCGGGCAAAGGACGTTAGGGGTCCGGGCAAAAGGACGGTAGGGGTCCGGGCAAAAGGACGGTGGGGGTCCGGGCAAAAGGACGGTGGGGGTCCGGGCAAAAGGACGGTGGGGGTCCGGGCAAAAGGACGGTAGGGGTCCGGGCAAAAGGACGGTAGGGCCAGGGGGGGTCCGGGCAAAGGGACGGTAGGGGCCGGGTGAGGATGAGGTAGGGGTCCTCCAGCTATGCACAGTGAAAACCTATTCTTCTTTTGAAATCTTGAAAATTACTCCTAAACTTTGAACTGCACAAGGAAAACTCAAAACACCAAAGTTGTTTAGAATTTGAGATCTACAACTTTGCTAAAAGGACCAACTTCAAATTTTGAACAACTTTTGAATTAGAAAAAGGGGTAAAACTAGAGTTTGGAAATTTGGGGTTTTTCAAAAGGAATTTAAATTTTATTTTGATTTTTGAATTTTGGTCCTCATAACACAGCATCAAAACACTTAACTGAACAAGATCTACACAAAAATTAAGCAAACTTAAATGCATGGCAAGAATGATTAAAGACTAATGATGATGACATGTCAGGTTAATTACTTATTAAACACCAAAGGTGTTACAACCTTCCCCCCTAAAAGAAATCTCGTCCCGAGATTTAAGAAGTGCTTAAAGGCTGGGGTTGAGTAATGAAAAAGGAAATGTGTCACACTTGTTTCTCGCAAGGAGTTCACAAGGCAACTGGGTTGCGGTTGGGATTACAACTGGGATCAGAACGCGGTTGCAAGTAGCAAGGTAGAAGACATTTGAGTGGAGCAAGAAAAATTATCAAGAACCAAGAGAGAGCGTACATTAGCTGTGGGTTATAATGGATCATAATTGTAGACCTCGATACCTGCGCGCACCCAATGGAAACTTGTGCAATCCGGCACACAGGATTCTTTGGGTTCCGTCGCGGCACCGTGGTCGCCAATCATGGCACCATAATAGAGCACAACTTCTATATCCCTCATTTCAATAAGAAGGAAATTATAACCAGAAACAAAGGTTGGTTATAACTACAAGGAAAGTGGCTTTGAACTCCCTTTCGGGCATTCAGAAATGAAAGCACTTTCATAGTGGACTAGAAGGAATTATGACTATAGGCCTGGATATTAGCGAGCACCTGGCCGTAACGCTCTATGGTGGCCATCCATAGGCGACTTCAGGTTCCCACGCTTTTATCCGGTCCATAGATCAGGGTCCTTTCAAAGAACACAATTTCAATAACTTTCAACCACCATTCGTCGTTTTCACGACACCAAGCAACCAGCACGTGCCAATTCAAGGCATGACACGCGCTTTCCAGAAGAACCAAGGACTTTACCATGATTCTGACTTTATGTGGTAGAGTGTATGAAAGATATCCAAAAATTCCCAAGGATTAGGAACTTATGGAATGAAAGTAGCAAGAGCAACAGAATCTAGGGACGATCAACTATCGGGGATCATAGCTGCTTTTAGAATTTAGAGAAGAAGCACATTTTATTATTATGCATGATATGATGCATGCTCGTCCTATACGACCTCTCGCTGACAGGAGATCTCTGTCTCCACCTGTTAGTTAGATATAGGGCTATACTTTATATACTAGCTTCACTGACTTGGTACCTTCTGTCGGAATCACTAGTATAGTCTTCACGAAGTCTTCCAGCAAAGCAAGAAACTTAGGGAAGGATCATTTTTAATTTGTTACTTCAAAAAAAACTTTTAGATTAAGAAACCATTTTGAAGTTTTTCAAAAGTAATGTTGTAACCAGTCTTCCCTTGATGACAATCCTGCTCCGATACCATTCTGTGACGGAACCGCCAAATAATGTGGCCCACTTGCACACGTCATCGTCATAGGGAGCCCAATGACTGTGCAAATGAAACACGTTACTGGAAAGATCCGTCGGGTGTCCCCGAGAGGACCCCGAATTACTCACGAGCCACAGGACCATCATCATGAAGGTTGGAATAATTACAACATTACAACAGTTGATACAAAATACCATCGGAGTGCGGAAGCAAGATAGATAAACTTTACAAATTATGAAGATGTTACTTTTTACATAAAAATAACTGGTATTGCGGAAGTAGAGTAGTATGACAGAACCACACTTAGGCGGAGTACCTAAGTTGGAGAAGAGGAACAACCAGATCACGTCAAGCCCACTGACATGATCATGATCAACACCACCTAATAGAAACCTGCAACAGGGGATTAACAAACCCTGAGTACTGGGGTACTCAACAAGACTTACCCGACTAAAGAAAAAGGGAGAAGACTCAGGAATGAAAGGCTTAGGGGAGTCAAGGTAAGGATTAAGTATTTTGCAGAAAAAGCATTTTGTAAACCTTGTTTTATTTTGGAAAGATTCAAGCATTTCTCAATTCTTCATTGTACATGATTCATTTTACATTTCAAAACATACCTAGTTGAGAACCACTCTCCGTTGACAGTCAGTGACCAAGTCTCTATAACCGAGGAGCAACGTTAATCCGGATAAATAATACTCAGCTGAGGATCCCTATCCACACTGCATATGTAGCACCCAAGCTTGCATATGCCAACTCGTCTACCACGATTCCTCCAAGATTGGGCCCGGTCCTACGCCACCCGGAAGTACAGTACACCACTCCTATCCAGGTACGACGACCACGTGGGTACATGCTACTTCCGCCATCTCTCCACTCCCAGTGCGCGGTTGTCGGTCCAATAAAGGATTCCTCGGAGCCAGAGCTTTCCGTAGTATGTGAATAGTTGCAAGTCTTGGCCAGCAGGCCCCCATACGGATGGTCCCTAATTTTCCAGCCAGAACTATACCTTGGTCATATCTCACCCAAGCGTAATAGTCCTGTCAGTTTTTCAACCCTATCCCGGTCGGTGTCAACTGTTGAGTCCCGGACTACAACATGACAGCACCGTACGCGCGAACAACCTCTTCTCGACAATGACCACATGCTAGCTAGGCAAGCAGTCATCGAACGGGAAGTAAAGCCAAATTCCCATAAAGATTCTTTCAGTGATCACACTTTTGAAAATGGCATTTTATTGCAAATCTATAGTATAGCATCACTAAGCATTTTGCAAATAGTTTTAAAGCAGGGCTGGTGGATCTTCTGGTGGAGGTAAATAATGCAGGTAATAGGTCATCACACAACTCCTATAACCTAATGCAGTAGTTTAACTCAAAAGCATTTAAGGAAAACATTTTATAAATCCAAGGAAGGGTTAAATGCACCGGGGCTTGCCTTCGTTGCAGGGAAGATAAGATCCAAGAAAGATTGACACAAGTTAGTTCGTTTGCTGCTTGAAGTTAAGTCTTTTTCGACGAAGCCTGTCCAACAAGAACCCTCCTCCGAGGCTCGTTCGACAATGGTGAACACCAGAGCTTGATCAACACGACTTCAACACTCTTGGATACTACACGTGGATAAATGATGTATGCTTTAACATGATGCCATGGAATGCATGCTAAGGTGCAGGACAAGACTACTGATTCTAGAGTACAACTTTCTAACATGTGAGTAACTTCTAGGATAGACATAAAGATTAATTATCTTTATCTTTTTAAGCAAGATTAAACAAACTTATTAAGCATTATTTACAAAACATTACAAGGCATCACAATCATCATAGACCAGAGGGGTGGGGTCTATGAACAGCAAACAATCCAAAAGGTCACACCATGATTACTTTTCTGTTTTTCCTAATTTATTTTAAAAGATCATTTTATACAGTTGTCCCAAAAATTACCAAATTAATCTCATAGGTTCATCATGGTGTAAATAGATGACAAAACAAATTTCATGACCTTTGGAGCTATACATGTTTTACTAAAAACCTAAAACTATCCATTTATTAATTAAAAGGAGGATTTTTCATATTTTAAACTTTGCAGAAAAGTAGAGTTTCTTATTTTTCTAAAATACTACACAGAGCAAGGAACACACAACATTTATCTCAAGATTTTTAGAACAACAGATTAAACCTCACAAAAAGAAGAAAACAAAACACTATTCATATTTTTAAAAGAAAAGGAATACTGTGCTTCTCTCGAGGCTCGGCGCGCTTGCCTGTAAGGCGGACAGCGGACCGGTCGCTCGAGGTCTCGGCTGGGAAGGCAGAGGGTGGGGATAGCTTCGCGGGCTCACCAGGAGTTGGAAACGAGGCTCGGCGAGGCGGTGCAAGGGTCGGAGGCGGGAGCTCGATGGTGGCGAGGCCTCGGCGGAGGCTCGGCTAACCTCTCGAGGGTAGCCTCGGCGTGCTCGAGGCTCAGTCCGAGGGTGGCTGCGATTCGCCCGAGGCTGAGGGTGGGGCTCGGCTGCTTCGAGGGGGCGCGGTTCGCGGGCGTGCTCGAGGGTGAGGCTCGAGGCTGGCCTTGGCATGTTCGAGAGATGCGGCTCGAGGGATGTGGCTCGAGGGGACGCTCGAGGGTGTGCGGTTCGAGGGTTGGCTCGAAGGTTGGCTCGACGGTGAGGCTCGAGCGATTCGCCGGAGTTGGAGAGGAGTCGCTGCGCCGGCGAAGGAAAGGACGGAGGGGTAAAATTGGTGGCTTGGGAAGGTGGAGAAGCTCAAGGCGAAGGCAGTGGCGGCCTTGGCGGGCGCTGGGGCTGCCTGATGGCTTGGGTTGGCGAGGAAGTGTTGGTGGTGGCAATGGGGATCTTGGTGGCTTTTATAGGCGCGGGGTGATGCCGGGGTCCGGGCGAAGGACGGTGGGGGTCTGGGCGAAGAGGACGGTGGGGGTCCGGGCAAAAGGACGGTGGGGGTCCGGGCAAAAGGACGGTGGGGGTCCGGGCAAAAGGACGGTGGGGGTCCGGGCAAAAGGACGTTAGGGGTCCGGGCAAAAGGACGGTAGGGGTCCGGGCAAAAGGACGGTGGGGGTCCGGGCAAAAGGACGGTGGGGGTCCGGGCAAAAGGACGGTGGGGGGTCCGGGCAAAAGGACGGTAGGGGTCCGGGCAAAAGGACGGTGGGGGTCCGGGCAAAAGGACGGTAGGGGCCGGGTGAGGATGAGGTAGGGGTCCTCCAGCTATGCACAGTGAAAACCTATTCTTCTTTTGAAATCTTGAAAATTACTCCTAAACTTTGAACTGCACAAGGAAAACTCAAAACACCAAAGTTGTTTAGAATTTGAGATCTACAACTTTGCTAAAAGGACCAACTTCAAATTTTGAACAACTTTTGAATTAGAAAAAGGGGTAAAACTAGAGTTTGGAAATTTGGGGTTTTTCAAAAGGAATTTAAATTTTATTTTGATTTTTGAATTTTGGTCCTCATAACACAGCATCAAAACACTTAACTGAACAAGATCTACACAAAAATTAAGCAAACTTAAATGCATGGCAAGAATGATTAAAGACTAATGATGATGACATGTCAGGTTAATTACTTATTAAACACCAAAGGTGTTACAGTCAACGCGAGGACAGCGTCCGGTCACCCCGACAGCAGCCTGTTCGTCCACCGATTCGACTCGATCTCTCCCAAAGCGAATCCTCAAGGGATCAAACTTGGTGAGAAGAGTCAAAAGGAGTATAGTGAGCTATCCCTAAGAGATCATGGCTCGAACCTATCTCCAAATCGATGATCGAAGAATTTTGGGGGAAGGGAGAAAACTTGACCCGAAACGAAAATCGATCGATCTCCTAGACCGTGAGGTTAGAGGAGAATTCCTTCGGTGGAAAGAAGTGCCTCACGATCTAGAACAACTTGGTTCAAACGGTTTTGCAAAAGATGAACCGAGCAAAGAGATCAAGCGATGGGAAAATCGTGGAGGAAAAGGATTTCGCGAAGAACACGAATGAAACGCGAATCACAACCACGAACTGCAACCGTGTGGCTACCACACGCTACAACAGTGAGGATACGGCCTCACTTCCTCAGAATCAACAGTACACAGAGGCAAGTCTCTCTCTGCGGATCTCAGCTAGCTACAGCAGGGGATGGGAGAGCAGGAAACCCTAAGTGCGAAAGAGCAAATGACTGAGATCCAAAGGGAGGAGGGAGTCTCCTGACTACTTATCCTACTACTAGCCTAAGTATAATTTCTACTCTACCCCTCTCTATTCTAATTACAGAGCGAACCAGCTAAACCCTAGGGTTATTCTGGACCAACTCGGTGGTAGGTGTATCCGACGGCCACGCCCGCACAATTCGAATCGTTGCCTCGACGCAACCTCCAGATTGCCGCCACGTGCCGCCACCGCTCTGCACCCCCGGTTTTGTGGCCCAAACCGGGAAACCAGCCTTTTCCAGCCATCCCCCGGTTTTGAGGCCCAAACTGGGAAACCAGCCCACCAGCTTCTGAGTTTTGAGGCCAAACTCAGCAAACCCACAGCGCCCAGGTTTTGAGGCCCAAACCTGGAAACTGTCCTCAGCCCGAGTTTTGTGGCCAAACTCGGAAACCATCCGCACCCAGGTTTTGAGGCCCAAACCTGGAAACCGTCCACCAGATGGTTTTTCCCTGGCTCTACCAACAAACCGACGTCATAGAGGGGATGCACCGCCCGTGCACCCCGTCCACCGACATGTGTCCCCAAGTCTACGACTTAGGCAACACATGACCGCAAGTCTTCGCTCGTTGCTGTCCCAGGCTGCCAGCCACCACAGCTGATCCTCGGGCCTCTGGTCCCTTAGTCCAAACCTCACGTCCGCCCTTCGCCACTCTTGGTCCATCGGCACGACACGTCTCTACTTGACCTTCACCTCGCCTTTGATCACTGCATCCGTGCTCGACACCTGCACAACACAAGCCAAAGAACATGCGCATCATCCCAGTTGACAATCACTCATCACTCAGAGACCCGACATACACCCATGTATCCGCAATCTCCCCCTTGATGAGTGCATTGTCAACTACCAACACAAATCATAGTAGAAGGAGAAGAAGGAAGAAGGAGAAGAGAGAACTCGACCAAATGACCCAAAAGCATAGCAAAGCCGAAGAAGGTCAAGTGGAAAGAGCAAGACAACTTGGTCCCCAAAGACATGGGCAACGGCTCGACGCAACCAAGCAAAGCAAAGCTAGCCCTCAAGAAGAGGTAGAACAGGCTCAACACCGCTAGCAAATCCCAATCGAAAATATCGAAGCAAAATGCTAGTCCCTCAAGATAGAGGCACAGAGGCTCAACACAACTAGCAAAGAAAGCTTGATACCGATGCCTTTGGGCCAACAAGAGACAACAAAGCTCAAGCTCCCCCTTAGTTGATCATCCAGGAGACATGCAAACTCTCCCCCTGGAAACTCCCTCTCAAATGAACACTCGGGAAGCATATACACTCAGGAAGCACAAATGATTTGCAAATTCTCCCCCTTAGTTGAAAATGCACTAATCAAGTAAAAGACTCTCCCCATCAGAAAAGGCACCAACAAAAAGTGCGAACATGGGAGGTTCTCCCCCTTCCAACATGCATATGAGTCAAAATGCAAGTTAGCAGCTTCAGGAATATATTCAGGAGAATGCAAAGATGCTCTAAACAGTATTACGCTAATGACTCATCAACAGCATACAAGCTCAGCAAAGGCTCAAACTGATCACCAGATATGAAGTATGAACATATGAGCAGAAAGGAGCAGTTTTGAGTCAAAAGATATTCACCATCAAAATAGCACTAGCAATGTATAAACAGGAGTCTGAACAAGTGCTAAACATGTATACAAGGTGAACTACACCTAGCAAAGTTCAATCATCATGCTTAAGAATGTAACATACACTTGTGAATTCAAATTCAGATCAGAGTTGCAGCGGTGAAATTACACAAGTTCAATTATTAGCATGTGATTGCGAGAGGTTGAAAGCTTGTCATTGCCTAACTTTGCAACCGAGCGAAGCCTATGCCGAAGCAATCAGAAGCTTAAAGCTACGGTTTCGGTCATACACTACACGGCTCAAGTTTAACTCAAAGTGCAATGAGAAACCGTCTCGATACCGTGATGTGTTGATAAGCAATCCCATCTCGATCTTTTCAATTCACTAAAACTTGGTACAAATTTTAAACATGATATGAACAGACCAAGCAAGTGAATGACTCAGAACTAGAGACATAGCAACCTAGCATATATGAAAAGCACGAGTAAACTCAACACATCCTACACATGCTAGTTACATATCTCAATGGTGAACATTTTCAGATTTGAAATTATTAAGCAAATTCACCATTTCAAAAATAGCTCAGCTCACAACATGTACTAGTGATCAGAAAGAGCATAAGCTACAAGCATCAACATAAGCATCGGAGCATACTACATGGTGCCTAGTTACATTCTAGTGATTATAGACATGAAGCTCAAAATGTAAATGCGTATGCTAAAATGCAAAAGAAAAGAAAGACAAAAGAGTCAGTCAAATATACAAGATCCAAAATGTTTCCCTCAACTAAAAGGGGAAACACACACCAAGCTCACCCCTCATCCGATTAAAGGTTGATTCATCTAAAGGCTTGGTGAAAATATCAGCCAGTTGATGATGAGTATCGACATGGCGAAGGTCGATATCACCCTTCTCCTGGTGGTCTCGCAAGAAATGAAAGCGCACATCAATGTGTTTGGTCTTCGAGTGAAGCACGGGGTTCTTAGCAACGCTAATGGCACTCGTGCTGTCACAAAGCAAAGGCACGCGAGAAAAGCTCAGACCAAAATCACGCAAAGTGGCCATCATCCAGAGCAACTGGGAACAGCAGCTAGCCGCAGCAACATATTCAGCCTCTGTGGTGGACTGAGCGACACTAGACTGCTTGCAAGAAGACCACGAAACAAGAGAAGAACCAATAAACTGACAAGTCCCAGAAGTGGACTTGCGCTCAATACGGCAACCAGCAAAATCGGCATCCGAATAACCGCAAAGAGAGAGGGTGGAGGAAGCAGAATACCAAATCCCGAACTCAGGTGTGAAACGAAGGTACCTGAATATGCGCTTCATTGCCTGACGGTGAGAAGTGCGCGGCGACTCCTGAAAGCGTGCGCACAGACACACCGCGAACTGGATGTCCGGGCGTGTCGCCGTCAGGTAGAGCAGCGACCCGATCATGCTTCGGTACTCCTTCTGGTCCACTGCTTCTCCATCCACATCCGCATCCAGGGCAGTCGTCGTCGACATGGGTGTTAGAAGAGGCTTGGCCTCACCCATATCGAACCGCTTCAGCAAGTCCTTGGTGTACTTGCCCTGGTGCACAAACGTCCCCTCTCGGGATTGCTTGATTTGCATCCCGAGAAAGAAAGTCAGCTCGCCCATCATGTTCATCTCGAACTCCCTGCTCATAATATCTGAAAACTTGGCAACCAAAGCGTGAGAGGAACCACCGAAAATGATATCATCCACATAAATCTGGACCAACAGAGTGTCTTTGCCTTGCTTGAGGAGAAAGAGCGTTTTATCTACACATCCCATTTTAAAACCCTTAGCAAGCAAAAAGGTTTTTAGTCTATCATACCAGGCTCTAAGGGCTTGTTTCAAACCATATAAAGCTTTGTGAAGTTTATAAACATGGTTTGGAAACTTGGGATTTTCAAAACCGGGGGGTTGCTCAACATACACTTCCTCTTCTATGTAGCCGTTTAAGAAGGCACTCTTGACATCCATTTGAAAGAGTTTAAAACCTTTGGATGCAGCAAAAGCCAAGAGTATCCTAATAGCCTCCAAACGAGCTACAGGAGCAAAAGTCTCCTCAAAGTCTATCCCCTCCTTCTGACTATAACCCTTGGCCACAAGACGCGCTTTGTTCCTCACAATGTGGCCATCCTCTCCTTGTTTGTTTTTGAAAACCCATTTTGTCCCAATAGGATTACAGTTAGGAGGGGGAGGAACTAGAACCCAAACCCGATTTCTCTCAAAATTTTCTAACTCCTCATGCATGGCATTGACCCAATCCGGATCCGTCAAAGCGTGTCCAACATCTCGGGGCTCAAAATTAGCAACAAAAGCAGAATGAGCGAAGTGAGAGATGTGCTGTGACCTGGACCGAGTAACCCGTTCGTCGATGCTGCCAATCATCTGCTGAGGCGGGTGCTGGCACTGGATGTGTCGTGGCGCCTCCCGAGCTGAAGTAGCCTCCCCCTCAACAGCAGTTGGTGCCTCCTCGGGTACAAAAGGTACCGCTCGGGGTGGCGGATCCCACGGCCCCTAGGAAGAAGATGTGTCGGGGCCATGAGTCATCGTAGAAGCCGCTCTTTGCGGCACAGCAGGTGGAGGCAATGCTGGGTCATCTATGCCTTCAGCATCCTCGTCCTCATCATCGAAAAGAGGCTCACCAACCTCATGATCACCTGCTCACTCAAAACGAGAAGAAGGACAAACGAGAGTCTCGTCGAAGGTGACATCTGATGTCTCCATGACTCGGTTAGTATCAAGGTTAAGTACACGATATGCGCGAGTGTGAGTGCCATAACCCAAAAATACACCGTCAGAAGAACGAGACTCAAACTTGTCCAGGTTGCCTTTCTTCAAAATAAAACAATGGCAACCGAAGACTCTAAAATAACTCACCTTGGGCTGTCTACCAAAATGCAACTCATAAGAAGTCTTTTTCAAGAACGCTCTCAGAAAAATGCGATTGGAAATATAGCACGCAGTGTTCATAGCTTCGGCCCAATAATGCCTAGGAGTCCTATGCTCATCGAGCATCGTCCTGGCCATCTCAACAAGGGTCCGATTCTTCCTTTCTACAACACCATTCTGGGGTGGTGTGTAGGGGGAAGAAAACTGATGCTCCAAACCCAAGCGGTCACAAAACTTCTCAAAATCCGAATTCTTGAATTCGGAACCATTATCACTCCGAATTGCTCGCATCGAGTTCAAAGGGAACTCGTTCTGAAGACGCAAATTCAGATTACGAGCAAAGGAGAAAGTCTCAGTCTTCTCAGCTAAAAAGAATACCCACGAATATCTCGAAAAGTCATCAACAACAACAAGCACATACCACTTCCCCCCAATCGAGCTCACCCGAGCTGGACCAACAAGGTCCATGTGCAAAAGCTCTCCAGGGCGCTTGGTCATGACCTGAGTCACCGGATGGTGGGGAGCGGCAACCATCTTCTCGTGTCTACAAGAGTGGCAAACAAGATCCTTCTCCATATGCAACTTGGGCAATCCTCGGATTAGGCCAAGTGAACTAAGCCTTGCAAGCAAGTTGAAGCTCAAATGTCCAAGTCTCCTATGCCACTTCCAAAGATCAGAGGAGGAAGGTCTAGCCACAAGACAACGAGAAGTGTCAAAAGACTCCGAGAAATTCGCACGAAAGACTTTTCCAAAGGGCGAAATCAAACACACAAGATTGCCCTGAGGATCGAAAATACAGCTGAGATTCGGTTTAAAACGAATCTCATAGTCATCATCAAAAAGTTGCGAAACAGAAAGAAGATTAAAATGCAGGTTAGAAACAAGAGCAACATCGCGCAACACGAAGTGCTCATTAACCCGCACATACCCGCGAGACAATACCTTCCCTTTGCTATTGTCGCCGAAAGTTATGTACTCCTTTCCGGCAACAGGGCTAAGGCTGGAGAACCACTTGGCGTTTCCGGTCATGTGCCTCGAGCAACCGGAATCCACCAACCAAATGTCCTCCAACCGTTTTACCTACATCAATAAAAAGACATAGGGTGAGCATACGGTCCAACACTGGGGTTAGTCAAGTAAGGGGAATACCAGTGTTGGGCCGGCTGCTCAAAAGAACGGTTAGTAGAAAAACCATTCCTAGCACGTATACGTGAGGAGCGATCACCACGTAGAGGAAAACGTGGTCCGCTAAGGGAGGAGCGTCCATCGCGATACTCAAAACGCGGTGGGGGAAAACGCTCAACTACAGGCTATGGAGCCTCTGCCATGGGATCCATAGCCTACAACTGCAGGCTCCCGCCGGGCACGCTCTCTATGAGGCCTAGGCCTAGCAACTTGAGGCACTGCACCTCTAGGCCTAGCATCTCTCCTCGGAACTCTCTGCTGCCTAGGCCTGGGAACTTGAGGTTCTAGACCTCTGGGCCTAGCAGCACGTCTCGGTGTTCTCCTCTGAACATTTGGCACATGTACATCATGGAAAGGATGGTACATGTCCGGGTTGTTCATCTCCCTAGCACGGCGCATCTCTCTCTTGCGCCTAAAGCAGAACTCTCTCAAGTGTCCATCTCTCCCATAGAAGTCACAATGATACCTCACCGCACGCAAAGGGGGTTGTTGGTACTCATGACTGTGGGTGTGGATCACTTTGCCCTTCTGTGGCAAACACTCCTCCTGGATGGGTGGCATTGTGTCCAGCTTGTTTCTGAGGTGATTGGGTTTGGGATGCCATACTTGGTTCTTGGGTGGAGCTCTCGGGGTTCCTCAAACACCCCATCCTTGGTGGTAGGCTTGACGGGCTCTTTGGGTGGAAGCTTGGTCAGTTTGGGAGTAGTGGTGGAGTTGGGCTTCTCACTAGGGTTCAAACCACTCGACTCTCCAATCTTCCCAAAAGTAGAAAGATCAACACCCTGAGCAAAACCTACACCGGGACCTCCAGCAGCTCGCTTGAATTGGGAGATCATCATTCCGAGCTGTGGCTCACCACAAGATGCCCATGACAAGATGGTCCGAAGGTATGTGTTTTCTTCCTCGGTTTGCATCTTGTCATGCTTCACATTGGCTATCTCCATCTCCAAGCCCTCACACAAAGCGCACTTAGCCACACAAGTGCTACCTGGGTTGGCCTCCTCAAGAGACACAATCTTGGCATTCTTCTCTGCCAACTCAGATTGCAAGACAGGACAAGTCTTGCACGCACCCAACAAAGAAGGTCTAGCCTTCAGCTCATCCACCTCTCCTACCAACGCAGCATACTTACCTCTCAAAGTGAGAAGGTCAGTCATGTGCGTGGTGCACATCTCACACTCAACCTCCTCCGACACGACCACGGTGGACTTGGCAAACTCAAGCTCTCTCACCGTGTCCTCCCACTTCTGCCTAAACTCCTTGCGCTCTCTAGCGGCACGCCTAAGCAGCTTATCCTGACTAAGCAAGGCGGCAATAAGCTTCTCATTCTCTGCAAAGAGCTCATCGTGGGTCTTGGATACCTGGGAGGTGTCGTCGTCATCGTCGTCGTTCTGAGGGGAGTTCACCAGCTCGCCGTCGACCTCCTTGCCGAGGGCCATGGTGCAGAGGCCATCGTCGTCGGCGAAGAAGCAGAGACCGTTCAGCTTGTCCGCGATCCTCTTTTTCTTCTCGGACTCGTCGTCGCTTGAGCAAGCGGAGTCATCATCCGAGCCGTCGATGTCGCTGAGCGTGGCGAAGAACGCACGCTGCTCAGCCTGGGCCTTCTCCAAGTACTTCTTCTTGATGTACTCCTTGTCGAAGCCGCTCCTCCGCTTGTGCCTTGCGGGGACGTACTTCTCCTTGCGCTTGCCGGAGTCGTACTTGTGCCCATGATCGCCCTTCCCAGACGAATGCTTCTTCTTGGGACAGTTGGCGATGAAGTGGTCGGGGTCGCCGCACTCAAAGCATCCTGAGCGTCCTCCACTGCGGCGACGGTTCATGCGGTTGTTGTGGAACCATGTGAACCGGTTGGCAAGCATTGCCAACTCGCCATCCCCCAATGACTCAAGCTGGTCCTCTGTGACAGAAAAGAGAGACGAAAGAGCAAAACCTCCAGAAGGGTTAGAAGATCCAGAAACCAAAGCCATAGTCGGGCCAGAAGGATTCTCATAAGAAGCCCTCGACACTGCGTCAATCTCACTAGACTTGAGCTTACTAAAAAGCTCGTCGCAAGTGAGGGTCTCATAGTTAGACGATTCGATGATCGCCTGGACCTTTGAGTCCCACACCGACCGATCAAGAGTGTGCAAAAGCTTCAAGGCCCTCTCATGATCGTCAAAGGCAACAACTCCTTGTTTGCTCTCATCTTGTTGACAATGACCTGAAAGCGAGCGAATAAACTCTCTATGCTCTCGCCAGGCATATGTTGAAAGTTCTCATACTCCCGTTTGTGCGACTCATAGAGGCGGGATTTGACCTGAGTGGTTCCCTCATGGAAGCGCATGAGGGTTGCCCAAATCTCGCGAGCCGTGGGGAGGTGAGAAACACGATCAAACTCAGACATGCTCAAATAGGAGAACAAGGCGTTACGTGCCCGGCTATTGGCCTCGTACTCATCGATCTGGAGCTGAGTGATACGAGCAGCCAAGACAACGTAATCGGCCTTGTTGCAAATCTCCCAAACAGAAGAGCCCATGCTCTGGAGATAGGCCGACATGCGTATCTTCCAATACGCATAGTTCGTCCCATCAAAGAACGGCGGTTTGCCCACGCCGTGATCCATGTCGCCTTCTGTGGATCTAGAACCGGCTAAGGTGGAAGATCCTTAACCTGCTCCGATACCAATTGAAGGACCGAGAAGCAACCAGAAAGCGACCAGAGGGGGGGGGTGAATGGGAGCTTCAAAATTTCCTTTCGGAAACTAGTAGCCACTGTCCCGAGAATCACCCCAAAAGACAAACCCTAGAGCTTGCTAATGTCCACGACCCTAGATGAAGGGTGGATGCTTCAAGAAGCACAGCGGGACACTACACAACTCTAGAAAGCCAACGCAAAAGACGGAAACCAAATCCGACAACGAACGAATGAGCTGCGAATGAAAATGCGCGAAACAGCTTGGACCGGACTCTGACTGCGTCCGGTCAGTCACAACCGGACGCGTCCGGTCACAAGAAAATGGTTCTGGAACCTTACTGTTCCTGACCGGACTCACGAGCTGGGAGCGTCCGGTCAACAACAGTGCGTCCGGTCAAAAGACGACAAGCTCAATGAACAGTGCGATGAGTGAGTCCGGTCGAACAAGAAACCCAGCGTCCGGTTAGCTAGAGAAAATCACCACGCGACATTCAACCACCGGACGTGTCCGGTCAACGCGGGGACAGCGTCCGGTCACCCCGACAGCAGCCTGTTCGTCCACCGATTCGACTCGATCTCTCCCAAAGCGAATCCTCAAGGGATCAAACTTGGTGAGAAGAGTCAAA
Source organism: Coix lacryma-jobi var. lacryma-jobi (assembly GCA_009763385.1). Lineage (NCBI taxonomy): Eukaryota > Viridiplantae > Streptophyta > Magnoliopsida > Poales > Poaceae > Coix > Coix lacryma-jobi. Next base: position 124,853,418 of record CM019824.1, read on the forward strand.
AGGAGTATAGTGAGCTATCCCTAAGTGATCATGGCTCAAACCTATCTCCAAATCGATGAATCGAAGAATTTCGGGGGAAGGGAGAAAACTTGACCCGAAACAAAAATCGATCGATCTCCTAGACCGTGAGGTTAGAGGAGAATTCCTTTGGTGGAAAGAAGTGCCTCACGATCTAGAACAACTTGGTTCAAACGGTTTTGCAAAAGATGAACCGAGCAAAGAGATCAAGCGATGGGAAAATCGTGGAGAAAAAGGATTCCGCGAAGAACACGAATGAAACGCGAATCACAACCACGAACTGCAACCGTGTGGCTACCACACGCTACAACAGTGAGGATACGGCCTCACTTCCTCAGAATCAACAGTACACAGAGGCAAGTCTCTCTCTGCAGATCTCAGCTAGCTACAGCAGGGGATGGGAGAGCAGGAAACCCTAAGTGCGAAAGAGCAAATGACTGAGATCCAAAGGGAGGAGGGAGTCTCCCGACTACTTATCCTACTACTAGCCTAAGTCTAATTTCTACTCTACCCCTCTCTATTCTAATTACACAGCGAACCAGCCAAAACCTAGGGTTATTCTGAACCAACTCGGTGGTAGGTGTATCCGACAGCCACGCCCGCACAATTCGAAGCGTTGCCTCGACGCAACCTCCAGATTGCCGCCACATGCCGCCACCGCTCTGCACCCCCGGTTTTGTGGCCCAAACCGGGAAACCAGCCTTTTCCAGCCATCCCCCGGTTTTGAGGCCCAAACCGGGAAACCAGCCCACCAGCTTCTGAGTTTTGAGGCCAAACTCAGCAAACCCTCAGCGCCCAGGTTTTGAGGCCCAAACCTGGAAACCGTCCTCAGCCCGAGTTTTGTGGCCAAACTCGGAAACCATCCGCACCCAGGTTTTGAGGCCCAAACCTGGAAACCGTCCACCCGATGGTTTTTCCCTAGCTCTACCACCAAACCGACGTCGTAGAGGGGATGCACCGCTCGTGCACCCCGTCCACCGACATGTGTCCCCAAGTCTACGACTTAGGCAACACATGACCGCAAGTCTTCGCTCGTTGCTGTCCCAGGCTGCCAGCCACCACAGCTGATCCTCGGGCCTCTGGTCCCTCAGTCCAAGCCTCACGTCCGCCCTTCGCCACTCTTGGTCCATCGGCACGGCACGTCTCTACTTGACCTTCACCTCGCCTTTGATCACTGCATCCGTGCTCGACACCTGCACAACACAAGCCAAAGAACATGCGCATCATCCCAGTTGACAATCACTCATCACTCAGAGACCCGGCATATACCCATGTATCCGCACTATCGGCCGTCACATACAACTCGAAATAATCACCAAGTTGTGGAAGTGCCTTTATATATCTTCAATTTCACCAAAAGCTTCTATTGTACGTCACCTTGCACAAATCCTTTCTGATTTTTCTTGAGCTCTGGTAATGGAGGAATAAACAGAATCCTTTAAAGGTTTACCAACTTTAAAACATACTCGAGACCCAAACTTGTACATATTGATCCTACTTCGGCTTCATTATGAACGCTTTATTCCTTGTCAGCCGATATGAAACTTGGTCTCAATTCCTCCCCATTACCACCAGTTTTGGATTAAAAAATTGCTCTGAGAGCCGATTGTTTGAATCGGCCGTTGGTCCTCATCGAAAACATTCACATGACCTGCTTCCCAAGCTCTTCCAGAGAAACACTCGACACCATCATATTCCCAGTAGATAGGCTCTGTATTAGCAACACTCACCGAGTCATTAGCATGGACGATTTCAATGTCATCTCCAATCCACTGGATGAGGAACTGGTGCATAGTTGATGGTACACAACAGTTTGCATGTATCCAATCTCTCCCTAACAGCAAACTGTATGCCCCCTTGCCATCAATGACAAAGAAGGTAGTGATCAAGGTCTTAGATCCGATCGTTAGCTCAACATGGACTGCTCCTCGAGTATCAGAAGAATTGTCGGCAAAGTCCCTTAACACCATATCAGACTTTAATAAATCTTCGCTCGTCATCCCAAGTTTTCTAAAGGTGGTGTATGGCATGATATTTATAGCAGCTCCTCCATCAATGAACATCTTGGTTAATGGCTTGCCATTGACATACCCTCTCATATACAATGGCTTCAAGTGTCAGTGCTTAATTGGCTTGTCAAACACTGCCCGTTGAGCCAAGACGAGATGAGCCAACAAGTCCTAAAATTCACTTCCATCGAAATCTGAATACGTTTCTTCTTGGACATCTTGATTTTCGGGAGCTACAAACTCTGATGGGAGAAAGAATGTCATGCACGTATCAGCCGAACGATTACCTCCATCCGACTTCTCTTTAGGATGCCAAACTCGTTTCGTCTTGGTGCCTGCTTGCTCTAACTCTCTGTTCCTCAGGCGCTGCACTCTCCTCTTCTGGCTTCTTGTTAATCCTGGTGGACACCACTGTCCTTTCTGCCAGATATACTCGCGGTATTCTTTCTCTTCGGTGCGAGCCCAACTCTGATTGACAAATCTTCTTCCCTGCCGATCTCCGGAATTATTTATTTTTAAGCGCCGATCATCCTTAGGGATTCGTGCCCCAAGCCTTTCATGGACAGAATGATGGTTGACTCGAGACTGCCTATACTCGGAGTATTGATCACTGCATTCAGGGCAGTTGTTCTTAACAGGCAGTTTCAAGCCTTCGTTCCAACAATACTAGAAGAATGAGCATTCCCAATGAGATTGTTCTTGTTCCCTCATATTTTCTCGCTCTTCTCAGCACATCTCTTCTTCGTACCTTCGCTGTTTCTCCAGGAACTTCTGCTCTTCATAAAATCTCTGCTTCTGGTACCGCTCCTGTTCCCGGCGCCATTTATTCAACAGAATACGCGTTGTGACCCTGGGTCTGGAAGTTTCACCCGTTTCAGTCCGGCTATTTTGGAACCGAACCCTTTGCTGAATCTCTTTATTTGTAATCTGCCGACCAGGGTCAACGGCACCAGCTTCCCTCGCTCTATCAGAGGTCAACACTTTCATTTTACTCTTATCCCTGGGATCAGTTGTATTGACCATATTAACCGAGAAGGATACAGTATTCTGTCCAAAAGGGCTACCATCAACTTTCATCTTTCCATCAAACCTCAGATGCCCGTCCTGGATAGCTTTCTGCATCCACACTCTGAACACTCGGCAGTCATTTATAGAGTGGGATTTAGTATTATGGAAACCACAATACTTCTTGTCCTTGACCCCTTCAGGGTGTAACATAGGATGACCTTCCGGCAACTTGATGCGTCATTCCTTTAACAAGTACTCAAATAATTTATCTGACTTGGAAACATCAAAGTCATAAGTACCTTTTTGCTGCCTCAGCCATCGCTGGCTGACTTGAGTTGGATCCTTAGCCCAGACTATCTCGGCTGCAGCTACTTCATCTTCATCATCATACTCAACTGCTTCTTCTAAGAAAGCCTGGTACATCTCGGCAGCCACGTCACCCTTCTGGAATTGATTATTCCTTTTGAATCCCTGGGCTTGACTACTCATCGTTGTCAGCCTTTGTGATAACTGTCCGAGGTCATCGAACTCCATGCCTAATAGTTTCTCTTTGATACTCGGCAACATGCCAGCTATGGCTATTCCCGGCAACTGGTCATCCGGCAAATTTAGAGAATAGCAAAGGTTCTTGGTCTCTGTTAATCTACGTAGATATTCTTGCGGCGTCTCGCCAGGTTTCATCCTTAATCTCATGAGATCGACCAACTTCTTCTCACTGGTACCCGTAAAGAAATATGAATGGAACTTCTGCTCCAGCTCTGCCCATGTATTGATAGAATTAGCTGGCAGAGAAGCGAACCATGAGAAGGCTGGTCCTGTCAATGATAACGGGAAGTATCGAATCCTCAAAGCTTCATCTGTAGATGCTTCCCCAAGTTGCATCAGGTATCGGCTGATATGCTCTATAGTGCTGGTGTCATCCTGACCCAAAAACTTGGCGAAATCAGTAGGAGGCTTTACTATTGGAGGAAGTGCTACCCGATTGTACCACTCTGGGTAAGGGGACTTGTAAGCATATGTCTGATTCTTCGGTTTCAGGCCGAATTGATTCTGCATCATATCAGCCATCCTATGCATGATGAGGTCAATACTCGAATCAGGAGCTGCTTGTGTTTGCCCCCCAGAATGTTGTCCTGCTGAACTTCTGTAGCCTAGATTTGGAAGAGCATTGATCGGACTATAATCGACAAACTCCTGATCTCCATCTCCAAACATGTTCTTTTGTATCCTGTTCGCTGCAGGAGAGACTCTGGAAGCAGACTGCGGGACGTTCCTTGTTGTGCCGAACATGAACTGGCCATAAGTTTGGGTGGGTTGTTGCGCCTGATGAGGAACCATCCCACCTGTGCTTGCGCCAGCTCCACCGTCTTCGGCAATTCTCGGACGTTGGGGAACTTGAAACAACAGCGGTCCCTGCATTGGACCATTGGCTTCTTCAAAGCGTTTGTCTATCGTTGGACCGAAAATGTTAACCATGATGGCACGAAAAGTGTTCAAGAAAGCCGACTGATGATTAGTCACGGCTTCTGATACAACCTTATGCATTATCTCGGTCATCTTCCGAATAGCTTCCTCTTCATTAGGGATATCAGGTTGGTGGTGAGGAAGAATTTTTGGGAACGGTTGCTTCTGGATGACCTTGCCGCTCTTGTTCTTTGAAAAAGTCATCAAACACTTGCGTTGAAGTTCTTCGCAAGTCTCTTGCACTAAAGTCTTTAATTCTGGCGGCAATTCATCCATGGTCACATCCAGAACCTGATCATCGTTGATCTCAGGCATCTTGAAGCAGAGAGTCTTGTCCCACCGGGCGTGCCAAAATGTGTGTTGACGCAAAACATGACGCTTCGCGCCAGGCACACAGCAAGCCAAACGAGGCTAGCTTCAATCGGGTGCCCGGAGTGTGTTGAATCCGGAGACGTGCCAGTCGATTTGACCTGAAAACCAACAAGGGATAAAAAGTGTGAGAATACCTTTGGAACATGTCGGATGAGACCAGACAGTTCCATATGTACGGTTTCGAAAGCCAATCACAACGGCACACAGCTATAGAAGCTGTTTGTCGAAACAGGTTTATAATGTCATTCGGCAAGCAAAAAGAGAAAACACGTAAACATGTTGAATGCCGAACACATATGTAACAAAAGAAGAAAAGGGCAACTTGTAAATATAAATCTATTCAGATAACATATGCATAGGCTAATCCAACTAGTCTGCCGCACGCCTAGCCTTCATAAACCCATCGGGCATAAACTCAAGCAAAGCTAATCCACCGCATGATACCACTTGCTACAAGTCTACACCACTCCTTATAATTAGATTAATACACCGCATGATACGATCTAATTATAAGAAGCTAAAAGCATACATACATCTGAACAGATCTATATAAACTCGTTACTCATGTAAGCTTAACCAGAATCGGCAGACTAGCCGAACTGGGGTCCATGAAGAAGGAACAAACAAGCAAGCATGATTAAACTAATCTAAAACCTGCATCTGCCGCATGACACCCAGTTCTATCAAAGCCAAACCATGATTGACATGCATGAACCCACAACATGTAACAATCTAGATTGAAAGTTAAATCGGCCATTATGATCTTATAATTAGCAAAGCACGAGTAAACTCGTGCAACAAGGCCGAACAAGGATCAATCTAGATTGGGCAAAAGAGTGTTACAGGAATTAAATAAAGTAAAAACATATAACACATGATAACTTAATGAATCTATTAGATTTGCCAAATCTAATAGAGCCGATAACTATTTTTACTCATGACTTAATCCGCCGCACGATACAAGGCATAAGCAAAAACTTCCCGTCATAAGCTTAAATCCACCGCACGATACTAAGCTTAACATACGAGACTACCTGCATCATATCTAAATCCACCGCATGATACTAGACATGATAGCAAGGTTGCCGGTACTTACGGAGGTCGACGGATCGATGATTCCTCTCGAAGAACTCGACGACACGACTAAGGACTCAAAAGGTGGCACGGGGCCGGTTTGTATTGATATGGTTGTGAACAATTTTACAATGGTCAAGGGTTTATATTTATACCCTGGACGAGACATGAGTCCTAAATGATTACGAACTATACAACAAAAATATGGAAATATACAAATCCTATTCTTAATCCTTTCGGCGCCTTTCATCGTCACGTATCCCCTCGTGCAAGCCGGCTTTATTTACAACATTCTTTTCCTGAATGGAGCCGCCGCTTTGTGAAATAGCCGACCGCACAGATAGTCATCGAAATCCTGAGGACCAAACAGTCACCCGATTGCTTGCCGAATCCTTTTCCCTCTGCTGGCCGGGCCCATCTGTCATATCCTTACGTGTGCGAAAATCTAGTGTCAACAAAGGGTCCAGACGGGCATTTTTGGCATCGGACGCTTTCGGTGTTGGGTCATCGGACGCTGCCAGCGTCCGATGCTGCCGTGTCTGCGCAGTTTCGTCCGCGGTTCGTTCGTTCGTTGTCGGTTTTGATTTCTGGCTTTTGCGTGAGGTTTCTAGAGTTGTGTAGTGTCTCGCTGTGCTTCTTGGAAGCATCCACCCTACATCTAGGGCCGTGGACACTCGCAAGCTCTAGGTTTCCTCTTGGGTTGATTCTCGGGACAGTGGCAACAAGTTTCCGGCAGGAAATTTTGAAGCTCCCATTCACCCCCCCCCCTCTGGTCGCTTTCTGGTAGCACTCTCGGTCCTTCAATTGGTATCGGAGCGGGTTAAGGATCTTCCACCTTAGCCGGTTCCAGATCCACAGAAGGTGACATGGATCGTGGCGTGGGCAAACCGCCGTTTTTCGATGGGACGAACTATGCGTATTGGAAGATACGCATGTCGGCCTATCTCCAGAGCATGGGCTCTTCTGTTTGGGAGATTTGCAACAAGGCCGATTACATTGTCTTGGCTGCTCGTGTTTCTCAGCTTCAGATGGATGAGCACGAAGCCAATAGCCGAGCGCGTAACGCTCTTTTCTCCTATTTGAGCATGTCCGAGTTTGATCGCGTTTCTCATCTTCCCACGGCTCATGAGATTTGGGCGACCCTCATGCGTTTCCATGAGGGAACCACTCAAGTCAAATCCCGTCTCTATGAGTCGCACAAGCGGGAGTATGAGAACTTTTGACACATGCCTGACGAGAGCATAGAGAGTTTATTCGCTTGCTTTCAGGTTATTGTCAACAAGATGAGAGCAAACAAGGAGCTGTTGCCTTTCGACGATCATGAGAGAGCTTTGAAGCTTTTGCATACTCTTGATCGGTCGGTGTGGGACTCAAAGTCTAGTGAGACCCTCACTTGCATCATATCTAAACTGGCGATCATCGAATCATCTAACTATGAGACCCTCACTTGCGACGAGCTCTTTAGCAAGCTCAAGTCTAGTGAGATTGACGCCATGTCGAGGGCTTCTATGAAAATCCTTCTAGCTCGACTATAGCTTTGGTTTCTGGCTCTTCAGCTAACCCCTCTGGAGGATTTGCACTCTCTTCACTCTTTTCTGTCACAGAGGAGCAGCTTGAGTCTTTGGGGGACGACGAGTTGGCTTTGCTTGCCAACCGGTTCTCGCGGTTTCACAACAACCGCATGAACTGTCGCCGCGGAGGAGGACGCTCAGGATGCTATGAGTGCGGCGACCCCGACCACTTCATCGCTAACTGTCCCAAGAAGAACAAGCAATCTGGGAAGGGCGATCATGGGCACAAGTATGACTCCGGGAAGCGCAAGGAGAAGTACGTCCCCGCGAAGTCAAAGTGGAAGGGCGGCTTCAACAAGGAGTACATCAAGAAGAAGTACTTGGAGAAGGCCCAAGCTGAGCAGCGTGCATTCTTCGCCACGCTCAGCGACGTCGACGACTCGGATGACGACTCCGCACGCTCAAGCGATGACGAGTCCGAGAAGAGGAAGAGGATCGAGGACAAGCTGAACGGACTCTGCTTCTTCGCCGATGACGAGGGTTTCTGCACCATGGCCCTTGGTGATGAGGTCGACAGCAAGCTGGAGGACATCCCTCACGACGACGATGATGACTCCTCACAGGTATCGCAAACTCTCGAGGAACTCTCTGCCGAAGTTGATAAGCTTACTGCCGCTTTGCTTAGTCAGGATAAGTTGCTTAGGCGTGCAGCTAGAGAGCACAAGGAGTTTAGGTAGAAGTGGGAGGATACGGTGAAAGAGCTTGAGTTTGCTAGATCCACTGTAGTCGTGTTTGAGGAGGCTGAGTGTGAGATGTGTACCAAGCACATGACTGATCTTCTCACCTTGAGGAGTAAGAATGCTGCTTTGGTTGGAGAGGTGGATGAGCTCCGGGCAAGACCCGTGTTGTTAGGTGCGTGCAAGTCTTGTGCTGGCTTGCAAACTGAGTTAGCAGAGAAGAATGCCAAGATTGAGTCTCTTGAGAAGGCCAGCTCAGGTAGCACTTGTGTGGCTAGGTGTGTTTTGTGCGAGGGTTTGGAGATGGAGATCGCTAATGTGAAGCATGGCAAGATGCAAACCGAGGAGGAAAACACATACCTTCGGACCATCTTGTCATGGGTATCTTGTAATGAGCCACAGCTTGGGATGATGATCGCTCAATTTAAGCGTGCTGCTGGAGGTCCAGGTGTATGTTTTGCTCTGGGTGTTGATGCTTCTTCTTTTGGGTAGATTGGAGAGTCGAGTGGTCTTAACCCGAGTGAGAAGCCCAACTCCACCACTACTCCCAAGCTTACCAAGCTTCCACCCAAAGAGCCCTTTAAGCCTAACACCAAGGATGGAGTGTTTGAGGAACCTCCAAAAGCTCCACCCAAGAAACAGCAATGGGCTCCCAATCCAAACCACCTCAAAAACAAGCTAGACAAAATGCCACCTATCCAGGAGGAGCTTATGCCACAGAAGGGCAAAGTGATCCACACCCACTACCGTGAGTACCAACAACCCCCTATGAGAGCGGTGAGGTACCATTGTGAGCACTATGGGAGAGATGGACACTAGAGTTTTGCTTTAGGCGCAAGAGAGAGGAGCGCCGTGCGAGGGAGATGAACAATGCAGACATGTACCATCCTTTCCATGATGTACATGTGCCAAATGTTTAGAGGAGAGCTGCTAGGCCTAGAGGTGCAGTGCCTCAAGGTCCTAGGCGTCAGGGAGGTGTTACCCGACGGGGTCTTGACTTTGCAGGATACGGACCCTGTGGCGGAGGCTTTGTTGAGCGTTACCCTCCACCGCGTTTTGAGTATCGCGATGGACGCTCTTTCCCTAGCGGACCACGTTTTCCTGTGCGTGGTGATCGCTTTCCCCATAGGCGTGCTAGGAATGGTTTTTATACTGACTGTTCTTTTGAGCAGCTGGCCCAACACTGGTACTCTTCCTACTTCACTAACCCCAGTGTTGGACCGTATGCTCACCCTATGTCTTTTTATTGATGTAGGTGAAACGATTGGAGGACATTTGGTTAGTGGATTCCGGTTGCTCGAGGCACATGACCGAAAACGCCAAGTGGTTCTCCAGTCTTAGTCCTGTTGCCGGAAAGGAATTTATCACCTTCGGCGACAATAGCAAAGGTAAAGTGTTGTCTCGTGGGTCGGTGCGAGTTAATGAGCACTTTGTGTTGTGTGATGTTGCTCTTGTCTCTAACTTGCATTTTAACCTTCTTTTTGTTTCGCAACTTTTTGATGATGACTATGAGATTCGTTTTAAACCGAATCTCAGTCGTATTTTAGATCCTTAGGGCAATCTTGTATGTTTGATTTCGCCCTTTGGGAAAGTCTTTCGTGCGAATTTCTCGGAGTCGTTTGGACTTTCTCGATGTCTTGTGGCTGGTCCTTCCTCCTCTGATCTTTGGAAGTGGCATAGGAGACTAGGTCACCTGAGCTTCGACTTGCTTGCAAGGCTTAGCTCACTTGGCCTAATCCGAGGATTGCCCAAGCTATCCATGGAGAAGGACCTTGTTTGCCATTCTTGTAGACATGGGAAGATGGTTGCCGCTCCCCACCATCCAGTGACTCAGGTCATGACACAGCACCCTAGAGAGCTTTTACACATGGATCTTGTTGGTCCGGCTCAGGTGAGCTCGGTTGGAGGGAAGTGGTATGTACTTGTTGTTGTTGATGATTTTTCGAGATATTCATGGGTCTTCTTTTTGACTGAGAAGACTGAGACTTTCTCTTTTGCTTGCAATCTAATTTTGCATCTTTAGAATGAGTTCCCTATGAACTCGATGCGAGCTATTCATAGTGATAATGGTTCCGAATTCAAGAATTCGGATTTTGAGAAGTTTTGTGACTCTTTGGGTTTGGAGCATCAGTTTTCTTCCCCCTACACACCGCCATAGAATGGTGTTGTAGAGAGGAAGAATCGGACCCTTGTAGAGATGGCCAGGACGATGCTCGATGAGCATAGGACTCCTAGGCGTTTTTGGGTCGAAGCTATGAACACTGCATGCTATATTTCCAATCGCATTTTTCTCCGAGCTTTCTTGAGAAAGACTTCTTATGAGTTGCGTTTTGGAAGACAGCCAAAAGTGAGTTACTTTAGAGTTTTTGGTTGCCACTGTTTTATATTAAAGAAAGGCAACCTGGACAAATTTGAGTCTCGTTCTTCTGACGGTGTATTTTTGGGTTATGGCACTCACACTCGAGCTTATCGTGTACTTAACCTTGGTACTAACCGAGTCATGGAGACATCCGATGTCACCTTCGATGAGACCATGGTTTGTCCTTCTTCTCGTTTTGAGCGTGCAGGTGATCATGAGGTTGGTGAACCTCTTTTTGATGATGAGGACGAGGATGCTGAAGGCATGGGTGACCTAGCATCCCCTCCACCTGCTGTGCTGCAAGGAGCGGCTTCTACTATGACTCACGGCCCTGACACTTCTTCTTCTTGGGGGCCGTGGGATCCGCCACCCCGAGCGGTACCTTTTGTACCCAGGGAGGCACCAGCTACTATTGAGGGGGAGATCACTTCTGCTCGGGAGGTGCCACGACACATTCAGCGCCAACACCCGCCTCAACAGATGATCGGCAGCATCGACGAACGTGTCACTCGCTCCAGGTCATAGCAAATCTCTCACTTTGCTCATTCTGCATTTGTTGCTGATTTTGAACCCCGAGATGTTGGACATGCTTTGACGGATCCTGATTGGTTCAATGCCATGCATGAGGAGTTAGAAAATTTTGAGAGAAATCGGGTTTGGGTTTTGGTTCCACCTCCTCCAAACTGTAATCCTATTGGGACAAAATGGGTTTTCAAAAACAAACAAGGAGAGGATGGCCATATTGTGAGGAACAAAGCTAGACTTGTGGCCAAGGGTTATAGTCAGAAGGAGGGGATAGACTATGAGGAGACTTTTGCTCTTGTAGCTCGTTTGGAGGCTATTAGGATACTCTTAGCTTTTGCTGCATCCAAAGGTTTTAAACTTTTTCAAATGGATGTCAAGAGTGCCTTCTTAAATGGCTACATAGAAGAAGAGGTGTATGTTGAACAACCCCCCGGTTTTGAAAATCCCATGTTTCCAAACCATGTTTTTAAACTTCACAAAGCCTTATATGGTTTGAAACAAGCCCCTAGAGCCTGGTATGATATGTTGAAGACCTTTTTGCTAGCTAAGGGTTTTAAAATGGGATGTGTGGATAAAACGCTTTTTCTCCTCAAGCAAGGCAAAGACACTCTCTTGGTCTAGATTTACGTGGATGATATCATTTTCGGTGGTTCTTCTCACGCTTTGGTTGCCAATTTTGCAGATTTAATGAACATGGAGTTCGAAATGAGTATGATGGGCGAGCTGACTTTCTTTCTCGGATTGCAAATTAAGCAATCCCGAGAAGGGACATTTGTGCACCAGGGCAAGTACACCAAAGAGTTGCTGAAGAAGTTCGATATGGGTGAGGCCAAGCCTCTTCCAACACCCATGTCGACCACGACGGCCCTGGATGCGGACAAGGATGGAGAAGCTGTGGACCAGAAGGAGTACCGAAGCATGATCGGGTCGCTGCTCTACCTGACGGCGACACGCCCGGACATCCAGTTCGCGGTGTGTCTGTGCGCGTGCTTTCAGGCGACGCCACGCAGCTCTCATCGTCAGGCGGTGAAGCGCATTTTCAGGTACCTTCGTTTCACACCTGAGTTTGGGATTTGGTATTCAGCTTCCTCCACCCTCTCCCTTTGCGGTTATTCCGATGCCGATTTTGCTGGTTGCCATGTTGAGCGCAAGTCCACTTCTGGGACTTGTCAGTTTATTGGTTCTTCTCTTGTATCTTGGTCTTCGCGCAAGTAGTCTAGTGTCGCTCAGTCTACCACAGAGGCTGAATACGTTGCTGCGGCTAGCTGCTGTTCTCAGTTGCCTTGGATGATGGCCACTTTGCGTGATTTTGGTCTGAGCTTTTCTCGCATAGCTTTGCTTTGTGACAGCACGAGTGCGATTAGCGTTGCTAAGAACCTCGTGCTGCACTCAAAGACCAAACACATTGATGTGCGCTTTCATTTTCTGCGAGACCATGTTGAGAAGGGTGATATCGACCTTCGCCATGTCGATACTCATCATCAATTGGCTGATATTTTCACCAAGCCTTTAGACCAATCAACTTTTAATCGGTTGGGAGGTGAGCTTGGTGTGTGTTTCCCCTTTTAGATGGGGGAAACATTTTGGTTCTTGTATTATAGACTGACTATTTTTAGTTTGTCTTGTTTTCTTTTAGTTTAGTCTTTTGCATATCAGCATACGCTTTTACACTCTGAGCTTCATGTATATATAATCTTTAGAATGTGATTATGCTCTGTTTAGTATGCTCCGATGCTTATGATGATGCTTGTAGCTTATGCTCTTTTTGATCACTAATACATGTTGTGAGCTGAGCTATTTTTGAATAGTTAATCTGCTTAATGAACATAAAACTTGAAAATGTTCACCATTGAGATATGCAACTAGCATGTGTAGGATGTGTTGAATTCACTCGTGCTTTTCATATATGCTAGGTTGCTATGTCTCTAGTTCTGAGTCATTCACTAGCTTGGTTTGTTCATATTCTGTCAATAAAATTGAACCAAGTCTTTAGTGAATTGAAAAGATCGAGATGGGATTGCTTGTCAACACATCACGGTATCGAGACTGTTTCTCATTGCACATTTGAGTTAAACTTGAGCCGTGTAGTGTATGACCGAAACCGACGCTTTAAGCTTCTGATTGCTTTTGCATAGGCTTAGCTCGGTTGAAAAGTTAGGCAATGACAAGCTTTCAACCTCTCGCAGTCACATGCTGAAATCTGAACTTGTGTAATTTCACCGCTGCAACTCCGATTAAAATTGAAATCACAAGTGTATGTTTCATTCTGCAGCATGATGATTGAACCTTGCTAGGGGTAGTTCACCTTGTATACATGTTTAGCACTTGGTTGATTTTCTGTCTACACATGCTTAGTGCTATTTTTGATGGTGGATACCTTTTTGGCTAAAACTGCTCACGTTGCTCATATGTTCATATTTCGTATTTGGTGATCAGTTTGAGCCTTTGCTAGCTTAGTGTGATGTTGTTGAGTCATCGGATCAGAACTGTGTAGAGCATCTTTGCATTCTCTTGACTATATTCCTGAAGCTGCTAACTTGCATTTTGACTCATATGCATTTTGGAACGAAAGAAATTTGCCTATTGGCATTTTAATTTGATAGTGCATTTTCTGAGGGGGAGAACTTCTACTCGATGGTGCTTTGTTGCTTGATGGTGCATTTTCAACTAAGGGGGAGATATTGCAAATCATATGCTCCCTAAGTGTTCAACTAAGGGGGAGTAACTACTTGGGGAGAAAATTTTCAAATCTTGTGCTTTCCGAGTTGAACCAAGGGGGAGTTTTCCTGGTTGTGTGCACTATTTGAGGGGGAGTTTGCTCATGATGAGTTTTTGACATTTCCAATTGGTTCGGAGCATTTTGCTAGTTGTGTGGAGCCTTTGCCTCTTTCTTGAGGGACTAGCATTTGCCTTTCAGATTTTCAATTGATGTTGAGCTCTTCTTCTTAAGCTGGTAACAGTTGGTATCGAGCTTTTCTGCTAGTGGTGTTGAGCCTGTTCTACCTCTTCTTGAGGGCTAGCTTTACTTTGCTTGGTTGCGTCGAGCCGTTGCCCATGACCTTGGGGACCAAGTTGTCTTGCTCTTTCCACTTGACCTTCTTCGGCTTAGCTATGCTTTTGGGTCATTTGGTCGAGTTCTCTCTTCTTCTTCCTCCCTTCCTCTATTCTATTATGATTTGTGTGTGTAGTTGACAATGCACTCATCAAGGGGGAGATTGCGGATACATGGGTGTATGCCGAGTCTCGAGTGATGAGTGATTCTCAACGGGTTTGATCGCATGTTCTCTGGCTTATGATGTGCAGGTGTCGAGCACGGAGACAGTGATCGAGGGCAAGGTGAAGGTCAAGTAGAGACGTGCCGTGCCGACGGACCGGGAGCGGTGAAGGGCGGACGTGAGGCTTGGACTGAGGGACCGGTGGCCTCAGGATCAGCTGTGGTGGCTGACAGCCTGGGACTGCGACGAGCGGAGACTTGCGAGGCACGGTGTTGCTCGGGTCAAGGACCTGGGGACACGTGTCGGTGGACGGGGTGCACGGGCGGTGCATCCCCTCTACAGCTCCGGTTTGGTGGTTGAGCCACAGAAAAACCACCGGGTGGACGGTTTCCAAGTTTGGGCCACAAAACTCGAGTGGACGATTTCCAGGTTTGGGCCACAAAACCTGGGTGCTGCGGGTTTGCCGAGTTTGGGCCACAAAACTCGGGCTGAGGACGGTTTCCATGTTTGGGCCACAAAACCTGGGTGCTGCGGGTTTGCCGAGTTTGGGCCACAAAACTCAGGCTGAGGATGGTTTCCAGGTTTGGGCCTCAAAACCTGGGCGCTGGCGGGTTTCTGAGTTTGCGCCACAAAACTCAGGCGATGGGCGGCTGGTTTCCTGGTTTGGGCCACAAAATCGGGGGATGGACTTGAAGGCCTGGTTTCCCGGTTTCAGCCACAAAACTGGGGGGCGGAGTCCGTGAAAAGGACAATCAGAGCGGTGGCGGCACGTGGCGGCAATCGGTGAGGTTGCGTCGAGGCAACGCTACCAGTTGTGCGGGCGGGGCCGTCGGATCACTAATATCTTCGAGTTGGTCGAGAATAACCCTAGGGTTTAGCTGGTTCGCTCTGTAATTAGTTAGGGGTAGAGTGGGAATTAGAATTAGGATAAGTAGAGGGAGACACCCACCTCCCATGTTATCTCAGTCATTTGCTCTTTCATTCCTAGGGTTTCCTGCTCTCCCATTCCCTGCTGTAGCGAACTGAGATCCACAGAGAAGAGAACAATACCTTTGTGCCCATGAGATTTTGAGGAAGTGAGACCGTAATCTCACTATTGTAGCGTGTGATAGCCACACGGTTGAAATTTTGTGGTTGTGATTCGCATTTTGTTTGAGTTCTTCGCGGGTTGATTTTCTCCACATTTTTCCCGTCGATCGATCTCTTTGCTCGGTGCATCTTTTGCAAATCCATTTGAATTGAGTTGTTCTAGATCGTGAGGCACTTCTTTCCACCGAAGGAATTCACCTCTAACCTCACGAGCTAGTAGATCGGTCGATTTTTCTCTTGGATCGGTTTTTGCTCCCTTTGCCCTGATTTCTTCCAATTCATCGATTTGGAGTTAGGTTCGAGCCATGATTCTTTTGTGATAGCTCACTAACCTCCTTGGAACTCCTCATACCAAGTCTAAGCCTTAGTGCTTTTGATTTGGAGGAGATCGGGTTGAATTCGCGGAAGAACAGCACTGAATTGGGGGCATCGGACGCTAGGGTTCGTGGCATCGGACGCTGACCCGAATAGCATCGGACGCTCCATTGCCAGGTGTCAAGTTCTGACAGTTTTAAAGGAGCAACGGACGCTACCATCGGACGCTCCGTTGTCCATCGGACGCTCCGGAGGGTAACCATCGGACGCTGAAGGTTCACTGTTCACAGCGTCCGATGGGTGTCCAGTAAGGGTCCAGACGGGCATTTTTGGCATCGGACGCTTCCGGTGTTCGGTCATCGGACGCTGCCAGCGTTCGATGCTGCTGTGTCTGCGCAGTTTCATCCGCGGTTCGTTCGTTCGTTGTCGGTTTTGATTTCCGGCTTTTGTGTGAGGTTTCTAGAGTTGTGTAGTGTCTCGCTGTGCTTCTTGGAAGCATCCACCCTACTTCTAGGGTCGTGGACACTCGCAAGCTCTAGGTTTCCTCTTGGGGTGATTCTCGGGACAGTGGCAACAAGTTTTCGGCAGGAAATTTTGAAGCTCCCATTCACCCCCCCCCCCCCTCTGGTCGCTTTTTGGTAGCACTCTCGGTCCTTCAATTGGAACTCCTCATACCAAGTCTAAGCCTTAGAGATTTTGATTCGGAGGAGATCAGGTTGAATCCACGGAAGAACTGTGCAGTTTCAGGGGCATCGGACGCTTGGGTCGGGGACATCGGACGCTGAGTTTGTCACACCGGACGCTCAGGTGCCACGTGTCAAAAGTCAGCGTTTTTGAAGGAGCATCGGACGCTGACCATCGGACCATCTGTTGCCATCGGACGCGTCCGACGGTTGAGCATCGGACGCTGAACTATCACTGTAGCCAGTGTTCGATGACCATGTAGTAAGGTTCTAGAACAGGTCATTTTGCATCGGACGCGTCCGGTGCTTGTACATCGGACGCTGGCCAGCGTCAGATGCTGTGACTTCAGCACTGTTTCGTCTGCAATTTGCTCGTTCGACTTTGGATTTCGTTTTGGATTTTTGTGTTGGATTTCTGACTTCGTGCTCTACAGAAATTGAGCTTCTAGCTTTGCAAAATAGCCTGAATCCCCCGCGCGTTGCCCGGGGGAGGTTGAGGTTACCCAAAGTTCATCCTGTCACTAGTTGACTTGCTTGAACTTGGGTGAGGAGGTTCTTTGTGGTGTCCCGTTGTGTTCCTAGGGAACATCCACCCATTCTCTTGGGTCGTGGACATCACGCGCATCTGTTTTGCTCTTGGGGTTGATTTTCTGGGATAGAGGCTATTAGTTTCTGAAAAAGATATTTTAAGGCTCCCATTCACCCCCTCCCCCCCTCTGGTCGCCTTGCTTTAGCATTTTTGGTCCTTCAATTCCACGAGTTTTGGTGAATTGTGAATCTGCAGGGATTAAACAGGGAAACAACCCTAAATTGCTTCCCCTAGAAGGAAACCGACGGGAGATAACGCATTCGTCAAGTCAGGAATCTTCTAGAAGATTCTAGAGAACACCTGAAGACACCACGAGGCGGGGCACCCCGAGCCACCTCCACGTGGGACCGACCGGTTTATGGGTCCCACCGGTCGGCCCCCCAGGGCGCCGCCGACCTCCCCCTTCTGGAACCTTCCTCTACCACCTTTGAGGATCAATCTCAGCCCTACGTGAAGTCGGTTTGATCCAACGGTCGCGGTTGATCCCTCAGGGCTATATAAACAGGCCCCCAGGCCTCAGGCAAGACAGAAGGTCCCTCTTCAGAAAGTCTACGCCTCATTCAGAAACCCTAGAATAGACTTCAGGAGTCAGCTTTCAAGTAGAAGACTAGATACCCCTCTAGTTAGGATTAGAACCTAGTCTTATACTAGAACTAGAAGAGAGAACGAGAGAGGAAGAGATCAAGAAGGAGCTCCGGCATGTCGGATCAACTTCTTCATCTTGTACCTGTGGATTCAAGTTCGTTGTCAACTTGCTTCAACGATTGTTTCGGTAATCAACGTCTATATTTAAGTTTGAGCTATTGTTCTTATTATTCTTAAGGTTTATGACTCTCTTTTGAGTACTTTAATTCTAAGTCGTGCTAGAATTAGAGTAGTTGGATAGTGTAAGCGTGGTGCTTAGACTTGATAGCTCATAATTGCCTCCTATAACGCCGGTAGTAGTGGTTGTTCGCAAGGGTGACTCTTATAGCCTTGTTGATTCTTCTATAGTCCACTTACCCATGTGTAGGCTCGGTAGGATTATACATTTGCATAAAAGAATCATACTCTGTTTGTGACCTTTTATGGCAACTTCCCCACTAAGAATAATATAAACATATCACTCTTAAGTTGGATTTAGACAACCTTAGTGATCCCCTCTATGCTTTTAGCATCCCCTCTATGCTTTTAGCTTCTCCGTCCTTGTTAGCTACTCAGGGGTTATACTCTTTAAAACTTAACACTATCTGTTCCTTTGGGTTCGATATTAAAACTGGGTTACTTCGGTGAAGTGCTACATCGGTAGATTTATCTGTGCGCTTGCAGATAAAGTAGAGTGTGCGTTAATTTATACCAACATTGTGGTAGCCCCGGGGGTGACAGCTCCGACCAGGCCTTTGTATTCCACCATGTTCGGGTTGGTGTTTCGTAGAGCTTTTGGCAGCCTTCTCCCGGTTACCCCTTCCCAGTCTCTTTGAGAACCGGAAAGGAATTGCTGTTGTAAACTGCCATGATGTGATCATTATGCTTGACCTTTGCTTTAGTTAATCCCTTTGGTTTGATCTAGATTAGGACCACAGTAATGGAGAAGTATATAGGAACCTTGAACTCTTCTGATGACCTCCCAACTATGCTTGTCTACTCTTTATTTTTTATGGAGTTCTCCTGTGTATCAATTACCCATCAATCATACCACTTACCCCCACTTAATCTAGTCGGTACACTAAGTTAGTAGATACATGATCGTCAGATATTAAACTCTTTACACATTACTTCCCTGAGGATATAAATACGATACCCCGGAATAATCCTGGGTGAAAGCTACAACGGTATCCATGCGCTTGCGGATTTGTCTGTATATGTTACACATACCAACTGGCTTTCTGGCGCCATTGTCGGGGATAGGGTTTAACTCTATTCTTGGCAATGACACTAAGAAATGCAAATAAGATTTCTGATGCTAAGAAATGCCAACAGCTACCAAGGAAAGGCTAAGCCCGGGCTGAGACTTCCGAGGCTATACGCCTAGTGTCTAAGCAAACGGTCACCAAACAGTTGCCAAACGGTCTCCATACGATCTCCATACGCCCCAAGTTACACCTCGATCGAACCTCTCGGAGAGCAGCCCTGCCTCTGGTACCTCCCTACGCGTGCACGAGCATCTACCCTCTATGCTATGGGATGCCAGCAGTGGCTCCTTGGGGACTCCTATGACTCTTACGCGTACACGGGATCTGCGCTCTACGATATGGATCATGGGATACCCAAGGCCAATTTGTTCATCGCTTCGGCTCACGACTGAGTGGCATGCGGCAAAATACAAGTCGACGTTAGCTACAAGGGCCTCCGTGGCTGGATTCGGCTCCGTCTCCAGACGCTCCATGTCGGCTCGGCGACCCAGACTCGGGGACTTCGTCAAGCTGCAGTCATTCTTCGCCACTGGTTTTTCTCCATATTTTATTTGTACATCATCATGTACTACTGCTCTCCATATTTATTTTTTAGAGATACGGTTCGGTCAATGAGCTTCTTATGCTCAGGGACTGGATCACTCGGGAAGAACATTGTCGCCGACCAGGTTCATCAACCTGGCCTTCAGCCATCGCCAACCAGGTTCATCTTCCTAACCTTCCCTCGTCGTCGACCAGGTTCATCGACCTGGCCTTCGCTCGTCGCCGACCAGGTTCGTTGCCTTGGCCTTCACTTGTCGCCGACCAAGCTCGGGGACTTCATCAGCTGCAGGACACAGTTCAAGCAATGAGCTTCTTATGCTTGGGGACTGGATCACTCAAGAAGAAGATCGTCGCCGATCAGGTTCATCAACCTGGCCTTCGCCCGTCGCTGACCAGGTTCATTGACCAAGCCTTCGCTCGTCGCCAACCAGGTTCATCGACCTGGCCTTTGCTCGTGGCCAACCAGGCTCGTTCACCTGGCCTTCACTTGTCGTCGACCAGACTTGGGGACTTCGCCAGTTGCATGACACGGTTTGGTCAACGAGCTTCTTACGCTCGGGGACTGGATCACTCGGGAAGAAGATCATCGCCGACCAGGTTCATCGACCTGGCCTTCGCTCGTCGCCGACCAGGTTCGTTTTCTTGGCCTTCACTTGTCGCCGACCAGGCTCGGGGACTTCGTCAACTGCAGGACACAGTTCAGTCAATGAGCTTCTTATGC
Organism: Coix lacryma-jobi var. lacryma-jobi; assembly: GCA_009763385.1. Classification (NCBI taxonomy): domain Eukaryota; kingdom Viridiplantae; phylum Streptophyta; class Magnoliopsida; order Poales; family Poaceae; genus Coix; species Coix lacryma-jobi. Next base: position 124,873,542 of record CM019824.1, read on the forward strand.
TTGGGGACTGGATCACTCGAGAAGAAGATCGTCGCCGATCAGGTTCATCAACCTGTCCTTCGCCCGTCGCTAACCAGGTTCATTGACCAAGCCTTCGCTCATCGCCAACCAGGTTCATCGACCTGGCCTTTGCTCGTGGCCGACCAGGCTCGTTCACCTGGCCTTCACTTGTCGTCGACCAGACTTGGGGACTTCGTCAGTTGCATGACACGGTTTGGTCAACGAGCTTCTTACGCTCGGGGACTGGATCACTCGGGAAGAAGATCATCGTCGACTAGGTTCATCGACCTGGCCTTCGCTCGTCGCCTCCTTCACTCCTCGCCGCCTTTGCTCTTCGCCGACCAGGCTCGTTGTCCTAGCCTTCGCTTGTCACTGACCAGGTTCATCAATCTGGCCTTCGCTCGTTGCCGACCAGGTTCATCAACCTGGCCTTCGCCCATCGCCATCCAGGTTCATCAACCTGGCCTTCACCCATCGCCCACAAGGTTCATCGACCTGGCCTTCGCTCGTCGTCGACTAGGCTCGCTGGCCTGGCCTTCGCTCGTTGCTAACCAAGCTCATTGCCCAAGCCTTTGCTCATCACCGCCTTCGCTCGTCGCCGCCTTCGCTCATCGCCGCCTTCCCTACTCCCCACCTTCGCTCATCACCGCCTTCACTCATCACTGCCTTCACTCCTCGCCACCTTCGGTCGCCGCCGCCTTCGCTCGTCGCCGCCTTCGCTCGTCGCCGCCTTCGCTCGTCGCTGCCTTCGCTCCTCGCCACCTTTGCTCATCGCCGGCCAGGCTTGTTGGCCTGGCCTTTGCTCATCGCCACCTTCGCTCTTTGCCGCCTTCACTCCTCGCCGCCTTCGCTCATCGCCGACCAAGCTCGTTGGCCTAGCCTTTGCTCATCGTCGCTGTTGATGGTAGATAACTCCTATTTTAAACCGTCAACTAACGTCATAAATGACCCGCAATGATCCAAAGAGTATAGCTATAGGGTTTGACTCTAACGAGTTTCACGAGTTGTGTAGTTCTCACTTGTTTTGCAGGATATTCAATATTTTATCATAAGAAAGTATCTCAGGTGAAGAATCAGAGCACACCAGTGTGACGAGCTCGTCGAGACAATCGCAACGGACATGCCACTTGCCATATTTGGAGTCCCGGAGCAAGAGTCCTCGATGAATACGACCAGGAAGACTCCCTGGAACCCTCTAGAAGCCTTATCCATATGAAGATCAGGGGTGTAACAGACAAGATTCCAACAGCTAAGGAATACCAGAAATATCCAGGGACCAAACAGGAAGAAGACGACAAGGAATCCATCCACGCCATGACTCATTGCGCAAACCAACCGAACAAGGACTCAAGACGAACAAGGAAGGTGTTAGAAGACTTGCGATCGAAGGAAAGAGGCAGGCGGCGCCAGGGGGAGGTCGGCCGGCCTCAACCCTAGGCCTGGGCCTGGAGCTAGGTAATTAGCCTTGTCTTCTCTCTTGTATCAACTTTGTTCTTCTAATTGTCTAATTGTCTTCTAGTTCATCATCTTTGTGCTCTAATTGTGTTCTAGTTCATCTTCTAATCTCTCTAGTTCATCTCTGTGTTCTAATCTAGTTCTAATTATCTCTCTAGTTCATCTCTATGTTCTAATCTACTTCTAATTGTTCATCTAGTTCATCTCTGTAGTTGGATTTAGACAACCTTAGTGATCCCCTCTATGCTTTTAGCTTCTCCGTCCTTGTTAGCTACTCAGGGGTTATACTCTTTAAGACTTAACACTATACGTTCCTTTGGGTTTGATATTAAAACTGGGTTACTCCGGTGAAGTGCTACATCGGTAGATTTATCTGTGCGCTTGCGGATAAAGTAAAGTGTGCGTTAATTTATACCAACAAGCATTTTTGACGCCGTTGCCGAGGAACAGTAGATCATTTTAAGTCTTAAGTTTAACCTTGTATTATACTTTTATACTTTTATCCTTTTATCTTTTATTCTTTTCACCATGGATTTCTCAGAGCCAATCACCAGCTCCATAGATTCCATTCCACTAAACCAGTATACCTATCGCACTGTCATAGACTTAGAGTTACCCAAATCTGCTAAGCCTATACTTTAAGACAACTATGAGCTACGCCCATGCTTGATAGAAATGGTTAAGAATCAAACTTTTTCTGGCCTAGAAGATGAAAATCCACACATTCACTTAAATGAGTTTGAACAAACCTGTGCGTGCCTACACATTGCAGGCATGTCTGATGAAACCCTTAGATGGAAACTTTTTCCATTCTCTTTAGAGGGAAAAGCCAAAACATGGTACCTTCAAACTGCACCAAGTAAAAATGGGGATTGGAAGGAACTCTGCTCTAGCTTTTGCTTAGAATACTTCCCTGTCTCCAAAATTGTTTGTCTTTGCTTAGAGATTTTGTCCTTCATCCAAGAAGATGATGAGTCTCTAATTGCAGCCTGGGAAAGATTCGATAATCTTGTCCGCTCTGGTCCAGCCTTATCTATTCCAGACCCTGTCTTACTTCAACACTTTTATAATGGTCTGAATAGAAAAACTTCTAATTACCTTAACTTAGCTTCACACGGATCATTCCTACATACCCCAGCCTCTAAGGCAAGGTAAATGTTGTAAAACTTATCTCAAATTACTCCCACTCCTGAAGCTAAACCACAAGAATCACTAGAAGTAAATCCAAAAGCTGAGCCTATATCCATTCTTAATCATGAACAAACCTCAGCCATAATTCCTAGTAAGAGGGAAACCTCAATCTTAGGAGACACCTTTGATTTTGAGGATGAATATTTTACCGAATTTGGTAATACCTCGAAATATCACACAATTAGGAAGCCACAAAATCAAAAATCATCACTTGAAAAACTTACTGATAAGGCCTTCCTAAAAGAGACTATGAAGGGACTAGCCTCTATAATAAGTCATGAATGATTAGAAGAATCAGAGCTTTCCACTGATATAATCCGCTTAAATTCACCTTCTACACACATTCAATGCGAAATCCATCAACAACCCTTCAAAGCTCTCTATAATCCTGTTGTGGGAACCAACATTATGTCTGAAACCTTTACTCAAGATTTATTAAAACAAATGCCACTTACCCCAACAGCTAAATTATTGAAAAGCCCTTCAGGACATGTTATTCCTAGCTCAGGGATCATGTATGTCCTGCCTGTCACTTTAGATAACACTCTACTACACTTAAGCTTTTATATCTTTGATATTAAAGAGTTTAATCTGCTGATAGGCCAACCACTTAAACAACTCATTCATGAAGGTCAAACAGGGATCTTATACTTTTGTCTTGGGAAAAAACTTAAAGGAACCATATCTATCACTCACTCTCTAAATGCTGAAAATGAGTCATGTCCCGAGCCAGATCCTATGGAAGAAATTAAGGAAGCATCTCTTGAAATAATAAATGAATCAGAATATGAAGAAGATGCACAGTTTTTCACTGAGGAAGAGGATGACACACCAGATCCAGATCCTCTAGATTCCTTAGAAGAACCACCTAAACCTCCCATAGAGTTAAAAACCTTACCCTCTGGGCTTCGATATGCTTTCCTGAATAATGATCCTGAGTTTCATGTGATCATAAATGATAATCATACTCAGGAACAGACTTCTAGGTTGATAACTGTCTTAGAAAAGCATAAATCAGCCTTTGGCTATTCACCCCATGACCAAAAGGGAATCAACCCCGCTTTCTGCACCCATCGCATTCCTACTGATCCTAACATATCACCATCTCGAGAGCCACAATGCAGGCTTAACAATGCGATAAGAGAGGTAGTAAAGAAGGAGGTTTTGAAACTCTTACACGCCGGGATCATTTATCATGTGCCACACAGTGAGTGGGTGAGCCCTGTCTAAGTTGTGCCTAAGAAGGGAGGCATGACTGTGGTAAAGAATGAGAAGAACGAATTAATTCCACAAAGAACTGTCACTGGCTGGAGAATGTGTATTGATTATAGAAAATTAAACAAGGCAACTAAGAAAGATCACTTCCCGCTACCTTTCATAGACGAAATGTTAGAACAGTTAGCAAATCACTCTTTCTTCTATTTTGTTGATGGATATTCTGGATATCACCAAATCCCAATCCACCCAGATGATCAAAGCAAAACCACATTTACATGTCCATACGGAACTTATGCTTATCGTCGAATGTCTTTTGGATTATGTAATGCACCTGCTTCTTTTCAAAGATGTATGATGTCTATATTTTCTGATATGATTGAAGAAATCATAGAAGTTTTCATGGGTGACTTTTCTGTTTCTGGAAAAACTTTTGATGATTGTCTTGAAAATTTAGACAAGGTTTTGCAAAGATGTGAAGAAAAGCACTTAGTCCTTAATTGGGAAAAATGTCACTTTATGGTTAAAGAGGGCATAGTGCTAGGTCACTTAGTGTTTGAACGTGGAATGGAGGTAGACAAAGCTAAAATTGAAGTAATTGAACGTTTGCCTCCACCGATTAATGTCAAAGGAATTCGAAGTTTTCTTGGCCATGATGTTTTTTACCATAGGTTTATAAAAGATTTTTCTCACATTGCTAGACCGCTTACAAATCTTTTGGCCAAGGATGTTCCTTTCGAATTTGATGATGCATGCTTAGAATCTTTTAACACTCTTAAGAAAGCGCTCATGTCTGCACCTATCATTCAACCTCCTGATTCATCTCTACCTTTCGAGATCATGTGTGATGCAAGTGATTTTGTTGTAGGAGCAGTGCTAGGACAATATAAAGATAAAAAGCATCATGCAGTCGCTTATGCCAGTAAAACTTTAACATGACCTCAACTTAATTATGCTACTACTGAAAAAGAACTTCTGGCTGTTGTTTTTGCTATAGACAAGTTTAGATCTTATTTAGTGGGATCAAAGGTGATTGTTTTTACTGATCATGCTGCACTAAAGTACCTGCTCACTAAGAAAGATGCTAAGCCACGCTTGATAAGATGGGTTTTGCTACTCCAAGAATTTGACATAGAAATAAAAGATAAGAAAGGAGTAGAAAACTCTGTAGCTGATCACTTGTCTAGAATGCATTTTGAAAATCCTCAGGAATTGCCTATAAATGACTCACTCAGGGATGACATGCTTTTTCAAGTCTCTAGATCTGACCCCTGGTACGCAGATATTGTCAATTTTATAGTTGCAGGGTATGTACCACCAGGAGCAAATAATAAGAAGCTGATCTATGAGAGTAGGATCCACATATGGAATGATCCATATCTATTCAGAGTATGCTCTGATGGATTACTCAGAAGATGTGTGCCAGCTAAAGAAGGAATCAAGATCATTGAACGTTGTCACTCTTCACCATATGGAGGACATTATGGGGCATTCCGAACACATGCGAAGATCTGGCAAAGTGGATTTTTCTGGCCAACCATGTACCAAGACACAAAAGACTTTGTCTGGAGGTGTGGACCATGTCAGACACACGGTAGCATCAACACCAAAGATGCCATGCCACTCAGATTGAGCTCTTCGATGTCTGGGGAATTGATTATATGGGACTGTTAACACCAAATTTTCGCACGCATGAGGGGATGACAAGAGGGCCCAGCCGCCGGTGAGAGGAGTATTCGGTAAACGACCAAGCGGTCGGCTAGTCTTTGGGATTTCGGCAAGTGCCTATATGATTGGCTGTCTGGCGAAGCGGTTTCTCCATTCGGGAAGTGAAGATGAGTTGCACGAGAAGATACGTGGCAACAGAAGACGCTGACGAAGATAGAAATAGTATTTATATCTTTCTGTATTTTATTGTAAGTCGTAATCGTCTAAGACTCGTATTTTGTCCAGGGTATAAATATAAGCCCTCAACCAATGTAAAATTGTTCACAACCATATCAATACAAACCGGCCCCGTGCCACCTTCGAGTCCTTAGTCGTGTCGTCGAGTTCTTCGAGAGGAATCATCGATCCGTCGACCTCCGTAAGTACCGGCAACCTTGCTGTCATGTCTAGTATCATGCGGTGGATTTAGATATGATGCAACTAGTCTCGTATGTTAAGCTTAGTATCGTGCGGCGGATTTAAGCTTATGATGGGAAGTTTTTGCTTATGTCTTGTATCGTGCGGCGGATTAAGCATGAGTAAAAATAGTTATCGGCTCTATTAGATTTGGCAGATCTAATAGATTCATTAAGTTATCATGTGTTATATGTTTTACTTTATTTTAATTCTTGTAACACTCTTTTGCCCAATCTAGATTGATCTTTGTTCGGCCTTGTTGCACGAGTTTGCTTGTGCTTTGCTAATTATAAGATCATAATGGCCGAATCAACTTTCAATCTAGATTGTTACATGTTGTGGGTTCATGCATGTCGATCATGGTTAGGTTTCGATAGAACTGGGTGTCGTGCGGCAGATGCAGGTTTTAGATTAGTTTAATCATACTTGCTTGTATGTTCCTTCTTCATGGACCCCAGTTCGGCTAGTCTGTCGATTCTGGTTAAGCTTACAAGAGTAATGAGTTTATATAGATCTGTTCAGATGTATGTATGCTTTTAGCTTTTTATAATTAGATCGTATCATGCGGTGGATTAATCTAATTATAAGGAGTGGTGTAGACTTGTAGCAAGTGGTATCATGCGGTGGATTAGCTTTGCTTGAGTTTATGACCGACGGGTTTATGAAGGCTAGACGTGCAGCAAACTAGTTGGATTAGCCTATGTATATGTTATCTGAATAGATTTATATTTACAAGTTGCCCTTTTTCCTTTGTTACTTATGTGTTCGGCATTCAACATGTTTACGAGCTTAGTATCTGAATAGATTTATATGATGCAAGTAGTCTCGTATGTTAAGCTTAGTATCGTGCGGCGGATTTAAGCTTATTGTTGATGGTCCTTAAACACCTGTTTTACCATCAACATTTGACCCTAAAATCCACCAAAAAGGCATGAAATGTAGTCAAATAGGTTTCAAACTAACCAAATTCCACATGTCCATAAAATTTTATTTGAATGCAGGGTTTGGACCAAATTTGGACATATGGACCCACCAGAGTCCAAGCCCACTCAGCAGGGCCCAAATGGGCCTAAGGGGAGTGGCCCCCGCCACCCCTAGGTGGCGCCCGCCACCTCTAAGTGGCGCCCGCCACTTGGGATGGCCCCCTGCCACGTCACCGATCCGTGTGACCTCCCCAAGGCCAAATCTTGGCCTTTGGTCACTAGGTCAGTGGCATCGGACGGCTCAGGATGAAGTGGCGTGGATCAAGGCTGAATGGCGGTTGCTAGGATATGCAACCGACCTCCAAACTGCCTTGGGCAACCACCTGGAGGCCGTTGGATCAAAGGCGGTGCATCCAATGGCCAGTGGACTGGCGGCCGCCAGTAGGGAGTGGCGCCCGCCACCTGACCTAACCCTAGGTCGGTGGGCTGCCCCCTATAAGTACCCCCCTCACTCCTCAAGGCTATAAATACCCCCGTGGTGACACCAGTACCATTCCAAGCAAAGCAACACCAAGCAAGAGAAGTGAGAGTTAGGTTAGAAGCTCAGAGAGCTTAGGCAAGTAGGTAGCTAGTAGAGCAAGGCATCTTCGCCCTCGCGGTAGCGCTGCTCAAGGCTTAGCTCAAGAGTAGAGGCGTGCGAGTGATCGGTCCTAGAGCTGGGAAGAGTCTTCCTTCATCTCCAGTTCAGGTTTTGCTCTTGTTACTCAAGCACTTTATTCTATTTTGTCATTTCAAGTATTACTTTATTCTACTTATCAGTATTGAGTGGAATACTTGATTGATTGCTTGAGTGCCTAGTTATCCTACAGTTCAATTCACTTAGCCATAGTAGTTAATCTCTAGTGAGCTTAGTGTTTGATCTTTGCCAATAGGTTGCTTAGTTAGTTTAGTGTTTATCTTATTAAGTCAAGTATTTGCTCTGACGTCCGCAAGGGTGTCTCTATTCAAAGCTAGGGTAGAGATAGTTAGAATATAGTTAAGCGTGGTGCTTAGTTATAGACTTACCTTCAGATACGGCTAGTCCCCCGGATAGCTGTGGTAGCAAGCAGGTGGTGACAGCCCCGTGCGCCTTGAATTCCACCACGTAGTTGGCCCAGTTTAACAGTAAGGCTCGTTGTGCTAGCGTTCAACCTAATTAAGTGGTAAAGGCTAGTACGCCTCGGTACTTGACAAGATAGGAATAAAACTATACTTAACTTAGTTGCTTTATTGACTTTTGCCTGTCTTGCTTCGTAGCTATCTTGCTTTGTAGTTGTCTTGTTTGTAGTTATCTAGGAGTAGTTAGTAGTTAGTAGTTAGTTACCCTTAGTTACCCCCCTATCTATCCAGTTATCCACCTTACCTTAAGCCATCCATTTCATCCTTACCTATCCACCCATATATTCTTGCTAGCCTTTCATCCTCTCTATTCCCTTCTCTTCTTTTCCCTTTTCTTCGACTCTCATCCCCTCCTTGACACGACTCATACACCACCCTAGCCTTCCCTTGGGATCAAATAAATCGACACCTGGTACTCCCAGGCGAAGTGCTACTACGATAGTTCTGTGCGCTTGCAGAATCTCCTCTTGGTAGATTGCATTCTCGCTAGCTAGCTCCTACTAGTGTCGGGACTGACAACCCCGCTTGGCATTAGTAGATAGCTACTTTAGTTACCCTATCCTAGGTGTAGCTAAGAACTACCAACAAGCATTTCTGGCGCCGTTGCCGGGGAAGGCATTCGGTGTATCGGTTGAGTCCGTGTCGAATTTATCTTCGCTTAAGCTCTCGCTTAGCGAATCCCATCTTTCCCCATTCTTTCTTTCCTTAGTCCTTCTTATCTTTTTACTTCATCTTCTTCAACTCCTTTCTTTCTTATCTCATTCTATCTTCACGATGGCCAACAAGACCATTCGTGAGTTTTCTGCTCCTTCTGCTGCCAATGTAGCGATAGGACCAGACGTGATCGAGGCCAACCTCAATTTTGAGTTAAAATCGGCTCTGATCACGATGGTCCAAGCTAGCCCGTTCTGTGGCAAAGCTCATGAGGATGCCAATGCTCACCTCCAACAATTTTTGGAGATTTGTGGCACCTTCACCATTAAGGGGATAACCCAAGAAGCCATCCGTCTTCGTCTCTTTCCTTTCTCTTTGCTAGGAAAAGCGAAGCAATGGTTCTATACCGATCGCAACGTTGTAGACACATGGGACAAGTGTTCCAATGCTTTTCTCGCCAAATTCTTTTCGATGGGCAAGACGAATGCTCTTCGCAATAAAATCTCCAGCTTTACGCAACAAGCCGAGGAATCTATTCCCGAGGCTTGGGAGAGGTTGCAAGAGTATATCGCTGCTTGTCCGCACCATGGTATGGAGGACTGGCTGTTGATCCAGAACTTCTACCATGGCCTAACCCCACTCTCTAGAAGCCATCTGGATGCCGCCGCCGGCGGTGCATTCTTTTCTCTGAATGTTGCAGATGCTAAGGCTCTCATAGAGAAGATGGTGTCGAACCAAGGATGGAATGACGAGAGACTGCAGCCCCGTAAGCGAGGTATGCATTCCCTTAAGGAGGCCGACATGATCGTGGCCAAGATGGACCTGCTGGCAAAGAAGCTGGACAGCTGTGAGAAGATGAACCAACAAGAGAGTGTCCAATCTCTGGAATCCTACATGACTTGTGAAGTCTGTGGAGAAACCGGACATTCTGGGAACCACTGCCCCAAGTTACATGAAGATTTGAACTTCATCAACAACAACGATTTCCGTCAACAAAATCAAGGATGGAATCAGCACTCCAATTCTCAAGGTAACAATTCATTCCCTCGCTCTAATTTTCATAATTCTGATAATTTCTCATTCTTGAAGAATTTAGTTTACTCACAAGGTAAAACTACTGATTTCTTGAAAGAGAGATTAATGTTGAATGATAAAATTCTTGAGAATATAAATGCTAAATTGGAAGATTTCCCATCTGCTCTAAAAAATCAACTTAGCTTTAATAAGATGTTAGAAACCCAATTAGCTCAACTTGCTGCTATCATACCATCTTTTGAATCTGGCAAAATTCCTGCTAAACCTGACATGGAAACTGCTAATATGGTTGAAATAAAATATTTTAACTATTATGAAGATCAAACCATGACTGTTAAAAAGGGTGATCCTGGTAGTCCCATAATTAGATGCTCAATCTTTGGTGAAGTCTTTAAAAATGCCATGTGTGATTTAGGATCGAGTGTGAACATTCTGTCTAAAGATTTTTATGAAAACTCGTTCTTTCCACCCATGTCATCCACATCTGCCTATGTTGTGCTAGCTGATCAATCCACTTGCTATGTAGAAGGAATAGTCCATGATTTACCTGTTCATATTAGAGGTTCATATGTTCCTACTGATTTCATAATACTACATATGGGAAATAAGAAAGATGTGCCTCTAATCTTAGGTAGACCCTTCTTGAATACTGTTAATGCTTGCATATATGTGGGGAGTGGTAAAATACAAATGACATTAGGAGGGAGGAATGAAATATTCTCCTTCTCCCGTGGTCCCGCATATGCCGCTAACATGCAGGGTGCAAATCCCATTCGTACCAAGAAGAGGCGCCGAAGAACAAGGTGGAACAGAAAGAAAGAACCACCTCCTGAGTTGTGTGATTCACATGACAAAGGAGAGGTGCCAAAAGAAGGAGAACCCGATGGAGTACTTAGAGATGAAGCACCCAAGGAAGAAGATCCACCCGATAAGGATGAAACTCCATGGACCTAAGGTATGGTTTTACTGTTAATTTTTATTTCCCTTTGAATTTCCCTTTTTTCAAATAAATAACATATGTCATGCATATAACTAAAAAAATCACCAGTTATCATTAGTTATATGCATAGGTATACGTTAACTTAGTTAGAATAATAAAATATCATAGGATAGTTTCCCTTTTCACAACATTAGATAGTTTCTTTTTAATAAAATGAGAACAAGAGCTCCGTCCGAGAAAGATGAAGAGCCTTCACCAAGCAAGAAGCCAGCTTGGGGGAGCCCCTCGCGCCAATAAGGTATGTTTCAACCTCACTCTTTACATTCGGTTCTTAATTTCTATATCTTTTGAATGCTATATGCTTGCCTAAGTAACCATTTGATGAATAATATTGATAAAATCTGCTTAAACAAGTTGAAACCTGAATAAAGATTTGAAATATGTCATGCAAATGCTATTGTTATGGTTTGAATAACTAGTCTTATCTAAGTTGTAACTTTTGTGGGTTGCACATGCTTTAACTGAAATCATGCTTAGTGAATAAAGTTGGTAAGAAATGGAGTAATTCTTTAAACTTGCTAAGGCGAAATTAGGTCCTGATCTGGAGGATTTCTTTTAAAAAAATAATGAAAACCTTGCTAAAAGTTCCTCCTGGATTTTATCCCATCCCACCACCATCCAAATTTTTGATTAGTCATTAGCCAAAACCACAAAGAGCTTTGTTTGTGTTGAGCTTTGTTAGACCTCATAGATCTTAGTAGAGAAGCTTATCATATCTTTTGAATCAAGATTCACGCACACCCACCATAAATTGCCTACTCTCCACTTTGGAAGTTTGCAACCACCAAATAAATTGCTTATTCTCTACACTGGAGATATGCAATACTCTGCCAAACATCCCATTGCTAGCCTTATGCTTATTCCTACACTGGGAATAAGCATTTCTCCCTCTCCCCCTTTTTCATTTCTGAAATCCTTTCCTATAGATATCTGGGGAAATCTAGAGCTAAGAAAGAGAGATATCAAAAAAAAAGAGCAAAGTAGCTCAAGAAAGGACTATGTCCTAAGAAAAATGTGAGGACACATCTTTTTGTCTACTCACTATGTATCCAAAAAAAGAGAGAGTTATCATTAGCTCTAGACCCCCAGAAATTAACTAGGAAGGATTATGAAATATCTCTCCATACACTTCCACATAACCACACATGCACATCTTGATCAATTTTTATGATTTGCTGCTCCTTATGATCTGAGTGTCTAGCTTAGCAATAAACATCAGGCAATTTGCTCATGATTCTTAGCCTACCTATAGCTCCACATATCATTCTTTAGAAGTAAGAGAGGCTACATTTTGGCCTAAGTGAGGATTTAAACACCATTGAGTGACTGAGTGAATCCTGAAGGACTTAAGCAAGTTTTTATCTTTTGAAAACCTTAAAACCTCCAAACAGAATCCTAGTTAAACCTAAGCGAGATAAAAGTTTCCTATCTACAGCTTTGTTTCACTCTTGCATGTTTGAAGTGAAAAGCTATAAGCCCCACACTGCTATGATTTATGATATGCTAAGTTATTTCTCACTATACAATATGCACTTGCATACATCTTAATTTTGCTACCTATTTCATGCTTAATGCTTGAACCGCATTGTTGCTCGAGGACGAGCAATAGGTTAGCTTGGGAAAGCTTGTTGATGGTCCTTAAACACCTGTTTTACCATCAACATTTGACCCTAAAATCCATCAAAAAGGCATGAAATGTAGTCAAATAGGTTTCAAACTAACCAAATTCCACATGTCCATAGAATTTTATTTGAATGCAGGATTTGAACCAAATTTGGACATATGGACCCACTAGAGGCCAAGCCCACTCAGCAGGGCCCAAATGGGCCTAAGGGGGGGTGGCGCCCGCCACCCCTAGGTGGCGCCCGCCACCCCTAGGTGGCGCCCGCCACCTCTAAGTGGCGCCCGCCACTTGGGTTGGCCCCCTGCCACGTCACCGATCCGTGTGACCTCCCTAAGGCCAAATCTTGGCCCTTGGTCACAAGGTCAGTGGCATCGGACGGCTCAGGATGAAGTGGCGTGGATCAAGGCTGATGGGCGGTTACTCAGACATGCAACCGACTTCCAACCGCCTTGGACAACTGCGGATACATGGGTGTATGCCGATTCTCTGAGTGATGAGTGATTGTCAACTGGGATGATGCGCATGTTCTTTGGCTTGTGTTGTGCAGGTGTCGAGCACGGATACAGTGATCAAAGGCGAGGTGAAGGTCAAGTAGAGACGTGCCGTGCCGATGGACCGAGAGTGGCGAAGGGCGGACGTGAGGCTTGGACTGAGGGACCAGAGGCCCGAGGATCAGCTGTGGTGGCTGGCAGCCTGTGGCAGCTACAAGTGAAGACTTGCGGTCATGTGTTGCCTAAGTCGTGGACTTGGGGACACGTGTCGGTGGACGGGGTGCACGGGAGGTGCATCCCATCTACGACGTCGGTTTGGTGGTAGAGCCAGGGAAAAACCATCGGGTGGACGGTTTCCAGGTTTGGGCCTCAAAACCTGGGTGCAGATGGTTTCCGAGTTTGGCCACAAAACTCGGGCTGAGGACGGTTTCCAGGTTTGGGCCTCAAAACCTGGGCGCTGAGGGTTTGCTGAGTTTGGCCTCAAAACTCAGAAGCTGGTGGGCTGGTTTCCCGGTTTGGGCCTCAAAACCGGGGGTTGGCTGGAAAAGGCTGGTTTCCCGGTTTGGGCCACAAAACCGGGGGTGCAGAGCGAGGGCGGCACGTGGCGGCAATCGGGAGGTTGCGTCGAGGCAACGCTACGAGTTGGGCGGGCGTGGCCGTCGGATACACCTACCACTGAGTTGGTCCAGAATAACCTTAGGGTTTAGCTGGTTCGCTCTGTCATTAGAGAGGGGTAGAGTAGGAATTAGAAATTAGGACAAGTAGAGGGAGACACCCTCCTCCCTTCCTATCTCAGTCATTTGCTCTTTGCTTCTAGGGTTTCCTGCTCTCCCAATCCTCTGCTGTAGCTAGCTGAGATCCGCAGAGAACCATACCTCTGTGTACTGGAGATTTTGAGGAAGTGAGGCCGTAACCTCACTGTTGTAGCGTGTGGTAGCCACACGGTTGCAGATCCATATGTTGATTCACGTTTTGATTCGTGTTCTTCGCGTTCTTCGTTTCTCCATGATTTTCCCGTCACTCGATCTCCCTCTCTAGTGCGTCTTTGCGAAATCCGTTTGAATCAACTTGTTCGTATTTGAAAGGAGATCATTTCCACCGAAGGAATTTATCTATCTCCTTACGAACAAGTAGATCGGGTTGATTTCGTTTTCATGGCGCTTTTTGCTTCATCCTCTTCCCCTTTTGATTTCCCAGTGATTGACTCGATTTGAGCGGATGATTTCTTGGGGATAGTCTCCTAACTACTCCGTGATCATCCTCTCCAAGTTTGGGAACGTGGGATTGTGAGTTGATTTGATTTGGGATTGATTTGGGTGAAGGGCGAACAAAATCGCCCTCCCTGAGTGACCGCGGACAGTCCGCCACTAAGGGCGCGGACAGTCCGCGCATCGGGATTCAGCCGAGCAGTGGCTGCGTGTCTCGATGAACAGTGCTGAAACTTGACCGGCGGACAGTCCGCCGTTGTGTTTGGCGGACAGTCTGGGAACGTCCAGGGACGTTGCAGCAACCTTGCTGTTTGGCGAGTTTTGCCGGCGGATAGTCCGCCACTCGCCCGTGGACAGTCCGGCACTACCGCGGACAGTCCGGGACCGTACCGGCGGACAGTCCGAGATTTGGCTGTGTCTTCCGGCTTAGTGCGTTTGCTCTCCCGGCTTGTTCGCTTGGTTTCCGGACTTCACGTTTGACCCTAGAGTTGACCAAGGAACCTCTCTAGGTATCTTTGCTACTTGTTAGCATAGGTATTTAAGAGTTTCTTGATGTAGCCGACAATCTACGTTCGGGACTTGGTTTTTGGGATTGTGTTCGAGCCGGAGCTTTTGGCATTTGGTTTGCTATCTTCTTGTGGTGCCTCGCTGTGATCCTAGAGATCATCCACCCTCTTCCAAGGGTCGTGGGCATCACGGTTTCGGTCGCATTTTCTCGGGCTTGATTTTGGGACATTTGGCCAAAGTTTCGAGAGATATTTGTGAGCTCCCATTCACCCTCCCTCTGGTCACCTTGCTAGTGCTTTCACGGTCCTTCAATTGGTATCGGAGCGGGTTAAGGATCTTCCATCTTAGCCGGTTCCAGATCCACAGAAGGCGACATGGATCGCGGCGTGGGCAAACCGCCGTTTTTCGATGGGACGAACTATGCGTATTCGAAGATACTCATGTCAGCCTATCTGCAGAGTTTGGGTGCTTCCATCTGGGATATTTGCAACTCTGCCGATTACGTGGTCTTGGCTGCTCGTGTCTCTCAGCTTCAGATCGATGAGCACGATGCCAATAGCCGAGCCCGTAATGCTCTTTTCTCATGCTTGAGTATGAGTGAGTTTGATCGCGTTTCTCACCTCGCTACGGCTCGGGAGATTTGGGCTACCCTCATGCGTTTTCATGAGGGAACCTCTCAAGTCAAAACCCGTCTCTACGAGTCATTCAAGCGAGAGTATGAGAACTTTCAACATATGCCTGGCGAGAGCATAGAAAGTTTATTCGCTCGTTTTCTGGTGATTGTCAACAAGATGAGGGCTAACAAGGAGTTATTGCCTTTCGACGATCATGAGAGAGCTTTGAAGCTTTTGCATACTCTTGATCGATCGGTGTGGGACTCCAAAGTTCAGGCGATCATCGAATCACCTAACTATGAGACCCTCACATGCGACAAGCTCTTCAGTAAGCTCAAGTCCAGTGAGATTGATGCCATGGCGAGGGCTTCTTATGAAAATCCTTCTGGCCCGTCGATGGCTTTGGTTTCTGGCTCTTCTGCTAACCCCTCTAGAGGCTTTGCACTCTCTTCGCTCTTTTCTATCACAGAGGACCAGCTTGAGTCTTTGGGGGATGACGAGCTAGCCTTGCTCGTCAACCGGTTCTCGCGGTTCCACAACAACCGCATGAACCGTCGCCGCGGAGGAGGACGCTCAGGATGCTACGAGTGCGGCGACCCCGATCACTTCATCGCCAACTGCCCCAAGAAGAAGCATTCATCTGGGAAGGGCGATCATGGGCACAAGTATGACTCCGGCATGCGCAAGGAGAAGTACGTCCCCGCGAGGCACAAGCGGAGGGGCAGCTTCGACAAGGAGTACATCAAGAAGAAGTACTTGGAGAAGGCCCAGGCTGAGCAGCGTGCGTTCTTCGCCACGCTCAGCGACGTCGACGGCTCGGATGACGACTCCGCTTGCTCAAGCGACGATGAGTCCGAGAAGAAGAAGAGGATCGAGGACAAGCTGAACGGCCTCTGCTTCTTCGCCGACGACGACGGCTTCTGCACCATGGCCCTCGACGGCGAGCTGGTGAACTCCCCTCGGAACGACGATGACGACGACACCTCCCAGGTATCTCTCACCCACGATGAGCTTTCAGCTGAGGTAGAGAATCTTTCTGTCGCCTTGCTTAGTCAGGATAAGCTGCTTAGGCGTGCCGCTAGAGAGCGCAAGGAGTTTAGGCAGAAGTGGGAGGATACGGTGAAGGAACTTGATTCTGTCAAGTCCACCGTAGTTGTCACAGATGAGGAGGAGTGCGAGGCGTGCACCACGCACATGACTGATCTTCTCACTTTGAGAAGTAAGTATGTTGCATTGGTAGGAGAGGTGGATGAGCTTCGGGCTAGACCCATGCTGTTGGGTGCGTGCAAGACTTGTCATGTCTTGCAATCCGAGTTGGCAGAGAAGAATGTCAAGATTGTGTCTCTTGAGGAGGCCAGCTCGGGTAGCACTTGTGTGACTAGGTGCGCTTTGTGCGAGGGTTTGGAGATGGAGATTGCCAATGTGAAGCATGACAAGATGCAAACCGAGGAGGAAAACACATACCTTCGGACCATCTTGTCATGGGTGTCTTGTGGTGAGCCACAGCTCGGGATGATGATTTCCCAATTCAAGCGAGCTGCTGGAGGTCCCGGTGTAGGCTTTGCTCAGGATGTTGATCTTTCTGCTTTTGGGAAGATTGGAGAGTCGAGTGGTCTGAATCCGAGTGAGAAGCCCAACTCCACCACTACTCCCAAACTTACCAAGCTTCCACCCAAAGAGCCTCTCAAGCCTAACACCAAGGATGGGGTCTTTGTTGAGCCTCCGAGAGCTCCACCCAAGAACCAGCAATGGGCTCCTAAACCCAACCACCTAAAGAACAAGCTGGACACAATGCCACCTATCCAGGAGGAGTTGCCACAGAAGGGCAAGGTGATCCACACCCACAACCGTGAGTACCAACAACCCCCTTTGAGAGCGGTGAGGTACCACTGTGAGCATTGTGGGAGAGATGGACACTTGAGCGAGTTCTGTTTTAGGCGCAAGAGAGAGGCGCGCCGTGCTAGGGAGATGAACAACCCGGACATGTACCATCCTTTCCATGATGTACATGCGCCGAATGTTCAGAGGAGAGCACCGAGACGTGCTGCTAGGCCCAGAGGTCCAGAACCACAAGTTCCCAGGCCTAGGCAGCAGAGAGCTCCGAGGAGAGACGCTAGGCCTAGAGGTGTTGAGCCTCAAGTCCCTAGGCGTAGGCCTCGTAGAGAGCGTGCCCGGCGGGAGCCTGCATTTGTAGGCTATGGACCCCGTGGCGGTGGCTTTGCAGGTGAGCGTTTTCCCCCACCGCGTTTTGAGTATCGCGATGAGCGCTCCTTCCCCAGCGGACAACGTTCTTCTAAACGTGGTGATCGCTTCCTTCGTAGGTGTGCTAGGAATGGTTTTTTCACTGACCGTTCTTTTGAGCAGCCGGCCCAACACTGGTATTCTTCCTACTTCACTAACCCCAGTGTTGGCCCGTATGCTCACCCTATGTCTTTTTATTGATGTAGGTAAAACGATTGGAGAACGTTTGGTTGGTGGATTCCGGGTGTTCGAGGCACATGACCGGAAACGCCAAGTGGTTCTCCAGTCTTAGTCCGGTCGCTGGAAAGGAGTATATCACCTTCGGCGACAACAGCAAAGGTAAGGTGCTGTCTCGTGGGTCTGTGCGAGTTAATGAGCACTTTGTGTTGCGCGATGTTGCTCTTGTTTCTAACTTGCATTTTAACATTCTTTCTGTTTCGCAACTTTTTGATGATGACTATGAGATTCGTTTTAAACCGAATCTCAGTCGCATTTTGGATCCTCAGGGCAATCTTGTATGTGTGATTTCGGCCTTTGGAAAAGTCTTTCGTGCGGATTTCTCGGAGTCGTTCGGAATTTCACGTTGTCTTTTGGCTGGACCTTCCTCCTCTGATCTTTGGAAGTGGCATAGGAGACTAGGTCACCTGAGCTTCGACTTGCTTGCAAGGCTTAGTTCACTTGGCTTAATCCGAGGATTGCCCAAGTTATCCATGGAGAAGGATCTTGTTTGCCATTCTTGTAGACATGGGAAGATGGTTGCCGCTCCCCACCATCCGGTGACTCAGGTCATGACCAAGCGCCCTAGAGAGCTTTTGCACATGGACCTTGTTGGTCCGGCTCGGGTGAGCTCGGTTAGGGGGAAGTGGTATGTGCTTGTTGTTGTCGACGATTTTTCGAGATATTCGTGGGTTTTCTTTTTAGCTGAGAAAACTAAGACTTTCTCCTTTGCTTACAATCTGATTTTGCATCTTCAGAATGAGTTCCCTTTGAACTCGATGCGAGCTATTAGGAGTGATAATGGTTCGGAATTCAAGAATTCAGATTTTGAGAAGTTTTGTGACTCTTTTGGGTTAGAGCATCAGTTTTCTTCCCCCTACACACCGCCTCAGAATGGTGTTGTAGAAAGGAAGAATCGGACCCTTGTAGAGATGGCCAGGACAATGCTCGATGAGCATAGGACTCCTAGGCGATATTGGGCTGAAGCTATGAACACTGCATGCTATATTTCCAATCGCATTTTTCTTCGAGCTTTCTTGAAAAAGACCTCTTATGAGTTGCGTTTTGGAAAACTACCCAAGGTGAGTTATTTTCGAGTTTTTGGTTGCCATTGTTTTATACTCAAAAAGGGCAACTTGGACAAGTTTGAGTCTCATTCTTCTGACAGTGTGTTTTTGGGTCATGGCACTCACACTCGAGCTTATCGTGTACTTAACCTTGACACTAACCGAGTCATGGAGACATCCGATGTCACCTTCGATGAGACCATGGTTTGTCCTTCTTCTCGTTTTGAGCATGCAGGTGATCATGAGGTTGGCGAACCTCTTTTCGATGATGAAGATGAAGGTGCTGAAGGGATAGATGACCCAGCACCTCCTCCACCTGCTGTGCCGCAAAGAGCGGCTTCTACGACGACTCACGGCCCCGACACCTCTTCTTCCTGGGGGCCGTGGGATCCGCCACCCCGAGCGGTACCCTTTGTACCCGGGGAGGCACCAGCTGCTGCTGAGGGGGAGATCACTTCAGCAAGGGAGGCGCCATGACACATTCAGCGCTAGCACCTGCCTCAGCAGATGATCGGCAGCATCGACGAACGCGTCACCCGGTCAAGGCAAATCTCTCACTTTGCTCATTCTGCATTTGTTGCTGATTTTGAACCCCGGGATGTTGGACACGCTTTGACGGATCCTGATTGGGTCAATGCCATGCATGAGGAGCTTGAGAACTTTGAGAGAAATCGGGTTTGGGTTCTAGTGTCTCCACCTTCTGAGTGTCATCCAATTGGGACAAAATGGGTTTTCAAAAACAAACAGAGAGAAGATGGCCATGTTGTGAGAAACAAGGCCAGACTCGTAGCCCAGGGATATAGTCAGAAGGAGGGGATAGACTATGAGGAGACATTTGCTCCTGTAGCACGTTTGGAGGCTATTAGGATACTCTTAGCTTTTGCTGCATCCAAAGGTTTCAAACTTTTTCCAATGGATGTCAAGAGTGCCTTCTTAAACGGCTACATAGAAGAGGAGGTGTATGTTAGACAACCCCCCGGTTTCGAAAATCCCAAGTTTCCAAACCATGTCTTTAAACTTCACAAAGCTTTGTATGGTTTGAAACAAGCCCCTAGAGCCTGGTATGATTGGTTGAAAACTTTTTTGCTTGCTAAGGGTTTTAAAATGGGATGTGTAGATAAAACGCTCTTTCTCCTCAAGCAAGGCATTGATACTCTCTTGGTCCAAATTTGCGTGGATGATATCATTTTCGGTGGTTCTTCTCATGCTTTGGTTGCCAAGTTTGCAGACACTATGAGCAGGGAGTTCGAGATGAGCATGATGGGCGAGTTGACGTTTTTCCTCGGGTTGCAAATCAAGCAATCCCGGGAAGGAACGTTTGTGCACCAGGGCAAGTACACAGTTGAAAAGTTAGGCACTAACAAGCATTCAACCTCTCGCAGTCACATGCTGTTTTCTGAACTTGTGTAATTTCACCGCTGCAACTCCGATTAAAATCTGAAATCACAAGTATATGCCTAAATTGGTATCAGCATGATGATTGAACTGTGCTAGGGGTAGTTCACTTGGTATACATGCTTAGCACATTTGACTTCCTGTCCATACATGTCTTGTGCTATTTTGATGGTGAATACCTTGTTCGGCTTAAAACTGCTCACATGTTCATATTTCATTCTTAGTGATCAGCTTGAGCCTTTGCTAGCATTCTGCGCATTTTTCTGAGTCATCGGATTTGAACTATACTTCTGAAGCTCCTAACTTGCACTCTGACTCATATGCATCTTGGAAGGGGAGAAATCTGCGTGTTAGCACTTTGTGCTGCATTTTTTGAGGGGGAGTTTTGACTCTTGATAAGTGCATTTTCAACTAAGGGGGAGAAATTGCAAATCATTACCCTCCGTTTCAGCTAAGGGGGAGCCTTCCTGGTTGTTTGCACTATTCGAGGGGGAGTTTTTGCTGCTTCCTGTTGGCCGTAAGGCATTGGTATCGAGCTTCTTTGCTAGTTGTGTTGAGCCTCTGTGGCTCTATCTTGAGGGACTAGCATTTTGCTTTGATATTTTCAGTTGGTATTTGCTAGCGGTGTTGAGCCTGTTCTACCTCTTCTTGAGGGCTAGCTTTGCTTTGCTTGGTTGCGTCGAGCCGTTGCCCATGTCTTTGGGGACCAAGTTCTTTCGCTCTTTCCACTTGACCTTCTTCGGCTTTGCTATGCTTTTGGGTCATTTGGTCGAGTTCTCTTCTTCTCCTTCTTCCTTCTTCTCTTTCTATTATGATTTGTGTTGGTAGTTGACAATGCACTCATCGAGAGGGAGATTGCGGATACATGGGTGTATGCCGAGTCTCTGAGTGATGAGTGATTGTCAAGTGGGATGATGCACATGTTCTTTGGCTTGTGTTGTGCAGGTGTCGAGCACGGATACAGTGATCAAAGGTGAGGTGAAGGTCAAGTAGAGACGTGCCGTGCCGATGGACTGAGAGTGGCGAAGGGCGGACGTGAGGCTTGGACTGAGGGACCAGAGGCCCGAGGATCAGCTGTGGTGGCTGGCAGCCTATGGCAGCTACAAGTGAAGACTTGCGGTCATGTGTTGCCTAAGTCGTGGACTTGGGGACACGTGTCGGTGGATGGGGTGCACGGGAGGTGCATCCCATCTACGACGTCGGTTTGGTGGTAGAGCCAGGGAAAAACCATCAGGTGGACAGTTTCCAGGTTTGGGCCACAAAACCTGGGTGCGGATGGTTTCCGAGTTTGGCCACAAAACTCGGGCTGAGGACGGTTTCCAGGTTTGGGCCTCAAAACCTGGGCGCTACGGGTTTGCTGAGTTTGGCCTCAAAACTCAGAAGCTGGTGGGCTGGTTTCCCGGTTTGGGCCTCAAAACCGGGGGTTGGCTGGAAAAGGCTGGTTTCCCAGTTTGGGCCACAAAACCGGGGGTGCAGAGCGAGGGCGACACGTGGCGGCAATCGGGAGGTTGCGTCGAGGCAACGCTACGAGTTGTGCGGGCATGGCCGTCGGATACACCTACCACCGAGTTGGTCCAGAATAACCTTAGGGTTTAGCTGGTTCGCTCTGTAATTAGAGAGGGGTAGAGTAGGAATTAGAAATTAGGATAAGTAGAGGGAGACACCCAGCTCCCTTCCTATCTCAGTCATTTGCTCTTTGCTTCTAGGGTTTCCTGCTCTCCCAATCCCCTGCTGTAGCTAGCTGAGATCCGCAGAGAACCATACCTCTGTGTACTGGAGATTTTGCGAAATCCGTTTGAATCAACTTGTTCGTATTTGAAAGGAGATCATTTCCACCGAAGGAATTTATCTATCTCCTTACAAACAAGTAGATCGGGTTGATTTCGTTTTCGTGGTGCTTTTTGGTTCATCCTCTTCCCCTTTTGATTTCCCGGTGATTGACTCGATTTGAGCAGATGATTTCTTGGGGATAGTCTCCTAACTACTCCGTGATCATCCTCTCCAAGTTTGGGAACGTGGGATTGTGAGTTGATTCGATTTGGGATTGATTTGGGTGAAGGGCGAACAAAATCGCCCACCCTGAGTGACCGCGGACAGTCCGCCACTCATGGCGCGGACAGTCCGCGCATCGGGATTCAGCCGAGCAGTGGCTGCGTGTCTCGGTGAACAGTGCTGAAACTTGACAGGCGGACAGTCCGCCGTTGTGTTTGGCGGACAGTCCGGGAACGTCCAGGGACATTGCAGCAACCTTGCTGTTTGGTGAGTTTTGTCGGCGGACAGTCCGCCACTCGCCCGCGGACAGTCCGGCACTACCATGGACAGTCCAGGACCGTACCGGCGGACAGTCCGGGATTTGGCTTTGTCTTCCGGCTTAGTGCGTTTGCTCTCCCGGCTTGTTCGCTTGGTTTCCGGACTTCACGTTTGACCCTAGAGTTGACCAAGGAACCTCTCTAGGTATCTTTGCTACTTGTTAGCATAGGTATTTAAGAGTTTCTCGACGTAGCCGACAATCTACGTTCGGGACTTGGTTTTTGGGGTTGTGTTCGAGCCGGAGCTTTTGGCATTTGGTTTGCTATCTTCTTGTGGTGCCTCGCTGTGATCCTAGAGATCATCCACCCTCTTCCAAGGGTCGTGGGCATCACGGTTTCGGTCGCATTTTCTCGGGGTTGATTTTGGGACATTTGGCCAAAGTTTCGAGAAATTTTTGAGCTCCCATTCACCCCCCCCTCTGGTCGCCTTGCTAGTGCTTTCTCGGTCCTTCAACAACCACCTGGAGGCCGTAGGATCAAAGGCGGTGCATCCAGCGGCCAGGAGACTGGCGGCCGCCAGCAGGGAGTGGCGCCCGCCACCTGACCTAACCCTAGGTCGGTGGGCTGCCCCCTATAAGTACCCCCCTTAATCCTCAAGACTATAAATACCCCCCTGAGGCATCACTTCAAAACACACCAGTACCATCACAAAGCAACACAAGCAAGTAGAAGCAAGCAAGTGAGAGCTCAGAGAGCTTAGGCAAGTAGGTAGCTAGTAGAGCAAGGCATCTTTGCCCTCGCGGTAGCGCTGCTCAAGGCTTAGCTCAAGAGTAGAGGCGTGCGAGTGATTGGTCCTGGAGCTGGGAAGAGTCTTCCTTCATCTCCAGTTCAGGTTTTGCTCTTGTTACTCAAGCACTTTATTATATTCTATTTCATCATTTCAAGTATTACTTTATTCTACTTATCAGTATTGAGTGGTATACTTGATTGATTGCTTGAGTGCCTAGCTATCCTATAGTTCAATTCACTTAGCCATAGTAGTTAATCTATAGTGAGCTTAGTGTTTGATCTTTGCCAATAGGTTGCTTAGTTAGTTTAGTGTTTATCTTATTAAGTCAAGTATTTGCTCGGGCGTCTGCAATGGTGTCTCTATTCAAATCTAGAGTAGAGGTAGTTAGAATATAAGTAAGCGTGGTGCTTAGTTATAGACTTACTTTCAGATACGGCTGGACCCCCGGATAGCTGTGGTAGCAAGCAAGTGGTGACAGCCCTGTGCGCCTGGAATTCCACCACGTAGTTGGCCCAGTTTAACAGTAAGGCTCGTTGTGCTAGCGTTCAACCTAATTAAGTGGTAAAGGCTAGTACGCCTCGGTACTTGACAAGATAGGAATAAAACTTTACTTAACTTAGTTGCTTTATTGTCTTTTGCCTGTCTTGCTTCATAACTATCTTGCTTTGTAGTTATCTTGTTTGTAGTTATCTAGGAGTAGTTAGTAGTTAGTTACCCTTAGTTATCCTATTCCCTTTTCCTACCTATCCATCCACCTTACCTTAGCCATCCATTTCATCCTTACCTATCCACCCATACATTCTTTCTAGCCTTTCATCCCCTCTCTTCCCTTCTCTTCTTTTCCCTTTTCTCTTTTCTTCGACTCTCATCCCCTCCTTGACTCGACTCATACACCACCCTAGTCTTCCCTTGGGATCAAATAAATCGACACCTGGTACTCCCAGGCGAAGTGCTACTATGATAGTTCTGTGCGCTTGCAGAATCTCCTCTTGGTAGATTGCATTCTCGCTAGCTAGCTCCTACTAGTGTCGGGACTGACAACCCCGCTTGGCATTAGTAGATAGCTACTTTAGTTACCCAATCCTAGGTGTAGCTAAGAACTACCAACACTTATGACGGGAAGTTTTTGCTTATGCCTTGTATCGTGCGGCGGATTAAGTCATGAGTAAAAATAGTTATCGGCTCTATTAGATTTGGCAGATCTAATAGATTCATTAAGTTATCATGTGTTATATGTTTTACTTTATTTTAATTCTTGTAACACTCTTTTGCCCAATCTAGATTGATCTTTGTTCGGCCTTGTTGCACGAGTTTGCTTGTGCTTTGCTAATTATAAGATCATAATGGTCAAATCAACTTTCAATCTAGATTGTTACATGTTGTGGGTTCATGCATGTCGATCATGGTTAGGCTTTGATAGAACTGGGTGTCGTGCGGCAGATGCAGGTTTTAGATTAGTTTAATCATACTTGCTTGTATGTTCCTTCTTCATGGACCCCAGTTCGGCTAGTCTGCCGATTCTGGTTAAGCTTACATGAGTAATGAGTTTATATAGATCTGTTCAGATGTATGTATGCTTTTAACTTCTTATAATTAGATCGTATCATGCGGTGGATTAATATAATTATGAGTGGTGTAGACTTGTAGCAAGTGGTATCATGCGGTGGATTAGCTTTGCTTGAGTTTATCCCCGACGGGTTTATGAAGGCTAGACGTGCGGCAGACTAGTTGGATTAGCCTATGTATATGTTATCTGAATAGATTTATATTTACAATTTGCCCTTTTTCTTTTGTTACTTATGTGTTCGGCATTCAACATGTTTACGAGCTTTATCTTTATACTTGTCGAATGACATTATAAACCTGTTTCGACAAACAGCTTTTATAGTTGTGTGCCGTCGTGATTGGCTTTCAAAGCCGTACATATGGAACTGTCTGGTCTCATCCGGCTTGTTCCAAAGGTATTCTCATACTTTTTATCCCTTGTTGGTTTTCAGGTCAAACCGACTGGCACGTCTCTGAATTCAACACACTCCGGGCACCCGATTGAAGCTAGCCTCGTTCGGCTTGCTGTGTGCCTGGCGCGAAGCGTCACGTTTTGCGTCAACACACTTTTTGGCACGCCCGGTGGGACCAACCTTCTGTTTCAAGATGCCTGAGATCGAGAACAACCCAATTGATGGAAATGAAGGAAAATTGGGACAAGGCTTTATGTCGGCTGATAAGTTAGAAGAAGTAAATATTGGTGATGGAACTGAAACAAGGCCGATATATATCAGTGCAAATTTGGATCCAAAATATAGACTGAAGCTAATAAATTTTTTAAAAGAGTTCAAAGATTGTTTTGCATGGGATTACATAGAGATGCCCGGATTAGATCGCTCTATTGTTGAACATCGGCTACCAATCAAACCTGGGTATCGTCCCTACAAACAACCTCCTCAAAAGATTTTTAAGGAAGAAGTGTTAGCCGATGTAAAGAAAGAAGTTGAGAGATTATTGAAAGCAAATTTTATTCGGCCATGTCGATATGCAGATTGGATATCAAGTATAGTTCCAGTGTACAAGAAGAATGGAAAGATGAGAGTTTGCATTGATTTTAGAGATCTCAACAAAGCTACTCCCATGGACAGTTACCCGATGCCGGTTGCTGAATTGCTTGTTGATGCAGCAGCTGGTTATGAAGTCATCAGCTTTATGGACGGTAACGCTGGATACAACCAGATCTTTATGGCAATCGAGGACATTTCAAAAACAGCTTTCAGATGTCCTGGTCACATCGGTTTGTTTGAGTGGGTTGTTATGACATTCGGTTTAAAGAATGCCGGTGCAACTTATCAACGAGCTATGAATTACATCTTTCATGAATTGATCAGCAAGATTGTAGAAATTTATATTGATGGCGTGGTCTTGAAGTCCAGGAATCATGGGGAACATTTAGCTGATCTAAGGAAGACTTTGGAGTGCACAAGGAAGCATGGTTTGAAGATGAATCCGAACAAATGTGCTTTTGGAGTTTCAGCAGGAGAATTTTTGGGGTTTTCGATTCATAAAGCAGGTATTGAGGTCGGGAAGAAAAGCATGGAGGCAATAGACAAAGTTGTCCCTCCAACCAACCTCACTGAATTGCAATCGCTGCTTGGCAAGATTAATTTTGTAAGGAGATTCATATCTGGTTTATCCGAAGGAGTTTTGCCTTTTTCTCCGTTGCTGAAGCTTAAGAAAGATCAAAAATTCATATGGGGTGACGTACAACAGAAAGCTTTTGATGAAATTAAGGAATATATGAAAGCACCACCAGTATTAATACCTCCTCAGTTTGGTAAGCCTTTCAAATTGTACGTGTCAGCCGATGAACTGATGATAGGATCGGCTCTTATGCAAGAGTTTGAAGGGTAAGAATGAGTAATAGCCTACCTTAGCCGAAAACTATTAGATCTAGAGACAAGATATTCGGCTACGGAGAAGCTTTGTCTATGTGTGTATTACTCATGCACCAAGTTTCGGCATTACTTGTTAAATGTCGAATGCATAATAATTTCTGAATATGACGTGATAAAACATATGTTGTCAATGCCTATTTTGAATGGAAGAATCGGCAAGTGGATTTTAGCGTTGTCAGAGTTTGATTTAAGATACGAATCAGCAAAGGCGGTGAAAGGACCAGTTATTGCCGATTTTGTTACTCATCATCGTGATCCTTCTGCTAGCATGGTAAATATTGCATCTTGGATGTTATTTTTCGATGGCTCATCCTGCAGCAAGGGTGGTGGTGTTGGCATTTTCTTAATTTCTCCACAAGGATTAACTTTCAAGTATGCTATCCCCATTGAATTCTATGTTACCAACAACCAGGCAGAATATGAAGCTTTACTCAGAGGACTTCGGCTTCTTGTGGAAGTGAAAGCTATTGCTGTTGAAATCTTCGGGGATTCTGAGTTAGTCATCAACCAGTTGATTGGTCAATATGAATGTAAAAGCGACATATTGAGAGAATATTATGAAGAGTGTCAAGAGCTTTTGAATTGTTTCCAGATAGCAACTTTACATCATATCCCTAGGGGGCATAATGAAGAGGCAAATAAATTAGCTCAGGCTGCTTCAGGATACCGGGAAGATCATGAAGTTCTTGCTTTGGATGGAGATCATATGGTTGATGATTGGAGAAGAGAAATTACCGATTACTTGAGAAATCCATCACAAAAGGTTTCTCGAAAGCTCAGATATAAAGCTATCAAGTTTACACTTCTTGATGATCAGTTGTACTACAAATCTATAGATGGGGTGCTCCTGAAATGTTTAAGCCAAGAAGTTGATGTATGAGGTACATGAAGGATTATGTGGTGCACATCAGTCGGCCTACCGAATGAAATGGATAATAAGAAGGACCGGTTATTTTTGGCCGACTATGCTCGAAGATTGTTTTGAATATTATAAAGGATGTCAAAATTGTCAAAGGTTCGGGAATGTTCAAAGAGTTCCAGCATCGGCTATGAATCCAATTATCAAGCCGTGGCCGTTTAGAGGATGGGCTATAGATTTAATTGGTCAAATTCACCCACCTTCTAGCAAAGGACACAAATTCGTGCTTTTAGCTACAGATTACTTTACCAAATGGGTTGAGGTTGTACCTTTGAAGAATGTTACGTCAGAGAACATGATTAATTTTGTCAAGGAGCATATAGTTCACAGATTCGGAATCCCTCAAACTATAACTACAGATCAAGGGACCCAGTTTACATCATCCAAATTTTGTGATTTTGCTGAAGAAATGGGGATCAAGCTATGTAATTCTTCTCCTTATTATGCGCAAGCCAACGGACAAGCCGAGGCATCAAATAAGATTATGATCAAGATTATCCAGAAGAAGATTGATGAAAACCCGAAGAGATGGCATTTGGTTTTAAATGAGGCATTATGGGCTTACCGAATGGCATGTCATGGGTCTACTCAAGTGTCTCCCTACGAGTTGGTTTATGGACATTGTGTTGTGTTGCCATGGGAATTACAGTCAAATTCAAGGCGGGTTACATTGCAGAATGATTTAAAGGGGGAAGATTATAAGAGTTTGATGATGGACGAACTAGAAGATTTGCACCTGATTCGTCCTAAGGCGTTGGAGAATATAGAGAAGAACAAATTGCGTGTTGCCAGGTATTACAATAAAAAGGTCAAGGAAAAATACTTTGAAGAAGGGGATTTAGTTTGGAAGGTTGTGTTGCCGATTGGGACGAAAGACAAAGCGTTCGGTAAATGGTCTCCAAATTGGGAAGGTCCTTTTCCGGATAGTGAGGCATGTGCCTGGCAATGCATATATTTTGAAGACTTTGCTAGGAGAAGAGTTTTCTAGAGCAATTAATGGAAGATTTCTTAAGAAGTTTCATCCCAGCTTGGAGGTCGGTGCATAAAAAATCATATGCTATGAGTTAGCCGATGAGAAACATCGCCTTTAACAGAAAAAATGTTTGAACAGCCGACATGACATGTGTCGCCTTCCGAGCAAAAAATATTAGCCTAACCGAATAAGGATGATATCATATGAGGGTTTTGCTTTCGGTAATTCAAGGGACAGAAGTCACAGACAAACATTTTGTAGATGCAGATGCTTCACAAGAGGAGAACAGTTTTATTACGAGAGGCTCCTAAGTACAGACTACTCGTCAAATAACCTGTTCAAGACAGATTGAGCATCAGAAGCCTGGGCGAGCACGGTCGCATGATCTTCATAATTTTCCAGAAGATCTTCGATATCCTCTGGAAGCTCACCGCCATGGAAGCCGGTCGGCATGGCGGAGAAGTCCTCGCGCGTCTGGGTGGACATTGCCGCCAGCCCCAAGGCAACGCCGTGGTGTACGCCATGGATGGCAACTTGATCGACACGGCCGTCCGCATCATCAAGACGCGCCTCCACGGTTTCCCCCTGGGCGTTCACCTTGTCGGCCACCCTGGTTCCCACGATCTTCAGGCGCTCAACCTCTGTAGATAATGCTAAACAGAAAACAGAATATATCAGGAAAACGGGCCCAATTAGAAAAGGGGGAATCGGGCGGAAATTTTACTGACCTAAGATTGCATCGCAGAATTGTTTCCGCTGATCCTCCCAGTCGAGTTGGTCAATGCCGTACTGCTTGGAGACTTCGCCCAGCTCCTCCCGGGCCTTGTCCCTCTCCTCCTTGAAACAGCGGGCGTCACGGTGACTCCACCGGTCGGAGTAGGAGGAATCCGAGGAAGAACCCGAAGAGCCGGAGGAGCTGGAAGATCCAGATGATGGAGTTCCGGGCCGGGGAAGAAGATGGCTTTGGCTGCTGGAGATGAATCTTATCCTAAAGTGAGAAGGAAAATCGAAATCGAAACAATGGATGAACAGGGAAATACAGATTCCAAGGGGGCAGGATAACTGATTTTTACCCATGGCGTCGGCGTTGCGGTGCTCGGCTGTCCTCCGCCTCCCCTTCGGCAGGCCGCTTGCCACGGTTGTCGTCGTTCGCCATTGCTATAGGACTAGGGTTTTCTTCCCGGTTAAACTGACGAAAAGGAGTGAAGAGGCGATGACAAGGATGCGCAACTGCAAGTGCTAGTCGAGGTTGTAGAGATGGTTTATTTATAGGCCAAGAAAAGAGTCGTGGCGAAGTCTACGGAGTAGTGGAATGAGAATGCCAAGCGACGGATTAGGGTTTTTCTTTTTCAGCTGGGCCGTCTTTGCTGGGCCGGGCTCGGTTAAGTCAAACGCCACTCGGTTATCTTCTTGAGTTCTTTAAGTAAGAGTTCATTCGGCTATCAGAAAGTGAAGACAATTGGCTATATCTTGTCGCGGGAGATTTAAGGGAGAAAAGCCGATTACATGGAAGCATAAAAGTATCAAGATAATTTTTGCAAAGACAAAGTATACTACAAGGCCAATGTTTACTCATTCAAAAGCTGATGGATTGTTCTTATAGCTTCGGCTCTAATTCGGCTGACGGTATCAAGCGCCTTTTGATCTTCATCTTCAGTTTTTTGGATTTTGGACAGTTTAACTTTGATTAGTTGATCTTCATTGAGAGCCGAAGTTATCCTCGACGAAGTTGCTTCTATGTCCTTCGGCAGATCAGCCATATGAGCCCTATGGGATTGAATTTTAGCATTCAGATTAGCTAGCTGGGCTTCTAACTTGCTCTTGTCTTCCTCCATGACTTTCAGTTCAGATTCCAAAGTTGCCAAGGAATTTTTTGCAATTTGAATGTTGGAATGCAAATCTTTAAGTTCTAGCTTCTTTGAAGACCTATCATTCTGCAAAGCAGCCTTGGATGACATGTTTTTAGTTGCTCTCCTTACCATTCCAACGAAGTTATCAAGGCAAGCTGCAGATTCCCAGTGAGTCAGAAGAGCAGAAGGAATGTCTTCATCAATGAGTTCAAGAATATCTCTTATCTGATTAGCATCTTGAACTAGATTGGTAATGTCCTTGTTCAACAGAGTGATTACTTCCCTCCGCCGAGCCTGGTTTTCCTTTGATAAAGTCTGTCGGGAGGTATTTTCTTCACCTTTCTCAGTGATATAGTCTTCGGCAGGGAAAGAATAACTCTTTGGTATTTTTCTAAGGAAAGAGAAAAGAATTAGCCAACTAAGTATATTTGGTAAAAGCAATGTAATTCAAAGACAAAACTTTGCCTGCTGAGCTGATTGATCATCAGAAGATGCTACGCCTTGGCTTGCTCAAGGACTTTGTTGAATGTTCAGAGAAGGCGAACTTGGAGTATGATTGGAAGATGGCTTTGTTTCCAGTTCTTTTAAAATTTCATCTGTTTCAAATGATGGCATGAGTGTGTGACGACAGAGAGGAGGATAGCCGTATGTGTTACCTATAATCCCATCAGTTTCTTCATTTCTTAAGCCTTCGGGAGTTTTTGGATCTTCGGCCTCATCTTGGACATCTTTTGTAGAAGCTTCAGGAGATAGCTCGGCAGTTGCTGAAGTACTGCCTGATTTCGGGATCTTAACATGTGGCTGCAGCAAGCGAGATGTAAATTTGATCAGATTTATTGCCGAATAGAGTTGCTTAATATGAAATGAGAGGTTCATACCTTGGGGGATGGTTTAGCCTTTTTTGTCCTTGTTTTCTTGGACGAAGAGACATTCTCAAGAGCCTTTCTCCTCTTGAAGGCATAATGGTTGAAGTTGCGGGGATCTTCATGAAGATGTTCAAGCTTGGAGCATTAAAACCGAGAGCAGGATTGGGTCCAGCCTGGTAATACTGGATCACTCTGGCAGGAGGTGTAGGTTCGGGATCCTGTGTATGGCTAAGTGTTAGGAAGGGATTGAATTCAAGAATAGAGAATGACAGGAGTAATGAAATTACCTCACTGTCAGAAGCAAAATTAGGTTGCAAGTTTTGACACAGGGGGTGAACCGGCACGTTAAAGAGATGGGTACGCCATTCTTCCCACCAGGAAATGAAGAAAGGATGAGCAATGTCCACTATCCCGAATGGAGATGGTTCATATGTTGGCAACTCCCATCCTAATTCAAAGACTTTTTTGGCCACTATCCCTTCTGTAATTACTTCTCTGGGTCTTATTACTGTTGAGAAGAAAAGTCTAGGGGGCAATTGGCCGCATCCTAATTATCTGGCCACCATGTTTGGATAATAGAATTCGTAGATGGACTGCACTAATCGCCCATGGTGAAATTCGGCTGGCAAAACGCAGGGTTTGATGAAGGAATTAAAGATGTCAACAGATGTTTTGTCTGCACAGCCGGATTCATAGCTAAACTTGCAGGGGAAAGTCAGGTTTTCATTCTCTCTGTAAGGAAACCAGAATACATTGCCAAAACCTTTGAAGAATAGCTTGAAGAGATGACCAATGTCCATGTCGATGCTGATAGATGATGTTGCTTCTCCATAAGTTTGACAGGCTTTGACTCTTGCTGTTTTGCCTTCAGCATAGTTAATTGAAGGAAAACTCAGGTTGAGAAGGCTTACAGAGACTATCTGATGCATGTATAGTTGGAGCCACATCTGGACCAACCACCAAGGACCATTCACACAAGAAATTTCCCTACCCGTGTGCATCTGGAGAGTGATCTGATGCATCATATGATAGACAGATCCCAAGAGGTATTTGCCTAGTGGAATTTGAGTGCCTACAGATAAGTCTTCGGCCATCACCATATGGTTCAAAGTGGGTTCATTGGATTTTCCATAGAAAATGAATCTACATAGCCACATATTCATAAAGGCTTTCAGCTCTTTATCTGATACAGTATTGGATGACTCCATATAAGTCTGGATATATTTGGCCCATCCACATCCAGAGCTGACAGCTCTCTGATTGCTTTTGTTCTTGTATTTGTAAGGATATAATGGAAGAGTTACATTCAGACCGGTCATCATGAAGACGTCAGCTAAAGTGATAGTCATCATACCATGGCCGAAGATGAAAGCATTAATGGCATTAGACCAGAAATGAGAAGCTGCTATCAAAAGAGAGTCATTTTTGGGTGTTTCTGATAGAGATAACTCCAGACAGTGACCAATATCTTGATTTTGCCAATGGCTGTTGCCCTTTTCAAGCATCCTTCGGTACCAATTTCGCCATCCAGCAATTGGGGGAAAAGACCAGTTCTTGAAGGTGTTCGGCCAGTGATTCGGTGAAGTGATTCCAGATTTGAAGGGAATTCTTTGGGTTTCCTTCTCGATAATCTCCGTTGGATCGGGATTTCCCATTGGACCAAGGAGGTAGGAGTCAGGACTGGCAGCATAAGGGATCAGGATTTGGTTCTTGTATTCCTTCAAGAAGTAGCAGATAAAGGGAAAAGGTGAGCTGAGGGAAGAGACTAGCAGAAGATTACTAAATATATGGAGTTTACCTCTGGGATCTTGTCTTGAGTCACCATCAAAAGGTTCGAAGTGAAATCGGTTGCGCAAAGGGCTTGAGTTTCTTGAGCGGCGGCTACAGTGCCGAGAAGTGAAAACCTAGGAGAGGGAAGAAGCTTGTAGGCAATTTCGAAATAAAATTGACTTTTATCCCGAAATTGAGGGGGCATGTGTTAACACCAAATTTTCGCACGCATGAGGGGATGACAAGAGGGCCCAGCCGCCGGTGAGAGGAGTATTCGGTAAACGACCAAGCGGTCGGCTAGTCTTTGGGATTTCGGCAAGTGCCTATATGATTGGCTGTCTGGCGAAGCGGTTTCTCCATTCGGGAAGTGAAGATGAGTTGCACGAGAAGATACATGGCAACAGAAGACGTTGACGAAGATAGAAATAGTATTTATATCTTTCTGTATTTTATTGTAAGTCGTAATCGTCTAAGACTCGTATTTCGTCCAGGGTATAAATATAAGCCCTCGACCATTGTAAAATTGTTCACAACCATATCAATACAAACCGGCCCCGTGCCACCTTCGAGTCCTTAGTCGTGTCGTCGAGTTCTTCGAGAGGAATCATCGATCCGTCGACCTCCGTAAGTACCGGCAACCTTGCTATCATGTCTAGTATCATGCGGTGGATTTAGATATGATGCAAGTAGTCTCGTATGTTAAGCTTAGTATCGTGCGGCGGATTTAAGCTTATGACGGGAAGTTTTTGCTTATGCCTTGTATCGTGCGGCATATTAAGTCATGAGTAAAAATAGTTATCGGCTCTATTAGATTTGGCAGATCTAATAGATTCATTAAGTTACCATGTGTTATATGTTTTACTTTATTTTAATTCTTGTAACACTCTTTTGCCCAATCTAGATTGATCTTTGTTCGGCCTTGTTGCACGAGTTTGCTTGTGCTTTGCTAATTATAAGATCATAATGGCCGAATCAACTTTCAATCTAGATTGTTACATGTTGTGGGTTCATGCATGTCGATCATGGTTAGGTTTCGATAGAACTGGGTGTCGTGCGGCAGATGCAGGTTTTAGATTAGTTTAATCATACTTGCTTGTATGTTCCTTCTTCATGGACCCCAGTTCGGCTAGTCTGCCGATTCTGGTTAAGCTTACAAGAGTAATGAGTTTATATAGATCTGTTCAGATGTATGTATGCTTTTAGCTTCTTATAATTAGATCGTATCATGCGATGGATTAATCTAATTATAAGGAGTGGTGTAGACTTGTAGCAAGTGGTATCATGCGGTGGATTAGCTTTGCTTGAGTTTATGCCCGACGGGTTTATGAAGGCTAGACGTGCGGCAGACTAGTTGGATTAGCCTATGTATATGTTATCTGAATAGATTTATATTTAAATGTTGCCCTTTTTCCTTTGTTACTTATGTGTTCGGCATTCAACATGTTTACGAGCTTTATCTTTATACTTGTCGAATGACATTATAAACCTGTTTCGACAAACAGCTTTTATAGTTGTGTGCCGTCGTGATTGGCTTTCAAAGCAGTACATATGGAACTGTCTGGTCTCATCCAGCATGTTCCAAAGGTATTCTCACACTTTTTATCTCTTGTTGGTTTTTAGGTCAAACCGACTGGCACGTCTCCGGATTCAACACACTCTGGGCACCCGATTGAAGCTAGCCTCGTTCGGCTTGCTGTGTGCCTAGCGCGAAGCGTCACGTTTTGCGTCAACAGGGACCATTCCCTAAATCAAGGAACCATGAGTATATCCTAGTTGCTGTTGACTACATCTCAAAATGGGTCGAAGCAGTGCCATGCAAGTCTGCTAATGCAAGAAACTCTCAGAGGATGTTCGAGGAGGTGATATTTCCAAGATTTGGAGTGCCAAGGATGGTAATTAGTGACGAGGGAACAAACTTTATTGACAAAGGCTTTCATAAATATCTGACAAGTCATGGGATCCGTCACAATGTTGCCACTCCCTATCACCCTCAGACAAGTGGCCAAGCAGAAACGTCGAACAAGCAAATCAAGAATATTCTGCAAAAAACGGTCGATGAGATGGGAACACAATGGAAAGATAGACTACCCGAAGCACGGTGGGCTTATCGTACTGCCTACAAAACACCATTGGGAATGTCTCCATATCAACTCGTCTACGGAAAGACTTGTCACTTGCCAGTGGAACTAGAATTCAAAGCTCACTAGGCAATCAAAAGGTGGAACATGGACTTAGAAGCTGTAGGAATCGGGAGGAAAATGCAACTCTCTGAACTAGATGAATGGCGCGAAAAAGCATATCACAACACAAAGATTTACAAAGAGAGAACAAAGAGGTGGCATGACAAGAGAATCAAGAAGAAGAGCTTCACTTCGGGAGACAAGGTACTACTCTTTAATTCTAGGGTAAAGTTGTTCGAGCATGGAAAACTACAAAGCAAATGGAAAGAACCTTTTACGGTGGTAGACACTTCATCACATGGAGCCATTACACTTCAAAATGACGAAGGTACGCTATTTAAGGTAAATCGGCAACGTCTTAAGATTTTTCTAGAACCTGAAAAGAGTCCTGAAGAGTTGGATGTAATCCAATTCTTTTATTGTCCCATAGATTTACACCATCGTCATTTTCCGATAAGTTCGCGCATCGGGGGAATATTTTCTGGGATTAGGATCAAGTTTAAAGACACCACGAGCGACAGACCCACGAGGAGCCACCAGGTGGGACCGACCGGTCCCCTAGGGAGACCGACCGGTCTGCCCTGGACTCCCCTTGCCGTCTGCCTTCCAGACTCTCACTCGTATCCTTTCTGGTACCCTGATCCGCAGAATCGATAACTTCCATAATGAACCTATCATGCCTATCATTCAGCCTCCTCTCCAAGCCACCTCAGCTATAAAACCAGCCCTAGGCCTATCTTTAGAATCATTGCAGACTCCTCGCAAAATACCAGCAGCAGCAGAGCTCTCTTCCCACCAGCGCTAATGGCCTCCTATCCAAGGATCGACCTCAACGAGCCCGCCGACGACTCGATGGCTCTTGTCGTCGTCCCGCCGAAGGAGCTTGCCGTAACGCCACCGAAGGAGATCGCCCCCGTTGTCTCGCCGACACCCGTTGATGTGATCCCACCAGAA
The DNA here is from genome assembly GCA_009763385.1 of Coix lacryma-jobi var. lacryma-jobi. Taxonomy (NCBI): domain Eukaryota; kingdom Viridiplantae; phylum Streptophyta; class Magnoliopsida; order Poales; family Poaceae; genus Coix; species Coix lacryma-jobi. Next base: position 124,909,654 of record CM019824.1, read on the forward strand.
GAGGCCTCGCCGCATCGTCAACAAGCTCTCTATGCTCAAGTGATGCCGGCAAGAGGACTCCCGACATTCTCCGTCCCCAAGTCGCTCCCGCTTCTTTCTCCTAAGCCCAATGAGACACTCGTCGGGCTGAAGACGAAAAAGTTTGGGGATCCCACAGTCATAAAGTGCACAACTTCATCTCCGCGTCCTTGCATTGATGGAGTTTGTGGTCACCCTGAGCAGATCAAAGTTACTCCGCCGGTAAAGAGAGCGCCCACCACTCCTAATCCCGAGGCTAAGCGCAAGAGGACTACCCAGTTAGATCGCCACGGGGATAGGATTAAGGACCTTGAGAAGGATAATTTAGAGCTTAAGAAGAGATACGCTTCTCTAGCCAAGGCTACAAAACAGATGACCGATGTACTGAATAAGTATGTAACAAAACACATTAGCCTGAAGGCTAAGGTCGTTAGTGTATCCTCTACGCTAGGCAAGCTACTCGAGGGAGAGGATTGAGAGATAGGTCGTCAGTAGATTGATAAGGCACTTGTGTTTGCAGAGTCTCATGTTTGCAGAGTCTTGTTTTGTTAGAAGTTTTGATTAGTCAGTTTATTGTGTAATAAGGGTGCCTTAAATGATATCAATAAAGTTTTTGTTAGAGTTATCTTTTATCTTGTTATTTTGGATATGTGTCTTGTCTCCACATGTTGTGATTAGCAAAAAACAGAAAATAAGTGTGGAGGAGAAGACGATGACAGAATTACCGAAAATCGATCGCAAAAACTGCATAAAACAAAAGACATCGTCACCGAGATCACACACCGCGAAGCGGGCCATGGTTGGGCCCTGGGCCCAACCGACTAGTTGGAGGGCCCCACCGGTCGGTTAGGGATCGGCACCCCTGGCCTCCTCCTTCGTCCACGGTTCGGTACGCAATTGTTACACTCTATTTTTCGATGTTTAAGCTTCTGTTTCGAATTAAATATATATTCTCGTCAATAACATGCAATCCATAAACTCTAATTAAAAAGGAAAGATTATTTTGACATGCTCATGGTATAGAGTCTCACAACACCTTTTCTGAAAATACCTACTTTGATAAAAACTTGAAGAGACCCATATTACTTAGAGTTGTTGTGGAATATGATAGAAGAATAATGAGAGCTTAATTCTTAAAAGTATGAGCATTGGAGAATTTTACTTGCAAAGTTAAAAAGAGATTAGCAACACTTCTCCTTTGTAGTAAATAAATTGCCTGCCCAAGTTATTCATAAAATCAATCATTGCTTACTTTAATACTGAGTTCTTTGTTGAGAAATTTATTATGCTCTAAAAGATCGAGATCCTTACAAATAAAGAAAGATTCACTCTTCCGAAGTAGTATTGTATTAGAGGCATGGGCTATGCAAAAGTATGAAAAATGAGGAAAGAAAAATGGACAAGTGTCCGACACACCTCAGGAAAAAAAAGAGAAGAAAAGTATTATGATAAAAATATGATAAAGAGAAAAAAGAAGATAGCCCATGGTCCCTCTAATTACAATATGCCAGTAAGAGTGACAAAGTTTAAAAGATTAATGTCTTGATCTAAGAGTATAGTATTTTTCTCCATTGACTTAGTAAAGAAGAACTACTTCACATAAATAAAATGCTTTGGTAAGGAATTGAAGTGCTACAAAAGGAGAAGGAAAGTTATGGCTTGTTTCAAAAAAATTCAAAAACTCCAATGTCTTGTGCTAAAAGAAAAGGGTGATCTGTTTCAACTATTCTATTCTCTAACTACTCAAGGTTTTATGGTAAACACACTGAATCTTACAATGCAGGTATGAATAAAAAGGTCTAGTGTTTGATATCTTATCCTATAGTTATGATCCAACCTTTTATCGAGGACGAGTAAAAGCCTAAGTGTGGGGGAGTTTGTTGAAACTAATTAACTCTTATTATTAAAGGTCAATTAAACATGAAAATGGATAAATATGTAAACTCCACCTTAGTATAGGGTTTAAAACTAATGAATTCCACGAGTTTTGGTGAATTGAGAATCTACAGGGATTAAACAGGGAAACAACCCTCAATTGCTTCCCCTAGAAGGAAACCGACGGGAGATAACGCATTCGTCAAGTCAGGAATCTTCCAGAAGACTCTAGAGAACACCTAAAGACACCACGAGGCGGGGCACCCCGAGCCACCTCCATGTGGGACCGACCGGTCTATGGGTCCCACCGGTCGGTCCCCCCAGGGCGCCGCCGGCCTCCCCCTTCTGGAACCTTCCTCTACCACCTTTGAGGATCAATCTCAGCCCTACGTGAAGTCGGCTTGATCCAACGGTCGCGGTTGATCCCTCAGGGCTATATAAACAGGCCCCCAGGACCCAGGCAAGACAGAAGGTCCCTCTTCAGAAAGTCTACGCCTCATTCAGAAACCCTAGAAGAGACTTCAGGAGTCAGCTTTCAAGTAGAAGACTAGATACCCCTCTAGTTAGGATAAGAACCTAGTCTTATACTAGAACTAGAAGAGAGAGAGAGAGAGGAAGAGATCAAGAAGGAGCTCCGGCCTGTCGGATCAACTTCTTCATCTTGTACCTGTGGATTCAAGTTCGTCGTCAACTTGCTTCAACGATTGTTTCGGTAATCAACATCTATATTTAAGTTTGAGCTATTGTTCTTGTTATTCTTAAGGTTTATGACTCTCTTTTGAGTACTTTAATTCTAAGTTGTGCTAGAATTAGAGTAGTTGGATAGTGTAAGCGTGGTGCTTAGACTTGATAGCTCATAATTGCCTCCTATAACGCCGGTAGTAGTGGTTGTTCGCAAGGGTGACTCTTATAGCCTTGTTGATTCTTCTATAGTCCACTTACCCGTGTGTAGGCTCGGTAGGATTATACATTTCCATAAAAGAATCATACTCTGTTTGTGACCTTTTATGGCAACTTCCCCACTAAGAATAATATAAACATATCACTCTTAAGTTGGATTTAGACAACCTTAGTGATCCCCTCTATGCTTTTAGCTTCTCCGTCCTTGTTAGCTACTCAGGGGTTATACTCTTTAAGACTTAACACTATCCGTTCCTTTGGGTTTGATATTAAAACTGGGTTACTTCAGTGAAGTGCTACATAGGTAGATTTATCTGTGCACTTGCAGATAAAGTAGAGTGTGTGTTAATTTATACCAACATTGTGGTAGCCCCGGGGGTGACAGCTCCGACCAGGCCTTTGTATTCCACCATGTTCGGGTTGGTGTTTCGTAGAGCTTTTGGCAACCTTCTCCCGGTTACCCCTTCCTAGTCTCTTTGAGAACCGGAAAGGAATTGCTGCTCTAAAGTGCCATGATGTGATCATTATGCTTGACCTTTGCTTTAGTTAATCCCTTTGGTTTGATCTAGATTAGGACCAGAGTAATGGAGAAGTATATAGGAACCTTGAACTCTTCTGATGACCTCCCAACTATGCTTGTCTACTCTTTATTTTTTATGGAGTTCTCCTGTGTATCAATTACCCATCAATCATACCACTTACCCCCACTTAATCTAGTCGGTACACTAAGTTAGTAGATACATGATCGTCAGATATTAAACTCTTTACTACTTCCCTGAGGATATAAATACGATACCCCAGAATAATCCTGGGTGAAAGCTACAACGGTATCCGTGCGCTTGCGGATTTGTCTGTATGTGTTACACATACCAACTGGCTTTCTGGCGCCATTGCCGGGGATAGGGTTTAACTCTATTCTTGGCAATGACACTAAGAAATGCAAATAAGATTTCTGACGCTAAGAAATGCCAACAGCTACGAAGGAAAGGCTAAGCCCGGGCTGAGACTTCCGAGGCTATAGGCCTAGTGTCTGAGCAAATGGTCACCAAACGGTCGCCAAACGGTCTCCATACGGTCTCCATACGATCTCCATACGCCCCAAGTTACACCTCGATCGAACCTCTCGGAGAGCAGCCCTGCCTCTGGTACCTCCCTACGCGTGCACGAGCATCTACCCTCTATGCTATGGGATGCCAGCAGTGGCTCCTTGGGGACTCCTATGACTCTTACGCGTACACGGGATCTGCGCTCTACGATATGGATCATGGGATACCCAAGGCCAATTTGTTCATCGCTTCGGCTCACGACTGAGTGGCATGCGGCAAAATACAAGTCGACGTTAGCTACAAGGGCCTCCGTGGCTGGCTTCGGCTCCGTCTCCAGACGCTCCATGTCGGCTCGGCGACCCAGACTCGGGGACTTCGTCAAGCTGCAGTCATTCTTCGCCACTGGTTTTTCTCCATATTTTATTTGTACATCATCATGTACTACTGCTCTCCATATTTATTTTTCAGAGATACGGTTCGGTCAATGAGCTTCTTATGCTCAGGGACTGGATCACTCGGGAAGAACATTGTCGCCGACCAGGTTCATCAACCTGGCCTTCAGCCATCGCCAACCAGGTTCATCTTCCTAACCTTCCCTCGTCGTCGACCAGGTTCATCGACCTGGCCTTCGCTCGTCGCCGACCAGGTTCGTTCACCTGGCCTTCACTTGTCGTCGACCAGACTTGGGGACTTCATCAGTTCCATGACATGGTTTGGTCAACGAGCTTCTTACGCTCGGGGATTGGATCACTCGGGAAGAAGATCATCGCCGACCAGGTTCATCGACCTGGCCTTTGCTCGTCGCCTCCTTCACTCCTCGCCGCCTTTGCTCTTCGCCGACCAGGCTCGTTGTCCTAGCCTTAGCTTGTCACTGACCAGGTTCATCAATCTAGCCTTCGCTCGTCGCCGACTAGGTTCATCAACCTGGCCTTCGCCCGTCGCCATCCAGGTTCATCAACCTGGCCTTCACCCATCGCCCACCAGGTTCATTGATCTGGCCTTCGCTCGTCGTCGACTAGGCTCGCTGGCCTAGCCTTCGCTCGTTGCTGACCAGGCTCGTTGCCCTAGCCTTTGCTCATCACCGCCTTCGCTCGTCGCCGCCTTCCCTCGTCGCCGCCTTCCCTACTCCCCACCTTCGCTCATCACCGCCTTCGCTCATCGCTGCCTTCACTCCTCGCCACCTTCGCTCGTCGCCGCCTTCGCTCGTCGCTGCCTTCGCTCCTCACCACCTTTGCTCGTCGCCGACCAGGCTTGTTGGCCTGGCCTTTGCTCATCGCCACCTTCGCTCGTTGCCGCCATCACTCCTCGCCACTTTCGCTCATCGCCGACCAAGCTCGTTGGCCTAGCCTTTGCTCGTCGTCGCTGTTGACGGTAGATAACTCCTATTTTAAACCGTCAACTAATGTCATAAATGACTCGCAATGATCCAAAGAGTATAGCTATAGGGTTTGATTCTAACGAGTTTCACGAGTTGTGTAGTTCTCACTTGTTTTGCAGGATATTCAATATTTTATCATAAGAAAGTATCTCAGGTGAAGAATCAGAGCACACCAGTGTGACGAGCTCGTCGAGACAATCGCAACGGACATGCCACTTGCCATATTTGGAGTCCCAGAGCAAGAGTCCTCGATGAATACGACCAGGAAGACTCTGGAACCCTCTAGAAGCCTTATCCATATGAAGATCAGGGGTGTAACAGACAAGATTCCAATAGCTAAGGAATACCAGAAATATCCAGGGACCAAACAGGAAGAAGACGACAAGGAATCCATCCATGCCATGACTCATTGCGCAAACCAACCGAACAAGCACTCAAGACGAACAAGGAAGGTGTTAGAAGACTTGCGATCGAAGGAAAGAGGCAGGCGGTGCCAGGGGGAGGCCGGCCGGCCTCAACCCTAGGCCTGGGCCTGGATCTAGGTAATTAGCCTTGTCTTCTCTCTTGTATCAACTTTGTTCTTCTAATTGTCTAATTGTCTCCTAGTTCATCATCTTTGTGCTCTAATTGTGTTCTAGTTCATCTTCTAATCTCTCTAGTTCATCTCTGTGCTCTAATTATCTCTCTAGTTCATCTCTGTGTTCTAATCTACTTCTAATTGTTCATCTAGTTCTTATTCTTCTTCTAGTTCTTGTTCTAGTTGATACATGCCATGACTTGTTACTATTTCGTGTTCATAATTATAATGTTCATCGTCTACTTTGATTATATGTCTAGCATATCTCTATGTTTATGCTCTTGTTTGTATAGCACTCATTCTGTCGATTGCAGGGTGAGTGGTCAACATTGTGTAAGCGTGGTGCTTCTACGTTGCTTACCTGCGAATGCACCCTATATTCCGGGCCAGCAAGTGGTAGATCGCAAGGGTGACTATTATAGCCTTGTTGAGTCCTTTGTAGTCCACTCCCCGAATATAGGGCAAGTAAGACCTGGTCACCCGGAGGTGATAGACTCCGGATCTGATCCTCCATACGTGATGTCTCCTGCGTATAAATATAAGTTATTCTAACCATGATTGCTAAACATAATTGCACTAATTAATGTAGTCTATGACATATAGTTAGAACCATGTTAGGAAGTTAATCTATCTCTTTCTAGTTTTGGCTACGATCCGACCTTGGGTGAGAATGCTCTGTTGGAACTCTTTTATATGGTTTACTCTGTTCTTTTACATTTATCTTATTTATCATTCTTGATTGATTCCTGTGTTGAGTATAGATCTAGTGGAACTCTTATCATAATCATACATGTGTGTGTCATAGTTGTAGATGTTTATCTAATATCGATTGACTAATGATATGCATTGCTCCGTTATAAATAACGATACCTTGGAAATTCTTTCCTTGGTGAAATGCTACAACGGATGTATTTTATCTATGCGCTTGCGGATAATCTCATTTCATATTTTATAAAGGCAAGATCATAAATACCATCCACGTCTCTAGTGTTGCTGCTAGTGGTGACAGCCTAGCGTTAAAGGTAATGTTGTTAGATTTGTTTACCTGCATTTCTAGCGCCGTTATCTGAAGTGATGCTAAGAGATGTCAATAGTCGTCTTCGCTCATCGCCGACCTTGCTCGTTGGCCTGACCTTCACTTGGCGCCACCTTCACTCCTCATCGTTGTTGACGGTCCTTAATGTCAATATTATACCATAAACTATTGCATGAATTAACATGAAATGAATCATAAAGCATAGTTGTAGGGTTTGATTCTAACAAGTTCCACGAGTTGTGTTGTTCTCACTTGTTTTGCAGGGTTATCAATATTTCACCATATAAAAGTATCTCAAGTGATGAAACAGAGCACACCATTGGGAAGAGCTCGTCGAGACGATCAAAACAGACATATGGTTTGCTACATTTGGAGTCCCTACGAGAGAGTCCTTATTTGATACGACTTGGAAGCTTCTAGAACAACCTGGAGTGATCACCAAGCAACATAATTTAGGGGCCAAACTGGCCGATTCCACAGCTTCGGTGAATTACTGTTTTCCAGGGAGTTTTACAGCTGATGGAAAGAGGTAGAGTCCTACTCCAACATGACCAATTACGCAAACGGATGGAAAGTCGTATTAGGGCAACAAGGAAGGTTCTAGATGACACCACGACGAAGGAGGGGCAAGGTGGCCGCCAGGTGGAGCCGGTCGGCCCCACCACCAGGCCGGCCAGCCTGGGCCAGAAACCTTCTCGGCCCACCTTCGTGGAGTGTGCCCTAATCAACCTCCTCGATGCATCTCAACCCTTGTTCAAGGTCGGCTTGATCCGAGGGCTGCGGTTCATCCTTAGGGGCTATAAAACTAGACCCAGACCCCCCCTGAGGAGGCATCTCCATCTTCATTATTCATCTCCACATCAGAAACTAGGGTTTCAAGTAGAAGTAGAGGTCCCTCTAGATGAATCTCTTCTAGTTCATCCAGATTTAGATCTAGTTCGTCTAGTTCTAGTTCTAGTTGTCTAGTTCATCGAGTTGTAATTAGAGATCAGATTAGAGAGGAGAAGGAGAGAGCTGAGGAGGAGCCGTATCTGTCAGATCTTCCTCGACATTGTATTGGTGCAACATCTAGTTCGTCTTCAAGTAATCTCCAGGTTCTTCATTTACTGTTTCCAAGTATTATATTTAATTTTAGTTCTTGCTTTATTTTATTTACTGAATCTCCGCTCGTATCGAGTGCTCTAGTTATTTGAGATAATTAGAGTAGTAGACGTTAGTGTAGACAGGGTGTCTAGACTAGGGTTTACCTGAGTTTGCACTCAGCCCCATGGATAGTTGTGGTAGCCCTAGGTGGTGACAGCCCCGACGGCCGACGTAGTCCACCACGTTCGGGTTGGTGTTTGTAGGAACGTAGTCGGAGCTTCCTAGCCCCTTTGTCATCCCTTTATGTGGCTAGTGTTCTAATGTCCCGAAGTAAGTAAAGTATAGTGAGCCTTTAATTAGATAGACCTACTTAGAAAACCCTAAAATCTCTCTCTACCCATATTAGCATTCTTTTCTCAGACGTTTTTATTTCTTCTAGTACACTTCACGATCCTCGTGGAAATCGATACCCTGGAATACTCCCGGGTGAAGGCTACATCGGTATCCGTGCGCTTGCGGATTTTTCTGTGTGCGTTTAAAATACCCAACAATCGCCTTCGCTTGTCGCCGACCAGGCTCGTTGGCCTGGCCTTTGCTCATCGCCGCCTTCGCTCGTTGCCGTCTTCGCTCGTTGTCGCCTTCGCTCTTTGCCACCTTCACTCCTCGACGCCTTCACTCGTCACCAACTAGGCTCGTTGACCTAGCCTTTGCTCGTCGCTGCCTTCGCTCGGCTCGTTGCCCTGGCCTTCGCACATCGCCGCCTTCGCTCGTCGCCGACCAGGTTCATCGACCTGGCCTTCGCCCGTCGCCGACTAGGCTTGTTGCCTTGGCTCTCGCTCGTCGTCAGTGTGCATCAAGTCGCTCCATACTGTTCGAATCAGGGTGTTGATTTTGGACAGCTCATCGAGGCACTTGCTAAATGCACTACAAGCTCGGCACCATGTGTCTTCAACACCTACTACCAAGCTCGGGTACTAAGTGGATACAGCTCACCTTGCGGTGAATGTATTTTCTTTTTCTCTAACAATTCAAGGACGCTCCTTCAAAGTGGACTTGCACAGACTTCTACTAGGACCCCGTTGTTCCTTATAGTCTTGCAAGCTCCAAGTGGATACACTTCACCAGAAGAAAGCTCTTCAAATTTTTTCTTGAGCACCTTATATCCTTGTGGTAAGCCTTACATGGCCAACATCGACGTTGCCTGCTCAAGACGGCGTCGCCAACAGAGGATACAAAAGTGCTCGGGCACTGGTTGTGGGGACATTACCTCCGTATACCCCCATGGATCTAATTGGGCCCTTCGTCAAAGATAGCCCAGTTCGAAGGCCCGGCGGCACGCGACTAGGCTGTCGTGCTCGCCAAGGACTCTCACGAAGCCTTGCCCATCAACAAAGATCCTAGAGTTAGATCCGGATTCCTTGCCTTAAGGAACCAGTTGTAATCTGTTAGGAACTATAACTCTGCTCCCTGAATATATAAGGCGGGCAGGGACCCCCTCCAATCTCATTGGATCGCATCTCACTAGATAATCCAGCCACCAAAACACAGGACGTAGGGTATTACAGTGACTTACCGGCCTGAACCTATCTAAATCATCGTGTCTCGTCTCTATGTTTACGCTTGAGTAGCCGACTCGCACGCCCCCACAAATTAATCTACTACCTTGGACATACCTCTCGGTAGACTGTCGACCATCTTTCGTCGACAGGAGGGCCCCCAGTGGGCAGCGCCCGCCCGTCTCCGTCGAAGTCGCAAGTCATGGCATTTTTCGCGTAAAATTCACCGTTAACACAGCCGGCGGGTGTTGACACTGGTTATCTATCAAAATTAAAGGATAAATAAATATGAAAAGGGCATGAATTCAATCACCAACAAAGGTTTAGGCTTTTAACTAACAATATTCCATGAGTTTTGGTGAACTATGATTCTGCAGGGACTAAACCCGGAAATCAGCACCAATAGCTTCCCATAGAAGGAAACCGACGGGAGATAACGCAACCACCACGTCAGGATTATTCTAGAAGACTCTAGAGGACGCAAGAAGACACCAGGAGGTCGACCACCGCGAGAGGCTGCCAGGTGGGACCGACCGGTCCCACCCTATGACCAGTCGGTCACCCCCCGGGCCCGCTGGCTTCCGTCTTCTGCAAGCTACCTCCACCGACCTCTAGGATGCATCTCGGCCGTACCTTAAGTCGGTTTGATCTAACGGCTGCAGTTGATCCCTCAGGGCTATATAACCAGACCCCAGACCCCCCTCTCCATCATCATCAGATCTCAAGTCATTAGAAGAGGAGGAGGATCAATCAGAAACCCTAATTTCCTTAGAGCCACATCAACTTAGGCATAGCTAGATAGAATTAGAATTAGAAGAGGCAAGCTTCCCTTGGATTCCGGATCTAGTCGCGAGAAGGCTCGATAAACCCAAGATCTTCTCTCTTGTATCAATATTATGGATCTAATTGTGTTTCTAGTTCATAATTGTTCTTCTAGTTCTTCATTGTTCTTCATTGTTCATCTTATAGTTCTAGTTCATCGTCTAGTTCATCTTTTAGTTCTTAATATAGTTCTAGTTCGTGTTCTAGTTCATATTCTAGTTCATCATACTGTTCATCATTTTGTGCTAGTTCATAATAGTTTAGATATAATTGATATGACTAAGACATTAATTACTATATTCTTAATTATACTGCTTGTAGTATGCTTTGATTATATATTTGGCATAGATAGATTATCATCATGTTTATACTCATGTTCGTATAGCGCTCATCTTAATGTACAACGGGTGGGTGATAAATGCTGTGTAGGTGTGGTGCCTATACACTATTTATCTGTGAATGCGTCCTACGTTCCGGATAGAGTGGCAGATCGCGGGTGTGACAGGCCTATTGAGTCCTTTGTATTCCACCTCCTGAATGTAGTGTTCAGTATGGCTCAGTTAACTCATGGTTTAGGGGTTACTCTGTTTGACACCTTTACTATGGAGTTGCCTCTTGAATATGAATATGGGATAACCTAGCCAATGATTGCCAAATATAATTACACTAATCAATGTATATTATGACTTATAATTAGAATAACTTAGGAATACTTCTTTATAATGTCTGTTCTAATCCGCATGCCTTGTCTAAGTTGAAATGCTCTAAGGACTATCATAGATTGATCTTTTATCATTTATAGTGTACCTCATTATTGTGATTGATCCCTGTTTAGGATAGAGGAGTATGTTCTTACTTTGTTCTCAATTCTCCTATCACATGAGTAGAGTAGCTCTTGTCCTTATTTATCTCACTTCATTCCTAGTGCTAAATATAAATAATGATACTTGGAATATCTCTGGGTAAAATGCTGCTACAACGGGTGTATTTATCTGTGCGCTTGCGGGTAAATATTTATCTTTAGAGTCAGTGCCATGATATAATCACATTGCTAGTTTCATGTTGGGGATGACAACTTGACGTTAAGTGATGCTAGTAGTGTCCCGTACACTTCTTAGTGCCTTCACTAGGTTATTGTTTATGAAGTCTATCTTAGAGTGATTCCATTAAGGAGTGTCAACAAGCATTTTTGGCGCCGTTGCCGGGGAATGAATGAGTAATTAAGGACGGTAGCTAGAATACATTTTCAACATCTAGGAGAACTCTTACACATGTGATAATTGAGATATATTATTCACCCTTTATCCAAACAGGCCCACCCTGGCTTTTGTATAGTTTTGATCTTATGCAGGGTGAGGTGTATGACTGGTTTTTAACTTCCGACAAACTACGTTGCGGGTCCAGAGCTTTGCTCCAGCCTCAAGATTCATTCAACCACTTTGTTAGGAATCAACCAGATAAGGTATAGACAATTGTTGTCACTTTGACTTTCCGATAAACTCCCACAAGGATCGAAGAAGGTCAACGTTACAAGTTTTCAAGCACGTGACGAGTGACGACACCAGATGTTGTACCACTCACAATTCCATAGTGAGTCATGGTAAGTTTAATCGAGGTGAGTCAGTCTTGCTCATGGACTTTAAATTGATGAGTAGTTATCTTATTAAATCCTTTGCATATCATCATACATTCACTCCATTTAGTTTATGTTCTCCCATACATGTTTAATTTTTATCACTTGCATCCACTCATGTTATGTGCATCTAAAAGAAAAAAAAAATATATATATATATACTACTCACCTTGATCACACTCTTTCATCTCCATTAAAGTGAATCTCTGTAGTGCTTTCATACCACTGTTATTTACTATAGTATGCTTAAGGTTTGGAGTATGTTCATACAACTTTTAAATTAAGCATGGTGCTTAGTCTAGGAGTGTTGATTTTACTTTCAAAGGCTTTTTAAATTAAACGTGGTGCTTAGGTTAAAATGCTTTCCTAGATTAAATTAGACATGGCGTCTAGTTTGATTTTTGAACCAAGAGTATGCTCTAGTAGATATCGGTTATTTTGTTGGACTAACCCCTGTAGAAATCTCTCAATATCAAAACGGGGAAGTCAAGAGATGAACTCACACTGGGATGAAGCAAGGCATAGGACGTGCTCCAACAACTTCACACAAAAGACATGGCTCAACTGTAAGTATCAAAGAATATTCACTTTGTCTTTTGCTATAAGCTACCTTTGCCTTGAGCCATGAAACAATACAGCCACCAAGTTGTCTATGAACTATGATGAATCATGTCTATGCTAAAACAATTCCAAATCCATCTACCCATTAGCATAGATAAGGATTATAAATTTAACAGTGGACAACCTGTATTTCAACTTTAAATATTCCCTCGGGTATGTGTCCATTAAAGAATGGTCTTGCTCAACGAACCTAAACTGCGAGCCCTCGCCGAGAGGTCAATCGGTAGTTATCTTATGACTTTTTAAATTTAATCTTGTCTTAATTTACAAAAAAAAATAAAAAATATATATATAAGTTCTTAGGACTAGTTCCCTTTGGGTATTCTTGTCACTAACCACTGTAGGGTGAACACTGTCTGAGAACATGGGAGTTGCAAATACAACGCGAGGGATGCTTCAACATTCACACTTGCCTTTGTCTAAGTGTGGGGAGGAAGGCTAGCTCTTCCAAAAATTCTACAGCCATGCTCATCCTCCCAATCAAGAAGCTGTCAACATCCCAACACACTAGTTTGCAATCTCTCTACTCACTGTTACTTTGTCTCTTTAAGTTTGAATGATTTCACAAATTCCATGCTTGAAAATCAAACTTAAGATACAAAATAAAATTAATCCTTTAGAGAAGAAGTAATGGTGAACGATGGAGGAAAATAAAATATGGGATACAAGTTCTATGCTAATTAAAATGCCAAGATTAACTTCTCTATAGCATAGAAAGTGACTTTAGCTCTATGACAACACTACCCTTGTTATTACTTGTATATGCCTTCGGATATGTGTTGTCCACTAATGCTTTTCAGGAATAAAATAATAAGTGGAGCAATAAGTCCAAACATAATTCATGAGGAGAGAGAAAAAAGATAGCTTAAAAGTTGAGGAAGAAAAAGTGCAACACAGGAGACAAGATGTTCAGGAACAAGCTCAAGATACAAGGAGAAGCTTCAAACAAAAGGAAGGGGTCATGATAGATCATCTATCCGTCATCACATGGCGCCACTGCGTTTCACTGATGAAGGTAATATTTTAAGGTAAGTGATCATTCTCTACAAAAGCTTTCCCTTGGTCTTGCCCTGTACTTAAATAAAAAAAATCAAAATGTTTGAGTTACAACTTTAAATGTTTAATCTAAAAAACTCAACATGCTTTGTTCTTTGAGTATCACTCTTTTAATCACTTAGTCTTGAACAACTCAACCCTTGTTGTCAAATCCATGCTCACTCTTCTGATTTCATCACCCATGTTTTAAAAGTGAAACAATGAACAAAATACCAATCTTATCATATTAAATGTGCCTAAGGCTAGAATAGAGTAAATGAAGTTGTGGTTCTTTTGGTGTTTTCTCACTAGTAGAACTTATGCACTTGATCTCTGCCTTAGTTTTGCGAGTAGGACACACTGTACAAAGAGTGGTCTCCCAAAGTTTCATGAATTCTAGAGGATGTTGCTAGCTTACAGTATTAATGCTTCATTTTAAAATGTTAGTTTGACTTTTACCTCCTATTTTCTTAAAATGTTGGTTTGACATTTATCTCCTTGATACATATGTGATAAAACAATTATTGCACCATCATTGACTCACATACATAAATGGAAATCCAAAACTCTGTTGCTTTGTGCTTGAAAGAAATAAATCAAGACTCTAAAATAATTAAGGTGTAGTTGTTCACTAACCCTTAATCCATTCCACGAGCTTTGTTGTATGTCTGAGTTTCAACAGAAGATAGGAATTCCACTATGATGTCGACGAAGTCTTCGTCCACTCAAGAGCCAATCATCAATGGTTATAGCTCAAGAGAAGTGATGAACATCTACGCTATCAAGGATTCAAAGTAAATGACCATGCCAACACCCATTAAAGAATATGAAGAGCAGTGAACCAGAGAAGACAAGTCCACCAGCCACTTGAAGAAGAAAGAGAGTACTACTGAAGTACAACTAAGGTCTTCACCACGAGGATCTACTGACGCACCCAAGGAAGAATAAAGAGCGTGCAAGAAGTCTTGTTCGATAGACTATAAACATCGAATCCTCGTCGGAAGGATTTGAAAGGCCAAGAAAAGCTGACGAACAAGTGAATGCTCCATCCACTGTTGGAGCACTGTCTCTGCGGATACATGGGTGTATGCCGAGTCTCGAGTGATGAGTGATTGTCAACGGGTTTGATCGCAGGTTCTTTGGCTTGTGTTGTGCAGGTGTCGAGCACGGAGACAGTGATCGAGGGCAAGGTGAAGGTCAAGTAGAGACGTGCCGTGCCGACGGACCGGGAGCGGTGAAGGGCGGACGTGAGGCTTGGACTGAGGGACCGGTGGCCTGAGGATCAGCTGTGGTGGCTGGCAGCCTGGGACAGCGACGAGCGAAGACTTGCGGGACATGGTGTTGCTCGGGTCGAGGACCTGGGGACACGTGTCGGTGGACGGGGTGCACGGGCGGTGCATCCCCTCTACAGCTCCGGTTTGGTGGTTGAGCCACAGAAAAACCACCGGGTGCACGGTTTCCAGGTTTGGGACTCAAAACCTGGGTGCTGCGGGTTTGCCGAGTTTGGGCCACAAAACTCGGGCTGAGGACGGTTTCCAGGTTTGGGCCTCAAAACCTGGGCGCTGGCGGGTTTCTGAGTTTGCGCCACAAAACTCAGATGATAGGCGGCTGGTTTCCCGGTTTGGGCCACAAAACCGGGGGATGGACTTGAAGGCATGGTTTCCCGGTTTTGGCCACAAAACCGAGGGTGCGGCGTCCGGGAAAAGGACGAGCGGAGCGGTGGCAGCACGTGGCGGCAATCGGTGAGGTTGCGTCGAGGCAACGCTACCAGTTATGCGGGCGTGGCCGTCGGATTACCCGCATCTTCGAGTTGGTCCATAATAACCCTAGGGTTTGGCTGGGTCGCTCTGTAAATAACTAGGGGTAGAGTGGAAATTAGAATTAGGATAAGTAGGAGGAGACACCCACCTCCCAAACAATCTCAGTCATTTGCTCTTTTGCTTCTAGGGTTTCCTGCTCTCCCATTCCAGTCACTAGTTGACTTGCGTGAACTTGGGTGAGGAAGTTTTTGTGGTGTCCCGCTGTGTTCCTAGGGAACATCCACCCACTCTCTTAGGTCGTGGACATCACGTGCATCGGTTTTGCTTTTGGGGTTGATTCTCGGGACAGTGGCAACAAGTTTCCGAAAGGAAATTTTGAAGCTCCCATTGACCCCCCCCCCCTCTGGTCGCTTTCTGGTAGCACTTTCGGTCCTTCAATTGGTATCGGAGCGGGTTAAGGATCTTCCACCTTAGCCGGTTCCAGATCCACAGAAGGCGACATGGATCGCGGCGTGGGCAAACCGCCATTTTTCAATGGGACGAACTATGCATATTGGAAGATACGCATGTCGGCCTATCTCTAGAGCATGGGCTCTTCTGTTTGGGAGATTTGCAACAAGGAGGATTACGTTGTCTTGGCTGCTCGTGTCTCTCAGCTCCAGATCGATGAACACAAAGCAAATAGCTTAGCACGTAATGCTCTTTTCTCCTGTTTGAGCATGTCCGAGTTTGATTTGGGCGACCCTCATGCGCTTCCATGAGGGAACCACTCAAGTCAAATCCCGTCTCTATGAGTCGCACAAGTGGGAGTATGAGAACTTTCGACATATGCCTGGCGAGAGCATAGAGAGTTTATTTGCTCGCTTTCAGGTTATTGTCAACAAGATGAGAGCGAACAAGGAGTTGTTGCCTTTTGACGATCATGAGAGGGCTTTGAAGCTTTTGCATACTCTCGATCGGTCGGTGTGGGACTCAAAGGTCCAGGCGATCATTGAATCGTCTAACTATGAGACCCTCACTTGCGACGAGCTCTTTAGTAAGCTCAAGTCTAGTGAGATTGACGCCATGTCGAGGGCTTCTTATGAAAATCCTTCTGGCCCGACTATGGCTTTGGTTTCTGGCTCTTCTGCTAACACCTCTGGAGGTTTTGCACTCTCTTCACTCTTTACTGTCACAGAGGAGCAGTTGGAGTCTTTGGGGGATGACGAGTTGGCTTTGCTTGCCAACCGGTTCTCGCGGTTTCACAACAACCGCATGAACCGTCACCGCAGAGGAGGACGCTCGGGATGTTTCGAGTGCGGTGACCCCGACCACTTCATCGTCAACTATCCCAAGAAGAACAAGCATTCTGGGAAGGGCGATCATGGGCACAAGTACGACTCCGGCAAGCGCAAGGAGAAGCACGTCCCCGCGAGGCACAAGCGGAGGGGCGGCTTCGACAAGGAGTACATCAAGAAGAAGTACTTGGAGAAGGCCCAGGCTGAGCAGCATGCTTTCTTCGCCACGCTCAGCGACGTCGACGGCTCGGATGACGACTCCGCTGGCTCAAGCGATGACGAGTCCGGGAAGAAGAAGAGGATCGAGGACGAGCTGAATGGACTTTGCTTCTTCACCGACGACGAGGGCTTCTGCACCATGGCTCTTGGTGATGAGGTCGACGGCAAGCTGGAGGACATCCCTCACGACGACGACGACGACTCCTCGCAGGTATCACAGACTCCCGAGGAACTCTCTGCCAAAGTTGATAAGCTTACTGCCGCTTTGCTTAGTCAGGATAAGTAGCTTAGGCGTGCAGCTAGAGAGCGCAAGGAGTTTAGGCAGAAGTGGGAGGATATGGTGAAGGAGCTTGAGTTTGCTAGATCCACCGTGGTCATGTCTGAGGAGGCTGAGTGCGAGATGTGCACCAAGCACATGACTGACCTTCTCACTTTGAGAGGTAAGTATGCTGCTTTGGTTTGAGAGGTGGATGAGCTCCGGGCTAGACCCGTGTTGTTGGGTGCGTGCAAGTCCTGTGCTGGCTTGCAAACCGAGTTGGCAGAGAAGATTGCCAAAATTGAGTCTCTTGAGAAGGCCAGCCCGGGTAGCACTTGTGTGACAAGGTGCGCTTTGTGCGAGGGTTTGGAGATGGAGATAGCCAATGTGAAGCATGGCAAGATGCAAACCGAGGAGGAAAACACATACCTTCGAACCATCTTGTCATGGGTGTCTTGCAATGAGTCGCAGCTTGGGATGATGATCGCGCAGTTTAAGCGTGCTGCTGGAGGCCCTGGTGTTGGTTTTGCTCTGGGTGTTGATATTTCTTCTTTTGGGAAGATTGGGGAGTCGAGTGGTCTAAACCCATGTGAGAAGCCTAACTCCACCACTATTCCCAAGCTTACCAAGCTTCCACCCAAAGAGCCTCCTAAGCCTAACACCAAGGACGGAGTGTTTGAGGAACCTCCGAGAGCTCCACCCAAGAACCAAGTGTGGCATCCCAAACCCAACCACCTGAAAAACAAGCTGGATACTATGCCACCTATCCAGGAGGAGCTTATGCCACAGAAGGGCAAAGTGATCCAAACCCACAACCGTGAGTACCAACAACCCCCTATGAGAGCGGTGAGGTATCATTGTGAGTACTGTGGGAGAGATGGACACTTGGGTGAGTTTTGCTTTCGGCGCAAGAGAGAGGAGTGTCGTGCCAGGGAGATGAACAATCTGGACATGTACCATCCTTTCCATGATGTACATGAGCCGAATGTTCAGAGGAGAGCTCCGAGGAGAGCTGCTAGGCCTAGAGGTCCAATGCCTCAAGGTCCTAGGCGTCAGGGAGGTGTTGCCCGACGGGGTCCTGACTTTGCAGGATACGGACCCCGTGGCGGAGGCTTTGTTGAGCGTTTCCCCCACCGCGTTTTGACTATCGCGATGGACGCTCTTTCCTTAGCGGACCACGTTTTCCTGTGCGTGGTGATCGCTTTCCCCATAGACCTGCTAGGAATGGTTTTTATACTGACCGTTCTTTTGAGCAGCCGGCCCAACACTGGTACTCTTCCTACTTCACTAACCCCAGTGTTGGACCGTATGCTCACCCTATGTCTTTTTATTGATGTAGGTAAAACGATTGGAGGACATTTGGTTGGTGGATTCCGGTTGTTCGAGGCACATGACCGGAAACGCCAAGTGGTTCTCCAGTCTTAGTCCTGTTGCCGGAAAGGAGTTTATCACCTTCGGCGACAATAGTAAAGGTAAAGTGTTGTCTCGTGGGTCGGTGCGAGTTAATGAGCACTTTGTGTTGCGTGATGTTGCTCTTGTTTCTAACTTGCATTTTAACATTCTTTCTGTTTCGCAACTCTTTGATGATGACTATGAGATTCGTTTTAAACCGAATCTCAGTCGTATTTTAGATCCTCAGGGCAATCTTGTATGTTTGATTTCGCCCTTTGGGAAAGTCTTTCGTGCGAATTTCTCGGATTCGTTTGGATTTTCTCGCTGTCTTGTGGCTGGTCCTTCCTCCTCTGATCTTTGGAAGTGGCATAGGAGACTAGGTCACCTGAGCTTTGACTTGCTTGCAAGGCTTAGCTCACTTGGCCTAATCTGAGGATTGCCCAAGTTGTCGATGGAGAAGGACCTTGTTTGCCATTCTTGCAGACATGGGAAGATGGTTGCCGCTCCCCACCATCCAGTGACTCTGGTCATGACTTCGCACCCTGGAGAGCTTTTACACATGGACCTTGTTGGTCCGGCTCGGGTGAGCTCAGTTGGGGGGAAGTGGTACGTGCTCGTTGTTGTTGACGACTTTTCGAGGTATTTGTGGGTCTTCTTTTTGACTGAGAAGACTGAGGCTTTCTCCTTTGCTCGCAATCTAATTTTACATCTTCAGAACGAGTTCCCTATGAACTCGATGCAAGCTATTCGTAGTGATAATGGTTCCGAATTCAAGAATTCGGATTTTGAGAAGTTTTGTAACTCTTTGGGTTTGGAGCATCAGTTTTCTTCCCCCTACACACCGCCACAGAATGGTGTTGTAGAGAGAAAGAATCGGACCCTTGTAGAGATGGTCAGGACGATGCTCGATGAGCATAGGACTCCTAGGCGGTATTGGGCCGAAGCTATGAACACTGCATGCTATATTTCCAATCGCATTTTTCTCCGAGCTTTCTTGAAAAAGACATCTTATGAGTTGCGTTTTGTAAGACAGCCCAAAGTGAGTTATTTTAGAGTTTTTGGTTGCCACTGTTTTATATTGAAGAAAGGCAACCTGGACAAATTTGAGTCTCGTTCTTCTGACGGTGTATTTTTGGGTTATGGCACTCACACTCGAGCTTATCGTGTACTTAACCTTGAGACTAACCGAGTCATGGAGACATCTGATGTCACCTTCGATGAGACCATGGTTTGTCCTTCTTCTCGTTTTGAGCGTGCAGGTGATCATGAGGTTGGTGAGCCTCTCTTTGATGATGAGGACGAGGATGCTGAAGGCATGGGTGACCCAGGATCCCCTCCACCTGCTGTGCCGCAAGGAGCGGCTTCTACTATGACTCACGGCCCCAACCCTTCTTCCTCTACCACTTGGGGGCCGTGGGATCCGCCACCCCGAGCGATACCTTTTGTACCCAGGGAGGCACCAGCTGCTGCTGAGGGGGAGGTCACGTCTGCTCGGGAGGCGCCACGACACATTTAGCGCCAACACCCGCCTCAACAGATGATCGGCAGCATCGACGAACGTGTCACTCGGTCCAGGTCACAACAAATCTCTCACTTTGCTCATTCTGCATTTGTTGCTGATTTTGAACCCCAAGATGTTGGACACGCTTTGACAGATCTGGATTGGGTCAATGCCATGCATGAGGAGTTAGAGAATTTTGAACGAAATCAAGTTTGGGTTTTGGTTCCACCTCCTCCAGACTGTAATCCTATTGGGACAAAATGGGTTTTCAAAAACAAACAAGGAGAGGATGGTCACATTGTGAGGAACAAAGCGAGGCTTGTGGCCAAGGGTTATAGTCAGAAGGAGGGGATAGACTATGAGAAGACTTTTGCTCCTGTAGCTCATTTGGAGGCTATTAGGATACTCTTGGCTTTTGCTGCATCCAAAGGATTCAAACTTTTTCAAATGGATGTCAAGAGGGCCTTCTTAAACGGCTACATAGAAGAAGAGGTGTATGTTGAACAACCCCCCGGTTTTGAAAATCTCAAGTTTCCAAACTATGTTTTTAAACTCCACAAAGCTTTATACGGTTTGAAACTATTAACACTGGATTTTGGTCAATATTGAGAAGATGACAGGTGGACCCAACGAGCAGTGAGAAGAGCATTCGGTAGACGGCCAAGCGGTCGGTTACTCCATTCAGGAAATAGATATGGCAAGAGAAGCCGATCACGAGGATAATCGACCATGACCGTGACAGATTAAACGAGTATTCAAGAAGCAGAGGGTTCTGATCTCATTGGCCAGGAGTTGGATTTGGTGGCGTTGTGATGTGGCAAGCATGCAAAGAAGGCAATATATATAAAGCATGCACATCTCGACGTCCACTTCTATATTTAGCATGAATGGCTTCATGATGAATGAAAGGCTAGAAGACGGCATGCATGTCCAGTGTGCGGAGATGGACGTATAAGGCATTCGGCAAGTATCCATGCGGTCGGCTAGTTTCCAAGGATTCGGCAACTGCTCATGCGGTCGGCTATCCTGAGAAAAGGGAGTTTCCATTGAAACGACGGAAGCGAGAGCCGATCGGGCAACAAAATTGCGACAATTAAGGCAATGATGATTCCGAAAGGAGTTGAAGGCCAAGAATATTGTATTTTCCTTTAATATTTCATAGTCGTGTCCTCTTAGGACTTGTATCGCGTCCAGGGTATAAATATAAACCCTTGGCTATTGTAAAAACTGTTCACAACCACATCAATACAACCGGCCCCGTGCCACCTTCGAGTCCTTATAGTCGTGTCGTCGAGTTCTTCAAGAGGAATCATCGATCCGTCGACCTCCGTAAGTACCGGCAACCTTGCTATCATGTCTAGTATCATGCGGTGGATTTAGATATGATGCAAGTAGTCTCGTATGTTAAGCTTAGTATCGTACGGCGGATTTAAGCTTATGACGGGAAGTTTTTGCTTATGCCTTGTATCGTGCGGCGGATTAAGTCATAAGTAAAAATAGTTATTGGCTCTGTTAGATTTGGCAGATCTAATAGATTCATCAAGTTATCATGTGTTATATGTTTTATTTATCTAACTCGTACAACACTTCTTGCCCAATCTAGATTGATCTTCGTTCGGCCTTGTTGCACGAGTTTGCTTGTGCTTTGCTAATTATAAGATCATGATGGCCGAATCGACTTTCAATCTAGGTTGTTACATGTTGCGGGTTCATACATGCCAATCATGTTTAGGCTTTGATAGAGCTGGGTGTCGTGCGGCAGGTACAGGTTTTAGATTAGTTTAATCATGCTTTGCCTGTGTGTTTCTTCTTCATGGACCCCAGTTCGGCTAGTTTGCCGATTCTGGTTAAGCTTACATGAGTAATGAGTATGTATAGATCTGTTCAGATGTATGTGTGCTTTTAGCTTCTTATAATTAGATCGTATCATGCGGTGGATTAATCTAATTATAAGGAGTGGTGTAGATTTATAGCAAGTGGTATCATGCGGTGGATTAGCTTTGCTTGAGTTTATGCCTGACGGGTTTATGAAGGCTGGACGTGCGGCAGACTAGCTGGATTGGCCTATGCATATGTCGTCTGAATAGATTTGTATTTACATGTTACCCTTTTTATCCTTTTGTTACATATGCGTTCGGCATTCAACATGTTTATGAGATTTATCTTTTATACTTGCCGAATGACATTATAAACATGTTTCGCCAAACAGCTTCTATAGTTGTGTGCCATCGTTATTGGCTTTCAAAGCCGTACATATGGAACTGTCTGGTCTCACCCAGCATGTTCCAAGGTATTTTCACACTTTTGTCCCTTGTTGGTTCTCAGGTCAAACCGACTGGCACGCTTCCAGATTCAGTACGCTCCGGGCACCCGATTGAAGCCAGCCTCGTTCGGCTTGCTGTGTGCCTTGACGCGAGGTGACGAATTTTGCGTCAACAGAAACAAGCCCCTAGAGCCTGGTATGATAGGTTGAAAACCTTTTTGCTTGCTAAGGGTTTTAAAATGGGATGTGTGGATAAAATGCTTTTTCTCCTCAAGCAAGGTAAAGACACTCTCTTGGTCCAGATTTACGTGGATGATATCATTTTTTGTGGTTCTTCTCACGCTTTGGTTGCCAAGTTTGCAGATTTAATGAGCAGGGAGTTCGAGATGAGTATGATGGGCGAGTTGACCTTCTTTCTCGGCTTGCAAATTAAGCAATCCCTAGAAGGGACGTTTGTGCACCAGGGCAAGTACACCAAGGACTTACTGAAGAGGTTCGATATGGGTGAGGCCAAGCCTCTTCCAACACCCATGTCAACCACGATGGCCCTGGATGCGGACAAGGATGGAGAAGCTGTGGACCAGAAGGAGTACCGAAGCATGATCGGGTCGCTGCTCTACCTGACGGCGACACGCCCGGACATCCAGTTCGCGGTGTGTCTGTGCGCGCGCTTTCAGGCGACGCCACGCAGCTCTCATCGTCAGGCGGTGAAGCGCATTTTCAGGTACCTTCGTTTCACACCTGAGTTTGGGATTTGGTATTCAGCTTCCTCCACCCTCTCCCTTTGCGGTTATTCCGATGCCGATTTTGCTGGTTGCCATGTTGAGCGCAAGTCCACTTCTGGGACTTGTCAGTTTATTGGTTCTTCTCTTGTATCTTGGTCTTCGCGCAAGTAGTCTAGTGTCGCTCAGTCTACCACAGAGGCTGAATATGTTGCTGCGGCTAGCTGTTGTTCCTAGTTGCTTTGGATGATGGCCCCTTTGCGTGATTTTGGTCTGAGCTTTTCTCACGTGCCTTTGCTTTGTGACAGCACGAGTGCTATTAGCGTCGCTAAGAACCCCGTGCTTCACTCGAAGACCAAACACATTGATGTGCGCTTTCATTTTCTGTGAGACCACCATGAGAAGGGTGATATCGACCTTCGCCATGCCGATACTCATCATCAGTTGGCTGATATTTTCACCAAGCCTTTAGACGAATCAACCTTTAATCGGTTGAGGGGTGAGCTTGGTGTGTGTTTCCCCTTTTAGATGGGGGAGACATTTTGGTTCTTGTATCATAGATTGACTATCTTTTTGTTTGTCTTGTTTTCTTTTAGTTTAGTCTTTTGCATTTCAGCATACGCTTTTACATTCTGAGCTTCATGTATATAATCTTTAGAATGTGACTATGCTCTATGTAGTATTGCTCTGATGCTTTATGATGATGCTTGTAGCTTATGCTCTTTCTGATCACTGATACATGTTGTGAGCTGAGCTATTTTTTGAAATGGTGAATTTACATGAAAATGTTCACCATTGAGATATGCAACTAGCATGTGTAGGATGTGTTGAATTCACTCGTGCTTTTCATATATGCTAGGTTGCTATGTCTCTAGTTCTGAGTCATTCACTTGCTTGGTCTGTTCATATTCTGTCAATAAAATTGAACCAAGTTTTTAGTGAATTGAAAAGATCGAGATAGGATTGCTTGTCAACACATCACGGTATCGAGACTGTTTCTCATTGCACCTTTGAGTTAAACTTGAGCCGTGTAGTGTATGACTGAAACCGATGCCTTAAGCTTCTGATTGCATATGCATAGGCTTCGCTCAGTTGAAAAGTTAGGCAATGACAAGCTTTCAACCTCTCGCAATCACATGCTGAATTTGAACTTGTGTAATTTCACCACTGCAACTCCGATTTAAAATTTGAAATCACAAGTTTATGCTTCATTCTATAGCATGATGATTGAACTTTGCTAGGGGTAGTTCACCTTGTATACATGCTTAGCACTTGGTTGATTTCCTGTCTATACATGTATAGTGCTATTTTGATGGTGACCACCTTTTTGGCTAAAAACTGCTCACTTTGCTCCTATGTTCATATTTCGTATTGAGTGATCAGTTTGAGCCTTTGCTAGCATGAGTGCTTAGTTGTGTCATTGGAGTTATACTGTGTAGAGCATCTTTGCATTCTGTTGACTATATTCCTGAAGCTGCTAACTTGCATTTTGACTCATATGCATTGTGGAAGGGGGAGAAATTCTCTTGTTGACACTGTTTGATGGTGCATTTTCTAAGGGGGAGAATTCTTACTTGATAAGTGCATTTTCAACTTAGGGGAGAAATTTGATAAATCATTTTGTGCCTTTTTGCGTTCGACTATTGTGTTCGACTAAGGGGGTTTTGGGAGAAAAATTTTACACATCTTGTACCTTCCAAGTTGAACTAAAGGGGATCTCCTGGTTGTATGCACTATTCGAGGGGGAGTTTGACCGTAAGGTTTTGGTATCGAGCTTTCTCTGCTAGTTGTGTTGAGCCTCTGTGCCTCTGTCTTGAGGGACTAGCATTTGCTTCGATTTCTCAATTGGTATCTGCTAGCGGTGTTGAGCCTGTTCTACCTCTTCTTGAGGGCTAGCTTTGCTTTGCTTGGTTGCGTCGAGCCGTTGCCCATGTCTTTGGGGACCAAGTTGTCTTGCTCTTTCCACTTGACCTTCTTCGGCTTTGCTATGTTTTTGGGTCATTTGGTTGAGTTCTCTCTTTCCCTTCTTCCTTCCTCTATTCAATTATGATTTGTGTGAGTAGTTGACAATGCACTCATCAAGGGGGAGATTGCGGATACATGGGTGTATGCCGAGTCTCGAGTGATGAGTGATTGTCAACAGGTTTGATCGTAGGTTCTTTGGCTTGTGTTGTGCAGGTGTCTTGCACGGAGACAGTGATCGAGGGCAAGGTGAAGGTCAAGTAGAGACGTGCCATGCCGACGGACCGGGAGCGGTGAAGGGCGGACGTGAGGCTTGGACTGAGGGACTGGTGGCCTGAGGATCAGCTGTGGTGGCTGGCAGCCTGGGACAGCGATGAGCGAAGACTTGCGGGACATGGTGTTGCTCGGGTCGAGGACCTGGGGACACGTGTCGGTGGACGGGGTGCACGGGCGGTGCATCCCCTCTACAGCTCCGGTTTGGTGGTTGAGCCACAGAAAAACCACCGGGTGGACGGTTTCCAGGTTTGGGCCTCAAAACCTGGGTGCTGCGGGTTTGACGAGTTTGGGCCACAAAACTCGGGCTGAGGACGGTTTCCAGGTTTGGGCCTCAAAACCTGGGCGCTGGTGGGTTTCTGAGTTTGCGCCACAAAACTCAGACGATATGCGGCTGGTTTCCCAGTTTGGGCCACAAAACCGGGGGATGGACTTGAAGGCCTGGTTTCCCGGTTTCGGCCACAAAACCGGGGGTGCAGCGTCCGGGAAAAGGACGAGCGGAGCGGTGGCGACACGTGGCGACAATCGGTGAGGTTGCGTCGAGGCAACGCTACCAGTTGTGCGGGCGTGGCCGTCGGATTACCAGCATCTTCGAGTTGGTCCAGAATAACCCTAGGGTTTGGCTGGGTCGCTCTGTAAATAACTAGGGGCAGAGTGGGAATTAGAATTAGGATAAGTAGGGGGAGACACCCACCTCCCAAACAATCTCAGTCATTTGCTCTTTTGCTTCTAGGGTTTCCTGCTCTCCCATTCCCTGCTATAGCGAACCTGAGATCCACAGAGAAGAGAACAATACCTCTGTGCCCGTGAGATTTTGAGGAAGTGAGACCGTAATCTCACTATTGTAGCGTGTGGTAGCCACACGGTTGCAAATTTGTGGTTGTGATTCACGTTTTATTCTTGTTCTTCGCGGGTTGCTTTTCTCCACGTTTTTCCCGTCGATTGATCTTTTTGCTCGGTGCTTTTGCTGCAAATCCGTTTGAACCAAGATGTTCTAGATCGTGAGGCACTTCTTTCCACCGAAGGAATTCACCTCTAACCTCACGAGCTAGTAGATCGGTCGATTTTCATTTTGGATCGGTTTTGTCTCCCTTTCCCCGAATTTCTTTGATTCATCGATTTGGAGATAGGTTCGAGCCATGATCTCGTAGAAGTAGCTCACTATCCTCCTTGTGACTCCTCTCACCAAGTTTGATCCCTAGAGGATTCGTTTTGGGTGAGATCAAGTCAAATCGGTGGACAAACAGCAGGTTTTCGGGGTGACCGGACGCTCGGCTCGGGCTGACCGGACGCTGGGAGTGAGTCCGGTCGTTGAACATTTCACTGTTCAGTTTCGTTCTTTGACCGGACGCTCCACCCGGTGCTTGACCGGACGCTACGGATACACTGTTCATCGCTCTTGTTTTAAGTGATCAGACGCACAGGTCAAGACCGGACGCTCTGTCAACCAGTGTCTGGTCCAATCGAGTAAGGTTCCCGAGCGAGTTTTCTCTGACCGGACGCGTCCGGTGGCCAGTGACCGGACGCAGGCAGAGTCCGGTCAGTGCTGTTTCGCGCTGTTTCGTCCGTAGTTTGACCGTTCGACTTCGGATTTGGTTTTGGGTTTTTGCGTTGGATTTCCGACTTCGTGCTCTATAGAAATTGGGCTTCTCGCTTTGCAAAATAGCCTGAATCCCCCTCGTGTTGCTCGGGGGAGGTTGGCGTTACCCAAAGCCCATCCTGTCACTAGTTGACTTGCGTGAACTTGGGTGAGGAAGTTTTTGTGGTGTCCCGCTGTGTTTCTAGGGAACATCCACCCACTCTCTTGGGTCGTGGACATCACGCGCATCGGTTTTGCTTTTGGGGTTGATTCTCGAGACAGTGGCAACAAGTTTCCGAAAGAAAATTTTGAAGCTCCCATTCACCCCCCCTGGTCGCTTTCTGGTAGCACTTTCGGTCCTTCAGTCTCAACAAACATCAACATCAATCAAAGCTCTAATAGAGGAAGGACATATCCACTGCCAGTCTGCTACATTGCAAAGTGACTACGTCAACATTCAGCTTGGGGGAAGGCACCCCCATGTATCCACGTAAGTATCTCTATCCTCTTAAGTTTTTCATTCTATAAATAAATTCAAAACACCAAAAATATGTGAGCACATGAAGGCTCACCCTTAAAAAGAAAAAAAAACAAAAATATGTGGGCACATGAAGGCTCACCATTAAATCTAAAAAGAGACACTATAGAGAACTGCTGAATTTCTGCTTAGTGGAAAGGAAGAACATAAATGATCTTAAGAGCTTTAGACAACTAGACAAAGGGAAAGAATATTTATCACTAACGCTTAATCAAGTTCCACTAGTTGTGTTGTCTATTTTTAAGTTCAGCAGGAAATAAAGAAGAGAGGGGCTTAAGCCACTGCTGATGGTCTACTCATCTTCTGAGAAAAGATCACATCAAGATCCAGCTTGGGGGAGAGCACCCTCAGTTATCACGATAAGTATCGTACCACGACTATTTTCATTTACTATTAGATCGTTTTAGCTAGATCCAGGTCAATATATATAAAAACCCACAAAAAGATGAATAACTATTATAAAACCAAATAAATATAGTATATAATGAATAAATGCCTAAGTTGATATGAACTTAATTTTGCTCATGATGAAAATGATGAATAGTTGCTCTGTCGTAATCCCTCTTAAGTACCTATTGTTCAAACTTAAATTTTCTTGAGTTTTAGACAAAGTTGTTCTAAATAAACTCTGAACCTGAAACCTGTGGATGGCAAATGCTTGATCTAAAGTCTAGATAATTTTGAGATATGATATAAAAAGGTTTGAGCCACTGTTTATCTAATTCCTAGAGATACTAGAGTTCTGGAGATTTACACTTTGAAAAGAATTAAAAACACATGATGAGATCCTATATGACATAACATGAATTCCTACCTAGAGCCATTAATATGATCTTAAGATAAGGCTACTTGCTTTGTTCTAAGTTTTTAGTTACAGTTGAGAAATTTATCATGCTTTAGAGATCAAGAATGTTTTCTTAAAAGATTCACTCTTCCGAAGTAGTATTGTGTTAGAGGCATGGGCTATGCAAAAGTATAAAAGGAGGAAAGAAAAAGGGACAAGTGTCCGAAGAAAAAAGAGTTATGATAAAAATATGAAAGAGAAAAAGAAAGATAGCCCATGGTCCCTCTAATTACAATATGCCAGCAAGAGATGACAAATTTCAAAAGTTCTAAGTTCTTGATCTATGAGTATGACATCTTTCTCCCTAGCTTTGAACTTTGACTTGGTAAGATATACTTTTCACGTCTTAAAGCTCCAGATATATATTCATAGAAAAGAAGGAAAATGCATCAGTGAGGAATCATAAAAGAGCGATTTGAGAGTGTCATACAGTAGAATCTCTGATTTTCATTTTGAAAATATATAAAAACTCCAGAATGAAGGTTGATCAAAGAGTTAGAGATACAGTGCTTAACCTTATTGTTCTATCTTTCAATTGTTTAAAGACCCAGGTGAATGCAAAAGCTCCATAGTTAAAGGTAATACGAGAAAGTCAGAATAGTTAACTCTAATCCAAGGGAAGATTTTTGTTTGAACATATGTACTATTGAGGTGTGAAAGCTTAGTAGCAATTCCTGATTCATCATGAATATTTGCTAGGGGACTAGCAAAAGGTAAGCTTGGGGGAATTGTTGACACTAGTTATCTATCAAAATTAAAGGATAAATAAATATGAAAAGGGCATGAATTCAATCACCAACAAAGGTTTAGGGTTTTAACTGACAATATTCCACGAGTTTTGGTGAACTATGATTCTGCAGGGACTAAACCAGGAAATCAGCACCAATAGCTTCCCATAGAAGGAAACCGACGGGAGATAACGCAACCACCACGTCAGGATTATTCTAGAAGACTCCAGAGGACGCAAGAAGACACCAGGAGGTCGACCACCGCGAGAGGCTGTCAGGTGGGACGGACCGGTCCCACCCTATGACCGGTCGGTCACCCCCCGGGCCCGCTGGCTTCCGTCTTCTGCAATCTACCTCCACCGACCTCTAGGATGCATATCGGCCGTACCTTAAGTCGGTTTGATCTAACGGCTGCAGTTGATCCCTCAGGGCTATATAACCAGACCCCAGACCCCCCTCTCCATCATCATCAGATCTCAAGTCATTAGAAGAGGAGGAGGATCAATCAGAAACCCTAATTTCCTTAGAGCCACATCAACTTAGGCATAGCTAGATAGAATTAGAATTAGAAGAGGCAAGCTTCGCTTGGATTCTGGATCTAGTCGCGAGAAGGCTCGGTAAACCCAAAATCTTCTCTCTTGTATCAACATTATGGATCTAATTGTGTTTCTAGTTCATAATTGTTCTTCTAGTTCTTCATTGTTCATCTTCTAGTTCTAGTTCATCGTCTAGTTCATCTTCTAGTTCTTAATCTAGTTCTAGTTCATATTCTAGTTCATCATACTGTTCATCATTTTGTGCTAGTAAATAATAGTTTAGATATAATTGATATGACTAAGACATTAATTACTATATTCTTAATTATACTGCTTGTAGTATGCTTTGATTATATATTTGGCATAGATAGATTATCATCATGCTTATACTCATGTTCGTATAGCGCTCATCTTAATGTACAACGGGTGGGTGATAAATGTTGTGTAGGTGTGGTGCCTATACACTATTTATCTGTGAATGCGTCCTACGTTCCGGATAGAGTGGTAGATCGCGGGTGTGACAGGCCTGTTGAGTCCTTTGTATTCCACCTCTCGAATGTAGTGTTCAGTATGGCTCAGTTAACTCATGGTTTAGGGGTTACTCTGTTTGACACCTTTACTATGGAGTTGCCTCTTGAATATGAATATGGTATAACCTAGCCAAGTATTGCCAAATATAATTGCACTAATCAATATATATTATGACTTATAATTAGAATAACTTAGGAATACTTCTTTATAATGTCTATTCTAATTCACATGTCTTGTCTAAGTTGAAATGCTCTAAGGACTATCATAGATTGATCTTTTATCATTTATAGTGTACCTCATTATTGTGATTGATCCCTGTTTAGGATAGAGGAGTATGTTCTTAATTTGTTCTCAATTCTCCTATCATATGAGTAGAGTAGCTCTTGTCCTTATTTATCTCACTTCATTCCTAGTGCTAAATATAAATAACGATACTTGGAATATCTTTGGGTAATGCTGCTACAATGGGTGTATTTATCTGTGCGCTTGCGGGTAAATATTTATCTTTAGAGTCAGTGCCATGATATAATCACATTGCTAGTTTCATGTTGGGGATGACAACTTGACGTTAAGTGATGCTAGTAGTGTCTCGTACACTTCTTAGTGCCTTCACTAGGTTATTATTTATGAAGTCTATCTTAGAGTGATTCCATTAAGGAGTGTCAACAGCGGGATTCGAGCCCACGACCCCTCTCTCGCGTTGAGCCTCCTCTACCACAGCACTACACACTCACATGTGTTTATACTCCATTTCGGTTCCCCACATATTATACTAATCCGTGTGTAATTTGCTTATTTGAGACTCTAAACAAATTCAAATCAAAAAGTTGTCAACTACAAAGTTTCATAACTTTTTGAGATCTACAACATCTATTTTGGTAGTTTTTCATCTTAGGTCATTTATAAAAAATTGAATTTCAAATTTGAGAATTTGAAACGTAGTTTTCGTTGACAAGATGATTTTAAATCAAAAAAGTTTTCAACTATAAAGTTTCATAACTTTTCGAGATCTACAACTTTTATATTGGTCATTTCTCTGTCTGTGGTCTTTTAAAAAAATCAAATTTTAAATTCAAATACAGTTTCCACTGACCTAAGAAACCGCTAGTGGAAACACCTTTACATAGGTGGTTGGCTTAATCCAACCGTCTATGTAAATTGTCTATTTATACAGGCGGTTGGATTAAGACAACCGTCTGTGATAATCTATTACCACAGGTGGTTGACTTAGCCAACTGCCTGTGTAAATGGTCCAACCACCAGTGATAATGGATTTATATAGGCGGTTGTTGGTTGCATGGGCCTCAATCATACCACAGACGCGTGATAACTAAAACCGTCTGTGGTATGTTTTAGGGGCGCCAGCTTTAAGCGTTTTTCGTGCGCCCAGAAAGATTGTTTGGCGTAGATTGAAGGCGTTTGACTCTGACCAGATTTCTCTGGCGCTAGCACCGGAGACGTATCATTTTCCTGGAAAGATTGTCATACTCTAATAAAGTGTTTGTATCATTCTGAAATCTGGAATAATCTTAGCATCGCATTCTCGTTTGATTATGGATGGAGTATGAGATATTTGTTCACTCAACAAAATCAAAAGCAGGTAGGACTAGTAATCCAATGATAAATGTTATAATAAATGCTCTTATAGATCTCACAGAGAATCAGGGCCTGTTTGGGACAGCTCTGCTCCCTAATTCTTTGGCTCTGCTCATTGATTCTCCGACGGAGTGATTTCACTTCATTTCTAAGAGCGAGCATGGTGGGGATGGCAGAGAATTGATTCTCTGCTAAGTCCCAACAAAATATAACTGGGAGCGGACCAGAATCTGGTGAAGCCGGTTTTGTCAGCTCCTTCACTCGTATACTTGTCTACTTAGAGGACATCCAGAGCATCAAGTGCAATAATAAGGCCTAATCCTGCAGAGTTGAGACTTCTCGCATCATTTGCTAACTGGAAAGTGACTAAGGCCAGTATTAGTGAGAATTTTATGAGAGTTTCATCTACATTAAATAGGTTACCACGTAGTCATCTTTTATAACAAGACAACATATTTAAAAAGAAAGAGTTAAATATCTCTCTA
Organism: Coix lacryma-jobi var. lacryma-jobi; assembly: GCA_009763385.1. NCBI lineage: Eukaryota > Viridiplantae > Streptophyta > Magnoliopsida > Poales > Poaceae > Coix > Coix lacryma-jobi. The sequence goes on from CM019824.1 coordinate 124,941,696, forward strand.
TGAGTCATCGAATTAAATGTCAATGAAACTCGCTATTAAAAGTGAGTGTTTCATCCAAGTTTTATTACATTTCATATGATATGGTAGTTTTGGAAACAACGTTATCAAACTCCCCACTCAGACTGCCTAATGGAAACTCATATTGCAGTTTTTGTGTCTAGGACGACAACTTTTTTGACACCTTTCCCAACACCATAAAATCCTAACCCCTTGTTTGCGCCCATAAATACATCCTCTATGTGCATAAGGCGCTTCCTCCATGTAGCCATTTTCATCATTACTCGCTTAATTGAGTTGGGATGCCTCACATAATTCTAGCCAATCAAATACTCACATAATCATATAATCAATATTTATGAGTATATTTTCAAAATATATGTATGAATAGTATAATTACTTACCGTTGTATCACATATGGAGCTAATGATGTGTTAGTGCCAAGCTAAGTGATGGGCAAGCTAGGTGGCAACTATGGACGATAGTGATGACCACAAGATCTACATATGATTCTATACTATTTCTAAATTATCTCAGCGGCTTTTATATATATTCTTTCTCTCTTATATATATATTTGTATATGATGAATCCTTTCGTACTTCTTATTCTTTTTACGCCCTTCCACTTTTAAATTGAGAGACCAACACACGCTAAGTAGAAGCGCAGATCTTTGTGCATGTTGGGTGAATTTTTTTTTTTTTTTTTTTTGCAAGTGTAAAATGATTGGGAGGTGGTACTGTGAGAACTCTTGAAGATGAGTTTTTTGTATTCATGCTAAAAATACTAGATTAGGAGACTTTATTTGCTTCCTTGTACTTGGTTCGGTACATTTTAGTTTAAATCGGGGAGCTTTGCTCCATCACAAAATTCGTGCTAAAATACAACTCCAAATTCGGTTTTGTAATATCAAACAAAGGACATATACACACGATGCTTCTTTGATGATGAATTGGCTGCTATAGGTGCTGGTGGTTCGATACACTTCGGGTCTAGCGCATTGGACATGTTCTTGTGTGATTCATTGTATGTGGCCATGACAAACGACGGTACATGCATCGGGCTTCAAAATTCTACATTATAACTGGTGATGTAGCTTCATAGCTTGTTTTTCACAAACCTCTTCATGTTAAGCTATCTGAAGGAATGGAAGAACCGAGCACTCTGTTCTTTGTGTTTGCTACCTGTGAATTTAAAGTTACAACGTTATATATATATATATTATTTCCAGGAGCACAGATTCTAATGGCGAATGAGTTAGGATAATTATCCATACTATTGTTAAGAAGTAAAACAACATTTTCAGCTTAGGCATTAGATTAGAGTTGTATACCAACTTCAGTTGTAATAAACATAGAAGCATATGGAGTGTAGTATCCAAAATTCTGAACGAAGAAATTGTAGTATGCAGGAACCAAAATGAATGGAAAAGTTATCTGTACAAATTTAATACCACAGCTGATCTTTGAACGCATACCTCTTTATCCCAGTTGGTACGGAAGGTGACAATCATCAGTAACAAGAGTTGTACTAAGAGCCCGCAGTTAATGCCCATCCAAAGACCCTAATATATGCATGAAACTGAAATCAGTCGAAATCTTCTGGAAATCAAACTCGATCACTCTTGACGCACAGCAAAATTTTGCGGATTCCAGGGAGAAGAAGAGCACCATGCCGCCGAGACTCAAGACGAAACCTAAGAGGTAAGCTGACGGGATGCCGACGATGTAATAGGCGCCAAGGTTGATGCAAGCACCAATCTTCTGCCATCCACAGCCTCTGGCCACGCCTGCAGTTGCACCAAAACATTATTCGATCGAGTGTGTTTAATTTTCCCTGTTCCAATCCAATTGGATCTGAACAGTTTCCGACCTCGTCCAAATAAGGCCGGATGCTCAGATACTGTATGCAGAAATGCAGTTTTGGTTGTTAATCTACTGTTAAGTCTGTTACCTGAAAGAACAGTCATGATTCCATCGAAGAAGATGGTGACTGCGATGACCAGCATCATCCTGGCCACATAGCTCACCACCTCCTCCACGTCGCTGTAGGCGTGGCCCCACATGTAGCGCACGCAGACCAGGATGAGGCCCACCATCAGTCCTTCCGAGACGGCCAAAAGCAGGACAACACGCACCGCAAGCCGCGCAGCCCGGGGCCGCCCTGCGCCCAGCTCGTTGGACACGCGAGTGCTGCAGGTTTATTAGCCATGCATCAAGATGGGCACAGTCAATTGGCATGCATGGCCCATATGCTTTGGGTTCATCATCATTCATCAGAAGGCTAGTACATACGTACCTATTGGCAGAGCTAAGACCAAAGGGGATCATCCACACGAAGGCAGAAGTGTTGAGGCTGTAAAAGACACGCACATGCACTGCAGGTTCAGTAACCAAGAGGAAGAGGAGGACACTGTAACTTCAATATATTTCAACCTGATGGATAGGACGGACGTCTCCAGCTTGGGATTTGGAAGGAGGCCTGACAGGAGCACAACAAGCTCAAACGACCACATTTCCAAGCTGCAACCACATTTGCTTGCACCGTCAGTGCCCCAGCCCCATATATATCCACAACACAACACCACACACAACAGTAGAAGCTGATCGATGCAAACATGTTTCGATCGCGTACCAGACCATCAGAGCCGATGGGATCGCGAGCCTGAAGAAGCTGAGCGCATCACGGAAGGCCTCCGAGGAGAAGCCGGTCCACGTCTCCTTGCACGCGCTGGAAACCCTCACGTACACGGCTAGCACGGCCACGTTCACCCAGTAGGAGATGGCGTTGCTCAGCGCGGCGCCCTTGCTGCCCATCCCGAGCGCGTACACCAGCACCCAGCACACCACCAGGTGGCAAGCCGCGGCGGCGCCGGCGCTCGCCATCACCGGCAGCACGATGTTCTGCGTCTGCAGGAACCGGACGTGGCACTGCAGCAGCCCGTACGCGAAGAGCAGCGGGATCATCCACCGTGCATAGGTGCCGGCCTCCGCAGCGATGTCCGCGTCCTGGCCGAACAGGACAAGGATCTCGCCGGTGTAGAACCAGATGATGGCCAGTGGGACGCTGACCAGGGTGAGCAGCAGCATGGCGCGCTGCTTGTAGATGCCCAGGAGATTGTATCGCCTGCCGCCGTAGGCTTGGCCGCACAGGGTGTCCAAAGCGCTCGCCATGCCAAGCTGGTCACGACAGCCAAAATGGTGTGTGGTGATCGACTTGGTTCTAGTTAGTACGTGAAAAACAAATTGATTCGAATTTCTCCTTCAGTTTTGGTTGGACAAAGCACATGCCCCAACTTGAACACCAATACACTATGGAGTTTTTTTTTTTTGTTTTTTGTTTCTGGAATGGATCGGAGTAGTTTATCATCTCACTCTCTAATATATATTTTGTCTGGCTTGTGAAATAGAATGAGCTGATCCAGGGCACCATCTCTTTTTTCACAATCTAATAATTAGTACTAGTATTAGAAAATGGAGTAATTATGAACTCACGATGCATCACCTTATTTAGAATAAGTTGATTCCTCAAATAAAAAATTATTGTATGCAACATCGCCCATCACCTGATTTAAATGGACAACAAGGTTTGTGGGGATTTTCTAGGTTTGTGACAAACTAGGTTTGTGGCGATTCCTCAAACCAAACACTACGATATTGTAGGATTCTGCTATCTAACCAATTTAAATGACCGAACTTTTAGAAAATAAATATTGTGACAAATCTAAGGATACTTATTTAGTATCCTAAACATTAGTTTTTTTATAATCTTATACAAACATGAAATGGTTTGATTTAAGACAATATAACATTAGTTATTCCCGCACGAGGGGTACGTGTATAAGGTTTTCATAGAGTTCACACCAACAACCTTGAGTTAACCCTTTTACACGAAGCAGGAACAAAAATATAAGTGGGATGATAAAAAATATAGGGCATTGAAATTTTGTTAACTTAGCAGGTGGAGAGCTTCAGAGCTGCTTGGACTCTATAGGGCATTGAAATTTTGTTGGTTTTAGATCCTTCATTATATAGAACAATCATAGGTTAGGATATGGGAAACCAAGTTCTGCACGATTTTACAGAAATTATTTTCTGCAATAGGAGCTTTTCTTTTGTAGTGGTGGCTCAATTTTCCCAACGGAATTGCCTCTAGAACGCATTTTTAGAAGTGGCTGAGAGGCAGCTGCTATTTTTAGCCTCCACTACAAATGCGGTATTTTTAGGTGCTGCTCTATTTCCAACCATCTCTAAAAATCAGAGCTACACAGTAAAATTTGAAATTTTCAATCTACCTTGGATAGAAAAACAGCGAAAACCAAAGTTGTAGATCTTGAAGAATTATAAAACTTTGTAGTTGTTAACGTTTTCATTTGAAATAATCTATCCAAGAATACATTTGAATCTCTCATATTTGAAATTTAAATTTTTAAACGACTTCAGATGGTGAAACGACCAAAATCAAAGTTGTAGATCTCGAGGGAGAGTTAGTTAATAAAATTTTCGTTTGAAATTATTTGTCTAAGGAAAATTAAGTTTGAATTTTTCACATTTGAAATTTGAATTTTTCAAATGACGAGAAAGAACGAGTGTAAAGTTATATCTTGAACAGTTATATAGCTTTATAGTTGACAATTTATATATTTGAAACTATCTATCCAACGAAAATTATATTTGAGTTTCTCACATTTGAAATTCAATGTTTAGGAGAAATGATCAAAATAAAGGTTGTAGATCTCGAGGAGCTATATAGCTTTCTAGTTGATAACCTTTTCATATGAAATCATCTATCCAAAGAAAATTAAGTTTGAATTTCTCACATTTCAAATTTAAAATTTTTAAATGACATCAGATGGAGAAATGACCAAAACTGAAGTTGTAAACCTCAAAGAATTATACAACTTTGAACTTATTCATTTGAAATCATCTATGCAAGGAAAATTATTATGTTTGAATTTCTCACATTTCAAATTCATTTTTTCTAAAATAACCATAGATGAAGAAATGACCAAAAACCAAAGTTGCAGATCTCAACAATATCTATAACTTTGTCGTTGAAAACTTTTTCATTTGAATTCGTTTAAGGTAGTACTCATTTCAAAACCAAATAAAATAATAGGAGGAAAATGAATATGTTGTATGGACACAACTATCTTTAGGGTGGAGTGATTAGAGGAGTACCGGACGAGTCTCGTGAGATCGTGGCTTCAGTTATTCTTGGTCACGAAGAGTGTTTTTTCACGTGAAAAATCATGATTTTTTATAGGCGCACTTATGGTCCTGCCTGGTGCGGTGGGGCTGTCCGGTGGGGGTCGACAATTATTTGTAGAGACAGCTCAAAATACAGCCACACCTCTACAAATCAGAGTAGAGGAGGCTAGATCAGCTGTCTCTATACACCTTTTCTTTAGTACTGCTAGCACCTCTCCACCAAGTAACCTTTCTTGGTGTAGGGATCTCCTAGGGCCTATGTTAGTAGCATGGAGTGTACTAAACAAAAAGGCTCAATGATTTTTGCTTTAGTTTTACCGGCAAGGAGAATAAAAATAAAAATATTGTCTCCCCAAGTGGAATAGCATGTGTCAATCCAAAAAAACAATGTGTTCTTATCATCCAAGTTAGTAGCATGGAACAATATGTTACCATGAACTTCTGATATTGAACTAGGGAAAGAACATGATGTCTTTTACTAGATTAACCCCAAATTGATAATGCTCAGTGAAATCCCACTGTTAAGCTATAATCCAAATATATGCGTCCAACTTAAAAAATTTCTTATGAAAATAACTCCTTTCAAGTTTTTTATGGAACTTACGAAGAAAAGTAATGCTTCTAAAAGTAACTTACCCAAGAGAAATCGAAAAGGTAGAAAAACATGTTATTTTTCTCTCAAAGAAGAGATAACTATACACTTGTCGTCCTTTGATTGTCGGTTCATCTGCATAGCTTGGCCAATAACTGATGTGGCTTAAGGTTTACTAAATTCACATAGCATCTCATGTATGCTTGGCAATTATTTATGAGGCATTAGCAAAAAAATTAAAGCTTTTAGACATATCACTTTGGTTACACATGGATGACTAAGTTTTGGAGGAAAAAATGCACAAATGTTCCTTCATAGCCGCTTGGGATGGAGTTTATCCGGCAGTCACCTTCTTCCTCGGCCTCATTCACGCCCGTGAGATCCTTGTCTTTCCGATTCACCCACACCAATGTCCATCGTAGATGGAGAAGAAGAAGCAGCGGCAGCGGCAACAGTGTCCTCCAGGCGGCCACACCCATGCCCGTGGCGACAACCACCCCACCCCCTTTTCCTCAACTCTAGTGGGCTTAGATGGTGCCGGCTTGGGGGGAGGTAGGGCACCCAAACGGTGGGGAAGGAGGTCAGGCGGCTTAGGGGCCCTGGCGGTAGTTACGTCGACCGGTCTAGGGAAGGGCAAGGGAGCTCCATGGCCAAGCCAAGTCAGGGTGGGGAGAGTGAAATACCACGACTGTGCTAGGGAGGTGGGTGAATGATGGGGTCGAGGACGAGGCGAAGGAGGGGCGCCAACGAGGCCGGCGAAGGTGGAACACAAGGATGAGGAGGCGGCACGGGCGAGGACGAGGCAGAGAGCTTCAAGCACATGAGGAGAAGAGGATTGTGCCGCGGGAGAGAAGATGAAATAACCATCAGTCAACTTCCGAGGAGGCATACCCAAAAAATACTCTTCTGTCTTTGCATGTTACATTCCTGGATATATTTTACATTCAAGTGATTAATTGGAGATTACCATTGCAAAGAGCTCATCGAGACGATCGCAATGAACATATCATTTGCTACATTTGGAGTCATGGTGCAAAAGGTATCAAACTTGCGACAAAAACTGTGAAAGACAACTCTAGAAGGTTCCAGAAGACACCACGCCAAAGCCTGGGCCCAAAGTCCACCATAGTATGTCGGTCGACCCACTAAGGAGGCCGCCCGCCCTCCCCCAAAGCCCGTTCGCCCTCCGCTTCGTTGTCATCAATCCACCACCATTAAGGATTAATCTAAGTCGTATGTTTAAGTTGGTTAATCTAACATCGGTATCCGTGCGTTTGCGGATTTTCTATTTGCGTTAAAATATACAAAAACTATGTAGCTCCATGCATGGGCTATTCTCTATAAGGTGGATACATAATATTTTGTTGTCACATCTTTGCAGCAGTTGACACGTATGATCAAGATTAACTTCACTGGGCACATAACAGGTAGCGTTTTAGTCTTTAGATTAATAAAGTCACTAAAGTGTGTCTATTAATTATTCTCTTTATGTGGCTATGTGCCTTCTGACAGGTAGAGCCCAGAAGTTCTCTTTTAAAGCTTAGTAAAAACACAAGTTACTAGCTAGTTTTCTACAAATGTTTTATTTATGGATGCAGCTAAGTGTGTGTGCGTTAGGCTAGCCGCACGCACACCTCTCTTCTTTCTCCTCCTCTTGGTCCCACCATCTCGACACCATGATCCCATTGTCCCGCCATCACCGCCCTCACCACAGCCGCCGACGAGCTAGGGTTTTGCAGGTGCTTCGTGACCACAGTCATGGCCCTAGAGCTCCAGTGAGACCATAGCTCGCCGGTAGTGCCACCTTCTTCCTCTTCCCCTTCCCTCCTGCCCCTACCACCAGCGCCATCGCCACAACTCCTCTGCTCTATCCTAGCCCGATAGCCTCCACCGGCACTAGGACCCCTAAACCGCTTGACCCTGCCACCAGCACCATGGCCAAAGCTCCCCCTCTTTGACCTGGCTCGGCTGCCTCTACTGCTTCCAAGGCCCCTAAATCGCCTGCTGGCCACCCCACCGCCTAGTCAACCTTGCTCCTCAAACCCCTTTCCCTTTCGAAGCCCCCTAGAGCTGGGTAAGATAAGGAGAAAGCTCGCCAGAACCATAGATCAGAGATCCTGGAAGATGAGGAGGGACAGGATGAGGAGGAATAGGAGGTGCAAGACCCATTGTTGGTGGTTCTTACCAACAATATTATACCATCAACTAAAGATCCGAAAAGGAGGAACTTGAGCATAACCTACACATATATGGTATCATTTTAACCTATTTGCACATGTATTGGAAGATTATCATTTTGCATGACATATACTCAAAAATGGTGGAAAAGGTGAATAAAATATGCTTTACAATAAAGCGTAAAAGAGAAACAAGAAGAGAAGCCCAATTATCTTGCAAATCCGGGCAAACCACCACAAAGGATGGACTCCAAGCCCAACAAGGAGACAACCGGCGAAAGGCAGTGGTCAGCTGGGGTCCCATTGGTGCGACCACACCATGGGTGCAGGCACACCTCTCTTCTATAGCGGTTCCTTGAGCACATGCAGAGGAGGTTGATGATGGCGACTATAAATAAAGAGGTAGAGAGCCTCCCACAAGACACACCACAACTAAAGAGCCTCTCTCCCTCCACTTGTATTCTTTTTTGCTTTTAGTAGTTTAGTTGGAGCTATGAGAAGCTAGCTTAGAGAGCTTAAGCAACTTGAGCCTTTTTGGTATGAGTAATATCAAGAGTCTCCTTTTGTACTTGCTCTCATACTATCAATATAGCTATAGAGCTAAGTTCTCATGTTATTCATTTATCGTATGAAACTTTATGATTAATCTCTCATACATACATGTTTAGACTAGGAGCTAAGTTGAGGTGATGAGCTCTATTTTAAGTTAGTATTGGTCACCGCTTTCTTATGGGCTCGTCGTTCATTCTTGCGACGAATACGAGGACTCACTGTTAAGGACAGAGGCCTGGCCAATAGCTAATAATGTAGACATGGTGTCTATGTCAAAAGCTACCTTCGTTTGTCTCGTACTTCACGGTTGAGGGGTAAGCAACAGGTGGTGATAGGCATGTCTGGCTCTTGTAATCCCCCATGTTCGAGTACAGAGTAGAGCTATAGGCCCGCATTGCCTGAAAGACTAGGTAATATCTGGTGCCCGAAACAAGTCTGTAGTGACCAAGAGGATCTCTATCCCTAGAAAATCATGTATGTGTATGATTATCCGCTATCTTAACATAGTTATTTAGGATAAGCTTGCTTTAGTTTAGATTTATTCTTTTATTCTTTCTTTTACATTTGTCCTTGAGATTGGCTTTAGTGTGTCACACTATCTATATATCTATTATGCTTTACTCATGCTATGAACTTTGGTATACTATACAACATATCAACTTGCTCATATACCTAGTGGAGTCTTTTAGACCTATGTCTTCCCTGTGGAAAATACCATACCCTGGATACTATCATGTGAAATGTTACAACGGTAATTCTTTGCGCTTACGGATTATTTCTTTTTTGCGTTAAGAAATATCAACAACGACCCCGCTAAAAGTCGTCGGTGTCATCGGAACCCTAACCAAGGCCGTCTTTAGGGAGAGGGTAGCAGGTAAGAGTGCCGCAGGCCCAAGCCACTGGGAGACCCATGAGAATATATGTATATAATAGATATGTATATATAGCTACTATATAACTATATATTTTAGAGCATGTTTGGATATTATGGACCAATTGTTAGCTATCTAATTTTAGCGCAAATTAGCTCTGTACATCCATACAAGAGGGTTAATAGGTGGGCTAATTTCGTAACCAGATCTTTAACTAGTTATTTTCCAACTAGCTAAACAACCTTAACAATTTAAGCTATTTTTAGCTCAATTAGTAAGAGCATCTCCAACAACTTGGTAAAATTGACTTGCCAAATCTTGTGGTTTGACAAGTTACTAAATTATATGGCAAGTGAAAAAAAGTTCTTTCTCCAACAATTTGCTATTCTAACTTGGTAAACATAAAAAAGTAGGACCATGCATGTGCACCACTACGGGCCATGACCATGCATCTGCGCGCGAGAGGCCGCGCGAGCGCGAGACAGGAGTCGGCGAGCGATAAATTTCACGATAGCAAGTCCATGCGCATGCGTATATATCCGCGTGCAGCACCCCTGGATAGCAACTTGGAATAAATAGCAAGCTGGTTTGAGGAGTTGTTGGAGATAAAATTTTATAATTTTACCAAATTTATAAGTATAGCAACCTCATTTGAGAAGTTGTTGGAAATGCTCTCCTAGCCATGCGTATCTAAACACATCTTAGTACAATAGCTCATGAGAGTTTTGAGAGCCAAAATCTTTTCCTATTCGCGATCAACGTTGTTTGTCTCTTTGATAGCCTTGTCCCATGTTCGACCCAATGCATAACACCTCAACTAGTGTTTCGATTATTATCTTTTATTTGATGTAATTAAAATACTTATTTATTTTTGTTTTAGTACTATTTTTATCTTTTATAGACTTCATATGCTGCAAGTTATTTTTACTATGTATTTTAATAGGTCCTTGCTTATGTATTTGTGTGAGGGCTTTCCAAATTGTAGAGATGGTCCTGACCCTAACGGTGTGAAGGACCGAGAAGCTATCCGAAAGCGACCAGAGGGGGGGTGAATGGGAGCTTCAAAATTTCCTTTCGGAAACTAGATGCCAATGTCCCAAAATCAACCCCAAGAGCGAACCCTAGAGCTTGCTAATGTCCACGACCCTAGATGTAGGGTGGATGCTTCCTAGAAGCACAGCGGGACACTAGACAACCCTAGAAAGCCAACGCAAAAGACGGAACTCGAATCCGATCAAGAACGAATGAACCGCGAACGAAAACGCGCGAAACTGGATCGACCGGACTCTGGCCAGCGTCCGGTCAGCAGGGACCGGACGCGTCCGGTCAACAAAAGTCGGCTCTGGAACCTTACTGTTCGCGACCGGACTCACGAGTACGGAGCGTCCGGTCGAGAGCAGTGCGTCCGGTCAGAAACGAACAAGCGCGATGAACAGTGGATCCTGCGCGTCCGGTCAGCTGACACCGGATGCGTCCGGTCGCTGAAAAACCAATCTGGACCCTCTCTGTTCTTGACCGGACTCACGGAAGGGAGCGTCCGGTCGATTGAACAGAGCGTCCGGTCACACGCAAACAACCACAGCGATGTTCAACCACCGGACGCACGACCTGAGCGTCTGGTCGGCCCGAGCAGCGTCCGGTCACCCCGACAACCCTCTGTCCTTCCACCGATTTGACTCAAACTCACCCAAAACGAATCCTCTAGGGATCAAACTTGGTGAGTGGAGTCACAAGGAGTATAGTGAGCTATCTCTAAGAGATCATGGCTCGAACCTATCTCCAAATCGGTGAATCGAAGAAATTCGGGTGAAGGGAGAAAAAGTGACCCGAAACTAAAACTTGATCGATCTACTAGACCGTGAGGTTAGAGATGATTTCTTTCGGTGGAAAGAAGTGCCTCACGATCTAGAACAACTCAGTTCAAACGGAATCGCAAAAGATGAACCGAGCACAAAGATCAAGCGACGGGAAAACTCAAGGCACAAAGCAATCCGCGAAGAACATGATGAACATGAAATCAAAACGCGAATTGACACCAAGAGATGGGATCCAAGGTGAGGATACGGCCTCACTTCCTCGAATCAACAGTACACAGAGTGGAGTCTCTCTGCGGATCTCAACTAGCTAAAGCAGGGGATGGGAGAGTGGAAACCCTAGGTGCTAGGAAGCAAATGACTGCGCTAACTGAGATTGAGATAGGGAGGAGGGTGTCTCCCCTGGACTACTTATACTAACCTAGCCTAAGTCTATTTCCTACTCTACCCCTCTCTACTCTAATTACAGAGCGGGCCAGGAAAACCCTAAGGCTAATCTGGTCCACCCGCTGGTGGTAGGTAGATCCGACGGCCACGCCCGCACGGTCTTCCGCGTCGCCTCCACGCAACCTTCAGATCGCCACCACGTGCCGCCACCACTCTGCACCCCCGGTTTTGTGGCCCAAACCGGGAAACCAGCCTTTTCCATCAGCCCCCGGTTTTGAGGCCCAAACCGGGAAACCAGCCTCCAGCCCGAGTTTTGTGGCCCAAACTCGGAAACCCGCAGCGCCCGAGTTTTGAGGCCCAAACTCAGAAACCGGCCCACGCCCAGGTTTTGAGGCTCAACCTGGAAACCGTCACGCCCAGGTTTTGTGGCTCAACCTGGAAACCCAGCACCCAGGTTTTGAGGCCCAAACCTGGAAACCGTCCACCGTTGGTTTTTCCCGGGCTCTACCAACAAACCGGCGTCGTAGAGGGGATGCACCGCCTGTGCACCCCTTCCATCGACATGATCGCACTTCTCCGCTTGTCGCTGTCGCAGGCTGCCAGCCACCACAGCTGATCCTCCGGCCTCCAGTCCATCAGTCCAAGTCCACGTCCGCCCTTCACCGTCCGATACATCGGCATGGCACGTCCGCCGCACGGCACGCCCATCCTTCATCGCGCCCGGTCCGTCGGCACGGCACGTCGCAACTTGACCTTCACCCGCCATCGACCACTGTCTCCGTGCTCGACACCTGCACAACACAAGCCAAAGAACATGCGCATCATCTCCGTTGACAATCACTCATCACACAGAGACTCGGCATACACCCATGTATCCGCAATCTCCCCCTTGATGAGTGCATTGTCAACTCCACCACAAATCATGAATAAGAAGAAGGAGGTAGGAAGGAGTGGGAAGAGAAAACCCAACCAAATGACCCAAAAGCCTAACAAAAGCCAAAGAAGGTCAAGTGGATGAAGCGAAAACTTGGTCCCCAAAGACATGGGCAACGGCTCGACGCAACCAAGCAAAGCAAAGCTAGCCCTCAAGAAGAGGTAGAACAGGCTCAACACCGCTAGCAGATACCAATTGAAGATCGGAGGACAACAGAAGCAAAATGCTAGTCCCTCAAGATAGAGGCACAGAGGCTCAACACAACTAGCAAGAAAATCACTCCGAACCAAATGGGAAAGCACACCAGACGATACCAATTGAAGGCCAAATGAAAAAGCTTATGAAAAGCTCATGAAAAGCTAGGAACGTTTGCTAGTCCCTCAAGACAGAGGCAACGGCTCAACACAACTAGCAAACTCCCCCTCGACAAATGCAAGCAACTAGGACAAATGATTCTCCCCTTAGTTGATCAACACAGGAGCATATGATTTGCATAAATTTCTCCCCCTAGTTGAAAATGCACTTATCAAGGCCAAAAGGTATCGGAGAAGCAACTCCCTTCACATAAACTCCCCCTGAACACAAGATCTCCTTCCACAATGCATATGAAGTCAAAAAGCAAGTTAGGAGCTTCAAGTATATAGTCAAAAGAGTGCAAAGATGCTCTAATCAGTATAGCCCCAACATCTCAATTAAGCACTCAAATAGCAAAGGCTCAGACTGATCACTTATACGAAATATGAAGCATATGAGCATGTGAGCAGTTTTAAGCCAAAAGGATAGTCACCATCAAAATAGCACTAGACATGTATAGAAGGAATCCAAACAAGTGCTGAGCATATATACAAGGTGAACTACCCCTAGCAAAGTTCAATCATCATGCATAGGAATGAAGCATATACTTGTGATTTCAAATTCATATCGGAGTTGCAGCGGTAAAAGAATTCACAAGTTCATTTTTGGCATGTGATTGCGAGAGGTTGAAAGCTTGTCATTGCCTAACTTTTCAACCGTGCGAAGCCTATGCCGAAGCAATCAGAAGCTTAAAGCAACGGTTTCGGTCATACACTACATGGCTCAAGTTTAACTCAAAGTGCAATGAGAAACAGTCTCAATACCATGAGGTGTTGACAAGCAATCCCATCTCGATCTTTTCAATTCAACAATACTTGGTTCAGATTTTAAGCAAGTTATGAACAACCAAGCAAGTGAATGACTCAGAACTAGAGACATAGCAACCTAGCATATATGAAAAGCAGGAATGGACTCAACACACCCTACACATGCTAGTTGCATATCTCAATGGTGAACATTTTCAGATTTATATACATTAGGCATAATTCACCATTCCAAAAATAGCTCGCTCATAACATGTAACAGTGATCAGAAGGAGCATAAGCTACAAGCATCATCACAAGTATCGGAGCAATACTAACAAGAGCATAATTACATTCTAGTGAATATAGACATGAAGCTCAGAATGTAAATGCGTATGCCCGACACAAAACTGAAAGAAAGAAGATACCAATTGGAAAGACTCAAGAAACTCAAAAGAAAAGAGCCTCAAAATAAAAAAGTCAGTCTGTACATCTCAAAATGCTTCCCCCATCTAAAAGGGGAAACACACACCAAGCTCACCCCTCAACCTATTAAAGGTTGACTCGTCTAAAGGCTTGGTGAAAATATCAGCCAATTGGTGATGAGTATCGACATGGCGAAGGTCGATATCACCCTTCTCCTGGTGGTCTCGCAAGAAATGAAAGCGCACATCAATGTGTTTGGTTTTCGAGTGAAGCACGGGGTTCTTAGCAACGCTAATAGCACTCGTGCTGTCACAAAGCAAAGGCACTCGAGTAAAGCTCAAACCAAAATCACGCAAAGTGGCCATCATCCAGAGTAGCTGGGAACAGCAGCTAGCCGCAGCAACATACTCAGCCTCCGTGGTAGACTGGGCGACACTAGACTGCTTGCGAGAAGACCACGATACAAGAGAAGATCCAATAAACTGGCAAGTCCCAGAAGTGGACTGAAGATGCGCTTCACCGCCTGACGGTGAGAAGTGCGTGGCGAAGCCTGAAAGCGCGCGCACAAGCACACAGCGAACTGAATGTCCGGCCGTGTCGCCGTCAGGTAGAGCAGCGATCCAATCATGCTGCGGTACTCCTTCTGGTCCACTGCTTCTCCATCCGTGTCGGCATCCAGGGCAGTCGTCGTCGACATGGGCGTCGGAAGAGGCTTGGCCTCACCCATGTCGAACCGCTTCAGCAAGTCCTTGGTGTACTTGCCCTGGTGCACAAACGTCCCCTCCCGGGATTGCTTAATTTGCAACCCGAGAAAGAATGTCAGCTCGCCCATCATGCTCATCTCGAACTCCCTGCTCATAGTATCTGCAAACTTGGCAACCAAAGCGTGAGAAGAACCACCGAAAATGATATCATCCACGTAAATCTGGACCAAGAGAGTGTCTTTGCCTTGCCGGAGGAGAAAGAGCGTTTTATCTACACATCCCATTTTAAAACCCTTAGCAAGCAAAAAGGTTTTTAACCTATCATACCAGGCTCTAGGGGCTTGTTTCAAACCATACAAAGCTTTGTGGAGTTTAAAGACATGGTTTGGAAACTTGGGATTTTCAAAACCGGGGGGTTGCTCAACATAGACCTCCTCCTCAATGTAGCCGTTTAAGAAGGCACTCTTGACATCCATTTGAAAAAGTTTGAAACCCATGGATGCAGCATAAGCCAAGAGTATCCTAATAGCCTCCAAACGAGCTACAGGAGCGAAGGTCTCCTCATAATCTATCCCCTCCTTCTGACTATAACCCTTCGCTACAAGCCGGGCCTTGTTTCTCACAATGTGGCCCTCCTCTCCTTGCTTGTTTTTAAATACCCATTTTGTCCCAATAGGTTTACAGTCAGGAGGTGGTGGCACTAGAACCCAAACCCGATTTCGCTCAAAGTTTTCTAACTCCTCATGCATGGCATTAACCCAATCCGGATCCGTCAAAGCGTGTCCAACATCTCGGGGCTCAAAGGACGCAACAAAAGCAGAATGAGCAAAGTGCGAGATGTGCTGTGACCTGGAGCGAGTAACTCGCTCGTCGATGTCGCCGATCATCTGCTGAGGAGGGTGCTGGCGCTGGATGTGTCGTGGCGCCTCCCGGGAAGAAGTGACCTCCCCCTCAACAGCAGCTGGTTCCACCCCGGGTACAAAAGGTACCGCGCGAGGTGGAGGATCCCACGGCCCCCAGGAAGAAGAAGTGTCGGGGCCGTGAGTCGTCGTCGAGGCCGCTCCTTGCGGCACAGCAGGTGGAGGGGGTGCTGGATCATCTATACCTTCAGCACCCTCGTCCTCATCATCGAAAAGAGACTCTCCAACCTCATGATCACCTGCACGCTCAAAACGAGAAGAGGGACAAACAAGAGTCTCGTCGAAGGTGACATCTGATGTCTCCAAGACTCGGTTAGTGTCAAGGTTAAGTACACGATAAGCTCGAGTGTGAGTGCCATAACCCAAAAACACACCGTCAGAAGAACGAGACTCAAACTTGTCCAGGTTGCCTTTTTTCAATATAAAACAGTGGCAACCAAAGACTCTAAAATAACTCACCTTGGGCTGGCGACCAAAACGCAACTCATAAGAGGTCTTTTTCAAAAACGCTCTCAGAAAAATGCGATTCGAAATGTAGCATGCAGTGTTCATGGCTTCAGCCCAAAAGCGCCTAGGAGTCCTATGCTCATCAAGCATCGTCCTGGCCATCTCAACAAGGGTCCGATTCTTCCTCTCTACAACACCATTTTGGGGTGGTGTATAGGGGGAAGAAAACTGATGCTCCAAACCAAGGCGGTTACAAAACTTCTCAAAATCCGAATTTTTAAACTCGGAACCATTATCACTCCGAATAGCTCGCATCGAGTTCAAAGGGAACTCGTTCTGAAGACGCAAAATCAGATTGCGAGCGAATGAGAAAGTCTCGGTCTTCTCAGCTAAAAAGAAGACCCACGAATATCTCGAAAAGTCGTCAACAACAACCAAAACATACCACTTGCCACCAACCGAGCTCACCCGAGCCGGACCAACAAGGTCCATATGTAAAAGCTCTCCGGGGTGCGAGGTCATGACCTTAGTCACTGGATGGTGGGGAGCAGCAACCATCTTCCCATGTCTGCAAGAATGGCAAACTAGATCCTTCTCCATCGAAAGCTTGGGCAATCCTCGGATTAGGCCAAGTGAGCTAAGTCTTGCAAGCAAGTCGAAGCTTAAATGACCGAGCCTCCTATGCCACTTCCAAAGATCGGAGGAAGAAGGACTAGCCAAAAGACAGCGAGAAGAACCAAACGACTCCGAGAAATTCGCGCGAAAGACTTTCCCAAAGGGCGAAATCAGACATACAAGATCGCCCTGAGGATCTAAGATGCGACTAAGGTTCGGTTTAAAACGAATCTCATAGTCATCATCAAAAAGTTGCGAAACAGAAAGAAGGTTAAAATGCAGGTTAGAAACAAGAGCAACATCGCGCAACACAAAGTGCTCATTAACCCGCACCGTCCCACGAGACAATACCTTACCTTTACTATTGTCGCCAAAAGTTATGTACTCCTTTCCGGCGACCGGGCTAAGGCTGGAGAACCACTTGGTGTTTCCGGTCATGTGCCTCGAACAACCGGAATCCACCAACCAAACGTCCTCCAACCGTCTTACCTACATCAATAGAAAGACATAGGGTGAGCATACGGTCCAACACTGGGGTTAGTGAAATAAGGGGAAAACCAGTGTTGGGCCGGCTGCTCAAAAAGAGGGTTAGTGTAAAAACCATTCCTAGCACGTCTACGAGGGAAGCGATCACCACGCTGAGGAAAACGTGGTCCGCTAGGGAAGAAGCGCTCACCGCGGTACTCAAACTGCGGTGGGGGAAAGCGCTCAACTAAGCCTCCGCCACGGGGTCCGTTACCTGCAAAAGCAGGACCCCGTCGGGCACGCTCTCTACGAGGTTTACGCCTAGGAGCCTGGGGCTCAACTGCTCTAGCGTCTCTCCTCGAAGCTCTCTCCTGCCTAGGCCTAACAAACTGAGGTGCTGGACCTCTAGGCCTAGTCTCCCTCCTCGGGGCTCTCATCTCCTGCCTAGGCCTGGGACCCTGACGTCCGGACCTAGCAGCTCTCCCCTGGGCCTTCGGTACATGTCCACCATGAGCTGGATGGTACATGTCCGGGTTCTCCATCTCCCGAGCCCTGCGCGCCTCTCTCTTGCGCCTAAAGCAGAACTCGCTCAAGTGACCATCTCTCCCACAAAAATCACACTGGTACCTCACCGCACGCACAGGGGGTTGTTGGTGACCAGGGCTGTGGGTGTGGCTCACTTTGCCTTTGCCCTTTGGTGGCAACTCCTCACGAATGGGTGGCATAGCATCAAGCTTGTTTCTGAGGTGGTTTGGCTTGGGTGCCCAAACTGGGTTCTTGGGAGGAGCTCTCGGGGGTTCCTCAACCACACCATCTTGGGTGATAGGCTTGGCTGGCTCTTTGAGTGGAAGCTTGGCAAGTTTGGGAGTAGTGGTGGAATTGGGCTTCTCACATGGGTTCAGACCACTAGACTCTCCAATCTTCCCAAAAACTGAGAGATCAACACTCTGAGCAAAACCTACACCAGGGGTACCAACAGCTCGCTTGAATTGGGAGATCATCATCCCGAGCTGCGGCTCACTACTGGAGACCCATGACAAGATGGACCGAAGGTATGTGTTTTCTTCCTCGGTTTGCATCTTGCCATGCTTCACATTGGCAATCTCCATCTCCAGGCCCTCACACAAAGCACACCTCGTGACACAAGTGCTATCCGAGCTGGCCTTCTCTAAGGATTCAAGCTTGGCATTCTTCTCTGCCAACTCGGATTGCAAGACAGGACAAGTCTTGCACGCACCCAACAGCTGCGGTCTAGCACGGAGCTCATCCACCTCTCCAACCAACGCAGCATACTTACCTCTCAGAGTGAGAAGGTCAGTCATGTGCGCGGTGCACGACTCGCACTCCGCCTCCTCCGACACTACCACGGTGGATCGAGCGAACTCAAGCTCCTTCACCGTGTCCTCCCACTTCTGCCTAAACTCCTTGCGCTCTCTAGCGGCACGCCTAAGCAACTTATCTTGGCTAAGGAGGGCAGCAGTCAACTTCTCAACCTCGGAGGAAAGCTCGTCGTAGGTGAGAGATACCTGGGAGGTGTCGTCGTCGTCGTCGTTCCGAGGGGTACGCTCCGGCTCGCCGTCGACCTCATCGCCCAGCGCCATGGTGCAGAAGCCGTCGTCGTCGGCGAAGAAGCAGAGGCCGTTCAGCTTGTCCTCGATCCTCTTCTTCTTCTCGGACTCGTCATCGCTCGAGCTGGCGGAGTCGTCATCCGAGCCGTCGACGTCGCTGAGCGTGGCGAAGAACGCGCGCTGCTCAGCTTGCTGCTTCTCCAAGTACTTCTTCTTGATGTATTCTTTGTCGAAGCCGCCCCGCTTCTTGTGCCTTGGGGGAACGTGCTTCTCCTTGTACTTGGAGTCGCGCCTGTGGCCGTGATCGCCCTTCCCCAGATGCTTGTTTTTCTTCTTGGGGCAGTCGGCGATGAAGTGGTCGGGGTCGCCGCACTCGTAGCATCCCGTGCGTCCTCCTCCTCGACGACGGTTCATGCGGTTGTTGTGGAACCGCGAGAACCGGTTGGCGAGCAAAGCCAACTCGTCATCTCCCAAAGACTCCAGCTGGTCCTCTGTCACAGAAAAAAGAGAAGAAAGCGCAAAGCCAGCTGAGGGGTTAGAGGAAGAGCCGGAAACCAAAGCCATGGACGGGCGAGAAGGATTTTCAAAAGAAGCCCTCGCCATAGCATCAATCTCACTGGACTTGAGCTTACTGAAGAGCTCGTCGCAGGTGAGGGTCTCATAGTTCGGCGATTCGATGATTGCCTGAACCTTGGAGTCCCACACCGAACGGTCAAGAGTGTGCAAAAGCTTCAAAGCACGCTCATGATCGTCAAATGGCAGCTGCTCTCTGTTAGCCCTCATCCTGTTGACAATCACCTGAAAGCGAGCGAATAAACTTTCTATGCTCTCGCCAGGTTGATGTCTAAAGTTCTCATACTCTCGCTTGAACGACTCGTAGAGTCGGGTTTTGACTTGAGAGGTGCCCTCATGAAAACGCATGAGAGTGTCCCAGATCTCCCGAGCCGTAGCGAGGTGAGAAACACGATCAAACTCACCCATGCTCAAACAAGAGAAAAGAGCATTACGGGCTCGGCTATTGGCATCGTGCTCATCGATCTGCTGTTGAGTCACACGAGCAGCCAAGACCACGTACTCAGGGGAGTTGCAAATATCCCAGATCGAAGCGCCCAAGCTCTGCAAATAGGCCGACATACGTATCTTCCAATACGCATAGTTCGTCCCATCGAAAAACGGCGGTTTGCCCACGCCGCGATCCATGTCGCCTTCGGTGGATCTGGAACCGGCTAAGGTGGAAGATCCTTAACCTGCTCCGATACCAATTGAAGGACCGAGAAGCTATCCGAAAGCGACCAGAGGGGGGGTGAATGGGAGCTTCAAAATTTCCTTTCGGAAACTAGATGCCACTGTCCCAAAATCAACCCCAAGAGCGAACCCTAGAGCTTGCTAATGTCCACGACCCTAGATGTAGGGTGGATGCTTCCTAGAAGCACAGCGGGACACTAGACAACCCTAGAAAGCCAATGCAAAAGACGGAACTCGAATCCGATCAAGAACGAATGAACCGCGAACGAAAACGCGCGAAACTGGATCGACCGGACTCTGGCCAGCGTCCGGTCAGCAGGGACCGGACGCGTCCGGTCAACAAAAGTCGGCTCTGGAACCTTACTGTTCGCGACCGGACTCACGAGTACGGAGCGTCCGGTCGAGAGCAGTGCGTCCGGTCAGAAACGAACAAGCGCGATGAACAGTGGATCCTGCGCGTCCGGTCAGCTGACACCGGATGTGTCCGGTCGCTGAAAAACCAATCTGGACCCTCTCTGTTCTTGACCGGACTCACGGAAGGGAGCGTCCGGTCGATTGAACAGAGCGTCCGGTCACACGCAAACAACCACAGCGATGTTCAACCACCGGACGCACGACCTGAGCGTCCGGTCGGCCCGAGCAGCGTCCGGTCACCCCGACAACCCTCTGTCCTTCCACCGATTTGACTCAAACTCACCCAAAACGAATCCTCTAGGGATCAAACTTGGTGAGTGGAGTCACAAGGAGTATAGTGAGCTATCTCTAAGAGATCATGGCTCGAACCTATCTCCAAATCGGTGAATCGAAGAAATTCGGGTGAAGGGAGAAAAAGTGACCCGAAACTAAAACTTGATCGATCTACTAGACCGTGAGGTTAGAGATGATTTCTTTCGGTGGAAAGAAGTGCCTCACGATCTAGAACAACTCAGTTCAAACGGAATCGCAAAAGATGAACCGAGCACAAAGATCAAGCGACGGGAAAACTCAAGGCACAAAGCAATCCGCGAAGAACATGATGAACATGAAATCAAAACGCGAATTGACACCAAGAGATGGGATCCAAGGTGAGGATACGGCCTCACTTCCTCGAATCAACAGTACACAGAGTGGAGTCTCTCTGCGGATCTCAACTAGCTAAAGCAGGGGATGGGAGAGTGGAAACCCTAGGTGCTAGGAAGCAAATGACTGCGCTAACTGAGATTGAGATAGGGAGGAGGGTGTCTCCCTTGGACTACTTATACTAACCTAGCCTAAGTCTATTTCCTACTCTACCCCTCTCTACTCTAATTACAGAGCGGGCCAGGAAAACCCTAAGGCTAATCTGGTCCACCCGCTGGTGGTAGGTAGATCCGACGGCCACGCCCGCACGGTCTTCCGCGTCGCCTCCACGCAACCTTCAGATCGCCACCACGTGCCGCCACCACTCTGCACCCCCGGTTTTGTGGCCCAAACCGGGAAACCAGCCTTTTCCATCAGCCCCCGGTTTTGAGGCCCAAACCGGGAAACCAGCCTCCAGCCCGAGTTTTGTGGCCCAAACTCGGAAACCCGCAGCGCCCGAGTTTTGAGGCCCAAACTCAGAAACCGGCCCACGCCCAGGTTTTGAGGCTCAACCTGGAAACCGTCACGCCCAGGTTTTGTGGCTCAACCTGGAAACCCAGCACCCAGGTTTTGAGGCCCAAACCTGGAAACCGTCCACCGTTGGTTTTTCCCGGGCTCTACCAACAAACCGGCGTCGTAGAGGGGATGCACCGCCTGTGCACCCCTTCCATCGACATGATCGCACTTCTCCGCTTGTCACTGTCGCAGGCTGCCAGCCACCACAGCTGATCCTCCGGCCTCCAGTCCATCAGTCCAAGTCCACGTCCGCCCTTCACCGTCCGATACATCGGCATGGCACGTCCGCCGCACGGCACGCCCATCCTTCATCGCGCCCGGTCCGTCGGCACGGCACGTCGCAACTTGACCTTCACCCGCCATCGACCACTGTCTCCGTGCTCGACACCTGCACAACACAAGCCAAAGAACATGCGCATCATCTCCGTTGACAATCACTCATCACACAGAGACTCGGCATACACCCATGTATCCGCACGGTGGGGGCGTGGGCGGGCTTCGCGTGGGCCATCACCGCCGAGAGGAGCTCGCTGGAAATGAGGGTCCGGGCGCCGGGGGGACACGCCGGAGATCAGGGCATGTTTGGTTTGTATGCTGGAGCAACTTTGTCTGGATCAACAGCTGTCTGGATGTTGCCTGGAATGTGTTTGGTTGCAGTCCTGGAAGGCTAACTAGGCCAGACGAGGCCACCTCCGCTAGGCGACAAAAAATGACTGCTTGCCTCGGTACAGTAATCATCAATACAGTAGCCCTTTTTTGTTTTTTTCCTGTAGTCATGAACAGATTTTTTTGTCCTGTTTTTCTCAATGTCAGGTTAGGTGTGGCCGAAACATCTTTCTTTGTTTCCTTATAATATCCATTCCTTTATTATATGTATAAATAATTAACAAGTAAATTAATAGAATTATTTTGTTTTCATATTATTGATTCATAAAAGTGTTTTATTTTTTTTCTTTATTTTAGTTGTGTTTATTACTCAAATAATTAAGTAAGACTATACATACACGAAATCATATTCTCTTTCTTTATTAAACTTCTCAGACACAGGTTTCTAACCAAACGGACTGTCTTCCTACTTGCCTGACAAGGCAGATTTTATAAAAATATCAGGTAACTTTCAGGCAACACTTTTTACCAGGCAAGTCATTTAGACTTCCAATCAAACAAACCCCACAGTGTACGCGGGTGAAAGAGAGTAGAGCGTGTGTGCCGGGAACGACGAGTGGCCGTGCGGGTGTGTTATCACGTGGCCGGCTGAAAAGAAGTCTTCACCTTTATTTTATTGTGGCCGTGCAGGTGTGTTTTCACGCGTCCGGCTGAAAAAAAGTCTTCACCTTTATTTTATTTTATTTACTGTAGGCAAAGGCAA
The DNA here is from genome assembly GCA_009763385.1 of Coix lacryma-jobi var. lacryma-jobi. Taxonomy (NCBI): domain Eukaryota; kingdom Viridiplantae; phylum Streptophyta; class Magnoliopsida; order Poales; family Poaceae; genus Coix; species Coix lacryma-jobi. The sequence goes on from CM019824.1 coordinate 124,964,699, forward strand.
TAGATACGTAACGAATATTAAGTCCCTCACTAGAAGACGGTCTCTAAGAGTCAGTAGGGTGGAATTATTTAGATAGCAACCGACTGGAAATTGTATCGACAAAATGTGCAACATGGATGCAATATCGAGCAGAGATAACCAGAGGACCACTACAGACAATGACACTTCATGCAGGGAAATATAATGATCTCCAGTAATAAAACAATAATTGGTCCAGTAGTAGTCAATCGATGTCAGTTTTTCACCGGTGTAGACTCTAGAGTCAGAGAAATAGGTACTCCCTCCTGGTATTTGGTCAAGCAACTGAACCAAATTAGATGTACAAATATGGACGTGGAGCCTATATTATTGCCAAGGTAAAATGGGGAACGCACAAGTTTCTGCAAGGACATAAGGCTAAATGGAAGGGCGCCCAACGAAATTGCGCGAGGCTGTTTCATGCTTGCTTTGGAGGAAAAATCAATTGATCGCGACGGAACTACAGGATGCAACCCAAATGGATGCGTGGCTACCGAGAATAAGCACTCAAACTTCCCTAACACAGTCTACTCTAGTTCGGGTTTCGGAATCACTACTACAAAAATATTTTGCGTGACACCTTGCAATAATTAATCGTGACGGACCTTTGACCTGACCGTCACGGTTATTGGGTTGCCGGCCTGGCTATTCGGTCGTCCAGGCGCCCGTTACGGTTAATGGGTTAACCGTGGCGGACGACCTAGGGGATGATTTAACTAGTCTGTCACAGTTAATGACATTAACCATGACGGGCACATTAGATCGTCCGTCATAGTTAATAGACCATTAACCGTGACAAGCACTTTGGTGGCCCGCCACGGTTACAAAATTATTTTGGATCGTTGGATTAGAAGATTGACGGTCCTGATATCTCTTCGGTGCCAAATATATACCGGCTCCAACCCTAGCTCTCTCTTTCATCCACAGCTACCTCTCCTCCCTCTCTCTCGACGGCGGCTAGGGGAGCGCACGTCCGGGCAAGGCCGCAAGGGTGGCAGCCCACAGGCGAGGGAGGCCCCTAGGCGCGGCGACGACCACGCCCCTCGGCGGGCGGCGGTGGCGCGGATCGATCTAGCGCGGTTTCTCCTTAGCCTGGGGGCAAGTGCGCTCCCCGGCGGCGAGGGAGGCCCCTAGGCACGGCGGTGGCGCGGGGCAATCCGGTGCGGCTGCTCCCCAACACGACGGCGCGGCGGCGGCTCTGGCGGCGGCCAAACACAGGGCGAGCGCGCCCGCCTCCCCCGGCTCCTTCATCCTCTCTCGCTGCTCTGATCCGGGTTCAAGACTCTACGACCGTATCCAAGACCGCCATGGCCGAATCCGTTCATTCCTCTACCGAATGTGGTCTGGTGGCGTCCACCCACAATGCCCTGGTGCTCAGCTCGTCGTCCATATGTGAGTAATCCGATCAGACACCTCCTTCCCCCTCCGTGCCTCTCATGTTGTAGATATGCTCGATTCCATGTGCAACGTCCCGACATCTCGTGCTGTGCAGTTCTGACAGAGGAGGCCACAGATCTGCCCCATCGACAGCCCCTGCAATGTACAGGCATTGTGAGATGCAAGAAATTCACAGGCAAGCAACTGCAACTGCAGCAGATACAAAATCAGACCATGCCTTTGGCTGGAAGCCAAGCGTGAAGCCCAAGAGGATGGCAAGGGGCAAGCCGATGACGTAGAGGGGCTGCTGTATTTGTTGCTGTATTTTTTTTTAGACAATCGTCGCCGGTCACGGTTAAAATAATTAACCATGATGGACCATTTAATTTGCCCATCACATTTAACGGTAGTAACCGTGACGGGCTTTTGAGCCCGCCACGGTTAGCCTCGATTAACTGTGACGAGGCGGCCGCGCGATGGGCTTAAATGTCCGTCACGGTTAAAGAAAAACGTCCATTATGTAAAAGATCTCTATAGTAGTAAATTGCAATGATGACAGCAGCTGATGGCACACTCATCAGTAGAAATAACTAAATTTGGAGCTGTAAACATTACGATACTATACTGGTTTGTTTTTCCCCCTTCTAGAGCCATTTTGGTGTATGTTTGTAACTCTGGTTTCTACTTAATGATGAAAAGGTATAATACTATACTATTAGTGGCTTGCTAAAGAATGAAATGCTGTTTAGCAATTGTTTTGGGTTTGTGAACCAAAAAAGATAAAACAAAAGAAACTATAGATTTACCAAGAAGTTCATGCGAGATCACCGAATCAATTCCGGGCGATGTAGTAAGTTAAAATAAAACACTTCATTGGGGGCGTGGAAGTATACGTCAACCTGGCTATTAATTAGTACGTAGGAGGTGTATGTATATGTACTTTACCAGCACGCTTAATCCGGTGACGGTGGCGAAGGAGTTGGCCATGGAGGCGCCGGCGAGGGGGAGCTCGCCGAGGTGACCCACGTACATGACCGAGACCATCTGGATCACGTTCTGCAGCAGTGCGCCGGCGATCAACGGGCCCGCCAGCCATAGTTGCTTCTTCACCTCCTCGCACACCTCCCCGTCCCCGGGGTGGACAGCGGCCAGGAGAGGTTTGTCGACGCCCGCCTTCATCGTGGTTGAGCACGCGGCTCTCTTTCTTGCCTTCTCTCTTTATTTACCTCTCACTCACTCACTCACCCTGCTTGTTGGGCGAGACCGAGACGGGGAGGCCAGCAAAGGCACTGCGCACTGACATGTCAGTATGTCACCGCGTCAACATACAACGAGCATTGAAAACATTTCGTGTAAATATTCATTTAGACTGGTTTACCATTTACTCCCTCCAGATTAACTATCACAGTTGGTGTTCGTACCACAAGTTTAACTTGATTTATAGCAAATACATACAACATTTGTATCTCCAAATAATTTTATTAAAAAACTAGATTCAATGATCTTTCCAATGATACCAAGGGCCTGTTTGGGAGAGCTATCCTCTCTGATTCTCCAACTGTGCTCCTAATTCTCTGGTGAAGTGATTTTATAGCTGAAAGTGATTCTTTTTTATTCTTTAACATAAACTCTCGAAATTAGGATAGAAAATCACTTCACAGAATTAGGTGAAACAACTTTTTTCAGCTCTCGGCCCCTTTTCATTTCAGAGAATCACTTTACAGAATCAGCGAAGAATCACTTCTCACTGAAAAATACGTTTGACTGTCAGTGAGTGATTCTCCCTGAAAATCTTCTTCGCAGAGCGCTCGCAAATGCCCCCTAATTATGTATGACGAATATTAATATTTTTAATATATATTTAGTCAAAGATGTTTCTCGAGGGAATACACTAGTTGCAGTTACAAATCCCAACTATTATAGAAATATAAGTTTATTTTTTGTGGCCCTTAAGTTTTTCGTTAAAATAGTTGATAGGTGCAAATTTAAATAGTTGTTAATATTTAGAGAGACGGGTGCATAAGGACTCAAGGCCTCTGTTAATTATTTTCAATTAAATCATACTCCCTCCATACCCATATTAGTTGTCGTTTTAGAAAAGATTAGAATCAAACATTGGGAATATAAATCATCAATAACTATTAAGTTTCTAAGTTTACAAATATAAAAATTATATAAATAGATTTGTCTCGAAGAATACTTTCATAAAAGTATACATATATCATTTTTTCATAAATATTTTTATAAAAATAAGAGGTCAAATTGTGTTTTGAAGACCGTGTCGCTGTCCTAAACGTCAACTAATATGGGTACGGAGCGAGTATAAGCTAAAGACTTTATGTTAGTCGGCCGTTTTTTTTTTGTTACAGCACACGCACACCTAGATCCACCGTCTATCTAGAATCGTAGAGATACTAGCAGACAAACACATGTAAATACTGGGTAAAGAGCCCACTGCTCTCGAAAGGGAGCGTTCCACTCCCACACTGTCGTGTCTCTTCATTTCTCCCCATCCTCCTCCTTCCCTCCTCCTCTCTCTGTAGGTTTTCTGGCGATTCAAAGCACCAGCGAATCCACTCCAAAGACGGATGAAAGCACACGAAGGTGAGCAATCTGACGAGAGATCAATGATTTTTCTTTTGCCCTAGGGCGTTCTATGCTCGGTTTTAATGGTGATTTTCATCGGATTTTTCTGATTTGCAGAGTGAAAAGGAGCCGATTGGGCATCTATGGGGTGAGTAGCTGAGAAGGAAGGTGAGCCTCAGTTCGTCACTCCATTCGTGCCAGATCCGCCTCCCAGCATCGCTCACGGACGCGCAGCGACGCACCGTCTCCACTCTCGATGCGCGCGCAGCCCGCCCCGCAGCGGCATGCACCACTCCGTTTGGCGCATCCTGCGCCGCTGTCTCTCCCTCCGTGTATCCCATGTGAAGTGCCCCACCTTGTCCTGGACTCCTGGTGCATGAGCGATCTGAGTGAGCGGAGCAATATCTCCCCACCGGCCCACCGGCAAGCAGTTCCTCATCACCTGTATTTGGTATGCTAGCTATCTGTACTCAACTGACTACTTAGCTTTTACTGCTTGTGCATCCGAGTTGAGTTTTTAATCTGTGAATCTTGCATTATTGGTGGGAGTAGGTAGGATTAGTTGGAAAAATTCATAGGTTTTATTTTCCCCAAACCTGATGTGGTGGATGAGATGAAACATGCTAGCTAGCCTAGGCAAAATCTTCGAGCAATTTGAAACATAAACACAGAGAAACAGACATTAATGAAACATGGCTTTGTAGAAAATTAGTTTTGATATAACCACCTTAGCTCTTTTCTTTAGATATAATTGATTTTTTATTTTTAGCACACCACACCTTGGCTCTGCTTGAACACATTACAAGAGCCCAAGAGGCAGAGACTGTAAAGGAAGAAAGGGAGATATGTCCATGAGTTTTCAAAACGGAATACTGAAGATTTAGGGACAGAGGTGGAATGTGAGTGTTTTTAGGAGTTTGTTTATAGAAGATGCATTTGCAGGTAAAGCACGAGTGTTTTTAGGAGTTTATTTATCATCCTTACTGTGGCAGAACCTCCCGGTAATGTGGCCCACCCGCACACGTCACCGTCTCCCCGAGCTCTAATGACTGTGCACATGTACCACATCACAGGAAAGATCTGTCGGGTGTCCCCGAGGGAACCCCGAATTATCCACGAGCCACAGGATCATCATCATGAAGGTTGGAATAATTACAACATTACAACAATTGGTACAAAATACCATCGGAGTGCGGAAGCAAGATAGATAACCTTTATAAAACATGAAGGTGTTACTTTTTGCATAAATACAACCGGTATCGAGGAAGCAGAATAGTATTACAGAACCATACTTAGGCGGAGTACCTAAGTTGGAGAAGAAGAACGACCAGATCACGTCAAGCCCACTGACACGATCATGATCAACGTCACTTAGGAGAAACCTGCAACAGGGGGTTAACAAACCCTGAGTACTGGGGTACTCAACAAGACTTACCCGACTAAAGAAAAAAGGGGGAGAAGACTCAGGAATGAGAGGCTTAGGTAGTCAAGGTAAGGCTTAAGCAAGATCAAGTATTTTGCAGAAAAGCATTTTGAAAGCCTTGTTTTATTTTTTGGAAAAGATTCTAGTATTTCTCAATTCTCCATTGTTCATGATTCATTTTACCTTCCAAAAACATACCTAGTGGAGAACCACTCTCCGTTGACAATCAGTGACCAAGTCTCCATAACCGAGGAGCAACGTTAATCCGGATAAATAATACTCAGCTGAGGATCCCTATCCACACTGCATATGTAGCACCCAAGCTTGCATATGCCAACTCGTCTACCACGATTCCTCCAAGATTGGGCCCGGTCCTACGCCACCCGGAAGTACAGTACACCACTCCTATCCAGGTACGACGACCACGTGGGTACATGCTACTTCCGCCATCTCTCCACTCCCAGTGCGCGGTTGTCGGTCCAATAAAGGATTCCTCGGAGCCAGAGCTTTCCGAAGTATGTGAATAGTTGCAAGTCTTGGCCAGCAGGCCCCCATACGGATGGTCCCTAATTTTCCAGCCAGAACTACACCTTGGTTATATCTCACCCAAGCGTAATAGTCCTGTCAGTTTTTCAACCCTGTCCCGGCCGGTGTCAACTGTTGAGTCCCGGACTACAACATGACGGCACCGTACGCTCGGACAACCCCTTCTCGACAATGACCACATGCTAGCTAGGCAAGCAGTCATCGAACGGGAAGTATAACCAAATCCCTTGATATGATTCATCTCAGTGATCACACTTTTGAAATTGGCATTTTTATTGCAAATCTATTGAATAGCATCACTAAGCATTTTGCAAATAGTTTTTAAAACAGGGCAGGTGGATCTTCTGGTGGAGGTAAACAATGCAGGTAATAGGTTATCACACAACACAACTTCTATAACCTAATGCAGTAGTTTAACTCAAAAGCATTTTAAGAAAACTTTTGTAAAAAGCGAGGTAGGGTTAAAATGTACCGGGGCTTGCCTTGAAGAGCAAAAAGGACGGGCTCGGGGTCGGCGGTGCAGGTGTCGGAGCTCGGGGTCGCCTCCGGGGTAAGTCCGGCTGCTTCGACTTTGACGCCTTCTCCTTCGGTTACTATACGGATGCAATGATGTATGTTTATGAGGATGCTGACATGAACAATGCGGCACAGGACAAAACTACTGATTCTAGAGCACACTTTCTAACGCGAAAGTAACTTCTTAGTGTGGACTTAAAGTTATTTATCTTTATCCCTAAGCAAAATTAATCAACCTATTAAGCATCATTAATCCGTCCTAAACACAAAGCAAGCATGGCATCACAAACATCATAGACCAAAGGGGTGGGGGTCTATGAACAGCAAACAATCCCAAAAGTCACATCCCAGGGCATACAACATGAACTCTACTTGATTTTCTAATTTTTTCCTAATTAATTAAAAAGGTCATTTTATGCAGTTGCTCCAAAATTTACCCAATTAATCTCATAGGTTCATTATGGTATAAATAGATGTCAAAACAAATTTCATAAATTTTGGAGATCATTAAGGTGCTTAACAAAAATCAAACATTTAATTAACAAAAGGAACAAAAGGCACTATTTAACAATTTAAATAAAAACCCAAAAAATCAACTTGCTTCAAAAGGCTTCAAAATTTCACCAGGGACTAAACATGACACAACTAGCACATAAAAATTTATCTCATGATTTTGGGAGCTACACATGATTTTCTAAAAAATCTAAAACCATTCATTTCTTAATTAAAAGGGAGTTTTTTCATTTTCAAATTTTTGCACAAAGTCCAAGTTTCATATTTTTCTAAAATACTAAATGGTATAAAGAGTCTACCATCAAATTTTCAGAATTTTTGGAGCAACACAGAAAATGACACAAAAAGAAGAAAAAAGGAATACTATTCACAACTTCCCAAAAAGGAAAAAGAGCACTGTGCTCTTTCCTCGCGAGGCTCGGGCGAAACGGGCTCGGGCGAGACGGAAGCGACTGCTTCGTCCGAGGCCTGGCTCGGAGGCTCGGGCGAGACGGAAGGCTCGGGCGAAACGGGCTCGGGCGAGACGGAAGCGACTGCTTCGTCCGAGGCCTGGCTCGGAGGCTCGGGCGAAACGGGCTCGGGCGAGACGGAAGCGACTGCTTCGTCCGAGGCCTGGCTCGGAGGCTCGGGCGAGACGGAAGCGACTGCTTCGTCCGAGGCCTGGCTCGGGCGAGACGAAAGGCTCGGGCGAATCGCAGGCGAGGCGGACGGCAGGCCGGCCGCTCGGGGCTCGCGCTGGGAAAGCCGAGGGTGGGGAAAGATTCGCGGGCTCACCGTGAGTCTGGAGGGAGGCTCGGCGAGGCGGTGCAGGGTCGGAGGAGGGAGCTCGACGTTGGCGGTGCTTCGGCGGAGCTCTCTGGCGGCGAGCAGCGTCCGGCGGCTCTGTCCACCAAAAGGGATCACCGAGGTGCGGTTAGGAGCGCACGGAGGTGAGGAAGAGAGGGCAGGGGTCGGAGGGAAAAGAGGAAAACTCACGGCGGCGAATTTCTCGCTTAGCCGAAACGCGGCCGTATGCCGGAGTCGGGGAAGAACCGTTCGCGCCGGCGAAAGGAGGGCGGAGGGGTGAAATTGGTTGCTCCGGAAGGTGGAGAAGCTCAAGGCGAAGGCGGTGGAGGCTTCGGCGGCGCTGGGGTGGTCCGGTGGTGCGGGGCGCCGTGGTGGCGGCTATGGCGGATCCCGGCGGCTTCTTATAGCCGCGGGCGGAGCTGGGGAGGGGTCCGGGCGAGGGGTGAGATCGCTCGCGCGACATTAAAGAAGGTAGGGAGCAGGGTAGGGCGGCTCGGTGCGACGGGGAACGCGCGCGCGGCGGGGCGGCTTGCCGGCGGCCGGCAACTGCGCGCTGTCCGCGGCCGAGGGGAAAGAGGAGGAGGGTAGGGGATGGGCGAGGCGGCGGTAGGTAGGGGCCGAGAGGAAAGACGAGCGCCAGCGCTTGGCCGCGCGCGGCACGGGCGCGGGTCAGCCGGGCTCGACATGGGCGGCGAGGCTCGCGCGCGGCGCGGCGGCCTTGCCGGAGGCCGGGGCCCCCTGGCTTTAAAGCTCGTGCACAGTGACGACATTTAAAGCAAAACTTCCCCTTTCTGAAATTTTGAAATTACTCCCAAAAGTTGAACTACACAAAGAAAACTCAAAACACCAAAGTTGCTTAAAATTTTGTGATCTACAACTTTGCCAATATAAACCTTTTCTGAAACTCAAAAGTTTGAGATAATTTGGAAAACCGAAAAAGGGACAAAATTGAAGTTTGAAGGAATTTGAAATTACTTCTGATTTTGTATTGAAACTTGAAAATCTGCAAACACCAAAGTTGTTCCTCTTGACAAGATCTACAACTTTACTAAAAGGACCAACCTCAAATTTTGAATAGTTCGTAAATTAATAAAAGAGGGGTAAAAACCAGGGTTTGGAAATCAGGGTTTTTCAAAAGGAATTTAAATTTTTTTTTTTGATTTTTGGCTCTTGAACCACACAACAAAGCTTCAAGACACTAAACTGCACAAGAACTACACAAAGCTAGGCACAAAGGTGAAATTACCATTTTGTCCTTATAGGAAGATTTGGGCTTTTAGGGTTTTTTGAAAAAGAGATCACTACACAAGTCACCTCAGAAAAAGGTAAATGCAGAACAAGCATTAGGCAAACATAAATGCATGGCAAGAATGATTAATGACTAAAGATGATGACATGTCAGGTTAATTACATATTAAACACCAGAGGTGTTACACTTACTAGATAAGAAATATGGTGGTCCAATGCAAGGCTGCATGATGTGAATGAAAACACTGCTGCTACTGCCAAAAATAAATGGCACATCAGCTAACAGCTAATCTATGGTAACAGCTGGGAACAATGGAATTGACATTATTCTGTCCATGATTGCTCCCATATATTTTGTGCATAGTACTAGTTGAATCATGATTTTTTGGTGGGACAAGTATTTTGAGTTAAATTGTTTTGACATGGATAGGTGCCTAGAGTTAGTTGTTTTCTTCAATAAATTATTTTATTGGCTTCCTCGAAGAAGTACTACAATCTTAGATTCAGTTTTGACTTGGAAGTTGGCAAAAGCACATATTCTAGTAATATCATGTCAGACAACTACTCTGGCTGCCTATCGTGCATGTTGTTTTTGTATACTCTTTTTTTTTGCAACATGCTATCCAATATGCTAGGTTTTCATATACTCTTTGTCCTGACCCTTGGATGCCAGTTCAATTTTAAAACTAGAGCATACTCCATTTAGATTTTCCTCGTATGTTCCCATGCAATGTGTTGTACAGGTGGGTAGTATATATAAACCTATACTTATCCTTGGACCTTTATGGCTGCTCAGTTTAGCTATATATCTGGTTCATATATTTTGACATGTAATTAGCGTGGTAACACTAACTGAAATCCTGCTTAGTTGGTCTGTTTTTTTTTTTTTTTTTGCAGTGTGGGGTAGGAGTGGGTTGTGGGTTACAAATGAAACACGCTTTACTTGCATTTTTAGAATACATAAATTGTCTATTTGAGGACACATGGTTGGCTAAAGAATGACACTTAAATTGCCTGATAGTTCTTTAAATAATATGGTTCTGATACGGACGGTTTTCTCAGTAGAAATACTCCATATTTTCTAATGAGGACAATTTTCTTGTTGTCATATGACAAATAAGTAGAACTCTATTTGAACCCCAGAAATAAAACTAAGAAATCCCTTTCGATAGCCACGAGGATTCTGAGGTTTGTATATTGCCTTTTTTTACTATAATACTCCAATTGTCTGCAAATGGCCAAACTGAGTTCTGATATATTTCTAGTAAACTGGCCTTTTTAGGATGAGTGCTCATTATTTCCTCTCATTTTAATAGTTGCCTTTTAGTTCTTCAACGAGTAGTAAGCCAGTGGTTTTGCCCATTTTCGAGAAAGCAGGTACAGGATGGTGCTATAAACTATGATTAGATGTGGGCATACTTACATATAACTTGCTGATTTCTACATGTGGTCTCTGCCATGTGACCTTCTAATTATTCTAATATTCAGACAAATGGACTATGAGTACTTCAATCATATTTGTCTCATGTCTGCCTCACTTTAGAACACTATAGAGCATTACAGTGTGCTAAAGTATCCATTAAGTGGACTTCCCTGTCAGAGTGGCATTTATTTGTTCATTGGCTTGTGTGTGCATGACGTGTGTTTAGCTGATCATACCTTTTTAGATTTGGCTAAGTTTTCATTGTTAGATTTTTTTTTTTTTTGAAAATACTACTTTGGAATCTTGCAGTACTTAATTCTAGTATTCTAAATGAGGCATGCTTATTATACTGTGAACTGATCATAACTATACTGTCAGGAGGAAATGTATTCAAAATATGTAATTGTGTGTCGTACGACAAGGGAACATCCTTGCAACTGCTTTCTACCTAGAATTGACATTAGACTCTAGATGGTAAGTATGTTCCTTTGATACCATACCATGCACTTGTACAGTGGTTTTAGCCCTCTTGTACTGACACTGAAAAGCTTCTTCTTGGATATGGATAAAGAATCCCAAGCAAAGGCCTTGTATGTGTTGTCATTGTCATCATCGTCATGAGTGAGTCATCTATATTATTGTACTTTTTTGCATGTCATTAATGAGCGAGTCATGGATTAACTGGAGTTTCACAGCTCGTGCCTACCCCCGGTTTCAGAGGTCATCTCCCAAGGTATGAACTATCCAACTGTGGATTAACTGCATACTTTGGGACCATATTTCGTTACCGAGCTAGCTTCTAATCATGGATTGACTTGCATCTACAGCAGCAGCTGTGTAACAAATCAATTCATGTGTTTGCAGATTGCTTGTAAGTTAAATATCTGCTATACTTCTTGGTCAGTATGATGATAAATTATCTGCTTAAAGTTAAATAAATTAGCATGAACTTTCAAATTAATAAACCGAATCAAAGTAATTTATATTATCAAAGATAGTAGGCTGAATCCCCTGAAAATCATAATGGAAAAAAGAAAGTAAGTTAGTACATGGTAGAATGGACTGGCAGCAAGCAGAGGGGAGAGGCAGATAGGAAACTTCTTACTGTTTAGTTTGAAGCTAGACACAATGCACACTTTTGCTGTTTGCTGGTACTAGTTTTCGACGGCCCTGCGTGCACAAACGTCCATACAACCCAACTAGGACGCGTCGAGCATTGTCTGGCTTTCCCATCTAGCTACCTATAATATTTGTAATTCATTAGGCAATAATATACTACTGGATTAGGCAAAATAATAAGCTCCACAAAGCAATAATATGGTTATAGTTTAGTAATATTGTGGATACTCTACTGTATTTACTACTGAGCTGCCATCAATGACAAAGGCTGTCAGCAATGCCATTTTTAGGTCTAGTAACAGTAGCAGCTTCTTTTATAATTCATTAGGCAATAATATACTACTGCATTAGGCAAAATAATGTGCTTCTCAAAGCAATAATATGGTTATAGATTAGCAAATTATGAATACTCTACTGAATCTGCTATTGAGCAATAATATATGCTATCAACAATAACATTTTTAGGTCTAGTCACAATAGTAGCTCTCTTATTGTAATTCAGTAGGCATCTCAATTAAGCACTAGTACTACTATTTTTAGGTTTTTATTTTTTTAACATATGCATTTTTCTTAATCCAGCAACAAATTTATGACAAATGTTATCGTCTTTTTTACATGCAGAATGCAAAAGCAAGATGCAAGCCATGTACAGAGAAGATGCAGAAATGTGTGCTTTTTCTAGAGAGTAGATATATAGTGGTGTGTTTTGTAAAATTGCAGATGCAAATATGTTTTTTCCTTAGTTGTGTTCTTTTATCAATATATTATCCTTTTTTATGTGAACGTATGTGTGCAATCCCTAAAAGCATACGTTTGTCTTGATTTGCTTTTTTTTTTTTTGCTGATTTGCCTTTTTCTTGGCCTGATTTGCTTTTCTTCTTGGCCTGATTTGCCTTTTCTTCTATAAATTATGGTGGTATTTTTGCCTCAGTTGTGCAAGCCGTTTACGTATGGCGGCAAAAAAATTTGTTTGTGAACAACAAGACAGCATGATTAGTATCTTTCAAAAAAAGTAATATAATAATATATTTTTACCAAAAATGGTAAGGCCGTGCAACAAGTTTAAATTACGGCCGGCCGTAATTTAGCTACTCTATTTCAACCGGCCATCCTTTAATCGCTCGGCACGGCCTGCCTCATCCATAGTTGGTTGACGATCAGAAGGACAAACATTACTCCACCGACCATCGCCCCACATCCGCAAAAAAGAACCTCCATTCACACGACCTCCACTCCGTCCTCATGGTCCAAATCAAAAAAGAAAAAAAAACAACCTTCCTCCATCCACGGCTCCGGCAGGCATGGTTCGGCCACCGTGATCTCCGCCGCCCTACGCGCTCCACCACAGCGGTGCCCTCACGTACGCTCGTCTCAGATGTCGCCGCCACCGCCACCGCCCTACCTCCGCCTCTGCACCAACCGCTCATGTTGTCGGCGTGCGCGCTTGCCGCGGCCACCGCACGCAGTCGTGCCCTCCCACGCCGCCGCCTTGCCACCCGCCGTAGTCGCGCCCTTCTTCCGTGCATCCGCTCGTGCGCCATTCTAGTTCCCCTCGTCTTCATTTCTGAGTTGGCTCTCTAGGGTTTCACTCTCTTTCTCCCCTCGTCGATTTCTCCACAGCACGTTCGATCCAGATGATTTTACTCGAAGGGGAGTGCAGATTATGCTCGTAGGGGTGATTGGTAGAGGATTTTTGCATGAGATCCTGGTGCGCTCCAGCTCGTCCCAGTGGTGGCGACGCAACCGCAGACGGGTTCGGTTCGCGCCCACCTCCAACAACCTGCTCGTCTTATGGGATTTGGTGAGGGCTCTCTCGCTACCTCGTTGTTCCTTGCGGCTTGGGCATCCCCTCGTTGCTCTTCTGGTTCGGTCAAGTTTGAGGAGATATGAATATTTTTAAATTTCTTTGAGGTTGGAGGATCCTATTTTCAGTAAATCGTCCGGGGTCTAGCTCATTTTGGATTTTAATTTGAGCATGCTCAGGTCGATTAGAAATTTGGGGGAGATTGTTAGCCGTGCTTGATAGGATTTTCGTCTGATTTGTTGCTGCAGCTCTGGCTGTACGATGCCGATGAGGGCACACTGCAGAGGGAGAGAGAACTCAGGTGTCGGTGTTTGTTAACCGGCAACTCGTCTTGAGTAATCTCAGACGATTTGTTCGGTGGGGATCTGCGTTCGTAGGACTCGGCGAGTACACAGAGACAACGATTTATACTGGTTCAGGCCGCTTAATAGCGTAATACCTTACGTCCAGTGCGGCGTGTGCCTTGTGTATGATTATGATTCAATCTTCGATGATAGAAGCCCGCGCCTGCTTCCCCTTATATATCCAGGTGAAGCATAGCACAAACCGAGTCCTAGTCGATTACATCAGAGGAGTCCTACTCTAATTACAAGACTTCCTTTAAAAACTCGACTAAGTTACAGTGAGAGTCCTAATCCAAAAACACTTCGTATCAAGTCTTCGGATCTCCCGTGCCGTCCCGGATTAATCGGAGTAATCATCTTCTGATGATATCTCTAACATCCTGGTCCGTCAAGCCCCCGAGCTCTTCATCATTTCCTCAGACTATTATCTTCTGGTTTCTCTTTGAGAATCTCCGAGTAATGTCTTGAGAAATCTTGAAGTGCTCCGTAGGTAAAGAACTTCCATGGCGTGCACTTTTTCCCGAAAAGTGCACCCATAGGGTGTAGCCCCCGAGCCTCTTGTTATTTATAATAACTTTGATGATCTTTTGAGCCTTTTCCGAGTAATTCTTGGGTAAGAAAAAACACTTCCTTTATGATATGTACCCTGCAGCCCCCGAGCCTAAGTTCTGAGTACTCAGTAGTCGGTTCTTTGGGTCTTCCAAATATATGACCGGGTAATCCATAAAGGGTCTTGAGGAGCCAAAACATGTCACTGATGCGTTGCTTACTCCATCTGAGTAATAAATAGTCAGCTTCAGGTGGGTGATGTTTTCAACAAACATCCCTTATCACCCCCACTGAATAAAAATTACTGTGAAATCAGCAATAATTGATCAATGATTGTTCCAACTGTACATATTAATAACTTTTGTCGTCTTCTGCAACTGCAAACTTTGTCGTCTTCCTCTTGAAGTGCGCATGGGAATTAAATCCATCATCGATGCCAGGCTTCACATGTGCAACAGTACATAGGGTGAATTATTTGACCCTTCAGTCACTTGTGTCTGTGGACAATGTCTATAGACCAAGATGATCGGCTTATAAATACCCTGCCTGGGAAGCGAAGAGCTCATATCCTTTTGAGCGTATGACTTCCTCTAGTTCCATGAGTATTGTAGGATCAATAATGGAGATGGCCGAGCCCCCGGGTATCTTCCTTCTGTAAGATAGATGAGGTGTCCAGAAGAACTCTTGTGAAGGGACCATTCGCCAGGGTGGTTTCCAAGTGGTCGCGAGCAGAGGGATACAGAGGTGCGCCTAGAAGAACTCTTGTGACTACCACTCGTAGATAACCTCAGAGTCACAGGTTGTCAAAAGGCGGCGAATGTGATGGTCTTCCCCCCGAGTTCCTTGAGTACTGGGGTGGTGCCTAAGATCCACCTTGGGATGCACTGAAAAGATAGTGTCTACCCAAGGTTCTGTGTCTGCTTTACTGCGTCTCACTGAACCCGGTCCTTGGTGCATTAGGCATCAGGACTCTGTACCTTGATTACACTAGAGTAGAGTTTTACATCCTGATGGTACTTGTGCTGGTAGTTGCTGTGTCTCAAGATGTTTCCATGTATCTCTGTTGTAATTCCGAGTAATAATAAATAAGATCCGAGTACTTGGAATATTTTCTGAGTCCTTTGTCTTGTTCTCCGAGTACTAAATGTGTCTTGAAAAAGAAGGAAACTTGTCTGTTCTCTGTCTGGTTGTTCACTGTTACTGACGCCGTCCGAAACATTCTCCCAGCCGTTAGGGTTTTGAACGGTTTCATAACGCCGTCTGGAAAAGATGAACGGTTGCCGAGACAGATCTATAATAAGCCGCCGTTGAGCCTGTGTTTTCCTCACGCTTTCATCAAGCCATTGCCTTCAGAGTTAGAAATCCCCTAGCCAATCCTCAGTTGATGCGCAAAAAATCTCTTGCTACCAACATGGGTCCCAAGAAGCAAGCCGCTGCGGTGAAGAAGGCCAGGATCACCACTACTGTGACGCCGCGCCATCCTTGCCCGCCCACTGATGTCTTGGCATGGAAGATGCCGGATACCAGGCTAACGGAGCTTGCTTACTTGGCGCAACAAGGATTGCTCCGAGCACAACCATTGGATGGGTGGAGGGTACCGACTGATCATCATGCCCCTGCCCCCAACACCACGGAGATAGTCATGTTCAAATCTTTCGTGGAGCGGGGATTGGGACTTCCAGCATCGGACTTCTTGCGAGGGTTGCTCCATTACTATGGTTTGACTCTCAACCATATCACTCCCAATGCCTGCTTCCATATTGCCATCTTCACTCATCTGTGTGAAGCTTTCCTGGGTATCTGTCCATCCTTTACTCTCTTCCGCTACTTCTTCTGGGTGAAGTGTCAACCTAGTGACGCTAGCATTGAGGTAGTTGGAGGGGCTAGCATCCAGCTTAGGCTAGAGGAGGCCACGCAGTATATTACTGTGGAGCTGTCAGATTCTGTCCGAGATTGGGCTGCCGGGTGGTTTTATATGGCCAACCCTCCGCCGGCTCTTCGCCGCCATGATGGATGGCCTCCACGAAAGTGCCGGGAGTGGAAGGACAAGATTACCGCTGTTGAGGTAGAGGCTGTCCAACCCTTCATTGATATGATAGATGGATTAAAACTTGGTGGATTGAACGGGTACATCATCGTCCAAGACTTCGTCGCGCGTCGCATCCATCCTCTTCAACAGCGAGCCAACTTTGGCTTTGAGTACTTGGGTACGAAGGACCCGGGTCGTCATGATGCTGAGCAGCTGCCTGATCATGAGATCCTGAGGAGGGTGAACCGACTACTCAAGAGTCGTGAACACCTTGTTCCGATGATGATGACATTCTGCGCCATTAACCCGCCTCCTCAGGTTAATAGTTGTCTTGTCTTTAAGATTCTTAGTAGGTATCATTCTGACTTGACTGAGTTCTCTTCTTATATAGGGCCAGGGAGGGATAACAATGATTGTCCGTCCCTGCCTCCGGCGACTGAAGAAGGCGGAGGCATAGTTCTAGGAGGTCCTATCCGAAGTGAGGACCTTCCGAACAACCCAAGCTCTCCTGATGACCTTGATTGGCTTGACACAGAATCAACTGACTCTGATGTCATGCTCATAGACCGGGAAGCTGAGAGCAGCCGGAAGAGGTCGCCAACTCCACTCCAAGAAGCCGGGGAACCTGTCCCGAAGAAGGCTCGCACTGGTAGGCGTCGTGCTTGTCGAAAAGTACTTTTGTCACCAGCATTGGCTGAAAAGCACTGTAATATGGGTGCTCCTGGTAAGGGGAAACCCGAGTACCTTGTACTCCTTTTGTTTTTGGATTTTGATAAACCCTTGTCTTATATATGTCTTTGTACCAGATACTGAAACAATCCAAGGGGCTCCAAGCAGTGCGGTCCCTGAGGAGGCTCCGACTCCAGACCCGCTACTGAAGAAACCTCTCTTGAAGTTGCCGCGGCCATTAAAGCTCGTAAAGTAAGTCACAGAATTTTACTTGTAGAGTGCTCGTATAGTTCTGGTACTAACATAGATCCTCATCCGTTGTAGGAAAACGAAGCCGACTACAGTAGCCTCAGATGCGGTCCCTGAAACTCGGGCGGTAGAGGAGTCGGAGACGGTGGACAAAGAAGAAACCAGCACCCCTCCTGTCTTTAGTCAGGTAGATGCTGGTGCAGGCCGCTTAATAGCGTAATACCTGACGTCCAGTGTGGCGTGTGCCTTGTGTTATGATTCAAGATTCAATGATAGGGGTCGGCGCCCGCTTCCCCTTATATATCCGGGTGAAGCACGGCGTATACCGAGTCCTAGTCGGTTACAACAGAGGAGTCCTATTCTAATTACAAGACTTCCTTTAAGAACTCGACTAAGTTACAATGAGAGTCCTAATCCATGTACACTTCGTATCAAGTCTTTGGATCTCCCATGTCGCCCAGGGTTAGTCGGAGTAATCATCTTCTGATGATTTCTCTAAAACATTATCTTCTGGTTTCTCTTTGAGAATCTCCGAGTAATATCTTGAGAAATCTTGAGATGCTCTGTAGGTAAAAAACATCCATAGTGTGCACTTTTTCCTGAAAAGTGCACCCATAGGGTGTAGCCCCCGAGCCTCTTGTTATTTATAATAACTTTGAGGATCTTTTGAGCCTTTTCCGAGTAATCTTTAGCTAAGAAAAAATATTTCCTTTATAATATATACCCTGTAGCCCCCGAGCCTGAGTTCCGAGTACCTGAGTAGTCGGTACTTGAGGTCTCCAATATATCATCCGGGTAAACCATAAGGATGGCAATAAGTTAGAACATGACACTGATCTATATCTTTAATCCCTGCGAGTAATAAATATCCAGCTTTAGGTGGGTAATGTTTTCATCAAACATCCCTTTTCACCCCCACTGAAAAAATTACCACAAGGACAATCAATAATTGACCAGTGACTGTTTCAACTGTCCTCATTGATGATTCTTGTCGTGTTCTGCAACTGCAATACTTTTGTCATCTTGCTCTTGAAGTAGACACGTGAAGCTAACCCATCACTGAAGCCAGGCTTCACATGTGCAACAGTGCGCAGAAAAGTTTATTGCTCTCTGGTTACTTACATTCGTGAACTGCGTCCATGGACCAGGAGCGGCTGCCTATAAATACCCTGCCTGGGGAGCAAGGAAGCCACACCTTGCTAAGTGTATGACTTCTCTTAGTCTCTTGAGTGTTATAGTATCTGTGGCGGAAATGTCTGAGCCCCCGGGTGTCTTCCTTATGTAAGATAGTTGAGGTGTCTAGAAGAACTCTTGTGAAGGGACCATCCGTCAGGGTGGTTTCCATGTGGTCGTGAGCAGAGGGATACAGAGGTGCGCCTAGAAGAACTCTTGTGACTCCCGCATCGCGGGCAACCTCGGGGTCACAGGTTGTCAAAAGGCGCTTGGGTTAGGGCCTACTACCGAGTTCTTTGTGTACTGGGGTAGAGCCTTGAACCCACCTTGGGATGCACTGAAAAGATAGTGTCTACCCAAGGTTCTCTGTCTACTTTACTGCATCTCACTGAACCCAGTCCTTGGTGCGGCGTGCATCAAGATTCTGTACCTTGATTACAAGAGTAGCGTTTTACATCCTGAGTAAACTTGTACTGGAAGCTGTTGTATCTCAAGATGTATTCGTGTATCTCCGTTGTAATTCTGAGTAATAATTAATAAGATCCGGGTACTGTTGACATTTCTTAGCGTCGCTACTAAGAATAGAGTTTGAATCTATCCCCGGCAACGGCGCCAGAAATGCTTGTTGACATTTCTTAGCGTCGCTACTAAGAATAGAGTTTGAATCTATCCCCGGCAACGGTGCTAGAAATGTTTGTTGGTATTTCTTATGTCTATTGGATAATTCCGCAAGCGCACAGAACATACCGTTGTAGCATTTCACCCAGGAGTATTCCAGGGTATCGTATTTATCCACAGGGAAACAATGGTTAAAGAATGTGATAACTAACTATCATGTATCCACTAACTAATATACCAACTAAACCAGAGTGGGGGTAAGTGATATATATGATAAGAGAAGTGACACACAGGAGAGGTCCCAAAGATAAAAGAGTAGTCTAGCGAGCGAGGAGAACAACGAGCGAGCCTAAGGTTTCCAGAGATCTATCTCTACTTCCATGGTTCTAACTTAGCAAGACATGTTATATCAAGCAAGATCAATGTTCATACACAATTGCACTTCGGGACACTAAGCCACTTAGCAACAGAAAGGGATGAGAAGGGTGCTAAGCCGCCTAGCACAAGAAGACCTACGTTTTAATAACTTGCCCGCACGTGGTGGAATCAAAGCCTAGATAGGTCTGTCACCCCTACTAGGTACCACAAACAAACCGTGGAGTAAGCCACAGACACAGGCAAGCGTATAGTCTAGACACCACGTCTACACTACATCTCACTACTCTAATCCGACGTCCGGTGGAACTGATTAGAGCACCGGGTTAAGGGCGGTGAACCAGCGCAAAGGTGTACTACCATTATCTCGCTATCACATAACTATGACAATGCTAACAACCACTACAACATAACTAGTTATGTTGCAATAAAGTAAAGTACTAAGGCAAAGTAGAGAAGATAACTATATAAAATAACTCAAGTCTTACAAGGAAAGAAAGGAATACAAGAACCATACCAGACCTCCCGGAAGACTAGAGCTGAAGACCAGAGACTCACTCTAACTCCAAGCACTACTACTAGTACTACATCTTGAGAGAGAGTGGAGAGCTCCTCCTTGTGGTGTGTTGAATGAGAGGGTGAAGGCCTCTATTTATAGTGGAGGTGGAGTAGGGGCTACTCCGGTGCCACGTCAGTGATCCGCGTGGTCCTCCTCTCTTCACCCTTGGATCCACTGCCCTGACAACCGACTTGGATGAATGGCTTGGATATTCTTCACGTGTGAAACATGCACTTTGCCACCGACTTGGATGAGGGTCACCATGGGGTCGGCCGACACCTGTCCCTGACATGTGGGCTCGGGGTACATCTTCTAGAAGGTGCTGATGTCACCCTGATGAATAGTTCTGCTGGGTCCCACCAAGGGGGGGGGGGTCGGTCGACCCCCCTATGACAGGGCTGGCCTACCTTCTTCTCTCCCTTGGTGACCCCACATGTCATGGAGCAAGTCTTGTGAAGTTGGTTGCATTTGGTTTTCGGTGTGGACCCATGAATCCATGTGCTTCTCATCTTGCACCATTGAGCAAAAGCACATGCTTGATCCAATGGTTGATATTGGCTTGAACATGCTTCTCTTGGATCATACCATGTCACCATGGCCGAGGTGGCCCAATGGTGGGGTTGGCCGACCCCCTTGGTGGGCCCACCTGGCCTCATTTTGTTCATTTTGCCATCTCCTACAAGTTCACAAGCTAAGAGTACACGTGGAACTTATTAGTGATAAATATGCTCATGATATGCTATTCTTCCTTGAAACTGAGGCCTGTTGACGGTATTTTGATAAGGTAAAACATGCTATAACTTCCGTCAACAAGATCCCCCAAGCTTAACCTTTGCTCGTCCCAAGCAAATAATCAAACTTGGCCTCGGTGGATCAGTATTGTTGCTATGCATCACATTTCAAGAGTACCATGTGCACAACAAAGTTCTTCTCTTTGAATGGAAAAATTAGCTATGTAAATCACCCCTATTACCTTAGTACTCTATGGGGCTTATGGCTTTTCTTTTGTCTTAGGTGGTTGAAACATAGAACAGTTTGACTTGAGCACTAACTTTCTTGTTTTTAGCAAGTTTCATACCGGAGGTTTTGCAATATTTTTCAAAAGAAAGACTTAATGTTCCTCATATGGTTCTCTCATGTCGCTCAAATGGTGTATGATTCCTCACCAAGGCATATGATAAGTGTTGCCTTCTTTATTTCATCCTACTTCTAAACAGGCTTATGTGTAGCTTAAGGTAGAGATGAAAGAAGATGGCATACTTACTTGCATTTTGTTGCGAAGTCAAAGCTCAGATCCTTGAAGAGAAGTGTCATACTCCCAGATCAAGATGTGCAAGTGTGTGGTGTATGGTGGACTAGATTGCTTCTTTATTTGATAAGATCTATCTCTCTATTTTATTTTTCTTTTTCTCTCTTTTCTAATGAGACATGGCTAGCATTTTTTTTGTTTTTTTCATGGACTTTCACTTGTCCATCTTTTTTTCATCTTTATTTTGCCTAGCCTTTTGAGTCTCATCTCTCATCTACTAAATAATTGAGAGAGATTTCCTAACACTTGGAGTATGAAGCAACCTATTTGGTGGAAATGAAAGGCATGTTTTTGCGTACTTCCAGTGTAGAAGCAGCATGTATATGAGGTGTGTACGTGATCTTGATCTTAGGAGCATAAAAAGTCTCTTAACAAGGGTCAACAAGACTCAACAACACTCAATACAAAGCAAATAGCCCATGTAGAAGGTTTGTAAACATGTAAAGCATATATGGCTGTGGTAGGAATTTATCACCATTGAGGAACAATTAAAATTTTGATCATTTTAAGAATAAATTCTCCGGTAATCTATCATGCTTAGAACAATATTATAGCAGCTCTTGTCTCACTATATCATGTCTCTCAACAACTTAGACTTAGTTTTAGCACTTGCAACCCACAAAGTTTTTAGGTTCATGATGGTTTAAATGAGCTAAGTAATCCATACTTAGAGAAATACTAAGTTGTAAACTAGGCACTAGAGAAACATTAGCAAGGCAACTAGTCATCATTTCCATGGGGAAGATAGACATATATGAGACATTTGTGCTAAGGGGAATACTAAGCAAATATTTTTGGTATTTTCCTTTTTTTTAAAAAAAATGCAATGAGAAAACTAATTGAAACGTAAATAACTTAAGATACAGGACTTACCTTGGTGGGGGAGAGGATCTCCCCCAAGCTTGGTTCTTGCCAATGCTCTTTGTGTTGCCATAGTGAGTGGGGGAGGGGTTCCTCCCCCAAGCTTGCTCTTTTCAATGTGACATGGTGTTGATGTTATGACTTGGATTGCACCATGGCCTTACTTTTATCACCATACCTGCACTTGAAACACTTGTACACCTTTCCACACTCTCCAAGTCAATGGTTACTCCCCATGATTTATACAACCAATACCTCTCACACGGGAGTGGTTGTTTGGTTATACAATCATGGTGAAGCATAAACAAAGACTAGTTTGGTCCATTTTAAGAATGTGTGAATAAAGTGTCTTTATATTATCAACCTTCTAAGTGTAGGTACATAGAGCATAAAGGCAAAACTTGCAAGAATAGAGAACAAGAAGCTCTAGAGACAAGAAAAGACTGCTCTGAAGAGCCTATTTCATGGGAGACATCTTGTCATAGATTTATCATGCAAGCTAAAGGCAAGACACATATTCTTTTTAGCAAAGGATAAAACATTATTAGTTCATCATTTTAAAGTTCTCACATAACGACATAGATCGTGAGCATCCAACAAAAGCATGAGATACAAGGTAGGATTATGAATGTCAATGGATTCAGGATATAGACAATTAAGTTGTCTAGTTTTAGCATGCTAGAAAGATTATCAATCCATTTTCAAAGTCATTATCCATACCTGGCTTGTGTAGAGGGTTCAAATCATGACACATGTAAGTGAGTCCACGTGGCAGAACCTTCATTTGCATTGATTATGGTTGGGCTCAAGCATCATACCTTGGTGTCATGAGCTGATGCTCCATTTATGAGCCTTGTGAGACACTCTTCGTACATCTTGATGGGCTTTTGCTTCCACTTGTTGCACCTTCTTGAGTATATCATGATTCGAATTACCTATCGGCAAGAGCTCTTAGTTTTGAGAGCCAATGAGTAGGAATTTCATCATTGATTTCAATCTCAAGCCTTGCTTCATCTCCAAGAATGATCTCATGACTTACCCACCGAAATTTTGATGTTTTCCTGCAGGGGTTAGTCCAAATGTACATCCAAATTCTATACAAGTAATTTTTAGTTCAATAATCAAACTAGGCACCATGCTTAATTTGATCAAGGAAGGCTAGTTAACCTAAGCACCATGCTTAATTTAAAAGCCTTTGGGAGTATACTCGCGAAGTAATCCAAAACCAAAGCATACATAGAATAGAAAAAGGAAACAAGAAGGACTACGCAAGATCCATTGAATAGTGCGTCTGAGCTTAAAAGGTGAAGCATAGGATCATTTTTTTATATTTTTTTATGAAAAAATGCAAATGAGATGGATGAATGCAATTAAACAAACATGTTATGGTTTTGGAAAGGAAATATAATCAATTTAAATGAATGATATGTATGAATTTGTAGGCATAGCCAAAGAAAGCAATATATGATGATTCAAGCAAACATGCAGTGGTATGAAATAAATAAAAGGATAACTCAAGGTTGCCTGTCGGTAGGGTCTCACATACCTTGAAAGACTCCCACAATCTGAGACATGATTGCGAGTGCTTTTGTTCCGTCACATGATGATATCATTTTGTCTTTGACGGTGGCCTTCTCTTCATTTCTACACAGGGTTAGAATGTATACATATACTCACCTGTGATATGGCAAGGCCAAGGTGTTGATGGTTCATCAATGATCAGGCATCCTAGGCTCCTTGATTTTTTTTCTTTTTTTTATCTTGTGGTAAAACACCGGAAGGTCGAGACGGTTGATGTCCTATTTATTCCACACTCAACAGAACAATGGTAATCCCACAATATCAAGTGGTAACATAGATTAGTAGACATCAATGTTAGTATCAAAATCTTTTGCCAATTGCTTCCCCGGCAACGGCGCCAGAAATGCTTGTTGACATTTCTTAGCGTCGCTACTAAGAATAGAGTTTGAATCTATCCCCGGCAACGGTGCCAGAAATACTTGTTGACATTTCTTAGCGTCGCTACTAAGAATAGAGTTTGAATCTATCCCCGGCAACGGTGCTAGAAATGTTTGTTGGTATTTCTTATGTCTATTGGATAATTCCGCAAGCGCACAGAACATACCGTTGTAGCATTTCACCTAGGAGTATTCCCGGGTATCGTATTTGACGGACCAGGATGTCAGAGATATCATCAGAAGATGATCCCTCCGACTAATCCTGGACGGCATGAGAGATCCGAAGACTTGATACGAAGCGTACTTGGATTAGGACTCTCACTGTAACTTAGTCGAGTTCTTAAAGGAAGTATTGTAATTAGAATAGGACTCCTCTGCTGTAACCGACTAGGACTCGGTCTGTGCAATGCTTCACCCGGATATATAAAGGGAAGCAGGCACGAGCTTAGAGGGAGGAACACTGAATTATAATCATACACAAGGCACACGCCGCACTGGACGTAAGGTATTACGCTATTCAGCGGCCTGAACCAGTATAAATCGCTGTCCCTGTGTACTCGCCGAGTCCTACAAACGCCGATCCCCACCGAACAAATCGTCTGAGATTACTCAAGACGAGTTGCCGGTTAACAAACACCGACAGCTGGCGCGCCAGGTAGGGGATTTCGGCGATTTGACGACCAAGAGCCCGGCGAACCACGACAACATGTTCTCGGCGGGATCAATTTTCGTTTTTGGCTCATGGACTTGCATCGCGGATGATCAAGGAAAGCTGCATCGACAACTTCACACTAATCCAGAAGTGCAAGCTACGCCAAAGAAGGATGATCTCGCTCAGAGCCTAGCAAACCTCGCAGTTCAAGATCCGCGAGATTCCGAGAGCCAACTTGAAGCACCCGACTCCTACTCGAACTCAAATTGGGAGAACGAAAAGGACCCGGAGATCAAACATGGCATCACCTTCGGACTACGGAACTCAACTCAAGACTTCCAAGACCTAGTTGACTCAAAGTTCAAAGAGTATCAACAGATACCTTTGACAGGAGCTCAGCAAGGACTCGTCTTCAGCTCTACCGAGGAGGGTAATATCGTTCATTGGCCAATACAGCCAGCTCCGGCTAGGTTGGTTGGCACAATCGATCAGCAACTTCCATACCAGTACGGACATCAGCTCCCCCTTGAGGAACTCGACACCTCAACAAAACTAATCTCTGGCACCTCTACTTTGGAATCAGTTACGCCAGGATCACCAAACCAGAGCTACACTCGTGAAGTCTTCATGGCGGGGCATCAGTCATCTCTACGACCACCGACCCCTCCAGATGTCTTCCAGGATGACGAAACTCCAAGTATGATATCTGACAATGATCCTGAAGGACCCGCAGAAACCGAGTCCTTAAAAGCTAAGAGAATTAGAAAGAATCAAGCGAAAGAAGCCCGCAGAAGGCGCGGAAACCACCACAAGGAGGCAGTCGACCGCTATAATGTACAACTCGAAGAATATAACACTTGGAGACGTCTAGAGGAAGACGCGGAAGATCGAGCTCGCGATCAACGTGACCAGGAGCATCAGTCACAGAACGAGCATAATTGTCGACGAGCCGATTGCTCCCGTAACCTCGAGCCCGAGTTTATGAGGGTCACTGGTCACAAGGTTTTCCAGACACCCTACCAGAATATCTTGGCCCTAGCCACAGAGATGGGAGCAAAAGACAATCGCACCCCTGAGGAAGAGCGACGATTGGTCATGCTTCAGACAACCGCGCTACAACTACAGGGACAGAATCTTGAGTCCTTAGCTGATGAGCAAGCTTCCTCCCACCCGAGCCAGAGGCGGCCTGTTCAAGAGCGACTCGGTCGAGTCCCAGCAAGGAGTCGTCTGGGCCACCGAGTACCTGACCAAGCTGAGGGAGGAGCTGAATCTTCATACAGAGGAATCGCAGCCATAGCATTGGATGCAGTCGACCGCTTCCCCTGCTTCTCCCAAAGGCTCCGAGCAGTTTTGTTCCCGCGAAAATTCAAACCCAGGAACTATTCAAAGTACGATGGGAAGACAGAACCTAAGCGATGGCTCAGGCTGTATGCTCAAGCAGTTGAGCTGGCCGGTGGAAGCAACGATGTCAAAGCACTCTATCTCCCAATGGCTTTGGAAACAATGCCGCTTGCTTGGTTCGACAGGCTCCAACCCGAGTCCATCGACTCCTGGGAACAACTCCATCGTATCTTCATCGAAAACTTTGCGGGCGTCCCAGAGAGATCAGATCCCCGGACTAAACTCAGAACCTGTAAGCAGCAAAAGAACGAATCAATGCGGGAATACTATAGGCACTTCTCAGAGATCCGCTCTACAGTATCCGACATCACAGATAGAGAAGTAATTGACCTATTTGGCAATGACATTTGCGAAAGGTACAATTACAAAGATTTCATCAAGCAGGACCCGACCACCGTTGACGAGTTCCATCGGGCCGTAAACTCCATGATGGCGACAGAAGAACGTACACAGGAGCGTTTCCCCGATAGAAACACGCAGGGTGATCGAGGGAACAACCAGAGAGGCAACCAGGCACCACAGCAAAACACCCGAAAAAGGGCAGGAGACAATACTGTTGCTGCCATGGAGCCTCAGAAGAAGGGAAACAAGCCATTCACCTTTGATGACTTGCTCGACGGACCGTGCCCTTTCCACCCGAAAACTGGACATCAGGCAAGGCACTGCCGACAACTCAAGGAGCGAGGCTTGAATTCTGACTTCAACAAAAACAAGAAGGACAAAGGCAAGAAGACGGCCGAGGACCCTCCGCAAGACACCGGTGGTTTCCAACACCCCAAAAGGGACTATCAATGTCATTTTTGGGGGAGTAACTACCAGTGACAGCAAGAGGCTTCAGAAACTTTCACTACGAGAGATCATGTCCACAGAACCATCAACTCCGAGATACCTTGACTGGTCTGAGCACCCGATCAGCTTCTCCCGGGTGGACCAATGGACCAGCGTCTCTAATGCGGGCCACTACCCGCTAGTCCTGGATCCCACGGTCGCTGGATTTACCTTGAGTAGGGTACTCATCGACGGAGGAGCAGGACTCAACGTCATCTTCGCAAGCACCCTACGCAAGATGAATCTAGATCTCGCAACACAGCTCACACCATCAAGTGCCCCCTTCTACGGCATAGTACCCAGAAAGGCGGTCGTACCACTCGGAAGAATCATATTACCCGTAACTTTTGGAACTCAAATCAATTACCGGACTGAGTACATCAGTTTCGAGGTAGCCGACTTCGAGTCATCGTATCACGCCATATTTGGGCGACCAGCTATCGCCAAATTCATGGCAGTACCTCACTACCCGTACCTTCTCCTGAAGATGCCGGGTCCTAAAGGAATCCTAACTTTCAGAGGTGACTTGAAGCGATCATTTGATTGTGACACAGAGGCTATCCAAATCGCTGAAAAAGCTCAACTCACCCAGGAGTTACAAGAACTCGCTCAGATGGTGCATAATACCAAGCCTGGAGATTCAGAAATCCCAACCAAGAAGGCGGGTACTATCTAACCATAAACAATAGTCTTTACAAAAAGCATCGACCTAGAAACCGGTGATTCCTCCAAGACGGCAGTCATCAGCGGTCATCTATCTGAAGAATAGGAATTCGCGCTCACCCAGTTCCTTAGAGCAAACAAAGATATATTCGCTTGGAAACCGGCTGATATGCCGGGAGTCCCAAGGAACTTGGCTGAGCACAAACTGGAACTAAAAGAAGGGTCCAGACCTATCAAGCAAAGACTATGACGATTCTCACCAGAGAAAAAAGAGGCAATCAAGAAGGAAATAGCCAAACTACTCGCAGCTGGATTCATCAGAGAAATCCTCCACCCCGAGTGGTTAGCTCACCCAGTGCTGGTGAAGAAGAAGAACTCTGTCGAGTGGCGCATGTGTGTCGACTACACAGACCTCAACAAACACTGTCCAAAGGATCCTTTTGGGTTACCAAGGATAGATCAAATAGTTGATGCTACCGCCGGCTCCGCTCTATTATCCTTTTTGGATTGCTACTCCGGGTACCATCAGATTGCACTCAAGGAAGAAGACCAACCCAAGACATCGTTTTTAACTCCTTTTGGTGCCTACTGTTATAAAACCATGTCCTTTGGGTTAAAAATGCAGGAGCCACTTATCAACGAGCCATCCAAGATTGTTTGGGTGACCAGATTGGCCGTAATGCAGAAGCTTATGTCGATGATTTGGTCATAAAGACAAAGGATCCGACTACTCTGATATCAGACCTGGAGGAAACTTTCAACTGACTACGCACATATCAATGGAGACTCAATCCCACAAAATGCGTCTTCGGAGTACCTTCGGGCCAATTACTCGGATTCCTTGTTAGCCATCGGGGCATCGAGGCTAGCCAAAAACAAATTACAGCTATCATCAACATAAAACCACCTACCTCAGTCAGGGATGTGCAGAAGCTCACCGGGTGCATGGTGGCACTAAATCGATTTATCTCACGGCTAGGAGAAAAGGGATTACCTTTCTTCAAATTACTCAAAGTCGGTGATAAATTTCAGTGGACGGAAGAAGCGGACAGGGCCTTTGAACAACTCAAAGGCTACCTTACCAATTCACCAATACTAACGCCACCCGAGCCCAGGGAACCGATGATGCTGTATATTGCAGCTACCACACACGTTGTGAGTACAGCAATCGTGGTGGAGCGTAAAGACGACAAGCACATCTACAACACCCAACGACCAGTTTACTATATCAGCGAGGTACTCTCCGACTCGAAGGTCAGGTACCCGCAAGTACAGAAACTGCTCTATGCATTACTCATATCCTCAAGAAAGTTACGGCACTACTTCGAAGCTCATGAGATCACGGTAGTCACGGATTTTCCTCTGGGAGAAATCCTCCATAATCGCGACGCCACTGGGAGAATTTCTAAGTGGGCACTCGAATTGGGGGCACTCAACATCAAGTTCACTCTGAGGAAAGCAATCAAATCACAGGCTCTAGCGGCTTTCGTCGCCCAGTGGACAGAGATACAACAGATTCAAGACAATGCTATTCCTGATCACTGGAAAATGTACTTCGACGGGTCCCTAAAACTCGGAGGAGCAGGAGCCAGAGTACTTCTAGTATCACCCGCCGGAGAGCAGCTCAAATACGTTCTGCAGATATTATGGCCAGCCACCAACAATGAAGCAGAATATGAAGCGTTACTCCATGGACTTAAGCTAGCAGTCACACTGGGTATCAGGCGACTCCTAATTTATGGTGATTCTTCCGTCGTAATTCACCAGGTCAACAAAGACTGGAATTGCATAAAGGAAACAATGAACGCCTATTGCGCGGAAGTCCACAAGCTGGAAAAATACTTTTCAGGACTCGAGCTCATTCATATTACTCGGGACCTGAACGTGGCAGCAGATATACTAGCAAAATTAGGGTCCGACAGAGCCTTGGTCCCTAGTGGCACCTTCGTACATGAATTATCCAAACCGTCAATCCAAGAGAAGGAAGAGGCTGAGTCAGCACCATCCTTTGAGGTCTTATGCCTAGCACCTGACTGGACGCAGGTGTTCATTGACTATTTCAAAGAACATAAACTACCAGGTGACAAAACTACCGCAGAGCAAGTTACCAGACGTAGCAAAAACTATGTCTTAGTCGGGGACAAGCTATATCGACGCGGAGCTTCATCAGGAGTCCTCCTCAAGTGCATTTCACCAGAAAAAGGCCGGGAAATCCTAAATGAAGTCCACTCTAGGTGCTGTGGTAATCACACAACTTCAAGGACACTAGTCGGAAAAATCTTTAGGTCAGGATACTACTGGCCCTTAGCCCTAAAAGACGCAGAAGACTTAGTCCGCCGCTGTCAATCATGCCAGTTCTTTGTCAAGCAGCAGCACGTACCTGCACATGAATTGATCTGTATCCCTCCGTCATGGCCCTTCTCATGCTAGGGACTCGATATGGTGGGTCCCCTCAAGCGTGCCCCAGGCGGATTCGAATACATCTACGTCGCAATCGACATGTTCACAAAGTGGATCGAGTACATGCCCTTGGTCAAGTTCAATGCATCTAAGTCAGTACAGTTCATGCAGAGCATCTTTCACCGCTTTGGGATGCCGCACAGAATCATCACTGACCTCGGGACCCCTTTCACGGCTACTGAATTCAAGTCATGGGCCAGCAACTGCGGAATCAAGATAGATTATGCATCCGTAGCTCATCCATAGTCCAACGACCAAGTTGAACGAGCAAATGCCCTGATTCTCGCAGGATTGAAACCAAGACTTTTTGATCTCCTAAAAGATCACGGTGGAAAGTGGATCGAAGAATTGCCTAAAGTAATCTGGGGACTACGGACACAACGAAGTTGGGCAACAGGCCAAACTCCTTTCTTCCTGGTATATGGAACTGAAGCAATCCTTCCGGCTGATTTAATCTGGAATGCCCCACGAACAGAGCAGTATAACAAAGGTGAAGCTGATGACACCAGACGGCTAGAAGTCGACAGCCTAGAAGAAGCCCGATTAACCGTACTATTTCAGTCAGCAAGGTACCTTCAAGGGATGAGACGCTACTATGACAAGAACGTCCATCACCGAACTTTTCAAGTTGGCGACTTGGTCCTAAAGAAAATCCAAAATACGACAGGGCGCCACAAGCTTATGAGTCCTTGGGAAGGCCCCTATATTGTATCCAAAGTAACAAGACCCGGGTCCTTTGAGCTAGTCACTGAAGATGGATCTCCATTGCCAAATTCATGGAATATTGAGCACTTGAAGAAATTCCATACTTAAGGACTACGCTACAACTTCGACTCAGGGCAATTGTATTTATTAGTCGGATATTAATAAAGTTTGGAGTTCATCAAAAACAAGAACTTTGCAAGTTATCCAAGCTTTTTTCCTATACCTCTTTTCGACTATTCAGTCGTATAAAAGCCTTTGCAATAGCAGGGCTCGCCACCGACTACTATTACTCGGATGGATTGGTTCAGCGGTAACCATACTTGAGTTACGAGCCTCGAGCTCAATACAACTCACAAGGTAGTACGGCTTAATACCCGGCTATCAGCCTATAGCGAATATGGAATCCACCATAGTGGGGACTAGTTCCTATAAGGCGTAACAAGGCGGGACAATACTCATCTTGTTACATATCTCCTGGACAGAGGTCCACCCAACTTCGCACCTAAGCTGCGATCCCCAAGAGGATACGATCCACCCAAAAGGAACCAACGTTACGGTCCTTCAAGAGGTGCCTGATCGGAATTATCCCTTGAACAAGGTTACTAAGAGTAGTACCCGGGCAGGACTACGTTCTCTACACAATCGCTAGAGAAACAAAGTCATATGACCCACACCAAAGTGCTAAGAGAGCACTCGGATAGACTCGTCTAATTAGACGCCTAGTCATACATCCACATTAAACTCAACCCATTTGCCGCAGAAATTTCCCGCAACATGGAATTGATCACATATGAAGTCTATGAGATTCAGAAGTAACCAATATCTTTGATACTTCATAACAATTGTTTTCAGGAGATACAAGCTGCAAAAACTAAGGAGTCTAAACTACTCCACAAGATCTAAGATCTCCGAGTACTCCTCCGCAGCAGTCTTCACCTCCTCTTGCATCGCCACAAGGTCCTCGTCGCTTTTGCCATCAGGAAGGGTCATCATAGCGGACAGATCGAAGGACGGCAGATGTAGCCGCAGCGTTGCCATCAGACCCTGCACCACGGAGATCGACATATCTTTAATGTATTGAGCCAGCCGCCCGGGTGCAGCCTTGGCTCGCTCAATCAAAGTCTCCTCGACTCCTACTGGCGCCAGAATCATGTTGAGGAGAGGCTCGACAGCTTGCTCTAAAGCCTTCAGGGAATCTTGCGAATCCTTCGTAGACTTCAAAGCCTGCAGAAGGTCCCGGTCAGCACCCTCACGCATCAATTTGGCTTCCTGAAGAGTATTTTGCGCATTAGCAAATACCTCCTCAAGTTTTGCCTCCTTCCAGTTGAACGCATTCTGCCATCCTGAAGCTAGCTTATTCGCATCTGCATAAGTATCAGTCGGTTATCACATAATCAGATTTACACTGTGGAATCGACTGACACGAAAAACTACAAAGTTTACCTTCAAGCTGCTTTTTGGAAGTTTTCTTCAGCTCCTTCATCTTCTGCTCCATGGAAGAAGCCTTGGCTATCAGCCCAATCTCACGGTCGTTAGCAGCATCACGATCCGCTACCACTCCCTTGAGGTTGATTTGAAGTTCATTAATGCGGTTATGGAGGACCTAGGTGGCAACCTTTTGACTAATCCGATCCTGGGCAATGTAGTCCCGGAGCTCTTGATTCTCACAAGACATCTCCTGGCGAATCCGGGTAACTTGGTCCTTAACCTTGCAGTCAAAGGCCTATAGCACAGTAATATTGTGAGTACTCAGATGAGTTTACAGCGCAAAACGAAGAGACTAAGAATCGTATCTCAACAAACTGGAGAAGAGCTTCAACAGGAGCCTTCACCTGCTCACTCAACTCCTTCAGCCAGGTAAGGTCCTGGTTATACCCAGACACGTCAAGAGTCGCTCCTTGGCGCAAGAACTCGGGCGCATCTAAAGACCCTCCCGGTTGATGAGCTAAAGCCTCTGCATGAATGTCCATCAGGACCATGTCCAGGGTAGGTTCGTCCGGCTGTCGTGTACGAAAAGACCAATCATTCCACACTCGGTCAAACTCCAACTGAGCCGGAGAATGAAAGATGGAGAACGGCCAACCAACCTGAGGCAATGGGAGAACATCTGCATCAGGAGCCACATCGGCCTGAGACTTGGACGAAGAGGAGCCAGGCAGCAGATCTACCTGACTAAAGGATGGCGGCACGCTGGAGTCATCCCTAGCCAGCGGCCCCGACTCCTCTACCGCCTGAGGATCAGGAACGGCACTCGAGGTCGTTGCACCTGGTTTTGCTTTCCTACAAGCAAACAAGTATTCATGTCAGTATCAGAAATCTGTGAACACTCCACGAAAGCTGAGTACCTACTTCACGAGCTTTAGTGGTTTCGGCATCTTCAAGAGAGGCTATTTCAGAAGCGGATCTGAAGTCAGAGGTTCTTCAGACACTGCGCTGCTTGAAGTCCCTTGGGTCGTCCCAGCATCTGATACAACGACATATATAAGACAAGAGATCATCAACACTCAAAAGGATTGCAAAGTACTCAGGTTTTCCCTTACGAGGAGCACCCGGATTACAGTGCTTTTCAGCCAGAGCTGGTGACAAAAGTACTTTTCGAACAGCACGACGCCTACCAGTACGAGCCTTCTTTGGGATAGTTTCTCCGGCATCTTGAAGTGGAGTCGGTGACCTCTTCCGACTACTCTCGGCTTCTGGGTCTATAAGCATGACATCAGAGTCAGTTGAATTTGTGTCAAGCCAGTCAAGATCCTCAGGAGAGCTTGGTTTGGTGGGAAGGTCCTCACTTCGAATAGGACCCTCCAAGGCTATGCCTCCGCCTTCTTCAGTCGCCGGAGGTAGGGGAGGACAATCATTGTTATCTCTCCCCTGACCCTATAAAACAGGACACTTAGTCAGGTCAGAAGGATATCTATTTGGAACCTCGAAGACATGCCAAATCAATTACTTACTTGAGGAGGAGGATTAATGGCGGAAAAGGTTGTCATCACTGGAGCAAGATGTTCACGACTCTTAAGCAGCCGGTTCACTCTCCAGAGGATTTCGCAATCTGCTAACTGCTCAACAGCATGACGCCCCGGGTCATTCTTACCCAAGTATTCAAAGCCAAAGTTGGCTCGTTGCTGAAGAGGATGGATGCGTCGTGCAACAAAGTCTTGCACAACAGTAAACCCGGTCAGCCCGCTGACTATCAACCCGTCTATCATATCAAGGAGGGGTCGGATAACTTCCACTTCTTCAGGTGTGGGCTTCTCCTTCCATTCACGGCACTTCTGTGGTGGCCATCCATCATGACGACGAAGAGCTGGGGGTGGGTTACCCATGTAGAACCACCCAGCAGCCCAGTCTCTTACTGAGTCCGACAACTCAACAGTAATATATTCACTAGCTACTTCCAATCTAACTTGGAGGCTAGCCCCTCCGACTACTTCGATGCTAACATCACTGGGTTGACACTTAAACCAGAAGAAGTAGAGGAATAGAGTAATAGAGGGGAATATCCCCAGAAAAGCTTCACAAAGATGGGTGAAGATTGCAATATGAAGAACTGCATTGGGAGTAATATGGTTCAGAGTCAAACCATAGTAATGCAGCAATCCACGAAGGAAATCAGAAGCAGGAAGCCCCAATCCCCGCTCCACGAAGGATTTGAACATCACGATCTTCGTGGTGTTGGGGGCAGGAGCGCGATGGTCAGTGGGTACCTTCCATCCATCAAGTGGTTGCGCCCGTAGCAATCCTTGCTGCGCCAGGAACGCCAGTTCAGCCAGGGTGGTGTCCGGTTTCTTCCATGCCAAGACATCAGTTGGCGGGTTCGGATGCTTAGGCTTTCCGGTGATGGTGATCCTAGGTTTCTTCTTGTCTGCAGCAGACAGCCTCTTCGGACCCATTTTGGTGACGAGTGATTTTCTACGCATCAACTGAGGAATTGGCTAAGGGATTTCTAGCTCTGAAGGCAATGGCTTGATGCAAGCGTGAAGAAAACACAAGCCCGGTGGTGGCTTATTATAGATCTGTTTTGGTAACCGTTCATCTTTCTTAAACGGCGTCATGGAACCGTCTAAAACCCTAACGGCTGGGAGTACGTGCCAGACGGCGTTAGAGACAGAGAACAGGAATACAATAAACAGACAAGTTTCCTTCTTTCATAAGATACATTTAGTACTCGGAGAAAAGAACAGAGGACTCGGAAAACATTCCAAGTACCCGGATATTCATTATTAGTACTCGGAATTACAACAGAGATACATGGCAACATCTTGAGATACAGCAATTACCAGCACAAGTACAATCAGGATGTAAAACGCTACTCTAGTGTAATCAAGGTACGAGCCTTGATGCCTATTGCACCAAGGACAGGGTTCAGTGAGACGCAGTAAAGCAGACACAGAACCTTGGGTAGACACTATCTTTTCAGTGCATCCCAAGGTGGATCTCAGGCGCTATCCCAGTACTCAAGGAACTCCGGGCAAGGCCATCACCCTCGGCACCCTTTTGACAACTTGTGACTTCGAGGTTATCTACGAGTGGTAGTCACAAGAGTTCTTCTAGGCGCACCTCTATATCCCTCTGCTCGCGACCACTTGGAAACCACCCTAGCGGATGGTCCCTTCACAAGAGTTCTTCTGGGCACCTCATCTACTTTACAGAAGGAAGACACCCGGGGGCTCGGCCATCTCCGCTATCACTATTATAAACCTCATGGGACTAAGAGAAGTTCTACACTCCTAAAGGATATGAACTCCTTACTTTCCAGGCAGGGTATTTATAGGCAGATTCTTCTCGGTTTATGGACGTGGTTCACCAAAAACACTGACCGCTGGAGCAATAATTCAGCCAATGTACTATGGTGCATGTGAAACTCGGTACTAATAACAGAGGGGTTTCCCACACGTACTTCAAGACAAAGACGACAAAGTTTGCAGTTGCAGAAAACGACAAACATCATTATTACAGATAGTTGGAACAGTCACTGGTCAATTATTGCTGGCCTCATGGTAATTTTTATTCAGTGGGGGGTGATACGGGATGTTTGTTGAAAACATTACCCACCTGAAGCTGAATATTTATTATTTGGACGATTTAAGCAACGAATTGGTGTCATGTACCGCCTCCTCATTTTTCTTGTAAGGATTATTTAATTATATATTCCTGAAGATCCCAAGTGCCGACTACTAAAGTACACGGAACTCAGGCTCGGGGGCTGCAGGGTATAATCTATAAAGAAAATGTTTTTTCTTACCCAAGAGTTACTCGGAAAAGGCTCAAAAGATCCTCAAAGTTATTATAAATAACAAGAGGCTCGGGGGCTACACCCTATGGGTGCACTTTTCATGAAAAAGTGCACGCCATGGAAGTTCTTTACCTATGGAGCACTTCAAGATTTCTCAAGATATTACCCGGAGATTCTCAAAGAGAAACCAGAAGATAATGATCTGAGAAGATGATGAAGAGCTCGGGGGCTTGACGGACCAGGATGTCAGAGATATCATCAGAAGATGATCCCTCCGACTAATCCCGGACGGCATGAGAGATCCGAAGACTTGATACGAAGCGTACTTGGATTAGGACTCTCACTGTAACTTAGTCGAGTTCTTAAAGGAAGTATTGTAATTAGAATAGGACTCCTCTGTTGTAACCGACTAGGACTCGGTCTGTGCAATGCTTCACCCGGATATATAAGGGGAAGCAGGCACGAGCTTAGAGGGAGGAACATTGAATTATAATCATACACAAGGCACACGCCGCACTGGACGTAAGGTATTACGCTATTCAGCGGCCTGAACCAGTATAAATCGCTGTCCCTGTGTACTCGCCGAGTCCTACGAACGTCGATCCCCACCGAACAAATCATCTGAGATTACTCAAGATGAGTTGCCGGTTAACAAACACCGACAATATTTATCCACAGGGAAACAATGGTTAAAGAATGTGATAACTAACTATCATGTTTCCACTAACTAATAACCAACTAACCAGAGTGGGGGTAAGTGATATATATGATAAAGAAGTGACACACAGGAGGTCCCAAGATAAAAGAGTAGTCTAGTGAGCGAGGAGAACAACGAGCGAGCCTAAGGTTTCCAGAGAAGATAACTATATAACAATGCTAACAACCACTACAACATAACTAGTCATGGTTAGGGCGGTGAACCAGCGCAAAGGTATACTACCATTATCTCGCTATCACATAACTATGACAATGCTAACAACCACTACACCATAACTAGTCATGTTGCAATAAAGTAAAGTACTAAGGCCAAGTAGAGAATATAACTATATAAATAACTCAAGTCTTACAAGGAAAAAGGAATACAAGAACCATACCAACCTCCCGGAAGACTAGAGCTGAGACCAGAGACTCACTCTAACTCCAAGCACTACTACTAGTACTACATCTTAGAGAGAGAAGTGGGAGAGCTCCCCTTGTGGTGTGTTGAATGAGAGGGTGAAGGCCTCTATTTATAGTGGAGTAGGGGCTACTCCGGTGCCACGTCCGCGATCCGCGTGGTCCTCCTCTCTTCACCCTTGGATCCACCGCCATGACAACCGACTTGGATGAATGGCTTGGATATTCTTCACGTGTGAAACATGCACTTTGCCACCGACTTGGATGAGGGTCACCCATGGGTCGGCCGACCCCTGTCCCTGACATGTGGTCCCGGGGTACATCTTCTAGAAGGTGCTGATGTCACCCTGATGAATAGTTCTGCTGGGTCCCCACCAAGGGGGGTCGGCCGACCCCTATATGACAGGGCTGGCCCACCTTCTTCTCTCCCTTGGTGACCCACATGTCATGGGCAGTCTTGTGAAGTTGGTTGCATTTGGTTTTCGGTGTGGACCCATGAATCCTGTGCTTCTCATCTTGCACCATTGAGCAAAAGCACATGCTTGATCCAATGGTTGATATTGGCTTGAACATGCGTCTCTTGGATCATGCCATGTCACCATGGCCGAGGTGGCCTAATGGTGGGGTCGGCCGACCCCCTTGGTGGGCCCACCTGGCCTCATTTTGTTCATTTTGCCATCTCCTACAAGTTCACAAGCTAAGAGTACAGGTGGAACTTATTAGTGATAAATATGCTCATGATATGCTATTCTTCCTTGAAACCGAGGCCTGTTGACGGTATTTTGATAAGGTAAAACATGCTATAACTTCCGTCAACAGGTACTTAGAATGTTTTCCGAGTCCTTTGTCTTTTCCTCCAAGTACTAAATGTGCCTTGTGAAAGAATAATGTTATCTGTTGTACGGGTTGCCTGTTCATTGACTCTGACGCCGTCTGAAACGTCTCCCAGCCGTTAGGGTTTCAGACGGTCCCATAACACCGTTTGGAAAAGGTGAACGGTTGCCGAAATAGATCTATAATAAGCCACCATTGAGCTTACAGTTTCTTCATTCTTTCATCAAGCCATAGCCTTCGGAGCAAGGAATCCCATAGCCAATCCATTAGTTGATGCGCAGAAAGTCCCTTGTCATCAACATGGTCCCAAAGAAGCAATCCACAGCCGAGAAGAAGAAGGCGAAGATCATTAGCGGGAAGCCACGCCACCCATGCCCTCAAACAGATGTGCTTGCTTGGAAAGCACCGGATACCAGAGAATCGGAGCTAGCTTTCCTGGCGCAACAAGGATTACTCCGGTCGCAGCCAATAGACGGGTGGAGGGTACCTACTGATCATCGCGCGCCAGCTCCTAACACGACGGAGATAGTGATGTTTAAGTCTTTCGTGGAGCGTGGATTGGGGCTTCTAGCATCTGATTTCTTCAGAGGATTGCTGCACTATTATGGTTTGACTCTCAACCATATTACTCGCAATGCCTGCTTCCACATTGCTATCTTTGCTCATCTGTGTGAAGCTTTTCTGGGGATTTGCCCCTCTTTTACTCTTTTTCGTTATTTCTTCTGGGTTAATGTCAACCCAGTGATGCGTGTGTAGAAGTAGTCGGAGGAGCTAGTTTCCAGCTTAGGATAGAAGTAGCTACTCAATATATTTCTGTAGTATTGTCGGAATCTGTCCGAGAGTGGGCTAGCGGATGTTTTACATAGCCAACCCGCCGCCGGCCCTTCGTCGTCATGATGGATGCCGCCCCAGAAGTCCCACGAATGGAAGGACAAGATCTCTGCTGAAGAGGTAGAGACTATCCAACCATTGATCGATGTCATAGCGGCATTGAAGCTGAGTGGATTGACTGGTTATACCGTCGTCCAAGACTTCATTGCGCGCTGGATCCATCCGCTGCAGCAGCGAGCCAATTTTGGCTTCGAATACCTTGGTGTGAAGGACCCGGGCCGACATGATGCTGAACAATTTTCCAACCAAGAGATTCTGAGGAGGATGAACTGGCTATTGAAGAGTCGTGAACATCTTGTTCCAATGATGATGACTTTCTCCACCATCAACCCTCCTCCAGAGGTAAGTAGTTGGGGTATCCGTCTTTTAGATTCTTAATAGATATCCTTCTGACTGGATGTTATCTTCTTCTTCGTCATAGGACCAAAGGCAGAATAATAATGACTGTCCTCCCCTACCCCCGGCGACTCAAGAAGGCGGAGGCATTACTCTCGAGGGTCCCATTCGAAGTGAGGACCTTCGCCATGAGTCAAGCTCTCCTGTTGATCTTGACTGGTTAGACTCAGACTCGACTGACTCTGATGTCATGCTCATAGATCCCGAAGCCGAGAGTAGCCGGAAGAGGTCTCCAAGTCCAATCCAGGAAGCCAGAGATCTAGTCCCAAAGAAGGCTCGCACTGGTAATCGCCGTGCTTGTTGAAAAATCCTTTTATCAACAGAATTGTCTGAAAAGCACTGTAATACAGGTGCTCCTGGTAAGGGAAAACCCGAGTAGTTTACAAACTTCATGCTTTGGATTTAATAAACCTTTGTCTTATATCTTTGTTTGATGTAGACGCTGAGACGACGGCTCAAGGAGCTTCGAGTGGAGCTGCTACTGAAGAAGTTCCTTCCCCAGACCCACAGCCGAAGAAGCCACTCTTGAAGCTACCGCAGGCGTTGAAGCTTGTTAAGTAAGTCATATTACTTGTCTTTAGAATGCTCATATGCTTTCTAGCATTATTATGAACACTCGTCTGTTGTAGGAAAGTGAAGCCGATCGTTATATCCTCAAGTAGGGCTACCGAAATCCAGGCGGTGGAGGAGTCGGAGGCACAGGACAAAGGCGGATCCAGCGTCCCTCCTATCTCTAGCCAGGTGAATACTCTGCCAGGCTCCTCCCCATCTGGTACCCGGGTCGATACAGCACCTGAAGTGGACGTGCTTCCCTTGCCTTAGGTTGGTGTTCCATATTTGATCTTTCGCTCTCCCGCTCAATTGGAGTTTGACCGAGTGATGAACGAGTGGTTTTTTCTCACTCGACAGCCTGATGAACCTATTCTGGAGATGGTTCGAGCTGAGATCAATGCTAAAGCTTCAGATCCTCCGCAGGAAGAGTCCGAGACTGTCCCTGAGTCCTCTCGCCAAGGGTCAAGACTTGAAGTCGTGGAGTACAACCCGGATCTCGTTCGGCTGAAGGAGTTGAGCGAGCAAGTGATGGCGCCTGTCGTAGCGCTTCGACAATTTGTTGAGGTAACTCTTTTGAAATCCTTGTTGCATTTTGTTATCGCATCCGAGTACTTTATATTGCTATCTCCGTGCAGGGCTTTGATGTAAAAGTGACTGAGCAAATCACTCGTATCCGCCAAGAGCTTTCTCTTGAGAATCAACAGCTCAAAGACTACATCGCTCAGGATCGATTAGCCGAAAAGTACCACCCAAGTCCTTCATAATCGCATCAACGAGCTTCAAAACAATCTTAAGGTTTTTATTGATGAGCGTGACGTGGCAAATCAGCGGGAGCTTGAGTTACTCGGGAAGTATGCTGCCTCACTCAGAGCAGAAACTTAAGGATTTTGTAAAGTCTTCCAAGAAGCGCTTACTGGTAGGTCAAAAGTACTTTCCGGGTTCCTTATTGCTTTGTAAATCTTTGATACTCATCCGATTGTTATGTCTTTCAGATTTTAAAGACGCTGGCCTGGATGGCAAACTGCTTCACCGGAAGAAGCAGAGCTTGAGGAGGTATTTGCTAACGCGCAGAGTACTCTTCAAGAAGCCAAACTGATTCGTAAAGATGTTGACCGAGACCTCCTACAAGCTTTAAAGTCGACCAAGGAGTCACGGGAAGCTCTGGAAGCAGTTCAAGCGCAGTTAAAGGAGTCCCAAGAGTCCTTGAAGACTTCTCTGGATTCTTTGAAGTCATTGGAACTTGCTGTAGAGCCCGTCCTGGATATGATTCCACGTTCAGAAGGAGCTGAAGAATCTTTGATTGATCGAGCCAAAGCTGCACCCGGGCGGCTGACTCAATACATCAAGGACATGGCGACTTCGGTGGTGTGTGGTTTGCTGGCAACGCTACGACTGCATATGTCGTCTTTTGATCTGTCCTCCATCATGATTGTTGACACTGGTTATCTATTAAAATTAAAGGATAACTAAATATAAAAAGGGCATGAATTCAATCACCAACAAAGGTTTAGGGTTTTAATTGACAATATTCCACGAGTTTTGGTGAATTGTGATTCTGCAGGGACTAAACCAGGAAACCAGCACTGATTGCTTCCCCTAGA
The DNA here is from genome assembly GCA_009763385.1 of Coix lacryma-jobi var. lacryma-jobi. NCBI lineage: Eukaryota > Viridiplantae > Streptophyta > Magnoliopsida > Poales > Poaceae > Coix > Coix lacryma-jobi. The sequence goes on from CM019824.1 coordinate 125,006,083, forward strand.
AGGAAACTGACGCGAGATAACGTAACCGGCACGTCAGGAATATTATAGAAGACTCCAGAGGACACCAGGAGGTGGGGCACCGTGGGACCCTGCCAGGTGGGACCGACCGGTCCCACCAGGAGACCGACCGGTCTCCCCCCGGGCCCGCTGGCTTCCGTCTTCTGCAAGCTTCCTCCACCGCCTCCTAGGATGCATCTCCAACATCCCTGAAGTCGGTTTGATCCAACGGCCACGATTGATCCCTCAGGGCTATATAAGCAACCCCAGACCCCCCCTCTCCAGGCATCTCCATCTTCATTATTCATCTCCACATCAGAAACTAGGGTTTCAATTAGAAGTAGAGGTCCCTCTAGATGAATCTCTTCTAGTTCATCTAGTTGTAATCGAGAGCTAGCTATCAAGTAGAAGACTAGTTACCCCTCTATTTAGGATTAAAACCTAGTCTTTACTAGAACTAGAAGAGAAGAGAGAGAGGAAGAGATCAAGAAGGAGCTCCAGCATGTCGGATCAACTTCTTCATCTTGTACCTGCGGATTCAAGTTCATCATCAACTTGCTTCAGCGATTGTTTCGGTAATCAACGTCTATATTTAAGTTTGAGCCATTGTTCTCATTATTCTTAGGTTTTATGATCTCTCTTTGTGTACTTTAACTCTAAGTTGCTCTAGAGTTAGAGTAGTTGGATAGTGTAAGCGTGCTGCTTAGACTTGATAGCTCATCATATATGCCTCCTATAATGCCGGTAGTAGTGGTTGTTCGCAAGGGTGACTCTTATAGCCTTGTTGATTCTTCTATAGTCCACTTACCCGTGTGTAGGCTCGGTAGGATTATACATTTGCATAAAGACATACTCTGTTTGTGACCTTTTATGGCAACTTCCCCACTAATAATATAAACATATCCCTCTTAAATTGGAATTAGAAAACCTTAGTGATCCCCTCTATACTTCTAGATTCTCCGTCCTTGTTAGCTACTCACGGGTTAGACTTTAAGACCTAACACTATCCGTTCCTTTGGGTTTGATATTAAAACTGGGTTACTCCGGTGAAGTGCTACATCGGTAGATCTTATCTGTGCGCTTGCCGGGGATCGGTAGATCATCTTAAGTCTTAGTTTAACCTTGTAATCATACTTTTATCTTTTTCCTTTTGTCCCAATCTTTTCATTATTTTTGTTTTCATTCTTATGAATGTTGTTTTTAATTCCACTCTTATCTATCACTACCCCATGAGCAAGAATAACCAGTAGAATCCTTATACCCCATCATAATACCTGGTTATGAGCTATGCCTACTTTCTGCTGCACTGTCCTTGGTAATGAGCATAGAAATATAATTATGAAAATATTCTTCGGTATTCTTGTCACTAACCTTTCCAGGTCTGGAACAGAAAAGAACGAAGGAAACAACAAACACAAGGTATGTCCCCATCAATCATCATGCAACATTGAATTACATTGACCCAATCTTGATTTGTGCAAAATCCAAGCTTGGGGAATAAGCTTTCTAAGAATATTTCTTGCCATGTTGCTATGTTGGTTGTCCCTACCTTTAGGATATGCTCATATACTAATCATACTCTTTCATCACCATCTGAATAAATCTCTACAATGCTTTCATGTTATACTTTATTTGCTATAGTATATTCTTTGATTTTGAAGTATTATCATACACCTTTTAAATGCATGGAGCTTAGTTTTAATTGTTTTCATGAATTAAGTACATGGTGTCTGGTTTGATTCTTGAGCTAAAAGGGGTGCTTTGATTTTGAGCTAAAAGGTGTGCTGCTTTAAACCTCTAAGGCTTTTAAATTCTTATGGTGCTTTTAAATGCCTTCCTAGATCAAATTAGACGTGGTGTCTAGGTTGATTTCTGAACTGATAGTATTCTATAGTAGATATTGGATATTTTTGTTGGACTAACCCTGCAGGGAAACTTTCATTATCAATTTGGGTAAGTCCTGAGATGAACTCACACCGGAGATGAAGCAAGGCGTACAATGAACTTCAACAACTTTGCACAATGAAGACTCAGCTCATTCATCATGATAAAGAACTGTGAGTATCAAGTTTATTTATTTTGTCTTCTACTGCAAGTTATGCCTTGAATCATGCAGCAAACACATACTAGTCTATGCTAAAGTAATCCTAAAAGATCTTTTTATTAGCATAAATGCAAATACATAATTATGGATAACAACCCATGTTTTCAAATTCTTGCAATCCTTCGGGTATATGTCCACTAACATTACACAGGAGAGAGATTTTGTTCATCCATGGTTTGGTCTGAACATTGAAGATCCAAACTCAAGCCATAAACACACAAACCTACTCTCAGGTCATGATGTACTGGCAATAGCCTTAGCTTTGAGTCTTGCTTGGGCACTGATGACAAACAGGATGCAACTTACCTTGTATGAGACAACTATGCCTGCAACCATCATTGACCAAGACATCAAGACAAGAAGTGGGAAGTTATCCTGTTTTTCTAATCAAGAGCTAGCTTGGGAGACAAGATGGTACCACTACAACAATAGCAAGATCTACAAGTCAAACACATGAACATGTTGTTGGGAGTCCATCTACATCACAAGCCAGCCTGGGAGAGACAATTCTGTTGTCTAGATGTGTTTCACAATCAAAGGGTGGAAGGAAACCCAACATGAAGGGACTGACCGAGAAGCTACCGAAAGCGACCAGAGGGGGGGGTGAATGGGAGCTTTAAAATTTCCTTGCGGAAACTAGATGCCACTGTCCCAAACTCAACCCCAATGCAAACCCTAGCCGACAAGTGTCCACGACCCTAGATGTAGGGTGGAATGCTTCCTAGAAGCACAGCGGGACACTAGACAACCCTAGAAAGCCAACCCAAAAGACGGAACTCAATCTGTTGACGAACGAACGAACCGCGAACGCATCGGCGCGAAACAGCTACGACCGGACTCTGGCCAGCGTTCCGGTCAGCAGGACCGGACGCGTCCGGTCGTCCAAAATCGGCTCTTGAACCTTACTGTTCGCGACCGGACTCACGAGTACGGAGCGTCCGGTCGTGTACAGTGCGTCCGGTCGAACCCAAAGCCAGGAACAGTGCAAGCGTAGCGTCCGGTCGAAATGCAAACAGAGCGTCGGTCGAGAGCGTCCGGTCAGTACGCAGAAAAGCTTGGCGCCGTGCTCAACGACCGGACTCTTAAAGCGTCCGTCCGTCAGCCCGACCAGCGTCCGGTCCACCCCGCGATGCACTGAAACTCCGGCGATCAACCCGATCTCCTCCGAGTCAAGTGCTCTAGGCTTGGGATTCGATCTGAGGAGTCACAAGGAGTTAGTGAGCTATCTCTAAGAGATCATGGCTCCGAACCTATAACTCCAAATCGGTGAATCGAAGGATTCGTGGAAAGAAGAGAAGAGACCCGAAACTAAAACTTGATCGATCTCCTAGACCGTGAGGTTAGAGATGATTTCTTTCGGTGGAAAGAAGTGCCTCACGATCTAGAGCAACTTAGTTCAAACGGAATCGTAAAAGATGAACCGAGCACAAAGATCAAGCGACGGGAAAACTCAAGCACAAAGCAATCCGCGAAGAACATGATGAACATGAAATCAAAACGCGAATTGACACCAAGAGATGGGATCCAAGGTGAGGATACGGCCTCACTTCCTCGAATCAACAGTACACAGGTGGAGTCCCTCTCTGCGGATCTCAACTAGCAAAGCAGGGGATGGGAGAGTGGAAACCCTAGGTGCTAGGAAGCAAAACTGCGCTAACTGAGATAGGGAGGAGGGTGTCTCCCCGGACTACTTATACTACCTAGATAAGTCTATTTCCTACTCTACCCCTCATACTGTATTTACAGAGCGGACCAGCCTAACCCTAAGGCTATTCTAGTCCACCCTCTGGTGGTAGGTAGATCCGACGGCACGCCCGCATGGTCTTCCCGTCGCCTCCACCCGCAACCTTCAATCGCCGCCACGTGCCGCCACCACTCTGCACCCCCGGTTTTGTGGCCCAAACCGGGAAACCAGCCTTTTCCATCAGCCCCCGGTTTTGAGGCCCAAACCGGGAAACCAGCCTCCAGCCCGAGTTTTGTGGCCAAAACTCGGAACCCTCAGCGCCCGAGTTTTGAGGCCCAAACTCGGAACCGGCCCACGCCCAGGTTTTGAGGCTCAACCTGGAAACCGTCGCGCCCAGGTTTGTGTGCTCAACCTGAAACCCAGCACCCAGGTTTTGAGGCCCAAACCTGGAAACCGTCCGCCGTTGGTTTTTTCCGGGCTCTACCAACAAACCGGCGTCGTAGAGGGGATGCACGCCTGTGCACCCCTTCCACCGACATGATCGCACTTCTCCACTTGTCGCTGTCGCAGGCTGCCAGCCACCACAGCTGATCCTCCGGCCTCCAGTCATCAGTCCAAGTCCACGTCCGCCCTTCACCGTCCGATACATCGGCATGGGCACGTCCGCCGCACGGCACGCCCATCCTTCATCGCGCCCGGTCCGTCGGCACGGCACGTCGCAACTTGACCTTCACCCGCCATCGATCACTGTCTCCGTGCTCGACACCTGCACACACAGTCAAAAACATTGCATCATCTCCGTTGACAATCACTCATCACACAGAGACTCGGCATACACCCATGTATCCGCAATCTCCCCTTGATGAGTGCATTGTCAACTCCACAACAAATCATGAATAAGACCAACTGCAAGACATATTGATCTCCTACTCACCACTTTGATCAGTACAAACCACTAGATAATGCCCCAGTCGAGAAGAAGAATATGATCCACCACTCATTTTTGGAAGATCGTTCTCGAACACCATCAATGTTATCATCTTTGCCAGACCTGGAGAAGTCAACTTTTGGATCTTTCGCTGCATTCTTCAACATCTACATCACTTATGATCAGCCAAAGAGAAACCAAGAGAAGACCTCGAAGGGAGAAACCACGCCCAAGAATTGAGGAGGGCATCATGAAGGATGAAGTCACTGCCACCACAAGAGTTAGAAGATGGAGAGATAGTACCTAAGCTAGCAAATCAAGAGAAAACCGATAAGATCTCCATCATCTAGACACTGTTGAGAGGACAAATCTTAGTTGTGACATTACAAGACAAAGACTCTCATAGAGGCACTCGAGTAGCAGCTCTAAATTCAAGTCTCTCCAACCCAATAATTATAGAAAAACAAGAAAGGTTGACAAGAGAAGAATGCGGAACTGTCCCTACATCCTCATAGTACAAAAAGAATTAATACAAGAAAAGAGAGAGGATCCTAGTCAGCATACTCGAGGAACAATGTGCCTTCACTGATAAGTCAACACATAGAAGGTCGATACCTATAAAGATGATTCACTGTGATCTTCCTCCTCTCAAGCATATTGTGAAGAAACAAGAGAAGACAAGCCATTCATAAACCAACAACCAGCTAGACAAGAGAAGCTTCCACAAGGTGGTTCAACACAATCATTTCCAATGACAAAGTAAACATTTTCAAGGTAAGTAACCATCACTTTAAAAAGCTTCTTCTTGATTCTAGTATGAACATAAATAAAGAACGAAACATGTTTAAGTTACACCTAATCAACTTAACATGTTTAGTCCTTTGATCTTAGCTTTACTCTCTTGAATCTCACCATCTTAACTAATGAGTTAAAATGTTGTGCATCTAACCTTGGAAGATGATATATCTCAAGATCGACACTTTATGCATAGATTATCCTTCCTTGGGTTAAGTATTTTTGATCTATTAAATATTTTAGATGCTACTTTTATGCTCATCCTCTGATCCTATCACTCATGTTAAGATTGAATAGAACACATAAACAACAAGTTTGTCTTGTGCAATGTGCCTAAGGATAGAGAGGAATAAACAAAACTTTTGGTTCTGTTGGTGTTTTTCCCACCATAGAGCCCATGCACTTGATCTCTACCTGTCTTTATGAGCAGGACACACTCTTGAGTAAACATGGAGAAGTCACTCCCAAATTATATAGAGTGAAGGTCCTAGATCTACAAGAACATGCACACTGAGCAAAATACTTCCAACATCCACAATTAACGCTTCATTTCAAACTGCTGGGCAACAAATGACATGAGTGACACAGGCCATATCAAGAGGCATAAATAAGAAGGAATGATGGAAGACGTCGTAGTCAGAATTAGAGGTCATGAAGTCCCCACAGACTTCTTGATCCTCGACATGAGAAGACGATGATGTCCACCTGAATCATCCTAGGAAGACCATTCATCTGCACTATAAGTACAATCACTTACAAGAGGAAATCCATTCTCACTTTCCTGGAGAAAAAGGCGCGATGCAACTTCTTCAACTACATACCCAATGAAGCACCCAAGAAGAACAGAAGTGAAAGACGCCGCTCTCAACGCCAAGAAAGACAAGCTATCAAGATAGAGAGGCCAATCACGAAGAAGAAGCTATCGACATTGTCCCAGAAAAGAAAGAACAAGAGAAACCTCAAGACAGTGAACCACAGGAAGTGAAGACTCAGACAAGAAAAGTATGAAAGAAAAAGTCTGCACCTCAGAGGAACAATCAATAAACAACTTTCCAAACGTCTGACATACCTTGGGAGGTCTGAACCAAGGGAAGGTCCGGTTCGTCAGACCTAAATATCCGAACCTTCGCCAAAGGTAAAAATCGGTAGTTATTTTTATACTTACTTTTCTGCATATTTCATATTTAATTCTTAATCATTTATTGCATCATCATATTTTCACAAACATTTTAATTTTTGCATTGCATTAGAAAAGAAAATAGAAATATTGCAATTGTTACACTATAGCATAAACCATAAAGCTCCATGTGAATAATTCTTTGGTGTGTGAAAACCCGTAAGAATATCACCGTGGTGGCATAATAATAATAATAATAAATATACATGCATTCATCCTGTGCATTTCTCTTGCATCATAAAATTATTAAAATACAAAAATATTGAGAAAGAGATCTTACTGAAGTTCTAGACAACTAAGGCTTGAGTGGCCAACCACTAATGCTTAATCTGTTCCACAAGTTTTGTTGTTTATTTGAGTTTCACAGGATTTGAAAGGCAAGAAAAGCTGACGAGCAAGTGAATGCTCCATCCACTGCTGGAGCACTGTCTCAACAAACATTAACATCAATCAAAGCTCTAATCAAGGAAGGACATATCCACTGCCAGTCTGCTACATTGCAAGATCGAACGACTACGTCAACATTCATCTTGGGGGAAGGCATCCCCATGTATCCACGTAAGTACCTTTATCCTCTAAAGTTTTTTCATTCCATAAACAAATTCAAAACACCAAAAATATGTGAGCACATGAAGGTTCACTATTAAAAATGAAAACACCAAAAAATATGAGCACATGAAGGCTCACCCTTAAAAAGAAAAGAACAAAAATATGTGGGCACATGAAGGCTCACCATTAATTAAAAAAAAGAGAGACAAAAATATATGGGCACATGAAGGCTTAACCGCTATTAAGGGAACCAGCTTGGGGGAGACGCACCCCGTTATCTTCGCGATTCATGTATGTCTTTATCATTACTACTACTATACTACTATTAGCTTTTATCTTAAAGTGTGTTAGATTAAATAAATAAAATAGTCTGTCTAGTTTGTTTTAAGGAGTTGAATGACTAAAGAAGAACCCTCTCTCTCTAATCTTTTGCATGGAAAATGATGAATAGTTGCTCTATCTAATTCTTTCAAGTACCTAACCTTCAAAGCATGAGTTCTCCTCATTAATAATGATGCCTTAAAATAAATTAAATACATGGATGACAAATACTTTATCTAAGGTCTAGATAATTGGGATATGACATGTGATGATCTGAGTTGCTATTATCTTGTTCTAAACAACGCTAAAGTTCTAGAGATTTCTAAATATGAATATGACTAATAATTGCATTGAGTTAAATTAAGCTTTGTGACCCTATGAGATGTTATCTTGCCATTGAATTGAGATCACTTACACATTTCATCCATCTTCCGCATAAATGCTCATAATTATCTGTTGTACCCCTCAGAAGTTTGTTGGAAGCATGTGGCTATTAAAAAAAAGAAGAGAAAAGAAAAAAAAGGGATATCCGAGGAAATAAAAAAGGGACAAGTGTCCGAAACCTCAAAAGATAGATCCGAGGAAATAAAAAGGGACAAGTGTCCGGAACCTCGAAATGAAAAGAATAAAAAATGTCAAAAAAAAATGGGCACGTGCCCGACAGTAGAATTAGCCTGATAGCCATATGTCTCTGATAGACAGAAGAGAGTGATATATTTAAAAGAGCATCCGACTTCATTTTTCCATACACATGCACTTCTTGATTCAATGGCTGGTTGACTTTCTCTTTGGATCCATTGTTTAATTTGACAACATATGTATTAATGCTTTTGAAAATTAATTAAAACTCTGGGATAAAGGTGAAGTGAAAGAACTAGAGACATAGTGCTTGATTTGATCGTTCAATCTCTCAATTATTTAAGGTAAGAGTAATAGCCCCATGAAGAATAACATGATATGTTTCGGAGAATTTTTTGTTTAACGACAGGTATACTTGTTGGAAGTGAAGATAATGTAGCAACTCCTGATCCATTGTTAAGTTTTGGTTTTGCTAGGGACAGCAAAAGGTAAGCTTTGGGGGATTTGTTGACACGGGTTATCTATTAAAATTAAAGGATAAATAAATATGAAAAGGGTGCATGAATTCAATCACCAACAAAGGTTTAGGGTTTTAATTGACAATATTCCATGAGTTTTGGTGTATGATTTTGCAGGGACTAAACCAGGAAACCAGCACTGATTGCTTCCCCTAGAAGGAAACCGACGCGAGATAACGTAACCGGCACGTCAGGAATATTATAGAAGACTCCAGAGGACACCCAGAAGACACCAGGAGGTCGGGCACCGTGGGACCCTGCCCGGACCGACCGGTCCCATCAGGAGACCGACCGGTCTCCCCCCGGGCCCGCTGGCTTCCGTCTTCTGCAAGCTTCTCCACCGCCTCCTAGGATGCATCTCCACCGTCCCTGAAGTCGGTTTGATCCAACGGCCACGATTGATCCCTCAGGGCTATATAAGCAACCCCAGACCCCTCTCTCTAGGCATCTCCATCTTCATTATTCATCTCCACATCAGAAACTAGGGTTTCAATTAAGAGGTCCTCTAGATGAATCTCTTCTAGTTCATCTAGAATTAGATCTAGTTCATCTAGTTGTAATCGAGAGCCAGCTATCAAAGTAGACTAGTTACCCCTCTATTTAGGATAGAACCTAGTCTTATACTAGAACTAGAGAGAGAGAGAGAGAGGAAGAGATCAAAAGGAGCTCCGGCCTGTCGGATCAACTTCTTCATCTTGTTACCTGTTGATTCAATCATCATCAACTTGCTTCAGCGATTGTTTCGGTAACCAACGTCTATATTTAAGTTTGAGCCATTGTTGTCATTATTCTTAAGGTTTATGACTCTCTTTTGTGTACTTTAACTCTAAGTTGCTCTAGAGTAGAGTAGTTGGATAGTGTAAGCGTGGTGCTTAGACTTGATAGCTTATCATAAATGCCTCCTCCTATAACGCCGGTAGTTAGTGGTTGTTCGCAAGGGTGACTCTTATAGCCTTGTTGATTCTTCTATAGTCCACTTACCGTGTGTAGGCTCGGTAGGATTATACATTTGCATAAAAGACTCATACTCTGTTTGTGACCTTTTATGGCAACTTCTCCACTAAGAATAATATAAACATATCCTCTTAAATTGTGGAATTAGATAACCTTAGTGATCCCCTCTATACTTCTGAGATTCTCCGTCCCTGTTAGCTACTCAGGGGGTTAGACACTTTAAGACTTAACACTATCCGTTCCTTTGGGTTCGATATTAAAAACTGGTTTACTCCGGTGAAGTGCTACATCGGTAGATCTTATTTTGTGCGCTTGCGGATAAAGTAGAGTGTGCGTTAATTTGTTACCAACAATGACGCTTCCCCATGGCAAGAGCGATGAAGATCTTGCAGCCATGCAGGAAGAAGTCAAGGCCGTAGGCGGAAGAGTACTCCCAAATACTAGATCTTGTAGAGTAGTGTGTCTTCCTCGGTCCTTTGACCATAATTTGTATCTCTTGCAAACAGATGTTATTATGTGTAAAGGATCAATGTATAATTTACTTTTGAGTCTTATTAATTCTGCGTGTGGTCGACTCATCATTGCAAGAATTGTTTTGTTAATGGGTCGTGTTGCTTGAGGTGGATGTATGACTAGGCGTCTTATTAGACGAGTCTATCCGAGTGCCCTCTAGCACTTAAGCATGGGTCATATGACTTTGTTTCTCTTATAGTCTTTAGCGACTTAATAGAGAGTTTAGTCTGCCCGAGTACTACTCTTAGTGCCCTTTTCCAAGGGATAAAATTGATCAAGCACCTCTTAAGGGACCGAGACGATGGTTCTTGTCGGGTGAATCATATCCTCTTGGTAGTCGCAGCTTGAGTGCGAGGTCGGATTTAGCCTTCATCAAAGTAATAAACGACAGGGTGAGGGATTCACCCCTTGTTATACCTTATATGAACTGGCATCTACTTTGTAGACACCATATTCTCTATAGGTTGACAGCCAGGTTTTTAAGTCGTACTATCGTTTGAGTTGTATTGAGCTCGGAGCTCATAACTCGGATATGGTTGCCTCTGAACCAAAAAGGATCCATCCGAGTAATATTACATATTAGTCGTGTGGGACGCGATAGTTAGAGCTTATGAGCTTCTAAGGACTTTATCCGACTAAATAGTTGTGATAATTGAAAACTCGTAGAGTTTTATGAAGAAATCCAATCTTTATTAATATCCGGGAATAGATACATTTGCCGTGAGTCGAATTTGTAGTATAGCCCTTAGGTATGGAATTTCTTTAGATGCTCAATATTCCATGAATTTGACAATGGAGAACCATCCTCAGTGACTAACTCAAATGACCCGGGTCTTGTTACTTTAGATACTATGTAGGGTCCTTCCCATGGACTCATAAGCTTGTGGCGGCCTGTGGTATTCTGAATTTTCTTCAGGACCATTCGCCTACTTGGAAGGTACAGTGATGGACGTTCTTGTCGTAGTAGCGCCTCATCCCTTGGAAATATCTTGCTGATTGAAAGAGGGCGGCTAACCGAGCCTCCTCAAGGCTGTCGACTTCTAATCGTCTTGTGTCATCGGCTTCTCCTTCGTTATATTGCTCCGTTCGTGGAGAATTCCAGATTAAGTCTGCCGGGAGGATTGCTTCGGTGCCGTAGACTAGGAAGAAGGGAGTTTGGCCTGTTGCCCTGCTTCGCTGTGTCCGTAGCCCCCAGACTACCTTAGGCAATTCTTCAACCCGGCACTTCCCACAGTGGTCTTTTAGAAGATCAAATAATCTTGGCTTTAGACTAGCGAGGATGAGGGTGTTTGCTCTCTCAACTTGGTCGTTTGATTGTGGATGAGCCACTGATGCGTAGGTCTATCTTTATTCCACAGTCGCTGGCCCATGATTTGAACTCAATTGCCGTAAAAGGGGAACAAGATCAGTGATAATTCTGTGTGGGCACAAAAACAATGAAAAATGCTCTGCATGAATTGAATTAACTTTGATGCGTTGAATTTGACCAATGGCATGTACTCGATCCATTTGGTAAACTTGTCGATTGCGACGTAGACGTACTGAACCCGCCTGGAGCACGTTTAAGAGGTCCCCACCATGTCGAGTCCCCAACATGAGAAAGCCATGACAGAGGAATACAAATCAACTCATGGGTCGGGACATGCTGTTTTTGGTGAAGAATTGGCATGATTGGCAGCATCGGACTAAGTCTTCTGCATCTTTCAAGGCGGAGGGCCAATAGTATCCCGATCTGAAGATTTTTTTCGACTAATGTTCTGATGCTGCGTGATTGCCACAACACCCGGAGTGAACCTGATTTAGGATTTCTTTACCTTCTTCTGGTGAAATACACTTAAGGAGGACTCCTGATGAGGCACCGCGTCGATATAGCTTGTCTCTGACTAGAACATAGTTTTTGCTACGTCTGGTAACCTGCTCCCTGTAGTTTTATCGCTTGGCAATTTTATGTTCCTTGAAGTAGTCGATGAAAACTTTAGTCCAGTCGGGTGCCATAGTTAAAATTTGTGCGGAGGGTGTGGGATTAGTCTCTTCCTTGTCTTGTATTGAAGGTTTGGCTAGCTCGTGTACGAAGGTACCGCTAGGGACTAGAGCCCTATCAGATCCCAACTTTGTTAGGATATCTGCGGCTACATTAAGATCCCGGGTGATATGAATGAGTTCCAACCATGAGAAGTTTTTTCTAGCTTGCGGACTTCAGCGCAATAGGCGTTCATTGTTTCCTTAGTGCCAGTCCCAATCTTTGTTGACTTGTGAATCACCACAGAGGAATCGCCATAGACTAGGAGTCGCTTGATTGCCCAATGTGGCTGCTAGCCTTAACCCATGTAGCAGCGCCTCATATTCCGCTTCATTGTTGGTAGCAGGCCACATTATTTGCAGAACGTACTTGAGTTGCTCTCCAGCGGGTGATACAAGTAGGACTCCGGCACCTGCTCCACCGAGTTTTAGGGACCCATCAAAATACATCTTCCAATGTTCAGGGATAGCATTGTCTTGAACCTGCTGTAATTCTGTCCATTCAGTGATGAAATCAGCTAGAGCTTGTGACTTGATAGCTTTTCTTGGAGTGAATTTGATATTGAGTGCCCCCAGCTCGACTGCCCATTTGGAAATTCTTCCTGTAGCATCACGATTGTGGAGGATTTCTCCTAATGGAAAATCCATGACAACTGTGATTTCGTGGTCCTCGAAATAGTGCCGTAGCTTTCTTAATGATATGAGTAAAGCATAGAGCAATTTCTGAACTTGCGGGTACCTGACCTTGGAGTCGGAGAGTACCTCGCTGATGTAGTACACTGGTCGTTGAGTGTTGTAGATGTGCTTGTCATCTTTGCGCTCCACTACACAATCGCTGTGCTTACAACATGTGTGGTAGCCGCGATGTAAAGCATCATTGGTTCCTTGAGATCTGGCGGTGTTAGTATAGAAGAATTGGTGAGGTATCCTTTGAGCTGTTCAAAGGCCCTGTCCGCTTCTTCCGTCCACTGGAATTTATCACCGGCTTTGAGTAATTTGAAGAAAGGTAGTCCCTTTTCTCCCAACCGTGAGATAAATCTATTGAGTGCAGCCATACACCCAGTGAGTTTTGGACGTCCCTGACCGAAGTTGGTGGCTTCATACTAATGATGGCCATTATCTGTTTTTGACTAGCCTCGATGCCTCGATGGCTAACGAGGAATCCGAGTAACTGACCTGAGGGTACTCCGAATACACACTTCATGGGGTTGAGCCTCCATTTGTATGAGCGTAACCGGGTAAAGGTTTCCTCTAGGTCTGATATGAGGGTAGTCGGATCTTGTCTTTATAACCACATCATCAACATAAACTTCCGTGTTGCGGCCGATTTGGTCGCCCAAAAAATCTTGGATAGCCCGCTGATAAGTGGCCCCTGCGTTTTTTAACCCAAAGGACATGGTTTTATAACAGTAGGCACCGAAGGGGTTATAAACGATGTCTTGGGTTGATCTTCTTCTTTGAGAGCAATCTGATGGTACCCTGAGTAACAATCTAGAAAGGATAGTAGAGCAGAACCTATGGTGGCATCAACAATTTGATCTATCCTTGGTAATCCAAAAGGATCTTTTGGACAGTGTTTGTTGAGATTTGTATAGTTGACGTCATGCGCCACTCTGCAGAGTTCTTCTTTTTTACTAGTACTGGGTTAGCTAACCACTCGGGGTGGAGAATTTCTCTGATGAACCCGACTGCGAGTAGTTTAGCTATTTCCTTCTTGATTGCCTCTCTCCTCTCTGGTGAGAATCGTCGCAGCCTTTGCTTGATGAGTCTGGATCCCTCTTTTAACTCCAGCTTGTGCTCAGCCAAGTTCCTTGGAACACCTGGCATATCAGCCGGTTTCAAGCAAATATATCTTTGTTTGCTCTAAGGAACTTGGTGAGCGCGAGTTCCTATTCTTCAGATAGGTGAGCACTGATAATCGCCGTCTTTGAGGGATCACCGGTTTCTAGATCAATATCCTTGTAGACACTTCTGCTGGTGGTTGGATAGCGCCCGCCTTCTTGATTGGGATTTCTGAATCTCGAGGCTTGGCTTTATGTACCATCTGCGCGAGTTCCTGTACTTCCAGGGCGAGTTGAGCTTTTTCGGCGATTTGAACAGCTTCTGTGTCACAGTCAAAGGATCGCTTCAAGTCGCCCTTGAAAGTTAGAATACCTTTAGGACCCGGCATCTTCCACAGAAGGTATGGGTAGTGCGGGACTGCCATAAATTTAGCAATGGCTGGTCGTCCAAATATGGCGTGATATGATGATTCGAAATCGGCTACCTCGAAACTGATGTACTCAGTCCGATAGTTGTTTTGAGTTCCAAAGTGACGGGTAGTATGATCTTTCCGAGTGGTATGGCCGCCTTTCCGGGTACTATGTCGTAGAAGGGGGCACTTGATGGAGTAAGCTGAGTTGCAAGGTCCAGGTTCATCTTGCGTAGGGTGCTTGCAAAGATGACATTGAGTCCTGCTCCTCCGTCTATGAGTACTCTTCCCAATTTGAACCCGGCGACCGTAGGATCCAGGACTAGTGGGTAGTGCCCTGCATTGGAAACGTTGGTCCATTGGTCTGCTCGAGAGAAATTGATCGGATGCTCAGACCAATCAAGGTATCTGGGGGTAGCCGGTTCGGTAGACATAATTTCCCGTAGGGAGAGCTTCTGCAGGCGATTACTGTCACTAGTGGTTACTCCCCCGAATATGACATTGATGGTGCCTTTGGGGTGTTGGAAACCGCCTGCGTCCTGCTGAGGGTCTTCGGCTGCTTTCTTCCCCTTGTCTTTTCTATTTTTGTTGAAGTCAGAGTTCAAACCTCTCTCTTTGAGTTGTCGACAGTGCCTAGCCTGGTGTCCTCCTTTTGGATGGAAGGGGCATGGGCTGTCGAGGAGGTCGTCAAAGCTAGAGGGCTTGTTCCCCTTTTTCTGAGGTTCCATGGCTGCAATAGTATTGTCCCCTATTCTCTTGCGAGTGTTTTGCTGAACAGTCTGGTTTCCTCTTTGATTATTTCCTCGATCACCTTGCGTGTTTCTTTCGGGAAAGCGCTCCTGTGTGCGTTCTTCCGTCGCCATCATGGAGTTTACTGCCCGATGAAACTCGTCAGCGGTGGTCGGATCATGCTTGATGAAATCCTTGTAATTGTACCTTTCGCAAATTCCATTGCCAAAGAGGTCGATTACTTCTCTATTTGTTATGTCAGAGACTGTGGAGCGGATTTCGGAGAAGCGTCTGTAGTACTCCCGCATTGTCTCATTTTTCTGTTGCTTGCAGGTTCTAAGCTTGGTTCGAGGGTCCGATCGCTCCGGGACACCCGCAAAGTTCTCTATGAAAATGCGGTGAAGCTGTTCCCAGGAGTCAATGGACTCGGGCTTAAGCCTGTCGAGCCATGCAAGGGGCATTATTTCTAGAGCCATGGGGAGAAATAGTGCCTTAACATCGTTGCTTCCTCCTTGCTAACTCAACTGCTTGAGCATACAGCCTGAGCCACCGCTTAGGTTCTGTCTTCCCGTCGTACTTTGAGTAGTTCCTGGGTTTGAACTTTCATGGGAGGGACTGCTCGGAGTCTCTAGGAAAAACAAGGGAAGCGATCGACTGCGTCGGATGCTAGAATGTTGACTCCTTGATATGATGATTCGGCTCCTCCTTCAGCTTGATCAGGTACCTGGTTGCCCAGATGACTCCTTACTGGAGCCCAGCCGAGCCGCTCATGAACGGGTCGCCTTTGGCTGGGGTGAGATGAATCTTGTTCGTCGGCTAAGGACTCAAGGTTTCGACCTTTGAGCTGTAGTGCGGTAGTCTGAAGCATGATGAACCGTCGTTCTTCATCAGGGGTGCGGTTGTCCTTGGTTCCTATCTCCGCGGCTAAAGCCAAGATGTTTTGGTAAGGTGTCTGGTACACTTTGTGACCAGCTACTCTCATGAATTCAAGTTTGAGGTTGCGCGAGCAGTCGGCTCGTCGTCGATTGCGATCGTCGTGAGACTGAATTTCCTGGTCCCTTTCTTGGCGAGCTTGGCGCTCGGCTTCCTCTTCCAGACGCCTTCGATTGTTATATTCTTCTAGCCGCACATGGTAGCGCTCCATGGCCTCCTTTCGATGAGTTGCCCGTCTTCTGCGAGCATCTTTGGCCTGATTCCTTCTTATTCTTTCTGCCTTCATAGACTCGGTTTCCCGGGTCCTTCTGGTCGTTATCGGATATCATACTCAAGGTTTCATCATCTTGGAGGACATCTGGAGGAGTTGGAGGTCGTAGGGATGACTGGTGTCCTGCCATGAAGACTTCACGAGTGTAGCCCTGGTTTGTTAAACCCGGTGTAACCGACTCCAAGGTAGAGGCACTGGAGTTTAGCTCTGTTGAGGTATCATGTTCCTCAAAGGGGAGCTGATGTCCATGTTGGTACGAGAGAATCTGGTCGATTGTGCCAACCAACCTAGTCGGGGCTGGTTGTATTGGCCAATGGACGATGTTACCTTCTTCGGTTGAGCTGAAAACGAGTCCCTGCTGAGCTCATGTCAGCGGGATCTGTTGAAGTTTGTTGAATTTGATCCAATCAACTCTTGGAAGTTCCTCGCCAAATTGCGCAGTCCAAAGGGGATATGATGCGTGGAATCCGAGTCCTTCCTGGATCGAGAAGTCGTATCCGAGTAGGAGTCGGATGACTCTGCCTGGTCCCCAGATTCTTGCGATCCTTGGATTGTGAGGTTTGCTAGGTCCCGGTGAGATGATCTATCTTTGGCGTGGCTTGCGCTTCTGATTCAGTTTGAAGTTGTCGATGCAGTTTCCCTTGATCATCCGCAATGCAAGTCCATGAGCCAAAAACAAAAATTGATCCTGCGAGAACATGTTGAAGTAGGTCGTCGAGCTCTTGATTGCGGAATCGCCGAGAGCCCCTACCTGGCGCGCCAGCTATCGGTGTTTGTTAACCGGCAACTCGTCCTGAGGGATCTCAGACGATTTGTCCTGAGTACGCAAGGATAGCGATTTATACTGGTTCAGGCCGCTTAATAGCGTAATACCTTACGTCCAGTGTGGCGTGTGCCTTGTGTTATGATTCAAGATTCAATGATAGGGGTCGCGCCCGCTTCCCCTTATATATCCGGGTGAAGCACGGCGTATACCGAGTCATAGTCGGTTACAACAGAGGAGTCCTATTCTAATTACAAGACTTCCTTTAAGAACTCGACTAAGTTACAATGAGAGTCCTAATCCATGTACACTTCGTATCAAGTCTTTGGATCTCCCATGTCGCCCAGGGTTAGTCGGAGTAATCATCTTCTGATGATACCTCTGACGTCCTGGTCCGTCAGTTGGTGGCCAAAAGGGATGGCGAAACGTCAAGAAAGCGTGAAGAAACGACGACGTGCTTCCTGAGCCACCAGAACCGACTTAGCCGCGTCCCTGAGCCGACTTAGCCGGGTCCCCGAGCCGACTAAGTCGGGTCTCCTCCCAGCTGCTGTGCCGGAGCCCGCACAACCGACTTAGTCGGATCCTGAGCCGACTAAGTCGGTTTTTGGCCTGACTCCGAGCCGGTTTGGTTTCCAAATCGGTTTTGGTATGTTTTTGACGTGGGAAACTTGGAGAACATGTTTTGGAGTTGTTTCCTGCTGGGATAAGACCAACCCCCTCTATATAAATGAGAGGATCATGGCCGATTGAGGACCCAAGCTATCCAATCGACACAAATCAATCTACAAACTCCTTTTACCCTCTTCTCCAACCTCATGTTGTTCATCCCTTGATCCGACGACCGAGGATGGCGCCCAAGGCTCGTCGGCCGACCTAGGGCAACCGGCGACGTCCTCGCCCTGACGGGGTCCCTCCCGGACGAGAGCTTCGACGGTTCCTTTGCTAGTTTGCTCGAAAACTAGTTTTTTTTCGCCACGTAAGTGCGATAGCTATCCTTTGCCGGTTTGCTTGTAAACCTAGCCGTTCTTCACCGCGTAAGTGTGACCTCCTCGCTGCGTTCTTCGGTCCGTGGCAACCCGGACATCCAAAGCCCTAGCTGATATGTGATTAGGAACCGTTTCGGCGTCAACATAATCTAGCTCTTCAGATAACAAGAAAGGTAGCAACGACAATGATAAGCTGCAAGGAAACAACCGAGCACAATGTAAATACTTAAGGCGTGTTTAGATCTATGGGTTAAAGTTTAATCCATGTCAAATAAGATGTTGCAGTACTAATCTAGTCTACTAAAAATAGACTAATTGTAAAACTAATTATACCACCAAACAGTATTAACAAGGCGAATGTATTAAGTCCAATTAATCTATCGTTAGCTAATATTTATTGTAACACCACATTATCAAATCATGTACTAATTAGATTTAATTGATTTGTCTCACGAATTAGCCTTCAGCTGATAAATTAGTTTTATAATTAGTCTATTTTTAATAGACTAAAATGGAATCACAACATCTGATGTGATAGCAACTAAACTTTAGGGGTGGAAAACAAACGGGGCCTTAATCGACTAATGTCTTTAAAACACAAAGATCGCTATGTCAAAAGAAATATTATTTGAAGAAGAAAAAATATGAGAAGAATCGTCCAACATATGGTAAGGGACTTCGGTCCTCCACAAGACTCATGTGAGAGTTAAGAGTCAACAGCAGGCCAGCAGTGGCACCGCACCTGACGCCTTCACATAGTGTGGCTCTTCCACTTCCCCAGTCCAACTCTCATCATATTCTTATCCTGAGTCCAGAATCGACAACCACCCATCCCTTTGACCGCTCCTCTCCACCACAAGTACCATGCAAATACTCTATCTCTCTCCTTCGGAGCTTCACAACCAACTTGAGCCATACAATGGATCCAACTTTATACGCTCTGTGTTGGCATCTGTCGGAGCGGCAGAGAGGTGGTTCCCTGCGAGGTGGATCAATACAAGTGCGGCAGCTTGCGAGCGGTCACACGGGCTGTCTCAGCGTCACTAGGATCTCTATTCACGATGATGGTGACCTATCCATGGGGTCCTTATCACTGTCAAGGTCATCAAAATTTCTTTTTTTTTTTTTTTTTTTTTTTGTCTGTAGTGGCCTCGGTTTGACTCCGTGGTGCCTCGATCTCGTTCTGTTTAGATTTCATCTCGCATCTGTTGTTTGGGTCTTGATTTTTTTTTTGTGTCTTCTCTATATCTTTGTTTGCCAACCTTATCCAGTACTCCTCCGTCTCAAAATAATAGTATGTTTAGGTTTTAAAATTTGTCCCAAATAAACATGTACATATAGGCTATCATATCATGCACAGTACTGACCATTAGTAGCAAGTTTATCAGCATGTAGGACCAAAGAAATAAAATAACAATTTGCCAAGCGAAAGAAAAAAAGAAAAAACGAAGGAGCCTCCAGAACCTCCCCGTCGAACCCTGCCATACGGAAGTTCTGTAGTAAGCCTGTGC
Source organism: Coix lacryma-jobi var. lacryma-jobi (assembly GCA_009763385.1). Classification (NCBI taxonomy): domain Eukaryota; kingdom Viridiplantae; phylum Streptophyta; class Magnoliopsida; order Poales; family Poaceae; genus Coix; species Coix lacryma-jobi. Next base: position 125,025,605 of record CM019824.1, read on the forward strand.
CACGTAGCTGCGGACCAAGATTTACTGTTTTTCTCAGAGAGCCGATTGTCTTTTATATATGGGCAGCAGCGTAATTTCCCATGAGTACTAAGTTGTTCATTTGAATCTTAGGCCATGTTTAGTTCCGAGAAATATTTGGAATTTGTACTGTAGCATTTTCGTTGTTATTTGACAAACTTTATTCAAACATGGACCAACTAGACTCAAAAGATTCGTCTCAACATGTAGATACTAAAAGTACAATCAGCTATTTTTTTACCTACATTTAATGCTCCATGCATGCAGCTAAATATTGATGTGATGAAGAATCTAGAAATATTTAGGGAAAGTTGGCGAAACTAAACAAGGCCTTAGATGTGCTATTATTTTGAGATGGAGGGAGCGTGGAACCGCACGAGCATGCATCTCTGTTCAACAACTTTTGGTCACAGCGCATGCGGCTTCTGCTCCTGCGTTCGTGCGATGCAACCTAGCTCCCCCACGCCGACGCAGCCCGACGTTCGACGCCCGACGTCCCGACACCTAAGCACCCATGTGCCTCGGTTCGGCGGTGTTCCCTCTCGCACAGCTCACGCCTCACGCCTCACGCCTCACGCCTCACGCCGAGGGCCAAACTCACCAAGGGCTATTCTCTTATTTTGATCTTTATGAATGTACAGAATTGTTATTAGAGAGGATTTTTGGGTTGGAAAAGGAGCAAATCCCTTTCTCGATTCGATTTACAGTTCGTTGTATGAACCTCTTCCTTCCCTTATTCACTTTATTTATTTACTTCGCGTTGCCTTTTGGGTTGGATTTGATCATTGTAGAGATTTTAAGTCAGTCTCGAATTGATCCCTTGTCATCCTACATGGCGATTGATTTGGAAGGCCGATCTATTTGTTTTTCGTATCAGGATAGTTAGAAGGCCAGACGAAAATTTGATCCAGATGAAAATTTAGGCTGAAATTCTGTATTTTTATTATTACTAGCAAAACATGCCCGTTCGTTGCAACGGGAGAAAAAAAATACTGTCTCTGTCCTAAAATAATCTTTTGTACTCATTGCAAGGAAAACAAAAAGATATATATCTATGTATCACCAGAAGTCTCATTGCAAATTTTGTCTTTGTGTCATGTCCGTATGTCTTTTTTGTTTGGACGTGTCGTATGTATATATTTTTCTTTTGTCTAAGACTGTCCGAGTTTTATGATTAGAATTCCGAGAATAGATAAAAATTAAAATATTGATTCGTCTAAATCAAAGAGGGGATATATATATTTGCCTTACCAATACCAAATATAGATTAGTCTAAATAAATTCTATCTCTGCATGAGTGGATTGATTTTGTTGACGGGCTCGAGTCTTTTTTAGGGGTCCATTTGTTATGTTGCATACAGAATCTGAAACCATGCACGGTGGAAGAAAAAGGAACTAAAATTATATAGAAATATGTGAAAAAAGGGGAGAATGCTATATAGGAAAACAGAGAAACATCACGCGAGGGAAAACAAATCCATCCAAATAAATGACATGGAACAAATAATAGCAAGACAAATTTGGAACATCATTGTTGATTTAACCGTTGAAGTACATATAAGTATTTGAAGAAAGCGTATTAGAATAGAAAAGGAATAGTGCAATCTAAAAGCTAGCATGAGATAACCGTTATTTTATATGTCCTATATGTCTGCATATTCAGAGTAAGTTTTATCTAATTTCTATTTTCATTTATCCTTTTTCTACTTGACCAGGTGTTCTATTTCTATCTAGTGTATGATTAAGATTCCTGTCCAAGCCACGGAATATTTATGATAGAGAAGAATAAATAGTTCATAGATCCATAATACTATATTTGTTATTTATTATTTTTTTTATAACAAATTGGAGATAAAAAAGAGAAAAAAGTCACGTACACATCCGAACGTGGGTTTTCATCTTACCTTTTTAAACAAATGGGAGAAAAAAAAAGAAAAAAAATGTCACGTACGCATTCATATGTGGGTTTCCATCTTCGATAAAAAACGAAAGGAAAAAAGAATCGGAAAAGAACGTGCTGACCGAAACGTCTTCAACGCAAGCTGAGGCCGAGTCACTTTCGGATTAAAATTATTATTATGTTGGACGCAAATGTCTTTAAGTTTGGATTGAAGAGACTTTTATTGTCCGGTAGTTAGAGGAGGTCTTACCAAAAAAATCGTACCAAAAAATTTGTAAAAAAAAAGCAGAAATTTTATCTCTTTAGTATTATATATAAAAAAAAAGAGAGAAGTTTACATTCATGTTTGTACTATGTTTGAGGTATGCTGCGTGGAATCCGAAAAATAAAATACAATCATGTTAACTCATCTATTATTTCTTTTAGTTCATTATTATCACTTTGTTTTATGACTTTTATATAGATATACCATGTGTTGTGATAGTAATATTTTTTTTATAAATCATGTATTTTATTATAATAAAACATAAGAATATTATAGGTATTTATTTTATATGGTCCCTATCTGAGCAACAAAACTAACTATTTTGTTTCCTTATCAACGGCGGATATTTTTTTTCTTTTTTAATGGTATGGTGCCTATAATACTACTATTTCCTAAATAGAGTGGATGCGGACGTGCTGCGTGATAGACGTGCACGAGAAGGCCTTAGCTTGCGAGTCGGAAAGAAGCGGCACCCAAACGCGAAAGGCTTAAGGCCCAGGACCGGCCCAATCGTTTCATAGCGTTGGATCATCTCAGAATAAATCATGACCGTTGATCACAAGGAGCTAATGTATATAAAGGTTAAACCCTAAATTACCTTCACTCGGTCACTCCTCTAGACTCTAGAATTTTTTCCCCGTGACGGCGGAGCTATTGCTGATGTCTCCCTCTCGCTCTCGTCTCGTTCTCCCTCGCCCAGTTGTCCTTTATCTGAATCTCGCCGTACCTCTCGTTCTCTTCTCTTGCTCATGGAGCAACGGTGTTGGGTGCTCCTTTTTGCTAAGCTGAGTCCGCGCGGCGATAACACCTGGTTGCGCTTGCACGTCAAGCGGAGGCTGCAAGGTGACGCAAAACGTTGATTTGGTTTTTCTTGTTTATGCTTTTTTTATGTGAGGCACCAGCGGGGGATGAGATGACCGACAGCTATAGGGATGGTGTGTGGTGAGGAAATTCCCCGTGAGCGCTCCCCTTCTTTACCGAGATGGAGCTCCTCGTTCCCGAGGTAGGCAAACTCGTTGAGCGCGTAGATTTGGTGGGATGAGCTCCCTCGTCAGAGGCGGAGACATCCTAAGCTGCGTGTGCCTCGAGCGGCCTCCAGCAAGGGCGAGGGGTTCTGCGGGCGGATCCATGACGGGCATGGCACGATCAGCGGTCCCTATAGCCAGATCGACCATAGCTGCGGGTCATATGCTTCTAATTTGGTTTGGGTTTCCGATTTAGGCAAGTTTTTTTTTATGATCTCGATTTGGTACATAGTGGCTTTGATTCGGTCCTCTCTCCTTAATCTGATCTATTGTGGTTTTGATTTGATATAATTGAAAGCGTTCATGCCTAGTATTTATAATCTGGTTGTTATACAAAATATTTGGAAAATTTTTTGCATCCGTGTTCATGTCGGTTCAGGTAGATCTGTAAGGACGTGTTAAGTTCGCTTTCTATCGTAGCCTCACGGGAAGCCAGACGAAAATTTGCCAGACAAAAAAAGAGGCAGAAATTTTGCCTCTTTATTATTAGGTATAGATTAGGGGTAGATTAACCAACAACTAGTCTCGCAAGAACATGGCTCTCTAAGACTATGTTGTACCCATATTAGATTTGGTACATGGAACAAAGTACCTTCCTATGATTATGGATTAACTGTTGTTACTAATTAGTTTCTATGGCTATTATTTACCTTGACAACTCAGCATTTTGCTGATGTGGTATGAGAATTAATGAAGAGAGAAGGGATAAAAGAGAGAAACGATTTCCTACGGATGAAAATCGGGTCGACGCTCGCACCGACGCCGTTGGGGAGACTTCACTCGTTTCCACCGTCTTCAATGCGGATCCGTTGCGCCGCCGCCCGTCGCCCATCACCACCGCGTACTCGCGCGCGCTCGCCCTCTCCTCCCGCAAGCTGCTCGCCCTCTCCTCCCGCGCGCGCTCGCCCTCTCCTTCCACGCGCTCGCCCTCCCTTCCCGCGTGCGCTCGCCCTCTCCTCCTGCATGCTCACCCTCCCTTCACGCTGTTGGCGGTGCTTACCGACAACTTTTATGAGCCAACCAAGGACAAAACAAAGCATACTTGCATACATATGTTATCACCTTGACCTATTTCCACTTGTATTGGAGAATCATTGCTTTTCAGATATCAAACAAGAAAGCAGTGGAAAAGGGCAAGAAGAATGCGCTTTCTGACAAAGCGTAAATCCAACAAATATGGAAGAAGCCCACCTAAGGAACCAACTTGGGCTTCAAATCCACTTGGCAGGCATCCAGGCCAACCCAAGAGCCCACACGCGAAGAGCGGTGGCCAGAGGTGGTGCCCAGGGTGCGGGCGCACCCTTGGTGGGCCTTCCGGGCCCACTCTCCTCAGGCGGTTGCATGCCGCCATGCTCATGTCGGTTTAGGAGGTTTCCATGTTTAGATCACCAGAACCGACCATGTTGTAGTATATAAGTAGAGGTAGAGCTCCCTCTTTCATAATCAATCACACATCAAGACATTTATCTTTAATTCCACTTTGTATTTGGAGCTCTCTACCATAGTTTAGATCTTCTAGTAGTTGGAGCAAGTACTACTTGCAAGAGGAGAGGAGGAGTTGTAAAGATCTACTTGGTATGAATACTAAGTTCTTTTCATCCTTGTTCTTGTTCTCTTATGATCAACATTGTTATGTTTCTTAAATTAGAGCTATGTTCTTATTCATTATTCATGGTTCTAGAGCTAGTTCACAGTTTTAGATCCTTGTTCATCATGAACATGAGTACTGTTCTTCATTCAACATGCTTAGATCCTGGTAACTTAGTAATAATTGTTTGGGTGGTGTTTTGTCGTTCCTTCGGGTGCGCTTACATCTTTATCGGGGAGGTGTAAGTGTTCTTCATGTGCGCGAGAGTGGTTCTCAGGTATATGAGTTGGGTGGTGAATTCCTGGCTTAGTCCACGGTTGAGGGGTAGGCGGCAGGTGGTGACAGCCCTGTCTGTCCCTTGTAATCCCCCACGTTCGGCTTTGGGGTAGGAGTCTAAATTGCCCGGTGTATCCTGCTGGCAGACCAGTGTTCCCGGGTCTCCTAATCCATCCAATACTTAGCGCTAACTTAACTTGATCATAATCATGTATACTTGATTCATTGACATAACTTTGTTAAGATCCATGCTTTGTAGGACGTTCTTTATTCTTTTATTCTTTCTTCTATCCCCGTAGAAGCTCCATATATCTTAGGCAATATGTGTGTGTGATGATCCCAGTATCCAAATTACCATTTATCCTCCTGTTATGGTTAATTAGTCAACTATGCATTTATTATGTTCTTGTCATGGATATATCTCGAATCCTTTCGCACCTAGCCTCCCTAGTGGTAAATATAAATAACGATACCTGGAATACTCCTGGTGCAATGCTACAATGGTAACCCCGTGCGCTTGCGGACCTTGTCTGTAAATGAATTGGTTTAGCAGGCCAGCCTCTCAGGTCGTCACTAAAGCCACATGTTTTGGTATATCAAGTGTCATCACACTTCGGCGCCGATACCAGATATGTAGCTAAGTGGCTGCATCTGAGGCTGACACTGATATCCCTGGTAGCATCGCTAGGAACCACCATACTCAGTTTATGTCGTTAAGGAATGTCAACAGGCATTCCTGGCGCCGTACCTGGGGATGATGACCTACCCTAGTGATGATGCTAAGAGATGTCAGTAAGTATTCCTAGCGTGATCGCCGAGGATGGACCCTAAACCTATCCTCCGGTGGTTGCGCTAAGAAATATCAACAAGCATTTCTGGCGTCGTTGCTGGGGAAGGCATAGATACGAAAGATTTAGATAGAACATGATCTAGAACTAATATATGTATAATTGCTAATTGATCATGCAATATAACCTTTTACTATTTTCTTCTGTTGTGGATGAAAACAGGATAGTGTATGTGTGGTTTCGCTCTGCCAGAGAACTCCACTAACAATCCAGAGGCTATCGACAGGAGAAATAAGAAATCTTCTTCCTCCTCCGCAACTCCTCCACCGACAGAAGAACCACCAGTTTCTGCACCAAGCTCAACTCTCGCCATGGCCAAGACCCTATGTGACTTTTCCGTCCCCGCTGTTACCAACGTGCCCACCGGGCCCGCTGTCAACACTGGTGACAAAGCATTTGAGCTGAGGACTGGCCTCATCACTAAGGTGCAGGCAAACCCGTTCTGTGGTTTGCCAAGCGAGGACACGAACAGACATCTTCAGAACTTCCTGGGGCTCTGTGACACCATTGTCATCAAGGACATCACTCCTGACGTCATCAGTCTCCGATGGTTTCCCTTCTCCCTCGTGGGGAAGGCGAAGCAGTGGTTCTACAAGAACCCGAAAGATGTCGCCACATGGGACAAATGTTCGGCGGCGTTCCTTGCAAAGTTCTTCCCCTTGGGCAAAACAACTGCCCTGAGGGGACGAATCACCAGCTTCCAGCAGAACTCAACGGAGTCCATGCCCGAGGCATGGGAACGGCTGCAAGAATACATTGCAGCCTATCCCCATCACGGGATGGAAGATTGGTTGGTGCTCCAAACCTTCTACGAGGGGCTCATGCCCATGTCAAGAGGGCACCTGGACACTGCAGCTAGAGGGGCATTCATGTCTCTGACTGTCAACGAGGCAAAGGCCCTGATTGACAAGGTGGTAGTGAACCAAGCTTAGGGGGATGGAAGACCCCAAGCTAAGTCACAAAAAGGCACGCATACCGTGAAGGAGGCGGATATGCTTGCCGTAAAAATAGATCTTCTACTCAAGCGGTTGGACAAGAAGTCAACAATAAGAGAAGAAAGAAGTATCGTCCAAGCCATCGATGCGCACATGACGTGCGAAGTGTGTGGAGAAACCGGGCACTCGGGGAATGATTGCCCGAGACCCGCGAAGATGCTGTGTACATCAACAACGGGTTTCGCCCGCAGGGCGGAAACTCGTGGAACAATCAGCATCAGTCTCCATATCAGGGATGTAACCAGGGCTACAACTCCAATAGCTCCAACACACCTACCTTCAAGGACCTGGTGTTGGGGCAAGCAAAAATCAACGAGAGCATCTCCAAGAGGCTTGCCCAGAACGACAAGGCCCTTGAAGGAATGAACTCTAAGATCGAGGGTCTGGTCTCGGCAGTGAAGAACCAACTGAGCTTCAACAAGATGATCGAAACCCAACTAGCTTAGATTGCGGTGACAATCCCAGTGAACGACTCAGGGAAGATCCCAGGGCAGCCTGAGACCCCCCTCGAGTCCGTCAAGCTCATCACTGCCAGGTATAACAAGCCCCCGAGTTGGCCCGTCTACCATTATTATCTTGCTCCACCCTTCATGGCAAAGAAGGAAGATCCGGGCCGACCCACCATCGAGTGTGCCATAGGGGTACACAAGTTTCGCAATGCATATTGTGACCTTGGAGCAAGCGTCAATATCATCTCCAAGGCAGTATACGAGAAGATCCTTGGTGGTCCGTTGTCGGCCACCAACATCACACTCCAAATGGCCAACAACACGATATGCAGGCCAGAGGGGGTAGCTAAGGATATCCTGATCCGCATTAAAGATAGCTACATCCCCGTCGACCTCATCATCCTGGATACAGGAAAAGATGATGATGTCCCGCTCCTCCTCGGACGGTCATTCCTAAACACGGCTAATGCCGTGATATTTGTCTCTGGAGGACGGATTCACTTTCAGCTTCCTGAAAGGACCATCCGATGTCGGTTCAACGGATACTTCCACCGTGAACCTGCATGGAAGCCGCAGAAGGTGAAGAACCCCGAAGCCCATCATGCCTACTCCACCACCCTCGGGCAAGCCATGGCCGGTGTGGCGGAAGAAGAAGCAACCACCCCAATCTCCTAGGTCGGAAGCTTCTACTTCGGGAAAATAGAGGAGGTATAGCCTTGCTACCGGGCTATAAATGGTATGTCCTCGACCAGAGGTTAAATGGTAGTTATCTATTTTTGAATTTCACTTTAATATTATTTTCATATTTAACTTGAACCACGTATATAAAATTATATATATTTGCTATTAAAATCATTTTTTCAAAATGCATGAAAAAATGTTTAAAAATCATTTTCTTAATAAAAGACTTTTTACATTACTATTTCTCTTTTTTACAAAATATTTATAAAATCCAAAAAGCATCAAATTTTGTGGAAATTTTCAAATCTGGTAGAAGACAAAAATTCTGGAGTGAGTGACCAACGGCGAGTTGCTCCAACTAGCCGTTGGAGGCTGCCTGCTGAAAGTGGGGCCAAGTGGGGCCTACAGGGGTGCACCCGCAACACTGGTGCGGCCGCACCTGGCCAGAGCCCAACGGCTCTCAAACTTGGCCAACGGCTCCTAGCCGTTGCCTTCTCCCCCTTTCAGCTGGTTACCACCTCTATAAATGCCAGAGGTGTTGGTTGAGCTCATCTCATCCTCACTTCTTCATACTCCTCACTCACACTCCATCTCCTAGCTTCATACTTCACCTTCACACCAATTCCATAAAGTTTGAGAAAGGTACTAGCAGCAAGGCCTTCCCAAAACCCCTCTCTAGTTCCACTCCACAAAGATCATGAAGGGTTTTGGAAGGGCTCTGTCCGGTGCGATGAAGAGAGCGACGGGGAGGAACGCTCGCGAAAGCCGAAGCGTGCCATACTCCGTCGATCAAGAAGAGAGCTAAGTACAAGGAGAAATAAGAAATGCTCTATCTACCTTAACCATGTGCTCAAGAGCTTTAATCGCCACAAGTTTTGGGCGAAATTTCTGGTCAAATGGTAGTTGGCAAGTTCCAGCCTCGTAACATGCAAATTCACCACCCCACATTGAGGCTTATACATCGCTGGATATCTATGACTTTGTTTCCTAGCCCGGACATTCGCTAACGGACCAGAATGTCAGAGACATCATTAGAAGATGATTATTCGGACTAGTCCTGGGAAGTCACGGGAGATGCGAAGACGTGATACAAGGTAGACATGGATTAGGACTCTCATTGTAACTTAGTCGAGCTACTGAAGGAAGTCTTGTAATTAGAATAGGACTCCTTTATTGTATTCGACTGGGACTCGGTACATGTCGTGCTTGTTGTTTCGGGGACCGAGATCCCGAAACAGCGGGTTGTCGCACGAACGAAAGCCCAAAGCGAAAGCGGAAACGAACGGTAAAACGGGAAATGGTTGAAGTGAACAGTGTTCCTCCCCCCTCCCCTGGGAGGTTGGGAGCTTTTTATATTAATCCAGATCAATTTGAAAGTACAAGAATGCCCTTCCAACCACTCTGCTACAATTACAATGATGCCCTGCTCAAACTACTCCATGGTTGTACGCCGCCTTTTCCGGCGCGAGGGTCATCGTAACTTCGCCTCTGGTGGGTTGCCAGCGTCCCCGGCTCCTTTTCCTGGCCGGTGGGCCTGCTCCCTTTGACCCAGGCTTCCGTCGACCTGCGAAAACCTAAAAAAACCAAAGTCATGAATGACGAAAACTCGCTGGAAACGCTGGGCTCCTTTCGCGCGAATGCTTCCTTTCGCACGAAAACTCCGTCCTACTCCGGTCATGCGGACCGGAGGCGAATGCCTGCTTCCGCGCGAATGCTTCCTTTCGCACGAAAGCTCCGCCTTCCCTTGGTCTGCAAGCCGAAACGCGCGCTTCCGCGCGAATGCTTCCTTTCGCACGAAAGCTCCGCCTTCCTACTCCGGTCATGCGGACCGGAGGCGAATGCCTGCTTCCGCGCGAATGCTTCCTTTCGCACGAAAGCTCCGCCTCCCCTTGGTCCGCAGGCCGAAATGCGTGCTTCCGCGCGAATGCTCCCTTCCGCACGAAAGCATCATCATCTTTCGGTAAAAATGCGGGTCGGAGGCGCCTGCGGTCTGGGCGCCGCCCCAACAATAGCCCCTTACGGTTGAATCTGCAGCTTGTGAAGTTCGACCGTGTCCTTTCGCTAGGCGCCTACGCCCGCCCAAAAAACCTTCGTTTCGTCCCGAAGCTGAGTTTTTTTTTTTCGAATATAGAGGTATGTATTTTTATTATTATTATTATTTATATTTTTGTTTTAAGTCGCATCGCAAACGCCTTTTCGTCTTCCTCGAAAACTGTGTGTCATGATGTAAAACCTCTGCGACGCTTCGAATCTTGTGCCCGGGCGCCTCTTCGTCTCCTCGGAAATCGTGTCGAGTTTTATCGTATATAAAAGCTGAGGCTTCAGCTGGGGGGGCTTGATCATTGAACGCCTCCCTTCACTCGCCGCCTCTTTCGCGAAGCCTTTCGCTATTCGCTTGACGCCATTCGCTCTTGTTGGCGATAGCTGCTTGTTGTTTGATTCTCATCATTCGCCTGGCGATAGTTCGTGGTACGCGTGTCACTTCCCTTGTCTTTGTTTCCTTTAGACTTAAGTCTTGCGAATTTGGTTGTTTGAGGTTGCTTAATTTCGCTTCTATTTTCGCGTTTTTTCTTTGTTTTTTAGCTTTCGCTTGCCTTGTTTGTTTATTTTACTTTCGCGCCAATGCTAGATGGCGTCTTCCAGCTCGACGTCGACCTCGAGCTCAACTAGCGAAAGTACCGATGCCACCGGGTCGTCCCATCGCGAGCCTAGCGTGGAAGTGTCCATCGGATCGGGGGTTGCTCCACGAGTTCCAGAGCACAGCGGGAGCGTGTCGAATGATGGGGACTCCGGTTTGATTTCGGTCCCGACGGATTGTTCTTTTTACCTTGGCGTATCGCGAATGACGGCTGCACGCTTGCAAACAATGGCTGAAGAAGGGCCTTTAAGGAGAGATCATCTTGCGAATTGTCGTGTCCCTGGAGACGAGGAGGTTCCTATTCCTCGGCCGAACGAGGCCGTTGTCTTTCGCGACTACTTTGTAGCTGGCCTTGATTTTCCCCTCGAAGAATTCGTCTCGGATGTTTTGTTGGGGTTTGAGATACAACTTCATCAGCTGACGCCGAATGCAGTCGCCAGACTAAGTTTTCGCGCATGCTATGAAGATGTTGGGCTGCACCCGCGGGGCGGATGTCTTCGTGCGATTTTATGACATTCACCGCCGTCCGACGAAAGTTAACGACCCGCTTCTCGGGAGCAAACTGCCCAGCGAGATTGGCTGCATCAATTTCGTTCCGCGGAAAACACGAGGGACTGTTTCAATTTCGCTTACATATCGGAACAAATGGCCGGACTGGAACCGCTATTGGTTTTACTATCGTGTCTGTACGGACGAGACCGTTGCTATCGAATTGAGCCAAGGGTCGAAAAAAAGGTGTCCGCTCGTGTCAGTGTTGGAGAAATATCCAGGGAGGCATCTTCCGCCCGTCGTTCTGAGCGACCCGAATGCTATTCGGTGTGGCGCTGCTTTTGCGCTCACTGCTCGGTTTCAGATTAGCCGGGACTTGGTTGAGGAGTGGATGGCCATTGGCATGAATCCACTATGCGGCGCCACTTCGTTTGAGGGTTTCGTTGAAAGAGAAGGGTATTGGGGGCCCACGCTGCTGCTGGAGAGGCCCGCGGATTACCATGATGACAGCGAATATGTCAAACATATCGAAAAGGAGACCAGAAAGATTTGTGGGCCGTACTTACGCAAGGAGAGCGAGTTTCAACTCGGCAATCTCGGCCGTAATCGGCGTCTGAACCGAGCTTTCGATGCAATGGGCGTTGAATATGCCGAAAGACCGTTAGTTGACGAAAGCAAAGATGAGGCCGAAAGCTCGAAAGGTAAGGGGAAAGAGATGGTTCGCCGTGGCGGTCGGAGTGGTGTGATCTCCCGGCGAAAGGTCGCTGAAGCCGGGGACATTCGCATTGGGCGGTTGATTGCCAAACCTTTGCTTGCAAGCCGAGGGGGGGCATTGGAGTCGGCCCCCGACGTTGATCCTTTCGATCATTCGAGGGTGGTTAGTTTCTGCCTTTTTCTAATTTTGTTTGCTTTGGCCGTTGTTTTCGTTTTTCCTTTTATGGAATTCTTTACTATTATTTCTATGGTAATGACGGTTTTTTTTGACTTGACTTGTCTTTGTTTTGCTGTTTTGTTTTGCAGAGCGCCAGTTTCGCTGCTGAGATGGCGCCGCCGAAACCGCAGGCGCGCCTTTCGACATTGGCTTTCGACGACGAGGTGTCGGTGGCTGACCTTCCGACCTTCGCTAAACCTGGTTCGCGAAAGGCCCTTGCGGATACCGATCGGCCGATGAAGAGACCGAAAGCGCCTCGCGTTGAGCCCGCGGCTCGGAACTCCGCCGAAACTGCTACTCGCGTCTCCACCGGAGGGGCTGCCCCACGCGAGGAGGGCCGGATCCGAGGGAGTGTCGGCTCCTACTGTGGATAAAGGTAAGTCACACTTTCGCCGAGACGCATTCGTCTATCACAGGAGATGGTGGAAGGTCAGCTTCTTGGCTACGGGCGATTGATTATCGATGGAGTGCCGTCGGACTACAGGAACCCTTGTTTTTACACTGGCTTGAGCTCGTCGGGCGAGACTGACGAAGCAAGAGAAGAGTCTTATCGGATTGCACGTTCTTTGGGTGCAGCTTCCGAAGCTCAGCTTGCGTGTCGGATAGACTTTCGCCGCGCAGGAATCCTCCCCGGCGCAAGCGATGACGCCAGCAAGCTTGTGGAGTTTTCACACAAGGCTTTCGCTGCGCCGGAGGTCGAAAGGGACCTGCTCAAGGTCGACAGCGTAAAGCTTGATGACGCTCTGTCGTTTCACTTAGCTAGCGTGAGTTGCTCAGATTGCTTTTTGTCGCGTGATTGGTGTTCGCTTTTCCGCAACTGGGGTATGGGTCTTTCGGAGTGTACTGACTTTCGACGTTTGATTTAATGCTATTCGCAGGCTGCCATTCTCGCCCGCAGCCGACACAATCAAAACGACCTTTATGTTCGCAAGATCGAGCGTGAGAAGGAGGATCTCGACATTCTGGCAAAGAAGCTTACAACCGACCTGGAGGTTCAGGCGAAGAAAGCCGAGGACGAGCGCGCCTCGCGGAGAGCAAGCCAAAAGGAGGCTGAAAAGCTGAGACGCGAAGCAGAAGACCTCAAGCGGGAGCTTTCGCAGCTGCGAAATGCCCAGGCCGAGAAAGACGAGGCCCTGAAGACGTCTGCTGAAGAAGCTGTCACTCGCTTCTGCGAAAGCCTTCGCAGCATTGGCGTCGAAACGGATGGTCCTTCGGAGCGAACTGCTAACGGTCTTGTCCGCTGGCTTTGTTCCGAAATGGAGTCACTTGAAAACCACATGGCTCTGGGCCGAGACTACGCTGCCGTGACCGGTATCAAGGCGATCGGCCACAGCCTGGTCGACGCCGGATGCTCCCACATCGCTGACCTTTCGGTCAAAGAGGTGGATTATTATTGGCGAACTCCGGAGGCGGCGAAAGCTCTGGGCAAAAGATTTTTTGAAGAATTCTGGCTTGCGGGTGGGAACGACATGTCACTGATGCAGTCCGCCGTGGGTCGCGGAAAGGTATTTGCTTCCTTCTGCTGGAGGTATCGCTTTTTTATGCGGTGCCTTGTGGTTTGAGTAGTAAATTTCCTGGGCTATCGCTTTTTTGTGCAGACTCCTGAGGAGAAAACGCGCATCCGGCAGTTGTTTTCGGAGTATATCTCCGCAAAGCAGGCGCGCGAAAACGAGCCGGAAGACGAGGCGAGTCCGCCCGAGCCGAATGACGGGGCACCCGAAAGCTCGGCCGCTGCTGCTGCCCGCGACGCAAACGCCCCCCAAGACGCAGCGGTAGACGAGTGACCTTCTTAGGGCCCGCTTTTAATGTGTTGGCAACTTGTTGTTTGGACCTCGTGTAAAGCTCTGGAACTTAAATTCGGATGTTGTATCTTGAACAGGGCGCGGATGCGGGAACGCCGGACGTTCTCGACATCTGCCCGTTAATGATTAGATCTGGCGGTATCTGTGTTGGTGGTGATTTGTGGAGGAGCTATCGCTCTAGATTTCCGATGGCGTCGCTTTGGCTTACATGAGAAAACGTGCTAAAAAACTTAGACGCACGGAAGAAAGATTACGAGCTTTTTATGAAAGCTTCGACCCGCGCGAACTTGAGTCGAGGCGAATGAGGCGTGAAGCTTCGCGCGCGCCACCAGGCTTCGAGGGTGCCACATTCGTTAAGTTGGAGCCCGAAGATGCCGTGCCTTCGCCGGACGAAAGGCGCTATAGCATTTTCCTTGGCCGCAAAAATAGTTCGCGGCCCTGAATTGCAATGTACAACCTTTATCTTAAACCCGGTGTAATGAGAAGTGTCGCAGTGTGTTCTACCTTTCGGTGTTATCGTTATTTGCGAATGTACGATTTTTTATTATTTCGCTTGACGGTTGAAGTTAATCGGTCGAATGATTTAGCTGTTGTCGGTTTGCTAGTTTGCGCGATAGTGCTTTTTGGTGTGGCCTCTCGGCTGGTATTCGCGCGATGGAGCTTTCGTTGCGAGTCCCTCGGCCGATAGCAATGACGCGCCCGCCCCCACTTACTTAGGTGAGGGGCGGTAGCATTCGCGCGAGTAGGTTCGGTGCGAGCCCCTCGGCCGATAGCAAAGGAGCGCCCCCCCCACTTACTTAGGCGAGGGGCGGTATTCATGCGAGGGAGCTTTCGGTGCGAGCCCCTCGGCCGATAGCAAAGAAACGCCCGCCCCCACTTACTTAGGCGAGGGGCGGTAGCATTCGTGCGAGGGAGCTTTGGGGCGAGCCCCTCGGCCGATAGCAAAGAAACGCCCGCCCCCACTCACTTAGGCGAGGGGCGGTAGCATTCGTGCGAGGGAGCTTTCGGTGCGAGACCCTCGGCCGATAGCAAAGAAGCGCCCGCCCCCACTCACTTAGGCAAGGGCGAGTAGCATTCGCGCGAGAGCTTCGGTGCGAGCCCCTCGGCCGATAGCAAAGAAGCGCCCGCCCCCACTCACTTAGGCAAGGGGCGTAGCATTCGCGCGAGGGAGCTTTCGGTGCGAGCCCCTCGGCCGATAGCAAAGAAGCGCCCGCCCCCACTCACTTAGGCAAGGGGCGGTAGCATTCGTGCGAGGGAGCTTTCGGTGCGAGCCCCTCGGCCGATAGCAAAGAAGCGCCCGCCCCCACTCACTTAGGCGAGGGGCGGTAGGATTCGCGAGGGAGCTTTCGGTGCGAGCCCCTCGGCCGATAGCAAAGAAGGCCCGCCCCCACTCACTTAGGCAAGGGGCGGTAGCATTCGCGCGAGGGAGCTTTCGGTGCGAGCCCCTCGGCCGATAGCAAAGCGCCCGCCCCACTCACTTAGGCAAGGGGCGGTAGCATTCGCGCGAGGGAGCTTTCGGTGCGAGCCCTCGGCCGATAGCAAAGAAGCGCCCGCCCCCACTCAGTTAGGCAGGCGGTAGCATTCGCGCGAGGGAGCTTTCGGTGCGAGCCCCTCGGCCGATAGCAAAGAAGCGCCCGCCCCCACTCACTTAGGCAGGGGCGGTAGCATTCGCGCGAGGGAGCTTTCGGTGCGAGCCCCTCGGCCGATAGCAAAGAAGCGCCCGCCCCACACACTTAGGCGAGGGCGTTAGCAATTGCGCGAGGGAGCTTTCGGTGCGAATCCCTCGCCGATAGCAAAGACGCGCCGCCCCCACACACTTAGGCGAGGGGCGGTAGCATTCGCGCGAGGGAGCTTTCGGTGCGATCCCCTCGGCCGATAGCAAAGACGCGCCCGCCCCCACACACTTAGGCGAGGGGCGTTAGCATTCGCGCGAAGGCGCTTGATAATTCGGTTGACGAAAATGTCTTTATGAACGCAACATGGGAGCATACAATCGACTATGATTATGATATTGCTCGTATTGCTGTCCAGCCGCATGCACGGCTTGGTTCATCTCCTATCTTTGGTTTGAGATGGGAGAGCCACTCGATAGTACTACCGCCTACAGTTACCAGATTGGTGACGATAGGTGGACGCGATGCCGATGACACGATCATAAAAGCGAAAGCGTAGCTCCTGATGCTTCCTACTCGCATTTTCGATAATGAGCTGACTACCTGGAACTAACATTTTGAAGAGCCTCGGTAGTTTAGGATGGATGGGAGGCTTGCACTTTGTTGCCTATTTATACTGCCTTGCCCATGGTACAGGACGGCCGCATTTACTCACCTGGCTGTATTTGTGATCACTTGGTAGGTGAAAGGTTAATACAACATTTACGTTTTAGCGGCTGTAAATGCTTGCCAGCTGTCGTTTGTTTTGCCCTACTAGGGCTGATGGGCTTGGCCTCCGCTACCATTCTCCCCTTTCGGTGATGGGGGGCTGGTTTTGCATAGCCCGCAAGCTTTCGTTCAGCCCTCGTTTTGTCGGAGGTCGGTTTGTTCGTGGCCCGCAGGCCTTCGTTCCGCCCTCGCATTTTGTCGGAGGGTCGGCTTTTTCATAGCCCGCAGGCTTTCGTTCCGCCCTCGCATTTTGTCGGAGGGTCGGTTTTTTTCATAGCCGCAGGCTTTCGTTCCGCCCTCGCATTTTGTCGAGGGTCGGTTTTTTTCATAGCCCGCAGGCTTTCGTTCCGCCCTCGCATTTTCGGAGGGTCGGTTTTTTCATAGCCCGCAGGCTTTCGGTCCCGCCTCTCGTTTTGTCGGAGGGTCGGTTTTTTTCATAGCCCGCAGGCTTTCGTTCCGCCCTCGCATTTTGTCGGAGGGTCGTTGTTTCATAGCCCGCAGGCTTTCGCCGCCCTCTCGTTTTGTCGGAGGGTCGGTGTTTTCATATAGCCCGCAGGCTTTCGTTCCGCCCTCTTTTTGTCGAAGGGCGGTTTTTTTCATAGCCCGCAGGCTTTGTTCCGCCTCGCATTTTGTCGGAGGTCGGTTTGTTTCATAGCCCGCAGGCTTTCGTTCCCGCCCTCTCGTTTTGTCGGAGGGTCGGTGTTTTCATATAGCCCGCAGGCTTTCGTTCCGCCCTCTCGTTTTGTCGGAGGGTCGGTTTCACATAGCCCGCAGGCTTTCATTCCACCTCGCATTTTGTCGGAGGGTCGGTTTTTTTTATAGCCCGGGGCTTTGTTCCGCCCTCTCGTTTGTCGGAGGGTCGGTTTTCGCATAGCCCGCAGGCTTTCGAGATTGTCGTTGGATGGATGGGGTTTCTTTTGCCCTACCTCCTCGACATTCTCTTTTTATCACATTTTGTTGACGAATGTCTCAACCTTATGTTTGGTTGATTTCGTCTTCTACCGAGTCGCGTGACTTTTTTTTTGGGGGAATTACGTCTACTTTAGTAATGTAGCGGTTACATTCGGCTGCCTCGTTAAAAAACCTCGCACCCCGATGAAGGGCTTCCCCGGCGAGGAAAAAGAGCGCAGCCGACCTTTGGTTACAAAAATGGTGAAAGAGAAAGAGAAATTACACCAAAGTTGAAAAAGGATAAATCACGGGTAGAAACGGCGCAGATTGCTCGCGTTCCATGTGTGGGCTGATTCTTCGCCCTTGTCATTCATCAACCGGAATACACCTGGCGCTGCCATGCTTGCCACGACGAAAGGTCCTTGCCACTGCGATTGCAGCTTGCCTTGCTTGTCTGGCTGCCGAATGGTGACCAAGTCTCCAGGCTTGATGTCCTTTCGGACTATCGTCTTGTCCCTGTGATGCTTCGTTTCGGCGTGGTACTTCTCGAGGTTTTCTGCAGCCTGCGATCTTATTTCTTCGATAGTGTCGAGCTCGAGTTGTCTTTTCTCTTCGGTGTTTGGAGCCATTTCAGTTCGAAAGGAACCCAGCTTTACCTCTTCCGGGGTGACTGCTTCCTCACCGTAAAGCAATCGGAACGGAGTGAAGCCGGTAGCTCTGGATCGTGAAATATTGTGTCCCCATACAGCTGTTGTTAGGGTGTTGGCCCACTTACCTTTCGGCGAATCATACAAGGTTTTGATATTGCCGAAAAGATTAAACCATTCGCTCTCTCGACGGCCCCGTTTGCTTGCGGGTAGTTTACTGAGGCGAAATTAAGCTGGATGCTGAGCTCATCGCAGAAGCTCCTGAATTCGGCACAGTCAAACTGCTTCCCGTTGTCGCAGGTGATAGAGGAAGGAACGCCGAAACGGCAAACTATCCTCTGCCAGACGAACTTGGTTAAAGAGGTGGAAGTTATGCTTGCGAGGGCCTTTGCTTCCACCCACTTGGTGAAATACTCGAGGGCGACCGCTGCAAAACGCAGGTTGCCCGGAGCTGCTGGTAGCGGACCTACTATGTCGATGCCCCATCTCTGCAAGGGCCAAGTTGGCACTATCGGCGTGGTTTCATTTGCTGGGGCTTTCTGGTTTTTGGCGAACATCTGGCAACCTTTGCAACATTTGACCAGCGCTCTGGCGTCTGACGCGGCGGACGCCCAGTAGAAACCTTGCCTCATTGCTCTGTGTGCTATTTCGTGGGGCCCCCTGTGCGCTCCGCACATTCCGGCGTGCATTTCTTCGAGTAGCTGAATGCCTTCACGCTTGCTTATGCATTTCAGAAGAGGGCTGTTATCCCATTTTTGAACAGTTGATCTCCGATGATCGAGTAACCTTTCGCTCTACTGGCCATCCTTTCGGCATCCTTCCTGGACTCCGGCTCGTAGGTCCCGGCCAGATATGCAAATATCTGCGACCTCCAGTCGTCACTGACGATAGCGTGTACCGAACTTGGATGATCTTCCTCCTCTTTCACTGCCTTGGCTGAAAGGACTTGATAAAACACGTCTGGTGGAAGTGGTAAATTTTGTGCTGCGGCTTTGGCCAGTTCGTCTGCCTCTGCGTTTTCGGCCCTTGGAATGTGACGCAGGGTGAAACCAGTGAAATACTTCTCCATTCTTCTGATTGCTGTCAGATACTTGGCTAACTCTGGCTCTCTTGCTGTGAAATCCTTTTCGGCGTGACCAACAACGACTTGGGAATCCGACTTGACTATGCACCTTCTCGCTCCGATTGCTCGGAGCTTTCGTAAACCTAGAAGCACGGCCTCGTATTCGGCAGTGTTGTTGGTTGTGAGGAACTGCAGCCTCGCGGCGAACCTGACCTTCGGTCCTCTTGGTGGCGTAAGGATCGCTGAGATTCCGGCTCCGGCCATTCCCCATGCGCCGTCACAATTCACTGTCCACACGGGCTCCTCGAATTCGAGCGTTGTGTCGAAAGCGGCAGGAGTCCAGTCTGCGATGAAATCCGCCAATGCCTGCGACTTGATTGCGGATCGGTGCTGGAAGTCGATCACGTATTCGTTCAGCTCCGCCGCCCACTTGCCGATTCGGCCGATAGCTTCGTTGTTGCGGAACAGGGCTTCCAATGGCTGAGCCGAAAGTACTATGATGTGATGGGACTGAAAGTAGTGCTTCAGTTTTCTAGAGGCCATTACTACTGTGTAAGCTATCTTCTCCAGCTCTGAGTAGTTCAGTTTTGCACCCGAAAGGGCCTCGGAGACGAAATAGATTGGGAACTGCGTCATCCTGTTTTCATGCTCCTTCTCTTCCACCAGTACTGCGCTTACGGTGGTGTGCGATGCTGCGAGATACAGCAAGAGTGTCGCTTCCGGCGAAGGTTTGGATAGCGTGGTCAGTTTTGTCAAATACTCCTTTAGTTGCTGAAAGGCCTGCCGCTGCTCGTCCCCCCAATCGAAAGGGTCGGAGCTACGCAGAGTTCGGAAGAAAGGCAGTCCTTTTTCAGCGGACCTTGCGATAAATCTGTTCAAAGAAGCCAGCCTTCCTGTCAATTTTTGCACTTGCTTTCGGTTTGAGGGCGGTTGCATGTTGATGATTGCCGCTATCTTGTCGGGATTAGCTTCAATTCCTCTTGCCGATACCAGGCAACCGAGGAGCTTGCCTTTCTTGATGCCGAAAATGCACTTGTCAGGGTTTAGCTTTAAACCGCTCTTCCGGAGATTGCCGAAAGTCTCGAGCAAATCTGCCTGATGATCTTCCTGTCTATCGCTCTTGACCACTATATCGTCAACGTAAGCCAACAAGTTTTTCTTTTGCTTTTGGCTTTCGAACACTTTGTCAGTCATTCGCGAGAAAGTAGGGCCTGCATTCCGCAGCCCTTCCGGCATTCGCCGGTAGCAGTATGTGCCTGTAGGGGTGATGAAACTGGTTTTCTCCTCATCGTCGGGATGAAGCCAAATCTGGTGATAGCCTGAAAAACAATCTAGCAAGCTCATTATTTCACAACCAGATGCAATGTCGACAAGCTTGTCGATACGAGGCAAAGGATACGGATCCTTCGGGCAGCATTTGTTGAGGTCGGTGAAATCGACGCACATTCGCCATTTTCCATTTTTCTTTTTCACCAAGACGACATTGGCCAGCCATTCGGGATACTGGACTGGCCGAATTACTCCAGCGTCGAGTAATCTTTGTACTTCGGCTTTCGCCGCGTCAGCCCTTTCGTTTGACATCTTTCTCAGTTTTTGCTTTCTGGGTTTAGCGCCGCTTGCAATGTTCAAACTGTGCTGGGCGAGATCCCTGCTAACGCCTTGCAAGTCGCTTGCGGACCAAGCGAAAATGTCATCGTTGTTCGCGAGGAAGGATGCCAAAGCGTTCCTTTCTTCCTCCGGCATGCTTGACCCAATGTGCACGGCTCTTTCGGGCCTGGAGGCCGCGAGCGGAATTCTTGTCGTTTCTTCGGCTGCCCCAACCTTGCATTCCGACGGGCTGACGATAGCGTGCTCTTCGGTGGTTGCTTGCGATTCGTTTTTATTCGCCACCTCATTGATAAGGCTGTAGCCTGGGGTTGGCCTTCCCTCTATTCTTCTAGAGGCTTGCTGGTCTCCGTGTACAGTGATGATGCCGAAAGGAGATGGCATTTTCATGCACAGGTAGCTTTGCTTAATGACGACGTCAAACCTGTTGGTGAAGCCTCTGCCGAAAATGGCAGTGTATGGATAGTCCATGTTTACTATGTCGAATGTCAGTGTTTCGGTGCGGACTCTTTCTCCTTCGGCGAAAGATACAGGGACTTGCTTTTTGCCGATAGCGTCAATTTTCCTTCCTCCGAACCCATACAGTGAATTGCCGGCGGGGTCCAGACTGCGCCTGTCGAATCCCATTGCTTCGAAAGCTTTGACGAATAAGATGTCAGCTGAGCTTCCGGTGTCAATCAGAATGTTGTGCAAGGTGAAACCGGCCACATTGGCCGTGGCGACGAAAGCGTCACAATGCGGGTAGTCGCGGACTTTGAAATCGGACTCATCAAAACATATCGGCGCTAGCGACCAAGCTGGCCTGTTCAATGGAAGCCTTGGTGATACCGTCTGGACCCTTCGATGATAGTCCTTTCTCGCCCTTTTGCTTTCGTGCTCCAAGTGGATCCGCCCGTGATAGCGAAAATGTGCCCTCTTGACGGAAGGATGTTGTTGATTGCGCTAGTTTCATTTTCCATCTCCTGCACCTGCTGGAAACCCGGCTGTGCTTGCTGCCCCTGAGGTTGGGTCTGAACCGGAAGCGCTGGCGGCGGCGTTGGCTGACGCTGGTAGTGCATAGGTGACGAAACTGCCACCGACTGTGGTGCGAAGACCGGAAGCTGGTAACTCTGATACGCCGGATTGTACCAATGCAAGTTTTGGGGATGCATGTACTGCGGGGGTGCACAGGCGTGCTTGCGTAATTGCCGCGCTTGCTGCTGCCGGGTCTTGGGAATTGTGGAAGACATGCTTGGAGCTTTCGGCAGAGGCTGAGGCTTGGTCTTTGTCTTTCAGCTCTTTCGCCATCTTGCTGTATTTGCAGTCACGGGTGGTGTGACCAAATTGCCATCGCAAATGACGCAATATGGTGGCCTGGGTCCTCTTCCGCGGCCTCTGCCGTCTCGACCGCCGCGTCCTGTTCCGCCGCGTCCTCCGCGGAAAGGCTGATCAAACCCTCTCTGGGCTGAAAGTCGGCCACATCGGGCCTCACCGTGCCTGCCGCTGATTGTGCTGGTTCCTCCTGTAGACTGTTGATTGACCGAAAGGGCCTAACAATTCTTTGATTTGGCACGGGCGGTGGTCGACTTGCTTTCGTCGCTTGCCTCTGCATCATTCGGGCAGCCTTACGTCGCCGAAAGTCGTCATCCGACCTCGCGTACGCATTCATCACATCAAACAATTCCTTAACATCTTTCGGTGGCTCTCTGGATAGGTGAGCGGCGCACTGTCCGGTCCCCAAGCCTTCGATGGCTGCTGCGATCACCGCGGCTTCCGGCACATTCGGCGCTTGGGCCTTCAGTTGGATGAAGCGTTTGAGGTACTCAGATAGGGGCTCGTCGTCTTGCTGGGTGCAATTCATGAGGTCCCTCGTGGTCTTGATATCCGGACGGAATCCTTGGAAGGTAGCAAGCAATTCGGCTTTCAACTGGGCCCACGAATAGATGGACAGTGGCTTGAGAGTGGTGTACCAATCATGAGCCACGTCTTCGACCGCCAAGATGAGAGACTTTGCTAGGGCCTGATTGTCCCCGCCTGCCGAAAAGACAGCTGTCTCGTAGCTTGCCAAGAATTTGCGTGGATTCGCTTTACCGTCGAAAGTCGGAATGCGCGGCTTATAGCTGAGCGGCCACGGATGGGCTTGCAACTCCCTCGAAAGCGGAGAGGTTTCGTCGATGGCGTTGCCGAAAGCTGGCGGGTTGCTCTTGCCTTGGTATGAATGTATTTTCCTGGGCTATCGGGATTGGGGCCGCCCCAGCCCTCTGCAGCTCTTGAATTTCCCTCTCGAGTTGCCTTCTCTGCGCCTCAGCTCGCCGAATGGCGTTGCGAGTTTCGTCCTCTCTTGCTTTTGCTGCTAACCGCTGCTGCAGCTGATCTCTTTGCGACAACAGCCTCTCTATTTCGTCTTGCTGTTGTGCCAACGTCTTGATTGCTTGGGCGTGTCTTGTGATTTCGTCAGCATCTTCATCCTCGTCATCGAACTCGTCCTCGACGTGCCCTTTCGGCGTGCCGTCTCTGCCCAAAGTCCGCTGATCCAGAGGCCGCACGCCTTGGCTCGTCGATGCTCCCGGCGGTGGCTGCGCTTCTATCGACAGAGCGCCGCCGAAAGGTGGCGGTTCTGCGGCTGCGTTTGGTGGAACCTGGCTAGCTGGGACTGGAACCGCGACGGTGCCGAAAGCATCCTTTCTCGCGGCGATAGTCTCCAGATTGTCGACCGCTTTCGGCGCTTTCCTTGGTGGCATGGTAAGCTCGGGCGACAACCACGGTGGGCGCCAATGTTGTTTCGGGACCGAGATCCCGAAACAGCGGGTTGTCGCACGAACGAAAGCCCAAAGCGAAAGCGGAAAACGAACGGTAAAACGGGAAAAATAGTTGAAGTGAACAGTGTTCCTCCCCCCTCCCTTGGGAGGTTGGGAGCTTTTTATATTAATCCAGATCAATTTGAAAGTACAAGAATGCCCTTCCAACCACTCTGCTACAATTACAATGATGCCCTGCTCAACTACTCCATGGTTGTACGCCGCCTTTTCCGGCGCGAGGGGCATCATCGTAACTTCGCCCTCTGGTGGGCCCAGCGTCCCCGGCTCCTTTTCCTGGCCGGTGGGCCCGCTCCCTTTGACCCAGGCTTCCGTCGACCTGCGAAAACCTAAGAAAAACCAAAGTCATGAATGACGAAAACTCTCGCCGGAAACGCTGGGCTCCTTTCGCGCGAATGCTTCCTTTCGCACGAAAACTCCGTCCTACTCCGGTCATGCGGACCGGAGGCGAATGCCTGCTTCCGCGCGAATGCTTCCTTTCGCACGAAAGCTCCGCCTTCCCTTGGTCCGCAAGCCGAAACGCGTGCTTCCGCGCGAATGCTTCCTTTCGCACGAAAGCTCCGCCTTCCTACTCCGGTCATGCGGACCGGAGGCGAATGCCTGCTTCCGCGCGAATGCTTCCTTTCGCACGAAAGCTCCGCCTCCCCTTGGTCCGCAGGCCGAAATGCGTGCTTCCGCGCGAATGCTCCCTTCCGCACGAAAGCATCATCATCTTTCGGTAAAAATGCGGGTCGGAGGCGCCTGCGGTCTGGGCGCCGCCCCAACAGTGCTTCACCTGATTATATAAGGGAAGCAGGCACATACCTCTATCATTGAATCTCAGATCATAACACAAGTCACACGCTGCCACTGGACGTAAGGTATTACGCTATTTAGCGCCTGAACCAGATATAATCGCTGTCCCGTGTACTCACCAAGTTCTACGACGCCGATCCGCACCGAACAAATTGTCTGGGAATCCCCAAGATGAGTTGTCGGTTAACAAACACCGACAACTGGCGTGCCAGGTAGGGGCCCTCGATGATTCCACGATAAGAGCTCGACGAACCACTTCACCATATTCTCGGCGGGATCAATTTTCGTTTTTGGCTCATGGACTTGTATCACGGATGATCAAGGAAAGTGCATCGACACCTTCAACTGAATCAGAAGCGCAAGCTACGCCAAAGATGGATAATCTCACCCGGGATCTCGAAAATCTCACAATACAAAAATCGCAAGGATCTAGGGACCTGACCGGAGTATCCGACTCCTACTCAGACACGAACTCTCGTCCGAACATGACCGGATTCCAGGCACTATATCCCCTTTGGACCTATGCAATTCGACAAAGAACTTCCAAGAGTTGTTGATTGGATCAAATTTACAAAAGTTTCAGCAGATCCCTCTGAAAGGAGGCCCAACACGGACTCGTTTTCAGTTCAACCGAGGAAGGAAACATCGTCCATTGGCCAATACAACCAGCCCCAGCTAGGTTGTTGGTTGGCACAATCGACAAACAACTCCCTTACCAATACAAACATCAGCTCCCCTTGAGGAGAACGACACCTCAATAGAACTAATCTCCAGTGCCTCCCCCTTGGAATCGGTACGCCGGGATCAACAAACCAAGGCTACACTCAAGAAGTGTAACACCTCGGTGTTAAGCAATCCCTAATTGCACAATTTGGCATGGCATAAGCATAGCATCTCATCATTTCATATGCATATGTTTGTTGAATGCTTAAGTCCTTGTTTGGTCTCTAGTGTAACCTTGTTATGCTTTCTGTTTCTGACCAAGTGCCTTATAACAAAGTGGTAGATCTTGATGAAGGGAATAACTTTGCTTTAAAGCACTTTCTCAGAAAAAGCTTTGAGTTAGGATTTCTTGCATTAGAAAAATGGTTTAGCACTAAATTTCCTTTAAACTACAGAATTTGGGACTGGAGCCTTAAGATGATTTGTTCCTTACAAAATTCTAAGCAACTTTGCTGTTGGGACCTTTTCCTAGTTCGGCTTAGTTTAGGAGTTATGGAGCATCAAAGTTTGTAACCAAACTTCTTTAGTTAAACCCTAGTGGGCCCGGCCTGTCAGCCTCTCTCTCTTTCTTCCCGCGCGCGCGCCGCTCCCTCTGCGCCGATCGAGCCTGCCGCCGCCGCGAGACCGCCTCGCTGGCTGGCGAAACCACCGGCATCGCCGCCCGCGGTTTTGCGCCGCGTGCGCCCATGTCGTCCCTCGCTCTCTGCAAGCTCGCCACGACGCCCAGGAGCTCGGTGCATGCCCGCCGCGTGGAGCTCGACGCCTGACGCCGCCGCGTCCTGGTCGGGAGTTCCTCCGATGGGAACTGGCCAGGTGCAATGCACCTAGCACCTTCGTTCCGTTTGCCTCCGCTCCGCCTGTGCTCGCAGCCAGCAGAGCAGTCCATTGCTCAGTCTCTCCTTCGCTCCACTCCACCCCACCTTCACAGAGCGAAGCGCCGCCGCCATTTCCGCCGAGCTGCGACGAGCAATTGCTCGCTCCACCGCTCACCACCGCTCGATTCCTCCCGCCAGTTTCTCCGCCGTGACCTTCTCTTTCTCCGGTAAGAGTTGGTTTCCCCCTCTCTTCCTCTTCTAGCTGCCGGAACAGCGGACGCCATCCGCAAGCTTCCGCCATGGCCGCCACCGTGACCTTCACGTGGACCCGGTCATCTCCGGCCATGCTACCCTAGCTGAGCCATGTTCTAGTCTTCCTCTACCGCGTAGTAGCTTAGAGTCAAATGGAGACCCCTCTCGTGCCCTGAGTCCGCCGGACCACGGGCCAGTCGCGCTGCGTCCGTCATGGGGCCGCCGCCGTGCATCGCGCCGGACAATGCCGGGGATGCCGAAGCCTGAGAGTTGCTCCAATAGGTCTCTTAGTACTTGCTTAGGGCTAGTGTTAATCCTCGCCGAGTCGCAAGCCGCCGGGGAGAGTTCCGCCGCCGAGTCGCAGAGCCGCCGCTCCGCCATGGCCGCCGTCGAGCTTGCTCCGGTATCCCTCTGGCTCAGCAAGTAGTCGGTCGTGTTCGTCTCGAAAACCCGCACCCAACGATGGTCTCAGTGTCGCCAGAAGTGTCGCCGTCGACGAGCTAGGGCCGGTCAACGACCAGCGGCGCCAAACTCCGCCGTTGACCGCCGAGCCTGGCCTCGCGCGGTAACGTGCTGAGCCCTGGCCTCGGAAGCTTGGTCGCCCTGACCAGCGGGCCCCGACTGGCAGTAAGAAGAGAGAAAGGGAAGAGCCTGAGTGCGTAGGCCATCGGTAAGTCGGGATGCACCGAGCCTTCGCCTCGAGCCTCGATCGGGTCGGTTGTGTAAGCCTCGGTCGAGTCGAGCCAAGTCAAGTGTTCGGTTGAGTCAGCTAGTCTCGGTTGAGTCAGTAAGCCTCGGTTGAGTCAGTAGCCTCGACTGAATGGGTTAGCCTCGGCTGCCAGTGTGCCTCGGGCGAATCGGAGAAATGGGTCTGAGCCTCGGGCCTCAGCCGAATCGCGCTGAAGGTGCCGAAGCCTTGCCTCGAAGCCTCGGGCGAGTCGCGCCGAGTGTGCCGAAGCGTGTCCTGTGCCTCGGCCGAAGTCCGTATGTTAGGTTTGAGTTTTCTTTTAAATGTGTTTTGCAGAATCCATGTAAAGGCTTCAAAATTCATAGAAGGCTCATTTTAGTCCCAAATACTGTGAAACAAGTTTTGTTAGGTCAAGCATGTTTAGATCTATCAGTGAAAACTGTTGAATGCATTCTTGGTGATACTTTTATGTGTAGACTGCATTTAATTTAGAAAAGTGCTGATAACTTGGTAAATGCATAACTAATTTATGTATAAGTCAGAAAAATGTGATTCCAGTTTTGTTAGGTTTGTATGAATGTGTAGTTTCAGAGAAAAATATAATATGAGGTTATTCTGTGAATTAACTTTGACAGGAGCTTTTTAAAATGGGTAAATGTCGTTTCCCTTGTTTATTTGTAGTAAATAAAATATGAGGAATATGAACCTGAGAATTTAAGCACACTGCTCTTGTACTAGGAAGCACAGCAGAAAAATAAGAAATCTGTTGTGTTTGACACTTTTTGCTAGGGTGTGTAGTTCAAAGGACCTTTTCATGATAGAATTTGTCTTTTTCATAGAGGATGGAGTTTAAGTCCAAATGAGTTGAAATTTGGACAGGGAGCTAGATTAGGTGTTGTTAACTCCCAGTAATTTCTGTAGATTTTTCTGAAGCCTGTCTAGGATAGGTTGCTGTTTAAAGCATGTGTAAATAGATTTATTTCAGCAAGTAATTAGAGGGTAAGTAGCTCGTTAAGTAGACTTTGATGTGGTGGCAACATCGCTTAACAAGTTGATCTGATAGGTTAAATAGTTGGGATGATGTTGACTACCTTGTTGAAGAGTAGCAGTAGATGGCATGTGCTTATCTCCTAATTGTTACTCCATGTTGCATCACCGTGCATCCCATGTGCATTCATGTTATTCATTCATGTACCGCATCATGCAGGGTCGGTAGTGGAAGCCCAAGACACGCAGGAGGAGCAGCGTCAGGAGGAGACACCCGAGGAGAGGATCCCGGAAGGAGACGCTGAGGACCTGCCAGAGTGCCGTGATCATCGCCCCGCCGACTTCGAGCGAGGCAAGCCCCGGAGCATTTTTCTCCTACGCTTTGCAAATTACCGTTACAAGTTAACCTGATATGATTGTTGCATTAGGTTATAGGAGTTGTGTGATACCGTTGCTGCATTGATCAATTATCCTTGTCCACCTGCAAATATTATCTTGTGATCCCTGTTAGGTCTAGGCTCGATTACATGCTTAGCCCCGCTTAGACCGGTAAAAGTCGGGTGATTTCCTGTCTCCCGCATTTAGGTGGATACTAAACCTGGTTAGCCTGGTGCTATCATGGAGAGAACCATGTGATAATTAATCTGAGACCGGGCGGGATGTAGGAGCAGCAGGACATGGGTTCTGTGTGCTAGTAGTCTCCCGTCTGTGTCGATTAGGACCCGACGAAGGCACACCTCAGTCATTTTGAACGCGTCAATCACTTAACGGAGCAGGTGCGGGTACCTCCCGTGAAGCCTAGTAAGGTGTTTCGAGCCGGTGACGGAGACGTTGACGCCTAACACCCAGGGCCTTATATGTACCGTGGGCAACTATTCTGATCGACCTGGCATGGTCCGAGGGCAGGCAGGGCCTGATCGACCTGGCATGACCGTGGGCAGTTAATAGCTTGAGCGACCTGGCATTGAGATAACCCTCGGTGTAGAAGGGTCCATGGCCGTCCCGCGATTTGGGTTCTCGAACCTCCTGAGTGGTCGCCAACGGCCGCCTGGCAGGGTGTGTCGGGCGAGTGTGCGACATTTTATCCCTAGCTGGTAGGAATCGATTATAATTGCCATCGCTCCTGGTTAGTGAGTAACTTGACTGAGCATGTGTTACCGTAGTAATATATGGAATTAATGATGGTTATGGTTGGCGAATCTGAAAGGCTATTGATGAAATAGTCACTCTTGCTTGAATAAGTAGTCAAGTGTTTGCTCTAGATCAGGTGCAAATCTAGATAATCAGGCTGATTACATAAAAGTGACTGCTAATGCTCTAATGTTGACTATTTAATAATAAAATGCTTTTATGCAAAAGGTAAGTGTGGCCAACCTCAGATACAGCCTTGCATAATCCTTGGTGTCAATTATTTCTGGTTTATGACGGGTAAGTCTAGCTGAGTACCTTCTCGTACTCAGGGTGCTATCCCTTGTTGTTGCAGATGGGCAATGTTTCTTCGGCTACTGCGAGAACTGTCTGTATCCCGTCGAGGGCAGTGACTAGACCATGGGCATGGTCAATCCTTATCTTTCCTGATGCTTTTGTGGACGGATCAGGCATATGGCACCGTATTGTGAACTAAGAACTTGTGTTTCAAAACTATGTTGCTTCCGCTTTGAATTCAAAACTATGGTTTGTAATAACTATCGAACTCCGATGTATTTGAACTATGTGCGAACTGAATGTACCTTGTGGGCATGTACGCTAATCTATTACGATCTTGGTTAAGTTGAATGACTTGAAATCCTTCGAGATTTCCGGACTACCGGGTTTGTACGAGCTTAAGTACTTGTAATCTCTGTGAAAGCAGTGATTCGGTGCTTAATCTGGTGCAAATTGGTCGGTTCTGTGACAGCTGGCATCGGAGCATGGTTAGCGTTACTGTTCACAAGTGTATTTGAAAAACCGTATTTTCAATTAAAATTTCCCATTTGACAAGAACTTATAGCTATATTAGGATTTGAAAAACCCTCTTGACCAAGAGTAAGGTGTGCCATTGATCAAGTCCTTATGCTCAATAGGAACTTAGGTGGCTATTTAAGTACTAACTTTGGGGGTCGTGCATCATACTTATTTTCTGTTTATTCTGTCGTCCATACGGCAAGGGTGAAATTGTATGGATGCTATTCCTCGAATAGTAATGTATGGATCAATTGCCTCTACGCTAAAGGTAATGAGAGCTGTGAGAGCATGATTGGACAACCGCCAATCTAGGGGAGTGCTTGAAGGATGCTGACATGTATACCTGTTCCACACAAGTATATGTGAAAGTATTGATTGTGGGAGTAATAATTTCTGATGGGTGCATATACTGCTTACGTGTATACCGGGTATGCGCCTAAGTAGTATTAGATTTAAATTTCAGCAATGCATGATATTCATATTGTGGGCAGGGCTGAAATGGTTTTTTTCTGCAGGTACGCTAACTTGCGAACGTGTAGTACGTTTAGTTAACGTTATGAGTGAGCGTGTATGCCACCGTCTAGCCGATAGATTGTTAGGCAGTGAGGACGTATGTTACGCTCATGCATCATGATCATACAACTTTGCATTAATCTTACTTCCTTCCTTATGGTTTCTGTCCCGTTTTTCTAATAAAAGTTGTTTCAACTAATTTAAAACTGTGTGGATAAACTTCTTACAGATGGCACGCACCAAGCGCACTGCTCGCAAGTCCACGGGAGGCAAGAGGCCTAACTACATGCTGGGGCCATGGACTGATGAGGGGTCAGAGGACTTTTTGGGAGAATTTGGGATGCCCACTATTCTTTGGAGAGTTCTGCACCTGGTGGGATACCAGGAGGGTCAGGAGCCGCTGTACGACTGGCACCGTGTGCAGTTGTCAGAGGATCGTCACGTGTACACGGTGGAGGTCGACGTGCCTAGCCGTGAGGACCAGGATCACGTCTGGTGCCGTCGGGTGTTTGCCTTGCAGGGGAGGACTCCCTGGGATGCAGCCAACCAGGTTGCTTATACAGTTCTCCGGGACATCATGGAGGATCATCCGGAGGTGGTTGCCCAGGCTACTGCTAGTATCTTCCCGACGACAGACCCTTATCAGGCAGTGTGGCGTCAGCCAGGCGCTACCGTATTAGAGGCTAGCTCTCTTGAGAGGGAGCATTGTGCTGGACCGGCAGGGAGTGCTATGGCTGCTCTGATGGCTACTTATGGGTGCCTATCGCGCAGCTACAATCATCTGGATCATACCCTTAGTGAGGAGATGGCTGCACAGCATCGCCGGCAGGAGGAGCATACCACAGAGATAGACCTCCTCACTACACAGCTAGCTCAGTTGACAGTAGAGAGAGACCAGGCACTTCAGAGGGAGCAGGAGACGGCACAACAGCTTAGTGACCAGCAGGGTATGACGACCTTCTTATCCACCATCATGGCCGAGACTGAGGAGTCGCTACGTCGTGTTTGTCTCGAGGGTATGCGTGCGACTGAGCAGAACAGGCTTCTCAGGCTACAAGTGGGAGATTTAGAGCTGCAACTTCATCATCTCCAGGACTACAATGATCGTCTACATGAGGAGATCCACCGCAGGGAGAATGAGAGGAACCCCATCCTTCCCCAGGAGGATCCGGAGCCGAGTAGTTCTTCCAGTAGTTCTTCAGATATGTCTAGTGAGGACGGTGACGTTGGTGAGATCGCTAGAGAGTAGTTTAGACCGTATGCTTAGCACCTAGAGCTCTTTTGTGTTGCAGGGGCCCGATCTTTTGTTTTGTTATGGGCTGGATGTAAGCACGTGAGGCAGACTTATGTGATGTGTGTGAGACCTTGGAAAGTCCCATATGTATGGGCAAAACTTTGGATGTTATGTTATCGTTTGCATGATGTGTTAAGTGATCTTGTTATGTGTCGATGCAATGTGGACTGAAATTTATTGTACCTCTGTCATTGTTTGGTGAATCGTTTTTCCGAATAATTTCAGTGGGTATGATTTATTGTTATCTACAAGTTGCAACTTCGCCTAATGGTCGCTTACTATACTATATGCAGATGACGACAACTCGTAGTGGAGCAGGCGGTAGTGGTGGAAATGAGGACCCCAGGGAAAGCCGCAATCCACCACCTCCTCCACCACCAACGGCTGAGCAGCTTTTTGCTCAATTTCTTGGAAGTCAGCGCAATATTGAAGCTTTGCTGAGAGAGAACTTGGCGCAAGGACACCAACGCCAAGAGCCAAACCAGTATAGTTCCTTCAAGGATTTCCTGGATACCAAACCACCAATCTTCAAGGAAGCTATGGAACCATTGGAGGCAGAAGAATGGCTGCATACCCTGGAGCAGAAGTTCCGTTTGCTTAGGCTCACAGAAGAGCTTAAAGCAGAATATGCCGCACACCAGTTGCAGGGACCAGCCGGGATTTGGTGGGGACATCACCGCACCACCTATCCTGCTAATGTTCCTATCACTTGGAGAATGTTCACTGCTGCTGTTCGAGGTCATTACATTCCGCCAGGCTTGACCCAGATGAAGGTGGCCGAGTTCATGAACCTGACACAGGGGACTCGATCTGTTACGGAGTACCATCACATGTTCAATTCACTGGCTCGCTATATCCCAGACTTCGTTGATACAGACGCTAAGAAGATTGCTAGTTTCAAGAGAGGCTTGAACACTAAATGGGAAAGTCAGTGGGTACCTCTTCCCGTACCAATTTCAATGACTTCATAAGTGACTGTCTAATTCAAGAGAATCATAACAACAAGCATGCTGCTAGCAAGGCCCGGAAGAGGACCTTTGAATCAGGATCATCACAACCCAGAGGACCACCAGCTCAGCGAAATCTGTATCGACCACCAGCGCCGGGGGCACGTTTTAGGCCGCCGCAGAAGAAGAATCAGCCACAAGCTCAGCGCAATCAGAGGCCATACAAGATAGCTGCTGCTCAGGCTCGTGGAGGTCAAGGCAGTTCTTCAGGGAATAAACCTATAGTTCGGGGACCATGCTACAACTGCAACCAAGAGGGGCACTTCGCAAGATACTGTCCCTACCCAAAGAAGCAACAGACCAATTACCCCGCACGCCTGCACAACATGACCGCTGAAGAAGCTCGTGCTGGAGAGCCCGTGACTGCTGGTATGTGCCTTGTTAATCATCATCCTGCAGTCGTTTTGTTTGATACTGGATCATCGCATTCGTTCATGAGTAAAGCATTTGCACAAAAGCATGATCAAGAGGTGTCCGAAATGGATTATGGGTTTCGCGTAAGCTCTGTGGGGAGTAGTGTGTTGTCTAGGCAGATGGTTCGTGATGCAACCATCGACATCGGAGGGCATAAGTTTGGGGCTAATTTAGTAGTTTTGCCAGGGCTCAGTATGGACGTAGTCCTAGGAATGAGTTGGATGAGTATGTGGAAAGCGGTGTTGGACACTGCAGATAGGACTCTTACCTTGACCGATCCAAGGAGGAACAACAAGTTACGTATCTCTCTTCCTCGAGGGGCTGATTTTGTTGATCTATCTTGCACCTTATCTATAGAGGACCTGTCAAAAATTCCAGTTGTTCGGGATTTCCCAGACGTCTTTCCAGATGAGTTGCCGGGTTTACCGCCCAAGCGGGCTGTAGAGTTTACCATTGAGCTGTTACCAGGGACTGCACTGATCTCGAGAAGACCTTATCGCATGCCGCCCAATGAGTTAGCTGAACTCAAAACTCAGATCAAGGAACTTTTGGACAAGGGTTTCATTCAACCTAGTGTGTCAGAGTGGGGATGTCCAGCCTTGTTTGTTAAGAAGAAGGACAAGTCCTTGAGAATGTGTGTGGATTATCGACCGCTTAATGCCGTGACCGTTAAGAATAAATATCCGTTGCCACGGATAGATATTTTATTTGACCAGTTATCCAGAGCCAAGGTGTTTTCCAAGATCGATTTGAGATCCGGTTATCATCAAATTAGAATCCGACCACAAGATATCCCAAAGACTGCTTTTTCAACCAGATATGGCCTATACGAGTATTTAGTCATGTCTTTTGGATTGACAAATCATCCGGCTTACTTTATGAGTTTGATGAACTCGGTATTCATGCCAGAACTAGATAAGTTTGTAGTGGTGTTCATTGATGACATTTTGGTGTATTCTGAGAACCCGGTTGATCACGCGGAACATTTGAGGGTTGTTCTGACAAGGCTACGAGAGCACAAACTTTATGCTAAGTTTAGCAAATGTGAATTTTGGTTGAAGCAAGTACAATTCCTTGGTCACATCCTGTCAGAAGAAGGAATCTCTGTGGACCCTAGCAAAGTCCAAGAAGTAATGGATTGGGAAGCTCCAACTTCGGTTGGGGAGATTCGGAGTTTTCTCGGTTTAGCGGGATATTATCGTCGTTTCATTCCCGACTTCTCCAAGATTGCCAAGCCCATGACAAGTTTGCTTCAGAAGGATCAGAAGTTTGAGTGGACAGAGAAGTGTGAAACAGCTTTCTATACCTTGCGGAAACTGTTAACCACTGCCCCTGTCTTAGCTCAACCAGATATCGAGAAGCCGTTTGATGTCTTCTGCGACGCATCAAAAGTTGGTTTAGGGTGTGTTCTTATGCAAGAAGGCAGAGTGATTGCTTATGCTTCACGACAGTTGAGAAAACATGAGATAAATTATCCTACGCATGATTTGGAATTAGCTGCTGTGGTGCACGCTCTGAAGATCTGGAGGCACTATTTGCTAGGAAATGTCTGCAATATGTACACTGATCATAAGAGTCTCAAGTATATCTTCACTCAACCAGAGTTGAATATGAGGCAGAGAAGGTGGCTTGAATTGATTAAGGATTACAATTTGCAGATACATTATCACCCTGGAAAAGCAAATGTGGTTGCTGATGCTTTGAGTCGGAAGTCGCATTGTAATAACTTGAGGATACAACCAAAGGACGAGTTTAGTCTCGTACACCCTGTGATCCTGCGTCACATCGAGCTACAGAGCACCTTAGTTGACCAGATTTTAGAAGGGCAGAAAACAGACAAGGGAATCTACTATATCAAGGAAAAGCTAAGGGCTGCCACTGAACCCGTAAAACATTTCCGAGTTGATGATAAGGGAGTGTTATGGTTTGATAATCGCCTAGTGGTACCCAAGAATAGGGAACTGAAAAATCAGATCAAGGACGAGGCTCATCTTTCTAAATTGTCTATCCATCCCGGGAGCACTAAGATGTATCAAGATTTGCGTCCAAGATTTTGGTGGACCAAAATGAAGAAGGAAATTGCCGCATATGTAGCCAGATGCGACACGTGTTGTCGGGTGAAGGCTATTCACCTGAAGCCAGCCGGAACACTTCAACCTTTATCAATACCTGAATGGAAGTGGGAAGAAGTGAGTATGGATTTTATCACCGGTTTGCCTACCACTCAGAAGGGAAACGATTCGATTTGGGTAATTGTAGATCGTCTCACCAAGACCGCTCATTTCATACCAGTTAAAACTTGTTATCGAGCACCGGACTATGCGGAGATTTATATCAATCAGATTGTACGATTACATGGTATACCCAAGGTCATAGTTTCGGATCGTGGAACACAGTTTACTGCACCATTCTGGGAGAAACTGCAAAAGGAGTTAGGCACTAAGTTAATCCATAGCTCAGCTTACCATCCTCAGACCTCAGGACAAACTGAAAGAGTAAATCAGATTTTAGAGGATATGTTAAGAGCCTGTGTAATTTCAGCAAAGGGATCTTGGGAGAAATGGTTGCCATTAGCAGAATTTGCTTACAACAATAGCTATCAAGAAAGCATTCAGATGGCACCTTTCGAAGCTCTGTATGGCAGAAGATGCAGAACACCTGTAAGTTGGGTTGAACCAGGAGAACGTCGTTACTATGGAATTGATTTTGTCAAGGAAGCAGAAGAACAAGTGAGGATAGTTCAACAACATATCGCAGCGGCACAGTCCCGACAGAAGAGTTATGCCGATAAGCGAAGAAGGCCGATTGAATTCGAAGTAGGTGACTATGTGTACTTGAAAGTATCACCCATGAAAGGAGTTAAACGTTTTGGCGTGAAAAGAAAGTTAGCGCCAAGGTTTGTGGGACCCTACAGAATAATGGAAAGGAGGGGAAAAGTGGCTTATCAACTACAGTTACCTGAACATTTGAAGGCTATATTCCCTGTATTCCATGTGTCACAATTAAAGAAATGTCTTCGAGTTCCAGAAGAGGAAGTACAACCGGCCAACATCAAGTTACAATCCGACCTTACTTACTCCGTGAAGCCATATCGAGTACTCGATGAGAAAGAAAGAGTGACTCGCGGAAAGGTCGTGAAGCAATATAAAGTATCCTGGAGTGAGCAAGACGACCGAGATGCCACTTGGGAAACGGAAGACTATCTAAAAGAAGTATATCCACAGTTTTATAAGGAATGGTTAGTAACTCAAATCTCGGGACGAGATTCCTTTAAGGAGGGGAGGGCTGTAACACCCTGGTGTTAAGCAATCCCTAATTGCACAATTTGGCATGGCATAAGCATCGCATCTCATCATTTCATGTGCATCTGTTTGTTGAATGCTTAAGTCCTTGTTTGGTCTCTAGTGTAACCTTGTTATGCTTTCTGTTTCTGACCAAGTGCCTTATAACAAAGTTGTAGATCTTGATGAAGGGAACAACTTTGCTTTAAAGCACTTTCTCAGAAAAAGCTTTTAAGTTAGGATTTCTTGCATTAGAAAAATGGTTTAGCACTAAATTTCCTTTAAACAACAGAATTTGGACTGGAGCCTTAAGGATGATTTGTTCCTTACAAAATTCTAAGCAACTTTGCTGTTGGAACCTTTTCCTAGTTCGGCTTAGTTTAGGAGTTATTGAGCATCAAAGTTTGTAACCAAACTTCTTTAGTTAAACCCTAGTGGGCCCGGCCTGTCAGCCTCTCTCTCTTTCTTCCCGCGCGCGCGCCGCTCCCTCTGCGCCGACCGAGCCTGCCGCCGCCGCGAGACCGCCTCGCTGGCTGGCGAAACCACCGGCATCGCCGCCCGCGGTTTTGCGCCGCGTGCGCCATGTCGTCCCCTCGCTCTCTGCAAGCTCGCCACGACGCCCAGGAGCTCGGTGCATGCCCGCCGCGTGGAGCTCGACGCCTGACACCGCCGCGTCCGGTCGGGAGTTCCCCCGATGGGAACTGGCCAGGTGCAATGCACCTAGCACTTCGTTCCGTTTGCCTCCGCTCCGCCTGTGCTCGCAGCCAGCAGAGCAGTCCATTGCTCAGTCTCTCCTTCGCTCCACTCCACCCCACCTTCACAGAGCGAAGCGCCGCCGCCATTTCCGCCGAGCTGCGACGAGCAATTGCTCGCTCCACCGCTCACCACCGCTCGATTCCTCCCGCCAGTTTCTCCGCCGTGACCTTCTCTTTCTCCGGTAAGAGTTGGTTTCCCCTCTCTTCCTCTCTAGCTGCCGGAACAGCGGACGCCATCCGCAAGCTTCAGCCATGGCCGCCACCGTGACCTTCACGTGGACCGGTTATCTCCGGCCATGCTACCCTAAGCTGAGCCATGTTCTAGTCTCCTCTACCGCCGTAGTAGCTTAGAGTCAAATGGAGACCCCTCTCGTGCCCTGAGTCCGCCGGACCACGGGCCAGTCGCGCTGCGTCCGTCATGGGCCGCCGCCGTGCATCGCGCCGGACAATGCCGGGGATGCCGAAGCCCGAGAGCTGCTCCAATAGGTCGCTTAGGTCTTGCGTGGGCTAGTGCTAACCTTACCGAGTTGCAAGCCGCCGGGGAGAGTTCCGCCGCCGAGTCGCAGAGCCGCCGCTCCGCCATGGCCGCCGTCGAGCTTGCTCCGGTATCCCTCTGGCTCAGCAAGTTAGTCGGTCGTGTTCGTCTCGAAAACCCGCACCCAACGATGGTCTCAGTGTCGCCAGAAGTGTCGCCGTCGACGAGCTAGGGCCGGTCAACGACCACGGCGCCAAACTCCGCCGTTGACTGCCGAGCCTGGCCTCGCGCGGTAACGTGCTGAGCCTGGCCTCAGAAGCTTGGTCGCCCTGACCAGCGGGCCCCGACTGGCAGTAAGAAAGAGAAGAAAAGGGAAGAGCTTGGGTGCCGTAGGCCTCGGTAAGTCGGATGCACCGAGCCTTCGCCTCGAGCCTCGATCGGGTCGGTTGTGTAAGCCTCGGTCGAGTCGAGCCAAGTCAAGTGTTCGGTTGAGTCAGCTAGTCTCGGTTGAGTCAGTAAGCCTCGGTTGAGTCAGTAGCCTCGACTGAATGGGTTAGCCTCGGCTGCCAGTGTGCCTCGGGCGAATCGGAGAAATGGGTCTGAGCCTCGGGCCTCAGCCGAATCGCGCTGAAGGTGCCGAAGCCTTGCCTCGAAGCCTCGGGCGAGTCGCGCCGAGTGTGCCGAAGCCGTGTCCTGTGCCTCGGCCGAAGTCCGTAGGTTAGGTTTGAGTTTTCTTTTAAATGTGTTTTGCAGAATCCATGTAAAGGCTTCAAAAATTCATAGAAGGCTCATTTTATGTCCAAATACTGTGAAACAAGTTTTGTTAGGTCAAGCATGTTTAGATCTATCAGTGAAAACTGTTGAATGCATTCTTGGTGATACTTTTATGTGTAGACGCATTTAATTTAGAAAAGTGCTGATAACTTGGTAAATGCATAACTAATTATGTATAAGTCAGAAAAATGTGATTCCAGTTTTGTTAGGTTTGTATGAATGTGTAGTTTCAGAGAAAAATATAGTATGAGGTTATTCTGTGAATTAATTTGACAGTAGCTTTTAAAATGGTTAAATGTCGTTTCCTTGTTTATTTTGTAGTAAATAAAATATGAGGAATATGAACCTGAGAATTTAAGCACACTGCTCTTGTACTAGGAAGCACAGCAGAAAAATAAGAAATCTGGTGTTTGACACTTTTTGCTAGGGTGTGTAGTTCAAAGGACCTTTTCATGATAGAATTTGTCTTTTCCATAGAGGATGGAGTTTAAGTCCAAATGAGCTGAAATTTGGACAGGGAGCTAGATTAGGTGTTGTTAACTCCCAGTAATTTCTGTAGATTTTTCTGAAGCTGTCTAGGTTAGGGTGCTGTTTAAAGCATGTGTAAATAGATTTATTTCAGCAAGTAATTAGAGGGTAGTAAGCTCATTAAGTAGACTTTGATGTGGTGACAACACTGCTTAACAAGTTGATCTTGATAGGTTAAATAGTTGGGATGATGTTGACTACCTTGTTGAAGAGTAGCAGTAGATGGCATGTGCTTATCTCCTGATTTGTTACTCCATGTTGCATCACCGTGCATCCCATGTGCATTCATGTTATTCATTCATGTACCGCATCATGCAGGGTCGGTAGTGGAAGCCCAAGACACGCAGGAGGAGCAGCGTCAGGAGGAGACACCCGAGGAGAGGATCCCGGAAGGAGACGCTGAGGACCTGCCAGAGTGCCGTGATCATCGCCCCGCCGACTTCGAGCGAGGCAAGCCCCGGAGCATTTTTCTCCTACGCTTTGCAAATTACCGTTACAAGTTAACCTGATATGATTGTTGCATTAGGTTATAGGAGTTGTGTGATACCGTTGCTGCATTGATCAATTATCCTTGTCCACCTGCAAATATTATCTTGTGATCCCTGTTAGGTCTAGGCTCGATTACATGCTTAGCCCCGCTTAGACCGGTAAAAGTCGGGTGATTTCCTGTCTCCCGCATTTAGGTGGATACTAAACCTGGTTAGCCTGGTGCTATCATGGAGAGAACCAGGTGATAATTAATCTGAGACCGGGCGGGATGTAGGAGCAGCAGGATATGGGTTCTGTGTGCTAGTAGTCTCCCGTCTGTCTCGATTAGGACCCGACGAAGGCACACCTCAGTCATTTTGAACGCGTCAATCACTTAACGGAGCAGGTGCGGGTACCTCCCGTGAAGCCTAGTAAGGTGTTTCGAGCCGGTGCCGGAGACGTTGACGCCTAACACCCAGGGCCTTATATGTACCGTGGGCAACTATTCTGATCGACCTGGCATGGTCCGAGGGCAGGCAGGGCCTGATCGACCTGGCATGACCGTGGGCAGTTAATAGCTTGAGCGACCTGGCATTGAGATAACCCTCGGTGTAGAAGGGTCCATGGCCGTCCCGCGATTTGGGTTCTCGAACCTCCTGAGTGGTCGCCAACGGCCGCCTGGCAGGGTGTGTCGGGCGAGTGTGCGACATTTTATCCCCAGCTGGTAGGAATCGATTATAATCGCCATCGCTCCTGGTTAGTGAGTAACTTGACTGAGCATGTGTTACCGTAGTAATATATGGAACTAAATATGGTTATGGTTGGTGAATCTGAAAGGCTATTGATGAAATAGTCACTCTTGCTTGAATAAGTAGTCAAGTGTTTGCTCTAGATCAGGTGCAAATCTAGATAATCAGGCTGATTACATAAAAGTGACTGCTAATGCTCTAATGTTGACTATTTAATAATAAAATGCTTTATGCAAAAGGTAAGTGTGGCCAACCTCAGATACAGCCTTGCATAATCCTTGGTGTCAATTATTTCTGGTTTATGACGGGTAAGTCTAGCTGAGTACCTTCTCGTACTCAGGGTGCTATCCCTTGTTGTTGCAGATGGGCAATGTTTCTTCGGCTACTGCGAGAACTGTCTGTATCCCGTCGAGGGCAGTGACTAGACCATGGGCATGGTCAATCCTTATCTTTCCTGATGCTTTTGTGGACGGATCAGGCATATGGCACCGTATTGTGAACTAAGAACTTGTGTTTCAAAACTATGTTGCTTCCGCTTTGAATTCAAAACTATGGTTTGTAATAACTATCGAACTCCGATGTATTTGAACTATGTGCGAACTGAATGTACCTTGTGGGCATGTACGCTAATCTATTACGATCTTGGTTAAAGTTGAATGACTTGAAATCCTTCGAGATTTCCGGACTACCGGGTTTGTACGAGCTTAAGTACTTGTAATCTCTGTGAAAGCAGTGATTCGGTGCTTAATCTGGTGCAAATTGGTCGGTTCTGTGACAAGAAGTCTTTATGGCAGGACATTAGTTATCACTACAACCCCCAACCCCTCCAGATGTCTTCCGTGATGATAAAACCTTGAGTATGATATCTGATGACGATCCAGAAGGACCCAGCGAAACTGAAACCTCGAAGGCAGAAAAGCTAAGGAAGAATCTAGCGAAAGACGCTCATAGAAGACGAGCAACTCATCGCAAGGAAGCAATGGAGCGATACCAAGTACGGCTAGAAGAATATAATAGTCACAGACGCTTGGAAGAGGAAGCTGAGTGTCAAGCTCGTAATAATCGCGATCAAGACATTCAGTCTCAAAATGATCACAATCGATGACACGCTGATTGCTCAGGCAACCTTGAACCCGAGTTCATGAGGGTCTGTTGGTATAAATTAACCCACACTCTACTTTATCGGCAAGCGCACAGATAAGATCTACCGATGTAGCACATCACCAGAGTAACCCAGTTGTAATATCGAACCCAAGGGAACGGATAGCGTGGAGTCTTAAGTGTATAACCCCTGAGTAACTAACAAGGACGGAGAAGCTAAAAGTATAGAGAGGATCACTAAGGTTATCTAAATCCAACTTAAGAGTGATATGTTTATTATTCTTAATGGGGAAGTTGCCATAAAAGGTCACAAACAGAGTATGATTCTTTTATGCAAATGTATAATCCTACCGAGCCTACATACGGGTAAGTGGACTATAGAAGAATCAACAAGGCTATAAGAGTCACCCTTACGAACTACCACTACTACCGGCGTTATACGAGGTAAATATGAGCTATCAAGTCTAAGCACCACGCTTATACTATCCAACTACTCTAACTCTAGAGCGACTAGAATTAAAGTACTCAAAAGATAGTCATAAACCTTAAGAACAATAAGAACAATGGCTCAAACTTAAATATAGATGTTGATTACCGAAACAATCGTTGAAGCAAGTCGATGAAGAACTTGAATCCACAGGTACAAGATGAAGAAGTTGATCCGACAGGCCGGAGCTTCCTCTTGATCTCTTCCTCTCTCTCTCTCTTCTAGTTCTAGAACAAGACTAGAATCTAATCCTACTTGAGGGGTATCTAGTCTTCTACTTGAAAGCTAACTCTTGATTACAACTAGATGAACTAGATCTAATTCTAGATGAACTAGAAGAGATTCATCTAGAGGGACCTCTACTTCTACATTGGAACCCTAGTTTCTGATGTGGAGATGAATAATGAAGATGGAGATGCCTGGAGAGGGGGGTCTGGGGCTGCTTATATAGCCCTGAGGGATCAACCGCGGCCGTTAGATCAAACCGACTTCACGTAGGGCTGAGATGCATCTTAGAGGTCGGTGGAGGTAGCTTGCAGAAGACGGAAGCCAGCGGGCCCGGGGGGAGACCGACCGGTCTAAGGGTGGGACCGGTCGGTCCCACCTGGCGGCCTCTCGAGGTGTCCCACCTCGTGGTGTCCTTTGGTGTCCTCTAGAACCTTCTGGAATATTCCTGACATGCCGGTTGCGTTATCTCGCGTCGGTTTCCTTCTAGGGGAAGCAATCAGCGCTGGTTTCCTGGTTTAGTCCCTACAGAATCACAATTCACCAAAACTCATGGAATATTGTCAATTAAAACCCTAAACCTTTGTTGGTGATTGAATTCATGCCGTTTTCATATTTATTTATCCTCTAATTTTGATAGATAACCAGCGTCAACAAGTTCCCCCAAGCTTACCCTTTGCTAGTTCCTTAGCAAAACCAAAACTTATCAATGGATCAGGAGTTGCTACTATATCTTCACTTCCAACAAGTATACCTGCTGTTAAACAAAAATTCCCCGAAACATATCATGTTATTCTTCATGGGGCATATTACTCTTACCTTAGGTCTTGAATAATTGAGAGATTGAACGATCAAATCAAGCACTATGTCTCCAGTTCTTTCACTTCACCTTTATCCCGGAGTTTTAATTGATTTTCAAAAGCATTAATACATATGTTGTCAAATTAAACAATGGATCCAAAGAGAAAGTCAACCAACCATTGAATCAAGAAGTGCATGTGTATGGAAAAATGGAGTCGGATGCTCTTTTGAATATATTCACTCTTTTCTGTTTATCAGAGACATATGGCTATTAGGCTAATTCTACTGTCGGGCACGTGCCCATTTTTTCTGACATTTTTTTTTCTTCTTTTTTTTTTCTTTTTCTTCGAGGTTCCGGACACTTGTCCCTTTTTATTTCCTCGGGATCTATCTTTTTGAGGTTTCAGACACTTGTCCCTTTTTATTTCCTCGGATCTCTTCTTTTTTTTCACAGCCACATGTTTCCAACAAACTTCAGAGAGTGTGGCAACAGATAATTATGAGCATTTATGCGGAAGATGGATGAAATGTGTAAGTGATCTCAATTCAATGGTATGATAAACTACTCACAGGGTCAACAGAGCTTAATTTAACTCAATGCAATTATTAGTCATGTTTATATTTAGAAATCTCTGGAACTTTAGTGTTGTTTAGAACAAGATAATAGCAGCTCAGATCATCACATGTTATATCCCAATTACCTTGGCCTTAGATTAAGTATTTGCTATCCATGTTTTTATTTTAAGGCATCATTATCAATGAGGAGAACTTATGCTTTGAAGGTTAGGTACTTGAAAGAAATTAGATAGAATAACTATTCATCATTTCCATGCAAAATAGAGCAACTATTCATCATTTCCATGCAAAAGTTTAGAGAGAGAGGGTTCTTTTAGTCATCAACTTTTTAAAACAAACTAGTCACACTATTTTATTTATTAAATCTAACACACTTTAAGATAAAGCTAATAATAATAGTAGTAGTAATAAAGACATACCTGAATCACGAATATAACGGGGGTGCGTCTCCCCCAAGCTGGTTCTCTTAATAGCTTTGAGCCTTCGTGTGCCCATATATTTTTTGTCTCTCTTTTTTTAATTAATGGTGAGCCTTCATGTGCCCACATATTTTTGTTCTTTTCTTTTTAAGAGTGAGCCTTCATGTGCTCACATTTATTTTTTGGTGTTTTGAATTTATTTATAGAATAAAAAACTTAAGAGGTTAAAGATACTTACGTGGATACATGGGGGTGCCTTCCCCCAAGCTGAATGTTGACGTAGTCGTTCGATCTTGCAATGTAGCAGACTGGCAGTGGATATGTTCTTCCTCTATTAGAGCTTTGATTGATGTCGATGGTTGTTGAAACAGTGCTCCAACAGTGGATGGAACATTTACTTGCTTGTCAGCTTTTCTTGGCCTTTCAAATCTTGTAAAACTCAAATAGACAACAAAACTTGTGGAACAGATTAAGCATTAGCGGTTGGCCACTTAAGCCTTAGCTGTCTAGAATTTCAGTAAGATCTCTTTCTCAATATTTTTGTATTTTATATTGCAAGAGAAAAATACAATAGGATGAATGTATGCATATTTATTTTTATGCCACCACGGTGAACATCCTTGCAGATTTTTATACACCATAGGATTATTCCCATGGGGCTTTATGGTTTGTAGTGTAACAAATGCAATATTTTTATTTTCTTTTCTAATGCAATGCAGAAATTAAAATGTTTGTGAATTAAATATGATGATGCAATGATTAAATATGATGATGTAATAAATGACTAAGAATTAAATATGAGAAATATGCAGGAAAATAAATATGAGGATAACTACCGATTTTACCTTTTGGCGAAGGTTCGGATATTTAGGTCCGACGAACCAGACCTTCCCTTGGTTCAGACCTCCCAATGTATGTCAGACGTTTGGAAAGTTGTTATTGATTGTACCTCTAAGGTGCGGACTTTTTCTTTCATACTTTCTTGGTCTGAGTCTTCACTTCTTGTGGTTCACTGTCTTGAGGTTTCTCTCCTTTCTTTTCTGGGACAGTGCCGATAACTTCTTCTTCATGATTGGCCTCCCTATTCTTGATAGTTTGTCTTTCTTGGCGTTAAGAGCGGCGTCTTTCACTTCTGTTCTTCTTGGGTGCTTCATTGGGTATGTAGTTGATGAAGTTGCATCATGCCTTTTCTCCAAGAAAGTGAGAATGGATTTTCTCTTGTAAATGATTGTACTTGTAGCGTAGAGGAATGGTCTTCCTAGGATGAGGTGGACATCATTGTATTCTCCCATGTCGAGGATCAAGAAGTCTGTGGGGACTTTATGACCTCTAATTCTGACTACGATGTCTTCCATCATTCCTTCTTGTTTATCATTCCTTCTTGTTTATGCCTCTTGATATGGTGTCACTCATGTCATTTGTTTGCCCAACAGTTTGAAATGAAGCGTTTATTGTGGATGCTGGAAGTATCTTGCTCAGTGTGCATGTTCTTGTAGATCTGGGACCTTCACTCTGTAGAATTTGGGAGTGATAAACTTCTCCATGTTTGCTCAAGAGTGTGTCCTGCTCATAAAGACAAGGTAGAGATCAAGTGC
Organism: Coix lacryma-jobi var. lacryma-jobi; assembly: GCA_009763385.1. Lineage (NCBI taxonomy): Eukaryota > Viridiplantae > Streptophyta > Magnoliopsida > Poales > Poaceae > Coix > Coix lacryma-jobi. The sequence continues at coordinate 125,070,558 of CM019824.1, forward strand.
ATGGGCTCTGTTGGTGGAAAAACACCAACAAAACCAAAAGTTCTGTTTATTCCCCTTTAACCTTAGGCACATTGCACAAGACAAACTTGTTGTTTATATGTTCTATTCAATCTTAACATGAGTGATATGATCAGAGGATGAGCATAAAAGTAGCATCTTAAAATATTTAACAGATCAAATTACTTAACCCAAGGAAGGATAATCTATGCATAAAGTGTCAATCTTTTCATAATTGAAATATATCATTTTCCAAAGGTTAGATGCACAACATTTTAGCTCATTTAGTTAAGACAGTGGGATTCAAGAGAGTAGAGCTAGGAACAAAGATCAAAGGACTGAACATGTTGAGTTGATTAGGTTGGATCAAGTGAGGTGCAACTTAAACATGTTTAGTTCTTTATACTAGAATCAAGAAGAAGCTTTTATAGTGATGGTTACTTACCTTGAAATGTTACTTTGTCATTGGAGAGTGATTGTGCTGAACCACCTTTTGGAAGCTCCCCTTGTTTAGCTGGTTTGTCTTCTCTTGCTTGTCTCACATTGTTCTTGAGAGGAGGAAGATCACAGTGGAATCATCTTTAGAGGTATTGACCTTCCTTCCCTTGTGTCGACTTATCAGTGAAGGCGCATTGTTCCTCTCGCTTTCTTGTATCAATTTTGTACTATGAGGATGTAGGGACAGTTCCGCATTCTTCTCTTGTCAACCTTTTTTGTTTTCCCTTTAATCATTGGGTTGGCGAGAGACTTGAAGTTAGAGCTGCTACTCGAGTGCCTCTATGATAGTCTGTTGTCTTGTAATGTCACAACTGAGACTTGTCCTCTCAATAGTGTCTAGATGATGGAGATCTTATCGGCTGTTCTTCTTGATTTGCTAACTTAGGTAATCTCTTCATCTTCTAACTCTTGTGGTGCAGTGGCCTCCTCCTTCATGATGCCCACCTCAATTCTTGGCGGTTGTCTCTTCCTTTGAGGTCTTCTCTTGGTTCTCTTTGGCTGCTCATAAATAATTGTAGATGCTGAAGATGCAGCGAGAGATCCAAAAGTTGACTTCTCCAGGTTCGGCAAAGATGATAACATTGATGGTGTTCAAGAACGATCTTCCAAGAATGAGTGGTGGATCATATTCTTCTTCTCGACTGGGATAGCATCTAGTGGTTTGTATTGATCAAAGTGGTGAGTAGGAGATCAATATGTCTGGAAGTGGCTTTCTCCTTTCTCCCTTTGATTGTGAAACACATCTAGACAACAGAATTGTCTCTCCCAGGCTGGCTTGTGATTTAGATGGACTCCCAACAACATGTTCATGTATTTGACTTGTAGATCTTGCTATTGTTGTAGTGGTACCATCTTGTCTTCCAAGCTAGCTCTTGATTAGAAAAGAGGATAACTTCCCACTTCTTGTCTTGATGTCTTGGACAATGATGATTGCAGGCATAGGTTGTCTTATACGAGGTAAGTTGCATCCTGTTTTGTTATCAGTGCCCAAGCAAGACTCAAAGCTAGGCTAGCACCATTTGTGATCTGAGAGTAGGTTTGTGTGTCTATGGTTTGGGTTTTGGATCTTCAATGTTCAGACCAAACCATGGATGAACAAAATCTCTCTTCTGTATAACGTTAGTGGATATATACCCGAAGGATTGCAAGAATTCGAAGCATGGGTTGTTATCCATAACTTATGTATTTTGCATCTATGCTAATAAAAAGATGTTTTTAGGATTACTTTAGCATAGACTAGTATTTGATGTGTTGGCTGCACTTTAACATGATTCAAGGCAAAAGATAACTTGCAGTAGAAGACAAAATAAATAAACTTTGATACTCACAGTTCTTTCATCTATGATGAATGAGCTGAGTCTTCATTGTGCAAAGTTGTTGAAGTTCATTGTACGCCTTGCTTCATCTCCGGTGTGAGTTCAACTCAGGACTTCCCCAAATTGATATTGAAAGTTTCCCTGTAGGGGTTAGTCCAACAAAATATCCAAAATCTACTATAGTATACTATCACTTCAGAAATCAACCTAGACACCACGTCTAATTCGATCTAGGAAGGCATTTTAACCTAAGCACCATACTTAATTTAAAATCCTTTAGAGGTAAAATCAGCACACCTTTTAGCTCAAGAATCAAACCAGACACCATGTCTTACTTTAATTCATGAAAACAGTTAAACTAAGTTCCATGCCTAATTTAAAAGGTATATGATAATACTTCAAAACCAAAGAATATACTATAGCAAATAAAGATAACATGAAAGCATTGTAGAGATTTATTCAAAACCAAAGAATATACTATAGCAAATAAAGATAACATGAAACCATGTCTTTCACTTCAGAATGAAAGAGTATGATTAGTGTATGAGCATATCTTAAAGTAGGGACAACCAACACAGCAACATGGCAAGAAATATTCTTAGAAAGCCTGTAATTCAATGTTGCATGATGATTGGTGGGACATACCTTGTATTTGTTGTTCCTTCATTCTTTTCTGCTCCAGACCTGGAAAGGTTAGTGACAAGAATACCCGAAGGAATATTTTCATAATTATATTTCTATGCTCATTACAAGGACAGTGCAGCAGAAAGGTAGAGATAGCTCATAACCATGTATTATGATGGGGTATAAGGATTCCACTGGTTATAGCTTGCTCATGGGCTAGTGACAGATAAGAGTGGAATTCAAAAACAACATTCATAAGAATGAAAACAAAAATAACGAAAAGACTGGGACAAAAAAGGAAAAAGATAAAAGTATGATTACAAGGTTATACTTAAGACGTAAGATGATCTACCGTTCCCCGGCAACGGCGCCAGAAATGCTTGTTGGTATAAATTAACGCACACTCTACTTTATCCGCAAGCGCACAGATAAGATCTACCGATGTAGCACTTCACCAGAGTAACCTAGTTGTAATATCGAACCCAAGGGAACGGATAGCGTGGAGTCTTAAGTGTATGACCCCTGAGTAACTAACAAGGACGGAGAAGCTAAAAGTATAGAGGGGATCACTAAGGTTATCTAAATCCAACTTAAGAGTGATATGTTTATTATTCTTAATGGGGAAGTTGCCATAAAAGGTCACAAATAGAGTATGATTCTTTTTTGCAAATGTATAATCCTACCGAGCCTACACACGGGTAAGTGGACTATAGAAGAATCAACAAGGCTATAAGAGTCACCGTTGCAAACTACCACTACTATCGGCGTTATACGAGGTAAATATGGGCTATCAAGTCTAAGCACCACGCTTATACTATCCAACTACTCTAACTCTAGAGCGACTAGAATTAAAGTACTCGAAAGAGAGTCATAAACCTTAAGAACAATAAGAACAATGGCTCAAACTTAAATATAGATGTTGATTACCGAAACAATCGTTGAAGCAAGTCGATGAAGAACTTGAATCCATAGGTACAAGATGAAGAAGTTGATCCGACAGGCCGGAGCTTCCTCTTGATCTCTTCCTCTCTCTCTCTCTTCTAGTTCTAGAACAAGAGTAGGTTCTAATCCTACTTGAGGGGTATCTAGTCTTCTACTTGAAAGCTAACTCTTGATTACAACTAGATGAACTAGATCTAATTCTAGATGAACTAGAAGAGATTCATCTAGAGGGACCTCTACTTCTACATTGGAACCCTAGTTTCTGATGTGGAGATGAATAATGAAGATGGAGATGCCTGGAGAGGGGGGTCTGGGGCTGCTTATATAGCCCTGAGGGATCAACCGCGACCGTTAGATCAAACCGACTTCACGTAGGGCTGAGATGCATCCTAGAGGTCGGTGGAGGTAGCTTGCAGAAGACGGAAGCCAGCGGTCCCGGGGGGAGACCGACCGGTCTAAGGGTGGGACCGGTCGGTCCCACCTGGCGGCCTCTCGAGGTGTCCCACCTCGTGGTGTCCTTTGGTGTCCTCTAGAACCTTCTGGAATATTCCTGACGTGTCGGTTGCGTTATCTCGCGTCGGTTTCCTTCTAGGGGAAGCAATCAGCGCTGGTTTCCTGGTTTAGTCCCTGCAGAATCACAATTCACCAAAACTCGTGGAATATTGTCAATTAAAACCCTAAACCTTTGTTGGTGATTGAATTCATGCCCTTTTCATATTTATTTACCCTCTAATTTTGATAGATAACCAGCGTCAACAGGGTCGCTGGCCATAAAGTATACCAGACACCCTATAAGAACATCATGGCTCTAGCCACGGATATTGGAGCAAGAGACAATCGGACGCTAGAGGAGGAGCGACAGTTGATCATGCTTCAGTCTACCACACTCCAGCTCAAAGGCAGAAACCTTGAGTCCCTAGCCGATGCTCAGGACTCATCCCATCCAAGTCAAAGATGACCCGTTCATGAGCGGCTCGGCTGGGTCCCAGGAAGAAGTCGCCTGGGCAACCGAGTCCTCGATCAGGCAGAAGGTTTTGCCGAATCATCATACCGAGGAGTCGACAACTTGGCCTCCGATGCAGTTGACCGCTTCCCCTGCTTTTCCCAGCGGCTTTGAGTAGTACCGTTTCCCCACAAATTCAAACCCAGGAACTACTCCAAGTACGATGGGAAAACAGAACCTAAATGGTGGCTCAGACTATATGCTCAAGCAGTCGAATTGGCAGGTGGAAGCAACGACGTCAAAGCATTGTTTTTACCCACGGCGTTAGAGATAATGCCCCTTGCATGGTTCGACAGACTCAAGTCTGAGTCAATCGACTCTTGGGAACAACTCGATCGCATCTTCATAGAAAACTTTGCGGGTGTCCCCGAGAGATCAGATCCTCGGACTAAACTCAGAACTTGCAAGCAGCAGAAAAATGAGACCATGCGAGAGTACTACAGTAGTTTCTCTAAGATTCGTTCTACAATCTCAGACATAACAGACAGAGAAGTAATTGATCTCTTCAGCAACGGAATTTGCGAAAGATACAATTACAAAGACTTCATCAAATATGACCCGATCACCGCAGACGACTTCCATCGAGCAGTGAACTCCATGATGGCCACAGAAGAACGCACACAGGAGCGCTTCCCTGAAAGGAACATACAGGGTGATCGGGGAAATAATCAGAGAGGAACCCAGCCTGCTCAACAGAACACTCGTAAAAGGACTGGGGATAACATTGTAGCATCCATGGACCCTCAGAAGAAAGAGAACAAGCCTTCAAGCTTCGACGACCTCCTAGATGGCCCATGCCCTTTCCATCTGAAAGGAGGACACCCGGCAAGGCACTGTCGTCAGCTTAAAGAGCGAGGTTTGAACTCCGACTTCAACAAAAATAAGAGAGACAAAGAGTAAGAAGGTGGCTGAAGACCCGCAACAGGGCGCTGGCAGTTTCCAACACACCAAAGGCACCATCAATTCATATTTGGAGCAGTAACCACCAGTGACAGCAAGCGCCTCTAGAAGCTTTCCTTGCGAGAAATTATGTCTACCGAACCAGCAATTCCCAAATATCTCCATTGGTCAGAGCACCCGATCAATTTCTCTCGAGCAGATCAATAGACCAATGTCTCCAATGCAGGACACTATCCGCTAGTCCTGGATCCAACGTTCGCCGGGTTCAAACTGGGAAGAGTACTTATAGACGAAGGAGCAGAACTCAATGCCATCTTTGCAAGTACCCTACGCAAGATGAACTTGGATCTAGCAACTCAGCTTACACCATCAAGTACCTCCTTTTACGGCATAGTACCCGGAAAGGCGGCAATACCACTTGGACGGATAATCCTACCCGTCACTTTTGGAACACTGACTAACTATCGAACAGAATACATCAGTTTTGAGGTAGCCGACTTCGAATCATCTTACCACACGATATTTGGATGACCAGCTATCGCCAAATTTATGGCAGTACCACACTAACCATACCTTTTGCTGAAGATGCCGGGTCCTAAGAGCAACTCCAACAGTTTGCTAAAACTCACTTGGCAAATCTATAGTTTTGCCAAGTCTCAAAACCAAATGCCATGTGAAAAAGAGGTCTTCTCCAACAGTTTTCTATTTGGGCTTGGCAAATTAAAAATGAATGGCCCACATATTTTAATTTTCTCGGTGCTGGACGACGCCCCTTCGCATCGCCGCCCCTTCGCATGCCTCGCGACGCATCGCGCCCCTTCACATGCTGTCTTCTTCCACGCGCGAACAGGGACCGGCCGCTGATCTCCTTCTCCGCCCGACATCCTTCCTTCTTGCCTGCCTCCAATTCCTTCATCTGCTTCTGCCCCTCCATCCAGGCCCTCTTGTCCAACCAAGAATTATGCCTACGAAGAGAGGCCGTGCTCGGAGACAATTAGATGAATCATCATCCAATGACGACGACCTTCTCATAATATCGGCTACTCAAATTGTGAGCAATTTGTCCAACACCAAAAGAAGGCCATGCGGCTCTGTCCCTGGTCATCGAGTTATTTATCGTGACAGAGAAGGCGGCCATGACAGGATGTTTCAAGATTATTTGGCAGATAATCCAACGTACGGCCCTGAAATATTCCGTCGAAGGTATATTGTATTTGTTTGTAATATGTGCTTAATTATTATACATGTTTTAATTTTTTTTGATTATTTTTTTTCCGGTACAGGATGTCCAGGGAGCTTTTTCTACGCATAATGAATATTGTTGAAGCACACGATGATTACTTCGTCCAGAAAAGAAATGCTGCTAATGTTCTTGGATTGAGTTGCTTCTAAAAGGTCATTGCTGCAATGCGTATGCTCACTTATGGGATTCCAACTGATGCTACTGATGAGTATGTTCGCATTGGCGAAAGTACTGCACTTGAGAGCCTTCGAAGATTTGTTGCTGCCGTGGTTGATATTTTTGAAGATGAATACCTGAGGTACCCCAATGAGAAAGGCACAACACGCTTGCTTGCAACGGGTGAGAAGAAAGGCTTTCCTGGGATGCTAGGATGCATCGATTGTATGCATTGGGTATGGAAGAACTGTCCATATGACAAACAAGGTTAGTACAAGGGGCATGTGGAGAAGCCCACTATCATTTTGGAGGCAGTTGCGTCAGACGATCTTTGGATATGGCATGCCTTCTTCGGCATGCCAGCGTCAGACGATCTTTGGATATGGCATGCCTTCTTTGCTTGTTTCTCCAACTCGGCAAGTTCTATCCTCTTGGCTTTCCACTTATCGTCCCCCTTCAGTATGTCATAACAATGGATAAGCGTGTCATAACAATGGATAAGCGTGAATGATTTCTTCTCCTTGTCTAATTCCGTGTACATCTTGGAGGCTTCAGAGATCTGAACAAGAAATTTGTCAATGTACATATATTTTAAAATAAACCAAACTTAAGAAAATGGTTGAATAAATATCACATACCATGTTTTGGATAGTCTGTCCACTCTGATTCCTTCATTCAATCGCCTCATAGCATGCACAATACTTGTTCACTTGTAACTGAATTGTCAGCCACCTGTGCATAATGGAACTTTGTGTTCTCACAACTGGAATTTTCTTGTTCTTCCCAAAATAAGCATGAACTCTTTTCCAAAATGATTCACGAGTTTGATTGGCACCATGAATTGGATCCTTGCTAACATTCAACCAGCCGGAGCATATAATTTCATCTTCCTTATAATTTTTTTGTCCTCTTGGATCCCTTTGTAGTGCGACTTGCCTCCACTTATTCGACATCGACATGCTGCACTTCTTCCACATCGCCATGCTGTGTTTCTTGGGTCATCGGAATGTCGAGGTCGTCGAGACCAGCAAGATTACCATCAACTCCATTGAGAAGAATGTCACTCAGAAATCCATCGCCTTCCATTTGATCTGTATGGACAGCAACATCAATTAGGAACACTAGTACGCCAGCAGCATCAATCGAGAAAAAAAATATGTACCACAAATGCATAAACCTAAACGGCAAAACAAGATGACTTTTAGGTGACCTGCATAAATCATTCAGTGTATTAATGCAGTCAATAACTAAAAGAACCTCACAAGTCACATTCACATCTCTAATTATCTTCTTCTCAAGGATGGTTGTGTGATGTATTGTTTAAAAGTCTGAAACTGGTGACCTGCTTTTAGGAATCACTGCGTAGATCTGATGCTACCTTCACAAGCAGCAAACTGGGTAGATGAAGGTATGGGACACGATGCTGCCCAACTTCACGCAGGCCCGGAGGCTTCTCAGGTACGGCGCCCTCCCTCCCATCCATTGCCGCCGCCAGTTCCTCGGCTTTCTCGCCTTCCCTCGCTGCCTGGCCTACGGTCTGACTCGGTGAGCACATGTGGGTGGTTGGTCGCGCGCAGGCGGATGGGGTTCAAGAAGGAGGACGCCTACTTCTGGAAGCAGATGGGCACCGTGGATGGGGTTCGACCGCTGCTGGGACGCCACCGTGTCTGGGTGCGGCACCGTGGCCGTGCATCGCGGCAGTGTGAGCGTGGTGGAGATGGGCCAGCAGGTGCCGCCGGATTTCCACGAGGAGCAGGCAGTGCTGATGTATCAGATCGAGGGATCCGATCTTAGCAAATGAAGATCTGATGAAACCAGATCGAGGGAGGAACCTACCTTCTCTGCTGCAGTCGATCCTTGTCCTCTCACGACAGCAGTCGCCGATGGTCCGGCCGTCTCCTCCAACTCGCGACAAAGATGAACGAAAGAAGGGCTCCGACGGTCCGTCTGCTACTCCTCGCGAGATAGGATATCGCCCCTGGCTATTCGCACGAGTGGGAAAAGAAAGGTTGGAGCGGCGTCGCCCTTCGCGCGCGCGGGAGAAGCAGCGAATTTCGCGATGGCAAGCGACCCAGGCCGGCGCAAATATGCACGTGGAAGGACATAGGATGCCAAGTTCCCAAAAATGCCAACTACTTTTGCCAATTTGTTGGAGGCCTTTTTTTTAGGTTTTGGCAAAAATCCTAGAATGCCAAATCCTTTTAGCAAACTGTTGGAGTTGCTCTAAAGGCATTCTAACTTTCAAGGGAGATTTGAAGTGATCTTTCGAATGTGACACAGAAGTTGTCCAAAGTGTCAAAAAAGCTCAACTTTCCTTGGAGGTACAAGAGCTCGCGCAGATGGTGCATAACGCCAAACCTAGAGATGTAGAGATCCCAGCTAAGAAGGCGGGAACTATCCAGCCACCAACAGAAGTATCTACAATAACTATCGACCTAGAAACCGGCGATCCCTCGAAGACGACGGTTATCAGCGCTCACCTATCTGAAGCATAGGAACTCACGCTCACCAAGTTCCTCAGGGCAAACAAAGACATATTTTCCTGGAAACCAGCCGGCATGCCAGGTGTTCCAAGGAACTTGTCTGAGCACAAATTGGAACTAAAAGAAGGTTCCAGACCCATCAAGCAAAGATTACGACGATTCTCACCAGAGAAAAAAGAAGCAATCAAGAAGGAGATAGCCAAATTACTAGCAGTCGGGTTCATATGAGAAATTCTCCATCCTGAGTGGCTAGCCAACCCAGTACTAGTAAAGAAGAAGAATTCTGCAGAATGGCGCATGTGCGTTGACTACACAGACCTCAACAAAAACTATCGAAAGGATCCTTTTGGATTACCGAGGATAGATCAAATAGTTGATGCCACCGCAGGTTCTGCCCTTTTATCCTTCCTGGATTGTTACTCGGGGTACCATCAGATTGCCCTCAAAGAAGAAGACCAGCCCAAGACATCATTTATAACTCCCTTTGGCGCCTACTGTTATAAAACCATGTCCTTTGGGTTGAAGAACGCAGGAGCCACTTATCAACGAGCTATCCAAGATTGCTTAGGTGACCAGATCGGCCGCAACACGGAAGCTTATGTTGATTATGTCGTCATAAAGACAAAGGATCCGACTACCCTCATAACAGACCTAGAGGAGACCTTTACCCGCCTACGCACCTACAAATGGAGGCTAAATCCCACAAAATGTGTATTCGGAGTACCCTTAGGTCAGTTACTCGGATTCCTGGTTAGTCATCGAGGTATTGAGGCTAGCCAAAAGCAGATTAAGGCTATCACTAGTATGAAGCCACCAACTTCAGTCAAGGACGTTCAGAAACTCACTGGGTGCATGGCAGCGCTCAACAGATTCATCTCAAGGCTACGAGAAAAGGGATTACCTTTCTTCAAGCTACTCAAAGCCGGGGATAAATTCCAGTGGACGGAAGAGGCTGACAGGCCTTTGAACAACTCAAAGGATAACTAACCAACCCTCCCATTCTCTCGCCACCAGAACCCAGGGAATCAATGATGCTATACATCACAACTACCACACACGTCGTGAGCACAACCATAGTGGTTTAGCGCAAAGACGAGAAGCACGTCTACAATATCCAACGACCAGTCTACTACATCAGTGAGGTGCTTTCCGATTCAAAGGTCAGGTACCCACAAGTTCAAAAATTGCTATATGCTTTACTTATTTCGTCAAGAAAGCTACGACATTACTTCGAAGCGCACGAGATCACAGTTGTTACGGATTTCCCATTTGGAGAAATCCTTCACAACCGCGATGCTACGGGACAAATTTCCAAGTGGGCAGTCGAGTTGGCAGCTCTCAATATCAAGTTTACCCCAAGGAAGGCAATTAAGTCTCAAGTCCTAGCTGATTTCGTCACTGAATGGATAGAATTCCAGCAAGCTCAAGACGGCTTCATTCTAGAACATTGGAAGATGTACTTTGATGGGTCCCTAAAACTCGGCGGTGCAGGTGCCAGAGTCCTACTTATATCACCCGCCGGAGAGCAACTCAAGTACGTTTTGCAAATTATGTGGCCAGCTACCAATAATGAAGTAGAATATGAGGCGCTACTACACGGGTTAAGATTAGCAGTCACACTGGGTATCAAGCGACTGCTAATCTATGACGATTCTTCCGTGGTGATTCATCAAGTCAACAAAGATTGGGATTGCACCAAGGAAACAATGGATGCCTATTGCGCTGAAGTCCGCAAACTGGAGAAAAATTTCTCAGGGTTGGAACTCAATCATATTACACGAGATCTCAATGTTGCCGCTGACGTTCTAGCAAAATTGGGATCTGACAGAGCCTCTGTTCCAAGCGGCATCTTTGTACACGAGTTATCCAAACCCTCTATCCAGCAGAAAGAAGAGTTTACCTCGACACCCTCAACACAGATCCTAACATTATCACCCGACTGGACTAAAGTTTTCATCGACTACTTCAAAGAGCACAAGCTGCCAAGTGACAAAGCCATAGCAGAACAAGTCACCAGACGTAGCAAAAACTACGTTCTTGTCGGGGATAAGTTATATTGACGTGGCGCCTCGTCGGGAATCCTACTCAAGTGTATTTCTCCAGAAGAAGGCAAGGGAATATTAGCCGAAGTTCACTCCGGATGCTATGGCAACCATGCAGCGTCAAGGACATTAGTCGGAAAAATCTTTAGATCCGAGTACTATTGGCCCTCAGCTCTGAAAGACGCAGAAGACTTAGTTCGTCGCTGCCAATCATTCCAGTTCTTCGCCAAGCAACAACACGTCCCTGCCCACGAGTTGATTTGCATCCCTCCGTCATGGCCATTCTCATGTTGGGGACTCGACATGGTGGGTCCTCTAAAGCGTGCACCAGGTGGATTCGAGTACATCTATGTGGCAATCGACAAATTTACCAAGTGGATCGAGTACATGCCATTGGTCAAATTCAACGCATCAAAATCAGTACAATTCATGCAAAGCATCTTTCATCGTTTTGGGATGCCACATAGGAGTATCACTGATCTTGGTTCCCCCTTTACGGCAATCGAATTCAAGTCATGGGCCAGCGACTTCGGAATAAAGATAGACTACGCTTCAGTAGCTCACCCGCAGTCAAACGGCCAAGTCGAAAGAGCAAACGCCCTCATCCTAGCAGGCCTAAAGCCAAGACTGTTTGATCTTCTAAAAGACCATGACGGGAAGTGGGTGGAGGAATTACCCAAGGTAGTCTGGGGGCTACGGACACAGCGAAGCAGGGCAACAGGACAGACTCCTTTCTTCATGGTCTACGGTACAGAAGCAATCCTCCGAGCAGACTTAATATGGAATTCTCCAAGAACAGAACAATACAATGAAGGAGGAGCTGATGACACACGACGACTAGAAGTCGACAGCCTTGAAGAGGTTCAAATAGCCGCATTATTCCAATCAGCAAGGTACCTCCAAGGGATGAGGCGGTACTACAACAAGAACATCCATCACCGCACTTTCCAAGTAGGCGACATGGTGCTGAAGAAAATTCAGAATACCGCAGGACGCCATAAGCTTATGAGTCCATGGGAAGGACCCTACATAGTATCTAAAGTAACAAGACCCGAGTCATTTGAGCTAGTCAGTGAGGATGGTTCCCAATTGCCAAACTCATGGAATATCGAGCATCTCAAAAAATACTATGCCTAAAGACTATGCTACAGATACGACTCAGGGCAAATTGTATTACTCCATATCATGTTAATAAAGATTGGGTTCTATCGGAAAAAGAGTGCCATGAGTCTTATTTTTTCAAGCATTTATATTTATCACGACTATTAGTCGGATAAAATCATTGAGAAAGCATACAATAGGCCCTAGCCATTGTATTCTGCTCTTCCACCGACTAATATTTAATATTACTCGGATGGACTTTCTTTGGTTCAGAGGCAACCATACTCGAGTTACGAGCTCCGAGCTCAATACAACTCACCTGTTAGTACAGATTAAAAACCCAACTATCCACCTATAGAGAACACAATATCCTGAAAATTAGATATCGGTTCCTAAAAGGTACAACAAGGGGAGTAGCACTCACCCTATTCCTTTCTAATCGGATAAAAGGTCCGTCCGACTTTGCACTCAAGCTGCGACCGTCAAGAGGATATGATTCACCCTACAGGAACTATCACATCGGTCCTCAAGAGGTGCTTGATCATGCTTATCCCTTGAAACAGGGTACTAAGAGTAGTACTCAGGCAGACTAAGTTCTCTGACAAGTCACCGAAGATTAAAGGAGAAACAAAGTCATACGACCCAACTTCAAGTGCTAAAGAGCACTCGGATAGACCCGTCTAGTAAGACACCTAGTCATACATCCACCAAAAACACAGACCCATTGACAAGATATTCCTTGCAATGACGAGTCGACAATGTAAACACACACGGAACCAACAGACTCAAAAGTAAATTATACTTTGTTGCTATAACCATCACAATATTTGTTTTCAGGAGATACAAATCCTAGTCAAAGACTAGGAAGGCATACTACCCTACAAGATTTAAAATCTGAGAGTATTCCTCTGCCACAGTCTTGACCTCCTCCTGCATTGCCACATGGTCTTCATCACTCTTGCCCTCAGACAGACTCATGACAGAGGATAGATCAAAGGACGGCATATGAATTCGTAGAGTAGCAAGAAGACCGCACACCACCGAAGTAGCCATATCCTTGATATATTGAGTAAGCCGCCCAGCTGCAGCCTTAGCTTGATCAATCAAGGACTCTTCAGCTCCTTCAGGGCGTGGCACCAAGTCAAGGACCGACTCCACGGCTTGCTCTAACGCCTTCAAAGAATCTTGAGAAGTCTTCAAAGACTCATGGGACTCCTTCAGCTGCATTTGAACCGCCTCCAGAGCTTCCCGCGACTCCTTTGTCGATCTCAAAGCCTGCAGCAGGTCTCGGTCAGCACCTTCACGAATCAATTTGGCCTCTTGAAGAGTATTCTGCGCATTAGCAAATACCTCCTCGAGCTCCGCCGTCCTATGGTTGAAGGCATTTTGCCAACCGGTTGCAAGATTCTGTGGTTCTGGAGAACAACAAGACAAAAACTGGATGAGTATCGTGAATTCAAAATAACAAGGATTTTGGAATTTACTTCCGATTAACCAGTGAGTTGCTTCTTGGAAAATTTCATGGCCTCTTTATGTTTCTGCTCAGCGGTAGCATGTTTGGAGAGAAGCTCAATCTCCCACTGATTGGACGCATCACGCTCATCAACAGTGACCTTGAGATTCTGCTGAAGCTCGTTGATACGGTTATGCAGAACCTGGGTGGCCACCTTTTGGCTGATTTGCTCTTGGGCTATGTACTCTTTCAGCAATTGGTTCTCAAGTGAAAGTTCCTGACAGATCCAAGTAATCTGTTCAGTTACCTTCACATCAAAACCCTGTGCAGAGAGAACACTTCAAGCACCCGGAGTTAATGCTACATCAAAGGAAATTCAAGGAATTACCTCAATAAATTCTTTGAGCGCCAGTGCTGGCGCCATCACTTGATCACCCAGCTCCTTCAGACGGACAAGGTCCAGGTTGTATCCCACAACTTCAAGCTTCGACCCTTGACGAGAGGACTCGAGGGCATCACCGGACTCCTTTTGTGAAGGAACTGAAGCTTCAATCTCCCCACCAGCACTGGTACCAGCTTGGATCATCTCTAGGGTTGGTTCACCAGGCTGACGGGTACAAAAAAAACCAATCATTCATCACCCGGTCAAGCTCCAATTGAGCGGGAGAACGAAAGATGGAATATGGAACACCAACCTGAGGCAAGGGAGGAGCATCCACTTCAGGAACTTTATCGACTGGAGCACCAGATGGAGAGGGGTCTGGTACGGTATTCACCTGACTGCTGACAGGAGGAACGCTTGATTCAGCTTTCCCCTGCGCTTTCAGCTCCTCCTCCTTTTGGGCCTCAGTCGTGTCTCCTGACGATGTATCGACAGACTTCACCTTCCTACAGAGGATGATTATTCATATCAATCTAGGAACCACAAAAACAGCATACAGCTTACAATTCGGCTTACTTAGCTAGCCTCAAGTTTAAAGGCAGCTTTAGACTCTGCTTCTTCGGCTGCTGATCCGGGAGCGTAGTTTCTTCAGAAGCAACACCGACAAAAGATCCCTGGGCCATCTCAATATCTTTATCAAATAAAGTTATAAGTCACAAGACTTATGAAGTTCCAAACAGATGGTCAACAAAAATGCTTGGGTTCCCTTACCAGGAGTACCCGTATTACAGTGTTTTTTAGCCAACACTTTGGAAGAAAGAATTTTACGGCAAGCATGGCGATTACCAGTGCGAGCCTTCTTCGGGATAAGATCTCCGACTTCTTGGAGTGGACTTGGAGACCGCTTCCGGCTACCCTCAGCACCGGGATCTAGGATCATGACAACAGAGTCAGTTGATTCTAAGTCTAATCCATCAAGACCGCCAAGGGAGCTTGATTCATTATGAAGATCCTCACTTCGGATGGGACCCTCATGAATGATGCCTCCTCCCTCTTTAGTAGTTGGTGGCAGCGGTGGGCAATCATTGTTGTTCCATCCTTGAGTCTAACAAAACAGGGGGGAGAAAGTTAATATTCAGTCGGCATGATATCTAGTAAGAATCCAATTGATGGGTATTAAGATTTCTTACCTCCAAAGGCGGATTGATGGCATACAAGGTGGGAATCATTGGCACAAGATGTTCACGGCTCTTCAACAGCCGGTTCATCCTCCTCAGGATCTCTTCATTTTACAGCTGCTCGGCAGAATGCCGACTCGGGTCCTTCACGCCAAGGTACTCAAAGCCAAAATTGACTCGTTGCTGCAGAGGATGGACTCGGCGAGCGATGAAATCTTGGACGACGGTGTACCCGGTCAATCCACTTAATTTCAGAGCGGCAATTATATCAATCAACAGTTGGATGGCTTCCATCTCTTCAGAAGAAATCTTCTCCTTCCAGCGAGGGTTCTTCTGCGGAGGCCAACCATCATGAGGACGAAGCGCCCTCGGTGGGTTGGCTATATAAAACCAAACACTGGCCAACTCTCGGACTGACTCTGACAACTCTACAGAGATATATTGGCTAGCTACTTCTAGTCTAACCTGAATGCTAGCACCGTCGACTACCTCTACCTTCGAGTCACTGGGTTGGCACTTTACCCAAAAGAATTACTGGAAAAGACTGAAGGAGGGACATATCCCTAGGAATGCCTCACAGAGGTGGGAGAAGATAGCAATATGAAAAACTGCATTTGGAGTAATGTGGTTGAGGGTCAAACCATAATAATGGAGCAATCCCCTCAGAAAATTGGACACTTGGAGACCCAACCCGCGCTCGACAAAGGACTTGAAGATCACGATCTCCGTCGCATCGGGGGCTGGAGCACGATGATCAATCGGCACCTTCCACCCGTCCATTGGATGCGAACGAAGCAACCCCTGCTGGACTAGATGTACCAGCTCCACCTCCCTAGTGTTGGGATCCTTCCAGACCAGAACATCAGTGGGAGGGCACGGGTGGCGCGGCCTTCCGCCGGAGGTTATCTTCTTCTTCTCCTCCCGAGATTGCTTCTTTGGACCCATATTGACTACAAGGGTCTTTTTTCGCATTAACTAACGGATCGACTATGAGAATCTTTTGTCTCCAAAGTTAAGGCTCGATGAAAGAGTGAAAAATTTGTGAAGCAAATGGTGGCTTATTATAGATCTGTTATGGGCAACCGTTCAGTTTTCACAGACGGCGTTATAGAACCGTCCAAAACCCTAACGGTTCGAAAAACGGTCTAGACGGCGTCAGTGACAACAAACAGGCAATCCTGCAAACAGAAGTTATCATTTCTTCACAAGAGACATTTAGTACTCGGAATCAAAGACAAAGGACACGAAAAACTTTCCAAGTATCCGGATCTTAACGATTATTACTCGGAATTACACAGAGATACATGGTTACATCTTGAGATAAAGCAAATGCTTAGAAGAAGTTACAAGTACAAGTTCAGCAAGGATGTAAAACACTACTCTAGTGTAATCAAGATACAAAGTCTTGATGCACAGTGCATCAAGGCCTGGGTTTAGTGAGTCAGAGCAAAGCAGGTACATAACCTTGGGTAGATACTATCTTTTCAGTGCATCTCAAGGTGGGTTCAAGGCTCTATCCTAGTACACAAGGAACTCGATAGTCAACCTAAACCCTAACACCTTTTGACAACCTGTGACCCCGAGGTTGCCAGCGATGCGGGAGTCACAAGAGTTCTTCTAGGCGCACCTCTGTATCCCCCTACTCGCGACCACTTGGAAACCACCCTGACGGATGGTCCTTTCACAAGAGTTCTTCTGGGCACTTTGACTATCCTATATAAGGAAGACACCCGGGGGCTCGGACATCTCTATTATGGACACTATAAAGTTCAACAAAGTAAAGGAAGTCATGCAGTGAGAAGTGTGGCGTTCTTGCTTCCCAGGCAAAGTATTATAGGCGACTGCTATCGGTTCATGGACTCAGTCCACAAACATTTTTCAAGCAGAGCTCAATAAGTGTATCTACATGCATACTGTTGCTCATGTGAAGTCTGACACTATGGAAGGCATATCTGTTTCACGTGCAAACTTCAAGGGGTAACAGAAAAATATGTTGCAGTTGCACAAAACGACAAGGAATCATTAAAGCAGACATGTGATACAGTCACTGGCCAATTATTGTTGTCCTTCGTGATAATCTTTATTCAGTGGGGGTGACGGGATGTTTGATGAAAACATTACCCACCTAAAGCCGAATAGTTATTACTCGGATTGGATTAACATTAAAACAGTGTCATATAGTCACTCCATACAAATTTCAAGGTTTACTTGGATGATATATTCAAAGACCCTAAGAACCGACTTCTCGGGTACTCAGAACTCAGGCTCGGGGGCTGCAGAGTATGTATATATCATCATAGAAGAGTTTTTTATAATGAAAAGATTAAATGGAAAAAGGCTCGAAGATCCTTAAAGTTATTAAAAATAACAAGAGGCTCGGGGGCTACACCCTATGGTGCACTTTTCTGAAGAAGTGCACACCATAGAGTTTTTTCGTCTACAAAGCACATCAAGAATTCTCAAGACATTACTCAGGTGATTCTTGAAAGAAACCAGAAGATAACGTTTTAGAGAAATATTGATGAGCTCGGGGGCTTGACGGACCAGAATGTCAGAGACATCATTAGAAGATGATTACTCGGACTAGTCCTGGGAAGTCGCGGGAGATTCGAAGACGTGATACAAGGTAGACATGGATTAGGACTCTCATTGTAACTTAGTCGAGCTATTGAAGGAAGTCTTGTAATTAGAATAGGACTCTTCTATTTTATTTGACTGGGACTCGGTACATTCCGTGCTTCACCCGATTATATAAGGGGAAGCAGGCGCATACCTCTATCATTGAATCTCAAATCATAACACAAGGCACACGCCGCCACTGGACGTAAGGTATTACGTTATTTAGCAGCCTGAACCAGTATAAATTGTTGTCCCTGTGTACTCGCCGAGTTCTACGAACGTCGATCCCCACCGAACAAATCGTCTAGGAATCCCCAAGACGAGTTGCCGGTTAACAAACACTGACATTCGCTTTGTTAGAAATGATGAATTAAGATTACTCTTTGCGATTGTCCACAAAATTAAAGTTGCTCCTGCTCGTGAAATATTTTTACACATGCTAGAGATGTTTCGGGTTTCCACTTCTATATCCTGCACGTCTCTTGTAATCCGTATTGTTGAGGCTGTTGGTGCGTTGGACGGACATGATGTTTCGTACATCCCCATCCCCCGCATCATCATCAATGAAGCATACCTGATACAAGGGCATAACCTAAAAGTGAAAGAAGATGGAACGATCGTATATTTCTTCCCTGGATTTATTAATGAGTATCTGTTACCTAACCTGGAAATCACTTTATACAAATGCCAGGAATTTACCCTTCCTCTTGTTTCACAAGAGGGAGCCCGGAAAAGCATATCATCTCGCAGGGTAACCAGGAGCAGGACCAGGCAGGAAGCAGGAACAAGCTCGTAGGCACCATTAACACCTACTCCACAGCCAGCCATGCCGGGATGGTATCCCACCGGACAGGTACCTGGGTTTACACCCGGATATCAGCCTGGCTGGGACGACCTACCCCGACAATCTACAGCTAGTACGGAGTGGCCTGAAGGAAGCCATGCAGCTTGGGCCCAAGGCACATGGGCCGAGTCATCAGATTCCGAGGGGCTACCACCTCCAGTCCCGCCGAGGCAATCCATCACTTTGGAAGGCCTGAACACGAGGATTGAGGGGCTGGAAATCCGTACCGACAACATTCAGGGTTCCTGAATGAACAAGCCTAGTGGAACTAACGATGGGATGCCAGACAGGACCAGTTCGACGCCAGACAGACAGAATCACTCGAAGAGAGCAGCAGCTGGCGTATTGGACGTCGCTGGGGTACTATCTCTGGGGTTCGTAGCTGCAAGCTGGGGGAGGAGCCTCCCCCAGGTACCTTGTATCTTGTACCTGCATTGCATGTTTCCCTTTCTAAACTTTGCATTGCATATTTAAATTTGAATTTTCAATCTTATACTTAAAAAATATAATTCCACTCACATCTGTATGTCAAGCATGCTTTTGTTACGTCCTTGTTGAAATGATGAATAGTTGCTCAATTTCATGTTTCAAATCTTACTTAGTTTATGATTTTGAATTCCCTGACATTTAAGTTTATTGGCTAAAACTGTTCATCCTATGAAACTTGAAACTTGTGGGTAGCATAAGCATGATCCTTGTCTTAAGTTGTTGCTTGATTCGATTCGATGAAGTAGACTTTGCTATAACTTTGTTCTATGTGATACCTGACATCCAGAGTTTTTCATTTTCAAAATAATAAAAATCAAAGTTCCTCAATGATCATATATCCTACCAAAGCCATATGAGTCATTCATTTGAAAACTTTCCACTCATATGCTACATGTAATTACATTGAGCTCTGTCAAATTGTTTGTGACCTATGTCGAGATTCTTGTCATACACCCATGATCCAAGATTCACGTACACTCCACAAGACATCGCTAACTCTTACACCAAGAGTTACGCACAACATGCCATCCATCCATCCACCAAATAAAAGCTCCATCCACATGTCACTTCTCTCTCTTACAAAAAGTCCAAAAAAGAGTTACGGGCTATTGAAAAAAAGAGAATAAAATAATCCATGCCAAAAGGCATGTTGGAAAAAATGGGCAAATGCCCAATGTAGAATTAGGGGTATACTCAATACCCACCTGAAAAAAGAGAGAATAAGAGAAAGATAGCTCGTACTCTCAAAATTCCAAAAAAGAGAGAGAGAGAGATTTGACTAAGGAGCTCAAAAACAAAAAAAAATTCTTCACACACTTGCACATCTCGATCAGAGTATATGACTTGAATCTCCATGTGGTTCGGTCTTTGACATAGCAAAATATGTAATACAAGTATGCCCAACCTTATCCTCTACCTAAAACTCCACATAAGCCTTCATAGTTGGTAGGGAAAAGAGAGGCAACTTTCAAAAGTCTTTGGTAAGGATCAAATACACAAAGAGTGATTGAGTGTATCATTTGAGGAACTATCTTTTGAAGTGCAAAATATTTTAAAAACCTCCGGATTGATAGTAAAACAAAGAATGAAGGACAAGCAGGTCTATGGAATCAGTCGGTCTCGCAACCGCCAAGAGACTCGGAGATTGCTACAACGCCCCACAGGTAACAAGGTAAAAAGGGTGAATGGCATGCCAATTTATTTAAATCAAAGAAGAATTCTAAAGTTATAAACATAGCAACCTTTAAAAAATGATCGGCATTGCAGCAACTCCTGATCAACAACCTAAAGTTGTACTACTTGCTCCGGACGAGCAAGAGGTAAGCTTGGGGGGTTTTGTTGGCGGTGCTTACCGACAACTTTTATGAGCCAACCAAGGACAAAACAAAGCATACTTGCATACATATGTTATCACTTTGACCTATTTCCACTTGTATTGGAGAATCATTGCTCTTCAGATATCAAACAAGAAAACAGTGGAAAAGGGCAAGAAGAATGCGCTTTCTGACAAAGCGTAAATCCAACAAATATGAAAGAAGCCCACCTAAGGAACCAACTTGGGCTTGAAACCCACATGGCAGGCATCCAGGCCCAACCAAGAGCCCACACGCGATGGGCGGTGGCCAGAGGCGGTGCCCAGGGTGCGGGCACACCCTTGGTGGGGCCTCCCGGGCCCACTCTCATCAGGCGGTTGCATGCCACCATGCTCATGTCGGTTTAGGAGGTTTCCATGTTTAGATCTATTTACACCTGATTTTGGACCGAAGGGATTATCGTTTTGTAAACACAGACGGCTGGTTTATTAAGGAAAGAATCGGCCAGAAAAATTAAGAAGCTTATATAGGTTCAAGCGTGACCAGGAGGATTCATGTGGACCAATGTGACAGGCTTTTTCAAAGACGTGTCGGGCTCGGCCAAGGAGTTCAAGTCCGGGTCATCTTTTATTTTACCTACTATGTAACCTAGTCGTGTTAGGACAGGGGTCAACCGGGTTATAAATAGCTGGAAACCCGTTTCTTGTAAGAAATCATCCAATCAATCAACACATCGGCCACAGGCCAAAACCCTAGGAGTAGGAGTAACGTAGATCTCGGCGAGACCTTCAATCAGGCAGGGCTGCATCGGCTTCGACCGACCTCCGGTTTGCTTGTAAGTTTCACCAGTGGCTCGTGTCATTGTACAATAAGGCTGTATTTGGCATCGACCAAACTCTTGTTAAGCTATGACATGGCTAGTTATCGGTCTAAGTTCGTCTCTTGTAAGGTTGTCTTGACTCTGATCAATCTCTTACTTTAGTCGATCTTGACTAGTTATCGGCTCTATTGGTTTGGCAAGCTAATAGATTCATTAAGTTATTGATGTTGTTTTATGTTTTAATTTGTTCCTTTATGTTTTAACCAGCATCTTGCCCATTCAAGATTGACAAAGCAGTTAAAGCTTAAAAGTTGTTTAGATTGGCTACCTAAAGATTTTATATGCTTACATTAAGAGAATAGCCGATCTAAGCTTCTCATCGACTATTTTGTCAGTCTTGGTTGTTACATGCTGTGCGTTCGAGATATTCGATAAAATCGTGGTTTGATCTAAGAACAGACAAATTTGGTTTAGCATGTTTATTATGGCTGTATTCTCAAACCCCACTGATATATATGATAGATTAGGTCTGTTTGATTTTAGATTAAATCATGGTTTTAATGGATAGATCTTGTTCATGCCTCATGGACCCTGCATCGGCTAAAATAGTCGATCCTGTTATGCTTTCCTCATAATGTGTTCTTTTAAGTGGCTTGGAATAATGGATCTACTCTTTGCATAAGACGTGATCTAGCTTAGTCATCATTATGGCTATATGGAGACACCCCACTGTTGATGTTTAAGCTATTTTATCGATCTATTTGTTATTATGGTTGTATGGAGACACCCCACTGTTAACAAATAGAACTGCTCGTGCAATTAGTCGATACGTTGGTTTCATGTCGCTTAGACATACACATAGATTTTTATTCTGCTAATATACTTAAGCTTTCAGCTATTTATCTGCTCCGAAATACTCCTTTACATATATCATAGCCGTTTTGCCTTATATACTTTTCAATACCTTTATGCAATTTCTTGGGAGTTGAATTTGTAGTCAATATCCTAATAACAAATGGCTATATCAGAGCCGTACAATTCGGAACTGTCTGGAATCAAACTGTTCTTCTCTTTGTTGATTGCAGGTCAAATTGACTGGCACGCCCAGAGTCGATCTCACTATGATTCGGCACTGCCATCTGCTAAAGGTTCAGGAGGTCAGGACCTTGCTCCGTACGCCCTCCGAGGACCGTGCGCTCGAGTGTGTTGGCGTGACTGAACCGAATTTTTACGTCAACACATTCTTTGGGCACGCCTAGTGGGACACAATTGTCTGGTCATGATAATCGGTAATGATGAAGTTCTAAACGTGACGATGGAGGATCTCCCAGATGAGGTCCAATGCTTAATAGAACAGACTGTTGAGCAATATCAGGGTATGTGTTTGCTGAGCTTCAGCAAGACTAGAGAAAGACTCATCTTCCAAGGGTGATTCTAGAAGGGCATGAGGATCCAATGATCTAGATACAACACAATGCTATGCGAGAAGTGATCAACAAAGCCATGTCTACTACTCTGATGAACCGCAATGAAGTTTTCGTCAACAGTCTCACAAATGCCATTAAGGAGGCTTTCAACTTAGGCGATGATAGAAGGGGTCCAGTATATACCGTGAGAAACAATCAAGGAGCTGGAACCTCTAATGGACCTCAGATCAATGGCCCTAATGGCAGCGGAAACCAAATGATTGTTAGCCCTGGGGGTGTGACACTGCAGCCAATGCAACAACCGAATATGAGTAATAACATGTACTCATCGGCTACAAAAATAGCTCCCCATGCAAGGCGCATTACTAGAGATTTCAATGCGCCACCATATCAAGGGAATGTGGCACTTGGTGATATTCCTCAAGGATATCATTATGTTTTGGATTATTGTACCTTGGATGCTCAGGAGAACCCGGGATATCATGACAATGCCTTTGGGGGGCAGAACATCGGCTATCAAGGGTCGGTGAACCAAATTGATCAGCTGATGAGTCGGGTAACTGATTTGGTTCAAAAGCAGTTTGGCTTAACGCCAAAGTCTACAATGGTTGGCTACAAAAAGCCATACCTAGAGTGGTTTGATCAGGTTGTTCTTCCTCCAAGAAATAGAATCCCTGATTTTACTAAATTCGCAGGAACTGGGTCAGTAACAACCATGGAACATATAACCCAGTTTCTAGTCCAGCTTGGGGAGATTGGTGTTGAACCAGCACTTAAAGTCAGAATGTTCCCTTTATCTCTATCTGGTTCGGCTTTTTCATGGTTTTCATCTCTGCCACCCAATTCCATTCAAAGCTGGGAAGATTTGGAAGACAAGTTTCATAAATACTTTGACTCTGGAGTATTGGAAAAGGGGCTGGTGGACTTAATCGATACAAGGTAAGGAAATAATGAGACTGGATGCCAGTACCTTCAGAGATTCAGAGAGATGAAGAATCAATGCTATTCCTTATCATTGTCGGATCCAGAGGTGGTTAGCATTGCAATTCGAGGGCTGGTACCTGCCATCAGAGAGAAAATCGGCTTTGGTTGTAACAATATGGCCGATTTAGCTAAAAAGGTGGCAAATTTTGATATTCAGAATCGGTACAATCATGTTTTTAAGCCCAAAAAGGCCTACAATACAGAGAGTCATTTCTTCCTACATGACAAAGACAATAATTCGGGTGATGAGAGTGAGGATGAAGTGCCTGCTGTCGACTGGGCTTGGAAGAATAACGAGTACATGCCTTGGGCAAAAGCTAAGAGTACCGAGAAAAATATAAAATATAGCTTTGACATCACCAAGGCCGACAAGATATTTGACTACTTCCTGGAGAAGGGTCAAATCAAGTACAATATCCCATCGGCTGAGGAACTCAAAAATAAGAGGTACTGCAAATTTCATAATTCTGGTACCCATACTACTAACGATTGCCGAGTTTTCAGAGATATGATCTAGAGGGCGATCGTTAAAGGAAGGATTGGCCTAGAAAAAGCCAAGGGCATGAGCATCAATGGCCATCCTTTTCCACAGAATATGGTGGCTCCTGCACCTCAGAGTGAAATCAAAATATTGACTTCTGACAATGCCAAGGCAGCTGGGACGGTTGATCCAAAGAAACAGCTAACAGCCAGGGTATCAGGAAATGAAAGGAGAGAAAAATGCTGATCAACGTGATCAACCTAAAACTTCAAAGGCTGGTGAGACAAGGACGCATCCAACTGTCAGAATCTTATTGAACAAATGGCAACATCAGAAAGAAAGGAGCCAAGTGCAAAGGGAAAGGGATGAGCAAGAATATCAAGAGTGGCTCGAAGAGGAAGAGTATAGGAGGTCTCATGAAGAAGAAAGGCGTATCAGAGATGAAGAAAAGAATCATTGGGACTGTCCTTTCTTCAGACATTGTTGGAATGAAGGACTGAAACTTCCTACTCTTCGTAATTGCCCAGAATGCAGTGAGCAGTATTGGGAATATAGGCAGTCAAGAGACAACCGCCGATCTGTACATGAGAGGTTAAGATTTGAGAAGACAGATCGACGCATAAAAAATGAAAGTGTCCATAATCGGCTTGGAGTGAGATTAGCCGATCATGACCATCCTTGGAAAGAGGGACAATGGTGTCCTGGTGGCTTGACCAAAAGCCAGAAGCGACCGGTTCAAAGACTAAGAAATGATGAAATCCAGAAGAAGAAACCCAAAGTTTGGCAAGTGAAACAAGTAGCCAATAAGGGTGAGTCATCGGCTAATATCGCTGCTCTGTTCATGCTACCTGCTGAGTTTAGATCCTCTGATCATGAAGAATAATCTGGTGATGAAGAAACAATTGCTCAATGGGTCTATCAAGCAGAAGAGGCCACGTTTCAAAAACCCGAGAGACATTCCCATTTGAAAGCTTTGTATTTGAAAGGGTTTGTTGATGGGAGGCCTCTGAACAGGATGTTAGTTGATGGAGGGGCAGCTGTTAATTTGATGCCATATGTCACTTTTAGAAAGCTTGGCAAAACTACAGAAGACTTGACTCGGACCAATATGAGATTGACTGACTTTGCTGGCAACGTATCGGCTACCAAAGGTGTTGTATGTGTCGAATTGACGATTAGCAGCAAGAGTATGCCGACTACTTTCTTTGTGGTCGATGCAAAAGGATCCTACATTGTGCTTCTTGGAAGGGATTGGATCCACGCCAACTGTTGCATTCCATCTACCATGAATCAGAATGTGATTCAGTGGATCGGCGACACCGTGGAAGTGGTACCAGCTGATTCAACTGTTAGTATTGCTTATTCAGACCCTGATGTTTGGAACTTTGATAACATGGAGTGCTTTTCTGGGAAGATTCTTGAAGAAGACTTTCTCAAGACAACTGACGATAGTCAACAGCCGATCCAAGCAGTCGTCTTCAAAAAATATATTTAATGGATTATACGATCAATGAAGATGAGAGTAAGATGGGTAAGGGTTTCACATCGGCTGATGAACTGGAAGCAGTTGATATTGGAAACGGTGATAAGCCGAGGTTGACATATATCAGTGCCAAGTTGGATCCCAAATTTAGGCAAGAACTTATTACATTGTTAAAAGAATATAAAGAATGTTTTGCTTGGGATTATTCTGAAATGCCTGGTCTTGATCGATCGTTGGTTGAGCATCGACTACCTGTTAAACATGGGAGTCGGCCTGTAAAACAAGCTCCGAGAAGGATTAGAGCAGAAGTTATGGCTGATGTGAAAACGGAAATCACTCAGCTTTACGAGGCTAACTTCATTCGGCAATGTAGATATGCTGAATGGATATCTAGTGTAGTCCCTGTGTATAAGAAAAATGGAAAAATGAGAGTTTGCTTTGATTTCAGGGATTTAAATAAAGCTACTCCGATGGATGGCTACCCAATGCCAGTGGCAGATATGTTAGTCGATGCAGCAGCATGACATAAGGTGATCAGTTTTATGGATGGCAATGCTGGTTATAACCAAATTTTTATGGCAGAAGAGGATATACATAAAACTGCATTCAGATGTCCGGGAGCTATAGGCTTGTATGAATGGGTATTCATGACTTTCAGGCTTAAAAATGCCGGTGCAACTTATCAGAGGGCTATGAATTATATCTTTCACGAGTTGATCGGCAGAATTGTGGAGATTTACATTGATGATGTAGTTGTGAAATCCAGGGATTATCAAAGGCATCTTAAGGATCTTAGAGATACTCTTGAGTGTGCAAGGAAACATGGGTTAAGGATGAATCCCCACAAGTGTGCATTTGGAGTGTCAGCTGGTCAGTTTTTGGGGTTTATGGTACATGAAAAAGGGATTGAAGTTGGTCAGAAGAGTTATGATGCCTTTGACAAAGCAGCACCACCAACTACAAAGACTCAACTGTAACACCCTAAAATTTGCAAAGTTTGGAAATAGAGAGAAAATGCTTTATTATGTATTTTTGGTGCTCATGGGAATATAGGAGAAATAAAACTTTTCTTTGAATTAAAATTTACCTTAGGGTAACAACATGTTTGTGCATACATGCCGGTGCATAATTTAATTTTGTGATGAGTGGTTTGCTCCAAAGTTTGGCAAGATTTCAAATTCATTTTGAAAGTGCCTTTGAAACGGTTGAAAACAAAAAGAAAAGGATTTTCCTCTCTCTCCCTCACCCCTCTCCCCAATCTGGCCCGAAGGCCCCGTCGGCCTTGGCCCGCTCGCGCCCCTTCCCCCCTTCTCTCACCAGCCGGCGGCCCAACTTCCCTGCTCCTGCAGTCGGCCCGCTCGGCAACTCCCTTCCTTCCTCCTTTCGCGCGGCCCACGACCAAACCGGCCCAGCCAGCGGGCAGAAGCCCACGCCGACGCCTCCCTCCCCTCCCTCTCTCACTGGCGATCCGGTCCCGCCTCGTCAGGATCTTCTCCCTCCTCGTGGTCGACCTGGACTCGTCGCAGAGTCCGAGCCGGCGCCGTCTCCTTCCTTTGTGGCATGCTGACCTCTCCCAGCGCCCTATAAAAATCAATCCTCAAGCGCTGCGCCGCCTTTTCGCTAACCCAACTCAAGCCACCCGAGCTTCCCCCTCCTCTAACTCGCGGTTGGATCTCACCGACGCAAAGCTTCAAGCCGCCGCCGCCGTCCTAGCTTTCAGTGGCTTAAGGACCATCGCAAGGTATTCCCAGAGCTCTAGATCGACGCAACGAAGCCTCTCAACCCCTCCTCCCTTCATTTACCCCTTGTAATGCGCTGTTTCGAGCTCACCATCGTTAACAGGTTTACCGCCGCCTCTGTTCAAGCATCCTGCCGTCTCTGGTCCTTCCCCGAGCCCGTGTTCGCCCTAGGTTAGATTCCCTTGAGCTCCCGATCCTTCCCATGCTCTCCTCCTGTTTTTCGGTGGTCAGAATCGCCTGGAAGACGAACTCCGGCGAGCTCAGGCTCGGCCAGCCATGGTGGCCGCCGTCTCCTCTTTTCCCTCCGGCCAGAAGCGCCACCTCCCCCCTCTGTTCTTCTAATCTCATCCGTCCGTTGCAGATCCGACGGCCACCATCGACGAATACCAATTCGCCCCTGCCTTTTTCTAAAGAGACCCTCGGTTTCTTTAGATTAGAACCCGCCGTCCAAAGCGCAAACGCAGAATACGCCTTCTCCTCGGGAAAACGTAAAGCCAGGTCTGTTGTTTCCCAAATACGTTTTCCAATATTTACAAGTTTGCCACCGATTCTGTTTTCGCTATAAAATCTCCGTTTTAACTCCGTTTCAACCCGTTCAAGTTGCGTTAGGTTCGTAATTACATAATCTACATGTTTTTACAACTGTTAATCATGTTTCCAACTTTTAAATTTCGAGTTTAGTTTTAATCTAATATTTTATTAAAGAAAATCTTGTTTAATTCATAACTTCTCTGTTATAGCTCCGTTTTTAGTGGTTTTCGTGTCCACGCGTTCGTCTCGACGAGTAGAACAGTTTTATAAGCGTTTTATCCATGTTTTATGTATTGGTGTACTGTTTTCTAATTTAATGCATGTTTTGCTTGTATGTTTGCTCCTGTGTGCCGATGTTTGTTGCGTATAGACGAAGAGTTGCAAGTGAACCTACAAGAGCTTGACTTTGAAGACTGTGATCAACATCAACTCGAAGAAGGCAAGTGCAGGCACCCTTTGATCATGTTCTTTACCTATTCACCATTAATCACTATATGCATGCATGTGTCTAATTATGTGAACCCTAAGGATTATCCTAGTTTTCCATATCTTCCTTGTTACCTGGGTTTTAGGATGGGTAGTAATGCTATGCTAAGCAACTTTTCTTGTTCTATAAATACCACATGATGATGATATATTAATGATGACTTAATGAATATGGAAGTATGCTTTATTGTGGAACTCAGTGACTCGGGCACATGGTATGGTATGGTGGTTATGGTAAGTTTGGCTTGTGGTTTGTGATTTGTGCTCGGGTTCGCCTTTTAGGACTGGCACATGGAGCGACCACCTAGGATAACAGTGCAACCACGAGATGTTATATGGCTCTAACCGGGCTAATTAATTAGAGGATTCTAGTGTTGCGTTAACCGGGCGGCGCTACTGAGGGATGGCCCAAGAATGTGGTATGGACTTAGGGGTCCTCTGGTTGCTGTGGCTTCCAGTAGGAACTTTAGGTGGTTATCGCTCGCTAGATGAATCTTTGTAAAGGCCCGTGGTGAAACCTTGCCATGCACCTTGGAAGTGTAGTATGGGAGTCATGACCCTGGCATATGGGAATCACTGCTCGTTGGGAAAAGTGTGCAACCTCTGCAGAGTGTAAAACTGATATATCAGCCGTGCTCACGGTTACGAGCGACCTGGACCCTCACATGATTAGTTTTGGACAGTTAGACTTACGGACATAAGATGATGGTTTCTCAGATGGAGGTGTTTACCTCGGTTAATGGTTATATTAATGGTGGTATTCTTTTTAACTAATGGGATGGGTTATCCTGTACTCACTTATACTAATCAGGTGCTAATAAAACTTGACCAACTAAAATGCTTATCGCAGTTGAACAGTGTCAGCCTACCTTTGTTCCAGCCTTGCATGACATTTTATTTCCGCCTGTACTTGTTGAGTACGATATGTGCTCACCCTTGCTATTCCCCACAATCCCAGACGGTAGCCAAAGTTACCCAGAAGATTAGTGGAGATGTCATGGAGTTTACCAGAAGACTATCAGTTGTGTTTGGCGTACGGTGCCCCCAGTCAGCCGTCCCTGTGAAGATTGGAGCCTCAAGTGAAGATTAGTTTATGTTCCGCTTTACTCTGATATATGTAAGTGTTATTATAGCTATGTTACGTTATATAATAACATTGTTTCTGATATTCTATATTCTGTTGTTGTATGTGTGGACTTCCTGGGCACACATATGGTTATCCTGGTTTTGTTCTTAAAACTGGGTGTTACATCAACTGCAATGTCTGATCGGTAAAATCAATTTCATCAGGAGGTTTGTTTCGAATCTATCAGCCAGAATTTTACCGTTCTCAGTTTTATTGAAATTAAAAGATGACCAAGAATTTAAATAGGGAGATGAGCAACAGAAGGCATTTGATGAAATCAAAGAATATATGAAGTCTCCACCAGATTTGTTTCCTCCTCAAAAGAACGAACCTTTTAAGTTGTATGTATCGGCCGACGATCATACAATTGGGTTGGCCTTAATGCAAGAATTCGAAGGTAAAGAAAGAGTGGTGTTCTATCTCAGTAGAAGGCTACTTGACCCAGAAACAAGATATTCTCCTATTGAAAAGTTATGCTTGTGTTTGTACTTCTCGTGCACCAAGCTTCGACATTACCTGTTATCTTCCGAATGCACAGTGGTGTCAAAGTTTGACGTAATTAAACATATGTTATCCATTCCTATTCTAAATGGGAGGATTGGCAAATGGATTCTTGCATTATCAAAATTTGACTTGATGTTTGAATCGGCTAAAGCGGTTAAAGGTTAGGTAATAGCCGATTTTGTTACTCATCATCATGAACAAGAGATTAAGACTTTAGATTTTACCTCGTGGGCTTTGTTCTTTGATGGTTCTAATTGCAAGCAAGGTGGGGGCATTGGTATTGTTCTTGTTTCTGCTTAGGGAGGCAGTTTTGAATTTGCGTTTTCAATTGATCCAACCTCTACTAACAATCAAGCTGAGTATGAAACACTTCTCAAGGGACTCCAACTTTTGTGTGAGGTAGGGGCCGAGACTGTTGAGATTTTTGGAGATTCTCAATTAGTGATTAATCAATTGCTCGGCCTATATAAGTGCAAAGATGACATTCTGAGGAAACATTATGAGAAGTGCCTTGAGTTGCTTGATTCTTTCTCTTCTGTTGTCATGAAGCATGTTCCTAGATGTCAGAATCAAGAAGCTAATCGGTTAGCTCAAAGTGCTTCTGGGTATCGGCAAATCGTTGAAATACTAACTGATGAGATTGCTGATAGTGATGATTGGAGGATTGAGATTATTGAATACTTGAGAAACCCATCGCGACAAGTATCCAGAAAATTGAGATATAAGGCTATGAAGTTTGTCCTTCTTGATGATCAACTTTATCATAAAACAATCGATGGTGTACTTCTTAAATGTGTCAATCAAGAAGAGGCCAAAGTTCTAATGGGAGAAATCCATGAAGGAATTTGTGGTGCACATCAGTTTGCTCATAAAATGAAGTGGATGATCAGAAGAGTAGGATATTTTTGGCCAACCATTTTAGAAGATTGTTTTAAATACTATAAAGGGTGTCAAGAATGCCAAAGATTCGGTAATGTTCAGAAGTCTCCAGCATCAGCTATGAATCCAATCACAAAGTCATGGCCATTTAGAGGATGGGGAATAGATCTGATTGGCCAAATATTTCTGACATCTAGCAAAGGGCACAAGTTTGTGTTGGTAGCAACTGACTATTTTACTAAATGGGTTGAAGCTGTTCCTTTGAAGGAAGCTTCATCAGCTACCGTAGTTGAATTCATCAAGGAGCAAATCATCTACCGATTCGGTGTTTCTCAAACCATTACCACAGATCAAGGAAAGATGTTTACATCAAAAGAATTTGAGGATTTTGCTGTTAGCACAGGTTTCAAGTTGATTAACTCATCTCCGTATTATGCCCAAGCTAATGGGCAGGTTGAAGCTTCTAACCAGATTTTGATCAAAATCATTAAAAAAAGGTTAACGAGCATCCAAAAAACTGGCATTCAATACGCAGTGAAACCTTGTGGTCCTATAGAATGGCATGTCATGGTGCAACTAAGTGTTCACCATATGAGTTGGTCTACGGTCATGAGGCTATATTGCCTTGGGAAATCAATATAGGATCCAGAAGAGTATCACAGCAGAATAATTTGAAAACCGATGAATATAAGCATCTCATGATGGACAACCTTGATGATTTAAACTTTCATTGGCTAAAGGCTTTGGAAAACATTAGAGCTCAGAAGTTGAGAGTGGCTAAGTATTATGATCAAAAAGTCAGGGAGAAAATGTTTAGTGAGGGGGACTTGGTTTGGAAAGTCATTTTACCTATTGGAACTAAAGATAGCAAATACGGTAAGTGGTCACCAAATTGGGAAGGACCCTATCAGATTACCAGATGTGCTCCTGGTAATACTTATTTCTATGAAACTCTAGAGGGTATCGAGTACTTCAGAGCAATTAATGGGAAATATTTTAATAAATATTACCCTAGTATCTGGGTGGATCTGTTATAATCTGGCCAATGACTGATATATGTGTATCGTTGTTGGTATCCAATTGATAGCCTATACTAATGTATCGCCTTCAGAACAAAAATAGCCGATATGTGCTGTATTACCTTTGACGGTGAAATGAATAGCCGATGCAAGCGAGGCATCGCCTTTAGCCCAAAAATATAAATTAAAGAATTGTTGAAATTAAGAGACCTCGATGGGCCTTGTCGCAAGGAGATCATAAATGAGCAGAAATTTCATTATATTCATGAAGAGGTTTCTTATACAAAAGCTTGACCCTAATGAACTACTCGAAGACCTTATCTACTATGATTACAGAGGGGGTAGACTGTTGACACTAATTAACTCTTATTATTAAAGGTCAATTAAGCATAAAAATGGATGAATATATAAACTCCACCTTAGTATAGGGTTTAAAACTAATAAATTCCATGAGTTTTGGTGAATTGTGAATCCACAGGGACTAAACCAGGAAACAACCTTTGATTCCTTCCCTTAGAAGGAAACCGACGGGAGATAACGCTTTCACCAAGTCAGGAACCTTCTAGAAGACTCCAGAGATCACGTAGAGACACTACGAGGAAAGGCACCCCGGTCCACTTCCAGGTGGGACCGACCGGTCCCCTGGACCGGTCGGTCGGTCTCCCCCTGGCGCCTCTGGATTCTGTCTTCTGCAAGCTACTTCCACCGCCTTTGAGGATCAATCTCAGCCATACGTGAAGTCGGTTTGATCCAACGGTCGTGGTTGATCCCTCAGGGCTATATAAACAGGCCCCTGAGCCCTAGGTCAGGGAGAAGGTCCCTCTTCAGAAGACTACACTTCAATTAGAAACCCTAGAAGAGACTTCAGGAGTCAGCTCTCAAGTAGAAGACTAGATATCCCTCTAGTAGGATTAGAACCTAGTCTTATTCTAGAACTAGAAGAGAGAGAGAGAGGAAGAGATCAAGAGGAAGCTCCGGCCTGTCGGATCAACTTCTTCATCTTGTACCTGTGGATTCAAGTTCTTCATCGACTTGCTTCAATGATTGTTTCGGTAATCGACATCTATATTTAAGATTGAGCCATTGTTCTGATTGTTCTTAAGGTTTATGACTCTCTTTTGAGTACTTTAATTCTAGTCGCTCTAGAGTTGGAGTAGTTGGATAGTGTAAGCGTGGTGCTTAGACTTGATAGCTCATATTTACCTCCTATAACGCCCGTAGTAGTGGTAGTTCGCAAGGGTGACTCTTATAGCCTTGTTGATTCTTCTATAGTCCACTTACCCGTGTGTAGGCTCGGTAGGATTATACATTTGCATAAAAGAATCATACTCTGTTTGTGACCTTTTATGGCAACTTCCCCAATAAGAATAATATAAACATATCACTCTTAAGTTGGATATAGATAACCTTAGTGATCCCCTCTATACTTTTAGCTTCTCCGTCCTTGTTAGTTACTCAGGGGTTATACACTTGAGACTCATCGCTATCCGTTCCTTTGGGTTCGATATTAAAACTGGGTTACTCCAGTGAAGTGCTACATCGGTAGATTTTATCTGTGCGCTTGCGGATAAAGTAGAGTGTGCATTAACTTATACCAACAAGCATTTCTAGCGCCGTTGCCGGGGAACAGTAGATCATTTTACGTCTTGAGTATAACCTTGTATTATACTTTACCTTTATCTTTTATCTTCTATACTTTGTCTGTGCTTTTATCTTTTATCTTTTTTATCTTTTTTATTCTTTTCACAATGGCTTTCTCAGAGCCAACCACTAGCTCCACAGATTCCATTCCACTGAACCAGTATACCTATCACACTATCGTAGACTTAGAGTTGCCCAAATCTGCTAAACCTATCCTTTCAGACAACTACGAGTTACGCCCATGTTTGATAGAAATGGTTAAGAATCAAATTTTTTCTGGCTTAGAAGACGAAAACCCACATATTCATTTAAATGAGTTTGAACAAACCTGTGCGTGCCTACATATCGCAGGCATGTCTGACGAAACCCTTAGATGGAAACTTTTTCCATTCTCCTTAGAGGGAAAAGCCAAAACATGGTACCTTCAAACTGCACCAAGTAAAAATGGGGATTGGAAAGAACTCTGCTCTAGCTTTTGCTTAGAATACTTCCCTGTCTCTAAAATTATTTGTCTTCGCTTAGAGATTTTGTCCTTCATCCAAGAGGACAATGAGTCTCTAAATGCAGCCTGGGAAAGATTCGATAATCTTGTCCGCTCTGGTCCAGCCTTATCTATTCTAGACCTTGTCTTGCTTCAACACTTTTATAATGGTCTGAATAGAAAAACTTCTAATTACCTTAACTTAGCTTCAAACGGAACATTCCTACATACCCCAGCCTCCAAGGCAAGGGAAATGTTACAAAACTTATCTCAAATCACTCCTACTCCTGAAGCTAAACCACAAGAACCACTAGAAGTAAATCTAGAAGCTTATCCTATACCTATTCTTAATCATGAACAAACCTCAGCTTTAATTCCTAGTGAGAGGGAAACCTCAATCTTAGGAGATACCTTTGACTTCGAGGATGAGTACTTTACCGAATTTGGTAATACCTCGAAATATCACACAATTAGGAAACCACAAAATCAAAAATCATCTTTAGAAGAACTTACTGATAAGGTTTTCCTAAAAGAGACTACGAAGAAACTAATCTCTATAATAAGTCATGAATGGTTAGAAGAATCAGAACTTTCCACTGATACAATCCGCTTAAATTCACCTTCTACACACATTCAATGTCAAATCCATCAACAACCCTTCGAAGCTCTCTATAATTCTGTTGTGGGAATCAACATTATGTCTGAAACCTTTGCTCAAGATTTATTAAAACAAATACCACTTACCCCAACAGCTAAACTTTTAAAAACCCCTTTAGGACATGTTATTCCTAGCTCAGGAATCATGTATGTCTTGCCTGTCACAATAGATAACACTCCACTACACTTAAGTTTTTATATCTTTGATATTAAAGAGTTCAATCTGCTGATAGGCCAACCACTTAAGCAACTCATTCATGAAGGACAATTAGGGATCTTAAACTTCCATCTTGGGAAAAATCTTAAAGGAATCATGCCTATCACTCACTCTCTAAATACTGAGAATGAATCATGTCCCAAGCCAGATCCTATGGAAGAAATTAAGGAAGCATCTTTTGAAATAATAAATGAATCGGAATATGAAGAAGATGCTCAGTTCTTCACTGAGGAAGAAGATAACACACCTGATCCAGATCCTTTAGATTCCTTAGAAGAACCTCCTAAACCTCCCATAGAGTTAAAACCCTTACCTTCTGGGCTTCGATATGCTTTCTTAAATAATGATCCTGAATCTCCTGTAATCATAAATAATAATCTTACTCAGGAACAAATTTCTAGGTTGATCATTGTCTTAGAAAAGCATAAGTCAGCCTTTGGCTATTCACTCCATGATTTAAAAGGAATCAACCCCGCTTTCTGCACCCATCGCATTCCTACTGATCCTAACATATCACCATCCAGAGAGCCACAACGCAGGCTTAACAATGCGATGAGAGAAGTAGTAAAGAAAGAGGTTTTGAAACTCTTGCACGCCGGGATCATTTATCCTGTGCCACACAGTGAGTGGGTAAGCCCTGTCCAAGTTGTGCCTAAAAAGGGAGGCATGACTGTGGTAAAGAATGAGAAGAATGAATTAATTCCACAAAGAACTGTTACTGGTTGGAGAATGTGCATTGATTACAGAAAATTAAACAAGGCAACCAAGAAAGATCATTTCCCACTACCTTTCATAGACGAAATGTTAGAACCGTTAGCCAATCACTCTTTCTTTTGTTTTCTTGATGGATATTCTGGATATCACCAAATCCCAATCCATCCAGATGATCAAAGCAAAACCACTTTCACATGTCCATACAGAACTTATGCTTACCGCCGAATGTCTTTTGGATTATGTAATGCACCTGCTTCTTTTCAAAGATGTATGATGTCTATATTTTCTGATATGGTTGAAGAAATCATGGAAGTTTTCATGGATGACTTTTCTATTTATGGAAAAACTTTTGATGATTGTCTTGAAAATTTAGACAAGGTTTTACAAAGATGTGAAGAAAAGCACTTAGTCCTTTGTAACACCCTAAATTTTTCTTTAGTTCAAAATAGGTTAAAATGATTTATTTTAATTCACTGTGGCATTATAACATAGGCAAAATAAATAAATGATGGGGAAATAAAATTTATCCTAGTTTAGTAACAAGTTGATGCATACATGCTGCTGCATTCTTTTGTTTGAGTGAAGTTCAAATTTGAAAACTGGAATTCAAAATTTGTTTTGGAAAGGATTTGGAAAAACATTTGCAAATAAAAAGAAAAGAGCAAACATTTTCCTTCTCTCCTTCCTCTCTCTTTCGGCCTGCCTTCTCTCTGCCTCCGTCTCGTTTCCGCGCGGCCCATCAAGCCGGGCCGGCCCATCAGCGCGGCAGCGCCGCCGCGCCCTCAGCGCCGCGTTTCGCTGACCGCTCGGCCCCGCGCGCACGCTCAATGACAGGTGGGGCCCGCTTGTCAGGAGCGTCCCCAACCTCCGCCCGCTTTCTCCGCCGCGAGCCGCCGCCGCTCCACGTCCGACTTCTCCGGCGTGGACGCTTATCCTCGGGGGCTCGAGCTCTATAAAGAGCCCTGCATCGTAGCCGCTTTTCTTTTTCCCATCTACTAGCCGCCAACGCCGTCAGCCGAGCTCTCCGCCATCACCGAAACCCTAGCCGCCGCCGCCGAGTTCCTCTCCGCGATTCGACGGTTGACCGTCGAATTGGTCCTCATCCAAAGCTTCGTCGTGCCGTAAGACATCTCGGGAACCTCTCAATTTCCTTGTCGTGCTCTGTCGGCTAGCTAATTGGTCGCCGGACTTGCAGGGTTTCCGCCGACCGCCAAGCTCCGTCTAGCGCCAACCTCGGTCGATCTCCGACTCCGATTTTTGGTTGTGGTGAGATCCCCGTCCTCTCCTCTTTCTCCCGGTCTGTTCCAATTCGCGATTGATGCACGGGTTCGCCGAGCCAGCCAACTCCGGCGAGCTCACCGCCGCGCGAGCGTGGCGTCCGCCGCACCGGTCCTGTTCGAGCCGGCGGCGCCGCCCGAACACCCCCCCAGATCTAATCTAGGTCGTCCAAGTCCGATCGGACGGCCCCCAGTGGCCGATACCCTTTCGGTCGGCAAGTTTGCAAAAGAGCCCCTCAGTTTCTACCGAATTAACCCGCGGTCCCTGCCGGCGCGGTTTAATCTGATTTTCCGATTTATTTTATTTCGAAAATACTTTGATCTATTTACAGAATTGCCATTACACCATTTTGTCTATATCTTGCTCAATTTAACTCAGTTTTGATCCATTCAAATTGCGTTAGTTTCGTAATTTCGTGCTCTACGCAGTAGTACCATGGTAGATTAGATTTGCAAAAGTTTTATTTCACGTTTAAGTCAGTCTCGTTTAGACCTTTTATAATCTTGTTTAGGCCGTAACTTCCGCGTTTTAAATCCGATTTCGGTGATCCAAACGTCTATGTGATCGTAGTGACGAATAGATCTGTTTTACAACTTTTATTTATTTATTTAAATCTGTTGGTGTACTGTTCTAATATTAGATCTGTTTGCAATGCATGTGTGTGCGTGGATGCTTGTATGTTGCGTTGTATTCGAGTTCAGACGGTGAGCAGTACGTGGGTGACCAAGATCAGATCTACTACGACCAGCAGGAGGACCAGAACCAGGAATACGCAAACCAAGGCAAGTATACATGGGATCATCCTTGTTACCTACGCACTATAATCTACCAATCATGTGCATGTGTCAAATGATATCCATAGGATATACCTAGATGTTCAACCTGTACCTTGATACCGTGGGATATATGTGCATTTTGGTAGATCTGCTAGTGCTATAAACCTATAACTATGATCTAATAAAATAATTAATGATATGCGCAACGTCTGTTCTTATCTTGTTCTTGGTAATGTGGACCCGGGCGTGGGAGTCATCGTGCTCTTGGCCCCTCTAAATGATCTTCTGCGGGCAAAAGCTGGGACATACAGTACAACCGTGAGGGCTACATGGCTCTGGTTTTAGTTGGTTCGAGGACCTCTCCTCGCTTGATGGTGGTTACCTGAAAGGGCACAAAAGGGGCTCGACGACTCGGGTATAGGACAGCCTCTGGTCTCATGTGTATAGCCGGGAAGGAATGTGCCATCGGAAAGGGGGTTCCTATATCTGCTTGCCGATTGGAAACCTAGTGGCCACTATCTTGTTAGGGGAACCTCGAAAGACTTCATAGTGTACCCTGCCGCACTTCCTTGGAAGAGGTGATATGGGATTTGCAACCCCTGGCACATGGGGATCACGGCTCACGGGTAAAGTTGTACAAACTCTGCAGAGTAATAAACTGATATATTAGCCGTGCTCACGGTCACGAGCGGCTCGGAAAACTTGCAGGCTAACCACTTAAACGAAATTTACTTTTGTTCATGTTACCATCATATTTATGTTTCCGGACGATGTTGCCATATTATAATTATTTTTCATGTGGTTTAATTGGGTTTGCAAGCACAACTTGATGATTAATAAATGCTAAAATCTTGACCCACTAAAAGGGCTAACCGCAGTAAACCCGTGTCAAGCCTTTTGAGCTGCATAACCCCATGTTGCTTGCTGAGTACGAGATGTACTTACGCTTGTTATATTTTCTTCTTTCTGGATAAAATCCCGGATGGGTAACAGATGGATTTGAGTATGAGCAAGATAAGTTCCCAGAGGATTTCTTGTCTTGCGGACCACCAGTCGACGTCCCTGTGGAGTGGAGCTTCGACAAGAGTTATTTATCTTCCGCTTGTTTATGTTTAGTTTTATTGATGAGTTGTATTAAATATGCTATGTAATAAGCACAGTGATGATGCCTTCTTGGTAATTTGTCCCTTATGTGTGCGACTGTTTCCTGGGCGCACATAAGTTTATACATTCAATTTTGTTCTTAAAATTGGGTGTGACAAATTGGTATCAGAGCCGTGTTGACTGTAGGACGCAAGCCTAGGTAGAAAGGGTCGTGTTAGTCTCTTTTTACTCTTCTGGATCATGCTTTTGCATTTTACTCTTGTTAATTGTCAAAATTTTATTCTACTTCCTCATATTCTATTATAAAATTGTTGATCTAACCTCAACTTATTCTTAAAAACTTTGATAGATGCCTCGTGCCCAGAAGACTGCCCGCATCAGCCCAGGAGGACAGCTTCCACCTTCAGTCCCCTACGTGCCTCAGGAGGACGACATCATCATGATCTCTGATGATGAGGAAGAGATGGAACCCATGGAGGAGGAGCCCGTGGAGGATATGGTGTTGGTCCATGACATCACTGGACGTGACGGCGAGGAATGGTACCTGACACCAGATGCATCACCAGAGTACACCTCCGCTCCAGCACCTGCGCCGGCACCTGCTCCAGTACCTGCTTCAGCACCTGCCCCGACGCCGTTGCCTACACCGACACCTGCACCTGCGTCGGCGCCACCAGTTGTGCCGGTGTACCCCGTGGTGTCTACACGTACACCGACTCCGTCGCCAACTCCTGTGCCGGAAGACGACGAGGCAGGCTGGCGCCGCAGGACCCTGTTCTCGAAGCCCTCCGGCAACGCCTACTACCACAAGCTGCTGAAGGAGATGTTAGGGAAGTACTACCCTGATTTGAAGGCCAAATTTCGCTACATGAGTGTTGAGCATTACCACCCAGTGGAGGCTACCTGCTGGGAGACTTTCTTGACCATCACCTCCTGGAATGAAGGTCTGGGCTCTGAGCAGCATGAGTCTACCCACACCCATGGAGCCAGACGTCAGACACTGCACTCCAGCTTAGAAGATGCTGCGGAGGTGGCTTACTTGCATTACCATGGTCGTCGTTTCGAGGCCATGAGGCATGACAAGTACCGGTACCTGCCGCGCAACAGACCCGAGGAGGACACCTGGGCTGTGTTGATGACCCCTGGCGTCAACACCGCCATGGACGCTGCGGTGGATCACCTGTGTGAGGTGCAGGTTCACAAGGACAATCTGATGATTGAGCTAGGCAATGCTCAAGCTGCTGCACGGCGACATCAAGATGAGATCGACCACCTCAGGGCACAGCTAGGGATGCCCCCACTCTACAAGGAGAATGAGGAACCCTACACCTACATCGACACTGCGCCATAGACTAGTGCCATGCTTTGTAATAATCGTTAGTAGTTCGATAGTCGTGTCTTTTAGTGAGTTGTGGAACTTGATGATCATTTGCTTGTCATTATGAAACATGTTTGATTTGGATCTTTATATGTTTGTGAGATTGTGGGCTTGTCCGCAAATCTCTTAGTTAAGTTTTCATGTGAGTTAGTAAAGTTTCTGGGTTTTCATATGTGCTGTTTCTGCTGTTCTGCTTGGAGCAGTCTGCGTTCCCTTCGACATATCTCTAGATCCGTACGATCAAATACAGTGAAATTTTTATGGTAACAACTAGACTTCCATATCTAATAAACCCCACTGGAATCACCTAAAAAGCATTTTTCGATTGAGAGATATGGTTGTCACAAGTTAAGGTTTCTGCGCAGTCTGGAAGACAGAACAGTTTCGCTTGTGTGCTGTTTTTGGGTAAGATAACGACAGAATCTGGGAACATGACCTGAATAAAAGTTGTAGATAATTTCAGTATCTTTCCAACGGTTTAAAGAACGACTTAATCCGATATCTGGAACTCAAGATATGACTGATTTACCTGACTGCTACTGCTGAAACTGTTTCACTTCTATTCCATATGCTTACCCCAATGCTACTCTTTGATCACTAAATAAACTTGCATGTTTTTGGATCACAGATGGCTGCCAGAGGGGCTGGTTTTGGAGGTGGACGTGGACGTGGACGAGGCCGTGGTCGTGGAGCACCTGTGAATCCACCACCACCACCACCACCAGTGGACATCCAACAACTGATGGGCATCCAGGCCCAGTTTATGCAAACCATGATGCAACACATGCACAACCAGCCAGCAGGAGCACCACCGCCATTGCATGTGAGGGACAAGAGGGGAGAGTTCCTGAAGGGGCACCCTCCAGTGTTCACCCACGCAGTAGACCCACTGGATGCTGACGATTGGCTGCGAGCAGTGGAAAAGCAGCTGAACATAGCTCAGTGCACTGACCTCGAGAAGGTCCTATATGCATCAGGGCAACTGCAGGGAGCTGCCCAGGAGCGGTGGGAGTCTTTCGAGGATGGACGTCCCAACAATGCGCCTGCACTTACCTGGCAAGAATTCAAGCAAACGTTCCGCTCCTACCACATACCGGAAGGTCTAGTGGAACTGAAGCAAGAAGAGTTCAGGGCCCTGAAGCAAGGGTCAATGTCCGTGGCGGAGTACCGTGACAAGTTCTCACAGCTGTCACGTTATGCTCCCAAAGATGTGGCAGAGGACAAGGACAAGCAACGTTGTTTCCTAAGGGGGTTGCAGGATGGCCTACAGCTGCAGCTTATGGCCAATGTATATGCTGATTACCAGACACTGGTCAATCGCGCTATTGTTATAGACAATAAGCGCAGGGAAATGGAGGCCAAGAAAAGGAAGTTCTTGGGGCAGACATCCAACAACAACACTCGCCCCCGCATGAATTCCCCACCCCAAAACCAACTGCGTATTCAAGGACCCCCGAACCAATGGGGAGGTGGACAGAACCAGCAGCGGAATCAGTTCCAACAGCAACGACAACAGAAACAGATGCAGGGAGGTCAACAGGTGCCTCGTCAGGGAGTGCCTGCCAACAATCAAGCAAGAGGGGGAGCTCCAAATAACCCCAATGTGTGTTTTCGTTGTGGAGAACAGGGACATTATGCTAATCATTGTCCTCGGAAGCAGAATCAACCCGCACCTCAGGGGCAGAACAACCAGAAGGGGAACCACCAGAGGGTGGCACCTAATGTTGGACGGGTGAACCACGTGGCTGCTGAAACTGCACAGGAGGCACCAGAAGTAATGATGGGTACGTTCAGTATTAATTCCATCCCTGCCACAGTTCTTTTTGATTCCGGTGCTTCGCATTCTTTCATTTCGCAAGATTTTGTTAGAATACATAGTGTGCCTTTGTGTGCCATGAACAATCCTATAGCAGTAAATTCACCTGGGGGGTACATGAGAGCCACATATCAGTGTCTTTCAGCTAGTGTGACTTTAAGGGGGGTAGAGTTCCAAGTGAGACCCATTGTGTTGAGGACAGCGGGGATAGATATAATTCTCGGAATGGATTGGATGATGCAACATCAGGCAGAGATTCAGTGCCAGGAGAAGGTAGTGACGTTGACAACTCCTGGTGGGGACAGACTTAGAGTTGATGTGGTCATGAAGGAGCAGCCGAAGGCTGTGGTGAACCAGTTAGAGAAAGATAACCAACCACAAGATCGGCTGATGGAAGAATTCCAGGATGTTTTTCCCGATGATCTACCAGGTATGCCGTCTGACCGAGATGTTGAGTTTATTATTGAGTTATTGCCTGGAACTGCACCTATAGCTCAAAGACCATATAGAATGGGGGTAGATGAACTAGAAGAACTAAAGAAACAATTAAAAGAGTTACAAGAAAAGGGTTTTATTCGTCCTAGTTCCTCACCTTGGAGGTCACCAGTTATCTTTGTTGATAAGAAGGATGGGGGCCAGCGTATGTGTGTTGATTATCGGACCCTGAATAGAGTCACAATTAAGAACAAATATCCCTTGCCTAGAATTGATGACCTCTTTGACCAGTTAAAAGGTGCTTGTGTATTCTCTAAAATCGATCTTCGATCGGGATACCACCAGATCAAGATTCGAGCTACTGACATC
The DNA here is from genome assembly GCA_009763385.1 of Coix lacryma-jobi var. lacryma-jobi. Lineage (NCBI taxonomy): Eukaryota > Viridiplantae > Streptophyta > Magnoliopsida > Poales > Poaceae > Coix > Coix lacryma-jobi. Next base: position 125,113,486 of record CM019824.1, read on the forward strand.
CCTAAGACAGCCTTTGTTACTAGATACGGGCTATATGAGTATACTGTTATGTCTTTTGGATTGACTAATGCCCCCGCACACTTTATGTACATGATGAATAAGGGTTTTCATGGGGTACCTAGATCTGTTTTTTTTTTTCGGGTGCGTGGTAGTGTTCATCGAGTGATATTTTTATTATACTCTAATGTATCTCTTGAATGAGAGTAGCCATGCAGAACACTGAGACTGGTTTTGCAGAAACTCCGTGAGCATAAGTTGTATGCAAAATGGAGTAAGTGTGAGTTCTGGTTGAAAGAAGTTGCTTTTTCTAGGTCATGTTATCTCAAATGGAGGAATAGCTGTGGACCCAAGCAAGGTTAAGGATGTGTTGGATTGGGATCCACCAGTGGATGTAAGTGAGGTTCGTAGTTTCCTGGGAATGGCAGGATACTATCGACGGTTTATTGAGGGGTTTTCTAAAATAGCTAAACCTATGACCGCCCTATTAGAGAAGAATGCCAAATTCCTATGGACTGAAAAGTGCCAAGACAGTTTTGAGGAGTTGAAGAAGAGGTTGACTACAGCTCCAGTACTAGTCTTACCTGATTTGAGTAAGAAGTTCTCTATCTACTGTGATGCTTCCCGTATGGGCCTGGGATGTGTTCTGATGCAGGAAGGTAGAGTTGTTGCTTATGCATCTAGGCAGTTGAGGAAACATGAGTGTGAATTATCCTACCCATGATCTGGAGTTAGCCGCAGTGGTCCATGCATTGAAGATCTGGAGACACTATCTGATAGGGACACCCTAGTGACATCTATACAGATCATAAGAGCTTGAAATACATTTCACTCAGCCAGATTTGAACCTAAGACAACGACGATGGTTGGAGTTAATTAAGGACTATGACCTGGAGGTGCATTATCATCCAGGGAAGGCGAATGTTGTAGCAGACGCCCTGAGTAGGAAGAGTCATGTGAATGAACTCTTAATCACAGAATGGTCCGAGAAATTATGTGAGGAAATGGCATATTCTAAATCTGGGTTTTGTCGCTAGTGCAGTGGAGATGGAAGTAATGCCCACACTTGAGAAGGAGATACGTCAAGCTCAACTGCAGGATGAAAAGTTAAAGGAGATATCTGAGAATATAGTACTTGGGAAGGCACCCCGGTTTCAAGCTAGATGAGGATGGTACCTTGTGGTTTGGTAAGAGGATCTGTGTACCTGATGTGAAGTCCCTTAAGGAGGCTATCTTGAAAGAGGCACATGAGTCAGCCTACTCCATTCACCTGGGTAGCACTAAGATGTATTTGGATCTGAAAGAAAAGTATGGGTGGTATGGCCTGAAAAGAGATGTAGCACAATATGTGGCAATATGTGATACCTGTCAGAGAGTCAAGGCTGAACACCAGCGACCTGCCGGTTTGCTACAACCTATGAAAGTACCAGAATGGAAATGGGAAGAAGTGGGCATGGATTTCATAGTGGTTTACCACGCACCCAACGAGGTTATGACTCAGTCTGGGTGATCGTGGATCGACTCACTAAGGTTGCTCATTTTCCTACCAGTTAAGACCACTTATACAGGGGCAAGATTGGCAGAGCTATATATGGAAAGAATAGTGTGTTTGCATGGAGTTCCCAAAAAGATTGTGTCTGACACAGGCACTCAGTTCACCTCACATTTCTGGGGAAAAGTCCACGAATCGTTAGGGGACACAGTTGACTTTTAGTACAGCTTACCACCCTCAGACAGATGGACAGACAGAACGGACTAATCAGATTCTAGAGGACATGTTGAGAGCCTGTGCTTCTGCAGTATGGTACCAGTTGGGACAAGAGCTTGTCATATGCAGAGTTCTCCTACAACAATAGTTACCAAAAGAGTCTCAAAATGGCACCATTGAGGCCTTGTATGGAAGGAAATGTAGGACTTCCGTTATTCTGGAATCAAACAGGAGAGAGCCAAGTGTTCGGACCAGATGTGCTCAGGAATGCTGAGGAACATTTAAGGAAAATCAGGGATAATTTGAGGATAGCTCAGTCCCGACAGAAGAGCTATGCTGACACTCGTAGAAGGGACTTAACCTTTAAGGTAGGGGACTTTGTGTACCTAAAGGTAACTCCTATGCGCAGTGTAAGAGGTTTTAACATGAAGGGCAAGTTAGCACCCAGATATGTGGGACCATTCCAGATTTTAGAAAGGCGTGGGGAAGTGGCCATACCAGTTGGAGTTACCAGCGAGTTTGTCAGGAGTACACGATGTGTTCCATGTCTCCCAGTTGAAAAAGTGTTTACGGGTTCCAGAGGAACAAATACCGCTAGAGGAACTGACTGTGAAGGAAGATCTGACATATAAGGAGTATCCAGTGAAAATTTTGGAGACAGCTGAAAGGATTACCAGGAGCCGTGCTATTAAGATGTGCAAAGTGCAGTGGAATCGGTATACCGCAGAAGAGGCTACTTGGGAAAGAGAGGATGAACTCAGAAAGGCTTACCCGCAGTTGTTCGAGTAAGCATCAGCCGAATTCTCGAGGACGAGATTCATGTTAAGGGGGGTAGGTTTGTAACACCCTAAATTTTTCTTTAGTTCAAAATAGGTTAAAATGATTTATTTTAATTCACTGTGGCATTATAACATAGGCAAAATAAATAAATGATGGGGAAATAAAATTTATCCTAGTTTAGTAACAAGTTGATGCATACATGCTGCTGCATTCTTTTGTTGAGTGAAGTTCAAATTTGAAAACTGGAATTCAAAATTTGTTTTGGAAAGGATTTGGAAAAACATTTGCAAATAAAAAGAAAAGAGCAAACATTTTCCTTCTCTCCTTCCTCTCTCTTTCGGCCTGCCTTCTCTCTGCCTCCGTCTCATTTCCGCGCGGCCCATCAAGCCGGGCCGGCCCATCAGCGCGGCAGCGCCGCGTTTCACTGACCGCTCGGCCCCGCGCGCACGCTCAATGACAGGTGGGGCCCGCTTGTCAGAGCGTCCCCAACCTCCGCCCGCTTTCTCCGCCGCGAGCCGCCGCCGCTCCACGTCCGACTTCTCCGGCGTGGACGCTTATCCTCGGGGGCTCGAGCTCTATAAAGAGCCCTGCATCGTAGCCGCTTTTCTTTTCCCATCTACTAGCCGCCAACGCCGTCAGCCGAGCTCTCCGCCATCACCGAAACCCTAGCCGCCGCCGCCGAGTTCCTCTCCGCGATTCGACGGTTGACCGTCGAATTGGTCCTCATCCGAAGCTTCGTCGTGCCGTAAGACATCTCGGGAACCTCTCAATTTCCTTGTCGTGCTCTGTCGGCTAGCTAATTGGTCGCCGGACTTGCAGGGTTTTCCGCCGACCGCCAAGCTCCGTCTAGCGCCAACCTCGGTCGATCTCCGACTCCGATTTTTGGTTGTGGTGAGATCCCCGTCCTCTCCTCTTTCTCCCGGTCTGTTCCAATTCGCGATTGATGCACGGGTTCGCCGAGCCAAGCCAACTCCGGCGAGCTCACCGCTGCGCGAGCGTGGCGTCCGCCGCACCGGTCCTGTTCGAGCCGGCGGCGCCACCCGAACACCCCCCCAGATCTAATCTAGGTCGTCCAAGTCCGATCGGACGGCCCCCAGTGGCCGATACCCTTTCGGTCGGCAAGTTTGCAAAAGAGCCCCTCAGTTTCTACCGAATTAACCCGCGGTCCCTGCCGGCGCGGTTTAATCTGATTTTCCGATTTATTTATTTCGAAAATACTTTGATCTATTACAGAATTGCCATTACACCATTTTGTCTATATCTTGCTCAATTTAACTCAGTTTTGATCCATTCAAATTGCGTTAGTTTCGTAATTTCGTGCTCTACGCAGTAGTACCGTGGTAGATTAGATTTGCAAAAGTTTTATTTCACGTTTAAGTCAGTCTCGTTAGACCCTTTTATAATCTTGTTTAGGCCGTAACTTCCGCGTTTTAAATCCGATTTCGGTGATCCAAACGTCTATGTGATCGTAGTGACGAATAGATCTGTTCACAACTTTTATTTATTTATTTAAATCTGTTGGTGTCCTGTTCTAATGTTTGATCTGTTTGCAATGCATGTGTGTGCGTGGATGCTTGTATGTTGCGTTGTATTCGAGTTCAGACGGTGAGCAGTACGTGGGTGACCAAGATCAGATCTACTACGACCAGCAGGAGGACCAGAACCAGGAATACGCAAACCAAGGCAAGTATACATGGGATCATCCTTGTTACCTACGCACTATAATCTACCAATCATGTGCATGTGTCAAATGATATCCATAGGATATACCTAGATGTTCAACCTGTACCTTGATACCGTGGGATATATGTGCATTTTGGTAGATCTGCTAGTGCTATAACCTATAACTATGATCTAATAAAATAATTAATGATATGCGCAACGTCTGTTCTTATCTTGTTCTTGGTAATGTGGACCCGGGCGTGGGAGTCATCGTGCTCTTGGCCCCTCTAAATGATCTTCTGCGGGCAAAAGCTGGGACATACAGTACAACCGTGAGGGCTACATGGCTCTGGTTTTAGTTGGTTCGAGGACCTCTCCTCGCTTGATGGTGGTTACCTGAAAGGGCACAAAAGGGGCTCGACGACTCGGGTATAGGACAGCCTCTGGTCTCATGTGTATAGCCGGGAAGGAATGTGCCATCGGAAAGGGGGGTTCCTATATCTGCTTGCCGATTGGAAACCTAGTGGCCACTATCTTGTTAGGGGAACCTCGAAAGACTTCAAAGTGTACCCTGCCGCACTTCCTTGGAAGAGGTGATATGGGATTTGCAACCCCCTGGCACATGGGGATCACGGCTCACGGGTAAAGTTGTACAAACTCTGCAGAGTAATAAACTGATATATCAGCCGTGCTCACGGTCACGAGCGGCTCGGAAAACTTGCAGGCTAACCACTTAAACGAAATTTACTTTTGTTCACGTTACCATCATATTTATGTTTCCGGACGATGTTGCCATATTATAATTATTTTTCATGTGGTTTAATTGGGTTTGCAAGCACAACTTGATGATTAATAAATGCTAAAATCTTGACCCACTAAAAGTGCTAACCGCAGTAAACCCGTGTCAAGCCTTTTGAGCTGCATAACCCCATGTTGCTTGCTGAGTACGAGATGTACTTACGCTTGTTATATTTTCTTCTTTCTGGATAAAATCCCGGATGGGTAACAGATGGATTTGAGTATGAGCAAGATAAGTTCCCAGAGGATTTCTAGTCTTGCGGACTACCAGTCGACGTCCCTGTGGAGTGGAGCTTCGACAAGAGTTATTTATCTTCCGCTTGTTTATGTTTAGTTTTATTGATGAGTTGTATTAAATACGCTATGTAATAAGCACAGTGATGATGCCTTCTTGGTAATTTGTCCCTTATGTGTGCGACTGTTTCCAGGGCGCACATAAGTTTATACATTCAATTTTGTTCTTAAAATTGGGTGTGACATCCTTAATTGGGAAAAATGTCATTTTATGGTTAAGGAAGGCATAGTGCTAGGTCATTTAGTATCAGAACATGGAATTGAGGTAGACAAAGCTAAAATTGAAGTAATTGAACGTTTGCCTCCACCGATTAATGTCAAAGGAATTCAAAGTTTTCTTGGCCATGCCGGTTTTTACCGTAGATTTATAAAAGATTTTTCTTACATTGCAAGACCACTTACGAATCTTTTGGCCAAGGATGTTCCTTTTGAATTTGATGATGCATGTTTAGAATCTTTTAACACTCTTAAGAAAGCGCTCACTTCTGCACCTATCATTCAACCTCCTGATTGGTCTCTACCTTTTGAGATCATGTGTGATGCAAGTGATTTTGCTGTAGGAGCTGTGCTAGGACAATATAAGGATAAAAAGCATTTTGCAATCGCTTATGCCAGCAAAACTTTAACAGGACCTCAACTTAATTATGCTACTACTGAAAAAGAACTTCTGGCTATTGTTTTTGCTATAGACAAATTTAGATCTTATTTAGTGGGAGCAAAGGTGATTGTTTTTACTGATCATGCTGCATTAAAGTACCTGCTCACTAAGAAAGATGCTAAGCCACGCTTAATAAGATGGGTTTTGTTACTCCAAGAATTTGATTTAGAAATAAAAGATAAGAAAGGAGTAGAAAACTCTGTAGCTGATCACTTGTCTAGAATGTATTTTGAAAATCCTCAGGAATTGCCTATAAATGACTCACTCAGGGATGACATGCTTTTTCAAGTCTCTAGATCTGACCCCTGGTATGCAGATATTGTCAATTTTATAGTTGCAGGATATGTACCACCAGGAGCAAATAAGAAGAAGCTGATCTATGAGAGCAGGATCCACATATGGGATGATCCATATCTACTCAGAGTTTGCTCTGACGGATTACTCAGAAGATGTGTACCAGCTGAAGAAGGAATCAAGATCATTGAACGTTGTCACTCTTCTCCATATGGAGGACATTATGGGGCATTCCGAACACACGCGAAGATCTGGCAAAGTGGATTTTTCTGGCCAACTATGTACCAAGACACAAAAGACTTCGTCCGAAGATGTGGATCATGTCAGAGGCACGGCAGCATCAACACCAGAGATGCCATGCCACTCACTAACAACCTTCAAATTGTGCTCTTCGATGTCTAGGGAATTGATTACATGGGACCATTCCCTAAATCAAGGAATCATGAGTATATCCTAGTTGCTGTCGACTACGTCTCAAAATGGGTCGAAGTAGTGCCATGCAAGTCTGCTAATGCAAGAAACTCTCAGAGGATGTTCGAGGAAATAATATTTCCAAGATTTGGAGTGCCAAGGATGGTAATTAGTGACGGAGGAACCCATTTCATTGACAAAGGCTTTCATAAATATCTGATAAATCATGGGATCCATCACAATGTTGCCACTCCCTATCACCCCCAGACAAGTGGCCAAGCAGAAACATCAAACAAGCAAATCAAGAATATTCTACAGAAAACAGTCGACGAGATGGGAACACAATGGAAAGATAGACTACCCGAAGCACTGTGGGCTTATCGTACTGCCTACAAAACACCACTGGGGATGTCTCCATATCAACTCGTCTACGGAAAGACTTGTCACTTACCAGTAGAACTAGAATTCAAAGCTCACTGGGCAATCAAAAGATGGAACATGGACTTAGAAGCCACAGGAGTAAAGAGGAAAATGCAACTCTCTGAACTAGATGAATGGCGCGAAAAAGCATATCATAACGCAAAGATCTACAAAGAGAGAACAAAGAGGTGGCATGACAAGAGAATCAAGAAGAAGAGCTTCACTCCTGGAGACAAGGTATTACTTTTAATTCCAGGGTAAAATTGTTCGGGAATGGAAAACTACGTAGCAAATGGGAAGGACCTTTCATGGTGGTAGCCACTACATCACATGGAGCCATTACACTTCAAAATGACGAAGGTACGCTATTCAAGGTAAATGGACAACGTCTTAAGATTTTTCTAGAACCTGAAAAGAGTCCTGAAGAGTTGGATGTCATCCAATTCTTCGTTATCCCATAGATTTACACCATCGTCATTTTTCCGATAAGTTTTCGCATCGGGGATATATTTTCTGGGATTAGGATCAAGTTTAAAGACACCATGAGCGACGGACCCGCAAGATCCCACAGGGTGGAACCGATCGGTCTCCTAGGGAGACCGACCGGTCTGCCCTGGAGGCTCCTTGCCCTCTGCCTTCTTTCGTTACGTGTCCCGACTCTTTCTCGTACCCATTCTGGTAACCTGATCCGCAGAATCAATAACTCCTGTAACGATCCTATCGTACCTATCATTCTGCCACCTCAGCTATAAAACCAGCCCCATGCCTGCCTCTAGATTCATTGCAACCTCTTCCAGAAAACCAGCAGCAACAGAGCTCTCCTCCCACCAGCACTAATGGCCTCCTATCCACGGATCGACCTCAACGAGCCCGCCGACGACTCAATGGCTCTTGTCGTCGCCACATCTAAGGATCTTGCCGTAACGCCGTCAAAGGAGATGGCTCTTGCTGACTCGCCTACACCCGTTGATACGATTCCGCCAGAAGAAACCTTGTCGCATCGTCAGCAAGCTTTCTACGCCCAAGCGGTGCTGGCAAGAGGACTTTCGACTTTCTCCGTCTCCAAAGAGATCCCGCTTCTTCCTCCTAGGCCCAATGAGACACTCGTTGGGCTGAAGACGAACAAGCATGGGGAACCCACTGTCATAAAATACACATCTACAAATCCGCGCCCGCGCTTTGAGGGAGTCCGTGGTCACCCTGAGCAGATCAAGGTCACTCCACCAGTAAACAGGGCACCCACCACTCCTAATATCGCGGCTAAACACAAGAGGACCACCCAGCTAGATTGCCTCGGGGACAGAATTGAAGAGCTTGAGAGAGATAATTTAGAACTCAAGCAGAGATACGCTTCTCTAGCCAAGACTACAAAAAAGTTGGCTAATACGATGCATGAATATGTAACTAAACACATTAGCTTAAAGGACAAGGTCGTCGGTGTTGCCTCTACAATAACAAATCTGCTCGAGGGAGAGAAGTAAGAAATAGTTCGTCGATAGTTTGATAAGGCGCTTGTGTTTGCAGAGTCTTGTGTTTAAGTCTAATCTCGTTATGAGTTTTGTTTAGTGAATTCATTGTGTAATAAAAGTGCCTTGAATATCAATAAAGTTTTTGTTAGAGTTATCTTTTGTTATTTTGGGTATATGTCTTGTCTCCACATGTTGTGATTAGCAGAACAGAAAATAAGTGTGGGGGAGAAGACGACGACAGAATTACCAAAAATCAATCGCGGAAGTTGCATAGAACAGAAGATATTATTACCAAGATCACACACCACGAAGCGGGCCACGGTTGGGCCCTAAGCCCAACCGACCGGTTGGTGGACCCCACCGGTCGGTCAGGGGTTGACCCCTCTTGCCTCCTCTTTCGTCCACGGATCAGTACGCAACTACTACACTCTATTTTCTGATGTTCAAGCTTCTGTTCAAATTAAAACCATATTCTCACAATTCATGAACTTTAAAAAGGAAAAAAGAATATTTTGACATGCTCTTGGTATAGAATCTCACAACACCCTTTTTGAAAAGACTTGTTTTGATATTTTTTAAGAAACCTATATTATCTAGAGTTGTTGTGGAATATGATAGAAGAATAATGAGAACTCAATTCTTATGGTATGAGCATTGGAGAACTTTACTTGCAATGTTAAAAAGGGATTAGCACACTTCTCCTTTGTAGTAAATAAGTTGCCTGCCAAAGTCATTTATAATCAATCAATTATTATTTACATTAATAACTAAGTTCTTTGTTGAGAAATTTATTATGCTCTAAAGATCGAGATCCTTGCAAATAAAAGAAAGATTCACTCTTCCGAAGTAGTATTGTATTAGAGGCATGGGCTATGCAAAAGTATGAAATATGAGGAAAGAAAAAAGGGACAAGTTTCCAACATACCTCAGAAAAAATATATATATATAATAGAAAAAGTATTATGATAAAAGTATGATAAAGAGAAAAAGAACATAGCCCATGGTCCCTCTAACTTCAATATACCAGTAAGAGTGACAAAGTTTAAAAGATTAATGTCTTGATCTAAGAGTATAGTATTCTTCTCCATTGGCTTAGTAACATAAAAATGCTCTTCATAAGTCAAATGCTTTGGTAAGGAATTGAAATGCTACAAAAGGAGAAGGAAAGCTATGACTTGTTTCAAAAATTTCAAAAACTCCAATGTCTTATACTAAAAAGGAAAGGGTGATCTGTTTCAACTATTCTATTCTCCAAACTTCTCAAGGTTTTATGGTAAACACAGAAAGATTTAATGTTTGATATTTTATGAACTAACCTTTTATCGAGGACGAGTAAAAGTCTAAGTGTGGGGGAGCTTGTTGACACTAATTAACTCTTATTATTAAAGGTCAATTAAGCATGAAAATGGATGAATATATAAACTCCACCTTAGTATAGGGTTTAGAACTAATAAATTCCATGAGTTTTGGTGAATTGTGAATCCGCAGGGAGTAAACCAGGAAACAGCCTTCGGTTCCTTCCCTTAGAAGGAAACCGATGCGAGATAACGCTTTCGCCAAGTCAGGAACCTTCCAGAAGACTCCAGAGATCACGTACAGACACCACGAGGAAAGGCACCCGGTCCACTTCTAGGTGGGACCGACCGGTCCCCTGGGCCCACCGGTCAGTCTCCCCCTGGCGCCTCTGGATTCCGTCTTCTGCAAGCTACTTCCACCGCCTTTGAGGATCAATCTCAGCTATACGTGAAGTCGGTTTGATCCAACAGTCGTGGTTGATCCCTCAGGGCTATATAAACAGGCTCCTAAGCCCCAGGTCAGGGAGAAGGTCCCTCTTCAGAAGACTACCCTTCAATTAGAAACCCTAGAAGAGACTTCAGGAGTCAGCTCTCGAGTAGAAGACTTGTTGACGCAAAAAGTGACACCTTGCGCCAAGACACACAGCAAGCCGAACGAGGCTAGCTTCAATCGGGTGCCCGGAATGTGCTGAATCCGGAGACGTGCCAGTCGGTTTGACCTAAAAACCAACAAAGGATAAAACATGAGAATACCTCTAGAACATGCTGGGTAAAACCAGACAGTTCCATATGTACGACTTCGAAAGCCAATCTCGACGGCACACAGCTACAGAAGCTGTCTATCAGAGCATGTTTACGAAGCTATTCGGCAAATACGAGAACAAAGCATGTGAAGCATATTAACTACCGAATGCAAAAGAAAGACATGCTTAAACAAATCAGAAATATTATAAACAGGTAACTTGCGAGAATAGATGTATCCAAATAATACATGCATAGGTTAATCCAACTAATCTGCCGCACGTTTAGTCTTCAAAAACCCGTCAAGCATAAACTTAAGCAAAGCTAATCCACCGCATGATACCACTTGCTATAAGTCTATACCACTTCCTATAATTAGATCAATCCACCGCATGATACAATCTAATTATAACAAGCTAAAAGCATGCATATATTTGAATAGATCTATAAAAGCTCGTTACTCATGTAAGCATAACCAAAATCGGCAAACTAGCCGAGTTGGGGTCCATGGGGAAGGAACATACAAGCAAAACATGATCAAACTAATCTAAAACCTGCATCTGCCGCACGACACCCAGTTCTATCAAAGCATAAACATGATTAACATGTATGAACCCGCAACATGTAACAACCTAGATTGAAAGCTGATCCGGCCATCATGATCTTATGATTAGCAAAGCACAAGCAAACTTGTGAAACGAGGCCGAATAGAGATCAATCTAGATTGGGCAAAAGAGTGTTACAGGAATTAAATAAATAAAACACGTAACACATGATAACTTAATGAATCTACTAGATCTGCCAAATCTAATAGAGCCGATAACTATTTTTACTCATGTCTTAATCCGCCGCACGATACAAGGCATAAGCAAAAACTTCCCGTCATAAGCTTAAATCCGCTGCACGATACTAAGCTTAACATACGAGACTACTTGCATCATATCTAAATCCACCGCATGATACTAGACATGATAATAAGGTTGCCGGTACTTACGGAGGTCGATGGATCGATGTTTCCTCTCGAAGAACTCGACGACATGACTTAAGGACTCAAAGATGGCACTGGGCCGGTTTGTATTGATGTGGTTGTGAACAATTTTACAATGGTCGAGGGTTTATATTTATACCCTGGACCAAATACGAGTCCTAAACAATTACAATTTACATAATAAAATATGGAAAGACACAAACATTACTTCAAATCCCTTTGGCATCTTCCATTGTCACGTGTCTTCCCATGCAAGCCGGCTTCATCTGCAACATCCATCTCCCGAATGGAACCATCTCTCTGCAAGATAGCCGACCGCACAAACATTCATCGAAATCCTGAGGATCAAATAGCCGTCTGGTTGCCTGCCGAATCCTTTCTTCTCTGCCGTCTGGACCCATCTGTCATATCCTCATGCGTACGAAATTTTGGTGTTAACACATGCCCCCTAATTTTGGGATAAATATTTATTTCAAAATTCCTTCTCAACATGGAGCCTCCATAAGCGTTCGCATTCACATGCTATAATTGCTATACCTGCCGACTCATCTCCCGATGCGCCCTCTAGGATTCTTTAAAACTCTCTTTCGCCCTGTCTTTACTTGTGTACTCTGAACCCTTCTGCTTAGACTCAAAAAACCCTCTTTTCCCTTGTCATATCTCATTCTGAGGATGTCTTCTGCAGCGAGTCGCCATAGTTCCGAGCTTGGTGCTTCTAGCACCTCCAAAAGGAGGTTGTTCTTTTCTTTATTTTGTTTCAAAATGAAGCAGTTGCTCTTACCTCACCATTCTCACTAGAAGGGCCGGAGACGACCTCCCCGAGGTCCTAATTCAGAAGATTGCAGATCTTCAATTCGATTCGGAGAGGAAGGACCGGGAGATCACACGAATCTCTCGAGAGCGCAATGTCGCTCGGGAACGGGCTATCGGTAAGCACTCCCTCATCATCTTCCTTTTCATTCTCCCTTTCTGTTCTTACCGACTCTTCTTTCTTTTCAGCTCTGGAGACCAAGCTTCAATCTCTCGAAGCAGCCATTGCTAACCTCGCCGTCACGGCTAACGTACCAGGTACGACAGCTCTGCGGCGGGTAAACGAAGTTAACCGAGCCCTCCCTGACATTTCTAGAGCTGGTATGGGATATGGCGCAGCACTTGCCTTCAACGCGGCGCGGATTCATTCTGGAGCCGATTACCGTAATTTCGACGTCTGTGAGCGAGGGCTAGAATATAGGGTGGCTCAATCTGTCGATGATATGAAAGAAGCTGGAAGAGATCTGGCTGATTCCTTTGACTTTGATCTCCCAATTAGAAATAGGATAGAATGGATAAACTAACCTCCCACTGTAATTTATTTTGTAAATAAGAAGTTCCTCTGTTCGTATTTCTGAAATCAATCTGTAATTGATCCCTCGAGATCAATGTATGCTCTGTTTTCTGCGCATCAATTATTAACTCTCATTTTATTCTAGCGGTGATGTTTACCACATCGGCTATTGCTGACAATCGAATTAGATACCTTTGTCCCGCAGGCAACTGTTGTAATCGGTCATTTTGGATCCAAAGCATCCGATTTTTCCTTCAGCTTTCCGATCCATGATGATACCAAGGTACTATTCCTTAAGGGATTCTCTAATTCTTAGTTCTCTGTCCTTAATGCCAATTGATAACAAGAGAAGCTCGAGTGTGAGTGCACGATAAGCATTACGTGATAAGCATTACGATAAGCATTACACGATCAAACTCACCCATGCTCAAACAAGAGAAAAGAGCATTACGGGCTCGGCTATTGGCATCGTGCTCATCGATCTGCTGTTGAGTCACACGAGCAGCCAAGACCACGTAATCAGGGGAGTTGCAAATATCCCAGATCGAAGCGCCCAAGCTCTGCAAATAGGCCGACATACGTATCTTCCCATACGCATAGTTCGTCCCATCGAAAAATGGCGGTTTGCCCACGCCGCGATCCATGTCGCCTTCGGTGGATCTGGAACCGGCTAAGGTGGAAGATCCTTAACCCGCTCCGATACCAATTGAAGGACCGAGAAGCTACCCGAAAGCGACCAGAGGGGGGGTGAATGGGAGCTTCAAAATTTCCTTTCGGAAACTAGATGCCACTGTCCCAAACTCAACCCCAAAAGCGAACCCTAGAGCTTGCTAATGTCCACGACCCTAGATGTAGGGTGGATGCTTCCACGAAGCACAGCGGGACACTAGACAACTCTAGAAGGCCAACGCAAAAGACGAAACTCGAGTCCAATCAAGAACGAACGAACCGCGAACGAAACGGCGCGAAACTGGATCGACCGGACTCTGCCTGCGTCCGGTCAGCTGGGACCGGACGCGTCCGGTCAGCCAAAAACCGGTTTTGGACCTCTCTGGAACTGACCGGACGCAGTGACTGCGAGCGTCCGGTCGATCCCCGTGCGTCCGGTCACAAGCACGTTCGAGTAGTGAACAGGACTATGGGCGAGTCCGGTCACCACTAAACTCCTGCGTCCGGTCAGAGCAAAAACCAGAACACGCTTCAACCTTCAACGACTGGACGCGTCTGGTCAAGTCGTGACCGGCGTCCGGTCACCCCGAAACTGCACTGAAACTCCGGCGATTCAACCCGATCTCCTCCGAATCAAGTGCTCTAGGCTTGGGATTCAATCTGAGGAGTCACAAGGAGGTTAGTGAGCTATCTCTAAGAGATCATGGCTCGAACCTAACTCCAAATCGGTGAATCGAAGGAATTCGGGGGAAGGAAGAAAAAGAGACCCGAAACTAAAACTTGATCGATCTCCTAGACCGTGAGGTTAGAGATGATTTCTTTCGGTGGAAAGAAGTGCCTCACGATCTAGAACAACTCAGTTCAAACGGAATCGCAAAAGATGAACCGAGCACAAAGATCAAGCGACGGGAAAACTCAAGGCACAAAGCAATCCGCGAAGAACATGATGAACATGAAATCAAAACGCGAATTGACACCAAGAGATGGGATCCAAGGTGAGGATACGGCCTCACTTCCTCGAATCAACAGTACACAGAGTGGAGTCTCTCTGCGGATCTCAACTAGCTAAAGCAGGGATGGGAGAGTGGGAAACCCTAGCAAATGAAGGCACTAACTGAAATAGCTAAAACTGAGATAGGGAGGAGGGTGTCTCCCCTGGACTACTTATACTAACCTAGCCTAAGTCTATTTCCTACTCTACCCCTCTCTACTCTAATTACAGAGCGGGCCAGGAAAACCCTAAGGCTAATCTGGTCCACCCGCTGGTGGTAGGTAGATCCGACGGCCACGCCCGCACGGTCTTCCGCGTCGCCTCCACGCAACCTTCAGATCGCCGCCACGTGCCGCCACCACTCTGCACCCCCGGTTTTGTGGCCCAAACCGGGAAACCAGCCTTTTCCATCAGCCCCCGGTTTTGAGGCCCAAACCGGGAAACCAGCCTCCAGCCCGAGTTTTGTGGCCCAAACTCGGAAACCCGCAGCGCCCGAGTTTTGAGGCCCAAACTCGGAAACCGGCCCACGCCCAGGTTTTGAGGCTCAACCTGGAAACCGTCACGCCCAGGTTTTGTGGCTCAACCTGGAAACCCAGCACCCAGGTTTTGAGGCCCAAACCTGGAAACCGTCCACCGTTGGTTTTTCCCGGGCTCTACCAACAAACCGGCGTCGTAGAGGGGATGCACCGCCTGTGCACCCCTTCCACCGACATGATCGCACTTCTCCGCTTGTCGCTGTCGCAGGCTGCCAGCAACCACAGCTGATCCTCCGGCCTCCAGTCCATCAGTCTAAGTCCACGTCCGCCCTTCACCGTCCGATACATCGGCATGGCACGTCCGCCGCACGGCACGCCCATCCTTCATCGCGCCCGGTCCGTCGGCACGGCACGCCGCAACTTGACCTTCACCCGCCATCGATCACTGTCTCCGTGCTCGACACCTGCACAACACAAGCCAAAGAACATGCGCATCATCTCCGTTGACAATCACTCATCACACAGAGACTCGGCATACACCCATGTATCCGCAACTTCAACCACGAAAAACCACTCCGTGGTTATGATAGCAGGAGGGAGGAGTGGCCAAAATGTCGCCATGGCCAAGATTGCTTAGTGCAGATGTGCGATGACCAGACTAATGGTGGTCGTCGTTTCTTCAGATGTCCAGTAGGATGGGTAAGTTTTCTTCAACCTTGTTAGCATAATTACTTGAACAATGCAATACGTGCTTAATAGAGTTCAGAATACAGGCATCCAAACGAGGTGGTGATTGTGGATTCACTAGATGGGTTGATCCGCCTCCTATTTATCCCCATCAAGAGTACATCTACTACCTACAGCGACGACTATTTGATCTTGAAGGTGATTGTCTCCACTGCTATGGATCTTGCAATCACTGTGGTGGGGGGGTGGACGAGGATGATGAACAGAATAGCGATGATGTTGGTGAAGAGGTTCCAGTATGCACTGATCCATATTGTCAGTGCCCTCATCACAAGAAGGGGCCTCCTCCCCCACCTCCACCTCCACCTCCACCGCCACCCTCAATGGGAGGATACTTTGGAGAGGGAGCAACTCAGTTTGCTATGTGGGAACATTATTAGTGGTAAAATGTGTTACCCATTTCTATTGTGAATGTTATGTTGTTGTTATGTCGTTACTTTGCCTAAGGCATGTTAGGATTAGTTCGTGACCTCTGTAGCTTTGTTTTGCAGAGGTCGCTACATGCCATTGTATGGTGCAGTACTTATTTTTCTATGATTAATGTAACCTATGTGTGTTTTCGTATCCACCTTTTCTAGCATGCATTGTTGAAATGAATACTCACTGAAAAGGCTACGTCCATTATCAGAACACGTTACCCAAGGTTGCGCAAGCTACAAAGCTACAGTACGGTGCAATGAAAACTCGCTGAAAAGTTACACTGTGGAGCGTTGCCTCCAATAAATGGCAGTACGGTGACATGAAAACTCGCTGAAAAGCTACACTGTGGAGCGTTGCCTCCAATAAATGGTTATGAATTGACAACTCACTGCGAACTTGGTTCACATGTGTGTGGTACGATTCCTTTGTTTAAGCGTCGCCTGGCTGCCGGCGTCAGAAGGCAGTGGAGCGCTGCCTCCAATAAATGGTTCTCAATTGAAATACAGTACGATGCATCAGAAATCCAAGAGTACACTAGTTTATATACATGATATCATACAATGGCACTAATATGACTCAACCACCACGACGCCCTCGCTTGACTGGATGTGCTCCTCGGTGACGAATCTGCGCTGTAGGGTAAGTCAGCGGCTCTGGAGGACGGCGCTGGCGTGCTGGTGGGGTCGACTCTGTAGCGTGCGTACCCTCAAACGTGGGCTGAGTCGGCTGAGTCGTTTGAGTCGGCTGAGGTGCACCAAAGAGCTGTGAGGGCCCGACCTCCTCGGGGAACCAAGGAGCAGTGTCGTCGGTGAAAAAGCTGTCGAAGCTGCTAGTACCTGACGTGTACTCACTACAAGAAGCGCGTGCACCTACACAAAATTGTTACATCAACTATATGTGCTAATGGTTATAATCTGTAAATAAATGGTTTGTTGCAACTTGTACGTACCTAAGACAGGCGTACGAGCTGGAACTGTAGGTGGAGGTGGAGGTGGAGGTGGAGCCTGAGCTGGAGCTGGAGTCTCAAACTGAGGTGGTGGTGGAGCCTGAACTGGAGTACGAAACTGAGGTGGAGGTGGAGCAAACGCTGGAGGTACAACTGGGTCGACGTGGCCAACAACATCGGAGGTGTGGCGGCACGATGCCCGACGTACTCTTGCCAAGCAACGGCGCCCCAGTCGCCGAAGGGCGGCAACTAACTCGACCCTGCCAACCGCGGGGGGGTTCTGCTCGTACCGCTGGGCATACGACAACAACTCTGTGCCCATGTCGCTGCAGATATCAGTCTGCAATCTATCCATTGGTTACTGAATTATTGTGAATTATTAACGAAATAAGAGAGTATTTTAAAGTTTAATTACCAGTGCGTGAAAAGCTGCTGGCGGCTCCATCGCGAAGGT
Organism: Coix lacryma-jobi var. lacryma-jobi; assembly: GCA_009763385.1. NCBI lineage: Eukaryota > Viridiplantae > Streptophyta > Magnoliopsida > Poales > Poaceae > Coix > Coix lacryma-jobi. The sequence goes on from CM019824.1 coordinate 125,131,028, forward strand.
GTCTGTGATCTCGGACTCGTGCAGCTGGGCCTCTGCTGGCACGGGAAAGCAACGGATGTGTGTGACTCCAAGGAACCAACGCAAGTACTGCCTGTACGTGACCTCGTCGAAGGGGCCACCTAGGTCGTTCAAGTCGGTTGCCGCATCTGCCTAGGCGACGACCCAAGGTGTCGTCCTATCGACCCACGACTGCTCGAACGCGACACCTTGACCTTTTCTTGAAACCCTATAATATAGTTATATAAGTAGTATAGAATATAGATGTAATAATATGAACACAAAATATGAAAACTCTGGAACTAACCCGTGCGACCTGTCTAGCTGCAGTCGTGGTAGTGGGAACGCCTGCGCGTGGCCGAACTGACGCGCGACACGCTCCGGACAGTACGGCTCGACGAAGATGTCGAACACCGGTCTTTTCCTCGTGCGCCAAAGCTCCTGGTCACGGTAGCAGAAGTCGGACAAACCACGTGGGGGCATTGTGGGGGCGTCGATCTCGTCGGCTTCTCCATCCTCCCCGAAATTTGAAATTTGAAAATATGATATTGAAATTTGAAAATATGATATTGAAATAATAAACAAATATAGATGCATACAATACTTACGTCGCGACTCAACCAGAGTGTGCCCATTGTGGGGGCGTCGATCTCGTCGGCTTCTCCATCCTCCCCGAAAACGTACAGTCCATCGTCGTACGCCTCGTACGACGATAGCTTCGGCCGTCCGATATCGAACCGCTCAAACGACCACAGCATCAGCAACAACGGACAACCAGACAACGTACATGTAGTACTCCTATGAGTGCAAGCGTCGCACAAAGCCCGGTACGTGGCTGCAAGCACCGCTGACCCCCAACTGTACTGCGGAATCGCCTCAAGTGGTCCGTACGCTATTTGCGAGGCGTAGTAGACGAGGTGCTTGTCGACGGTGTCATGGTGGAAACTAGTGAAGAGTACCCAACCGAACAACCACAGCAGGTACGCCTCCAAGTGTCGCTCTACCCGATCGTCGTTGTCCTGAACCAGGAGCCTCTCTACTCGAAACTGAGACAACCATGCCTTCGGTGGCCCGTGGTGGTCGTGGAAGCCGACCTGCTCCTGGTCCTCCTCTCCCACCCCCGGGTGGAAAACACCCTGAAAGCGGTGCAGGAGCTGCTCGTCCCAGTCTTGCGGCACTGCTACTGGGCCCACAGGAATACCGCTGAGAGGTAGGCCCAGCAGCATGGCGACATCCTGCAGAGTGACAGTCACCTCACCTACAGGTAGGTGGAAGGTGTGGGTCTCCGGTCTCCAGCGGTCAACCCAAGCAGAGAGGAGTGCACGATCAACAGGAAAACGCGAACTCCTGTGTCGGTGCGGCTCAACTAAACGCGCCAACGGTAGAAGACCAGCAACACGTAACCTGTGGTAAGGTGAAATATTAAGCACTAATCTTAAAAAGACAAGGTACACCATAAAATGTACACATACCGTGGAACCCAGCGACGGTCAAGTGTCCACAACTCGTCGTGCGTACGAAGACGGAGAGCTGGGGGAAGCTGCCCATCCTGCAAGTTCGAGCGGTGCCTCTGGTCAACAATAGGGTCGATGAGCTCCATGCCCGCCATCCTACGATCCAAGTCATTTTTCAACAGAGAACATATATTCAATAATAACTAAATAAAACTTAAATACTACAACATATATTGAATATAAACTAAATCAAACTTAAATATTACAACATATATTCAATAATAACTAAGTGAAACTTAAATACTACAATAACATAGAAATAAAATATTTGGTCACGGTATAAAACTTAAATACTACAACACCGGACGAAAGTACAAAGTTACACCGTGGTCTACATAAATATATTACATCACACGCCCGTCTACAGAAAAATAATACACCATACAATGCTACGCACTACGCCCGTCTGGACGTGCTTTTGTAGAGTTGCGTTGTCGAATATGCCTAACTTCCGATCCATCTGGGAGCCTACTAGTGGGGTACATATCACAATTTTTTCTCAAATAGTTTCCACCACAAGCGAGACAGAACGGACGCTTGTCTAAAGCCTCTGAAGCATCCATGTCATTTATAATACGACGACTCTTACGACGACCCTTTGACTCAACTCTTTTTTCTGGATCCGGATACCAATAACGGTCGCATTCTTGAACTGCCTTAGTGAAATCTTCAATAGCCCTCAAGCCTCTAAGCTCACCACACCATGTGTTGAATACTGCCTCCTTCTTGAAATAATCAGACACAAAAGTCACTGGAATATTGGCTTTCCCACACGCTGCAAGCACATGAGAACACGGATAATGGTAGTACTTTGGCTTGTTGCATGTACACTCGCACTTATTAACCTCTGGCCATAACTGACACTCCATAGTTATTTCGCTAGGACCAGTGCCAAGTCCACCATTGTCACGGACCATGACCTCGTATACAAGGTCCTGGTTGCCAACAGAGAACACCCTATGTAGGGATCCTTTCGCACTCTTCTCGTCAATGTATGCAGAAATCTTCCATGAATATATCATTTGTGGATTTTGAACAACTACCGCTGCCGCTTCACAATGCTCTCGCAAATACAACATTGTGCCCCTTAAGATACCCTCCACAATGGCAACCAAAGGAAGGGACCGTGTTCCTTTAAGCACCCAGTTGTAAACCTCAGCAAGATTTGTTGTCATTATGCCATAGCGTGCACCATATGTGTCATGCAACAATGACCATTTTTCCAGGCTCTCCTCTTTAATCCACTCTGAGAAACACTTTAAAGACCTTCCCCCCTTACGACGTCGAGTTTTGCTTTTTGCCTCAGTAGGATCGGGAGCAAGGCCTTGTGGCTCCTCCTCTCGTGCCACAACTGGTTGCCGCCGCAACTCTTTCATATGGCTTGTGGTGAGCTCATCTTACCGCTGCCAAATGAAATCAAATTTTTTTTTTCTGGTTTTGCTTACAAAGCCTCTTAAACAGGTCCATCAGACGCTTACTCTTGAACTGTTTGTAGAAATTACTAGCCAAATGCCTCATGCACCACCGACTTTGTATATCAGGCCACTGGACCTCTGCATCTCTACCACTCTTCAACTTCTCCACTGCATTTAATAAACCTGCATTGCGATCATGCATCACACAGACATTCTCCCTTTGTTCTACAGGGGCACGTTTCAATAGCTTCAAGAACCACAACCAGCTTTCGTTGTTCTCTGATTCGACAAGACCGAAAGCAATAGGCACGACTTGATTGTTGCCATCAACACCTATGGCTGTTAGCAGCGTACCCCTATACTGCCCAGTTAAGAAAGTACCGTCAACACAAAGCAGAGGCCGGCAATGCTTGAATGCTTGTACCATACAACCGAAACACCAAAAAGCCCGCTTGAGAATACGGTCTCCCTTTGCGTTCATGTAGTCATCAATATCAATTATAGTACCAGGGTTTCTCCCTTGAATGGTTGCTAGAAGAGTCGGTAGGTGGTGATATGAGTCCTTATAATTACCGAACCTCTTCTCCAAAGCCAGCTGTTTTGCTCGCCAAGCCAAGTCATAACTAATCTCATAGCCATATCTATTTTTCCCAGCCATATCTATTTTGAATAGCAAGCATTATCCGAAATGGAGACATGCCAACTTTCTCAACTATCTCGCCGTATAGCATATTTGCCACGAAGTCTGCAGTCATGTTCCTATGCTTCTTCATCGTTCTCTGCAACAGGCAGTTGTGTTGTTCGACAATAGTGGCTATGAAGTTGCTCTCTGTACGTGGCATATGAGCATGTACACGCCACGAACAACCTGGGTTCACACACTTCACATCCCAGGTAGTGGGGTTAGAAATAAGCACCTTAAACTGCCTCTTTTCAGAAAAAGCCCACCGTCGAACTACGTGCTACAGATGAACCTTGTCGTGAAACATCTGCCCTTGAGTCACCTGAATTTTTGAGTACTCCCATGACCAATGATGGTCATCATCTACCATCATGGCATCTGGTGCTATGTGAGCCCAATCCTCAGGGATATCGGTCTCGTCATCGAACCTCCTCCCTGCAAATTCATCCACGAACGCGACATGCTCTGCATCATCATCCTCCATCTGCTGCACAATTGTTTCGTCCGCCTCACCCTGGTCAGCTTCCATACACATACCATAGTCTTCTGTTTCGCAATCCTCTGCCATGTTGGATACAGGCAAAGGATCATAAACATTGGTCTGCGTAGCATTTGTGTCATCGAAATTGTTCTCTCCAACACCTAGGTTGCTCCTCTCACACTGCACTTCGCAATCCACAAAGTCTGCTGCTCCTGTGTTGCTACTTTCACCGTGCATGCCACCGTCGACGAACTCAACAAGCATAATGTTGGAATAACGACGCTCCAACGCCTTCGACATGAGAAAATGCCACTTCTTCGTGTTACTTGCCTCATACAGCACCGACTTCCATCCAGTCTCCTGCTTTTTAGGCACCAACATGCTTATCCTAAACCGATGCTGGGAGGACGGGACACCAAAGTATTCATGCAGCCACGCTAATACTTGGTTGCGGCTATATTTTAATGGTGAATTCAATTCTGTGTCAAACATCTCAAACTCACTAAGGTCTACCCCACTGTCCACATATCTGATTTGACCATTGCCATGGTAAATTCGGAAAGGGACTAAATCGGTCCACATTCCTGGTATAATTGCGCAACATAACGTGTCAGTGATTTCATTTTATGTACAAATGTACTCTAACTACAAAAGAGTAATGTATAAATTACATTAAATAATCCTAAAATAACGTAATCCGTCAATATAAATAACTAAAACTCTAAATAAATCGAACCATACACCATAACTAAAAAGCTAAGACTACAAAACTATAACTAGATTATTTAAGTAAACTAACTACAAATGCTAAAATACCGCAATTCGTCAATACAACCATAGATGTACCAACACATAATTTAACTAACATAACTTATGTAAAGCAGAGTTCTAACCTAACTACTCTAACTGAACTAGCTACTTTTTCGATCTAAATACTACAAATATAAATAATTAAACTTATTCTAAATAAAACTAAGTCATCTAAAAAAATAGTCAACTAAATAAAACAAAAAATTATTCATCTAACTAAATTATGTAACTTAATGTAAACTATTTACACTAACTAAAATCTAACTATACTAAAAAATAATAATTTAGTAAAAAAAATTACCTCAAACGGCCGAGGGGCAGCCGACAGGCGTTGGCGCAGCTGCGCGCCTCCGGCCGCCGGTCGGCGGGGAGCGGCCGAGGGGCCCGGGCCGCCGCGCCTCCCCACCGAGCGGGGGCAGCTCCGCGCCGCCGAGCCGAGCAGCAGAGAGGAGGCGGAGGGCTCCCCAGCCTCGGCGCGCGGGAGGAGAGTGAGGAGGGAGACGAGTGGGAGGCGGGCGGCGGCAGGGGAAAAAAGAGATGTGGGTGGGTGGTGGGGCCAGTCGGCCGGTGGAGAGCCGATAGGGCTCAGTCGGCCAGCAGCCGGCCGACTGGGCCCGCGGCGCACCGACAGCCACCGACAATCGGCTAATGGGCGGCCGACTGGGCCCTGTCGGCCATTGAGCGGCCGATAGGAGCCCTATCGGCTCACCAGAGGCCGACAGGCCCCCATCCCCACAATTTGTCCAACTCAGCTACTACTTTTGCAATTTTAAATAAAAAATTATTATTTCAAAAAAAAATTCCGTGACACTCTCATGAAACCTGCATTGAGACTAACCTAACAATCAATCCAGTACTAGCATAACGACAAGTATAAACTATACTAAATGCTGTAGGCATGGCCCTACAGAGTGAAACCCTGCCTGTTAATTATTATTATATAAGTATATGCTTTAAAAGGAGAAAGTACCTAAAAGAACACACTGGATTCCGTCAAAGAAGTTGGATGCCGCAATTACTAGCATCATCCTGGCAACGTATCCACACTGCTGTAGGCATGGCCCCAGACGTAGCGCACGCATACTAGGATGACGCCCATGACCAATCCTTCCGAGACAGCCAACAACACAACGACGCGCACAGCAAGCCGGGCAGCTTGGGGTCGTCCTGCGCCGAGCTCGTTGGACACGCGAGTGCTGCAGCATTATACTTATTAATTAGGCATATGGTCGACAGAACTACCTAGTAGTCCATGGAATATATGGGTATCATATATAAGAATCATAGAGCCAAGGCTACAGAACGAAGTTAATTTACCTTATGGCGCAGCCAAGGCCAAACGGTATCATCCACACAAAGGAAGAAGTGTTGAGGCTGTAATTAAAATAAACTTCTTGGCGTGAGCAACGAGACATATATAAGCACGTGTGTGGTAGCATAAAGCGTAGAACAACTTAACGATTAGTAACTTCAATTAACATAACAACCTGATTGATAGCACGGACGTCTCTTGCTTGGGGAGCATCTCCAATAGTTTGGAAAAATAACTTGCTATCCTTGTTTTATTGGGAAAAGAAGAAAAAATGTTCTCCAATAGATTGGTATATGACTTGCTAAATTTTTCCAAGTTGGAATCAGAGACCATCTATTTGCTATATTTACCAAGTCAGCTTCACTTACTATCCGGCGTTTCTATGTTATTTTTACTAAGTTGGAATACTTTTCTATGTTATTTTTACCAAACTATTGGAGATACATGAAAAAAATTATTTGCCAAAAGGTTTAGCAAGTTGCTAGATGACAACTTTTTCCAAGTCAATTTTTCCAAACAATTGGAGATGCTCTAGACACAAGGCCTGAAAAGAGCACAATAAACTCGAACGACCACATTTCCAAGCTGCATGTCATGTTCGTACCATAGATATATATCACAATATATCTTCATCAGAAACTCATTAGAAAATGTATATCACGTACTAGTACAGTACTCCCTCCATTCCAAATTATAAGACGTTCCAAGAATCTTGGAGAGTCAAAGTTTTTCAACTTTGACCAAAATTATAGAGAAAAATATAAAGATTTATACCATCAAATATACATATTATGGAAATATAACCAGTGGCGAATCTAGGATTTTTATTTAGGGTATGCCATGGTCAAAAATTGTCATATACAATTCAGTAACCATTGTAGATTTACAACATGATTCAGTAAATTCAAAGATTAAGTTGAAACCATCCATTAAATATAATAAATAGTTCAAATATAGATTACTAGAGATTTACAATGTTATTTTTCTAATTGTTTTATTCGACGCATGCAAAGGGATGCCTTAGTTATATCATCATCATCATCAATTTTTTAAAAAATATCCTGCTCGATGAAAGTGACTACACAATATTAAATAATTAAAAAAATTTGTTGTTTATGGTGTTAGCAAATAGCTACTAAAGTAGACATTGATTTTTTTCTATAAAGAACGAAGAACAAAAGATTAAATTTTACCTTAGAGAAATAGTGAATCGGTGAGCGGTGAGCCTTCGTGACCACGCGACAGTGCTCGTGCAAACTGCAAACTGTAGGCAAACTGTAGGCTAGTGGTTGATCGAGGGACTGCAAACGACACAACGTAACTATCACGCCTCACCGCGTCGGCGCCGGGCGTTAGCGTCAGGGAATCAGGCACTGAGCACGTACTCAATCGACAGATGGAGATTAGGAATACAAGAGCCGAAGCCCGAAGGTAACGAGTAATGAGGTTTGAGGACAGCCTTGCCGCGTGGGCCGTGTCGTGGGCCTTCTGGCTTTCCACCACCGTGATGGATGGCATGGTGACGATCCAGGTGATCTTTTTCTTTTTTCCAGTACAAATATACGAATACATGTATAATACGTATATTCTATACGTATATTATATCTACTAGCAGCCGGTCAAACAGGGTATGCCGGGGCATACCCGGCATACCCTGTGGCTCCGCCACTGAATATAACTAATGGAGAATCTAATTGCACTTAGTTGATATCATAAATATTATTATCTTATTATATAAATTTGGTCAAAGTTGAAAAACTTTGACTCTCCAAGATTCTTGGAATGTCTTATCATTTGAGATGGAGGGAGTACGTACCAGACCATCATGGGACTGCGAGCCTGAAGAAGCTGAGCACATCGCGGAACGCCTCGGCGGAGAAGCCTGTCCACGTCTCCTTGCACGTGCTCGACACCCTGACGTACACGGCCAGTATAGCCACATTGACCCAGTAGGAGACGGCGTTGCTCAGCGCGGCGCCCTTGCTGCCCATCCCGAGCGCGTACACCAGCACCCAGCACACGAGCAGGTGGCATGCCGCCGTGGCACCGCAGCTCGCCATCACGGGCAGCACGATGCTCTGCGTCTGCAGGAACCGGACGTGGCACTGCAGCAGGCCGTACACGAACAGTGCCGGGATCATCCACCGCGCATAGGTGCCGGCCTCTGCGGCGATGTCCGCGTCCTGGCCGCAAAGGAGGAGGATCCGGCCCGTGTAGAACCAGATGACAGCGATCGGGACCCTCACTAGGGTGAGTGCAAGCATTGCGCGTTGCTTGTAGATGCTGAGGAGACGAAACTGCCTCGCCCCAAAAGCTTGCCCACACAGAGTGTCCAATGCGCTAGCCATGCCAAGCTGTTCAAGGGGCACCACTCAATATATATGTTTGACATATTTTTACGATTACTGATTTAAGAGGCCGTCTGTTGACACTCAAAAGTGTTCTAAGCGTATAATGGACTCCATCATCAAGTTTTTATCATCAAGATGGCTATAAAGCATACTTCAATTGTCGTATTTGGAGCCAAGGCGAAGAAAACAGATTTTCAGGCGTTGAACCTACCAGAATCGATTTAGCCGGGTCCCAAGTTGGCTAAGTCGGTTTTACCAACTTTGTCAAATGCAATAATGAACTTCACCATTGTGTTCCTCTTGTCAAGATAGTCGAAAAACATATATAGAATGTCTTGGGGGTAGGGACCCTCGGCAGCGACGTCAGGCGAGCCGTCATGAAGAAACCACCCTCACGCTCTCAGCGAACTTCGAAAAAAACCTCGACCTTAACACGGCCCTCAAGTCGGTTTTTAGTCTTTGCATGTAGGAATGAGGATCATCAAGCGCGGGAACTTAACGGACAGCGAGCGAAGCTTGGTCTTCAACACAACAGGCGAAGGTTCCACGGGCGGATCTCGGCAGTGACGTCACGCGAGCTGTCTTGGTGAAACTGCCTTCGTACTCTCAACAGCTTCTGGAAAACCCTCGCCGCTGCAGCGAAGGTTTCACGGACGCATGGCTGATTTCCGCAACTCAGCGAGGGGGCGCACGGGTCTGGCGGCGACGGACTGGGGAAGAGGAGCTAGGGTGTTCGCGCTACCTGTGCTTGTACAATTTTACCCTTCCGTTGTACAGCTCCATGGAATCTTTTTTGTACCCTTTTGTAAATTGGACAGTCTCTTGGTATAACATATAAATACCAAGGGATGAACAGTATAGAGGAGGATGCTTTTTGGAAAGAAAGAAAGAAACAGTGTCCTTTAGTTTATTTACACCTTCGTCCTTCGCTTGACAGTTGGCCACCCTCGCCATATCCCTGCACGTGTGTGGGGGTTGGGCAGGCGTAATTCCAACAGTTTCGCGCTGTCCGTGGGGAACGTTATGGCAATTTACACCTTTGCGTAATGGCCGGAACTAAAAGGGCAATCTCGGGTAGAGACCATCGCACAACTAATGAAGCCGCCGCGACGGTTCAAGCTGTAGAAGAGAACGTAGAGCCTTCGGGAGCAGAAGAAGTTGACCCGGAGACTGAGATCCCGGGCCCACACACTCGACCGACATCACAGCAGCACCCGCACACCTCTGGAGAAGGTGGGGGAGGAGATGAAGAGGAGTTGGGCCTCGAGGCTTTAGAGAGGCTTCACATTGAATTGCAGGAAAAGAAAAGACGTCTGGACCAACTTGAAAGGCAGAACCGGCTGCGTGCTATCAGGCAAAAGGCGGATGAGGCGAGGGAACAGCTTCGTCGGATGGAGGAGTCCCTTGCGGCAGTTGAAGCCGAAGCCGAAGGTTGGATCGACAGAGAGGTGTCGTTACCCCAGGAGGGGAACGTCGAGAGGCATGAGGGCAATGCACGTCAGCCGCCACCACCCCCTCCACCACCAAATTACCTTAACAACCCATACCCTGAAAGACAACCAAATTTCCGCCACCTTTACCCAGATGAGAGAGAGCCAAACCTTCGCAATCCGCAGAGGGCCCAACAACATCAGATGCCTTATGACCCGAGATCACCACTTTCCCAAATACTGCAAACCCATCCTTGGCCACCATCTTACAACCCACAGAACTTGCCCTGTTATGACGGACCTTCTGACCCTCGTCAGTTTATAATGAGCTATGAAGCAGCGGTTGCTGCAGCGGGGGGAGATCAATCAACAATGGCGAAGTCATTTGTAATCATCTTTCGAGACATCGCGCAAACGTGGTACATCAACCTGCGCCCTGGAACCGTGGATTCCTGGGCCAACCTCAGAGACAAGATCTGTACAAATTTCAAAGGTATCACAGCAGCCCCATCAAACCCTATCGAGTTGTTCAATTGTAAACAAGAAGAGCGTGAACCACTACAGGATTATTGGCGAAGGTTCATCCAAATTAGAGCAAGAACTCCGGGAATATCTGACGAAGCCGTAATTCCCGCAGCGGTAAGCGGTTTACGACCAGGACCCTGCTCTTCGAAGTTTGCCAGGAAGCCGGTAAACACAATCGAGGAACTACATGAAATAATGGAAAGATACTGTAGAGCGGACATGGACTTCAGGGCGAAGTCCGATGCCCGAAGGGCACATCAGAAACTGCAGATGAGACCCCAAGCAAGAGAAAACAACCCTCGTCAAGATCCAAGCAACATCGGTGCAATCAACAAGGCAGGTCCAATGAAGACCAGAGAAGGGGCACTCAGACTTCGGGCAATCAAACCCCGCAAGGGTTTCCACCCCCGCCAGAACAAAGAAACCAACAGAAGGATCCTGCGAAAATGTATTGCCACTTTTGCGGTCCAGCGAAAGGTCACACCACCAAGCAATGTGAGTGCTTCGCCAAAGGAAAAGAGTACCAAGAATCCAAAAGAGCCGCATCGGCAGAAAACCGAACCATCAACCATACCAGAATGCCAAATTTCAATCCAAGCCACCCTCCATACCAATACACCCCAATCAATTATGGCCTACCCTCGCACCAACCTTTCTACGCACATCACCCACACTACAATCACACCCCATATCAGCCATCCACCACCCTCCAACAACAAAACGCACCCTACACCGTTTCATACCCAACCACCCCTCAAACCCAAACTAACCAACAAACAAGCAACGCATTACCACCACCACCCCCAATACCAGCCCTACCAGCTCCTGAACCCGTCAAAGCTGAATCTCAAACCCAAACAACCATCAACAATCCAACATCAACCTTCGGCGTAATCCTCGCTATCACTGGGGGCTCTAACGAAGACCACGGCAACAAAAGGCAAAGAAAAGAACACGCCAGAAGAGTGCACCACGTGGCCGTCGAAGGACCACACAAGTTTGGACGATGGTCCCACATCCCAATAACCTTCGATGCCAGTGACATGAAACTAAGGGATTATCCCCATACTGATGCTATGGTAATTGAAATTAATCTTGCAGGATGGACAGTCACCAAAATTCTAGTCGATACAGGAAGCTCCGCGGACATTTTGTTCGCCTCAACCTTTGACAACATGAAGCTAGACAGAAACCTCTTGCAACCTGCCGGCAATCCTCTGTACGGTTTTGGCGGTCAGCAAGTCAGAGCAATCGGAAAAATCTCATTGTGCATCACCTTCGGAGACCAAGTGAACTGTAGAACAGAACACATAACCTTCAATGTGGTCGACATGTTTTATCCTTACAATGCAATTTTTGGTCGAGGGGTCACCAATGTTTTCAATGCAGTAATTCATCCAGCCTATCTTTGCATGAAGCTTCCTGCCCCAAAGGGAGTAGTTGCAGTCTACGGGGACCAAGATGTTGCAAGAGCCGCCGAAGGCACAGTAGCACCAGGACAACGCAATGTACACAACCTATCAAAGCCTGAAATATCAAGCCCTATCAGCGAAGAAAAAATCTTCAATGACCAAAAAAGAGCTTTACCACAAGAACAAACCAAGACAGTACAACTCTTTGACAGAAACGCAGAGAAGAAAGCAGTCATCTCAGCTCACCTTGATCCACAATCAGAGAAAAACCTTGTTTCTTTCCTCAAAGAGAACTCTGATACCTTCGCTTGGTCTGTCGAAGACCTTAAAGGGGTCAACAGATCGCTGATCGAACACAGTCTAAACATCAAAGAAGGATATCGACCAGTTAAACAAAAGCTCCGCAAAATATTCGAAGAAAGAAAAGAAGCAGCAAGAGCAGAGGTAAAGAGACTCCTCGATGCGGGGGTCATCCGTCCAGTCAAATATCCGACTTGGCTATCAAATGTTGTCCTCGTCCAGAAAAAGAACAAAAAATGGAGAATGTGCGTAGATTTCACTTGTTTGAACAAAGCCTGCCCGAAGGATGATTTTCCACTGCCAAATATAAGCACACTGGTAGACTGAGCATCTGGGTGTCAAATACTTTCTCTTCTCGACTGTTTTTCAGGTTACCACCAAATTTGGATGAATGAGGACGATGAAGAAAAAACAAGCTTCATCACCCCCTCGGGTACATACTGCTTCCGACGAATGGCAGAGGGTCGGAGAAACGCGAGGTCTACCTTCGCTCGCATGACATTGGAGGTCTTCAAAGATGAACAGGCTATTTCTGCTTATGTACATGACTTGATTGTACAAAGCAAACAAAAAGAAAATCACATTTCAGACCTGACAAGAGTGTTCTCCAACCTTCGATCGGCTGGATTGAAGCTAAACCCCAAAAAATGCATTTTCGGAGTCAGCGAAGGAAAGCTACTAGGTTGCATTGTGTCTGCAAGGGGGATCGAAGCTAACCCAGAAAAAATAGATGCTATCCTCAATATGGAGCCACCAACAAACAAGAAGGCAGCTCAACGCTTGTCAGGACGCTTAGCAGCTCTCAGTAGGTATCTCAAGGTCAGCTGAACGAGGGCTACCTTTCTTCGAAACACTGAGAAGCACCGCTCCATTCAAATGGGGACCTCGACAGCAAAAGGCCTTCGAAGACTTGAAAAAGTATCCCACCAACATGACCACCCTTACCAGCCCCAACTTAGGGGACAAACTACTGTTGTACATCGCGGCTTCGCCACACGCAGTCAGCGCAGTGTTGATAAAGGAACTGCATGAAGGCAACAAAACCAAACAAGCCCCCATCTATTATGTTTCAGAGACCCTAGAGGGCCCCAAGCAACACTACTCCGAGCTCGAAAAAATAGCATATGCTGTTGTCATGGCATCAAGAAAGCTCAAACACTATTTTCAATCTCACAAAGTCCAAGTGCCCTCAACCTACCCCCTCGAAAACATTTTCAAGAACAATGAAGCTATTGGAAGAATAGCAAGATGGGCAGTCGAGCTAAATAGCTACGCCATAACCTTCGTGGGAAGATCAGCAATCAAATCACAGGCCCTAGCAGACTTCATAGCTGATTGGACTCCAGACCCTCGCAAAGAAAGAGTCGAAGTAAACCCCTTTTGGACTGTATACGTCAATGGGGCTTGGGGAGCAGCTGGAGCTGGAGCATCAGCAATCTTAACTTCGCAATCCGGTTCGAAGTTGCATTACGCAACAAGACTAGACTTCAAATGCACAAACAATTCAGCCGAGTACGAAGCGGTAATCCTGGCACTCTCAAAGCTTCGAGCCTTATCAGTACGAAGAGCAGTAATCAACACCGATTCCTAAGTCATTGTGGGACACATTGAGAAAAATTACAAGGCAAAAGATACAGAGCTGCAAAAGTACTTACAACTAGTTCGAAGGTTCAAATTTTTTTTCTTGGGCATAACAACAAAGGCAATACCAAGGGCTGAGAATAGCGAAGCAGATGATCTAGCCAAAGCAGCAGCACAACAGGCGCAGCTACCACCTGATGTCTTTTATGAAGTGGAAAAACAACCAGCTATCGAAGGTTTCGAGAAAGCAACAAAGCACATTCATGCAATCCAAAGCGAAGATTGGAGAGCCCCAATCATGGCATTCATCAACGGGATATACGAGCCCAACTCAAAGAAAGAGGAAAACAGACTGAGCCAAAGGGCCCGAGGGTACAAAATAGTTGACAACACTTTATTCAAAGCTTCCATAACCTCCCCGTGGCTAAAGTGTGTGCCGCACAACCAGGGAAAGGATTTACTAAAACTAATTCACGAAGGTATATGCGGATCACACAACGGCCCAAGAGCGCTGGTGGGCAAAGTCTTCCGCCAAGGTTTCTTTTGGCCAACAGCATTACGCGATGCAGAAGAGCTAGTCAAGCATTGCCAGGGATGCCAACTAACAGCAAAAACGCAAAACGCCCCAGGCGCCCCAACAACAATGATATGTCCAACATGGCCTCTGCAAAGATCGGCAATGGATCTAGTTGGACCCTTACCAGCTGCTCCTAGAAACCTACGCTACTCAGTCATAGCTGTGGAATACTTCACAAAGTGGATTGAAACAAGACCACTAGCATCCATAACCTCGCAAGCCGTGAAAAAATTCTTCTGGCAGCAGATAGTTTGTCGCTTTGGGGTCCCTGACACCTAACCGTCGACAACGGCACCTAGTTCGACAGCGAGATTTTCAAGGAATTATGTGCTCAAATCGGTACAATCTTATGCTTCGCCTCAGTCCGACACCCACAGTCAAACGGCCTCGTCGAAAGAGCCAATGCCACCATCTTCCAAGCTATTTCCAAAAAACTGCACGAAAGGCCCAAAGGCAAATGGGCAGAAGAACTAACCTCGGTCACCTGGTCCCACAACACGTCAGAATGCAGAGCAACGAGCTTCACACCATTTAGGCTCGATCACCTGGTCCCACAACACGTCAGAATGCAGAGCAACGAGCTTCACACCATTTAGGCTACTCTTCGGAGAAGAAGCAATGTTACCAGAAGAACTAAAACATGGCTCTCTCAGGTCGACCCTCGAACCAAACGAGCAAAGTCAGTTGATAGACAAAGATTTGCTCGAAGAAACAAGATGTGTTGCAGTGCACAATGTTCGCAAGTATCAAGATGAAACCAAAAGGTGGAGAGACAAGAAAGTAAAAATCAAAGATCTAAAGACAGGCGATCTCGTTCTCATAAGGAAACAAAACGCCAAAATGGCGGGAAACTTTCAGCCAAAATGGATAGGGCCATACTTGATAATAGAATGCAATCGCCCAGGATCCTACCATCTCTCCGACAACGAAGGAAACCGCCTACCGCATACCTGGAATGTCGACGACCTTCGCAAATATTACCCCTAGCGGAGCCTTAGCGAGCCCTCGCAACATGTAATTTGTTTTTCATCTTTTTTGTTTTTATTTTTCAGTACCATGCTTTGTAACAAAAACAAAAGGAGCTGCACTCTTTTTCCTTATGAAGGGGCGTAGGGTTTTTTAATGAGGCAGCATCCAAAACTTTAATAGAAGCAAAAATCCCCAAAAAAGAAACTCTAAACTTTTCTTTTTCCATCCACATCGAAAAAAGCGACTCTTCATCCAGAGCGCTCATATCGATGAAAAATCTCTGAGGATTGATTCAAACCACAAACATTTCGAAACAAATTTGCAATGCAAATTTCACCTCCACCTAAGATAAGGGGAGGCGCGAAGTCCCAAAAAATCAAGTACCCTCGCAAAAAACGCCAGGGGCTTGCAATGCAAACTTCACCTCCACCTAAGATAAGGGGAGGCGCGAAGTCCCAAAAAATCAAGTACCCTCGCAAAAAACGCCAGGGGCTTGCAATGCAAACTTCACCTCCACCTAAGATAAGGGGAGGCGCGAAGTCCCAAAAATTCAAGCACCCTCGCAAAAAACGCCAGGGGCTTGCAATGCAAACTTTACCTCCACCTAAAATAAGGGGAGACACGAAGTCCCAAAAAATCAAGTACCCTCGCAAAAAATGTCAGGGGCTTGCAATGCAAACTTCACCTCCACCTAAGATAAGAGGAGGCGCGAAGTCCCAAAAATTCAAGCACCCTCACAAAAAACGCCAAGGGCTTGCAATGCAAACTTCATCCCCACCAAAGATAAGGGGAGGCGCGACTGCGTCGCTGTTTTCCTAAACAGCTCTCATAAACGTGAAAAGGCGAGCCTCGCTCAAAAAGACAGGGGGTGTCGTTGTTTTCCTAAACAGCTCCCATAAACGTTAAAAGATGAGCCTCGCTGAAAAAGACAGGGGGCGTCGCTGTTTTCCTAAACATCTCTCATAAAAGGTAAAAGACGAGCCTCGCTGAAAAAGACAGGGGGCATCGTTGTTTTCCCAAACTATTCTTATAAACGGTAAAAGGCGAGCCTCGCTAAAAAAGACTGGGGGTGTCCAAATCTACTTTCTTCAAAACTCAAAGCGAGCCACACTAGGACAAAACAAACTTACGAAATTCCACAAGTACAAACGCACAACAGTGCGACACAAAACTTCCAAAACTACCTAGTTACAATCCATCCTCACTAATTACAATTGACATTACATCATCAGGACCTTCGTGGTCCCCTTCAAATTCCGTTTCTATCGGAACAATAGGCCCCCACAGTAAAGGAGCTGCAGGAACAATCGGCAACTCTCCGGGCAACACCCTCGCTCTATACATATATCTACGATCTACATCACTACTCTCTAAAGGCTCCTCTTTCGGAATCACAAGAGAGCCGTCTGGATCCAGACTAAGGTTACTACACCCAAACAAGAAATCCAAAGTCATTTTCTCGTCGATGTCATCATCAACAGGAGTTTGTGAAGAAGAACCAAACAAAACTCGCGTAGCTTGCCGATCCGTGTAGTCCGCGTTGCGCCAAAAACAGCTCGATCGGCTGATTTTTAAATCATACCTTCGCACCTTAGACCACCAAAAACGTTCGAAAGACAGCGAAGGATGTTTGAGTTTCGCTCGAGCCCATGACTCACCGGTTATAAAAGTATGCTGATAATTTAATACAGGGGCGTCACATCAAACACCTCAAGCACGGTTCCATCAGGAACCTGCATTGTCAAACAACCAAACAGAGACTCAGTCTTTAACAACTCTCTCTTTCCCTCGCAAAATCCTTACAAAATAACCAAACATTTGTTTCCCCTATTCCTCACACTTGTTCGGGATCTTCGAGTCTTTCCGCATCAACCTGGCTAGTTGTCTGTAACACCCTGATTTAATTTTTCCCCAATTTAATAAAAGGAATTAGAAATTAAATAGGTTGGCTAGTTTATTAGAGGAGGAAAATAAAATTTATTTATCATTTCCATGTTGCATTCATGCCGTTGCATATATTTATTGTGTGGTAAAAGAGTTTATTAAAACCCGTATAGGGCGAATCGAATTTATTCTATTTATAAAACAAATAAAAGGTTTATGAAAATTTGACCAAAACAAACTTAAGTTTTATTTACAAAACCTAGGGAAAATGTTTCCAAAATTGTCAAACTAGTTTTGTTTTGAAACAGATTTGAATTTGGATTTCAAAATGAAGTTTGGAAAAATCAAATGATAAAAAGGAAAAGAAAAAGCAAAGGCCTCTCCTCAACCCTCCCCTCTTCTCTTTCAGCCCGGCCCGCGCCCACCTCCCGCTCCTCCCTCGCTCGGCCCAAGCCACGCGGCCGGCCCAACCCCTCTCACTCCCTCACCCCAGGCCCGCGCCACTCCCTCCTCCTCCCTTCGGCCGCTCAACGGACGGCCCACAACGCCGCACCTGCCTCCCCTCACCGCGGCCCGCGCACGGCCTGCCGCCTCCTCCCCGCCCACGCGTGCGCCGTCCTCTTCCTCTCTATCACTGTCGACCCGACCCCACCTGTCGGGCTTACCCCTTTCCCCTCGCGCGCGCCTCCCGCACAGCGCGACTACGCCATCGCCGCTCGCAACGTCCCCCTCCGAACCCTCCGGCCCTGCTCAACTACTTGTAGCGCGCCGCCACACCTCCTCCCCTCTATCTACAAAATCCCCAAGCCGCGACCCTACTCTCTCCTTTTCCTCTTTCACCTGCACGCCGTCGCCATTGCCGAAGCTCGGCACGAGCTCGACCGTCCACCGCAGAGCCTACCACCCCTTCCCCTCCGCCCTCCGTCAAGCTCGCGGGGCCGTGCCGCGTCCAGGAGATCTACCCCGAAGCGAATCTGGGCCGGAACATACCTCCCTCGACCTCACCGGAGCACTCAAGCACCGCCGCCGCGACGACCACGCGGTCTGCCGTCTCCGGATCTCCACCGGCGCCAAGAACACCTCCACCGAGACCGCTGTAAGCTCCGCTTCCGATCCCTACCAATCTCGTGTTCTCTACTGGCCTCTAGGCCCTTGCCGTAAGCACCAGCCATGGCGCCACCGCTTTCCGCACGGCCGCCGCCGCGCGTAGCATCACCGGCGCCGCCAGCACCCCCACTCCTCTATCCGGCGCCGTCCGATCTCCTCTGAATGGCCTAGATTAGATCCCATCGTCGAACCGGTATGAGCCCGATCCACGGGATCGTGAAATCAGTCCACGGTCGCCAGGTCAGCGAGTCCTCGTACCACGCGGCACACCGAGCCAATCGGCAAGCGCCACGTGTCTCCACATCAGCGCCACGCGGTGACCACACGGCCGCGCCCGGCCTGTTTTGCAAAGTAACCCCTTAACTTTTTATTAATGAACCCGCCGTCCGATCTCACTGTTCACTGAGTCTTGCAAATCTTGCGTATAAGCCCCTCTGGTTTTGCGGAAACGAGGCGCAGTCCTCTACACAGCCGCTTTCCCCGATCTAATCTCAGCCATCCATCCAGCGATTAACGGCTGACACTCGACCATACCCCTTCGCCGATGCCATTTTGCTAAATAGTCCTCTACCTTTTTCGTAATCAACCCGCGGTCCAGTCGCCATGTGCGCTGAGTCTGCGAATTCTTCCGATCTAACCCCTCATCTTTCGGATAAATGAGGCCCGGTCCAGGTGACTTTTAAATTCAGATTTTATTTATTTAGAATACGAAAATGAGTTCAATCTATTTATAGAACTGCCACTCAGATTCAAACGCTTATAACTTTTGCGTTCTAACTCCGATTCGACCCGTTCAACTTGCGTTAGTTTCATAATTTCGTTCTCTACGCAGTAGATCTATTAGTTTACTGTTTTCATACTGTTTGTTGTACTGTTATTCATTTCGCTTTGTATGTGCCATGTATGTTGATTGGGCAAGAGAGTGCGGAGTTCGAGGACGCTCCAGACCATCCTTGCGACCCAGTTGATTCGACCCAGTCCGAAGGCAAGTGTCCTTGAACATCTTGCACTTACTTTATTTTACTTTTGGTACTAGAGTAGTTAGATCTTGTAGATGCATGCTTGTCATTAATTTGAATCCCATGTTAGGGTTTACTAGAATTTGTATATATTATCCTTGTCGCCTGGTTGGGATGTTTGGGTAGGTGTCTTGCTTAGCCCTGCAGTCATGGTTGGGATGGGAGTTAAAATGTTTATAATCCTGATAAATGAACTATGAAACGAATGTGGACATGGTAATTTTGTAGTAACATGGTTATTAGGAAAATCCGGCAGGATGGACCCGTATTGGTGGTTTTGTGTCGTGGGACTCGGCAGCTGCTTTTGGTTTTTGGTTCGGGGCTCGTGCTAGACATATCCTGCCTGGATCCCTAGGACCCGGTTCTCGAAGCCTGTAACCCGGGTTAACAGCGCAGCCATGAGATCTGGATGGGCTGGACCTGGCCAATTAATTAGTTTCCTCTAAGTTATGCTACACGGGGTTTGTTTAGTGGCTCAAGAGGGGTCCCTTGGGGTCGTTGACTTATGGACAGGGGAGAAACCTTAGAGTACGTGTAACACAGGCTTGGAGGGACTTTGTAACGGCCTTGCAGTGCAACCCGCTATGCACCTCGGCAGTGTTTAGCGTGACGGGATCTGCACGACTCATGGGTAACGATGTGCAACCTCTGCAGAGTGTAAAACTGATATATCAGCCGTGCTCACGGTCACGAGCGGCTTGGACTTCTTCGAGATTAGTTGGTTACTGGTTGGTTTTGGGTTCGGGTCATCTGATGGACTTCAGGTGCGGTTGCCTGAAGGACTTCAGGTGTGGATACTTGGTGTGACTCCAAGTGTTGGTTACTTGGTGCGACTCCAAGTGTGGTCTTGCTCGGTGCGACTCCGAGTGTTGTTACTTTTCTACAGAGTCTGTGGTTATAACCTAGTAAATAGGTGCATAGGAAATAGGATTTTAATAGGACGTGTTGCTTTAGGCGCTTGAGTCAAGCAGAGTCAGCCTACCCTTGTTATAAGCCTCATAAGCATATATTTCCTACACTTGCGGAGTACATTTCGATGTACTCACCCTTCCTCTTTGTCCCCCTGCTACCCCACCCAGACGCTGGAGACTACACGTACGAGGAGCAGGAGTATCCCGAAGACGGAGGCTACGACCCGGACGACCTGTACTAGGATGGCGCTACCCCCCGGTCGACCTTCCTGTGGAGATGGAGTCCAGATTTCCGCATCTACATCAGCGTCTTCATTAGAGTCCGTTATCATGAGAGTCTGTACTTTTTATTTCAGACCCGAGGGTCATTTATGTAACAAAGTTCGATATTATTAATAAAGCATTGTTTTGATATTTACTATGATGTGGATATATGTATGAAAATTGATCCTGGCATACATATATTGTGCTCCAATTTTGTTCTTAAAATTGGGGTGTCACAGAGTGGTATCGGAGCCGTGTTGACCGTAGGACGCTACCCTAGTCAGTCGTCGAATTTACAAAACTATTTTTACAAAGTCTGACCCCTTTTCCCACTTCTGTAGTCTTTCTCTGCTGAAAATTCAAACTCAGTTAAAAGTAGGTCCTCCAAACTCGTAAGAAGCCCCCCGTAATTATGTGATCTCGTAGGTCGTTGAATGACATGTACTTGTGCATATGTAATGTTTTGGTTCTTTGTAATGATTGTTGGTGTGTTGCGACCGTCAGGTTGCAGCGACATCATTTGTTTAAATATTTTACTAATCGAATTAATTAACCAAATTAGGGTTGTTATATATCTATCTATCATATCTCATTTTTACTCCTGGAAAATGTAACAGATGGTTGACACCAGGAGCAGCGCGGGTAACGCCGGTAACGCTGGCGGGAGCGGGGCAGGTGGCAACCAGCCGCCTCATCCCCATCCACCTCCACCTCCGCCCCCGTACGACCCGCTCCAGATGGCCCAGGTGCAGAACCAGATGATGCAGAACATGGCCCAGATGATGCAGCACATGCAGCAGATGGCGCAGGCTGCTCAGGGTGCTCAGGGTGCAGGAGCTGCACAGCCACCCCGACCGGATGACACTCTCAGGAGCTTCATGACGACGCGCCCTCCAGTGTTCCACCACGCCATAGAGCCAATGGATGCAGATGATTGGCTCGAGACGATTACAGGCAAGTTGCAGCTTGCCCATGTCGGGGACCTTGATAAGGCCCTCTACGCCGCGCACCAGCTTCAGGGCCCGGCGAAGAACTGGTGGACTGCCTACACCGCAGCTCATGCGGACGCCAACTCGATCACTTGGGAGGATTTCCGTAAGGCATTCTGCGACCAGTACGTCCCTTTCGGCGAGATCAGGGTGAAGCGCCGGGAGTTTCAGGATCTCAGGCAGGGCGCGATGATAGTGCGTGAGTATCTCACGCAGTTCAGCCAGCTGTCCCGTTACGCCCCAGATGACGTGGACACGGACGACAAGAAGCAGGAGTGTTTCAGGCAAGATCTCTGTCATTCTTTAATATTAACAAATTCTTCATACACCCTTGTTCATTCCTTTTGCTACCTGATAAATAATAAAATTGTTATCTGCTTCAGGCATAGGCTTAACCCAGGACTCCGCTATGCCCTAGCTTCAAATGAGTATTCCTCATTTCAGAAGCTGGTTGACCGTGTCTTCGCAGTGGAGAAGGAACGGAAGGACCTCGATGCAGATCGCAAGAGGAAGATGACGTTCCAGGGACAGTCCTCCGGCAGCTCCGCTCGTCCCCGCTACGCTCCACCTGCCTCAGCTTCCAGGCAGATTCCCCAGCAGCAGCAGTACCGCCCGCCCCAGTCCTGGCAGCCCGCTCCTCAGTACAGGCACCCAGCTCCACAGTACCAGGCTCCACCTCAGCAGCAGCAGCAGCAGCCGCCTCGCCAGGCTCAGGCACCTCGCCAGGGTCTCCCAGCTCCACAGCAGCCCCGTCCAGCACAGGGGGCAGGTCAGATTGGCCCGTGTTACAAGTGTAACCAGATGGGACACTTCGCCAACAAGTGTCCATTGAGGCAGCCAGCTCCACCGCAGTCACGCCCCGCAGGCCAGCCCCAGAGCTACACCCGTGGTCGTGTGAACCACGTGTCAGCGGAGTCTGCTCAGACGGCACCAGATGTGGTGTTTGGTACGTTCCTTGTTGACTCTCACCCAGTTACAGTCTTGTTTGATTCTGGAGCATCTCATTCGTTCATATCAGCACCCTGCGCATCTAAATATAATATGAATAGAGTGTTGATGAAAAAGCATCTGCTAGTGAATTCTCCTGGAGGAGAACTGATATCGAGGCATGTGTGCCCGAATGTGAGCTTAACCATAAGGGGGGTAGTCTTTCCCACCTCTCTTATTGTTCTGGATTCCCAAGGTATTGATGTTATTCTGGGAATGGATTGGCTACGCAAGTACCAGGGAGTCATTGATTGTGCTCAGAGGCTCATCACAGTGAAGCATCCAGATGGCACGGAGATTGTGTATCGAGCACCGACAAAGATGATAGAAGAAGCCAGAGCATATGAGGCTGTCGTGGTACCTGATATCCGAGTTGTCAAGGAATTCCCTGATGTCTTCCAGAAAGTGCCAGGTATGCCACCTGATCGTGAGATTGAGTTCTCTATTGATTTAGTTCCTGGCACTGCACCTATATACAGGCGACCATATAGAATGGATGCCGAAAAGCTAGCCGAGCTGAAGACGCAGATCCAAGAGCAGTTAGAGAAGGGGCATATTCGTCCTAGTACATCCCCGTGGGGAGCCCCTGTGATCTTTGTTCCGAAGAAGGATGGAGGTCTGCGGATGTGCGTTGATTACCGCGCATTAAATGAAGCTACCATCAAGAACAAGTACCCGATTCCTCGCATTGATGATCTGTTTGATCAGTTGAAGGGTGCTCATGTGTTCTCGAAGATTGACCTGCAAACAGGTTATAATCAGCTGAAGATTCGTGAAGCTGATATCCTGAAGACGGCATTCGTAACTCGATATGGGCTATATGAGTACACAGTGATGTCCTTCGGCTTGACTAATGCCCCAGCTTTCTTCATGTATCTGATGAACAAAGTCTTCATGGAGTTTTTGGATCTGTTCGTCGTGGTGTTCCTTGATGATATCCTGATATTCTCGAAGACTGAAGAAGAACATGAGAAGCATCTGAGGTTAGTACTGCAGAAGCTCAGGGAGCATCAGTTGTATGCGAAGCTGAGCAAATGCGAGTTCTGGTTGAAGAAGGTTGCATATTTGGGGCATATTATCTCAGAGGGTGGAGTATCTGTTGATCCAGGCAAGGTCCAAGATATATTGGACTGGAAGGTACCTGAGAATGTCACTGAGATACGGAGTTTCCTCGGTATGGCGGGATATTATCGCAGATTTATTGAGGGATTCTCCAAGATCGTGAAGCCAATGACGAGACTGACTGAGAAGGGTGCCAAGTTTGTATGGTCCCCTGAATGCCAGGATGGTTTTGAGGAGTTGAAGGCGAGGTTGACTTCTGCTCCTATTCTTGTCATGCCAGATGTTCAGAAGAACTTCACGGTGTATTGTGATGCTTCGCGTCAGGGTCTGGGATGTGTGCTTATGCAGGAAGGTCGGGTGATTGCTTATGCCTCGAGACAGCTCAGGAAGCATGAGCTGAATTACCCTACACATGATCTAGAGTTGGCAGCTGTTGTTCATGCTCTGAAGATCTGGAGGCACTATCTGATGGGCAAGAAGACAGAGATATACACTGATCATAAGAGCCTGAAGTACATCTTCACCCAGCCAGATCTGAATCTCCGCCAACGAAGATGGCTAGAGTTGATCAAAGATTATGATCTGAGTATCAACTATCATCCGGGTAAGGCAAATGTTGTAGCAGATGCCCTGAGCAGGAAGGTCTACTGCAATGTGTTAGAGATCAAGGAGCAGCAACCCGAGTTGCATGAGGAGTTTGTGAAGCTCAATCTGGGTATACTCGGCCACACCGATGCAGTAGCCATGGAGGTTGATTCGACCTTGGAGCATGATATCCGAGCAGGGCAGCTCACTGATGAGTATCTTCTGGAGATCAGACAATCGATCAAGGAGGACAAAGCCCCAGGGTTCACAGAGGATGATCAGGGTGTCTTATGGTTCAGAGGCAGGATCTGTGTTCCAGATGTGAAGGCTATCAAGGAGTTGATCTTGAGAGAAGCTCATGATTCAGCCTACTCTCTCCATCCAGGCAGTACCAAGATGTACCAGGATCTGAAGCAGTATTACTGGTGGTATGGGATGAAGAGGGAAGTAGCAGAGTATGTGGCCTTGTGTGACACATGTCAGAGGGTTAAGGCCCAACATCAGAGACCAGCTGGTTTGCTACAGCCTCTGCAGATTCCAGAGTGGAAATGGGAACAGATCAGCATGGATTTCATCATTGGTTTGCCCAGGACACAGTCTGGATATGACTCTATCTGGGTCATAGTTGATCGGTTGACCAAGGTTGCTCACTTCATTCCTGTCAAGGAAACATATAAGGGCGATAGACTTGCAGAGTTGTACATGTCCCGCATTGTGTGCTTGCATGGTGTGCCGAAGATCATAGTATCTGACAGGGGTACACAGTTCACATCTAGATTCTGGAAGAGGTTGCATGAGTCTATGAACACTCGCCTCAGTTTCAGTTCGGCTTATCACCCTCAGACTGATGGTCAGACAGAGAGGGTGAATCAGATTCTGGAGGACATGTTGAGAGCTAGTGCACTCCAGAACAGCCAGAGTTGGGATGTGAGTCTGCCATATGCAGAGTTCTCATATAACAACAGCTATCAGGCCAGTCTGAAGATGTCACCGTTTGAAGCACTGTATGACAGGAAGTGCAGAACTCCTCTGTTCTGGAATCAGGTTGGAGAAAGGAAAGTCTTTGGCCCCGAGTCTATAGAGGAAGCTGAAGAACAGGTCAGGCAGATCAGAAGCAACCTGAAGACAGCTCAGTCTAGACAGAAGAGCTATGCAGATGTCAGACGACGGGAGCTGGAATTCCAGATTGGGGACTATGTCCATCTGAAGGTGTCACCCTTCAGAGGTCTTCGGAGGTTTAATGTCAAAGGGAAGTTATCCCCGAGATTCATTGGCCCTTTCAAGGTGATTGACAAGAAAGGCGCAGTTGCATATCAGCTGGAGTTGCCTGCACGTCTGGCAGGTATCCATAATGTATTCCATGTATCCCAGCTGAAGAGATGCCTCAGAGTTCCAGAGGAGCAGTTGCCACTTGAGGAGCTTGATCTGCGGGATGATTTGACTTTCTCTGAGCCGATCAAGATTCTGGACACGATGGAACGAGGCACTCGCAACAAGAGGATTAAAATCTGCAAGGTGCAATGGAAGCATTACTCCGAAGAAGAAGCCACATGGGAGAAGGAAGATGATCTTCGGGCAGATTTTCCTCACCTCTTCACCGACTCTTCCTAATCTCGAGGACAAGATTCTTCTAAGGGGGGTAGGTTTGTAACACCCTGATTTAATTTTTCCCCAATTTAATAAAAGGAATTAGAAATTAAATAGGTTGGCTAGTTTATTAGAGGAGGAAAATAAAATTTATTTATCATTTCCATGTTGCATTCATGCCGTTGCATATTTTATTGTGTGGTAAAAGAGTTTATTAAAACCCGTATAGGGCGAATCGAATTTATTCTATTTATAAAACAAATAAAAGGTTTATGAAAATTTGACCAAAACAAACTTAAGTTTTATTTACAAAACCTAGGGAAAATGTTTCCAAAATTGTCAAACTAGTTTTGTTTTGAAACAGATTTGAATTTGGATTTCAAAATGAAGTTTGGAAAAATCAAATGATAAAAAGGAAAAGAAAAAGCAAAGGCCTCTCCTCAACCCTCCCCTCTTCTCTTTCAGCCCGGCCCGCGCCCACCTCCCGCTCCTCCCTCGCTCGGCCCAAGCCACGCGGCCGGCCCACCCCTCTCACTCCCTCACCCCAGGCCCGCGCCACTCCCTCCTCCTCCCTTCGGCCGCTCAACGGACGGCCCACAACGCCGCACCCGCCTCCCCTCACCGCGGCCCGCGCACGGCCTGCCGCCTCCTCCCCACCCACGCGTGCGCCGTCCTCTTCCTCTCTATCACTGTCGACCCGACCCCACCTGTCGGGCTTACCCCTTTCCCCTCGCGCGCGCCTCCCGCACAGCGCGACTACGCCATCGCCGCTCGCAACGTCCCCCTCCGAACCCTCCGGCCCTGCTCAACTACTTGTAGCGCGCCGCCACACCTCCTCCCCTCTATCTACAAAATCCCCAAGCCGCGACCCTACTCTCTCCTTTTCCTCTTTCACCTGCACGCCGTCGCCATTGCCGAAGCTCGGCACGAGCTCGACCGTCCACCGCAGAGCCTACCACCCCTTCCCCTCCGCCCTCCGTCAAGCTCGCGGGGCCGTGTCGCGTCCAGGAGATCTACCCCGAAGCGAATCTGGGCCGGAACATACCTCCCTCGACCTCACCGGAGCACTCAAGCACCGCTGCCGCGACGACCACGCGGTCTGCCGTCTCCGGATCTCCACCGGCGCCAAGAACACCTCCACCGAGACCGCTGTAAGCTCCGCTTCCGATCCCTACCAATCCCGTGTTCTCTACTGGCCTCTAGGCCCTTGCCGTAAGCACCAGCCATGGCGCCACCGCTTTCCGCACGGCCGCCGCCGCGCGTAGCATCACCGGCGCCGCCAGCACCCCCACTCCTCTATCCGGCGCCGTCCGATCTCCTCTGAATGGCCTAGATTAGATCCCATCGTCGAACCGGTATGAGCCCGATCCACGGGATCGTGAACTCGGTCCACGGTCGCCAGGTCAGCGAGTCCTCGTACCACGCGGCACACCGAGCCAATCGGCAAGCGCCACGTGTCTCCACATCAGCGCCACGCGGTGACCACACGGCCGCGCCCGGCCTGTTTTGCAAAGTAACCCCTTAACTTTTTATTAATGAACCCGCCGTCCGATCTCACTGTTCACTGAGTCTTGCAAATCTTGCGTATAAGCCCCTCTGGTTTTGCGGAAACGAGGCGCAGTCCTCTACACAGCCGCTTTCCCCGATCTAATCTCAGCCATCCATCCAGCGATTAACGGCTGACACTCGACCATACCCCTTCGCCGATGCCATTTTGCTAAATAGTCCTCTACCTTTTTCGTAATCAACCCGCGGTCCAGTCGCCATGTGCGCTGAGTCTGCGAATTCTTCCGATCTAACCCCTCATCTTTCGGATAAATGAGGCCCGGTCCAGGTGACTTTTAAATTCAGATTTTATTTATTTAGAATACGAAAATGAGTTCTATCTATTTACAGAACTGCCACTCAGATTCAAACGCTTATAACTTTTGCATTCTAACTCCGATTCGACCCGTTCAACTTGCGTTAGTTTCATAATTTCGTTCTCTACGCAGTAGATCTATTAGTTTACCGTTTTCATACTGTTTGTTGTACTGTTATTCATTTTGCTTTGTATGTGCCATGTATGTTGATTGGGCCAGAGAGTGCGGAGTTCGAGGACGCTCCAGACCATCCTTGCGACCCAGTTGATTCGACCCAGTCCGAAGGCAAGTGTCCTTGAACATCTTGCACTTACTTTATTTTACTTTTGGTACTAGAGTAGTTAGATCTTGTAGATGCATGCTTGTCATTAATTTGAATCCCATGTTAGGGTTTACTAGAATTTGTATATATTATCCTTGTCGCCTGGTTGGGATGTTTGGGTAGGTGTCTTGCTTAGCCCTGCAGTCATGGTTGGGATGGGAGTTAAAATGTTTATAATCCTGATAAATGAACTATGAAACGAATGTGGACATGGTAATTTTGTAGTAACATGGTTATTAGGAAAATCCGGCAGGATGGACCCGTATTGGTGGTTTTGTGTCGTGGGACTCGGCAGCTGCTTTTGGTTTTTGGTTCGGGGCTCGTGCTAGACATATCCTGCCTGGATCCCTAGGACCCGATTCTCGAAGCCTGTAACCCGGCTTAACAGCGCAGCCATGAGATCTGGATGGGCTGGACCTGGCCAATTAATTAGTTTCCTCTAAGTTATGCTACACGGGGTTTGTTTAGTGGCTCAAGAGGGGTCCCTTGGGGTCGTTGACTTATGGACAGGGGAGAAACCTTAGAGTACGTGTAACACAGGCTTGGAGGGACTTTGTAACGGCCTTGCAGTGCAACCCGCTATGCACCTCGGCAGTGTTTAGCGTGACAGGATCTGCACGACTCATGGGTAACGATGTGCAACCTCTGCAGAGTGTAAAACTGATATATCAGCCGTGCTCACGGTCACGAGCGGCTTGGACTTCTTCGAGATTAGTTGGTTACTGGTTGGTTTTGGGTTCGGGTCATCTGATGGACTTCAGGTGCGGTTGCCTGAAGGACTTCAGGTGTGGATACTTGGTGTGATTCCAAGTGTTGGTTACTTGGTGCGACTCCAAGTGTGGTCTTGCTCGGTGCGACTCCGAGTGTTGTTACTTTTCTACAGAGTCTGTGGTTATAACCTAGTAAATAGGTGCATAGGAAATAGGATTTTAATAGGACGTGTTGCTTTAGGCGCTTGAGTCAAGCAGAGTCAGCCTACCCTTGTTATAAGCCTCATAAGCATATATTTCCTACACTTGCGGAGTACATTTCGATGTACTCACCCTTCCTCTTTGTCCCCCTGCTACCCCACCCAGACGCTGGAGACTACACGTACGAGGAGCAGGAGTATCCCGAAGACGGAGGCTACGACCCGGACGACCTGTACTAGGATGGCGCTACCCCCGGTCGACCTTCCTGTGGAGATGGAGTCCAGATTTCCGCATCTACATCAGCGTCTTCATTAGAGTCCGTTATCATGAGAGTCTGTACTTTTTATTTCAGACCCGAGGGTCATTTATGTAACAAAGTTCGATATTATTAATAAAGCATTGTTTTGATATTTACTATGATGTGGATATATGTATGAAAATTGATCCTGGCATACATATATTGTGCTCCAATTTTGTTCTTAAAATTGGGGTGTCACATTGTCGCAGTCTCCGCCATAGACTGATCAATAGCGGGCGCTTCGACCATGGCCGCCTCATCCACAACAGCTTCTTCAGTGGCAGGGGCATGTTCGACCGGGGAAGCCACATCGGCCGGTGGAACCTCTGCAGAGCTTCGCACCGGCGCAGTCTTGGAACACCCCGGAATGTCATCGTTTGCCGACGGCGAGGGTAGTGCGTCCTTTCGAGCCTACAAAAAATACACATCAATAAAAGTAACTTTAATAACTTCAAACAAATCCAACATAAACAACACACAAGCAAAAACGACAAATCTTGTGCCTCTCCTACCTGACGGGTTGCTTCGGCGGCCTCCTCAAAAGCTAGAGCGCGACCTCCGTTGGCTATCCAAAACCTACGCAAAAAAACGCATCGCGCAGTTGCGAACTTCAGAATCGTCGACCTTCAGCGCTCGCACCTCTTCGACGGTTGGAAAAAAACATGACTCGGCCGTTTAATCTTGCGAAGGTGATCACAATCCGCCTGCCGGAGTGTACTAGCCATGGCCAGAGCTCCAGCATAGCCTCCGAAGTCAGCCGCATTCTCGACCAGCGAGCTGAAAACATCAAGCTCAGCGCAAAGCCAATCCCCAAAAACCTCGGCATCAACAGCAGGGAGCGGCTCTCCGGCAGAACCACCAGCCTCGGTCAAGCATCCGTCAAGCTTAGCTTTGATCTTCTCCATACAAGCACGCCACGACTCCGTCAAATCATTAATTTGGTCTTTCGCCGAAGCCAAAGCCTTGTCTTTCTCTCGGTTAGCCGCAACCAAGTCCGCATTACGTTTTGCCACCTCTTGTGTTTCTTCTCAGGACTTTGCAACTTTCTCCTTTGCACTTTTGACCTCAATCTCCTTACTTTCTAAGCTTCGATGGAGTTTCTCATTTTCCTTCTCAAGATCATCCAACCGACCATTGAGATAATCCATGTTGTAACCAGCCCTCCGCCGAGCCGAGCGGTTTAAGAGCATCAACTCCGCCAGCTTGACATCAACATCATCCAAAATATCGACCATAGGCTGGTTGGCGAGGCGAAGCTCAGCTTCTGGCACACAAATACGACCAAAAATACGGCCAAGAAAACGCCTTTCTTCCGGATCGCACTGCAAATGACATGACCGAAGGTCGGGACTTGTAAACAGCTCTGTCTCCGGGTCCGAAACACCTATTTTCCTCGCAAAATAAGGGAGACTGGAGCGGCTAGCTTCGTCGAACGACCTCTTGCCTGGATTACGTTCAGCTTCAAAGTCATCAGGAGCCTCAAAACCATCCACCCAAACATGCGAGCCAGCAAACTCTCGCACCGACCCATACTTGGGACTGTCAGCCTCAAAGCCCCGGAGTGCCTCATCCTTACCAATCGAAACCATCGCATCAGCAGAGGGCGAAGCAACTTTCTTTCCGTGCTTATCCTCTCCAGAAACTTCTTCCCCAACTCCAGAGTCGCTTCTGGAGGTATCAAAATCATCACTAGACAAACTTCCCTCGGAGCTCCCCCCTTCTCAACTCTTTTCTCCTCACCTCCCCCTTCCTCATCGGATGCAGCCTCATCATCAGAAATCTGAATAAGAGCGCCAATTCCACCAACGCGCGACACGCGCCCGCTTGCAACGGAACCAACCCTAGTACCACCCCGGCCCGACACAAGGGCTGAAGAACTCAACACGCCAGCGGTGGCCGCCGCAACAGCGACTTTAGTCGCCAATGTTTTTACTCGACCACCGCCAACGCTACCGTGGCCTCGACCACGCCCCCTTTTAGTCTTTGCCGCACCATCCTTCTCCTTGGTGGACGAGCGTTTCCTCTTCTTAGGGGCATCCTCACTCAAGGGGGCCGGCCAATCGGGATAAGGAATGCCGAACATGTCAAAAAGTCTGTTAACTCGACCACCGCTACCCACCGCGCCATGAATCGCTTTAACTTCCAGTGTGGTAAGCTTGCCAACTAGGTCCTCCACTTTTTGTTGCACCCGCTTTAGAACAGCTTCAACGCCACTCTTCCGATTTGTAAATTTCTTAAGTGTAGGTTCCCAGATTTTATACAAATCTAACTTTGGTTTTTTCAAACCTCTCTTCTCATACAATGAATCATCCTCAACCTCAAACCAAGACTGCTTTCGGCTAAGAGGACAAACCTTCGCACAACAGTATTCTTCCACCAGGTCCCGAGCACACTGAGAGCGAGCAACCACTCTCATACTATCCACAGCAGCATGCGCTTCTTCAGTCATCAAAGCTTCGGCACCAACATCTCCAAGAACCAGAAGGTCTCCATAGAGCTTCGCAGCACTACCAAGCTTATAATAAAACCAAAACTCCTGCCAACCGCTCGTCCATTTATTTTTCTGAGCCTGCACCGGAAGCTCCGAGCCAGCGCGGTGGCAGAAGGTATACACAGCAAACTGACCCAAACTGGTGTTACCTTCGCCATCAGTGATCTTCCGAGGCTGCATATGGACACGATGAGTCCGCACGAAACCCTCGACATGCGGAGCAACACCCTGAGAGCGGCATGCCCAAACAAATATAGAAAGCTTCATGAAGCAAGAAGGAGTTAGCTGATGAAACTTCAAGTTGAATCGTTGCAGAACCGAAGTCACAAAGGAAATCACTGGAAAGCGAAGACCAGCTGCAAAAAACTCTTCAAATACAACCACCTCATCAAGCCCTGGCTTCGGAACAGTCTCCCCACCATTGGCCCTCGCTTTCCCCTCCTCAATTCAGCCTCGCCTAGTGTAGGACGCCAGATCTGAATCACAAACTTGACTAAGACCAAAATCGAAGGTTACCCCATCACCTGCGGCAGATGGAGATGCAAGACGAGCAGTTTGCTTGGACCTGGCCATGACCTAAACACCAAAACCCTCGGAGCAAACTTCGCATGAACTAAAAACCCAAAACCTTCGCAGCAAGCAAATCACAGCAGCAAGGTGGCCAGAGCAAAGAGATGTCACTAAAAGAACACGCTCACCTACACCATCTATTTATAGGCAAAGGTTGAGCAGTGAAACCCGAGAAAGTCGGCACAGTCCCCAAAAAATGCGGCACGAAAAACGAAACGGACCTTAACACAACAGATGCAAACCTGATGGCCCGACCCACAAGTAGTAGCAGGCGTCGCTGTCGAGGGCCACTTTTCGTTTCCTAACAAGGGACGCTGCTTGGGCCCAAGGACCGTTACTTGATCCAAGACATCGTGGGGCTACTGTTGGGGGTAGGGACCCTCAGCAGCAACATCAGGCGAGCCGTCATGAAGAAACCACCCTCGTGCTCTCAGCGAACTTTGAAAAAACCCTCGACCTTAACACGGCCCTCAAGTCGGTTTTTAGTGTTTGCATGTAGGAATGAGGATCATCAAGGGCGGGCACTTAACAGATAGCGAGCGAAGCTTGGTCTTCAACACAACAAGCGAAGGTTCCACGGGTGTCGGTGTTTCGTACCCGGGGGTATCACACCAACGAGTAATATGATCGCGTGCTTCTCTTCCTGGATGGTGATGCAAGGGGACACAAGGATTTATCCTGGTTCGGGCAAAGAAGGCCCTACGTCCAGTGGGGGAGATGTTCTTGTATTACTTGCACCTAAGTGCTTGTACAGGGGAGAATACAAGCTCAGTGAGCGTGGACCGGGGTCCGAACTCGTGCTTGTGCGTGGACTCGTGTGTTGTGTTCGTCCTCTTGAATGAGGGCCCTAGCGTCTCCTTTTATAGAGCAAGGGGAGGCCAGGGTTACATAAAGGAATTACAGGTGTCGGGGCGTATGGTGCCCCATACGGAGAAGGGTAGGAACCCTGTCTTGTCGGGGCCACTGGAGCCGATGTGATCGTCACTGTCGAGGCGTCCTTGGGTCGTGGCTTCCATCCTGGGCGCGGACGTGGTGGTGCGACAAGGCGGGAGCCGTACAGCACCCATCCCGGAATGTACAGTACGCGGTGAGGTCCCTCCGGGTCTTGGGGTACCTGTCCTCCAATAGCATGAAAGTAGTTAGGGCTCGAAGGGCGCGGAGCCGGCTTCGAGGTGGTGCCGCGGGGGCTCGAGGGGCGCGGAGCCGGCCTCGAGGTGTTACAGTGCAGGGCTCGAGGGGCGCGTGGCCGACCTCGAGGTGTTGTAGTGCAGGGCTCGAGGGGCGTGTAGCCGACCTCGAGGGGTTACAGTGCAGGGCTCGAGGGGCGCGTGGCCGACCTCGAGGTGTTACAGTGCTTGACTTGGCCGAACAGTGCTGTACTGGTGCCCTTTCGCCCATGCTTGTGGTGAAAACAAGACTTGACCTTTACACCGAGTCACTGTGGTACATGCTGTGCACTGGTGGACATGACCGGAGTAGGTGAAGACATTAAATGCGTGGCATGGGTTGGTACGGCTGTCTGTGCAGCTCGAGGTCCGTGCGTTAAGGCTCGAGGTGTGGGGGCGCGCTCGCCCGAGGCCTGGAGGGCTCGGGCGAGACGGAGAGCGATCGTGCTCGCCCGAGGCCTTGCTGGGAGGGCTCGGGCGAGACGGAGACAGAGCGTTCGCCCGAGGCCTGGCTGGGAGGGCTCGGGCGAGACGGAGATAGAGCGTTCGCCCGAGACCTGGCTGGGAGGGCTCGGGTGAGACGGAGATAGAACGTTCGGGTGTTTGCGTTGATCGGGGGTACCCCTTTTTTGTACCACCGACAGTAGCCCCCGAGGCCACGGGGGAGTGGTTGGAACTCCCTCGTGGGCTTTTTGCGAGTGTTAGTGGTGTTGGAGTGTCGAGTCCCCGAGTTTTGGATCCTTTTGAAGAAACCTCCGTCGCTGGGAAACCTTCTGCCCGCTGGGCGCGCCTTTCTTCTTTGTCGTGGGAAACTCTGCCCGAGGCCTGGCTCGGAGGGGCGTTCGTCCGAAGCCTGAAAATCTCATGCTCACACAAAGGAAAAAGATCAGTCGCAACTGCTCGAGTTATTTAACCCTCTTTCGTCGAGGGGTGCCAGGCTGAGCCGACCGTCCGGCTAGCTATCCGGTACGCCGGCTACCCTGGCTTGTCATCCCGCTGAACCCTTTCGAAAGGATGCGGGGTGGGATGCCTCGTACTACCACGAACAGATAGGGCGAGTATCGAGGTTCCCGGTGAGCTGGTAACGGGGGAATCCAAGTGAGAGCTCGTGCCCCGTTCGATAGGGGTCGACTGTGGCCCGGAGGCGGTCTCATAAAGCATGGGTGCTCAGTCTGCAGGAGTGCCGGGTCCATTCGATAGGACCCGGTGGCTCGATGCCTCCCTCCGAGGGGATCTCACTGCACGTCGAGCTCCCCGCCTTGGATACATGTGAGGGGCCTCGAGGGCTCGGCCCTCGAGTAATGCCGTGAGTGGCACCCCTTGGTGTCCCTGACTCGGGTGCTCGAAGCCGACTGTCGAACCCTTTTCGAGGGCCAGCCTTCGCTGCTTCGAGACTTAGGGCCGGGGCCCGTTTTTACCTTTGTGAAGAAGCCTTCGTCGGGAGTGGAGTTCGTGGCATCAAGACGACGGTCAGGAGGTCGGAGCGGTGGCCGCGGAGGGCCCCGGTAGTTGAGCGAATGCGGAATCGCTGGGTGTACCTGTCAACCGGCTTGAGACGAGGTTAGATAGGCACATTAAAGGTATTCGGTTACCTTTTTTGCCATCTGGAGACGGCGTCGGTATGTCGAGGAGGACATGCTGCCTCCTGATGCGGATGGCGGTGTAGGGGCCCTTCCTCCTTCTGGCTCGGACGTCAAGGCTGAGCGTGCGGCAGAAGATCCTGGGGAGGAGTACCAGACCGCGGCCTTTTTTGCCATTTGGAGACGGCGTCGGTATGTCGAGGAGGACATGCTGCCTCCTGATGCGGACGGCGGTGTAGAGGCCCTTCCTCCTTCTGGCTCGGACGTCAAGGCTGAGCGTGCGGCAGAAGATCCTGGGGAGGAGTACCAGACCGCGGCCTGCGTGCCAAGTTTGGGTTTCGAGGCCCTTGTAAAAATTCGTGTCAAAACTTATGGGCCTTCGAGGCCAGACATACGCGTATGACTTATTTATTTAATGAAGCTGTTTTCTTTTCAAATTTATTCGATCATCTCTCTTCGTCGCGAGCTCGAGCTTTTACCGGCTTAGTCTGTTTTCCTTCGACATGCGTCGCGAGTTCCTCGAGGTGAGGCGTAGGTAGGGTACCGTAGCCCTGGGGCGTAGGTGGTCATCTACGTCGACGCCCCCCGACTCTTGGAGGCTCGAGGCATTTTAGGGACTTAGACGTTGCTAGTGCGCTCGAGGTGCGAATTGAGATGAGGGTCGAATTTTTGAAAAGAAAGGCGCGCTTTTTCCGGAGTCTGAGGGGGGGACGCCCACTGACAGGCCCCGAGGAAGGCTCGTCCCTGAGTAAGGCAGGGTCGAGGCTACCTTTGATTTGAACGAAATAAAGAACTTGGAAATAAACTTTTATTCATTCAAGATGCGACGTGTGCACAAAATACGAGAAGTGAACGAAGCCTCGAGGCTTTAGGGATAGAAAACGACGTAGCTATTCGACGCTCCGAGCTGGAGTCGGGCTCGGGGTTGTTTTCGTGGGGCAGCGCTGAAGGTCGAAGGCCGAGCCCCCGAGTCCGGTTCGAGGTGGGGCGTCGAAGGTCGAGCCTCCGAGTCCGGCTCGAGGAGGGGCGTCGAAGGTCGAGCCTCTGAGTCCGGCTCGAGGACGGGCGTCGAAGGGACGTCGAGCCCCTGAGTCCTGCTCGAGGAGGGGCGTCGAAGGGGCGTCGAGCCCCCGAGTCCGGCTCGCGGTGGGGCGTCGAAGGGACGTCGAGCCCCCGAGTCCGGCTCGAGGAGGGGCGTCGAAGGGACGTCGAGCCCCCGAGTCCGGCTCGAGGAGGGGCGTCGAAGGTCGAGCCCCCGAGCCCAGCCCGAGGAGTGACGTCGAAGTCGAACTCCCACGTCCGGCTCGAGGGGCGGCGTCGTGCGTGGGTGCCAACTTAGCCAGCTCGTCTGCGGCGGGCGCCCACGCGCACTTCTTCGTCGTCGTCGTCCTCGTCGTCGCGCCTTGCCTTCTGTCCTTCGCCTTGGCCCGCGGAGTGGCCAAAGAAGGCCCCCACTGCCTCGTTGCCGGAGGCGAAGCTGGTGACCTGATCCATCAAGCCTTCGATCGTCCTGGGACGGTAGCGCCCTAACTCGTGGACCAGCTTTTGGCACGTCGTGCCTGCGAGGAACGCTGAGATGACCTCCTCCTCAGGCATGTGAGGGAGCTCGAGGCACTGCTTCGAGAACCGCCGAGCGAAGTCGCGGAGGGGTTCGTCCGCTGCCTGCCTGCAACGTCGCAGATCCCAGGAGTTGCCTGGGCGCGCACAAGTCCCCTTGAAATTCCTGTCGAAGACCCTGACTAGGTCGGCCCAGTCATGGATCTGATCCGGCGGGAGCCCCTCGAGCCACCGGCGGGCGGTGTCCGAGAGGTAAAGTGGGAGTTGGCGTATGATCACACGGTCGTCGCCCTTCACTCCGCCCAGTTGGCAGCTGTTAACACCAGAATTTGGTAATTATATTGCTAGAAGAGATCTACGGAAGAAAGCCGATGATTTGAACAATATTAAGTTGAAGACCGGAAAAATATACTCATCATCGTTGCCGAATAAGGAAGCTTGTATGATATTCGGCAAGGGGTAGCTATTCGGCAAGGAGTCGCGAGATATACGTCAAGAGCAAGGAAATCTCCTAATCAATGGGTACCAGCATATCGGCCAGATAATATTATTTTGAGGAAAAAGGGCTTGAGGCCTCTTTGCGAGAGACGAGGAAAGCTAGAAGATTATAAAGGAGATATATGCATATGCACATGATCATCAGACTTCATGGTTGGCTGTTCGGTTTAATTAATATATGGCAAGTCTCACGTGCAAGGTGAAGGACGTCACCACCTGGTCTGGAGCTTCAATTGAACTACCGTGCATGTATATACATCAAGAAAGAATTAGAGAAGGGAAGGATTATTATACTCAGCATGAATTCGGGAGATTGACCATATTTATTCCTGTTCGGTTGATATATGGATATATGCCGCTGAGCGATGAAGGATGTGCATAAAAGAAAAGGGAGCTATTTTATGTGGAATAAGCAAGGATGTCCAAATGCATATCACGATAGAAACAACAAGCATATATGTCATGTCCGTATATATATGGTTGGCCAGATATCATGTCCATATACGTGTCTGACTTATATACCGCGGAGCATTGCCGGTCAAGTCAGAACGAAGAAGAGATACGTCGGCCGAAAGACTTTCAACGCCAAGACTCTAGAAATAAGGAAAATTAGAGTCTATGTATTTTAATATTCCCTGTATTTAGTTGCTATTGTTAGACAAGTCCCGTACGTCGGTTAGTCGAGAGTTATCAGCCCACGGGTATAAATATAAGCCCTCGGCTATTGTAAAGGGCTGTTCACAACCAATACAACCAACCCCGGCCCCGCGCCGTCTTCGAGTCCAAGTCGTGTCGTCGTGTTCTTCGAGAGGGGCCATCGATCCGTCGACCTCCGTAAGTCCCGGCAACCTTGTTATCATGTCTAGTATCGTGCGGCGGATTTAGACGTGGTGCAAGTAGTCTCGTACGTTAAGCTTAGTATCGTGCGGCGGATTTAAGCTTATGACGGGAGGTCTTTGTTTATGTCTTGTATCGTGCGGCGGATTGAGACATGAGTAAAGATAGTTATCGGCTCTGTTAGATTTGGCAATCTGATAGATTCATTAAGTTACCCTGTGTTATGTGTTTTGTTACGTTTATCTCATCATAACACTTTTGCCCAGTCTAGATACCGTCCGGTTCGGCTCCATCTTTATAGATCTGCTCTGTTCTTTCACGCTTATCATCGAAAGGTCTGTCACGCAGTAGATCTATTGGTCGCAATAGCCGAATTGGATCGTGTCTGGATTGCCACGTGGTGAGGGTTCATGCATGTTAGGTGTGTTTGACCTATGATGAGGCTAGGTGTCGTGCGGCAGGCGCAGGCCTTGGATTAGCTTGGTCACGCCTAGCTTGTATGTTCAATCTCCATGGACCCCAACTCGGTTGTACAATCGAGATTGGTTAAGTTTTAATTTATATATAATACATCACGCAAGTACGATTTTCACACAAACGTGTTCGGCAACCTGTTATTCACATAGCTCCGCTCATATTGCCGAA
Source organism: Coix lacryma-jobi var. lacryma-jobi (assembly GCA_009763385.1). NCBI lineage: Eukaryota > Viridiplantae > Streptophyta > Magnoliopsida > Poales > Poaceae > Coix > Coix lacryma-jobi. Next base: position 125,169,516 of record CM019824.1, read on the forward strand.
TAACCTTTAAACCTGTTGGCAGATAGCTTTCGTAGCTATGTGTCGTCGTAAGTGGCTTCAGGGCCGTACATCTTGGAACTGTCTGGTCATACCCGGCACGTTCCAGCTTTGTATTTAACGGTTCATCTCCCTTGTTAGTTGCAGGTCAAACTGACTGGCACGCACCGGACTTCTGAGCACCCGGGCCACATTTTGAAGCCAGCTTCTCCGGCTTGCTGTGTGCCTGGCGCAGAGCGTCATTTTTTGCGTCAACACACTTTTTGGCACGCCCGGTGGGACCACAATCCTTTGATTGGAAGTCAGAGCCTTTATAATTATTTTACTAGCTTCCTGATCATGGTGGAACAATTGCCGATTCGACTTATGGGATGGTTGTATTAACATCCAGCATGGAATCGGCAAAATACGGACAGAAAGCGTGTGGGCTTTGGATGCCGCAGCACGTGTCAACGAGGTTTAGCAAGCTGATCTTCTTTCATGCTTAATATTGGTTTTACAACAAAAGGAGGATCGGCTAGATAATTATAGAAGATATATACGTATGCATACTGCAAGATGATCCATGCAGCAAGATAATTATGGAATATGCATGAGTATGCGTACTGTGATCAAACTTGGCTGTCAACAAGGAATCAGTAGCCAAGAAGCAATTCTTAATTGATTAGATGAATGGAGTAGTTGAATTATCTGAAGTGCACATGCAAGGCTAATAAACCAGATAGTAAGAACCGTGCCCCTTAATAGCTGGTCCTTCACCGCCATCAAGGTATTCTGTCAGCCGATGACGAGTGGGCCTTTAAGCTGATGGATCTTTTATGAGATCGCATTTTATTGATTAAGAAAGGGTTGTCTCTGAAATTCTTGTGAATGACCGAGCAGGAAGACCCTTAATTGTTCGGTCTAAGTATTCAGACAAAGGAAAGTGTTTTGCTGAAATTCGGAACAGAATGAATTACTATGAATTCAGTGATACAACTCAGGGTTCGTCGGCCTTCAATATATGACTGTATGAGGTTTCTACTTGATCTGAAACAGCCGATCGTTTGCTGAAAATAGTTGGCAGGTATAATCGGCTCAATGTTTTCTACCAAGCCATTATGCTCGGCGGAGATGTCGAGAACGCTGAGAAGAAGATTCACGTGCTAATTGATGAATACGTTGACCAAGCACGATAGCATAGAGACCATTCGACGCACACTCCAGTTGAGCGAGAATGGGTGACCGGCGAATGGCTAGCTACCTGCAAGAATACATATTTACTACTCTACAAAACTGTCGTTGGATAGTTTGATTGACAAGGTGGACAGAGGTCCATCCGTTCATTATCTCTATCAACTTCAAGGTATACAGAGATCAGCCAGGGAGCCAGTTTAGTTTCCGATCCAGTTGATGCATCGGGTAATGGAGCCATCTGGTTATCAAAAGCGATATGACTGACTCAGGTAGGGCTGCCGATCGTGTGCGACGTACAGAGTTTGGACACATAGGGAGCGCGCGATCGGCTATGTAAAATAGATGCGACCACAATCGGCTAAATTTGTTGACTGATGCAAAGATACAGGAAGAAGAAGACTCGGTTGTTGAAAGAGGATATCAGCTTGGAAAATATCAGCAATGGAAATCTACAACTGTCATCTGGGCAGCCCTTACAAAGGTGATCTGAAGAATAACCAGCTAATGTCAGCACTTCAACTATTTACGATCTGCCGGTAGAAAGAGAAGTGCATCATGGAAGGTTGTGTCGGAAACACAAAAAGAAGTTAACAACCTGACAGCCGATGGAGATCGATCGGCTAATAGTAGCCTACATATTGCTGGTCTGCTACATATATTCATCATTAGATATTCATGGAGCTAGGTTCTTTTCCAATAAGTGCTTCAAGAATCAGCTGGAGAATTATTGGCTAGCCAACGGCCAGTTATATTCAAGACAGCCGGATGATTCTGCATCAGCCGTGCTCATATAGTCAGAAGTATTATCAGCCATCGGTTTAGAGAGATCAAACACGTCACCGTCCTAGTTACCTGATGGCTACAGACGTATGCTCCTTCTGTCGGCTGCTCCTTCATTGATTCTTGTCTGTGCGTCAACATCCAACAGAGAGCAAATAATAGAGTATCTAGCAGTCACAGAAGATGAAAGCTGATCATCAAATAGGCGCGCGGAGCGTTCTGATCCATCCATAAATAGCTTTGGCACCGAGCACCTTTACCTATGAAGCCACGTCAAAGAGAAAGAGGTCATACTCATGATTATTATCTGGCTGATTATAATATAAAGACTGGGGGGCCAGCTTCTAATCGGCTAAAATAAATGGATGGCCAGATATTATTTCCTGATACATCAATGAGATTTCTTCAGAAGTAAGCCGCTGATTATATGAAGCCAATAAAGACCGATAGAACTGAATGGGTCGGTTAGGTGGAGCAATCAAAAATTGGTGCGATTGAAATCCATGAGGTATAAAAATGAAATACTTTGCATGTTTGGCTATCAAGGGAGGGCGTATAGGAAAGATCGTCGCCATAGCCAATATATGTAGAAAAGGAATTCATATGCATGATGCTGTTTTCAGTTAGTCTCATGCAAATAACGTGAAGCAACCATGCTTCTGCTATTATTGGCTTGTCATATGTGGCCAATAGGCAAGGAAAGAGCCGATGCTCGGGAGGTCAGCTCCTAATTGGCTAATAGCGAAGCGTCCGTATCTCTACAGGAGGACGCAGATCCTCGAGTTACAACGGCCGACCATTTGCAAGAGGGGTTCAGGTGTGCAGTCGGCTCAAATATTTTTGACCAAAGTGACTTATTTGGCAGTGATATCCCCGATGAGAGCAAGAAGGACCCCAGAGAGCCATTATTCGCGCCACCATGACTACGCCCGGGGGGCCTATCACTTTTCGAGTAGCCTGACGAAATCAAGTTGAGACGTATCAGCTGATAGATACGGTAGCATGCAACAAAGTGGATCGATCGGCTTCACCATCAGCAGGATTGTGCCCAGTCCATGCAAGTGCAAGTGCCAAGACTAATCTACATGGGATGACTGTTAAGGTGGAATCAGCTATTCAGCAAAAGACTCGAGTTATAAGATAAGATATGTCAACAGCCGATTGTATTTACTGTTCCAAGATGTCATCTCAATCGGCTGAAGCAGATTGATAGTCTGAAATCAAGCGCAAATTCAGATTGCTTCAGTAGCATTAGATTGGTTCGACTATACATATATCCAGGCTGTTACCAGCAACATTACTACATCAGATTGGAGCAAGCCAGGCTGACGGGATTAATTTATTTTGAGGGACCAGTTGATATCCGCTACAAAATTTACCTGATTCATGGGCATCGGCTATGTTGTTGCTACGCTGAGGTGGTCAAGGGCTGAGGTATCAAACTGGATGAAGTATTTTATAAGATGAGCCTATTTGATTGACCGGAAGAAAATTCGTCAGTATTGTCAAACTAAAAGCCTCGGGTTCTAACGGCCGACCTCAAAATAAAGAAATCATTAGGATATTCGTCGACCCAATATGGAGAAGCAGAAAGAGGTACATGCTTGAATATAATTCTTTATTCCTCGCTTTTCCTGTTACGTGTGAATAATTCTGCTCTATAAATATGTGATATAAATATTTTTAGTTTATCCGTTGTTGAAATGATAAATAGATGCTCTGTTTTATGTTTCACCCGTGTCTAATTTATAGCTTTGATTTCTCTAAATTTGGGTTTAGTGGTATAATGTTTATCTAGAAATCTTTGAAACTTGTGGGTTGCATAAAGTTTAAACTTTGTCTAAAAGTGATTGTAAAATACGAGTGGAAATAGAATTTGCTATGACATTATTCTGAGACGTACTTTAATTCTGGAGAGTTCATAAAATAAAATTTGCTTAAGTGTCATATTGGGCTTTGTCAAACTATTGTGACTTCTAGTGAGATTATAGTCATATTCCCAAGATCAAGATTTGCAATATAATTAATAATATTTTGTGTGTACATTCTTTCTTTGATTAAAGTATATGAGGCTATTTTTGCTCCAAAAAAGGGAAAAGCTCAGAAATAAAAACGACGGACACGTGTCCGCCAGAACTGAGTTAGAAAAAAAAAAAAAAATTGACGGTCACGTGATCGCCAAATAAAATAAAAGATGACCAAAGGTCCAGTAGCCTCATGTATTTTAAAATGACTAGAGAGAATGATATGTAGAAAATAAAATATTTACTCGCACCTCTTGATCTAAGTTTATGACTTGTATCTCCTTATAGTCCAGATTTTTGACTTTGCAATATTGTGTGATATCTTTCGTACTCGGAAATAAAAATGACGAACAAGTGTTCGCCGAAACCGAGAAGAAAATAAAAACTCCAGGAGAAGAGTGTTCGAGGAATAAAGGATGAGCAATTCTGTTTTTGTTTTGTTTTATAATTTACTAATAGACTTGGTCAAAACTAAAAGCCCCATAGTTGAAAAGAAAGAAGGATAGCTAGAATACCATTTTATTCAAATTTAAGAGAAATCTTAGTTATCAATGTGATACTCTTGAGATATAATTGGCATTGCAGCATCTTCTGATCAACATCAAAATGAGAAACTATTATATTTATACACATATGCATTTGCTATTAACCTATTTCCACGTGTATTGGAGATTTATTGTTTTATAGGGTTGTGAAAATATGGTGAGATCACGTTATTGTTGCTGGTGAGTTTCTCGGCTCTTTGACGAAGACTATCAGATTGAAATAGTTCGAAGCATGAGAATTCATACTCCGAACTAGGGGGGCCTGTGTTAACACCAGAATTTGGTAATTATATTGCTAGAAGAGATCTACGGAAGAAAGCCGATGATTTGAACAATATTAAGTTGAAGACCGGAAAAATATACTCATCATCGTTGCCGAATAAGGAAGCTTGTATGATATTCGGCAAGGGGTAGCTATTCGGCAAGGAGTCGCGAGATATACGTCAAGAGCAAGGAAATCTCCTAATCAATGGGTACCAGCATATCGGCCAGATAATATTATTTTGAGGAAAAAGGGCTTGAGGCCTCTTTGCGAGAGACGAGGAAAGCTAGAAGATTATAAAGGAGATATATGCATATGCACATGATCATCAGACTTCATGGTTGGCTGTTCGGTTTAATTAATATATGGCAAGTCTCACGTGCAAGGTGAAGGACGTCACCACCTGGTCTGGAGCTTCAATTGAACTACCGTGCATGTATATACATCAAGAAAGAATTAGAGAAGGGAAGGATTATTATACTCAGCATGAATTCGGGAGATTGACCATATTTATTCCTGTTCGGTTGATATATGGATATATGCCGCTGAGCGATGAAGGATGTGCATAAAAGAAAAGGGAGCTATTTTATGTGGAATAAGCAAGGATGTCCAAATGCATATCACGATAGAAACAACAAGCATATATGTCATGTCCGTATATATATGGTTGGCCAGATATCATGTCCATATACGTGTCTGACTTATATACCGCGGAGCATTGCCGGTCAAGTCAGAACGAAGAAGAGATACGTCGGCCGAAAGACTTTCAACGCCAAGACTCTAGAAATAAGGAAAATTAGAGTCTATGTATTTTAATATTCCCTGTATTTAGTTGCTATTGTTAGACAAGTCCCGTACGTCGGTTAGTCGAGAGTTATCAGCCCACGGGTATAAATATAAGCCCTCGGCTATTGTAAAGGGCTGTTCACAACCAATACAACCAACCCCGGCCCCGCGCCGTCTTCGAGTCCAAGTCGTGTCGTCGTGTTCTTCGAGAGGGGCCATCGATCCGTCGACCTCCGTAAGTCCCGGCAACCTTGTTATCATGTCTAGTATCGTGCGGCGGATTTAGACGTGGTGCAAGTAGTCTCGTACGTTAAGCTTAGTATCGTGCGGCGGATTTAAGCTTATGACGGGAGGTCTTTGTTTATGTCTTGTATCGTGCGGCGGATTGAGACATGAGTAAAGATAGTTATCGGCTCTGTTAGATTTGGCAATCTGATAGATTCATTAAGTTACCCTGTGTTATGTGTTTTGTTACGTTTATCTCATCATAACACTTTTGCCCAGTCTAGATACCGTCCGGTTCGGCTCCATCTTTATAGATCTGCTCTGTTCTTTCACGCTTATCATCGAAAGGTCTGTCACGCAGTAGATCTATTGGTCGCAATAGCCGAATTGGATCGTGTCTGGATTGCCACGTGGTGAGGGTTCATGCATGTTAGGTGTGTTTGACCTATGATGAGGCTAGGTGTCGTGCGGCAGGCGCAGGCCTTGGATTAGCTTGGTCACGCCTAGCTTGTATGTTCAATCTCCATGGACCCCAACTCGGTTGTACAATCGAGATTGGTTAAGTTTTAATTTATATATAATACATCACGCAAGTACGATTTTCACACAAACGTGTTCGGCAACCTGTTATTCACATAGCTCCGCTCATATTGCCGAATAACCTTTAAACCTGTTGGCAGATAGCTTTCGTAGCTATGTGTCGTCGTAAGTGGCTTCAGGGCCGTACATCTTGGAACTGTCTGGTCATACCCGGCACGTTCCAGCTTTGTATTTAACGGTTCATCTCCCTTGTTAGTTGCAGGTCAAACTGACTGGCACGCACCGGACTTCTGAGCACCCGGGCCACATTTTGAAGCCAGCTTCTCCGGCTTGCTGTGTGCCTGGCGCAGAGCGTCGTTTTTTGCGTCAACACACTTTTTGGCACGCCCGGTGGGACCACAATCCTTTGATTGGAAGTCAGAGCCTTTATAATTATTTTACTAGCTTCCTGATCATGGTGGAACAATTGCCGATTCGACTTATGGGATGGTTGTATTAACATCCAGCATGGAATCGGCAAAATACGGACAGAAAGCGTGTGGGCTTTGGATGCCGCAGCACGTGTCAACGAGGTTTAGCAAGCTGATCTTCTTTCATGCTTAATATTGGTTTTACAACAAAAGGAGGATCGGCTAGATAATTATAGAAGATATATACGTATGCATACTGCAAGATGATCCATGCAGCAAGATAATTATGGAATATGCATGAGTATGCGTACTGTGATCAAACTTGGCTGTCAACAAGGAATCAGTAGCCAAGAAGCAATTCTTAATTGATTAGATGAATGGAGTAGTTGAATTATCTGAAGTGCAGATGCAAGGCTAATAAACCAGATAGTAAGAACCGTGCCCCTTAATAGCTGGTCCTTCACCGCCATCAAGGTATTCTGTCAGCCGATGACGAGTGGGCCTTTAAGCTGATGGATCTTTTATGAGATCGCATTTTATTGATTAAGAAAGGGTTGTCTCTGAAATTCTTGTGAATGGCCGAGCAGGAAGACCCTTAATTGTTCGGTCTAAGTATTCAGACAAAGGAAAGTGTTTTGCTGAAATTCGGAACAGAATGAATTACTATGAATTCAGTGATACAACTCAGGGTTCGTCGGCCTTCAATATATGACTGTATGAGGTTTCTACTTGATCTGAAACAGCCGATCGTTTGCTGAAAATAGTTGGCAGGTATAATCGGCTCAATGTTTTCTACCAAGCCATTATGCTCGGCGGAGATGTCGAGAACGCTGAGAAGAAGATTCACGTGCTAATTGATGAATACGTTGACCAAGCACGATAGCATAGAGACCATTCGACGCACACTCCAGTTGAGCGAGAATGGGTGACCGGCGAATGGCTAGCTACCTGCAAGAATACATATTTACTACTCTACAAAACTGTCGTTGGATAGTTTGATTGACAAGGTGGACAGAGGTCCATCCGTTCATTATCTCTATCAACTTCAAGGTATACAGAGATCAGCCAGGGAGCCAGTTTAGTTTCCGATCCAGTTGATGCATCGGGTAATGGAGCCATCTGGTTATCAAAAGCGATATGACTGACTCAGGTAGGGCTGCCGATCGTGTGCGACGTACAGAGTTTGGACACATAGGGAGCGCGCGATCGGCTATGTAAAATAGATGCGACCACAATCGGCTAAATTTGTTGACTGATGCAAAGATACAGGAAGAAGAAGACTCGGTTGTTGAAAGAGGATATCAGCTTGGAAAATATCAGCAATGGAAATCTACAACTGTCATCTGGGCAGCCCTTACAAAGGTGATCTGAAGAATAACCAGCTAATGTCAGCACTTCAACTATTTACGATCTGCCGGTAGAAAGAGAAGTGCATCATGGAAGGTTGTGTCGGAAACACAAAAAGAAGTTAACAACCTGACAGCCGATGGAGATCGATCGGCTAATAGTAGCCTACATATTGCTGGTCTGCTACATATATTCATCATTAGATATTCATGGAGCTAGGTTCTTTTCCAATAAGTGCTTCAAGAATCAGCGGATGGCTCGGCTGAAGACCCTGGGGCCCGGGGGCTCGAGGGTTTGCCGGCTGTCCGCGACCCGCTTTTGGGCTAGTCTGGCTTGAGGGGCGTCCGGCTGGCGGACCGACGTCTCGTGCTTGCTGCGGGGTGCGTCTGCTGGCTTCTCTGAGGCTGCCCTGCGCTGGCGCGAGGCCGAGCTCTCGGCTATCTGCACAGCGGCCGTTTCGAGGAAGCTCTTTACTTCCCCAAGCATGCGTCTGGCGTCGGGGTTGGAGACGGCGGGCAGATCGCGGAGCAGCATTGCGGCCGCCACCACGTTTTGCCCGGCTCGCGGGAGGCACACCTCGAGGCGTGCTGGCGCCCCGTCCCCGAGGGTCCGTCGGTGGGCATCTCGAGCCCTACCTCGAGCTCCGGTTCCTCGAGGCTGGGGTGGTTCCTGCATCAGAGTTTGCTGGAGCTGCAACAGGCGTTGTCGTTCCTCCTCGGTCTTGGTGATTGCCTCCCGCACCAGTGCGAGTTGCGCCGCCCTGCTGTCGTCGTGTTGAGGCGGTGCAACCGAGGCCGAGGATTTGCTTCTTGCCTGAACGCGCGAACCGCCCGCCGTAGCCACGTCGTTGGGCGCTCCGAGGTTGAGCGTTGGCCTGACGTCGTCATCGTCGTCGTCGTCGCTCACCACTCCCTCGAGCTGGAAGCACTCCCTGGTGGGATACCAGACGTGCCGGTCCGCACGTGTGACAGACGCGAACTTGCTGGGGGAGCGCGCCCGCACCCTGGAGGTCGCCGGCCGCGTGCCGGGCAGATTTCCCCTCGGGGATTCTGCGCCAGCCGCGGGGAAGTGGGCGTACGCCGCCGGCACCGCCTGTGCCTGGCGACAATGGTGACCACGACGCCGCTCGCGAAGTGGCGACGCGTGGTGGTGCAGACGACGCGTCATGCCCCCCGCGCGGGGTGGTGTGACACGCCTTCCGCTCGGGCCCTCCGTGGAGAGCGGGGTCAGCTCGTTGCCGTTGCCGGCGGTTAGGGACTCAAGGTTCCCGAACCACACGACGGCACCGACAGAGAACGAAGGAGTCGAAGAAGCCATCCAGGAGATAGCGAGAAAATGTCTCGGACACGCGCACCCCTACCTGGCGCGCCAACTGTCGGTGTTTCGTACCCGGGGGTATCACACCAACGAGTAATATGATCGCGTGCTTCTCTTCCTGGATGGTGATGCAAGGGGACACAAGGATTTATCCTGGTTCGGGCAAAGAAGGCCCTACGTCCAGCGGGGGAGATGTTCTTGTATTACTTGCACCTAAGTGCTTGTACAGGGGAGAATACAAGCTCAGTGAGCGTGGACCGGGGTCCGGACTCGTGCTTGTGCGTGGACTCGTGTGTTGTGTTCGTCCTCTTGAATGAGGGCCCTAGCGTCTCCTTTTATAGAGCAAGGGGAGGCCAGGGTTACATAAAGGAATTACAGGTGTCGGGGCGTATGGTGCCCCATACGGAGAAGGGTAGGAACCCTGTCTTGTCGGGGCCACTGGAGCCGATGTGATCATCACTGTCGAGGCGTCCTTGGGTCGTGGCTTCCATCCTGGGCGCGGACGTGGTGGTGCGACAAGGCGGGAGCCGTACAGCACCCATCCCGGAATGTACAGTACGCGGTGAGGTCCCTCCGGGTCTTGGGGTACCTGTCCTCCAATAGCATGAAAGTAGTTAGGGCTCGAAGGGCGCGGAGCCGGCTTCGAGGTGGTGCCGCGGGGGCTCGAGGGGCGCGGAGCCGGCCTCGAGGTGTTACAGTGCAGGGCTCGAGGGGCGCGTGGCCGACCTCGAGGTGTTGTAGTGCAGGGCTCGAGGGGCGTGTAGCCGACCTCGAGGGGTTACAGTGCAGGGCTCGAGGGGCGCGTGGCCGACCTCGAGGTGTTACAGTGCCTGACTTGGCCGAACAGTGTTGTACTGGTGCCCTTTCGCCCATGCTTGTGGTGAAAACAAGACTTGACCTTTACACCGAGTCACTGTGGTACATGCTGTGCACTGGTGGACATGACCGGAGTAGGTGAAGACATTAAATGCGTGGCATGGGTTGGTACGGCTGTTTGTGCAGCTCGAGGTCCGTGCGTTAAGGCTCGAGGTGTGGGGGCGCGCTCGCCCAAGGCCTGGAGGGCTCGGGCGAGACGGAGAGCGATCGTGCTCGCCCGAGGCCTTGCTGGGAGGGCTCGGGCGAGACGGAGACAGAGCGTTCGCCCAAGGCCTGGCTGGGAGGGCTCGGGCGAGACGGAGATAGAGCGTTCGCCCGAGACCTGGCTGGGAGGGCTCGAGCGTGACGGAGATAGAACGTTCGGGTGTTTGCGTTGATCGGGGTACCCCTTTTTTGTACCACCGACAACGGGCGGATCTCGGCAGTGACGTCACGCGAGCTGTCTTGGTGAAACTGCCTTCGTACTCTCAACAGCTTCTGGAAAACCCTCGCCACTGCAGTGAAGGTTTCACGGACACATGGCTGATTTCCGCAACTCAGCGAGGGGGCGCGCGGGTCTGGCGGCGGCAGACTGGGGAAGAGGAGCTAGGGTATTCGCGCTACCTGTGCTTGTACGATTTTACCCTTCCGTTGTACAGCTCCATGGAATCTTTTTTGTACCCTTTTGTAAATTAGACAGTGTCTCTTGGTATTCCCTATAAATACCAAGGGATGAATAGTGTAGAGGAGGAAGCTTTTTGGAAAGAAAGAAAGAAATGGTGTCCTTTAGTTTATTTACACCTTTGTCCTTCGCTTGACAGTTGGCCACCCTCGCCATATCCCTGCACATGTGTGGGGGTTGGGCATGCGTAATTCCAACAGAATGTTTAATTTTAGAGCCCAGATGGAAGAGTTATGACCTAATAGAGATAGCTCACCGTCAGAAGTTCCGAGTCTCGGAAGTTCCGACCCGAGATGGGCTGACCCCCGAAGTTCTGACTCGAGTCGGAAGTTCTGACCCCCGAAATTCCGACCCGAGTCAGAAGTTCCGACGGACGTCGGAAGTTCCAAGAAACCTAATTTAAACCCCCGTTTGGATCTAGCCTTTTGGATTCTGATCTGAACCGTTCCAAACTCGTGGGAAACTTGGAAAGTAAAGCTTGGAAGGGTTTCCTACCGAGATAAGACCACCCCCCTCTATATATATGAGAGGATCATGGCCGATTGAGATCACATCTATCCAATCGACACAAATCAATCTACAAACTCCTTTTTACCCTCTTTTCCAACCTCCATGTTGTTCATCTCTCGATCCAACGACCAAGGATGATGTCCTAGGCTCGTTGGCTGACCTAGGGCAACCCGATGACGTCCTTGCCCTGACGGGGTCCCTCTCGGGTGAGAGCTTCGACGGTTTCTTTGCTAGTTTGCCCGAAAACTAGTCGTTCTTCGCCACGTAAGTGTGATAGCTATCCTTTACTGGTTTGCTTGTAAACCTAGCCATTCTTCACCACGTAAGTGTGACCTTCTCGCTACGTTCTTCGGTCTATACTGACCCGGGCGTCCAAAACCCTAGTTGGTGTGTGATTCGGAACCGTTTCGGCGTCAACACACTTTTTGGTGACTCCGCTAGGGAAGAATTTGCTTTGGCTCTATTTTGCAGCCGAATCTTTTTGCCTAGCCCTATTCTTTATTGATCTGCCTTCTTGTGCTCGCCATTACCGTTGCATTCGACCTAAAAGGCCGATCGCATCTGGTTTTGACCCCTTGAGATCTCGTTTGCTATTTTGCAACATGTTGTGCTTGATATTGAAAAATTCAGCAAGGCGGTCAAGCTCTAAATCATGGAGTACCAAGGTGTCACGTCACAAAAATACTATAATTACCCCGAGGTACAACTTGTTAATACATATTATGGTTATAATAATTATTTCACAAGTTCTATGAACTCTCATGTTGGTGTTGCTAGTCATAATGATACTAGCTAGATATGTTACATTGCTCAATACTTTTACTAATGCTCCTCATCATACACATCATGATCTTGTATATTATGGTCAAGAGCCATTGTCTACTATGAATTCTTCGAGTTTTGATGCTACTAGCAATATACAACATGTAAATTCTTCATCGGCTATAAGTTCACAATATTTGGTTCCACCACAAGACATGTCGATAAATAAGAGAATTGTCTATGACAATGATAATTATTTAGCCAATTGTTCTCAAACTTTAGCATCAAATGCAACGCTAATGCTCATAATTCAGCCTCATATGTTGCTAAAAACTATGGCCAAATTCATGAAAATTCAGCAAAGTATTTAAGTGCAAATACTCATGATTCGGCTTCACGTGTTACTTGTAACCATATCTGAATCAATGAAAATTCAACGCCTTATGCAAAGTGTTAACACTGGATTTTGGTCAACATTGAGAAGATGACAGGTGGACCCAACGAGCAGTGAGAAGAGCATTCAGTAGACGGCCAAGCAGTCGGTTACTCCATTCAGCAAATAGATATGGCAAGAGAAGTCGATCACGAGGATAATCGACCATGACCGTGACAGATTAAACGAGTATTCAAGAAGCAGAGGGTTCTGATCTCATTGGCCAAGAGTTGGATTTGGTGGCGTTGTGATGTGGCAAGCATGCAAAAAGGCAATATATAAAAAGCATGCACATCTCGACGTCCACTTCTATATTTAGCATGAATGGCTTCACGATGAAGGAAAGGCTAGAAGACGGCATGCATGTCCAGTGTGCGGAAAGGCTAGAAGACGGCATGAATGACTTCTATATTTAGTATCGTGCAGCGGATTTAAGCTTATGATGGGAAGTTTTTGCTTGTGCCTTGTATCGTGCGGCGGATTAAGTCATGAGTAAAAATAGTTATCGGCTCTATTAGATTTGGCAGATCTAATAGATTCATTAAGTTATCATGTGTTATATGTTTTATTTATTTAATTCTTGTAACACACTTTTGCCCAATCTAGATTGATCTTTGTTTGGCCTTGTTCCACAAGTTTGCTTGTGCTTTTGCTAATCATAATATCATGATGGCTGGATCAACTTTCAATCCAGATTGTTATATGTCGCGGGTTCATGCATGTTAATTATGATTAGCCTTTGATAAAACTAGGTATCATGCGGCAGATGCAGGTTTTAGATTAGTCTGATTGTGCTTGCCTGTTTGTTCCTTCTTCATGGACCCCAATTCGGCTGGTTTGCCAATTTTGGTTATGCTTACATGAGTAACGAGCTTTTATAGATCTGTTCAAATATATGCATGCTTTTAGCTTGTTATAATTAGATTGTATCATGCGGTGGATTAATCTAATTATAAGAAGTGATGTAGACTTATAGCAAGTGGTGTCATGCGGTGGATTAGCTTCGCTTGAGTTTATGCCTGACGGGTTTATGAAAACTAAACGTGCGGCAGATTAGTTGGATTAGCCTATGCATGTATTATTTGAATAGATCTATTTTTGCAAGTTACCTATTTATAATATCTTTAATTCGTTCAAAGTATGTCTCTTTTTACATACGCATTCGGCAGTTAAATATGCTTTACACACTCTGTTTCCATATTCGCCGAATGATTTTACAAACATGCTTTGACAGACAGCTTCTATAGCTGTGTGCCGTCGTGATTGGCTTTCAAAGCCGTACATATAGAACTGTCTGGTCTCACCCGACATGTTCCAGAGGTATTCTCATAGTTTTTCTCCCTTGTTGGTTTTCAGGCCAAACCGACTGGCACGTCTCCGGGTTCAGCACATTCCGGGCACCCGATTGAAGCTAGCTTTTCGGCTTGATGTGTGGTTGGCGTGAGGTGTCACGTTTTGCGTCAACACACTTTTTGGCACGCCCGGTGGGACAACAATTCCTGTTTGATTGTCAAAGCCGATTCAACGTGTACGCACGGGATAGCTGCTGATCAACTGAGTGTACATGGCATCTACGAAGACGCAGATAGCATGCATGAGTGGATTTGCTCCGTGCAGGGACATAGAAACCAATTAAAGAAGCTAATGAACTTCTCCTAAAGATAGAATTGGCTGATATGGTTTCTCCTAAAAATAAAATGGCTTCAAATACATCATGCATGAATATATCGGTCTCCAAATATATCATGGCACGGCATGCACATGAAGAGATAAATAAAAGGAAGATTTCCATGGAGATGTTCAAAGAGATAAAGTCCAAATTCAGATTTACTTGCATGCTGCTATAAATAGCCGATTGAGTATTAAGGGGTCATGCTAAGGGAAGTTGGTCGATAGCTAATTATCTGCATGTCATCTTTGGAATCGGTTATTCAGGAAAGGAATCGGTGGATACAACAACACAAGAAAAATATACTAATTGGCCGATATGCATACAGGGATTGACTCGAGTTATCATCGTCACTGAAGAATCAGCTGTCAAGGTCAGGCCAACACACCAAAAGCCAATCAGCCAAGCAGACACGAGGATGATTAACCAAGAAACATCACACATATATGAGATGATACAATCGGCTGATTTTTGGAGGCATTGGCTGAAAGGGTAGGCCAATAGCAATAGTTCTGATTGTCGCACTAGAAGATTGCATACATTCAAGATCCATGCCCAATTTATGTTTACGTCAGTTAAATATCTGGAGGGCATATTTAAAGACTAATGTTAGCATGGAAAGCGGCACTACAAAAGCATACAGGAATTCTAGATGCAGCAGCCAATAAGCACACTGATGAAAATCATTATACACATATTCTAAGAAGAATACTTATCGGCTTGGAGCAGAAGAGTGTATACGCAGATATGAAGAACTGATGAGAAAAAAAACATAAGGTGAACATGCTCAAGTTCCTACACTCGGGGGGGGGGCTGAACCTCATCGTGCACGCATTCATGCACCGCCGAGCTCGTATTCGTCCTCTACGGCACACTCAGCTTCATCAAAAATGACGTTCTTCGAAGCTACCGTGAGTTACCTGACAGCATGCTCACCTAAAGTATTCCAGTTCCTCAACAAGAAGAAAGTCAAAGGCATACTAAGCAAAAGCCGATAAGACAGAACCTTCGGCTCCTTTTAATATAACTTTACCTTTCCCTGAGTAACACAAAGCTCAATCTGGTGATAAGGTTACGAAAGGCTACATCAGAGGCACAAAGGATGTTAGCAATTGGACGGCCAACAGAAGACCATCGGCTAAAACGTTTTCAGCACACTTCATATTGAAAGAGATACTTTTGCTCATAGCCTTAAATAAGGTGGTGCCGACAAGACACATGCAACGGTGACAAGTTCACTTATAGTCAGAACAGCTACAAGATCTGAAGCAGTCAGTCATTTGCAGAAGAAGGATTGACGTTTATGATTGGCTTCAAATATTTTCAACCCGTATTCGGCGAAGACGTCTCGGATGAGAGAAAGGAGGACACCAGTGAATCATCGATTACGCCGTTGTGACTACGTGTCGGGGGGCCTGAGATCAACACGCACACATCGTACAGCATCGAGCGATTCATCGTGAAGATGGACAAATGGCTGCTTCATCTTCAACGGTGGTTTGTGTAATTTTACCCTCGCTTCTCTAATAATTTCAGAGCTTAAAATTAAAATCATTAAAAAGCGAAACCTCTCATGTTACGTCTCCGCACTTAAAAAATTCCACTCTATGAATATGTGATATAAATATTTTTGGTTATCCATTGTTGAAATGATAAATAGATGCTCTGTTTTATGTTTCACCTGTGTCTGGTTTATACCTTTGATTTCTTTAAGATTTGGGTCTAATGGTTATTATATTTATCTTGAAGTCTTTGAAATTTGTGGGTTGCATAGAATTTAAACTTTGTCTGAAAGTAGTTGTGAGATATGAATAGAGGTAGAATTTGCTATGACATTATTCTGAGACATACTTGAAATTCGGAGATTTAATGAAATAATAAAATTTACTTAATGTCATATTGAGCACTGTCAAATCATCGTGACTACTAGTTGAGATTATAGTCATATTCTTAAGATCAAGATTCACGTACACGTTATAAACTAATAAGTGTTTTGCATGTGCATTCTCTCTTTGATTAAAATATGAGGCTATTCTATAAATCTCAGAAATAAAAACGACGGACACGTGTCCGCCAGAACTGAGAAAGAAAAAAAAAGGTCAAGTGACCGCCCAAATAAAAATATGAAAAGGAAAAGGTCAAGTGACCGCCCAAATAAAAATATGAAAAGGAAAAGGTCAAGTGACCGCCAAATAAAATAAAAGATGACCGAAGGCCCAGTAGCCTCATAATTTTAAAAAGTAGGGAGAATGACATGTGCAAAAGAAAAAGTAATAAAAATATTCACTTGCACTTCTTGATCTAGATTTATGGCTTGTATCTCCTTATGGTCGAGTCTTTGACTTTGCAATATTATGTTATATGATTTTATATAAAGATAATAATAAAAACTCCGGATGAAAAGTGATCAAGGGGTAAAGGATAAGCATTTTTGTAGCTATTCTGTTTTGCAATCGCTTGAGGATTCAATGAGATCTAAAGCCCCATAATTAAAGAGACGGATGGATGAGTAAGGTACCATTTTATTCAAGTTTAAAAGAAATCTTGGTTATAAAATATGATACTTTTGAGATGTAGTCGGTATTGCAGCATCTTCTGATCAATAAAATGGAAGAACTATAATATTTATACACATATGCATTTGTAACTAACTTGTTTCCACATGCATTGGAGAATTATTATTTTACAGGCAAAATTGTGGAAACAAGGTGAGAAAATGTTATTGCTATTAGTGGATTTCTTGGCTTTTTGAAGAAGACCAACAGAGATCGAATAGTTCGAAGCATGACAATTCATACTTCGAACTAGGGGGCCTGTGTTAACACTGGATTCTGGTCAACATTGGGAAAATGACAGGTGGACCCAACGAGCAGTGAGAAGAGCATTCGGTAGACGGCCAAGCGGTCGGTTACTCCATTCAGGAAGTAGATATGGCAAGAGAAGCCGATCATGAGGATAATCGACCATGACCGTGACAGATTAAACGAGTATTCAAGAAGCCAGAGGGGTCTGATCTCATTGGCCAGGAGTTGGATTTGGTGGCGTTGTGATGTGGCAAGCAAGCAAAGAAGGCAATTTAAATATAAATATATATATAAAGCATGCACATCTCGACGTCCAGTTCTATATTTAGCATAAAATGGCTTCACGATGAAGGAATATATATAAAGCATGCACATCTCGACGTCCAGTTCTATATTTACCATAAATGGCTTCACGATGAAGGAAAGGCTAGGAGATGGCGTGCATGTCCAGTGTGCGGAGATGGGCGTATGAGGCATTCGGAAAGTACCCATGCGGTCGGCTAGTTTCCAAGGATTCGGCAACTGCTCATGCGGTCGGCTATTTTGAGAAAAGGAGTTTCCATTGAAACGACGGAAGCAAGAGCCGATCGGGCAACAAAATTGCGACAATTAAGGCAATGAAGATTCTGAAAGGAGTTGAGGGCCAAGAATATTGTATTTTCCTTTAATATTTCATAGTCGTGTCCTCTTAGGACATGTATTGTGTCCAGGGTATAAATATAAACCCTTGGCTATTGTAAAAAGTGTTCCCAACCACATCAATACAAACCGGCCTGATGCCATCTTCGAGTCCTTAGTCGTGTCGTCGAGTTCTTCGAGAGGAATCATCGATCCGTCGACCTCCATAAGTCCCGGCAACCTTGCTATCATGTCTAGTATCATGCGGTGGATTTAGATATGATGCAAGTAGTCTCGTATGTTAAGCTTAGTATTGTGCGGTGGATTTAAGCTTATGACGGGAAGTTTTTGCTTGTGCCTTGTATCGTGCGACGGATTGAGTCATGAGTAAAAATAGTTATCGGGCCGGTTTGTATTGAGTTATCATTAAGTTATCATGTGTTACATGTTTTATTTATTTAATTCTTGTAACACTCTTTTGCCCAATCTAGATTGATCTTTGTTCGGCCTTGTTTTCACAAGTTTGCTTGTGCTCTTGCTAATCATAATATCATGGTGGCCGGATCAAAGTTCAATCCAGATTGTTACATGTCGCGGGTTCACGCATGTCATTTACGATTAGGCTTTGATAAAACTAGGTATCGTGCGGCAGATGCAGGTTTTAGATTAGTTTAACCGTGCTTGTTTGTTTGTTCCTTCTTCATGGACCCCAATTCGGCTGGTTTGCCGATTTTGGTTATGCTTACACGAGTAATGAGTTTTTATAGATCTATTCAAATATATACACGCTTTTAGCTTGTTATAATTAGATTGTATCATGCGGTGGATTAATCTAATTATAAGAAGTGGCGTAGACTCATAGCAAGTGGTATCATGCGGTGGATTAGCTTTGCTTGAGTTTATACCTGACGGGTTTATGAAGACTAAACGTGCGGCAGATTAGTTGGATTGGCCTATGCATGTGTTATTTGAGTAGATCTATTTTGGCAAGTTACCTGTTTACAACATCTCTAATCTGTTCGAGCGTGTCTCCCTTTACACGTGTTTTCGGCAGTTAATATGCTTTACATACTCTGTTTTCATACTTGCCGAATGATTTTACAAACATGCTCTGACAGACAGCTTCTATAGCTGTGTGCCGTCGTGATTGGCTTTTAAAGCCGTACATATGGAACTGTCTGGTCTCACCCGGCACGTTCCAGAGGTATTCTCACGTTTTTATCCCTTGTTGGTTTTCAGGTCAAACCGACTGGCACGTCTCCGGAATCAACACACTCCGGGCACCCGATTGAAGCCAGCTTTTCGGCTTGCTGTGTGCTTGGCGCGAGGTGTCACGTTTTGCGTCAACACAAAGATCAATCCTCATAATTCGGCTTCAAATTTAACTCAAAACTATAGCCGAATTAGTGAAATTCTAGCAAGTCATTCGAGTGCTAAAACTCGTGATTAGGCTCTACATGTTTCTAATAATAACTATAGCTGAATCAATAAAAATTCAGCAATGGTATACATGCTAACAAGGGTGATTCGGCTTCATATGTTGCTCTTAAATCATGCCGAGTCGATGAAGATTTAGCTCATGCTAGAAACCCATATGGCTCTTCTAAATGGAAGGTTCCCACTTATCATAGACCGTACATATTATTCTATGATTACTTGGAAGCTCCTGATGGTTGGTGGGTACCTGATTTTTATGAGTTTAGTAGGGAAGATGATAAGACCGTTGTAGAACATATTAGTACTTATCTCTTGCAATTGGATTTTGTCGGTAAAGCAGACTATATGAGAGTGTGAAATTTTCATTTATCTCTCACTAGTATTGCCTTTGCATGGTTTACATCTTTGCCCGAATGTACTGTTTGGTCATGGTCTAGATTAGAGGAGTTATTCTATGAATACTTTGGAAAGACCAATGACAAAAGGTCGATTACAACTGAGTCATCGGCTAAAAGGACATTGCTAGTGGGCATGAAAGAAAGAATTAGTTCAGATGTAAGCGAAGGTTTAGCTACTAAAGTCGAACTACATAATATCCTCTTGAAAGGTCCTAAATGGCTAGAGGGGGGGGTGAATAGCCTATAAAAAATTCTACAACAACACTTAAACAAACTTGTTATACAACTAAATGGCGTAGCAAAGATAGCGCTAGCTCTACAAAAGTGCAAGCCACCTATCCACAATATGAATCACTACACAAGATAGAAAAACTAGAATAGCAACAACATATAAATAATACTTGCAAGAATGTAACAAAAATAAGTACAAGAGATAGGAGTGTGTATACCGATCCGGCAAGAGATTAATAAATGAATATCTATGAATACCACGGAGACAAGTTGACACAATAATTTTTTCTCCGAGGTTCACTTGCTTGCCGGCAAGCTACGTCCCCGTTGTAGCGATACACCCACTTGGAGGTTCACGCGCTAATAGGCATCACACGCCTAACCCTCAATAGGGTGCCGCACAACCAACACAAGATGGGGATCCACAAGCTACGAGCAATCCACTAGAGTTACCTTTGGCGCTCCGCCGGGGAAGGTACAAGAACCCCTTACAAATCACCGTGAGATGGCCACGAACAATCACCACTCATGCCTAATCTCCTCCGCTGCTCCAAGCCGTCTAGGTGGCGGCAACCACCAAGAGTAATAAGAATATCCGCAGCAACCACAATCGCCAAGTGCCACTAGATGCAAACTCACAAGCAAATGCACTTGGATCTCTCGATCTCACTTGGATTCGCACTAACAAGCAAAGAGATCGGAGGGAGGGATTAGATCTTGCTCAAGGGGATGTTCAAGAAGTCAGAGAGTCAAGAAGAAGTCCCCAAAGGCGGCCACGAACAATATATAGGGAAGGGGTGGCGGCGGCCCGAACCCTACCTTTCTGCGCTTGGTCGGTAGTACCGACCCCTCCTGGGCGGTACCACCGACAGAGTCAAACTAGCCGTTTTCCCATATCCCGCTGATTTCGGCAAACCACCGACCCCTGGTCGGTTCCTCCGAGGTCGGTAGTACCGATGTGATGGCGGTACTACCGCCAGGCCAAAAAGCGCCGCGACCAGAGAGCTCTGCGAAAAAACCAGTCACTACCGCCTTGCGTCGGTACCACCGTGGGCGGTAGTACCGAGGTAATGGCGGTACTACCGGCAAGCCATTTTCAAAAACAACAGAGAGCCTCGCGAAAAACCAGCCACTACCGACCTTGCGTCGGTACCACCGTGGGCGGTAGTACCGAGGTAATGGCGGTACTACCGGCAAGCCATTTTCGAAAACACCAGAGAGCTCAGCAAAAACTCGCCAACCACCGACCTTGGTCGGTAGTACCGGGCGCGGTACTACCGAGGTAATGGCGGTACCACCGCTAGGCCAAAAACGCCCCATCACAGAGAGGTCTGCACGCTGCCTCCTTGGGCGGTACCACCGACCCCTCCTGGTCGGTACCACCGGCTTCACACAGAAAAACCCATTTTCATCTCTGAGTTGATCCAAAACTATTTCAACAACTTCTCCTTTGCAAATGTGCTAACACCACCAAGTGTTTATCATCTTGTGCAAGTGTGTTAGCATTTTCACAATCATTTTCAAAGGATTCGAGTTAGCACACTAGGTCCTAATGCATATGCATGTATGAATTCACCTAGTGGCACTTGATAACCGCGATCACTGAGATATTCCCCTCTTAATAGTACGGCTATCTATCCTAAACGCACTCACACCCTCTATGGTGTCTTGAGTGCCAAAACAAAATTCCTATTTATACCTTTGCCTTGATCTCCATAGGATTTTGCTTTTCTCTTCTTCGTCTTCCAAATGTGAGGCACTTGATCTATCTTTTGGCCATCACCACCAATATCTTGATCGTCATTTAGCTCCCACATATGGTGTGTACCAACCTAGCTCATAAGCACTTCATGACATGGTTAGTACACTAGGTGACATCAATTACCCAAAACCAAACAAGGACTTTCAATCTCCCCCTTTTTGGTAATTGATGACAACCTTTTACAAAGATATATATTTGAAAATTTGAATCACCTCTACTAGTATTAGCTCCCCCTACATATGTGCTATAGTGTTTGGTTCAAGTTCGGCACATATGCATAGATATGAAATGTGGGAGAGTAATACTATCAAATGATGCTAAGGTGTAAAGAATGGACCTTTGAAGCGTGATACCAATCGGAGTTGCCAATTTTCATCATCCTTAGCACCATGGTTAGCTAGACTTAAAAACAAACACTAGATACCTCATGAGATCAACATTATATGAAAGGATCTAGTATCACTTGTAAAAGCAACTTACATCTAGCTACCACTTATGCATGCTAGTGCACAAATCATCATTCAAAATTTATTTCTAGCATACATCACACAAGCATGTGTATTGAATTTAAACTTTTGCAATGCAATCACTCATATGAATATGCACATTCAAATGCAACAATAAGTTCATGAGCTTGCTCCCCCTACTTGTGTGCTCAACTTTTAATTGATCCTCCCTTTGTTATATATATCTATCCTCCCTTTGTTATATATATCTATCTTAACCATTTCTCCCCCTTTGTCATTAAGTACCATAAAAGGCACACCAATTTTAGTAGGAGTTAAGTTAAACAAAAAGGTGATCAAGTTTGGTTCAACCTAGCAAACAAACATAAGATATTTAACACGGTTTGCTCTAGAGTAAGCTTCTTCACACATCTTTCAATGGTTATCTTACTCACGTCGGTTAAACCCTTGAATGCTTGTTTCCAAGATCAAACACTAGGTTCACAAGCCCATAAACATGTCATATGCTACCACTAGATCATATCAAACATAGAAGCAATAGTGGTACCATATGTACATCCAAAGTATTTTATTTTCATGAATGAGCCTATAAGATGCAAGGAATGACTAAATGCACTAAACATATCCTTAGCAAGAATGAATGTCATGCCACACAATTTTACCTTTGCCTTGTTGAAGGAGAGGCATGTCATATAACGGAGGGTGCATCAACTCATATTTGAGAAATCAAGTATATTCAATTCATTCCTTAGCTTGCAAAATCTCTTTTCATCAAGTGGCTTGGTGAATATATCGGCAAGTTGATCATCGGTACCAACACTCTCAATTGAAATATCACCCTTTTGTTGATGGTCTCTTATGAAGTGATGGCGAATGTCAATGTGCTTTGTTCTTGAATGTTGTACTGGATTGTTGGTGAGCTTCACTGCACTCTCATTGTCACATAGCAATGGTACTTGTTTGAATTTAATTCCAAAGTCATCCAAAGTTGCTTTCATCCAAAGTAATTGAGCACAACAACTTCCTGCGGATATGTATTCTGCTTCGGCGGTTGAAAGTGCAACACTGTTTTGCTTCTTCGATGACCATGATACAAGTGATCTTCCAAGTAATTGACATGTGCCCGATGTGCTTTTTCTATCCACTTTGCATCCTGCATAGTCGGAGTCCGAATATCCAATCAACTCAAAGTTTGACCCCTTGGGATACCACAATCCAACATTTGGTGTATGCTTCAAATATCTCAATATTCTTTTAGTTGCCTTCAGGTGACCCTCTCTTGGTGAAGCTTGAAATCTTGCACACATGCATACACTAAACATCACATCCGGCCTAGAAGCGGTCACATAAAGTAAGCTTCCAATCATAGACCGATACAACTTTTGATCCACCATGTTGCCACTAGCATCACTATCCAAATGTCCATTTGTTCCCATAGGTGTGCTAATAGCTTTTGCATCATCTAGACCAAACTTCTTAAGCATATCTTTGATGTACTTGCCTTGACTCACAAAAGTACCTTTCTTCATTTGCTTGACTTGAAGACCAAGGAAGTAACTAAGCTCTCCAATCATAGACATCTCAAACTCATTTGCCATCATATTCCCAAACTCTTCACAAAACTCTTGGTTGGTTGACCCAAAAATAATATCATCAACATATATTTGCAACACAAACAAGTCTTTGCCAATCTTCTTGGTGAAGAGAGTAGTATCAACCTTGCCCATCTTGAATCCTTTAGAGAGTAGGAAATCTCTCAACCGCTCGTACCATGCTCTTGGTGCTTGCTTCAAACCATACAACGCCTTCTTGAGCTTGTAAACATGGTTGGGCTTCTTGTCATCTTCAAAACCGGGAGGTTGTTCTACAAATACTAACTCATTGATATATCCATTGAGAAATGCACTTTTAACATCCATTTGATATAACTTGATATTATGAGCACATGCATAAGCCAATAGAATTCTAATTGCTTCCATTCTTGCAACCGGTGCATATGTTTCTCCAAAATCAAGACCTTCAACTTGAGTGTAGCCTTGAGCTACCAATCTTGCTTTGTTTCTTACTACTATCCCATCTTGATCTTGCTTATTTCGAAATACCCATTTTGTTCCAATTACATTGTAGTTCTTTGGTCTCTCAACAAGTTCCCAAACTTGGTTGCGGGTGAAGTTGTTTAGCTCTTCATGCATAGCGTTTACCCAATCAACATCCATCAATGCATCTTCTATCTTGGTTGGCTCAAATGATGACACAAAAGAAAAATGCTCACAAAAAGATGCCAATCTCGATCTTGTTTGCACACCACTTCTAATATCCCCAACAATTTGATCTATGGGATGATCTCTTGCAATATTGGTTGGTTGGAGGATTTGCACTTGATTGCTTGGTTGAGATGAACTAGCTTGTTGATCTTCACTAGCACTTGATTGATCATGAGAACCACTAGCTTGATTTGCATCAACTTGCACATTTGAGGAGAACATCTGGTCATCTTCATTATCATCCACTTGTCTTGGCCTAATATCACCAATATCCATATTCTTCATTGCATTTGACAATTGAGTGCCTCTCACATCATTAAGATTTTCATTTCCTTCTTGAGAGCCCTTAGTTTCATCAAATTCAACATCATGCACTTCTTCAATAATACCACTAGCCAAGTTCCAAACTCTATATGCTTTGCTTGTTGTTGAATATCCAAGTAAGAATCCTTCGTCACATTTCTTCTCAAATTTGCTCAATCTTGCACCTTTCTTCAATATATAACATTTGCATCCAAAAACTCTAAAGTATGCGATATTTGGCTTTCTTCCATTTAATAGCTCATATGGTGTCTTCTCTAGCATGCCATGGCAATAGAGACGGTTGCTACAACAGCAAGCCGTATTGATAGCTTCGGCCCAAAAAGAATGACTGACATTGTATTCACTGAGCATAGACCTTGCCATATCAATCAAAGTTCTGTTCTTCCTTTCAACAATCCCATTTGATTGAGGAGTATACTTGGGTGAGAATTGATGTCTGATGCCAAAGTCATCACACAACTCATCAATTCTTGTATTCTTAAATTCACTCCCATTGTCACTTCTAACTTTCTTGATTGTTGTTTCAAACTCATTCTGACATCTCTTGACAAAAGTTTTGAAGATCTCAAAAGTTTCACTTTTATCACTAAGAAAGAAGACCCATGTGTATCTAGTGTAATCATCCACTATCACAAAGCCATATTTACTTCCACCGATGCTAGTGTATGTTGTTGGTCCAAATAAATCCATGTGCAATAACTCAAATGCTTTACTGGTACTCATCATGCTTTTCTTAGGATGGGTGTTACCAACTTGTTTTCCAGCTTGACAAGAGCTACAAAGTTTATCCTTCTCAAATGTGACATCTTTCAAGCCTCTAACTAAATCATGTTTCACTATTTTGTTCAACTGTTTCATTCCAACATGACCAAGCCTTCTATGCCATAACCAACCCAAACTGGACTTAGTGAATAAGCATGTTGACAATTGTGTTCCACTAGCATTGAAATCAACCAAATAAAGGTTCTCATATCTAAATCCTTTAAATATCAAATTTGAGCCATCTACACTTATGATTTCTACATCATCAACTCCAAAAATGCATTTGAAACCAAGATCACACAACTGAGCAACTGACAGTAGATTGAAGTTCAAGCTCTCAACTAGCAACACATTTGAAATGCTCATGTCATTGGATATTGCAATCTTACCAAGCCCTTTAACCTTGCCTTTTCCATTGTCACCAAATGTGATAGAGTCAAAACCATGATTGCCACTTGAATTGATTGAATCGAACATTCTTGAATCTCCTGTCATATGTTGAGTGCACCCACTATCAAGCACCCAATGCCTTCCTCCGGCTTTATAGTTGACCTACAAGAACAAATCAATTCTTTTTAGGTACCCAAACCTTTTTGGGTCCTCCAAGATTAGTGACCAAACTCTTTGGTACCCAAATGGCTTTCTTCTTTGAGCCCACAATTGGTGTACCAATGAATTTAGCTTTAATGCCATTAACACCCTTGGTAAGCAAATAACAAGAATCAAATTTAATAGAGGATACATTAGAGTTCTTGTTCTTGTTCTTGCAATATTGCTCTACATGCCCACTTTGCTTGCATCTAGTGCAAAACCGACCATTGCTCTTCACAAATCTAGTCTTGTGAGTAGCAAAGGCCGCCTTGCCATTCTTGGGGGTATAGCCCAATCCCTCTTTGTTGAGAGAAAAACGTTGGCTACCCAAGCACTTTAGCAAGCGGGCCTCACCACCATAGGCTTTACCTAAGGCGTGAGTGAGCTCATTTACCTCCTTCTTCAATGTCTCATTTTCAACCATGAGTGAGGCATCACAAGTGAAGCCATCATCCATAGATGAAGTAGTAGTGGTAGATGATGAGCTACATGAAGGGTTAGTAGCAGCAACAATAATAGGCTTATAGAAAGATTCATCAATTATATCACAAGCTATGCCTATGTCACATGTTTTAACCACTTTTTCAGTTTTAGCTTGATCAACAAGTGAGGAGTGAGCTTCCTTAAGCTTAGTGTGAGCATTGCCAAGCTCCTCATGGGCTTCCACTAGCCTCTCATGAGTAGCATTGAGCTCCTCAAGGGATTGCTCAAGAGCTTTTAGTCTCTTTTGCAATTCTTTGCACTCCTTTCTCTTTTTATCAAAATGTTCTCTAGCATCATCAAGCATTTCAATTAATTCATCTTTAGTGGGTTCATCATCATCACTATCATCACTATCACTCTCATCATCATCAGATAGTACCTTTGTGGCCTTAGCCATGAAGCATGATGGAGTATCGAAGATTGAAGGCTTGTTGTTGATAGCAATACTTGCAAGTGCCTTCTTCTTGCTTGTCTTGTGATCTTCATTATCACTATCTTCATCACTATCACTTGTGGAAGCATCACTATCCCAAGTGACCATGTATGATTGCCCCTTCTTCTTCTTCGTGTAACTCTTCTTTTCTTTCTTCTCCCTCTTCTTGTCCTTCTTGTTGTCATTGTCATCATTTTCACTGTTGTATGGACATTGAGCAATGAGATGGTCCTTGCTACCGCACTTGAAGCACCTTCTTGGTTCATCCTTATTCTTGTATGATGTCTTCTTCCTTCTTGCTCGGTAGCCCTTCTTCTTCATGAATTTGCCAAATCTTTTAACAAATAAGGCCATCTCTTCATCTTCATCGTCACTAGCATTTGAGCAATCATCTTCACTTGATTCTTCCTTCTTTGCTTTTCCCTTGCTCTTGATCTTGGATGATGATGTTGTGGCTTTGAATGCCACACTTTTCTTCTTTTCATCCTTCTTCTCTTCTTCTTCATTTTCTTCTCTATATGTGTCATCGGTCATCACATCTCCAAGTACTTGGTTTGGTGTCATTGTGTCCAAACCACTTCTTACTAGCAAAGTAACCAACATACCAAACCTCTTTGGGAGGCATCTCAAGAACTTGTGTGAGAAGTCCTTGTCCTTCACTTCTTCCCCAAGTGCCTTTAGATCATTGACTAGCACTTGTAGCCTATTGAACATCTCCGGCACACTTTCATCTTCCTTCATCTTGAAGCTTGCAAACTTCTCCTTGAGAATATAAGCCTTTGCTCCCTTGACTGCTTGAGTGCCCTCATATGACTCTTCTAGTTTCTTCCATGCCTCATTAGCCAGTTCCATGCCCTTGATTTGCTCAAACACATTTGCATCAATAGCATCATGAATAGCACTGAGAGCAATATCATTGTTTTGCATCTTCTCTTCTTCGGCATTGGTGAGATGCTCTGGATCGACTATCTCAATCTTTGTTTCTACCACACTCCAAATTTTTCTATTGATTGACTTGATGTGAGTAGTCATCTTTGCCTTCCAATAACTGTAATTTGTGCCATCAAATTGGGGTGGCCTTTTAGTGTTGTTGATATGAGCCATCTTGACACCGAAGGTTGTTAAGCCTTGAATAAACGGTGACCTTGCTCCGATACCACTTGAAAGGTCCTAAATGGCTAGAGGGGGGGGGGTGAATAGCCTATAAAAAATTCTACAACAACACTTAAACAAACTTGTTATACAACTAAATGGCGTAGCAAAGATAGCGCTAGCTCTACAAAAGTGCAAGCCACCTATCCACAATATGAATCACTACACAAGATAGAAAAACTAGAATAGCAACAACATATAAATAATACTTGCAAGAATGTAACAAAAATAAGTACAAGAGATAGGAGTGTGTATACCGATCCGGCAAGAGATTAATAAATGAATATCTATGAATACCACGGAGACAAGTTGACACAATAATTTTTTCTCCGAGGTTCACTTGCTTGCCGGCAAGCTACGTCCCCGTTGTAGCGATACACCCACTTGGAGGTTCACGCGCTAATAGGCATCACACGCCTAACCCTCAATAGGGTGCCGCACAACCAACACAAGATGGGGATCCACAAGCTACGAGCAATCCACTAGAGTTACCTTTGGCGCTCCGCCGGGGAAGGTACAAGAACCCCTTACAAATCACCGTGAGATGGCCACGAACAATCACCACTCGTGCCTAATCTCCTCCGCTGCTCCAAGCCGTCTAGGTGGCGGCAACCACCAAGAGTAATAAGAATATCCGCAGCAACCACAATCGCCAAGTGCCACTAGATGCAAACTCACAAGCAAATGCACTTGGATCTCTCGATCTCACTTGGATTCGCACTAACAAGCAAAGAGATCGGAGGGAGGGATTAGATCTTGCTCAAGGGGATGTTCAAGAAGTCAGAGAGTCAAGAAGAAGTCCCCAAAGGCGGCCACGAACAATATATAGGGAAGGGGTGGCGGCGGCCCGAACCCTACCTTTCTGCGCTTGGTCGGTAGTACCGACCCCTCCTGGGCGGTACCACCGACAGAGTCAAACTAGCCGTTTTCCCATATCCCGCTGATTTCGGCAAACCACCGACCCCTGGTCGGTTCCTCCGAGGTCGGTAGTACCGATGTGATGGCGGTACTACCGCCAGGCCAAAAAGCGCCGCGACCAGAGAGCTCTGCGAAAAAACCAGTCACTACCGCCTTGCGTCGGTACCACCGTGGGCGGTAGTACCGAGGTAATGGCGGTACTACCGGCAAGCCATTTTCAAAAACAACAGAGAGCCTCGCGAAAAACCAGCCACTACCGACCTTGCGTCGGTACCACCGTGGGCGGTAGTACCGAGGTAATGGCGGTACTACCGGCAAGCCATTTTCGAAAACACCAGAGAGCTCAGCAAAAACTCGCCAACCACCGACCTTGGTCGGTAGTACCGGGCGCGGTACTACCGAGGTAATGGCGGTACCACCGCTAGGCCAAAAACGCCCCATCACAGAGAGGTCTGCACGCTGCCTCCTTGGGCGGTACCACCGACCCCTCCTGGTCGGTACCACCGGCTTCACACAGAAAAACCCATTTTCATCTCTGAGTTGATCCAAAACTATTTCAACAACTTCTCCTTTGCAAATGTGCTAACACCACCAAGTGTTTATCATCTTGTGCAAGTGTGTTAGCATTTTCACAATCATTTTCAAAGGATTCGAGTTAGCACACTAGGTCCTAATGCATATGCATGTATGAATTCACCTAGTGGCACTTGATAACCGCGATCACTGAGATATTCCCCTCTTAATAGTACGGCTATCTATCCTAAACGCACTCACACCCTCTATGGTGTCTTGAGTGCCAAAACAAAATTCCTATTTATACCTTTGCCTTGATCTCCATAGGATTTTGCTTTTCTCTTCTTCGTCTTCCAAATGTGAGGCACTTGATCTATCTTTTGGCCATCACCACCAATATCTTGATCGTCATTTAGCTCCCACATATGGTGTGTACCAACCTAGCTCATAAGCACTTCATGACATGGTTAGTACACTAGGTGACATCAATTACCCAAAACCAAACAAGGACTTTCACCTTTCTGAATCAAACATAACTAAAAAAGCAAGTCTTGCTGCATAAAAGCATGAAAAACGCCAGAAAACAGCTAGACTTGATTTTTTAGGAGCTAAAGGGGTTATACGCTTATCCAGTGATTACCGTATCATTGATGGAGGTCAAATCCCTAAAAGCGAGAAAGAAGGACTGCTTGCCTGCTCAAAATCAGCTAAGCTGACTTCAGAGTCGGTTGAGCCGATTGTCGCCTGCCTTGAGTCGATTAAGTCGCGTGCACCTGTTGGTGCTCCACCAGCTAGGGCCCAAGTCAGCCTAGCCGGTTCAAGTCAGCTAAGTCGACTTTCTTTGCTCCAACAGCTACCAAAGTGCTTTCGGGTGTTTCAACTCCTCTTGTTGATCGTTTTTTAGAGATGAACAACAACAACACTCAAATCAAGGACATATGCTTCTCTGACATGATCAACAAGGTACAAGATACAAACATCTTTCTTAAATTCCAATCTCGTCATACTATTTTATTTTCTGCGTCTATTAGAGATATCCTTTCTAGTAATTGTAAAAGAACGATTGAGAATGATATTTCATTTGGTGATGGTAATAAAAATTCAGATTCTATCGGCCAACACATTGTGCCATATGGCAAGGCCAATAGAGGTAGTTTATCAAAGATAAAGCCTCTCGAAAGCAATTACAAAGGTGTGGCCGAATGGATTGATATTAAATTTGATCCCTTCGTTTGCCTAGTTTTAAAGCCAACTCCACAAAAGAGTCGGGTGAAGAAATCAAAGTACACATTTGACTTTACTTTTTGTGATCATGTCTTTGATATCTTGCTAAAGAATAATTTTTTTAGAATCATTGATCACAATGTTTTGCCATCTATTCAAAACTTAGAACAGCTTACATAATACAAGTGGCATAACGTGACAGAATCGACCAATTTATAAGAGCACAAGTGCGAAAACCTCCGCCGAAGCAGCTGAATTAGCACACTTGAGCTCATATAAACCCGGTAGTCCAGAAATCTCGAAGGATTTCAAACATTTCCAACATCTCAACCAAGATCGCATGATCAAGCAAATACAAATCATGTCCACGGAGCTTTGCAGCGGAAATAATATTACAATAGAGTTTACAAATAATAATACAAGTTGCGTTCCACTTAATTTAGAAGAACAACATAGCTTTGAAAAGAATACTATAACATAAGTTGAAATACTTTGCTAGCTTGAGTGACATCCTCCAGCAACAGCACAAGAGAAGAAGTATAGAACTGCCGAGCCCACCGGCACTGGCAATCACCTTTCGGCAGGCCTAACCTTCACCTGCAACAAGGTGGGATAAACCCTGAGTACTCGAATATGACACCAAGGAGTATGCAAGGCTGTATCTGGGGTTGGTCATACTTACCCTTTTGCATAAAAGCATTTTATTATTAAATAATCATCATTAGAGTATTAGCAGTCAATTTTATGTAATCAACCTGATTAACTAGATTTGCACCTGATCTAGAGCAATCACTTGGCTACTTAATCAAGCAAGAGTGACTATTTCATCAATAGCCTTTCAAATTCAACATTATAACCATCTTTAGGTCCCTAAGTTACTACGGTAACACATGCCCACACTACGCCACCAACTAGCCTTTGGCCACGGATGCTTTGCAACGGAAACTTGATGTGTTGTTGTACTCCCCACGACCCCACCCCCGGCCCGAGCAAATCACGTAACCGGCCATCCATAAACGAGGGCGTGGGGCATGACTGCTTTCTCGTATTCGTCAGTTGAGTTAATTTAGGATCTAAACTAGGCGTTCTTCTCAATCTCAATCTCGTAGTGATCCAGTACTAGTTCGGCACTTCGTATCCTGCCGCACACCGCACATGAGGGTTCTTTATTCAACCTTACTCTTCCCCCTCTTGGATGTGCTCCCATGGCTAGATCGTTGATATTGACCTTGGCTGCAGGTTCATCATACCTCGACGGATGTGAGGATATCGATGGACATGGATTCGTGCTGGAAGCTGGCTTCGGGTATGATATCCTCCATCTAGCCAAGTAGCCAATGTCTCCCCTTCTGCCCAAGACAGCCCTCTGTTCCGCCGATTGGTCCTGGTCCAAATTAATTTAATTACATGTTCCAGCAGATCATCAGAAGAGGAAGCACTGGTAGAAGTGACGAGAGATATCAGAGTAGTGCGGATACATGGGTGTATGCCGAGTCTCTGTGTGATGAGTGATTGTCAACGGAGATGATGCGCATGTTCTTTGGCTTGTGTTGTGCAGGTGTCGAGCACGGAGACAGTGATCGATGGCGGGTGAAGGTCAAGTTGCGACGTGCCGTGCCGACGGACCGGGCGCGATGAAGGATGGGCGTGCCGTGCGGCGGACGTGCCATGCCGATGTATCGGACGGTGAAGGGCGGACGTGGACTTGGACTGATGGACTGGAGGCCGGAGGATCAGCTGTGGTGGCTGGCAGCCTGCGACAGCGACAAGCGGAGAAGTGCGATCATGTCGGTGGAAGGGGTGCACAGGCGGTGCATCCCCTCTACGACGCCGGTTTGTTGGTAGAGCCCGGGAAAAACCAACGGTGGACGGTTTCCAGGTTTGGGCCTCAAAAAGTAGGAAATAGACTTAGGCTAGGTTAGTATAAGTAGTCTAGGGGAGACACCCTCCTCCCTATCTCAATTCCAATCGCAGTTAGAGCTTTCATTTGCTAGGGTTTCCACTCTCCCATCCCCTGCTTTAGCTAGTTGAGATCCGCAGAGAGACTCCACTCTGTGTACTGTTGATTCGAGGAAGTGAGGCCGTATCCTCACCTTGGAGCACTGATCGATGGCTTGATTTGCGTCCTTGATTCGAGTTCGTGGCTGTGATTTCCGTTTTACTTGTGTTCTTCGCGGAATCCTTTTGCTCCACGATTTTCCTGTCGCTTGATCTCTTTGCTCGGTTCATCTTTTGCAATTCCGTTTGAACCAAGTTTTTCTAGATCGTGAGGCACTTCTTTCCACCGAAGGAATCATCCTCTAACCTCACGGTCTAGGAGATCGATCGATTTTTCGTTTCGGGTCACTTTTTCTCCCTTCTCCCGAATTTCTTCGATTCACCGATTTGGAGATAGGTTCGAGCCATGATCTCTTAGAGATAGCTCACTATACTCCTTGTGACTCCACTCACCAAGTTTGATCCCTAGAGGATTCGTTTGGGTGAGTTTGAGTCGAATCGGTGGAAGAACAGAGGGCTGTCGGGGTGACCGGACGCTAGGTCACGGGGTGACCGGACGCTCAGCGTGTGAGTCCGGTCGTTGAATGTTCTCGCTGTGTTCGGTTTTTATACTGACCGGACGCACTCTGACCGGACGCTCTGTACAAACGACCGGACGCTCCCTTCAGTGAGTCCGGTCAGAAACAGAGAGGTTCCAGAAACGTTTTTCTGTGACCGGACGCGTCCGGTGCCTGGTGACCGGACGCTCTGGTGAGTCCGATCGTTTCCGGTGTTTTGTTTTGCTTGACCGGACGCTGGGTGTTGGAACTGACCGGACTTGCCAGAGTTACTGTTCCCGTTGCTTTGTCTCTTGTGACCGGACGCTCAGTGAACGACCGGACGCTTGAGCTCCGTGCGTCCGGTCACGAACAGAGAGCTCCCAGAGCTGATTTCTGACGACCGGACGCGTCCGGTCCCTGCTGACCGGACGCTGGCCAGAGTCCGGTCGATCCAGTTTCGCGCGTTTTCGTTCGCGGCTCGTTCGTTCTTGATCGGATTTGAGTTCCGTCTTTTGCGTTGGCTTTCTAGGGTTGTCTAGTGTCCCGCTGTGCTTCTAGGAGGCATCCACCCTACATCTAGGGTCGTGGACATTAGCAAGCTCTAGGGTTCGCTCTTGGGGTTGATTTTGGGACAGTGGCATCTAGTTTCCGAAAGGAAATTTTGAAGCTCCCATTCACCCCCCCTCTGGTCGCTTTCGGGTAGCTTCTCGGTCCTTCAATTGGTATCGGAGTGGGTTAAGGATCTTCCACCTTAGCCGGTTCCAGATCCACCGAAGGCGACATGGATCGCGGCGTGGGCAAACCGCCGTTTTTCGATGGGACGAACTATGCGTATTGGAAGATACGTATGTCGGCCTATTTGCAGAGCTTGGGCGCTTCGATCTGGGATATTTGCAACTCCCCTGATTACGTGGTCTTGGCTGCTCGTGTGACTCAACAGCAGGTCGATGAGCACGATGCCAATAGCCGAGCCCGTAATGCTCTTTTCTCTTGTTTGAGCATGGGTGAGTTTGATCGTGTTTCTCACCTCGCTACGGCTCGGGAGATCTGGGACACTCTCATGCGTTTTCATGAGGGCACCTCTCAAGTCAAAACCCGACTCTACGAGTCGTTCAAGCGAGAGTATGAGAACTTTAGACATCAACCTGGCGAGAGCATAGAAAGTTTATTCGCTCGCTTTCAGGTGATTGTCAACAGGATGAGGGCTAACAGAGAGCAGTTGCCATTTGACGATCATGAGCGTGCTTTGAAGCTTTTGCACACTCTTGACCGTTCGGTATGGGACTCCAAGGTTCAGGCAATCATCGAATCGCCGAACTATGAGACCCTCACCTGCGACGAGCTCTTCAGTAAGCTCAAGTCCAGTGAGATTGATGCTATGGCGAGGGCTTCTTTTGAAAATCCTTCTCGCCCGTCCATGGCTTTGGTTTCCGGCTCTTCCTCTAACCCCTCAGCTGGCTTTGCGCTTTCTTCTCTCTTTTCTGTGACAGAGGACCAGCTGGAGTCTTTGGGAGACGATGAGTTGGCTTTGCTTGCCAACCGGTTCTCGCGGTTCCACAACAACCGCATGAACCGCCGTCGAGGAGGAGGACGCACGGGATGCTACGAGTGCGGCGACCCCGACCACTTCATCGCCAACTGTCCCAAGAAGAACAAGCACTTGGGCAAGGGCGAACATGGGCGCAAGCGCGACTCCAAGTACAAGGAGAAGCACGTCCCCCCAAGGCACAAGAAACGGGGCGGCTTCGACAAAGAGTACATCAAGAAGAAGTACTTGGAGAAGCAGCAAGCTGAGCAGCGCGCGTTCTTCGCCACGCTCAGCGACGTCGACGGCTCGGATGACGACTCCGCCAGCTCGAGCGATGACGAGTCCGAGAAGAAGAAGAGGATCGAGGACAAGCTGAACGGCCTCTGCTTCTTCGCCGACGACGACGGCTTCTGCACCATGGCGCTCGGAGATGAGGTCGACGGCGAGCCGGAGCGTACCTCTCGGAACGACGACGACGACGACACCTCCCAGGTATCTCTCACCTACGACGAGCTCTCCTCCGAGGTTGAGAAGTTGACTGCTGCCCTCCTTAGCCAAGATAAGTTGCTTAGGCGTGCCGCTAGAGAGCGCAAGGAGTTTAGGCAGAAGTGGGAGGACACGGTGAAGGAGCTTGAGTTCGCTCGGTCCACCGTGGTAGTGTCGGAGGAGACGGAGTGCGAGTCGTGCACCGCGCACATGACTGACCTTCTCACTCTGAGAGGTAAGTATGCTGCGTTGGTTGGAGAGGTGGATGAGCTCCGTGCTAGGCCGCAGCTGTTGGGTGCGTGCAAGACTTGTCCTGTCTTGCAATCTGAGTTGGCAGAGAAGAATGCCAAGCTTGAGTCTTTAGAGAAGGCCAGCTCAGATAGCACTTGTGTCTCGAGGTGTGCTTTGTGTGAGGGGCTGGAGATGGAGATTGCAAATGTGAAGCATGGCAAGATGCAAACCGAGGAAGAAAACACATACCTTCGGTCCATCTTGACATGGGTCTCCAGTAGTGAGCCGCAGCTCGGGATGATGATCTCCCAATTCAAGCGAGCTGTTGGTACCCCTGGTGTAGGTTTTGCTCAGAGTGTTGATCTCTCAGTTTTTGGGAAGATTGGAGAGTCTAGTGGTCTGAACCCATGTGAGAAGCCCAATTCCACCACTACTCCCAAACTTGCCAAGCTTCCACTCAAAGAGCCTGCCAAGCCTATCACCGAAGATGGTGTGGTTGAGGAACCTCCGAGAGCTCCTCCCAAGAACCCAGTTTGGGCACCCAAGCCAAACCACCTCAAGAACAAGCTTGATGCCATGCCACCCATTCGTGAGGAGTTGCCACAGAAGGGCAAAGGCAAAGTGAGCCACACCCACAGCCCTGGTCACCAACAACCCCCTGTGCGTGCGGTGAGGTACCAGTGTGATTTTTGTGGGAGAGATGGTCACTTGAGCGAGTTCTGCTTTAGGCGCAAGAGAGAGGCGCGCAGGGCTCGGGAGATGGAGAACCCGGACATGTACCATCCAGCTCATGGTGGACATGTACCGAAGGCCCAGGGGAGAGCTGCTAGGTCCGGACGTCAGGGTCCCAGGCCTAGGCAGGAGATGAGAGCCCCGAGGAGGGAGACTAGGCCTAGAGGTCCAGCACCTCAGTTTGTTAGGCCTAGGCAGGAGAGAGCTCCGAGGAGAGACGCTAGAGCAGTTGAGCCCCAGGCTCCTAGGCGTAGACCTCGTAGAGAGCGTGCCCGACGGGGTCCTGCTTTTGCAGGTAACGGACCCCGTGGCGGAGGCTTAGTTGAGCGCTTTCCCCCACCGCAGTTTGAGTACCGCGGTGAGCGCTTCTTCCCCAGCGGACCACGTTTTCCTCAGCGTGGTGATCGCTTCCCTCGTAGACATGCTAGGAATGGTTTTTACACTAACCCTTCTTTTGAGCAGCCGGCCCAACACTGGTTTTCCCCTTATTTCACTAACCCCAGTGTTGGACCGTATGCTCACCCTATGTCTTTCTATTGATGTAGGTAAGACGGTTGGAGGACGTTTGGTTGGTGGATTCCGGTTGTTCGAGGCACATGACCGGAAACACCAAGTGGTTCTCCAGCCTTAGCCCGGTCGCTGGAATGGAGTACATAACCTTCGGCGACAATAGTAAAGGTAAGGTGTTGTCTCGTGGAACTGTGCGGGTTAATGAGCACTTTGTGTTGCGCGATGTTGCTCTTGTTTCTAACCTGCATTTTAACTTGCTTTCTGTTTCGCAACTTTTTGATGACGACTATGAGATTCGTTTCAAACCGAACCTTAGTCGCATCTTAGATCCTCAGGGCGATCTTGTATGTCTGATTTCGCCCTTTGGGAAAGTCTTTTGCGCGAATTTCTCGGAGTCGTTTGGTTCTTCTCGCTGTCTTTTGGCTAGTCCTTCTTCTTCCGATCTTTGGAAGTGGCATAGGAGGCTCGGTCACTTAAGCTTCGACTTGCTTGCAAGACTTAGCTCACTTGGCCTAATCCGAGGATTGCCGAAGCTTTCGATGGAGAAGGATCTAGTTTGCCATTCTTGCAGACATGGGAAGATGGTTGCCGCTCCCCACCATCCAGTGACTAAGGTCATGACCTCGCACCCCGGAGAGCTTTTACACATGGACCTTGTTGGTCCGGCTCGGGTGAGCTCGGTTGGTGGCAAGTGGTATGTTTTGGTTGTTGTTGACGACTTTTCGAGATATTCGTGGGTCTTCTTTTTGACTGAGAAGACTGAGACTTTCTCCTTCGCTCGCAATCTGATCTTGCGTCTTCAGAACGAGTTCCCTTTGAACTCGATGCGAGCTATTAGAAGTGATAATGGTTCCGAATTCAAAAATTCGGATTTTGAGAAGTTTTGTAACCGCCTTGGCTTGGAGCATCAGTTTTCTTCCCCCTACACACCGCCCCAAAATGGTGTTGTAGAGAGGAAGAATCGGACCCTTGTTGAGATGGCCAGGACGATGCTTGATGAGCATAGGACTCCTAGGCGCTATTGGGCCGAAGCTATGAACACTGCATGCTATATTTCCAATCGCATTTTTCTGAGAGCTTTCTTGAAAAAGACTTCTTATGAGTTGCGTTTTGGCAAACTGCCCAAGGTGAGTTATTTTCGAGTTTTTGGTTGCCATTGTTTTATACTCAAAAAGGGCAACTTGGACAAATTTGAATCTCGTTCTTCTGACGGTGTGTTTTTGGGTTATGGCACTCACACTCGAGCTTATCGTGTACTTAACCTTGACACTAACCGAGTCATGGAGACATCAGATGTCACCTTCGACGAGACTCTTGTTTGTCCTTCTTCTCGTTTTGAGCGTGCAGGTGATCATGAGGTTGGAGAGCCTCTTTTTGATGACGAGGACGAGGGTGCTGAAGGTATAGATGAACCAGCACCCCCTCGACCTGCCGTGCCGCAAGGAGCGGCCTCGACGACGACTCACGGCCCCGACACTTCTTCTTCCTGGGGGCCGTGGGATCCACCTCGCGCGGTACCTTTTGTACCCGGGGTGGAACCAGCTGCTGTTGAGGGGGAGGTCACTTCTTCCCGTGAGGCGCCACGACACATCCAGCGCCAGCACCCTCCTCAGCAGATGATCGGCGACATCAACGAGCGAGTTACTCGCTCCAGGTCACAGCACATCTCGCACTTTGCTCATTCTACTTTTGTTGCGTCTTTTGAGCCCCGAGATGTTGGACACGCATTGACGGATCCGGACTGGGTCAATGCCATGCATGAGGAGCTAGAGAACTTTGAGCGAAATCGGGTTTGGGTTCTAGTGCCACCACCTCCTGACTGTAAACCTATTGGGACAAAATGGGTTTTTAAAAACAAGCAAGGAGAGGAGGGCCACATTGTGAGAAACAAGGCCCGGCTTGTAGCGAAGGGTTATAGTCAGAAGGAGGGGATAGATTATGAGGAGACCTTCGCTCCTGTAGCTCGTTTGGAGGCTATTAGGATACTCTTGGCTTATGCTGCATCCATGGGTTTCAAACTTTTTCAAATGGATGTCAAGAGTGCCTTCTTAAACGGCTACATTGAGGAGGAGGTCTATGTCCAGCAACCCCCCGGTTTTGAAAATCCCAAGTTTCCAAACCATGTTTTTAAACTTCACAAAGCTTTGTATGGTTTGAAACAAGCCCCTAGAGCCTGGTATGAGAGATTAAAAACCTTTTTGCTTGCTAAGGGTTTTAAAATGGGATGTGTAGATAAAACGCTCTTTCTCCTCCGGCAAGGCAAAGACACGCTCTTGGTCCAGATTTACGTGGATGATATCATTTTCGGTGGTTCTTCTCATGCTCTGGTTGCCAAGTTTGCAGATACTATGAGCAGGGAGTTCGAGATGAGCATGATGGGCGAGCTGACATTCTTTCTCGGGTTGCAAATCAAGCAATCCCGAGAGGGGACATTTGTGCACCAGGGCAAGTACACCAAGGACTTGCTGAAGCGGTTCGATATGGGTGAGGCCAAGCCTCTTCCAACACCCATGTCGACGACGACTGCCCTGGATGCAGATGTGGATGGAGAAGCAGTGGACCAGAAGGAGTACCGCAGCATGATCGGGTCGCTCCTCTACCTGACGGCGACACGCCCGGACATCCAGTTCGCGGTGTGTCTGTGTGCGCGCTTTCAGGCGTCGCCGCGCACCTCTCACCGTCAGGCGGTGAAGCGGATTTCAGGTACCTTCGTTTCACGCCTGAGTTCGGGATTTGGTATTCTGCTTCCTCCACCCTCTCCCTTTGCGGTTATTCCGATGCCGATTTTGCTGGTTGTCGCATTGAGCGCAAGTCCACTTCTGGGACTTGCCAGTTTATTGGGTCTTCTCTTGTGTCGTGGTCTTCTCGCAAGCAATCTAGTGTCGCCCAGTCTACTACGGAGGCTGAGTATGTTGCTGCGGCTAGCTGCTGTTCCCAGTTACTCTGGATGATGGCCACTTTGCGTGACTTTGGTTTGAGCTTTACTCGAGTTCCTTTGCTTTGTGACAGCACGAGTGCCATTAGCGTTGCTAAGAACCCCGTGCTTCACTCGAAAACCAAACACATTGATGTGCGCTTTCATTTCTTGAGAGACCACCAGGAGAAGGGTGATATCGACCTTCGCCATGTCGATACTCATCACCAATTGGCTGATATTTTCACCAAGCCTTTAGACGAATCAACCTTTAATAGGTTGAGGGGTGAGCTTGGTGTGTGTTTCCCCTTTTAGATGGGGGAAGCATTTTGAGATGTACAGACTGACTCTTTTATTTTGAGGCTCTTTTCTTTTGAGTTTCTTGAGTCTTTCCAATTGGTATCTTCCTTCTTTCAGTTTTGTGTCGGACATACGCATTTACGTTCTGAGCTTTATGTCTATATTCACTAGAATGTAATTATGCTCTTGTTAGTATTGCTCCGATACTTATGATGATGCTTGTAGCTTATGCTCTTTCTGATCACTGTTACATGTTATGAGCGAGCTATTTTTTGGAATGGTGAATTATGCCTAATGTACATAAATCTGAAAATGTTCACCATTGAGATATGCAACTAGCATGTGTAGGGTGTGTTGAGTCCATTCCTGCTTTTCATATATGCCAGGTTGCTATGTCTCTAGTTCTGAGTCATTCACTTGCTTGGTTGTTCATAACTTGCTTAAAATCTGAACCAAGTATTGTTGAATTGAAAAGATCGAGATGGGATTGCTTGTCAACACCTCATGGTATTGAGACTGTTTCTCATTGCACTTTGAGTTAAACTTGAGCCATGTAGTGTATGACCGAAACCGTTGCTTTAAGCTTCTGATTGCTTCGGCATAGGCTTCGCACGGTTGAAAAGTTAGGCAATGACAAGCTTTCAACCTCTCGCAATCACATGCCAAAAATGAACTTGTGAATTCTTTTACCGCTGCAACTCCGATATGAATTTGAAATCACAAGTATATGCTTCATTCTTATGCATGATGATTGAACTTTGCTAGGGGTAGTTCACCTTGTATATATGCTTAGCACTTGTTTGGATTCCTTCTATACATGTCTAGTGCTATTTTGATGGTGACTATCTTTTTGGCTTAAAACTGCTCACATGCTCATATGCTTCATATTTCGTATAAGTGATCAGTTTGAGCCTTTGCTATTTGAGTGCTTAATTGAGATGTTGGAGCTATACTGATTAGAGCATCTTTGCACTCTTTTGACTATATACTTGAAGCTCCTAACTTGCATTTTGACTCCATATGCATTGTGGACGGAGATCTTGTGTTCAGGGGGAGTTTATGTGAAGAGAGTTGCTTCTCCGATACTTTTTGGCCTTGATAAGTGCATTTTCAACTAGGGGGAGAAATTTACGCAAATCATATGCCCTGAAAATCTTTTGTCCTAGTTGCTTGCATTTGTCGAGGGGGAGTTTGCTAGTTGTGTTGAGCCGTTGCCTCTGTCTTGAGGGACTAGCAAACGTTCCTAGCTTTTCATGAGCTTTCATAAGCTTTTTCATTTGGCTTTCAATTGGTATCGTCTGGTGTGCATTCCCATTTGGTTTGGGTTGATTTCCAATTGGTTCGGAGTGATTTTCTTGCTAGTTGTGTTGAGCCTCTGTGCCTCTATCTTGAGGGACTAGCATTTTGCTTCTGTTGTCCTCCGATCTTCAATTGGTATCTGCTAGCGGTGTTGAGCCTGTTCTACCTCTTCTTGAGGGCTAGCTTTGCTTTGCTTGGTTGCGTCGAGCCGTTGCCCATGTCTTTGGGGACCAAGTTTTCGCTTCATCCACTTGACCTTCGTTGGCTTTTGTTAGGCTTTTGGGTCATTTGGTTGGGTTTTCTCTTCTCACTCCTTCCTACCTCCTTCTTCTTATTCATGATTTGTTGTGGAGTTGACAATGCACTCATCAAGGGGGAGATTGCGGATACATGGGTGTATGCCGAGTCTCTGTGTGATGAGTGATTGTCAACGGAGATGATGCGCATGTTCTTTGGCTTGTGTTGTGCAGGTGTCGAGCACGGAGACAGTGATCGATGGCGGGTGAAGGTCAAGTTGCGACGTGCCGTGCCGACGGACCGGGCGCGATGAAGGATGGGCGTGCCGTGCGGCGGACGTGCCATGCCGATGTATCGGACGGTGAAGGGCGGACGTGGACTTGGACTGATGGACTGGAGGCCGGAGGATCAGCTGTGGTGGTTGGCAGCCTGCGACAGCGACAAGCGGAGAAGTGCGATCATGTCGGTGGAAGGGGTGCACAGGCGGTGCATCCCCTCTACGACGCCGGTTTGTTGGTAGAGCCCGGGAAAAACCAACGGTGGACGGTTTCCAGGTTTGGGCCTCAAAACCTGGGTGCTGGGTTTCCAGGTTGAGCCACAAAACCTGGGCGCGACGGTTTCCAGGTTGAGCCTCAAAACCTGGGCGTGGGCCGGTTTCCGAGTTTGGGCCTCAAAACTCGGGCGCTGAGGGTTTCCGAGTTTGGGCCACAAAACTCGGGCTGGAGGCTGGTTTCCCGGTTTGGGCCTCAAAACCGGGGGCTGATGGAAAAGGCTGGTTTCCCGGTTTGGGCCACAAAACCGGGGGTGCAGAGTGGTGGCGGCACGTGGCGGCGATCTGAAGGTTGCGTGGAGGCGACGCGGAAGACCGTGCGGGCGTGGCCGTCGGATCTACCTACCACCAGCGGGTGGACTAGAATAGCCTTAGGGTTAGGCTGGTCCGCTCTGTAATTAGAGTAGAGAGGGGTAGAGTAGGAAATAGACTTAGGCTAGGTTAGTATAAGTAGTCCAGGGGAGACACCCTCCTCCCTATCTCAATTCCAATCGCAGTTAGAGCTTTCATTTGCTAGGGTTTCCACTCTCCCATCCCCTGCTT
The DNA here is from genome assembly GCA_009763385.1 of Coix lacryma-jobi var. lacryma-jobi. Classification (NCBI taxonomy): domain Eukaryota; kingdom Viridiplantae; phylum Streptophyta; class Magnoliopsida; order Poales; family Poaceae; genus Coix; species Coix lacryma-jobi. Next base: position 125,212,084 of record CM019824.1, read on the forward strand.
TAGCTAGTTGAGATCCGCAGAGAGACTCCACTCTGTGTACTGTTGATTCGAGGAAGTGAGGCCGTATCCTCACCTTGGAGCACTGATCGATGGCTTGATTTGCGTCCTTGATTCGAGTTCGTGGCTGTGATTTCCGTTTTACTTGTGTTCTTCGCGGAATCCTTTTGCTCCACGATTTTCCCGTCGCTTGATCTCTTTGCTCGGTTCATCTTTTGCAATTCCGTTTGAACCAAGTTTTTCTAGATCGTGAGGCACTTCTTTCCACCGAAGGAATCATCCTCTAACCTCACGGTCTAGGAGATCGATCGATTTTTCGTTTCGGGTCACTTTTTCTCCCTTCTCCCGAATTTCTTCGATTCACCGATTTGGAGATAGGTTCGAGCCATGATCTCTTAGAGATAGCTCACTATACTCCTTGTGACTCCACTCACCAAGTTTGATCCCTAGAGGATTCGTTTTGGGTGAGTTTGAGTCGAATCGGTGGAAGAACAGAGGGCTGTCGGGGTGACCGGACGCTAGGTCACGGGGTGACCGGACGCTCAGCGTGTGAGTCCGGTCGTTGAATGTTCTCGCTGTGTTCGGTTTTTATACTGACCGGACGCACTCTGACCGGACGCTCTGTACAAACGACCGGACGCTCCCTTCAGTGAGTCCGGTCAGAAACAGAGAGGTTCCAGAAACGTTTTTCTGTGACCGGACGCGTCCGGTGCCTGGTGACCGGACGCTCTGGTGAGTCCGATCGTTTCCGGTGTTTTGTTTTGCTTGACCGGACGCTGGGTGTTGGAACTGACCGGACTTGCCAGAGTTACTGTTCCCGTTGCTTTGTCTCTTGTGACCGGACGCTCAGTGAACGACCGGACGCTTGAGCTCCGTGCGTCCGGTCACGAACAGAGAGCTCCCAGAGCTGATTTCTGACGACCGGACGCGTCCGGTCCCTGCTGACCGGACGCTGGCCAGAGTCCGGTCGATCCAGTTTCGCGCGTTTTCGTTCGCGGCTCGTTCGTTCTTGATCGGATTTGAGTTCCGTCTTTTGCGTTGGCTTTCTAGGGTTGTCTAGTGTCCCGCTGTGCTTCTAGGAGGCATCCACCCTACATCTAGGGTCGTGGACATTAGCAAGCTCTAGGGTTCGCTCTTGGGGTTGATTTTGGGACAGTGGCATCTAGTTTCCGAAAGGAAATTTTGAAGCTCCCATTCACCCCCCCTCTGGTCGCTTTCGGGTAGCTTCTCGGTCCTTCAAGTAGCATATTATAAGGTAAGAATCATGAATTATTATTAATTATTTTGTTTGTTTTATGGATCTGTTCGCCCATCAGCAGTGAACCCCTGCGCATAATAGAATTATTATGTTTATTTTGGTAAGTGATTAGAACAACAAATTTTATAATTATATTCTCACATTTCTTGCAGGACTTGCAGGTGTTTATTTGTAAACTGAGTACTAATATCGAAGCAGAAGAAACCAAATTGGACCCTGCAATTAGGTGAGTAATTTCTGGTCATCTGATTTTATCAATTATTATCTGAACTCTAGGTGTTGATTTCATTCAGAATTTTTTTCATGTATATATCCAAGAGATTGGAGCCTAGTAATTTATTATTATCAATTTCTGTGATGGTGATTGGTGAAACAAAATATGTGGGTGCAGTCTTATTAGTTTGTTCTCAGTTGGAGCTTTATTTGTTCTGACTAGATTAGTTCTTTGGTTTACAGGTACCCTCATGTGTTAAAAATCATTGCCATGATAGTGCAATTCACTAAAATACGAAGCTTATGTTCAGATCTTTGTAAAAAAATCATTGCTCTGATAGTGCAGTTCACTAAAATACGAAGCTTATGTTCAGATCTTTGTAACCAAGATATCTTCAGATCTTTGTAACCAAGATACCTTTCTCTAATGTTTGATCTTATAAATTGCTTGGATTTTTCCACAGTTTTATAGTTAATTGTGAACAAATTTATCTTGAGAGGAAGTAAACCGGCTGGTAGTTTCATTTATTTTAGGGAGGATGGTGCCTTATTTTTACTGTTCATTTCCCATTATATATACCAGGATTGCTACTAACCTGTAGATGGACATGTAGAAGGGAAGAACTCGACATGTGGAAGAATTCATATTTCATTTGGATATATACGAGTTAAATCCGTACTGTATATTTCTCTGACTGACTGAAATACGTTCCAACGTGAGAAGCCTAAGTATATTATATTGTCTAATATAAATTGTCTTCTCTTTAGTGCACGTTACTTTCATTGATTAAAAAAATATGTACTTAAACATTATATGTTTTTGTGCAGGACAAACTCATGGTACTCTGGAAACTGGATGCTGTGATGATTGAAGAATGAAGTTACATGACTTGAGGACAAGAAAAAGTACACTATTTCAGTTGTCGTGGAAAGTTTCTTTTTAGGCTAAAACATTGTATTAAGGAATTCATATTGTATTTTGTCATTTTTCTCATTGTACTGAATACTTTATTTAATGAAATAATAGTATCTTGACTTCTTGAAATGCGTGATGCTTGTGTCTATGGTTGAGAGATACGATGATATGATATTTTATTAAATTACCCAAGAAATCTTCACATAAAAAATATATATTTCACATCCACATATAATTTTTGAAACATGAAAAAACAGAGATTTGGCTGTACAAGTTGCAACACATATATGTGTTGGCAAGACGTAGGTGTATGTGTTGCTATTTAGCAACGCTTATTCACAGTTCTTACCAACACACGTGTAAGCGTTACAAAAGATCCTTGCAACGCCACTTATAGCAACACATACAATATACGTTGGTATAGGTCCTGCCAACGGTTACGTGGACTTGTAGCAACATATGTATGCGTTGCTAAAGGGGTATTCCATTTGTAGTGTCAATCAAGTTACTCACTGTCCGGGAGCGATGACGATTATAATCGATTCCTACCCACCTGGGGATAAAATGTCTCACACTCGCCCGACACATCCAGCCACGGCAGTCGTAAGCTGCCACTCAGGAAAATCGAGAACACAACGCGCGGGACGGCCATGGGCCCTTCTACACCGGGGGTTATCTCAGTGCCAGGTCGCTCAAGCTATAGCTGCACACGGTCATGCCAGGTCGATCAGGCCCCGCCTGCCCTCGGACCATGCCAGGTTGCTCAGAATAGTTGCCCGCGGTACAGCTGAGGCCCTGAGTGTTAGGCGTCAACATCTCCATCACCGGCTCGAATAACCTTACTCGGCTTCACGGGAGGTACTCCGACCTACTCCGTTAAGTGATTGACGCGTTCAAAATGACTGAGGTGTGCCTTCGTCGGGTCCTAATCGACACAGACGGGAGACTACTAGCACACAGAACCCATGTCCTGCTGCTCCTACATCCCGCCCGGTCTCAGATTAATTATCACATGGTTATCTCCATGATAGCACCAGGCTAGTCATGATTAGTATTCACCTATATGCGGGAGACAGGAAATCACCCGACTTTTACCGGTCTAAGCAGGGCTAAGCATATAATCGAGCCTAGACCTAACAGGGATATAGAGATAATAATTACGGGTGGACAAGGATAAGTAAGTAATGCATCAACGGTATCATTCAACTCCTATAACTTAATGCAACAATCATTATATTGACTCGATTGCATTTATAAAAGAATTGTAGGAGACTTAGAATGCCCCGGGGCTTGCCTGGGAACAGCACTTAAGCTAGTGTTAGATGGCACCACTTCGAGAACGTCACCACTCCAGCAACTTGTGGTTCCCCAACACCATCATCTCCGGGTGACCACCAAACCATCATCCTGAGGTCTGGCTCCATCACGACGTCCTTCGCTTGACGTTCTTCCATCTAGCGAACCTAGATATGAGATGCACAATGCATATGTATGAATGCCCCCGAAGTAATATATTGATCACATAACACAAGCAACCACTAACAAGCACTTAGCACAAAAATTCATGCAAACAATTAAGATAACTTAGCACACATCAAAGCACACAACAACCAATAGGTTATGCACACTTTTAAATTGATCACTAAGTTCACGTAATCAACTTAAGCCAAGTTAAGCAATCAAACACAAACACTCAGATTTGGACAGCAGGACAGCAGTCCACTCTTTTAACTGTAACTCAAGCTACAGATCTCCAAATAAGGAGAGATAAGGCTTCTGGAAACCTAACTCAATTGTCTACAACTTTGTTATTCACCATAAGAGCAAATTCAAAGGTTATATAGCTCAAAAGCAGATAACAATGCAGCTCTATCCAGCTGTTGGATAGCAGTACAGACAGAGCTTAAGAGATGCATAACTCAAGATACAAACATCACATGAGTATGCAATTAGACATTCTAGAAAGCTTACAAGATTATCTAAATTTTTCTTATTGCTAGCTCAAGGTGAATCAATCATTAACAAGGTCAAACAACATGATTAGTGCAGCTCTGTCCATACTTGGACAGAACTAGCCACACATCAACAACAGTAACTTAGGACAAACATAACTAAAGATCTATAATACTTGGGAACTTGACCATAGACTCTTTAGATATATTATTAAGTTGTCTACAAATCATCTATAATCATCTCGAGATGATTCACAAGTTAACAAGGGCTAATTAGTATAATTAGGCACCTCTATCCAAACTTTGGACAGATTTGCCCACCTGCACTAAAACAGCTATAACTCAAGTTATACATATCCAGTGAACATGAGCTAAGACAATTTAGAAAGATTATGAAAAGAACTGCAACTCTTTTATAAGCACTTAAGCATGAATCACAAGTTAACTAGGTGAAAGAATCCAAACATTCAGATCTGGACAGAATATAGGCAAAACTTGACAGCAATCTTGCAACAGCCATATCTCTTAAACTATTAAGCCTATGGCCATGCAATTTGGTGACAAGCTAGATTAAGATGTTGTCTACAACTTTTGTATAGACCACATCTACAGCAAACAATATCTACAACACGAAGTCATTACCACAATAGAAACTGTCTCTGCAGCCATTCAACAAAAACTGGACATACATATAGCAGCTAGGTAATTAAATCACAACTAGAGCTACACAACTCTAAATGACACACAATAGGAAATTTTGGAAAGCTTATGAAATTTCCTACAAATCATCTTTAAACATCTCAGCATGATTCGCTAGTTAACATGGTGAAACAATTGCATTCACAGAATCTGATCTAGGCATAAACAGAGAGCAATCATTTCTGAAACTGAAATTAGCACAGCCATAACTTATAATCGGTTTGACCAAAAATCATGAAACTTTGACACAAGCTATATATGTAAGTTATCTACAACTTTGTTATAAACAAGTTTCACAGCAAACACAATTTACAAGGGGTAACTATTTAAGCCCTAAAAACTGTCCAGAACATCCCGAAATGAACTATAGAGAGAAGATAAATCTAAAACTCTATGATTTGCATAAAACTTGGCCACAATAAAATTATCTAAGCTACAGCAATACCATAGAAAGTCAGTGGAACCATCAATTCTATTTTTGCATGCAAACATTTATCACAAATTAATTTAATCCATTTAATAAGCTGAGAACTAGATAAATTCATAACTAATTCATACATGCACCAAAACTCCTAAAATTTTTATCATAGCACACACATCACATGACAAGCCTACCATAAACATTTCGCAGCAAACTAAGTAATACAACAACAGATATGATTTTCTCCCTATTTAAACCTATTTAACACAAATCAATCATCACAACAGAAACTTTGCACTAACAGACCACATATGATACATCCACTGGACAGAGCTTTTCACAAGGATTCCAAAAAGTCCTCACTTGCAATTTTTGGACAAACACACAAATTACTATGCATTTTACAAATTCGCACCGGATTTGCTAATTAATTAAAAACGAAAATAAAAACTGTTTTTGCATCTGGAACCCCTAGATCTGCACAAATCAATTAAGGACTAATTAGCAAACATATTGAGTCATGCCACTTAACACAAAAACCCATACAAAGAGTTTCAGCTTCTAATCTATACCCTTTTAGCTTCTTCACGGGAAACGTCGGAGAACCGAGGGGGAAGCTGCGAGCTCTGCGGGCAGGGGAGGGGATGGCGCTAGGGTTTGGAGGGCTGGCTGGGCTGCTCGGCCAGGGCTGCTGCGAGCTGCCTCTGGCACTGCTGTTGCCGCCCGGCTGCCTTGTCGCGGCGGCCCTGGGAGGTCGCGCCCTTGCGCGAAGGGGCGCGCAGCTGGGCGAGCGCGCATAAAAGAAGGAAAAGAGGCATGGGCGAGCTGGGAAGGAAGGGGACAGGAGGAGGAGGAAGCAGCCAGGAAAAGGAGGTCGTCGGCGCTTGCTGCATCTCCTGCTCGGACCAGGAAGGGGAAGGGGAGGTAGGGGCGCCATGGCTGCTGCTGGTTTTGCTGTTCAACCATGGAGAGGAAGAACAGGGAGAGGGAAACAGAGAGAGAGAGAGGGGGGGAAGAAAGGACCGAGGGGGAGAGAAGAGCCGGCCTCGGCCTTTTTGGTCGGAGGGAGCAAGGGCACGGCCTCAGGAGGAGGCCGGTCGGCCAGGTCCAAAAGGTGCCGTCAAATTTTTCCCCAAAATTTATTTCCCAAAATGGCAAGTTTCCGGAAACTTTCGGTCAAACTCCAAAATTGTGAACACTGCTCAAATGGACTCCGATTTCGATGAAACAAATTTTGTTGTCGTCGTCTCGACGAGTACTCTGACTTTCGTTAAAGGCACTTGGTCAGATTCCCAACGGTTTGCCCGGTAACGATCGTCGACGGCAGCTTCGCGGTGACCGAAATTCCAATTTTGCAGTACAGACTTAACTATTTTCTGGAACATGAAAATTGCGTTGTACTCCATTTTGCAAGCTCGTTTTCACTATTTTTGGCACTGATCCAGGTCTCGGCCATAAAACAAAATTTGTTCCTCTCGATCTTTACTACAACTTTCGTTTAAGGCGCTCTGACAAGCGAACATCCGAAAATACTGTTCAACGCCGGTCAAAGCAATCACCCGGTAGGATCCGAATTAGGGTTTCTCGTCAGTCGGAACATTTTCTGGCCATCTGCTCAACACGGAGCTTTCATAACTTTTGACCGTGAGTTCATATATAGTTGATTGGGCATAATCGCAGCACTTGATTACACTCAAATGATTTTCTTCAGTTAATCAGCTGGTACAGGCAAAACTGCGACTCGTCATTTCATGTGACTTTTTGATTCCAAACTTCGTGAAACTTTTTCACTAGTTACTATAGACAGGAATGGAGGTGAGTCACATGAAAAATTCATGTTTAGCATAATTCCTGAATATTCATAAATTAGCAATCACTATCAACTGGCTCGGTTAATTATTTCGCGAATAATTCAAACGGAGGTTCTGCCTCTGAGATCAATCCTGACACTTCGGTCATCACTGACTACCCTTGAATTTAGTTCTTCATCGTCGTTTGATATACCAGGTCCATGCTCAACTGGCTGCTTAACTGACGGCAAACACCTGAGGTGTTATAGCCCTTTCCCTTAAAAGAATCTCGTCCCGAGATTCCGGATGAAAGATTTTTCAAGGAAAGACAAGCATAGCACCCATCCTCAATCACAGACTATTGATAGCTCACGATACTGACTTCTCGACCGAACAGAAACTGCTAGGAACAGAACAACTTTCTGATCGTTCATGTCATTACCCGATTACTAGCTCTTGTCAGAAGAATCTACTTCACTGACTTCCATCGAGCATTGAGGTACACTCACAATATCATTGTTGGGTTGAAAGAAAACCAAAATTGTATTATTACTTTGGGAGGAATCCAAGATAATATTACTTCAAATATTGTATCTTCATCCGATTGGGACCATAGCAAAAATACATCCTTGATAAGGTCAGGAACTAACGGACAGCAACCACTGTTTATACTACTTGTGAATGTCTGATCAATCAGATAGCAATCAATGGAAAGCCACATAAGGTTACATGTGTGCACTTCTCTTTCTCTGATGATAATACTGGATTATCTGAGTCTGATAAAAGAGCGGTGAATGTGATAGCTGACTCTACCAAATCCACATTTTCACAGATCCTTCTTTACTGAAATTCTTAAGCTGTGACAGTGACTCAGGTTAAATTTGATGCAACCTCTTGGGTAAAAATACCAAGTTACTGAATCTCTGTACTACTAGCAAATCAACATCATTCTTCTTCATGGTGTAGTTGCAACTTAGTGGAACTGACTTTTTGAACTACTTGGGTCAGAGAGTGATCTTCTTAAATTCACTCAGCACTGCAGGAACACAATCTGAAATCTGCCGGCTGACACTCAACTGCCATCAATCTGCACTTCTAAGAGTTGATTTTTGGTAGGACACCTTGATTGCTCAAGAATAAGAGACTGATTCTAAATGTCCATTCTAGATTTATCCAATATAATCTGGAATAACCCTTTCATAGTAGCCGAACGTATCACCAAGAAGTCCTTACTCCCGGTATAATCCTGACTTGAGTTACTGAGCTTGCGTACCGTCTTGTATTACCATTAAAAATTTCTCCCCGATAGAGTTGGTTGGAACATGTCAGAGACTTGGATGTACGAGTGCGACAAACAATATCAGTGGATTTACAGACTTATGGCATAACATTGTTCTGTGAGACATAGCCTTCATAGCTACCAAAGAGTCATTTTTGACTGAAGATTAGCTTTTCAATGACCGAAACTAATCAGTTGCCTCTCAACACTAAAAAGCTCCAAGGTTTCAACTTTTACCGCAAGCACTGTCGGATATCAACACACATAGTCACCACCAATGTCAGTAGAGAATCAGACACACCTGAAAGGTTAGGTTGACTACCAGATCACCATGCAGATAAATGTATTAGTTTCAGACAGAAAGACTGCTAGACCTCTAGGATCTAGGTCAATAACACACTGATTCTGTTATTCATCCTCCAGCTGATACTTGCCCTCTTTTAAGAATTTTGTGCCACTTTGCTTCACTATGACCATATATGATACTCATTCTTTTTTTGTTGATCCAACAGAGTCCTTTGTCTACCACCTCTTACAGTCTGCTACTGCTTTTATCTTTGACCGATTCTTGAAAAGGTTATCCTTCTTGCCATTTTCAGAAAGAAACGTTGCCTTATCCGAGCCAACATAAGGATTTTTCTGAAGGAATATAGGAGATAATCAAGGAGGAAGCTTCATGAAATATAACACATTGGTGTAGTTCTATAATAGATCTTGATTATAACCCACGGTACCAGCGCGTGCCGAGTAGCACAAACTTGTGTCGGCCGCCACAAGAGGCTCTCAGTTTCGTCGCGGCACCATTAGTTCTTAACCAAGACACCATTATCGAATCCACAACCAGTGAGAAACCCCACGTGACGCAGATAATTCTTGCATGGATAGGCATCACATGCGTGGCATAAGATAGCAAAACAAGGATGATCACAAGGTTTGGAAATCAACAAGGAGGTGATTTCAAGGGCAAAACATGGCACACGACAATAAGGATTCGTCTGGTGCACATTAAGGTCATGACAAGATGAAAGATTTCATGAACTAGATTTAGCCAAGCAACAACAAAAGAGCAACCGAGGGGATACATGGGTTTGGGTAAGGTCTCCGCAACTGGGCAAGACAACTATGGTCAAAGGCAAAGGTTAACCAAAACTAAACTTGGCTGGTCAAACCAACAAGGGCCTTCACAACAAAGGGTACCAAACATCTATGGCTTTAGCAACACTCTAAGGCCAAACTTGGATCTACTGGTTAGTTAGAGGCATGGCTACATAACAAGCATTGGCATACCCCAGTTTGGAACTAGGGTTTGGAGAGGTTAACTAGGGCTAACGGGTCCAACAAAAAGGCATGGACAGGCCTAGGTTTGGGTTTTTGGCACAAGCATTCTAAACCATCAAAACTAGACACACAAACATAGGCCTTTAAGCAACAAGGGTTCAACTAAAGGCATCTTGGAAGGTCAAGAGGGCCTGGGAAACAAAGGCTCAACAAACCACTCATGTACTCACCGAGGACAAAGGTTGTTTAACCAAGGCATCACATAGATAACAGCACATCTACACACAGCCTAAACAAGCATTTGGATCACACAACAATCAGATTAAGTAACCAACACTAATCACCAAGCTCAAACCAGACAAGCATCTATCTATAGCACTCAAGCAAACATAGACATGCAAAACATGGTGAAAAGAGGTTGTCATTATTTTATTTCCTGTTTACTAGATTGGAGCACAACTCTGTATCTAGGAGCAAACATACCAAAAAAAACTAGGGCATACTTGTTTGTCAACTATAAGCAATTTATAACTTTAAGTTACAACTCACCTATTTAGCATATGAAACTAACAACAAGCATCAAACTCATGCATAGTCTACATTCCAAAAAGGAATAAACAGACACTAGGTAGCGACAACTAACAAGCAACATGCAACAACTTGATTTGAGGATACAATCAAGCATAATCAACAGTTTAAGATATTCTAAATATGTTAGAAGGGCTAATATTGCAGCCACTTAAATTTGTTGCAAGCTTTTAGTTTTTACAAGCATATGACTAGCAAAGATTAATGCTAGGTTAGAGAGCAATTATAAAGCATGGTGCACATAAAAAACATAATTCTAGGCATAACCATGTATAAAAACAGTTTGTATACATGTTAAACATGTTAGACAGTCCATGATTAACCCAAACTAAATTTCTTACATGCACTTATTAATTTACCAACTTCAGCAAGGTCAGACATTGAGCTGTTTCAATCTACTCCCAGAGAATTCTAGGAAGATTATGGCAGCTCACTCAGCATTTAGTAGACTATTACAAGCATTTCAACCTATTTGAGCAAGTAACACAGCCTACCCCAAATCTAGCAAGTAAGCAGGCTTAAACAACTTAAACAGGTTTAAACTATTTAATGTGGTCAAACAGCAAGTTTTACATTTTTTTTTGTAGCAACATGATACTAGTGAGATATGAAAATTGGTTTCACAAACTTTGAATTCATATACTCCAGTTCTCATGGTTGCAAGAAAATAAGCATGAAACTGGATTACATTATTATAGCATGAAAAGAAACTAAACAACAGGTTTTAGTACATCTCCATGCTAAAGCATGCTAAAGCTAACATATCTAGAGTTACATGTTTAGAAAACACTTAGCTTACCCAAACAAAACTACATACAAAACAGTCTCAAACAGCAAGTTTTATTGTTTCTTTTGGTGGAGCATTTCAAAACAACTAACCCAAAAAGGGAGTTTCCTAATTCAAAACATTGAATTACAACATAGCATAACTTTACCACACAAGCAGGATAACAACACACCAGCATTTGGTTACAACAAGGCATTTTGTTACTACAAGATATTTAGACATAGGGGGAAACTTTCAACAGTTAGAAGCTTATGGTCTAGCTACTCTTCTAGCATACAGGAAGCAGAGCAAGACAACACACAATCCTGATGAGCTAGCAGGGTTATCTAAACAACATCATATAAGTACTTACTTCTAGTCTAAACAAGCAATCACTTATTTAGCTAATCATGAAAGCACTCATATAGAACATTGCACACTACCAACCATCAAGAACAAGACCATATTACATCTAATTCAAGGCAACATACCTCATCAAACAGGAAATTTGTTTCTAACTTTTACAAGCAAGCTAGCACATCATATTGAAACACTAGTTTACAACAGCTTTACCATTACAAGAACAAGGGTGGGGAAGCATTTGATGCACAAACAACTATCAAGTTTTATTATTACATTAGTTACACTTGACAACAAGTTGTTTATTACTAGAACAAAGGTGAGAGAAGCATGTTCATGAGCAATGCACAAGAAGATGTATGCTCGCCCTATACGTCCTGACAAATTGCCAACCTGAGGTAGCAATCATGTTCTAGGTCGGTGGCATAACATGCACTCTCGATATAACTAGTCGTCAACTATGCTTACGCATTCGAGGTTAGCGTACCTGCAGAAAATCTCATTTCAGCCCATTCCCACAATAGATATAAATACATTGCAGGAATTTTAAATCTAGATACTATCTTAGGTGCATACACAGTATACACGTAAGTAGTATATGCACCCATCAGAAAAGTATTACTCCCACAATTAAATACCTTCACCCACATTCGTGTGCTTACGAGTACAGGTTCCAGTACCAAACTAGCTCTTCCCTAGACCAATGTTTGTTTGGTCATGCTCTCACAACTCACACTTACCTGAGCGTAGGTGCGACGTTGCATAAAATAAATTCAACTACCCCACATATATGAGTACATCATATGTGAGGGCTACCTCCAATATTAGACCACAGGGTAGCATAGTGCGGTCATCACACGTACCTTTTGTGTCGACGTGTCATTGCAAGTAATTAAACCCCCCCCCCCAGAGTTAGTATTACTTAACTAAGCCACCTGAAAGTCCTAATTGGGCATAACTGGAGGTTGTCGCTAGCACATAGTTTACAAATTAGGTTTTCACAAACTTGCCTACTAGCTAAAGCTTTTTAGATAAAATATGCTTTGCAAAATCAAAACTTTGTTTTCAAAACCATGCACATGACAGTATTACGCTTAACCTTGCTCCGATGCCAGCTGTGACAGAACCGACCAATTTATAAGAGCACAAGTGCGAAAACCTCCGCCGAAGCAGCTGAATTAGCACACTTGAGCCCATATAAACCCGGTAGTCCGGAAATCTCGAAGGATTTCAAACATTTCCAACATCTCAACCAAGATCGCATGGTCAAGCAAATACAAATCATGTCTACGGAGCTTTGCAGCGGAAATAATATTACAATAGAATTTACAAATAATAATACAAGTTGCATTCCACTTAATTTAGAAGAACAACATAGCTTTGAAAAGAATACCATAACATAAGTTGAAATACTTTGCTAGCTTGAGTGACATCCTCCAACAACAGCACAAAAGAAGAAGTATGGAACTGCCGAGCCCACCGGCACTGGCAATCACCTTTCGGCAGGCCTAACCTTCACCTGCAACAAGGTGGGATAAACCCTGAGTACTCGAATGTACTCAGCTAGACTTACCCGTCATAAACTAGAAATAAAGTGACACCAAGGAGTATGCAAGGCTGTATCTGGGGTTGGCCATACTTACCTTTTTGCATAAAAGCATTTTATTATTAAATAATCATCATTAGAGTATTAGCAGTCAATTTTATGTAATCAACCTGATTAACTAGATTTGCACCTGATCTAGAGCAATCACTTGGCTACTTAATCAAGCAAGAGTGACTATTTCATCAATAGCCTTTCAAATTCAACATTATAACCATCTTTAGTTCCATAAGTTACTATGGTAACACATGCCCAGTCAAGTTACTCACTGTCCGAGAGCGATGGCGATTATAATCGATTCCTACCCACCTGGGGATAAAATGTCTCACACTCGCCCGACACATCCAGCCACGGCAGTTGTAAGCTGCCACTCAGGAAATTCGAGAACACAACGCGCGGGACGGCCATGGGCCCTTCTACACCGGGGGTTATCTCAGTGCCAGGTCGCTCAAGCTATAGCTGTCCACGGTCATGCCAGGTCGATCAGGCCCCGCCTGCCCTCGGACCATGCCAGGTTGCTCAGAATAGTTGCCCACGATACAGCTGAGGCCCTGAGTGTTAGGCGTCAACATCTCCATCACCGGCTTGAATAACCTTACTCGGCTTCACGGGAGATACTCCGACCTACTCCGTTAAGTGATTGACGCGTTCAAAATGACTGAGGTGTGCCTTCGTCGGGTCCTAATCAACACAGACGAGAGACTACTAGCACACAGAACCCATGTCCTGCTGCTCCTACATCCCGCCCGGTCTCAGATTAATTATCACATGGTTATCTCCATGATAGCACCAGGCTAGTCATGATTAGTATCCACCTATATGCGGGAGACAGGAAATCACCTGACTTTTACCGGTCTAAGCAGGGCTAAGCATATAATCAAGCCTAGACCTAACAGGGATATCGAGATAATAATTACGGGTGGACAAGGATAAGTAAGTAATGCATCAACGGTATGATTCAACTTCTATAACTTAATGCAACAATCATTATATTGACTCGGTTGCATTTATAAAAGAATTGTAGGAGACTTAGAATGCTCCGGGGCTTGCCTGGGAACAACACTTAAGCTAGTGTTAGATGACACCACTTCGGGAATGTCACCACTCTAGCAACTTGTGGTTCACCAACACCATCATCTCCGGGTGACCACCAAACCATCATCCTGAGGTCTGGCTCCATCACGACGTCCTTCGCTTGACGTTCTTCCATCTAGCGAACCTAGATATGAGATGCACAATGCATATGTATGAATGCTCCCGAAGTAATATATTGATCACATAGCACAAGCAACCACTAACAAGCACTTAGCACAAAAAATTATGCAAACAATTAAGATAACTTAGCACACAACAACCAATAGGTTATGCACACTTTTAAATTGATCACTAAGTTCACCTAATCAACTTAAGCCAAGTTAAGCAATCAAACACAAACACTCAGATTTGGACAGCAGGACAGCAGTCCACTCTTTTAACTGTAACTCAAGCTACATATCTCCAAATAAGGTGAGATAAGGCTTTATCGAAAGCTAACTCAATTTTCTACAACTTTGTTATTCACCATAAGAGCAAGTTCAAAGGTTATATAGCTCAAAAGCAGATAACAATGTAGCTCTGTCCAGCTGTTGGACAGCAGGACAGACAGAGCTTCAGAGATGCATAACTCAAGATACAAACATCACATGAACAGGCAATTAGACATTATAGAAAGCTTAGAAGATTATCTAAATCTTTCGTATTTCTATCTCAAGGTGAATCAATCATTAACAAGGTCAAACAACATGATTAGTGCAGCTCTGTCCATACTTGGACAGAACTAGCCACACATCAACAACAGTAACTTAGGACAACCATAACTAAAGATCTATAATACCTGGGAACTTGCCCATAGACTCTTTATAAATATTATTAAGTTGTCTACAAATCATCTATAATCATCTCGAGATGATTCACAAGTTAACAAGGGCTAATTAGTATAATTAGGCACCTCTGTCCAGACTTTGGACAGATTTGTACACCTGCACTAAAACAGCTATAACTCAAGTTATAGATATCCAGTGAACATGAGCTAAGACAATTTAGAAAACTTATGAAAAGCACTACAACTCTTTTATAAGCACTTAAGCATGAATCACAAGTTAACTAGGTGAAAGAATCCAAACATTCAGATCTGGACAGAATATAGGCAAAACTTGACAGCAATCTTGCAACAGCCATATCTCTTAAACTATTAATCCTATGGCCATGCAATTTGGTGACAAGCTAGATTAAGATGTTATCTACAACTTTTGTATAGACCACATCTACAGCAAACAACATCTACAACACGAAGTCATTACCACAATAGAAACTGTCTCTGCAGCCATTCAACAAAAACTGGACATACATATAGCAGCTAGGTAATTAAAACACAACTAGAGCTACACAACTCTAAATGACACACAACTGGACATTTTGGAAAGCTTATGAAATTTCCTACAAATCATCTTTAAACATCTCAGCATGATTCGCTAGTTAACATGGTGAAACATTTGCATTCACAGAATCTGATCTAGGCATAAACAGAGAGCAACCATTTCTGAAACTGAACTTAGAACAGCCATAACTCATAATCCATTTGACCAAAAATCATGAAACTTTAACACAAGCTAGATGTGTAAGTTATCTACAACTTTGTTGTAAACAAGTTTCACAGCAAATACAATTTCCAAGGGGTAACTATTTAAGCCCCAAAAACTGTCCAGAACATCCCGAAATGAACTATAGAGAGAAGATAAATCTAAAACTCTATATTTTGCATAAAACTTGGCCACAATAAAATTATCTAAGCTACATCAATACCATAGAAAGTCAGTGGAACCATCAATTCTATTTTTGCATGCAAGCATTTATCACAAATCAATTTAATCCATTTAATAAGCTGAGAACAAGATAAATTCATAACTAATTCATACATGCACCAAAACTCCTGAACTTTTTATCATAGCACACACATCACATGAAAAGCCTACCATAAAAATTTCGCAGCAAACTAAGCAATACAACAACAGATATGATTTTCTCCCTATTTAAACCTATTTAACACAAATGAATCATCACAACAGAAACTTTGCACTAACAGACCACATATGATACATCCACTGAACAGAGATTTTCACAAGGATTCCAAAAAGTTCTCACTTGTAATTTTTGGACAAACACACAAATTACTATGCATTTTACAAATTCACACCGGATTTGCTAATTAATTAAAAACGAAAATAAAAACTGTTTTTGCATCTGGAACCCCTGGATCTGCACAAATCAATTAAGGACTAATTAGTAAACATATTGAGTCATGCCACTTAACACAAAAACCCATACAAAGAGTTTCAGCTTCTAATCTATACCCTTTCAGCTTCTTATTCACGGGAAACGTCGGAGAACCGAGGGGAAGCTGCGAGCTCTGCGGGCAGGGGAGGGGATGGCGCTAGGGTTTGGAGGGCTGGCTGGGCTGCTCGGCCAGGGCTGCTGCGAGCTGCCTCTGGCGCTGCTGCTGCCGCCTGGCTGCCTTGTCGCGGCGGCCCTGGGAGGTCGCGCCCTTGCGCGAAGGGGCGCGCAGCTGGGCGAGCGCGCAGAAAAGAAGGGAAAAGGGGCAGGGGCGAGCTGGGAAGGAAGGGGACAGGAGGAGGAGGAGGAAGCAGCCAGGAAAAGGTGGTCGCCGGTGCTTGCTGCATCTCCTGCTCGGACCAGGAAGGGGAAGGGGAGGTAGGGGCGCCATGGCTGCTGCTGGTTTTGCTGTTCAACCATGGAGAGGAAGAACAGGGAGAGGGAAACAGAGAGAGTGGGGGAAGAAAGGACCGAGGGGGAGAGAAGAGCCGGCCTCGGCCTTTTTGGTCGGAGGGAGCAGGGGCACGGCCTCGGGAGGAGGCCGGTCGGCCAGGGCCAAAAGGTGCCGTCAAATTTTTCCCCAAAATTTATTTCCCAAAATGGCAAGTTTCCGGAAACTTTCGGTCAAACTCCAAAATTGTGAACACTGCTCAAATGGACTCCGATTTCGATGAAACAAATTTTGTTGTCGTCGTCTCGACGAGTACTCTAACTTTCGTTAAAGGCACTTGGTCAGATTCCCAACGGTTTGCCCGGTAACGATCGTCAATGACAGCTTCGCGGTGACCGAAATTCTAATTTTGCAGTACAGACTTAACTGTTTTCTGGAACCTAAAAATTGCGTTGTACTCCATCTTGCGAGCTCGTTTTCACTATTTTCAGCACCAATCCAGGTCTCGGCCATAAAACAAAATTTGTTCCTCTCGATCTGTACTACAACTTTCATTTAAGGCGCTCTGACATGCAAACATCCGAAAATACCGTTCAACGCCGGTCAAAGCAATCACCCGGTAGGATCCGAATTAGGGTTTCTCGTCAGTCGGAACATTTTCTGCCCATCTGCTCAACACGGAGCTTTCATAACTTTTGACCGTGAGTTCATATATAGTTGATTGGGCATAATCGCAACACTTGATTACACTCAAATGATTTTCTTCAGTTAATCAACTGGTACAGGCAAAACTGCGACTCGTCATTTCATGTGACTTTTTGATTCCAAACTTCGTGAAACTTTTTCACTAGTTACTATAGACAGGAATGGAGGTGAGTCACATGAAAAATTCATGTTTAGCATAATTCCTGAATATTCATAAATTGGCAATCACTATCAACTGGCACGGTTAATTATTTCGTGAATAATTCAAACGGAGGTTCTGCCTCTGAGATCAATCCTGACACTTCGGTCATCACTGACTACCCTTGAATTTAGTTCTTCATCGTCGTTTGATATACCAGGTCTATGCTCAATTGGCTGCTTAACTGACGGCAAACACCTGGGGTGTTACACATAATTCTTTTGATCATAATACTTCTGATTGCAATGTGTTTCATCGAGTGATCCAATTGGACATTAATAAAGGACGATTGAGATTTTTTGACGCTCAACAAATGGACCAATTGGATTCAATTGGTCTTGATGGCAAGCAAGTTTCAAATCGGCTTGAATTAGCTGATTCACTCCAAGCTCAAGGCTCGAATGCCCAAGAGAGATGTGGGGCCCTCAAGCAAAGACAAGGTTGTTGTCCATGAATTGCAAATTGAAGATATTCTAGAGGACAACAAAGTTATCACAATTCCAGAAGATACTGGGGGGCAGGTAGAATCTCTCCGGCTGAAGCAAAGGTCGATTGATCCCGTTGAGCAAGGGGAATCGGCCGAGGACCCTCCTTTGAATTATGACTCTCAAGATGGAGAAAAGGAGGATGCTTATAAAGCTATTGGAGGTAAAGGTTGTGGCAAGCAAAAGAGTGGAAGACTGAAGCTTAACTTCAAGGAGCTTCTAGCTAAGTATGAGAACTTAGCAAAAGCCAATGTCAACAATCGGCCGAAGAAGGTCCGAACATCAAGATTGCCTCCAAAGCACAAATCTCAAGATTGGAATTGGCAATGGAATAGATCTCAATCAACAACAATACATTCTCCTTTTGAACAGCCAATTCTCATGTCATATGAACCACAACCCACATATTTTTATCCTTATTCATCTTGGGGCTGGTTTGATCAAGAGGCACATATTCCACCATGTTCTTGGCCACAATATGCAGCTCCTAGGCACTTAGAGAGGTCATCATCTTATAAAGACTGTTTTGATCTAAATTGGTCTGAAGCCCAGCATAAGAAGAAAGTGCGAAAATAGGTTTACCGTGTGAAATATGATGGCCGCAAAGATAAAAGTTCAGATCTGAATTCAATTATTGAAAAGCCGATTACAGTGCTGAAAAATCTAGCTATTGATGGCATAGTTGTAGGAGAATCATCTATTGATATTCTAGGTGCCAAATCTAAACAAAAGAAGGTGAGAGTGTCTAAAATCAAGAAAGATTTCTTGCTGTCCAAAACAGAAATAAAACCGATATGCTCAATCGGTTTATCAAAGTGGCAAGAAAGCTAGTTGCAAAAGCTTAGTGCAGAGAAGCTGAAAGAAAAGAGGCTTGGTGTGGGTTCCTAAAGGAAGTGTCCAAGCTCAAAAAGATGGTGCTTCAGGAAGTGGTGCAACAAAGGCAAAGGAGAAAAGGAGATTCAAGAAGCAGTTGCCAAGTTGTAGGTTTGTACTGAATCATCAAGGTATAGATATCCATATTCCCTGCCTATGTGTGACACCCCAATTTTAAGAACAAAATTGGAGCACAATATATGTATGACAGGATCAATTTTCATACATATATCCACATCATAGTAAATATCAAAACAATGCTTTATTAATAATATCGAACTTTGTTACATAAATGACCCTCGGGTCTGAAATAAAAAGTATAGACTCTCATGATAATGGACTCTAATGAAGACTCTGATGTAGATGCGGAAAGCTGGACTCCATCTCCACAGGAAGGTCGACCGAGGGTAGCGCCATCCTAGTACAGGTCGTCAGGGTCGTAGCCTCTGTCTTCTGGATACTCCGGCTCCTCGTACGCGTAGTCTCCAGCGTCTGGGTGGGGTAGCAGGGGGGACAAAGAGGAAGGGTGAGTACATCGAAATGTACTCCGCAAGTGTAGGAAATATATGCTTATGAGGCTTATAACAAAGGTAGGCTGACTTTGTTGACTCAAGCGCCTAAAGCGACACACCCTATTAATCCTATGCACCTATTTACTAGGTTATAGCCACAGATACTGTAGAAAAGTAACAACACTCGGAGTCGCACCGAGCAAACCACACTCAGAGTCACACCGAGCAACCAACACCTGAAGTCCATCAGACAACCGCACCTGAAGTCCATCAGATGACCCGAACCCAAAACCAACCAGTAACCAACTAATCTCGAAGAAGTCCAAGCCCGCTCGTGACCGTGAGCACGGCTAATATATCAGTTTTACACTCTGCAGAGGTTGCACATCGTTACCCACGAGTCGTGCAGATCCCGTCACGCTAAACACTGCCAAGGTGCATAGCAGGTTGCACTGCAAGGCCTTTACAAAGCCCCTCCAAGCCTGTGTTACACGTACTCTAAGGTTTCATCCCCGTACATAAGTCAGCGACCCCAGGGACCCCCTCTTGAGCCACTAAACAAACCCCGTGTAGCATAACTCGGAGGAAACTAATTAATTAGCCAGGTCCAGCCCATCCAGATCTCATGGTTGCGCTGTTTTGCCGGGTTACTTGTCCAAGAACCGGGTCCTAGGGATCCAGGCAGGATAAATCTAGCACTAGCCCAGAACCAAAAACCAAAAGCAGCTGCCGAGTCCCACGGCACAAAACCACCAACACGGGTCCATCCTGCCGGATTTACCTAATAACCATGTTACTACAGAATTACCATGTCCACATTCGTTTCATAGTTCATTAATCAAGATTATAAACATTTTAACTCCCATCCCAACCATGACTGCAGGGCTAAGCAAGACACCTACCCGAACATCCCAAAACAGGCGGCAAGGATAATAGAGCAAGATCTAGTAAACCATAATATAGGATTCAAATTTGACATTGCATGCATCTACTAGATCTAAACTATTCTAATACCAAAAGTAAAATAAAAAATAGGTGCAAGATGTTCAAGAACACTTGCCTTCGGACTGGGTCGAATCAACTGGGTCGCAAGGATGGTCTGGAGCGTCCTCGTACTCCGCACTCTCTGGCCCAAGCAACATACATGGCACAATACATGGAAATAAATAACAGTACAACAAACAGTATGAAAACAGTAAACTAATAGATCTACTGCGTAGAGAATAAAATTATGAATCTAACGCAAGTTGAATGGGTCAAAACGGAGTTAAAACGCAAAAGTTATAAGCGTTTGAATCTGAGTGGCAAAACTATAATTAGATTAAACTCATTTTCGTAATTTAAATAAAAGACAACTGAATTTAAAGGCAACAGGATCGGGCCTCAATTCAGGAAAAACACAGGGGCAAGCACGGAAGAAACTCGTGACTCAGTGAATAGGTGAGTGGGACGGCGGGTTGATTTCGGAAAAGATCAAGGTCTTCTACGCAAAATGGCCGATGACGACCGGTCGCGCGACGCGTGGCGTGCGCGGATTTGCGCGGTGCACGCCTGTGCGGTGGACAGAGCGCACGGCTCTCCGGCTTACGGTCTTCCGTGGACCGAGGACTGCGCCTCGTTTTCTAAGAAGTGCAGGGGCTAAACCGAAAGAAAATCTAGACTCAGGGAACAGTGGATCTGGATCGCGGGTTGGTTTCACATATCAACAGGGACTCTTTAGCAAATAAGCCAGGGCGGTTGCGGCTGCTGGCGTGGGCGCCACGTTGTGCCGCGTGTCACTGCGTGACTGGCTCGGTGCGCTGCGTGGCTCGTGGACCGGCTGACGTGGCGCCGTGGACCGAGTTCACGACGCTGGTGCATCCGGCTCATACCGGTTCGCGGTGTGTTCTAATCTAGGCCCTTGGCTGCGATCTGGACGGTGTAGATGGAATCGGGGAAAGGGAGGCGGCGCCGGTGACACTGCGCGTGGCGGCGGGGAACGCGAGTGCGATGGCGCCATCGGCGAGCTCGCTGATGCGGCTCGGGAATGAGCTAGGGGCACGGGTGGCTTTAGAAAAAAAATGCGTAAACGGGGGAGGAGCTCACCGCGGGTTCAGTGAAGGTGTTCCCGGCACCGACGGTGGCCCAGAGACGGCAGGCGGCGCGGAGGTCGTGGCGACGGGGCTTCGGTGCTCCGGTGAGGTCGAGGTAGAAGCTCCGACTTGGTCTCGCGCCAGAGATGGGTCGCCTGGACGCGGTGTGAGACCGCGAAGCCGAAGGTGGGAAGGATGAGGTCCGGTGGTGGCTTCTCGGTGCGGCAGGGAGCTCGGCAGAGCTTTCGCAATGGCGGGAGCGGTGGCGGGGTCTCTGGTTGCAGCACGAGGGTTTGGTGGGGGCTCCGTGGAGGCGGCGGGGGTCGGGGTGGCTACGTACTTGTAGGGAGAGGGGTTAGGAGGGGTGGCGGCTGGTGCAGATCGATCCCAGGGATCAATCGTGTGCGGCTTCGTAGCGTGAAGGGCGGAGCGGGGGTTGGGGGAGAGAGAGCTGACAGGGTTGGCCCGCATGGCAGTGAGCGAGAGGGCGTGGCCGTTTGGAGGCAAGCCAGCGCGGGGTGAGGAGCGGAGCGAGCTGCGGGCCGATGGGGTTGTGGGCCGGTGCGGCGCTGTGGTGCGCGCGGAGCTGGCCAGGGCGTGGCGCGAAGCAGAGGGAGCGGGCCGCGAGGAGGGAGGGAAAGGGAAGAGCGGCCTGGGAGAGAGAGTGGAGGCGGTCGGCCGGTTGGGCCGAGCGGAGTGGAGGGAGGTGGGTGGTGGGCGCGGGCCGGACGGCGTGGGCGGCCCGAAGCCGGAGAGAGAGGTGGGCTGCTGCGGCTGGGCCGGGGAAAGAGGAGAGGGGAGGGATTGAGGAGGGCCCTTGCCATTTTCCTTTTTCTTTTTCTTTTCTTTTCAAACCTGTTTGCAAATTTATTTCAATTCTAGATTCAAATCTGTTTGAAATCAAAAACATCTTTGCAAATTTTGGAAACATTTTCCCTAGATTTTGAAACAAAATTTGGAGTTTCATTTTGTAAAATTTTCTGAAACCTTTTTATTTTATTTTCTAAATAGAATAAATCCGATTCGCCCTATACGGGTTTAATAAATCTATTTTCCACTCAATAAAATTATGCAACGGCATGAATGCTACATGACAATATTAAATAAATTTTTATTTTCCTCCTCTAATAAACTAGCCAACCTAATTAATTTCTAATTCCTTTTATTAAATTGGGGAAAAATTAAATCAGGGTGTTACACTATGTCCATGAGGAATTCATCCCAAGGTATGCATGGTTATCTCTCAACCCCGTATTTTGATCATTGGTATAGATATCTATATTATGGAGAGTTGCCAAATTATTTTTCTCACCAATGATCTGGAGCCAAAATGCTTTATTTCGGCTATACATACTCATGTAGATGAATTCATATGGCCGATATTTTGCTATCGCCCTCAACTTAAAATATAGCCGATGAATGCCTGCAACCATCGTGCTATTCTAAAAACCCGATGGAGCTTACATTGATGGCTCTAAGGCACGGGGGCATGATATATGATTTTTACTTCATGGTTATGACAATATGATTAATCGGCTTGCAAAAAGGGCCAAGGTGTTGGCATGATCACTATTTCTGTGCTATGTGAGACATCAAGCCGATTAAGACTACATTTGCACCAAGATTCAAGCCAAATGTGAACTTTTCTTATTTGGCTTGGCAATAATTATGATCCATGGAGTATGACATGTTGAAGCCTGTGGTGATTCTTTACTAGTGGTATAGAAAGTCACTGGTATATTTTGGTGTTTTAAAGGATCACATAATGCATATACTGATGAGTGTCTTGACATCATTAATACTTTTGCTGAATTTTGAATTCGGCATATTACAAGGCATGATGGTTTTAAGGCCAACATGTTAGCCTAACAAGTATCTGGCTATGACGTCAGTGGGCATAATTTTCACATCAATGAAAAAGTCGATGCAAGAAGAATTTAATTTTTTGTATGCAGGTACAACAGAAACTGGCTTAGCCTTTTCCAGAGTCGGCTTAGCCTATTCTAGAGCTGACTCAGTCGGCTGGCTGCATCAGCCAACTTAGTCGGCTCCTTTGGGACCGGTTCGATCATTTTGTCTGATAAACTCTTAAATTGGCCAAGTTTGATTTTCATTGAAGATTTGGCTGATTTGGAGGGTTCAAGAACTCCCTTGTTGAAGTATTTTCGTGATCCAAGCACTAAAGTTGATGACAGTGTTCGGTGGAGTGCGTTTCAATATGTACTGCATAACAATAGCTCTATCAAAGGACTGCCGAAGACTCATTGCTTGAGTGTTTGGGATCGGATCAAGCAAGAGTGGCTATGGGAGACATCCATGGACTTTGATTAAACTCATCAAAAGGAAATTGGAAATAATCCAAGAAGGTGGCTTTAAGTTTTGGCTTAAACTAGCACCAAGTTGGAAAGTCTTGTATGGAGTGATCAAAGTTGTGTTTGAAAATTCATATCTATTAGAGATGTTGCAAGGTGAAAGTCTCACAAGAGCAATAAATGGGAGGTATTTGAAAAGGTACTTTCCAAATGTTTGGCAAGAAGCTCAAGTGCTCACCAAACAATGACGGACACATGTGTCGCCCTTAGTACAAAATATGGTTGATGTATACATCATCCTTAGATGCTAGATAGCCGATGAGTTGGGTATCGTTGCTATTTAGTGCGTTAATTGTGTTTTTAGGTTCAATGCATCATTCACCTAAAAACAGGGGGCATATGTTGACACTCAAAAGTGTCACAAGCATATAATGGACTCCACCATCAAGTTTCTATCGTTAAGATGGCTAGATAGCATACTTGGATCGTCGTATTTGGAGCCAAGGCGAAGAAAACAATTTTTCAGGTGTTGAACCTACCAGAATCGGTTTAGCCGGTTCCCAAGTTGGCTAGGTCAGTTTTCCAACTTTCTCAAATGCAAGAATAGACTTCACCATTGCGTTCCTCTCATTGAGATAGTCGAAAAACATATATGAAACATCCAATTTGGAGCCCGGATGGAAGAGTTATGACCTAATAGAGATGACTCACTGTCGGAAGTTCCGACTCGAGTCGGAAGTTCCGACCCTCGCAAGTTCCGACCCGAGTCGGATGTTCTGATCCCTGAAGTTCTGACCCCCGGATGTCGGAACTTCCGGGAAACATGATTTAAACCCCCCGTTCAGATCTGGCCTTTTGGATTCCGACCCGAACTGTTCTAAACTTGTAGGAAACTTAGAAAATAAGGCTTGAAAGGGTTTCCAACTGGGATAAGACCACCCCCCCTATATATATATATGAGAGGATCATGGCCGAATGAGATCCCATCTATCCAGTCGACACAAATCAATCTACAAACTCCTTTTTGCCCTCTTTTCCAACCCCATGTTGTTCATCTCTTGATCCGACAACCAAGGATGGCGTCCTAGGCTCATCGGCCGACCTAGGGCAACCCGGCGACGTCCTTGCCCTGACGGGGTCCCTCCCGGGCGAGAGATTCGATGGTTCCTTTGCTAGTTTTTCCAAAAACTAGTTGTTCTTCGCCACGTAAGTGTGATAGCTATCGTTTGCTGGTTTGCTTGTAAACCTAGGCGTTCTTCACCACGTAAGTGTGAGCTTCTCGCTGCGTTCTTCGGTCTGTGGTGACCCGAGTGTCCAAAGCCCTAGCTGGTGTGTGATCCGGAACCGTTTCAGCGTCAACATCGTCCCTAAAGAACCTCAAACATACTAAAATAAATAAATCTACAAATTCCAAAAAGAAAAAGTTGCATTCCATATATGCTATTTTCTAAAACTTGCTCACCTCTGCCCCTATGAAAATTAAAACAATGTACTCCCCTAAAATTGAACATAGATTACCCACCATACCATTAAAATGCATAATCTAAGAGCATCTCCCAAACCACAAGTGACCCCAATTTTCCACCCCATCTGCAGCAGCTAATAACTGATGTATTGTATGTTTTCTCACATTCTGACATATTAACATGCATGTACATGCATCACTGCGGCTCAATAATAATCTGGTCCTAAATGTTTCTTCGATTTCAGCTATATTAAAATTAACAATTTAAATACAAGTTCAAATTGAAGGACAAGTTCTCCACTACACCACAAAACCTAAAATAAGTACAAACGAGAAGAAATCGTACTAGGTACAACAATGAAGTTTCCATGCATAGTGTAAGAAACATGGACCCTAGCAAGGGCCTGGTAGTTTTAGTGGTTGAATGACAACAAAACCATTAGGACTAACAACATTTGCTAGTATACAAGGTACACTAGTCCTAGGGGTGCAAAGTTGGACTTGAGTAAGGCTACTACGATGAAGTTTGAGGGATCAACACCATAGATGAATGTGAAAGCATAGTCATGAAGGTCCTAGAAGACAAGTAAGAAACTCAAGATATCAAGTAAAAAGATAAAATATCGAGTGAGGCCACGAAAGGACACGAAGATTTCGACTAAGAAGGCACCAAAGAAAGCACCACACTGTTGGAAACACTCCTGCCCAACCTCCGCTGCAGAGCAGGGGTACGGAACGAGGGCGTTCAACTGTCGGACTTACGTAAAGAAGTTTGCGCAAACGTACACAAGCGAAGGTGTGGGACAATTAGATGGCTGAGGAATTCTTCTATTGCCTTCTCCCCAAAAAAAAATCTATTTACACTGTTCATCCTCTGGTATTTATAGGGGATACCAAGGGGCACCGGTCAAATTACAAAAGGGTACAGGGAAGATTCCTCGGCACCGTACAGGGGAAGGGTAGGACCGTACAAACACAACTAGAGTGAAAACCCTAGCTTGCCTTCCTCCTGCCCGCCGCCATCTGGTCCTGCTCATTGTTGGAGGCACGGTCTGGCCCAACTCGCCTTCGCGGGAAAGACGAGGTCAGACCCTCGGCCCCGCCGGCTGCGAGGTCAGACCCGGACCGTGATCAAGACGCTCGAGGGCCGCCTTCTGTGTTCTTCACGCGCCTTTGCCTGCAAGATATACAACGAACCGCGAGGGTCGAACTTGTATCCGAAGGTTAGGAAACCGGTCCGGAGGGTCCAAAAAACGGACAACGAACCGCGAGGGTCGGACTTGTATCCGAAGGTTAGGAAACCGGTCCGAAGGGTCCAAAAAACGGAGAGAAGAGAGTTCGAGAGAGGGCGCGGGTCGCACGAGGGTTGTTCTTCGAGCCAGCCTGCGCGGCGTCATTGCCGAGGGTCCTCTCCCCCAACAGAAAGCACCGCAACTTTTAGGTTGTCACTGGAGCTATCGAGTGAGGCCAATTATTAGAGGCAAATATGAAAGAATCCACGACACATTCCGGTGTAATCATCATAGCAGCTTGTCATAGTGGCATGGTGGAGAGAGGGAGTAGAAGAGAGCACGTAATGGAGCTCTTTGGTGCATACACTAGATGAAGCCCAATGTTTAGGTGCTGCCCGAGGGGCCAACATATATTACTGCACCAAAATTATCATATTTTGGAGTGGATGAAACACTAGAAATTTAGTGTATAGGAGGCTGCAATTGCATTATGGACAAGAATTCTCTAGTGGGGAACTAAATAGATCACTATATGGTGGACAGACTTCCATTGGTCAACAATGGTTAGTCTATATGGCTAGGGCACTGGATTTCTCTGTTGTAGTTACTGGAGCTATTCGGACGGTTCTTGTTCCCCAACAACTGATTAGTTGTGTTAGGTATAATATATGGCAACGTATGCTATAGAAACCAGCCTCCTATGCAAACTATAGAAACTCTAATCAAGACCATAGAAATCTAATCTGATGGTTAGAGATGAAGGTGGATTATTTTAGCACTTAAACCCCCAATGTGCCCACGCCTATTTAGATTAGGATGAAATGAGTGGAGGGTTTAAGTGCTAAAATAACCCACCATCGGATTGGATTCCTGTGGTCTTGATTAGAGTTTCTATAGTTTACACAGGAGGCTGGTTTTCGTAGCATACGTTCTCATAATATATACCCCCATGCCTAGACATTTGGATGGTGTTCGAGCTTGCTAAAGCTATAGTTAATTTGGGGATCATTCATTTTTGCTCTAGCCACCATATGCATTTAAGAAAAGATTAGGCGATTAGTAGAAGTGCTAGGATTAGTGATTAGGCTATTTAGATTTTAGGGTCTATTTTATCGCTTCTAGGTGCCTAGTGTGTAGTGAGATTTGTATACCCCATTGCTAATCTTGTAATCTTGCGTGTACCAAGAGTTGTATATATGAAGCTTGTAATTTTGTAAGATTATAGACAAGATGCCCTTTGTGGTTTGGCCCAATCTCTCCAAAGTAGAGATGGTGGACAAAGGTTTGGGAGAGGTCACAAAGGGATCCACTTGTGTGTAGAAAAGACCAATGAAATATATGTGGAGTTACCCATCCAAGATCTTAGCGCCTGCAAGGGCATCTTTGTGAAAAGCTCTAATGAGCACAAGTGGAAAGCATGAGCTTTCCAATACTTTAAGAAAAACATCATGGAGCAAGAGTTTGCTCCTCTAACACTTTTACGTTTCTGCATTTACCTATTGTGTTCCGTGATTTTTTTTCTATCTTTACCTTTCTAGTCTAGCTTGTTGGGTTAGTTGATAGAATCGAAACCTAAGGTGCAAAATGCTTTTATGTTAGAGGTAGCAACACTTAGAAAAATATAGTGTGCATATCGATGGATATTATGTATTGGGGGTTTATTTTTAAGTGGTCTAACTCAATTTTCCCTCTTTAACATCATTGTCCCTTTAAATACTCGATAGTATCCTCTCAAGTTTTCTCATGTACTATATTCAGTCTCATCAAGTCGTCATATCTCCTGTTTATGGAAGGCTTAGTGACATGAAGCTACACAAACAGGGGGTTTGGCAAACTCTCGGCCGGGCTTCACCAGTACGGCATGGTCTCAAACTGGATGGATGGATATCTGATCCGTAATCAAACAAAACATCTCGCTAAACCATGCTACTAGTATGTTATTTTAGTTGAGTGCTACTAGCTAGTATGTAATTTTCCATTAGTATGATATTAATATATTTATTGACATATTATTTTCAAAGTATTAAACTAGAATAGTTACTTTCGAAGTAACCTAGCTACTCTGATTTGACACATTTAGAAAATGAAAATTTTCAAATGTGCAAGAGTAACAATCGACTTGGGTCATTTTGAAAGTGACACTCTACCTCATTTTGAAAGTGGCACTCTACCTTACAATTGATAAATCGGTGCCTCAATCTTTACATGTTGGCATGGTGTTAAGTCAATCAAACTTGTACTTTCAAATTGATATAATTTTAGCATGTCTCTTCGCATATTTGCAGTGAATAATTTCGAAGATATACCTGTTGGCATGATGTATATTTGCAAAATAGAATGCACGCACCTTATTCTCGATGTCAATCAGGTTTTTCACCAAATTTGATTGAGTAGGTCTTCTCATTTGTTTGGTGGTTTTGAAAGTGCAACCCTTTCTCAATGTTCATCACCGCAGCCGTAACACATGGCCTGCATATAACTACTTTTTCTAATACGTCTGGAATTCCTACCTCCTCCGCACTCTAAGCACTATTCATTTTCCTTTTTATTCTTACTTTTTTTTATGTTTCACGGGAATTTTTTTCCTTCTTTTCATGAATTTTTCTCCGAGCACTGTTTGTCTCCCTTTGTTATTTTATTTTTTCACAGGAATTCTTTTTTGCTTCTTTTTATGAAAATTTTCCATTTCCAAAATGGCGAAGGGTAGTGTGCCCATTGTGCTAGTTAAATAAACTATCTAAGTATTTGAAAAAAATACATCACTTGGTGTCATGCACCTCACTACAAAACGGAAAATGTAGAGCATATGACATTTTAGTTTAATTTGAAGTCCAACTACTTATTAATTAATTTAGAGGAGAAAAAACATGATTGAATTATGCTGCCAGGAACCTAATATGCCAATTCACAACTAGGATTTTAATTTTTTGCTAGCAAAGTGGGATTCTTCTAGTATTTTAATATTCAAAATTTATTATAAACTTTCCCTACTAAATACCTCCCAGTGAGCACATGTGCTGACTAGTAGTGTTTTACTACTATTTAAAAATAATAAGAGAATTCCACCATTTTAGTAGTGTGATATGTTCAACGTGATACGAGTGAGTGTCATATTGATCTCTCTGGCATGCCACGGCAGTGTGGAAGATTGCCATGCCAAACATATATATGGCGTGACAACATCACAGAAGGCTCCATTTGGATCTAATGAGCTAATAGTTTGTTCATAATAATTAACTCCATGGATTCAAACATGTTTGACTAAATAATCAACATAATGGTGCAAACAAAATTAAAAATAAATATTTTAAAAAAAATTATCACATTTTAGAGTTTGTATAACGCTTGTGTGGACCACGTGTCTGTACGCTACACGCGTAGTCCACCCTCTACGCTCAGTTGTCTATTCTCATTTACGTCACGTGTTCATGCGCTGCTATATGTCCCAACGCACGCGGGTCAAATAATGATTTGGTTCGCCCTTCGCCCTGTCCGACTCTATCTCGTCCCTCCCTTAGTCCTGTTTCTGCTTCTCTTCGTTCGAGCTGCTAAGTCGATCCGTCGGCTACTGTCCACCTGTCTTCCGCTGGCTGCCCTCCCGCAGGACGCCGCTGGCCGCGCCCTCTTGCTCCGGCGCTGGTCCTCCCATGGTCCCACTCGGATAGCACATGGCGGTCACGCCGCACTGCCGCAGGACAAACACGGGCACATGCCCAGCCGGCCACTACTGCCCGGCGCCCCGCATGGCTTGCCTGGTCGCAAGGGGGGGCTTCTACCTGCCGACCCGGTCGGCAGGAACCCCGCGTCGACCCCCCTCCCTCCTTCCTGTTCTTCTTCTTCCTTCGTCGCCCCTGCCCCACCCCCGCCCCCCACGCGCCGCCCACCGCCACGGCCGCGCTAGGGATCGCCGGAGCTGCGCTGCCGCGGGCAAACCCTAACGTGGCCGCGACGGCCTCCTTCCTTCCCTCCCCGCCACCACATCCGCCGCCGCCGCTACCGCCGTGAAGCCCCCGCCGTGCCCTGGCCCGGCCGCCGCTGCCAGGGGCCCTAAACCGCCCGACGACCATCCCCACCGCCTGGCCTGCCTGCCTCCCCCCGGCTGGCCCCTTCCTTCTAAGGTCGCTGGAGTTAGAGGAGGAGGGGGCGACGACAATGGCGTGGGCGCGGCGTGCGCACGCGAGGCAGGCCTTGGGCCGCGTGGGCCGAAATGGCAGCGTGCGCGGGAGGCGGGAGGGGGGGGTCGGTGCGCCGACTGGTCGGTAGCTAGGATTTCCCGGCCGCAGGTCTAAGGCTCACCGTTGCAGCAAGCGATGTTGCTTGCGTAGGCGTAGCCCAGGCCAGCAAGCCAGCTGCCAGCAATAGTCGGTTTCTCACTTCAAAGTTCTATGTTGAACTTTCTTACCAATTCAGTACAAATTTCATGATTTTTTTTAGCGATTGTGTCAATTTTAATAGTTTGTAGACTTGCACGCTGAAGAGGTCCATGACAATAAAATCTTTTTTTTCTCCTGCTCCAACGCCAATTAACCAGTATCACAAGTGACAAGTCCAACCTTCTGCACATGAACAATTACTATTGATGATATGAGAGGCAAGGGCAAACCAAACTATGATTTACTAAATATTTGTTTTTAACCACATTTATTTCATGGTCTATTACTTATATATTCTAGGTTTAAGTACGAAATTGAGATATCATCTAAACTTATGAATTAAAAAAATAAAAAAAACTTTGCCGAGAGTCTGCCAGACAGCTCTCGGCAAAGATGTCGTCAACGGCAACCGGCCGTTAACGGCCCCTTTTCTTTGCTGAGAGCCCGATAAATGGCTCTCGGCAAAGGCTTCTTTGCCGATCGGTTTTTCGCGGAGCCCTCTCTGCCGAGGGAGTTAGAGGCTTTGCCGAGCGCCTCTGGCTCTCGGTAAAGAGGCCTTCTCCAGTAGTGATTGTGAGCTAGTTTTGTTATTTATCAATATAAGTTATGGTGCCGATGGTATTCTAACCTGATGCAGCAGTATATGTATATATATATGCGTTGCTAGTGGCCCTAGACGTTAAAATTGACAAGCTCCGCTACTGATAGTACGTGTGTGAAGGAGTCAAAAAAAAACGATTAAACTAAAAAATAGTGGTTTATCGGCTCCTAACTTATTTTCAAAATAGAGATAAAAACAACTCTTTACTATAGCCAAGGAGCGAGAGCTAGAGCTCTACCGCATAATACAGTAATTTAATTCCATGCAAATCTAAGCTTAAGCAAATTAAAAATTTGTACAAAAGACACTACTACAGCATAGGGCTATAGTAACACCAACTTGTGTTACTATAGGTTGGAAAAACGTGTTACTAGCTCTCTTAGTAACATATTTTTGTTTGTGTTCCAATTGACCATGTTACTATAGAGTGAATTATTCTAACACATTTACTCGTCTACAAGAACATTTTTTTGTGTTACAATGATTTTTGTTGTAACACTTTTTTTTACTTTAGTAACACTTCACATTATGGTACAATAAATGATTTGTAACATATTTCTTTATCCATTGGATCACTTGCCAAGTGTTACAATGATTCTTTGTTGTCACACTCTTATTAGTTCTAGTAACACTTCTATGTTAAGGTAGAGCACAATATGGGACATAGGAACACATTTTGTCATGGAATATTCGGCAAAATTTGAACAAAAAAATTCAAAAAATTAGGAATTTTTTTTTATCACGAGAGGGGGCCCACCAATCAGTCACACCACCCCATCTTTACTCCCACGATATTTTTTCATGTTTTTTTCACACTTTGCATCAACCTAGATTTAAACCAGTGACCTCTCACACATGTACACATAACCTCCACTATCACTCCACCCATTTGTCACTTATGTCTATATTCTATTTCAGTTACCCTCATATTATACTAAACCATGTGTAAATTGCTTGTTTAAGACTCTAAATGAATTTAAATCAAAAAATTGTTAACTACAAAGTTTCATAACTTTTTGAGATATACACTTTTTGTTTAGGAAGTTTCTCCATCCAAGGTCATTTACAAAATTTGAATTTCAAATTTCAGAAATTTCAAATGTAGTTTTCATTAACAAGATGATTTCAAATTCAAACGTTATCAACTACAAACTTTCATAACCTTTTGAGATCTACAACTTTCATTTTTGTCGTTTTTCCATCTGAGGTATTTTAAAAATTCGAATCTCAAAATTTTTAAATTCAAATGTAGTTTTGCAAGATAATATGATTTCAAATTTAAAAAGTTGTCAACTACAAAGTTTCATAACTTTTCAAGATCTACAAGTTTCATTTTGGTCATTTCTCCATCCGAGGTCTTTTAAAAACTTTGAATTTTTTATTTTTAAAATTCAGACGCAATTTTGCATGACAAGATGACTTCAAATTTAAAAAGTTATCAATTATAAACTTTCTTGATGTCGACAAAAAGAGAAAAATTCTTGATGAACCCAAATGACGGTAGGTTGGTGTGTTCATACAACAAAGTAAAAAAAATATCTATATTACTTCCATTTAATTTTACATTTTTTATTTTATTTTTTCTTCTGCATTGTACTTGTTCTTCTTATGATATAGCTCCATCTAGTGCGTCTCTTGATCTCGGCCTAATAAATTAACAACATGCTCTAGCATTGAATTGACCTTTTGATGCGGCCACTCAATGCTAATGGTTCTCATGTAATGACCATGATGTGATTGCCTAACAGCCTTGATGAGAGCTATATGTGATGTGTTGCCTATAAATAGGAAGATCTACATGTATTTTCTTTTGTAACACTTGAACTGAAACATTATTTTGTGTTACTAGAGACATATATTTGTAACACATTTTATATGTGTTCCACTTATGTGTTACAACATAGTACACTTTTGTAACATTTTTCTTGTAACATTAATTTTGTGTTACTATAATTGTTGTTAGTAACACCTTTTTTTAAAAAAAGTATTTTGTGTTACAGCCAAAGTCTGTAACACACTATTTTGTGTTACTATAAAATTTTACTGGAACACATTAATGAATATGTTACATAAAAGCGTTACAATATCCCTGTTGTGTTTTAGTAGTGAGAGTCCAAGAATAGAATTATTACTTGAATACCTAAACGTTGTGGATTAGAGATGAACTGTTGCACTGTAACTAAGCTAGTCAAGTATATATTTCTTTATTTTGTTTATTCAAGTGCTGATTTCTTAATTTTGTTTCTCCTTGCAAGTCTTTTACTCAAGATCAAATGTTGCACACACAAGTGATTGTATCGTCTATGCATTTACTATCTTAGTTGTAATTCTTCATACAACAGTTCACATATACATACGTGCTACTCCTGCTATTCTAAATTATAAGTTTTTACATGCAATTAGCTTTTGTAATGCATTTAGAGCACTTTGTTTAGATATATAAAAAAAATGTACCTAAAATTCCAAACGTCATATAATTTGAAACAAGAGGAGTATTATGTTTGGTCATATAATTTGAAACAGATGATACTGGATATAATTTGAAACAGATGATATACCAAAAATTCCAAAAATGTACCTAAAATTCCAAACGTCATATAATTTGAAACAGATGATACTGGATATGCACAGCTTGGACGAAGTGAACAAAGCAAAAATACAGTGGCTATCATGGACGCCCTGGTAATGGCATATTGCTCTCAAGGCATTATTGTCTTAAAATAACTATACATCTTGTTTTTCTAAGAGTCCAAATTTTCTAAATATTACCAGATTTATGAAAAAAAATATCATTAATACGTGTGTCTTCTATTATGTTTATTATAAAATATATTCTATCATTAATCTAATAATATTTATTAAACAACATACATATTATTTGATAAAAAGGCTGATTCCAGAAAAAAAAGCAAGATGTGTGATTATTTGGGATGGGAGTACAGGTTTGCGATTTCAAAAAAAAATGCCTAAAGATGTTCTTAACAAAATTCAAGGAACGTATTTATTTATTTATCTCTAATATTAAAGTTAGAGTAGACCCATCAGTCATATTCTACTTCCCAAATGCCTTCAGGCACCTTTCTTTTCTACCCATAACAAGTGGTTGTATGAATTAGAATAGCGTGTGATACAAAAAAAAAATGATCGATTTGATACAATATTTGCAGCAGGTGAGATGATCATCTTTGAGTCGCGAGTCGTCTGAACAATTATGCAACAAGCTAGTTACGCGATGTATTACAACGCACAAATATATATATTTGCTAGTAAATAAATATTTAAAGAAGAGATGAAGAATAGTTTTCACGAATAAGATCAAGTACCTCTCGTTAGAAGATGGAAATAAGCTACTCCCTCCGTTCCAAATTATAAGTCATTCCAAGAATCTTGGAGAGTCAAAGTTTTTCAACTTTGACTAAAATTATATAACAAAATAATAACATCTATGATGTCAACTAAGTATCATTAGATTCTTCATTAGTTATATTTTCATAATATACATATTTGATGTCATAAATCTTTGTGCTTTTTTCTATAACTTTGGTCAAATTTGAAAAACTTTGACTCTCCAAGATTCTTAGAATGACTTATAATTTATAATTTGGAACAGAGAGAGTAGCAGGCAAAGATCATCGACGTCGTCAGGAAGGTATGTACCAGCATGCTGAAGCCGGTGACGGTGGCGAAGGAGTTTGCCATGGAGGCGCCAGCGAGTGGTAGCTCCCCGAGGTGGCCGACGTACATGACGGAGATCATCTGGATCACGTACCGCAGGAGCCCACCGGTTATCATCGGCCCCGCCAGCCATAGTTGCTTCTTCACCTCCTCTCGCACGTCCAGATTCTCCTTGGATCGGCCGGCAGCGAGGAGAGCTTCCTCACTGTCACAGCTCGCCATCGCTAAGCGTCAGTTTTCCTTCGCCTTCTTGCTCGATCTGCTGTATATTTATTTTTGATGAGAGAATGCTCGATTATTTTCGGGACCAGAAGGAAAATAAATCATAAATGACCGAAGTTTGTTCCTTACGGCCGGGGTCCCCAATGTTTGCTCCTTGCGGTGTCCAGCGAGTGTCCTCTCAATGGCCACTTACCGATAGCTAGTTATTAGATCAGCTTGAGAAATAAAAAAAAAAACACTGTAGTGGAGAGTTATATGAGCTAGGAGAGAATTCTTTTTGAGAGATCGTGCTAGACTAGATATTTAGGAGTCGCTAGCTATTTAATCTCTCTTCTTAATAACCAATAGAAATGTTTTTAAATAAGCTATTTGAGAACTATTATTAGAGGCTACGGATTGTAGCTGTACTGCTGTATGTTGTACCAAGTGTCATACACACTGAGTTGTTATTGGGTAGGTAAGCAAGAGGGGGGAAATAAAAAAAAGAAAAATTTAAAAGGAAAGGAACAATTTATCAAATTAAAAAAGAAAAAGAGAAACTAATCTAAACGTCACACACGCTGAGTTGTCAATTGGTAGGTAAGCAAATGGGAAAAAAATAGAAAAACATAAATAAAAGGGAAAAACAAAAGGAAAAGGAAAATAAAAAATGTAATAAGAAAAGGAAAAAATTGCCACAGGACTAGTAAACAGTAAAATAAAGGAAAAATAAAAATCCAAAAAACGAAAAGAGTGAACAGCTTGCTATAGTGATCGTGCGTGTTTGATATGTATCCCTAATTAAGTGTCATCATAGGGAGTGTACTGATTAACTTTGATAAGTTTAAATAGATTTATAGAAAAAAAAATAATAACATTTGTATTTCTAAATAAGTTTATTATATAAACAGACTCAAAGATCTATCTAATAATACTAATTGTGTAATGTGAATATTAATATTTTATTTTAAATATTTAGTTAAAACTAAGTGTGATTGATTTCTGGAAAAGTTAGAATGGCACACAAAAAGAGACAGCCCGAAGTAGATGGTCAAATCGATCGGGCTCATCGGAGGCCCTAGTCACCACGCTAAGGGTGTGTTTAGTTGGAAGAATTTTGGGTGTAAAATCCTGTAGCACTTTCGTTGTTATTTGACAAATTTTGTCCAAATATGGACCAATTAGACTCAAAAGATTCGTCTCGACATTTACAAACAAACTGTGCAATTAGTTATTTTTTTACCTACATTTAATACTACATGCATGCATCTAAAGATTCGATGTGATGGAAAATCTTGTAAATATTTGGGATCTAAACATGCCCCTAAATTTACCCTTCTCCGTTCCTGCGCTCCACCTCACAACGTACCTCCTGCTGGCCTCTGCCCTCTCTCAGCTGCGGCTGCGACGACGTGGGGGCAGCGATGATGGCGGCCACAGATGACAGATGCGGGGACTACAGTAGCAACGATTGCACGACACGACAGCAATGGCAACGGCGACATGACTACAGTAGCAACGATTGCAGGAATCAAGGGACGCATTTATGTTTCAAAATTCAGCATTGCAGGTGGCAATGCTAATCATGCAGCAGGTACTGGTGTAGTACGTATTTTCCAAGTTCGTTTGCATGCAGTTGGCTTCACCACCAGTGGATAATGATATAGCACTTCCGTATCACGTTTCGGACGCGGGAGAGGTAGAACTGAACACTCTGTTCTTAGCCTTCGTTGCCTATATTATGGAATTAAAAGTTCAAAGTGAGGTTTTCTGTACAAAATTGTCAGTCATAAACGGAAATCAACTTTTATATAGTAAGAAAGTTTATAACCCTTGTTTTGTTCGCTAATAATATACCATAATATAACAGTGAATGGATCTAATATACTGCAGCAGTTATATTATGTATGGCACAATAAAAAGGTCAAGCCAAATTTTCACTTTGAGGCATTAGATTAGAGTTGTATAATATATAACAGCAGTTTGGTTGTATAGTACAGTATCAATTTGCATGAGCAATTACTGTTTTGTCGGAGAGTCAATAAATGTTGGGAGACAGAAAATATTGATCTATACAGTATGCGCGTACTCTACCTCGCTGTCCCAGTTTGTACAGACTGTGATGATCATGAGCAGAAGGACCTGTACCATGAGCCCACATATGATGCCCAACCAAAGCCCCTGTTTGTCAGTGAGAAAAACAACATCATCAGTCCATAAGAACGTACGTACTGGAACACTCGCCATATGTAAAAAAAAAAATTATGGGATGATACTAGTTTGATTCAGGAGAAGCAGGAAACCCCACCGTCCCACCGACACCCAGGACGAAAGCAATGAGGTAAGCAGACGGGATGCCAACGACGTAGTAGGCGCCGAGGTTAATGCAGGCACCAATCTTCTGCCATCCACAGCCTCTGGCCACGCCTACAATATATACAATCGCAGCAACGAATGAATTTCTGAAAGGTGCAAGGAAGTACTAGTTCGTAGCTCCACTCCAGCTCTGTAGTCTGTAGTCTGTACCTGAAAGAACGCACTGGATGCCATCGAAGAAGTTGGAGACTGCAATGACCAGCATCATCCTCGCCACGTACGTCACGACCTCCTGGACGTTGCTGTAGGCATGCCCCCACACGTAGCGCACGCACACCAGGATGACACCCATGCCCAGCCCTTCCGACACAGTCAGCAACACAACCACACGCGCCGCGAGGCGAGCGGCCTGAGGCCGCCCCGCACCCAGCTCGTTGGACACGCGAGTGCTGCACCATGCATGAATCCATCCATGATCAGGTCGATCGATCAGCGCCACCAAACACGAGCAGAGCAGACCTACATATATACCTGATGGCGGAGCCAAGCCCGAAGGGGATCATCCACACGAAGGCAGCAGTGTTGAGGCTGTAAATATATACAGTAGTGAGGAGGCATTCGAATAAATAAACCTCGCTCCATTGGAACATACAGCCAGCAACTCGAAATTAGTACAACGTACGTAACCTGATCGACAGCACGGAGGTCTCCAATTTTGGGTTGGGAAGAAGGCCCGAGAGGAGCACAATGAGTTCAAACGACCACATTTCCAAGCTGCAACAATATATGCAAAGCAACCGCACCGGTGGCATAGCATATATATATATAAAGCGCGCGATTACTTGCTGCCCATGCATGTATCAGAAACTTCGATCACGTACTGGAACACACAATGCAAACGGATGACGTACCAGACCATGAGAGCCGACGGGATCGCGAGCCTGAAGAAGCCGAGCGCGTCACGGAAGGCCTCCGTGGAGAAGCCGGTCCACGTCTCCTTGCACGCGCTGGAAACCCTCACGTACACGGCCAGCACGGCCACGTTCACCCAGTAGGAGATGGCGTTGCTCAGCGCCGCGCCGTTGCTGCCCATCCTGAGCGCGTACACCAGCACCCAGCACACCACCAGGTGGCAAGCCGCGGCGGCGCCGGCGCTCGCCATCACCGGCAGCACGATGTTCTGCGTCTGCAGGAACCGGACGTGGCACTGCAGCAGCCCGTACGCGAAGAGCAGCGGGATCATCCACCGGGCGTAGGTGCCGGCCTCCGCGGCGATGTCCGCGTCCTGGCCCAAGAGGAGGAGGATCTCGCCGGTGTAGAACCAGACGACAGCCAGAGGGAGGCTCACGAGGGTGAGAAGGAACATGGCGCGCTGCTTGTAGATGCCCAGGAGATAGTACTGCCTGGCGCCGAACGCTTGCCCGCACAGTGTGTCCAGACCGCTTGCCATGCCTAGCTGCATGCTCAAAGACAAACACAATAATCATGAATTGCATACTCCACTAACTACTGCATGCATGGACTTATACTATAGTTAAGACTTCAAGAGTGACCACCGTATTGTTTTTAGTTTTTGCTTGTACATAAACAGCTCTATTTTTCCCTATCTTATTGAAAGACGGAACTCCTGCCAAATCTTTCAAAAAAATGTTACCATTTCAAAGACAACACTATCTCTAAAAATACATATAACAGAGAAGGTTTTACCGTTTATTACCAAACTCACATATACACCTAAGCACAGACTTAGGGTTTGAGTTGTTACTCCCTCTTCCCTCACTCCCGCTACTCTTTCTCTAAACTCCTGCGGTCCGCTGCTCTCGTCTTGAGGGCACCACTGCACATAACCATGCAGCATCTCTCACCTTTATTTCTCTCTTGTTGGGGAAGCCTGCGCCGGCTGCGTGGCAGCCTATCCTAGGTCAGGAAGCCGAGAGGCGTGGCAGTGGCTCATCAGAGGCGAGGAGGCACATGATGAGTGGCGGTAATGCAATGGGTTGTCCGATGGCACGCACTGGCTGCAACCCTTGTGAGGTCATGACTATGGGCCAGCTAGCCAACGAAGGGTGCAGGGTGGCGGCGGTCTTTGTGAGACTGTGGCGGTGGTTTAGCCTCCCATCTGGATCGTGAAGGGATAGCAGCGACAATCTGGCCAACGATGCAGTGGCAGATCTGGCAATGATGGTTTAGCTACAACGAGGATGGTTCAGATCTTCGCGAGGAAGGCTAGATCTTTGGTTCCAGGAAATATGTGCCTCTTCAGCTCTTTGGCTCTGGTGAGATATTTAGCTCTTCAGTTTTTGTGAGATATGTGGCCGCATCTCTTCAAGGGTGGTGGATCAGAAGCGGGTGTCATACGAGGCAGTGAAAGGTCCTAGTTTGGTTTTGGTAATTGATTGACAACTTTAGGTGGACTAATATGTGTTTAAGTGAATTACATAGGTGATTAGTCCACAAGTGATCATGTGTGAGCAACATATGTCATAGAGGTGAAATGACATGGAGGATGTTGCAAGACTCACACATGTAAAGAAGGAGCTTATTGCATATGTGACATGACATGGAGTCATCTGGGCAAGATGGTGAAGATCAAGGCAAGACTTGGCTTGATGGAACGATTGCGAAGGTGAAGGGCAAGTTGAAGGCTTTGAAGCTGTTGGTTCTGAGTGTCGAGAGGCTTGAGCAAATACTTGGTGTCGAAAGACCGAAGTAATGGTGAAGAGCAAGTAAGGTCAAGATCGATGGACCATGGAGGCCATGTGATGATATGAAGTGGCTCATATCATTTGATGATAGGTTGGTGCATGTGTTGCATCAACACCGAAGGAGATGGAATGGAATGCGCAAGGCAAAGGTATATTTTTAGGGCATTTCATTTCACTAGTCATATGTGCGTAGAGAAGTTTATGACCGGATTTAGGATAGATGGTCGTACTATTAAGGGGAGCAAACTTGTTTGCATATTGGTCATCTAGTGCCACTTCAGCGAAATCTAACATTGCGATGTTGCTAGGATCGAGTGGTGTGGTGAGTGCGAGTGAAAACCCTTGAAAAATGCAAACACATGCACAAGGTGGTGTACACTTGGTGTGTTGGCACATTTGCAAAAGGAGGAGAAAAGGTGTAATGGAGAAGTGGGAGAAACTAGTGGATAGTCCCTCTCCTGGTGGCACATTCGACATTTTTAGGTAGTCGCTGAGGTGACTGGACACTGTCCTGGTGATAACCAGACGCATCCGGTCAACGGCCCAGGGAGTCAGCCGAGTTCTTGTGTTGACCGGACTCTAGCTTGAGTAGTGACCGGACTCAACGCTTGGTGCGTCCGGTCATGATGATGTATATTATCTGGTGAGGATTGGTGGACCAGACGCTGGGGTGCGTGTGATCAGTCTCGATCGGATGCATCCGGTCGAGTAAAACCCTCTCAGGAACCTCTCTGTTTGCGATCGGACGCTGGGCTCTATGCGTTTGGTCGTTGTGGCTCTGGCGTGTCCGGTCGCACTTTAACTCGCATGGGAGTTGAAGTAGCCATTGGAGATCGGTGGTCGCGGTTGAACAGAGTGGACATGTGGCGTCCATCCATTGACCGGATGCTAGCTGGGTGCATTTGGTCAGATGGACCTAAGCGTCCGGTCGCTGTGCAATTTGTCCAGTGAAGGGGCAACGACTAGTTTAGCCCTTGGAGCTACAAATAGAGGTTGTGGCCAGCCATGGCTGGTGCTTAGAACCCTTCAGACTTAGTGTCCATGCTTGGGGAGTGATAGGAAACCCTCTAACTCACTTGTCCTTGCTAGTGTGCAAATCAATTATGAGTGAGTGATCGCTAGTGTGTTGCATTGAGAGACTACATTGAGTGGCACTAGGTGTTCGTGTTGCAAGCTGATGGTGCTTTTACTCTTGGAGGTTGCCACCTCCTAGATGGCTTGGTGATCGAGTCTTCGTCATAAAGCCCGCGTGAAGATTGTGCGTGGCTCTGGAGAAGGATTGTGAGGGGTATTGTGCTCGCCCCGCGGGTATCCCGAAGAGCAGCTCTAGTAGAGCACTTGTGGGTGAGTTCTTGC
The DNA here is from genome assembly GCA_009763385.1 of Coix lacryma-jobi var. lacryma-jobi. Lineage (NCBI taxonomy): Eukaryota > Viridiplantae > Streptophyta > Magnoliopsida > Poales > Poaceae > Coix > Coix lacryma-jobi. Next base: position 125,254,046 of record CM019824.1, read on the forward strand.
GGCGCTCGAGTGTGGAGCTAGGTGTGCCTATTAGTCACCGAACTACCAAAGTGTGTGGTCAACACAACAGGGACTAGCTTGATGGCAACCAAGTGAACCTCAGGAGAAAAATCACCGTGTCAACTTCGTGTTCATCTTCTTGGTGTTTTGCAAACTCCATTCACTATCTTGTATTTACTTGTTCATATACTTGTGGTAGTGTAGATTGCTCTTGCGCTTCTAGTTAGCTTGTGTAGCTTGCTAGTTACATTCTTTGCTTGTGTAACATAGAGTTGATCCCTGTGAGTGACTAATTGACTTTGTAGTCTTTGCTAGTCACATTGCTTAGTTTGTGTAGCTAAGTTGACCTCTCTAATTTTGGCTTGTGTAGCCTTATTATTGAGCATCCCTAGTGAGCTTAGGCTTTGTGCTTTTGCTTAGTGGCATGTGTAGGAGCTCCCTGGTTGATTGAGTACTAGTTGCTTCGGTTTTTGTAACCTTGCAAGCTAGAATTGTTTAGGTGAGCTCTAGCTAGCCTGACACCTTAATTGCTTTGTTTAGGATTTTTTATAAGGTGCTTGAGAGTATAGATAGAGGAGTGTAGAATTGGCTAGACTGATAGTTATTAATTCTGCATTTGTTTCGGTTAGCTGGTACGATTAATTTTAGAATGGACTATTCACCCAACCTCTAGTCCGCCATCTTGACCCTTTAGGCAGTGGGCCTAGAGAACAACCAATGCGTTGGAGTGAGGTCAACCAATGAGCCTTCATTTCGGGTTTTGGCTTTGTTAGGTGGGTTTTTTTTATTTTCAGATATGGGCTTGAAGACCACCTCTAAAACCCTCATATGCTCGCCTTTGAAAACCTTTTGAGACGTTTCTTTTGCTTCAACACCTGTGCTTAGTTTGCCTTTAAGTAAAATTTTTCTCCTATTCCCAACACTACTGCAGAAGGCACTATAATGCCATGGGAGGCTAAGATTACAAAAAAGGTATGAGTTCCTACATGTGAGCTGGTCCAAGTATGCTCTCATCATCAACCATGTCATCTTCTATGTACCGCTTTGTACCATTACATTTGGTTGGAGAACATGCTACATCTTGCTACCACACCTTGCGTTTGTCACCAGCAGTGGATAGTGTTCCCAGATGAAAGGTCCTAAATGGCTAGAGGGGGGGTGAATAGCCTATAAAAATTTCTACAACAACACTTAAACAAACTAGTTAGACAACTAAATGGCGAAGCGAAGTTTGCGCTAGCTCTACACAGATGCAAGCCACCTATTCAAAATTCTAGATAACCACAAACTCTAAGTCACACAATATCAAAGGAACTATCCAACGACTAAATAAGCAATAATGTATATCACTACACAAGATAAGAGAATGTAACTAACAACAAGGTATAATATTAACTTGCAAGAAAGTAACAAATGTAAGTACAAGAGATAGAAGTGTGTATACCGAGCCGGCAAGAGATTAATAAATGAATATCAAAGAATACCACGGAGACAAGTTGACACAATAATTTTTCCTCCGAGGTTCACTTGCTTGCCGGCAAGCTACGTCCCCGTTGTAGCGATACACCCACTTGGAGGTTCACGCGCTAATAGGCATCACACGCCTAACCCTCAATAGGGTGCCGCACAACCAACACAAGATGGGGATCCACAAGCTACGAGCAATCCACTAGAGTTACCTTTGGTGCTCCGCCGGGGAAGGTACAAGAAACCCCTTACAAATCACCGGGAGATGGCCACGAACAATCACCACTCGTGCCTAATCTCCTCCGCTGCTCCAAACCGTCTAGGTGGCGGCAACCACCAAGAGTAATAAGAATATCCGCAGCAACCACAATCGCCAAGTGCCACTAGATGCAAACTCACAAGCAAATGCACTTGGATCTCTCGATCTCACTTGGATTCGCACTAACAAGCAAAGAGATCGGAGGGAGGGATTAGATCTTGCTCAAGAGGATGTTCAAGAAGTCAGAGAGTCAAGAAGAACCCCCAAAAGGCGGCCACGGCCAATTTATAGGGAAGGGAGGGCGGCGGCCCGAACCCTACCTTTCTGCGCTTGGTCGGTAGTACCGACCCCTCCTGGGCGGTAGTACCGACAGAGTCAAACTAGCCGTTCAACACACGTCCCGCTGATTTAGGCGAGGCACCGACTCTGGTCGGTACCTCCGAGGTCGGTAGTACCGAGGTAATGGCGGTACTACCGCCAGGCCAAAAATCGCCGCGAACAGAGAGCTCTGCGAAAAACCAGCCACTACCGACCTTGCGTCGGTACCACCGTGGGCGGTAGTACCGAGGTAATGGCGGTACTACCGGCAAGCCATTTTCAAAAACTACAGAGAGACTCGCAAAACTCCTCAGAGCCACGGTACCACCGACCATCCGGTCGGTACCACCGCCGGCGGTAGTACCGAGGTAATAGCGGTACCACCGCCAGGCCAAAAACGCCCCATTACAGAGAAGGCTGCACGCAGCACCTATGGGCGGTACCACCGACCACCCTGGTCGGTACCACCGACCATACACAGAAAACTCCATTTTCTTCTCTATGTTGATCCAAACCAACTCCAACAACTTCTCCTTTGCAAATGTGCTAACACCAACAAGTGTACAACATCATGTGCATGTGTGTTAGCATTTTCACAAACATATTCAAAGGATTCGAGTTAGCACACTAGGTCCTAATGCATATGCATGTATGAATCCACCTAGTGGCACTTGATAACCGTGATCACTGAGATATTCCCCTCTTAATAGTACGGCTATCTATCCTAAATGCACTCACACCCTCTATGGTGTCTTGAGTGCCAAAACAAAATTCCTATTTATACCTTTGCCTTGAACTCCATAGGATTTTGTTTTTCTCTTCTTCTTCTCCCAAATGTGGAGCACTTGATCTATCTTTTGGTCATCACCACCAATACCATGATCATCATTTGGCTCCCGTACTTGGAATGTACCAACCTAGCTCATAAACACTTCATGACAAGGTTAGTACTCTAGGTGACATCAATTATCCAAAACCAAACAAGGACTTTCAATCTCCCCCTTTTTGGTAATTGATGACAACCTTTCACAAAGATATATGTTTGAAAATTTGAGTCACCACTTTGTTAGTATTAGCTCCCCCTACATATGTGCTATAGTGTTTGGTTCAAGTTCGGCACATATGCATAGATATAAAATGTGGGAGAGTAATACTATCAAATGATGCTAAGGTGTAAAGAATGGACCTTTGAAGCGTGATACCAATCGGAGTTGCCAATGTACACCATCCTTAGCATCTTGATTAGCTAGACTTACAAGAACACTAGATACCTTATGAGATCAATATTATATAAGAGGTTCTAGTACCATTTTGCAAAAACAGATTACATCTAGCTACCACTTATGCATGCTAGTTCACAACTCATCATTCAAAATTTATTTCTAGCATACATCACACAAGCATGTATATTGAATTTAAATTGTCTACGATGCAATCACTCATATGAATATGCACATTCAAATGCAACAAATGCAACAATAAGTTCATGAGCTTGCTCCCCCGACTTGTATGCTCAAAATTTTAATTGATCCTCCCTTTGTTATATATATCTATCTTAACCATTTCTCCCCCTTTGTCATTAAGTACCATAAAAGGCACACCAATTTTAGTAGAAGTTAAGTTAATCAATAGGGTGATCAAGTTCATAGTATGGTTCAACCTAGCAAACAACCATAAGATATTTAACACGGTTTGCTCTAGAGTAAGCTTCTTCACACATCTTTCAATGGTTATCTTACTCACGTCGGTTAAACCCTTGAATGCTTGTTTTCAAGATCAAACACTAGGTTCACAAGCCCATAAACATGTCATATGCTACCACTAGATCATATCAAACATAGAAGCAATAGTGGTACCATATGTACATCCAAAGTATTTTATTTTCATGAATGAGCCTATAAGATGCAAGGAGTGACTAAATGCACTAAACATATCCTTAGCAAGAATGAATGTCATGCCACACAATTTTACCTTTGCTTTGTCGAAGGAGAGGCATGACATATAACGAAGGGTGCATCAACTCATATTTGAGAAATCAAGTATATTCAATTCATTCCTTAGCTTGCAAAATCTCTTTTCATCAAGTGGCTTGGTGAATATATCGGCAAGTTGATCATCGGTACCAACATTCTCAATTGAAATATCACCCTTTTGTTGATGGTCTCTTATGAAGTGATGACGAATGTCAATGTGCTTTGTTCTTGAATGTTGTACTGGATTGTTGGTGAGCTTCACTGCACTCTCATTGTCACATAGCAATGGTACTTGTTTGAATTTAATTCCAAAGTCATCCAAAGTTGCTTTCATCCAAAGTAATTGAGCACAACAACTTCCTGCGGATATGTATTCTGCTTCGGCGGTTGAAAGTGCAACACTGTTTTGCTTTTTCGATGACCATGATACAAGTGATCTTCCAAGTAATTGACATGTGCCCGATGTGCTTTTTCTATCAACTTTGCATCCTGCATAGTCAGAGTCCGAATATCCAATCAACTCAAAGTTTGACCCCTTGGGATACCACAATCCAACATTTTGTGTATGCTTCAAATATCTCAATATTCTTTTAGTTGCCTTCAAGTGACTCTCTCTTGGTGAAGCTTGAAATCTTGCACACATGCATACACTAAACATGACGTCCGGCCTAGAAGCGGTCACATAGAGTAAGCTTCCAATCATAGACCGATACAACTTTTGATCCACCATGTTGCCACTAGCATCACTATCCAAATGTCCATTTGTTCCCATAGGTGTACTAATAGTTTTTGCATCATTTAGACCAAACTTCTTGAGCATATCTTTGATGTACTTGCCTTGACTCACAAAAGTGCCATTCTTCATTTGCTTGATTTGAAGGCCAAGGAAGTAACTAAGCTCTCCAATCATAGACATCTCAAACTCATTTGCCATCATATTCCCAAACTCTTCACAAAACTCTTGGTTGGTTGACCCAAAGATAATATCATCAACATATATTTGCAACACAAACAAGTCTTTGCCAATCTTCTTGGTGAAGAGAGTAGTATCAACCTTGCCCATCTTGAACCCTTTAGAGAGTAGAAAATCTCTCAACCTCTCGTACCATGCTCTTGGTGCTTGCTTCAAACCATACAACGCCTTCTTGAGCTTGTAAACATGGTTGGGCTTCTTGTCATCTTCAAAACCGGGAGGTTGTTCTACAAATACTAACTCATTGATATACCCATTTAGAAATGCACTTTTGACATCCATTTGATATAACTTGATATTATGAGCACATGCATAAGCCAATAGAATTCTAATTGCTTCCATTCTTGCAACCGGTGCATATGTTTCTCCAAAATCAAGACCTTCAACTTGAGTGTAACCTTGAGCTACCAATCTTGCTTTGTTTCTTACTACTATCCCATCTTGATCTTGCTTATTTCGAAATACCCATTTGGTTCCAATTACATTGTAATTCTTTGGTCTCTCAACAAGTTCCCAAACTTGGTTGCGAGTGAAGTTGTTTAGCTCTTCATGCATAGCGTTTACCCAATCAACATCCATCAATGCATCTTCTATCTTGGTTGGCTCGAATGATGACACAAAAGAAAAATGCTCACAAAATGATGCCAATCTTGATCTTGTTTGCACACCACTTCTAATATCCCCAACAATTTGATCTATGGGATGATCTCTTGCAATATTGGTTGGTTGGAGGATTTGCACTTGATTGCTTGGTTGAGATGAACTAGCTTGTTGATCTTCACTAGCACTTGATTGATCATGAGAACCACTAGCTTGATTTGCATCAATTTGCACATTTGAGGAGAACATTTGGTCATCTTCATTATCATCCACTTGTCTTGGCCTAATATCACCAATATCCATATTCTTCATTGCATTAGCCAATTGTGTGCCTCTCACATCATTAAGATTTTCATTTCCATCTTGAGAGCCCTTAGTTTCATCAAATTCAACATCATGCACTTCTTCAATAATACCACTAGCCAAGTTCCAAACTCTATATGCTTTGCTTGTTGTAGAATATCCAAGTAAAAATCCTTCATCACATTTCTTCTCAAATTTGCTCAACCTTGCACCTTTCTTCAATATATAACATTTGCAACCAAAAACTCTAAAGTATGCGATATTTGGCTTTCTTCCATTTAATAGCTCATATGGTGTCTTCTCTAGCATGCCATGGCAATAGAGACGGTTGCTACAATAGCAAGCCGTATTGATAGCTTCGGCCCAAAAGGAATGACTGACATTGTATTCACTGAGCATAGACCTTGCCATATCAATCAAAGTTCTGTTCTTCCTTTCAACAATCCCATTTGATTGAGGAGTATACTTGGGTGAGAATTGATGTCTAATGCCAAAGTCATCACACAACTCATCAATTCTTGTATTCCTAAATTCACTCCCATTGTCACTTCTAACTTTCTTGATTGTTGTTTCAAACTCATTCTGACATTTCTTGACAAAAGTCTTGAAGATATCAACAGTTTCACTTTTATCACTAAGAAAGAAGACCCATGTGTATCTAGTGTAATCATCCACTATCACAAAGCCATATTTACTTCCACCGATGCTAGTGTATGTTGTTGGTCCAAATAAATCCATGTGCAATAACTCAAATGCTTTGCTAGTACTCATTATGCTTTTCTTAGGATGGGAGTTACCAACTTGTTTGCCAGCTTGACAAGAGCTACAAAGTTTATCCTTCTCAAAAGTGACATCTTTCAAGCCTCTAACTAAATCATGCTTCACTATTTTGTTTAACTGTTTCATTCCAACATGACCAAGCCTTCTATGCCATAACCATCCCAAACCAGATTTAGTGAACAAGCATGTTGACAGCTGGGTTTCACTAGCATTGAAATCAACCAAGTATAGATTCTCATATCTAAATCCTTTGAATATCAAATTAGAACCATCTACACTTATGATTTCTACATCATCAACTCCAAAAATGCATTTGAAGCCAAGATCACACAACTGAGCGACTGACAGTAAATTGAAGTTCAAACTCTCAACTAGCAACACATTGGAAATGCTCATGTCATTTGATATTGCAATCTTACCAAGCCCTTTAACCTTGCCTTTGCCATTGTCACCAAAAGTGATAGAATCAAAACCATGATTGCCACTTGAATTGATTGAATTGAACATTCTTGAATCCCCGGTCATATGTTGAGTGCACCCACTATCAAGCACCCAATGCCTCCCTCCGGCTTTATAGTTGACCTACAAGAACAAATCAATCCTTTTTAGGTACCCAAACCTTTTTGGGTCCTCCAAGATTAGTGACCAAACTCTTTGGTACCCAAATAGCTTTCTTCTTTGAGCCCACAATTGGTGTACCAATGAATTTAGCTTTTATGCCATTAACACCCTTGGTAAGCAAATAACAAGAATCAAATTTAATAGAGGATACATTAGCGTTCTTGTTCTTGTTTTTGCAATATTGCTCTACATGCCCACTTTGCTTGCATCTAGTGCAAAACCGACCATTGCTCTTCACAAATCTAGTCTTGTGAGTAGCAAAAGCCGCCTTGCCATTCTTGGGGGTATAGCCCAATCCCTCTTTGTTGAGAGAAAAACGTTGGCTACCCAAGCACTTAAGCAAGCGGGCCTCACCACCATAGGCTTTACCTAAGGCGTGAGTGAGCTCATTTACCTCCTTCTTCAATGTCTCATTTTCAACCATGAGTGAGGCATCACAAGTGAAGCCATCATCCATAGATGAAGTAGTAGTGGTAGATGATGAGCTACATGAAGGGTTAGTAGCAGCAATAACAATAGGTTTATAGAAAGATTCATCGATTATATCACAAGCTATGCCTATGTCACATGTTTTAACCACTTTTTCAGTTTTAGCTTGATCAACAAGTGAGGAGTGAGCTTCCTTAAGCTTAGTGTGAGCATTGCCAAGCTCCTCATGGGCTTCCACTAGCCTCTCATGAGTAGCATTGAGCTCCTCAAAGGATTGCTCAAGAGCTTTTAGTCTCTTTTGCAATTCTTTGCACTCCTTTCTCTTTTTATCAAAATGTTCTCTAGCATCATCAAGCATTTCAATTAATTCATCTTTAGTGGGTTCATCATCATCACTATCATCACTATTACTCTCATCATCATCAGATAGTACCTTTGTGGCCTTAGCCATGAAGCATGATGGAGTATCGAAGATTGAAGGCTTGTTGTTGATAGCAATACTTGCAAGTGCCTTCTTCTTGCTTGTCTTGCGATCTTCATTATCACTATCTTCATCACTATCACTTGTGGATGCATCACTATCCCAAGTGACCATATATGATTGCCCCTTCTTCTTCTTTGTGTAATTCTTCTTTTCTTTCTTCTCATTCTTCTTGTCCTTCTTGTTGTCATTATCATCATTCTCACTGTTGTACGGACATTGAGCAACAAGATGGTCCTTGCTACCGCACTTGAAGCACCTCCTTGGTTCATCCTTGTTCTTGTATGAAGTCTTCTTCCTCCTTGCCCGGTAGCCCTTCCTCTTCATGAATTTGCCAAACCTTTTGACAAATAGAGCCATCTCTTCATCATCGCCATCACTGTCATTTGAGCAGTTATCTTCGCTAGAATCTTCTTTCTTTGCTTTGCCCTTGTTCATTGATGATGATGTTGTGGCTTTGAATGCCACACTCTTCTTCTTCTCATCCTTCTTCACTTCTTGATCATTCTCATCTCTGTAGGTGTCATCGGTCATTACATCTCCAAGAACTTGGTTTGGTGTCATAGTGTCCAAACCGCTTCTTACAAGCAATGTGACTAACATGCCAAATCTCTTGGGAAGACATCTCAAGAATTTATGAGAGAAGTCTTTGTCCTTCACCTCTTCTCCAAGTGCTTTGAGATCATTGACAAGCACTTGAAGCCTATGGAACATCTCTGGAACACTTTCATCTTCATTCATCTTGAAGCTAGCAAACTTTTCTTTGAGAATGTATGCTTTTGCTCCTTTCACTGCTTGAGTGCCCTCAAATGATTCTTCCAATTTCTTCCAAGCATCATATGCCATCTCCAAATTTTTGATTTGCTCAAATACCCTCTCATCAACGGCATCATGAATAGCACTGAGAGCAATGTCATTGTTCTGCATCTTCTCTTCTTCGGCATTGGTGAGATTCTCCGGATCAACTATCTCAATCTTGACATCCACAACTTGCCATATCTTTCTATTGATTGACTTTAAATGAGTGGTCATTTTTGCCTTCCAATAGCCATAGTTTGTGCCATCAAATTGGGGTGGCCTTTTGGTGTTGTTGATATGAGCCATTTTGACACCGAAGGTTGTTAAGCCTCAAATAAACGGTGACCTTGCTCCGATACCAATTGAAAGGTCCTAAATGGCTAGAGGGGGGGTGAATAGCCTATAAAAATTTCTACAACAACACTTAAACAAACTAGTTAGACAACTAAATGGCGAAGCGAAGTTTGCGCTAGCTCTACACAGATGCAAGCCACCTATTCAAAATTCTAGATAACCACAAACTCTAAGTCACACAATATCAAAGGAACTATCCAACGACTAAATAAGCAATAATGTATATCACTACACAAGATAAGAGAATGTAACTAACAACAAGGTATAATATTAACTTGCAAGAAAGTAACAAATGTAAGTACAAGAGATAGAAGTGTGTATACCGAGCCGGCAAGAGATTAATAAATGAATATCAAAGAATACCACGGAGACAAGTTGACACAATAATTTTTCCTCCGAGGTTCACTTGCTTGCCGGCAAGCTACGTCCCCGTTGTAGCGATACACCCACTTGGAGGTTCACGCGCTAATAGGCATCACACGCCTAACCCTCAATAGGGTGCCGCACAACCAACACAAGATGGGGATCCACAAGCTACGAGCAATCCACTAGAGTTACCTTTGGTGCTCCGCCGGGGAAGGTACAAGAAACCCCTTACAAATCACCGGGAGATGGCCACGAACAATCACCACTCGTGCCTAATCTCCTCCGCTGCTCCAAACCGTCTAGGTGGCGGCAACCACCAAGAGTAATAAGAATATCCGCAGCAACCACAATCGCCAAGTGCCACTAGATGCAAACTCACAAGCAAATGCACTTGGATCTCTCGATCTCACTTGGATTCGCACTAACAAGCAAAGAGATCGGAGGGAGGGATTAGATCTTGCTCAAGAGGATGTTCAAGAAGTCAGAGAGTCAAGAAGAACCCCCAAAAGGCGGCCACGGCCAATTTATAGGGAAGGGAGGGCGGCGGCCCGAACCCTACCTTTCTGCGCTTGGTCGGTAGTACCGACCCCTCCTGGGCGGTAGTACCGACAGAGTCAAACTAGCCGTTCAACACACGTCCCGCTGATTTAGGCGAGGCACCGACTCTGGTCGGTACCTCCGAGGTCGGTAGTACCGAGGTAATGGCGGTACTACCGCCAGGCCAAAAATCGCCGCGAACAGAGAGCTCTGCGAAAAACCAGCCACTACCGACCTTGCGTCGGTACCACCGTGGGCGGTAGTACCGAGGTAATGGCGGTACTACCGGCAAGCCATTTTCAAAAACTACAGAGAGACTCGCAAAACTCCTCAGAGCCACGGTACCACCGACCATCCGGTCGGTACCACCGCCGGCGGTAGTACCGAGGTAATAGCGGTACCACCGCCAGGCCAAAAACGCCCCATTACAGAGAAGGCTGCACGCAGCACCTATGGGCGGTACCACCGACCACCCTGGTCGGTACCACCGACCATACACAGAAAACTCCATTTTCTTCTCTATGTTGATCCAAACCAACTCCAACAACTTCTCCTTTGCAAATGTGCTAACACCAACAAGTGTACAACATCATGTGCATGTGTGTTAGCATTTTCACAAACATATTCAAAGGATTCGAGTTAGCACACTAGGTCCTAATGCATATGCATGTATGAATCCACCTAGTGGCACTTGATAACCGTGATCACTGAGATATTCCCCTCTTAATAGTACGGCTATCTATCCTAAATGCACTCACACCCTCTATGGTGTCTTGAGTGCCAAAACAAAATTCCTATTTATACCTTTGCCTTGAACTCCATAGGATTTTGTTTTTCTCTTCTTCTTCTCCCAAATGTGGAGCACTTGATCTATCTTTTGGTCATCACCACCAATACCATGATCATCATTTGGCTCCCGTACTTGGAATGTACCAACCTAGCTCATAAACACTTCATGACAAGGTTAGTACTCTAGGTGACATCAATTATCCAAAACCAAACAAGGACTTTCACCAGAGTTACAAGTAAACCATGTTAGCTTTCTTTATGCGCCAATGGGGTGTGACTGTCCGAGGCGTGCCACACCCACCCCTGAGGTTCGTATGAAATTCGTGTAATTGTGTCATATTATAAGATTTGACCCTTTCGACAGAATAAAACTTAACTGAGTCCACACATGTCCCCCTTGAGTGCAGCCCTTAGGGAGACCCAAAGTGGCATGTGCCCCTCCTAATCGGGCATTCCTAACTTAGATGAGAATTAGGGGAACACTCTATGGCCACTCGGAAGACTCAAAGTCAGAAGCTTGTCAGGTGCATTCCCTAATCCCCACTAGCGAGTGGGCCCGATGACTTGTGTCCTTTTGCCTTGGTTTGTCGGGGAGTCTTCGTATGAGTCGAGAGGTGAGTCAGGGGCTCATTCATATTGTCAAGACATTAAGAGTACCAATGGTGCAGGTAATCGTAAGGACACTCCTCGATTCGTAATATAAAATAAGTACACTATGATTAAGAAAACACTTCACATCCCTTAAACTAGGATAGACTACCACCATTGCTAGTGTTGATGCCAGATTGGATCACACACTAGTTAGGCGTAGATCATCCAAGTTGCCACTGAAGAACGTAGTGGATAACTATCACGCTTTCATAGTGAAGAGCAGTATGGTTTACAAGCAAACCAACAAAGGATAGCTATCGTACTTACATGGCGAAGAATGGAACGGTTTATGAGCAAACCGTGAAAGGATAGGTATCACGCTTACATGACGAAGAACGGAGTGGTTTACGAGAAAACCATCAAATCTCTCATTCAGGAGGGACCCTGTCGGAACAAGGACATCAGCGGGTTGCCCTAGATTGACTGGCAAGCCTAGGGCGCTATCCTTGATCATTAGATTAAGAGATGAACAATAGCATGGGATGAAAAAAGGGATTGGGGACCGAAAAGTGTGTTGATGCCGCATTGATCTCGGATCACACCTAAGCTAGGGCTAGGTCGCCACAGACCAAGAACGCATTAGGTAACTGACATGCTTACACGGTAAAGAACAGTGAGGTTTATGAGCAAACCAGCAAAAGATAAACAATTGCACTTGCGTGACAAAGAACGCCTAGTTTTTAGACAGACTAGCAAATAAAATATCAAAGTTCTAATCTGATAGAGACCCTATCGGGGCAACCTAACTATAAGAGATGGCGCCTTCTATGACGATTAGAGGTTTATCTCTTGTCATAGAAGGCCCGTCACTAAGAACTTTCTGTGACAATTTTTATGACAATTTTTTATCTGTGATAATTTCTGTGACAATTATAATTGTTGTAGTTGTAGATCACAAATTGTTATAAAAAAATATGTCACAGAAGGTCCTTAGTGACGGGCCTTCTATGACAAGGGATAATCTTCTAATTGTCGTAGAAGGCCTAATTTCTTAACGCCATCCTTGGTCGTCGAATCAAGGGATGAATAACAACATAGAGGTTGAAAGATATTAGTATAAAATGAGTGTTAGATGTAATACGTCGATTGGATGATATCTCAATCGACCATATACCCTCTATTTTACAGGGAGTAGAGGTAGTCTTATTCTATTGAAAAATTAGATCAAAGCTAATCATGGCCCTCTTAAAATTGGCATGGGTCTAATTTAAGTGTCGACGGGTGGTGTGCTCCTACTTATACATCTCATAAGGTATGTACATTCAGTATGTATACCGCAAGTATACTGGCAAGGATAACAACTTATATGGAAACCAAATAATTATGTATTCCTACTGAGTCTAGTTACGTGCATGCACCAATTAATTATTTCACATCCTTTATCTATATATATATGCTCGCACTGTAGCCAGAGGCAAAAAGAAAAAAAATGCAGGTCACAAATTAACGTAAATTCAGATTTAACAAATTCATCTGGAACAGTAGTTGGGAAATTAAAGGACAGAACGAAGAGGAGACATGAAATCTTGGAGTCACGTGTTAAAACATGTGTGCCATCAAGAAAGAACTCACAAACGGCCACACATATGAAATTCGAGGGAAAATTATAAATCGGAGACACGGAGCAGGTACTAATACTATAGTATAGTAGTATACTATAAAAAAAAGTACTCCCTCCATCCCAAATTATAAGACATTCCAAGAATCTTGGAGAGTCAAAGTTTTTCAACTTTGACCAAATTTATATAATAAGATAATAATATTTATGATATCAACTAAGTGCAATTAGATTCTCCATTAGTTATATTTCCATAATATGTATATTTGATGGTATAAATCTTTATATTTTTCTCTATAATTTTGGTCAAAGTTGAAAAACTTTAACTCTTCAAGATTTTTGGAACGTCTTATAATTTGGAATGGAGGGAGTAGTATACTATACAGAAAGATCAATGCAAGTTCGTCCCTAGAAAACGGCGTCGAAGAGTCAAAAAAGGCAAATGATTTTGATAGCAACTGGTGATTTAATATTTGGGACTGGGTAGTCGTAGTCTTTGATCTTCCTCGGTCCCCATCAGAGAGGAGGAAGATTTTGGAAGAAGATGAAATGTAGAACAGGAACCGGGAAACCAACCGTAGCCTGACACTAGAGAAAACAAAACTGGTGAATGTGACCGCAAAACCAATCGTTCCTGAGAGTGGCTAAGTAATCAAGGACACTAAGTGTGATTCGATCGTGTCGTGTCTTATGCATATATATAGCAAATTACGAGTGCTTAAGACGGTCAGGATCGGGAGTAGAGCAGGAGGTTACCAGCAGGCTGAGGCCGGTGACGGTGGCGAAGGAGTTAGCCATGGAGGCGCCGGCGAGGGGCAGCTCCCCAAGGTGTCCCACGTACATGACGGAGATCATCTGGATGACGTTCTGCAGGAGCGCGCCGGCGATCATGGGCCCAGCCAACCATAGCTGCTGCTTCAGCTCCTCGCGCACGCTCAGGATCTCCTCGGGCTCGCCGGCTGCGAGGAGCGCTTCCTCGACTGGCCTCTTCGCCATGGCTACCTATCTATGTATGCGCCGGCAGCCCGCTGAGCCGCCAGCTTCCTGGACTGCTGCTGCTGCTTCTCCTCTTCCCCTCCACTGCCTCTGCTCTAAGTGCTATTATTGTGTTTCAGCAGTCAGCAGTCGACACGTCCACTTCTGCTGGAATGGGTACTACTGGACGTCAGCTTAAGCTAAAATTCAATTTCCGATGGAACAGTGTGACCCGGTTTTATCGACCAAACGCGGCGGTGAAAACAGAAACAACTTGACTTCTGGTGTCGTGCCTTATCTTTTCTCTTGTATTGGTTGTACCTAGAGAAAGAAGGGGAAAAAATACAAGCTACGTCTGAGGTTTTTTTTTTCTTTCCCTGAAAAAAAAAACTGAAGCAAAGCTCAAACAGTGTCTTGTTAATTCGTGATGAGACGGGATAGTCGGATAGAGATGCCCAAGCGGTTCACTTCCCACACGGCTCTTCTATCCTGGCAACAGTTCCAATACAATACAATGATTCCAAACAGGGTTCAGTTTGGGTCTACAGAGGCAGTTTGCCGTCTAAGAGAAGTCTTAGTGTTGTCTTCCCCCTCCCCTCTTCCTCCCCAACTCTCCCCACCGCCACCCACGCCGGCCACCTGCCCCTCTCCCCGGTGTCCTCACCGGCGGTATGGGCAGGCGAGCCGCCCCCCTCTCCCTCCTCTTCATCCTCTCCTTCCTTTTTATTTTCGTTTTTCTTCTCTTTTTTTCTTCAATAATGCCACGGCCGAGCACCGACGTGGATCAGAGACGGGGCCGGATCCCGGCTCCTCCCCCGCCGGGTTCCCGCTCAGCCGCACGCCGCCGCACGCCCACGTGCTCGAGGTCGGGCCGTCGTCTCCATCATGCACGCGGCGCGGGTGATCCGGTTGCCTGTAGCCGGATCCGTGTGGGCTCGCCTCGGATCTGGCCGACTCAGGGGCAGCGGTTGCGGGAGCAGCAGTTCTCCACCCGCATCGTCTTCTTCGTTGACGGCGTCCCCATCGTCAGCCAGGGGCAGTCGAGGAGGCCGCAGCAGCAGGGTGCGGTCCCCGTCAAGTACGGCGACATGCTCGTCGCTCCCAGGGCTGCCGTGCCGCTGCAGGCCGCGGAGCAATCCGTGCTGGACGGGACGCAGAGGGGCGGTCCCGCCGCCGTCCTGCTGTCCGCCGCGACAGTCAACGCGCGCGCGGGCCACGAGAGCAGGGCCCAGATTGCGGCCCCCGTCACCGGCGCCGGCGCCAGGAAGGACACCGTCTCGATCAGCTGCGCGCTGCTGGCCGTGGTCGCGATGGCGGGGGACAGGCTGGTGGACCTTAGCTTCACGGCGGCCATCGTCCGTGCTCGCCTCCGTCGAGCCCTCGCTCCCGTTGCCCTCCTCCGGGCTCGCCAGACCGCATCACCTCCACCTGCTCCACTTTCCTTTCGGGTTTGTGGATTCAGGCGTATGTATCCCAAACGGGTTAGCGGGTTGCGGTCGTCCCGCTTCCGTATCAACTGCGGGCTTCGGGTCCAACTTGCATCCCTCGGAGCTCCATGTGATCGCCAGTGCTTCGACTTTGCTACTTTAACGACACACCTATCCCCTACTACGGCGGAATCCATTTTTCAGACTTCGACGAACTATCTGCATCGATTCCCTGCCAAAAGTATTCTAAGCCCGGTGTCGCGTCTTATGTATCTACGGCTCGATTTTCAACCTCTGCAGCCTCGGTGCTTGCGAGGCCCTCGATGGTCTGTGCTTCTAATAACCGGCGAGATCGTCGTGTTCCTTTTGGGGCACGTTATGGACTCATCGCCTCTTTTGGATCGATCGAATGCAGATCTCTTTTTTAAAATTCCTTGTTCGGTTTCGGCTCCGGGGATAGAATATCCAAAAGTAGAATTTCTTATCCTGGCGTCCAGTGGTGTCTTTTCTGTAATTGGATTTTCCAAACCCAACCTCATGTACTCTGATGCATAATATAATATATAATGTTCTTGTAAAAAAAAAATGATTCCAAACAAGCAGCTGCAGCTCCAAGTTTTGCGGCAGAGCGCCGTCACTCGTCAGAAAGGCGGCAGTCAGTGCAACGCAACAGGCAGCAGCACCACCACAAGTAACGTTTGATCGGCAACGTAACGGTGAATGATCCCAGTACTTTGGTAACACGAGATGTATATACATTAGGGTGTGTTTAGATGCAAACTGTAGCACTTTCGTTATTATTTAATAAATTTTATCTAAATATGGACTATAACTAGGCTCAAAAGATTCGTTCTCTGTGCTGCCTGTTTGATATGTCCAAATATCGATCATGTGCTGCTCTCTCGGCACGGCAGTCGACTTTTCATCTGCACGGTGGATCGTTCGGGTCCGACTCCGTTCGAGGGGGTACACTATTTGATCCGATAGACAGGAGCAAGCCTAGGCAAAGAAAATCTTGGCAAAGCTTTTTATCGAGTGCGGAGTACCCAGATTACAGTCGGCAAAAAAAAAACAATCGGCAAAGTAAAAAATAAAAAAAAAACTGAAAAATATGATTTCTTTTTTTGTTTAATCAAGGGAGTTGGCATTTTTCTCGCAATTTTAATTAACACAGTCAGCAGGATTCGAACTCACGACCTCTCGCTTGCGCAGAGCTTTCTCTACCAGATACGTTCTTGCTCCGTTTCGGTTCCCCACATATTATACTAAATTGAGCGTAATTTGCTTATTCGAGGTCCTAAACGAATGCAAATTAAAAAGTTGTCAACTATAAAGTTTTGTAACCTTTTGAGATCTACAACTTTTATTTGGTAGTTTTTTCATCCGAGATTGTTTTTTAAAATTTTGAATTTCAAATTTGATAATTTGAAATATAGGTTTCGTTGACAAGATGATTTTAAATCAAAAGGTTATCAACTACAAAGTTTCATAACTTCTTGACATCTACAACTTTTATTTTGATCGTTTCTCCATCTTAGGTATTTTTAAAATTTTGAATTTCAAAATTTTTAAATTTAAATACAGTTTTGGAAGACAAAATGATTTCAAATTAAAAAGTTGTCAACTATAAAGTTTCGTAACTTTTTGAGATCTACAACTTTCATTTTGGTCATTTCTCCATCAGAGGTCTTTTGAAAAATTCAAATTTTAAATTTTCAAATTCGGACGCAGTTTTGCATAACTAGATGACTTCAAACTAAAAAGTTGTCAACTACAAACTTTCATAACTTGTCAAGATCTACAAAGTTTATTTTGGTTGTTTCACCATTTATGCATCTGACATTGTGGTTCTAATATTATTCACAAATCTCATATATCACTGTTGTAGTTTCGTAAACTGTCGAAGAGAGATGTAAGATTTATGAACAAATTTATTTTAAGTTTATCAAATGAAGAAATGACCAAAATAAAAATTATTCATCTTCATAAGTTAAACAACTTTGTAGTTGATTTTTTTTCATTTGGATTAATTTACTGCTTCAAAATATGATTTTAAAATTGTCTTTGCCGAGTGTTTCGCAAGAAAAAACACTCGGCAAAGAATTTCTTTGTCGAGTGTTTTTTTTTGCACTCGGCAAAGAAATTATTTGCCGAGTGTTTTTTTTTGGCGAGTGAACGCATCTTGGCCCCTAGTGGGTTTCGGTGATTGGATGAAACACAATATTACTGTCACTAACGTGTGTTTTGCAGAAACAGAAATAAGTTAGGTCACGATAATGGCGACGATACGGGTATATGGAGTTCATGTCCCCTAGCGATGGAAATCGTTTTGGTTTTCAAAGGATGGACGACGAAGACGGTGGTAGACTAGGCTAAGTGTCATATGGTGTTGGAGGACACTTAGGTAGTCTTAGGTGTTTGTTTTTCCTTTGACCGTACTATAAAGGGGAGCGTGAATCAGTAACTTGACCTAGATGAGTCTATTGAGGTAGGTGTGGTGCACACTTATTATTTCATAGCCCTAGGTACCTCAGAGAGAGCCCTTATGTCGTGAGGATGAAAAGTCGTTAAGGCCGCGTCGCGATCCGAGTTAGTTTTGCCCTTGAAAAGGGCATCGGACGCTGGCTTGGTGGGCATCGGACGCGCGTCTAATGCTCACTAGACTTGAGTGTGTCTGATGCGTGGCATCGGACGTGCCGATATTGTCACATCGGACGCGCCCGTGCCACTGTTCACTTGCGAGTGAATTTGGGGTTGCATCGGACGCTGTCATCGGACGCTAAGGGCCAGCGTCCGATGGTCATCCAGAGAGGTTCCAGAGAGGTCAGAATCGCATCGGACGCTGCCCAGCGTTCGATGCTCCTTTGGCAGCGTCCGATGCTCCTTTAAAATGTCTGACAGGTAGTACAGTTGACCGTTGGATCGAGGGCATCGGCGCGTCCGATGCCAGGCATCAGAGCATCTGATGCCCCCAAAAAATGACCTGTCCAGTGCTCTATTGGATGGCCGGTTGGGGGGAGTATTTATACTCCTCCCCCTCCTCCATTAGAGTGTTCTTGCCACTTTCATCTGCTGAGAGACACATTGTGAGTGTGAGAAAGAGCAAGAGCCCTAGTGAGGTTGAGAGAATTGCTAATTGAGAGAATTAGTGACCTCCTAGTGAGAATTGAGTAGCAAGTGTGCATCCATCCATCTCTTTGGCCTTGGCTTGGTCAAGTGAGACTTCGAGCTTGTTACTCTTGGTGATCGGCATCACCTAGATGGCTTGGTGGTGATTGTGAAGCTTGGTGATCATCTGGAGGCTTGTGGATGACCCAAGGAGGCTTGTGACCGGTAGTGAGCGATTCACCGAGCCAGAGTGGCGAAGAATCAGCTCATAGTGAGCACTTGATCCTTGCGCGGATCAAGGGGGAGCGATACCCTTGCGCGGGTGCTCCAACAAGGACTACGGGGTGTGCCGACACCTCGATACCTCGGAAAAAAGATCGTCGTGTCATCTCTACTCTCTTTACTTCCGCATTTACATTTGAGCAATTCAATTCCGCAATTTACTTGTTGTTCATTCATACTTGAATTGCCATGGTAGAGTAGACGTGACATAGTGATAGTCTTTTGTGCGGTTGGGTTTAGAGAAACATACTTCTAGGCACAAGGGGTTAATTGGGCTTGATGGATTTAATTATCGCAAAAGTTTTAGAAAAGCCCAATTCACCCCCTCTCTTGGGCATCTTGATCCTTTCAGCGAGTGTTTTTGATTTGTCACTTGGCAAGAGCCTCTTTGCCCAGTGCCCGAAAAAACACTCGGCAAACCAATTAACACTCGATAAAGATTGAATCTCCGATAGTGGTAGGGCCATGGCCCTAGTCACGGTCTAGAAATTTTAGAAGTAATTCTTTAATATTAGACCAACAAAGAAACCCACTAAAAAGATTAGGGCAGAACAACCCAGACAAGAGAGCGAGGAATCACTCGGTCCTCCTACCCACGGCCACGCGTGGTGGCATAGACGCAGCTTCGCTCTGGCGCTCTTGCCTCCCACATCTTGCCTCCTACATCTCATCTCGTCGTCTCAGCGCCTCCTGCTCCACCTTGTGGTGGCATGGGCATGCAACCAAGTGGCCAACGCTTGATGGCACGGCGCCTGACAGCTGTAGACCCGCCGTCGCCCTCAAAGGTAGGCAGGCAAGACTAACGGATGACCGGTCGAGCCTCGCTCCTCGCCCCACGGCTGTCGCATGCCAGAGTGGCGGAGCTCGAAGCCCGGAGCCACCTATCCCTATGTGGCTGTGTGAAGTGAAGGTATTACTTCAATTCTTCAATTCAGTTCTTCTAGAATCCATGAGTTCTCTCTTCTCTTGATTTCAACCGCTAATTGTGAACTTTTGATTCCAATTAGATGAAGAGGACAAGGACTATTGCATCATATTTCTCTTGAGTTGCTGAACAAAAATAACAAACCATCCATCATCTATCTCCTCCACTGCCAGATCCAGTGCAAGAATAAGGAAGCATTAGCATCCAACCTCCTCCGACGATATCTCAAGGTGGATAACAAGAGCCAGTTATGTTGGGCGAGAGATATTTGCAACCATAAAAAATGATGTCATCTTACATCATTTTCAAGAATTGAAGACCCTTTGACCCTAATTTGGAAATTAAAACACATAAAATCATATTACTTTTATCAACACATGGAGATGCAATGCAATGCTCATGATCATTAGTGGCTAATAATGTTCCTAATACAGTGCTTGACACTAGGGTGTCACAATGAATACAATGAGTGCCAGATAAAATCCTCGGACAAAGATGATATAATAATTTTTACTGAGGTTCACTTGCTTGTCAGTAGGCTATATTCTCGTTGTAGAGATTCACCCAGTTGAAGGTTCACAAGCCAACTGACATCACATGCCAAACCCTTAATAGGGTGTCACACAACCACACCACAAGATGGAGATCCACAAGCTACGAATAATCAACTAGAGTTGCTTTCCATGATCTCCCATGGGCAAGGCACAAGAACACCTCACAAATCCACCGATCATATCCAGAGACAAACACCACCCACCGCTCAACGATCCTCGCTGCTCCAAGTCATCTAGCTATCGACAAACACCAAGTGTAACAAGCGATATTTGCAGTGACACACAATCATCAAATGCCTCTAAATGAACATAGTCATGCAATGCACTTGGATCCTCCCAACTCTCGCCAAATGATGAATCAATCAAGCAATATGAGTGAGAGAGGAATGGCTATGCTCACAAGGTTGTATTCTCAATGAAAATGGCTAAGAGAGTGAGCCCAAACTAGCCAACACACTTATATAGAGCCCCCCCTCAAATAATAGAGTTGTTGCCCTCTCAAATGGGTTGACTATGCAACGACTGGACGCATTTGGTCGCTAGGATGCGACCACGTGTGCCCCATGTTTAACCTTGGTCGCCTGATCCCAATGGTAGAATGAATCCTAAGCCCCTTTATGTTGCAACAGACGCACCCTATACCATTGACTGGATGTGCCCTGGCTGAGTCCGGTCACATGTCAGAAACGCCCAACGACCACTAATACATGACTGGACGCGTTGCATGTCGTGTCCGATCGCCATGCTGAGGGCTCCAGAGAGGGGCAAATCACGACCGGACACGTTCCATCACACGTGATCGAACGCGCCCAGCATGTGATGGTCCCTACTCGCGTTGTGTGCCGCCACGTCATGTAGACCGGATGCACCAACAGTACCAGGGGCACATCCGGTCGCTGGCCTTGCCAGCGTCCGATTGCCCCTGTGCCACTGGGCTACCTTAGCCACCTGACCGGACACATCTGGTCCTTTCTAGATCAGCATCCGACCACATGCAGTGAGCTTTGCAGTTTCTTTAACTTCATCCCTTGTGCAAATATGTTAACTCTACCAAGTTTCCACCACTTGTGTACATGACTTAGCATTTGTCAAGCATGTTTTCAAGGGAAGTTAACATCCACTAGAATCTAAATGCACATGCAAAGTGTAGATCATCTAGTGGTAGTTTGATAACTACATTTCACAAATGGGTTCCACTCCTCTTAATAGGCTATCATTCTTAAATATGGTCACACTCTCTATAGTGTCTTGACCACCAAAACAACGTCGCCTATCAATATACCTTTGCCTTGGGTCTATTTTTTCTCTTTCTTCTTTTCCAAGTTGGAGCAATTGATCAACCATCACTTGGTCATCACTATTCATCTAGCTTCATCACTTGGTATGTATAACCTATCTCATATTCACTTAGAGCCAAAGGTTAATACACAAAGGTCTCATCAATTATTCAAAACCAAAACTAGGTCCTTCAACCCAAGACCTACGGATTCCTACTAGAGCCATCTAACCAACTAAACTCGATGCTTGTTCGCAACTAGTACTGAGTTTTGACATCTCTAGTACCAAACATCATGTTCAACCATCGAAATGTAACAAACTAGAAAGCCACACAGTAGTTCCTCCTCTTGCACTGCCTTAGAGCATCTCCAATTGTTTAAAAAAATGATTTGAGAAAAGTTGTTATTTAGCAACTTGCTAAAACTTTTGGCAAGTGAATTTTCCATGTATCTCCAATAGTTTGGTAAATTGGGCTTAGTAAACATAGAAAAATAGGCGCATGAGAAGTGGCGACGACAGCAAAAGGGAAAGAAACGCTGGATAGCAAGTGAAGCTGACTTGGTAAATATACCAAGTAGGTTGCCTCCGATTCCAACGTGGAAAAATTTAGCAAGTCATATACCAATCTGTTGGAGAACGTTTTTTTCTTCTTTTCCCAATAAAACAAGGATAGAAAGTTATTTTTTCAAACTATTGGAGATGACATTTTTTATTTTCTACTACCAATACCCTTCCTCGAGTTATTTAGGTATCAAGTCTTTCCTTAGACTCGGCCTCAATCACTCCATATGGCATAGGAGCAACCAATCATGACCATATATTTCTATATCTAAAGAATATTGTATGTATGAAAAAGCATATCATGACTAATATTGTGGCAAATAGAGAATCATGTCCAATGTTATTAAAAATAAGAAAATAATATTTCAACTATGTATTATATATCACATTAATATTTAATGGAATGTCGAGATTTCCATTCCAAATTATAAGTTGTTTTGGCTTTTCTAGATACTAGATCTTGTTGCGCATCTAGATATATATTATGTCTAGATAAATAATATGGTTTCTTCACATCTAAAATTTCTATCTTTGATTGAAAGGGAGGGAGTTGGGTCACTATTCGCTCAAGAGGAGCAAAAACTCAGCGCAGTCTACACATAGGAAGCGAATGGGTTGTTATTTTCTTCTCTTTGCCAATTTTGTACTCTCTCCATCTCTAAATAATTGTTGTTTTCACTTCTAGAAAAACATCTTTGATTAAATATATACTAAAAATATTAAAATTTACTGTACGTAATTAGTACTCCCTCCATCCCAAATTATAAGTCATTACAAGAATTTTGGAGAGTCAACGTTTCTAAAATTTGACTAAATTTACATAATAAGATAATAACATTTATGATACCAATTAAGCATTATTAAATTCTTCATTAGTTATATTTTTATAGTATACTTGTTTGATATCATAAATCTTTATGTATCTTTATATAATTTTGGTCAAACTTGAAAATGCTTGACTCTCCAAAATTATTAGAATGACTTATAATTTGGAATGGAGGAAGTACCATTGGAAAGATCTTTGGATCTAGTTTTTTAATAAATTTATTTGGAGATATAAATGTTGCACGCTTTTGCTACAAATTAAATCAAACTTACGACATGTACACTAACAACAGTTATTTAGGTACTGAGGAAGTTAGCCTCATTAAATTTTGGGCCTGTCTGATTGAACCCACCATCAAACCTCTCGTGGTGGGCTGGCTTATTATTGGCCCATACAACTTTTTTTTGTGATGTACTGAAGGGGAATCTGAGCTCGAAATTGCTACATCATAAAGTTACATGTTTGTTTCACTAGACCACTTGTAATTTTTGATCAATATTTGTTGTGTTTGATCCGTACAAAAATAGAAAAAAATGAGAAAACAAAGAATACGAAGATTTCAAGAGACCATTTGTTTCCAGCGTCTTATTGTCTTTTGCTCTAGTTAAAGGCTACTTTGTTGTAATAATGAATGGTTATGTGCAAAACTCTTGTAGGGACTGGAATATAATTTATTCCTTTTTTCTAAAAGATGATGAAAAATTTTATTGTACAATCGCAACAATAGGATTTCATCATTATAAAATTGAAATATAACAGAGAGTATCAGAAACGTTACAAAATAACCCAATTAAATAGCTCGGCAATAAATTTGTATCATGTAACATTCTGAGCAAAAAAAAATCACCTCTATAAAGAACAGCAATTTTATCTTCAAACAATTGTACAAAAATATAAAAACAAGAACAATAAGACCCATGAAAAAGAACGCCAACTAGCAAAACTGGCCTTGCTGCTGGATGGAAAAAACAACAACTCGAACTGTAATTGAAATCAGCCTCCAACACAGACGGTAGAAGTCCAGCCGCATGAGAAGCGGATCACATGATACAGACATACAGTAGTAGGTCAATAGCAGATTCTCAATCAATTTGTAAAAAAAATGCAGCAGACTCTAAAAACTATGATCCAATAGCGAGGGAGTAAGACCGATAAGCTTATCTTATAGCGAAGCCATCTCATATGCAAACTATTTCTATAGATAGGTCATACAATAATGAAGGCTCTTCACAAATTTCAATATGATGGGATCTATACCACTAACACACCTTCCATCCTCTCTCCCTCACTCTCTAGCTATTCTCAACCGCGCAAGCCTTTGATTTCAGGGATTAAGACCAGCGGGTCCCAAACAAACCTCTTGGAAAAATATGAATAGCTGATTGATTCATGTGTCGCCCATCTCCTTCTCTCTCCTGCTTTCTCTCTCTTTCATATAAGAATTTATTGAGTTATCTTGACTATTAACCAAGCTAACATAGCTTATTGTACTTACTTAAAAAGTATACTCACTCCATATAGGAAATACCATGTCCTGGCCCCTTCCCTTGATTGCGCTAAAAACATCGTTCTAGAGGCTTATCCGCTAATGTGGACTTGTTTGCCCTTGCCTCTTCGATCTCCGTACCGCGCATGGGTCGCCTTGATTGTATTTGTGCTGCACACACTTGCCCTCTCGTTTGCACGTCCTTGTTAGCTTTCTTAAAGCCACTCGCCGCTACCATCTACGTCGCTTGTCGCTCCACTTGTTGCTCGTTGCTCACCGCGCCGCTCCGTTCACTGATCCTTGCACACATGGCTTCCTCTCGCGTTCCAGGGATGTGGTGCCGGCAGACTCGACATCGGAGGAGTTGGCGCTGGACTCCATGGAGATGGCGACCGAAGACGTCATTGAGCAGGACTTTGGCAAGGTGCTGCCTGACTCCGTCAAGGTGGTGTCGGACTCTCTTGAGGTGATGATGGTCGGATTCCTTGCCGTTGGGCTTTTTTATATGCTCTCCATGTCATCTCATCCATAAGGACCACCAAGCATGGAATCGTGCGCACTCGCGGTTCTGGCCATGCTCTCGCCACGGTCTTAAGCACACGGACTACACAATCTTCACTATGCGTCATGGCTTCATCGACTTATACTGCGAGCTTTTCATTCCCGATCTCGACAATGTTGTGATGGATGGAAATACGCTTGTGCTACCTCCACACGTGCTCAAGATGGTCGACGAGAAGCGCGAGAGTGAGCCCGCTGCCAAAAATGATGATGCCAAAGCATTAATAAGATAACAAGCTTGAGTTCTCATTAACTTACAAGGATGTCTCTACTACTTAAGCTAACTAGCATCATTTTAATCATTTGATGCAGCAAGAGTAGTCTTGGCTTCATGTAGCAAAGATGGTTCACAAGGGATAGAAGTTGGCAGTCGATCTTCTCTTTCTAGTGTATCTTTTATTCTTTTTTCATGTAAGGAATCTCGAACTTGTTGCATCTTTTACTTTCATATCTTCAATGTAAACACTTTGTAGTGTTACAAACATTTGGTTAGCTTTGTGTGCCGAGTACTCTATGAATGCCTACAAAAACAAGTGTGCAACAAATGAATGAATGGGCAAATTTGTAGTTGATGATACAATGAAACATGTGCGAAAAAATTGATTAAATTACCTCTTGCACCGCTGGAACTAGAGCTTCCATTGTTTTTGCATTCTTCTTGTATTGAATTGCTTCAATAGCTCAAACAATCCAAATCAAGAATGTTGAAATTCAAAGAATTGGGTGTTGACAAATTAAGCTAATATTGAATCCTTCTTGCTTATAGAACAGGCCTATTGCCCCGGGCCATTTTGGCCTTTAGCCCCGGACATGGAGCCGGGGCTAAGGAATCGGGACTAAAGCCCCGACCTTTAGCCCCGGTTCCATGGCCCGGGGCTAATGGAGGGACCTTTAGCCCCGGTTGGTAACACCAACCGGGACTAAAGAGGCCTCCAGCCGGGCCACCGTTGCTGGCCTCTTTAGTCCCGGTTGGTGTTACCAACCGGGGCTAAAGATCCATCTGCTTTTTTCTTTTTTCTTTTTCTGTTCTTTTCAATTGGTTATTGTTTTTGGTTTTACAATTACATTAGGTTTTCTAATACGTATTCTTCGCTGCTAATATATTCTATTATATTAGGCCAGTTTCAAATACACGTATTATTCTTCGCTGCTAATAAATATATATAAACACATAAAATTTACAATTACACACAAATGAAATTTACAATTAGCAGCCTCACAAAAAACCAGATCATCCAATTTCAAATGGGTAGGTGCATTATCTTGTTGAATAAAGATTGGTTTGCACACATCTTCTCTTGGCCATTTGGCTCGAATGGCAGACAACACTTTGTTGATCACGAGATCTCTAATCATGTCTCTTGTGATCGAAGTTATGGGCTTCATAACCAAGTCTCCATGGAGATGGCTGGTTCTCTCACTACCTCTCATAGCCGGTTCATATCAAACAAGTGAAAAACAACCGATCCTACCATAAAAATACAGTTCCCATCCCTAAACCTTGGTCGAGGAACAACACACAAGAACATGAGTCTTGAGATGTAATTCTTGTTCTTACAAGTCCGATGGGGATCATCTTCTTTGGGTAGCAAATAATATTTTTCAAATTTTTGATAGAGGTAGAACCATTTTTTAAAAATTGAACACAAAGTCATACAAATCCTTAAACCTTTGGTCAGCAAGCAAATCCCTCTTAATCGTGTCAACACACCACTTTAATCTAGACCTCTGATTAGCTTTAGTTAGATATGGTTTGATGCTAATAGAGTGGCACCTAAGCATTTTTTTTCAAATACTTTTGATTGTTTCATTTGCTCATGTTAAGTTCTGCACACACATCTTCGATGATCATTCTTTCCTTGAGAGGAATGCTACGCAATAGTTCCAAAGCAATAGGAGATACCTTATGACCAACTCTACCCCTCTTTCGACTACCAAGGTCTACTGGCATGTTATTGCATGTGGTATTTTTACCTTGCTTCCATAGGCACTGAGCCTACACAAATGTGTAGACTAAACTGAGCAGCAACAATTGTCGTATCTTTCTTGCCTAGTACTTAATTCTTGCTTCTTGCCAACAAAGCTTGAGAAACTTGTTTTCTAACTTCTTCGGGCTTCGTCGGTTAGCTTGAATGGGGGCATGATCTACAAAAAAGGAAAAAAGAAACAAGCACATTAAAAATAATAGCTACTGCCTTACCATAAAAAATCAGATTGTATCAAACAATTATCAGGCAGGTTTTGTACAAAATCAAAATCAACCGCACCATATTCCAGTGACAAGTTCAAATCAAATCCGATCAAAAAAGAAAACAATGACAAGGGCTCATATTCTATGAGTATCCAAAAGAAAGCAATGAAACATTGTTCTAAACTTGTTGCATTACTGTAGCCATGACCAACGTTGTCATCAGCAGGCTAGTTAAGATCGAACCTTGTCTTCGTCGTCGTCGTCTTCGGGCTCGTTGAGATCGAACCCGACGTTGTCGTCGTTACTTCAGAATGCTCGTTGAGATCGAACACGACGTCGGCCATGTGTAGCTACAAGAGACGACTCAGGACATGAACAAGAGGAGAAGTGGAGTGAAGAATAGAAATAGCGTTAAAAAAAGATGGAGTGACGCTCACTACCTAAAAAAGCTCTGTAAGTACGAAACTCTTTTCACTGTAGGGGCGGCTGATATTGGAGCCGCCCTTACAGTGGCGCATTGATGCCCATCGTTATCAGCCGTCCCTACAAAATACTGTAGGGGCGGCTGGTGATTGAACCGCCCTTACAGTGGTTCACTGTAAGGGCGGTTCAATCACCAGCCGCCCTTACAGTGGCACATCACTGTACGCGCCTCACTGAATAAACAATTCATCTCTAATTGAGTTCCTATGGCATTCAACATATACTATTTTTTTGGACTTTATTTGGCTGGCTTAGATTCTAACGAAAGATTTATTCTACGGGTGCTAAAAAAATACATAGGTGAAACTCTACTCAATGTAATAGTGCTTCTGCTGGCAATGGATCTGCAAGCTGAATATGTTGTTGTCCAGTTCAAGGTTAGTTCTGCTCTTCTTTTTCTTCTCGTATAAGGCACGAGCTACAAAGTCAGATTGGTGGAGGTGTGGGTTGTTGCCTCTTGGGATATATTTACTCTCTTCATTTATTACTACTCCTGTGCTGTAGTAGTACATCACTACCTAAGCTAAACTAATTTCAATGTTTTTTTGATCTGGTTGCACGTTGCAACATCACTTACAAGGCAGACTGCAAGTTTAGGTTTTTATGTAGTTTGCAGCAATCCTATTCTTGAGAGGTTTATTTTCCCTCATTCAATCGATATGTTGAGATGGATCATTT
Organism: Coix lacryma-jobi var. lacryma-jobi; assembly: GCA_009763385.1. Lineage (NCBI taxonomy): Eukaryota > Viridiplantae > Streptophyta > Magnoliopsida > Poales > Poaceae > Coix > Coix lacryma-jobi. The sequence continues at coordinate 125,282,638 of CM019824.1, forward strand.
AATTAGAGTAGTGGATCGAAACAGAAATCTCGATGTTGTGACAAGCTGAGAGCATAGATGAGAAAATCTATGCTTATCTAATTAGTCAGTCATCAGGGGAACCCTCTCTCTGTCCATCTCTACAATACTGTATTTTTATTATCATATTTTCTTTGTACTGAATTTTTTATTCAACATGATATGTATTCAATCAATACTTAGAATGCTTAGACTTGTATGATTCATTTTCTGTTCTTAACACTTTCATCTGCTTTGCAACAAGTATATAGCTTGTCAGAAAAATAATTGCTTAGTTGGAAGCAACTGTTATAGGTAGGACTAATAGGGCCTCTGATCATTCTTTTTGTTTGCTTGTCTATGAAGTATTTCCACTTAGTTTCTAAACTAATTATTGGAATATGTCTGACGTAATATCAAATGGATTTAGTACACATGATGTGATACTTATTTGGGATGGTGAATGTACATATGCTCGTCCCATGGCTTGCAGCTACTCATCAGCAGCTGTTCAACGATATACTTCTCAAGATCAACAAGGAGTTAGCATACCTGCAGTTTGAGTTGCGAGCATGCATGAACCAATATTGTGACACCCTAAAATTTGTCCAATTTTAAAATAGGTGAAAATATTCTTTTATTGATTTTTGTTGTGCATTTAATCTAGGATTAAATAATTTTCACAAAATTAAAACCAAGCTAGAGACATGTTGTTGCATTCATGCCCTTGCATTTTAATTTCTGTGATGACTGGTTTTTATCAAATCTTGTTTGAATTCAAAATTCTTTTGAAAATGGGTTCAAATGCTCTAAAAATAAAAAGAAAAGGGTTTATTTTCTTTCTCCCTCCCTTCTTCGCTTTCGGCCCGCGAAGCCTGGCAGCCCAGCCCGCTGGCTTTCCCCTTCTCCCTCCTTTTTCCCGCTGGGCCTCCTTCCCCCTTCTTTTTCTCTTCGCTGCGCGGCCCAGTGGCCGGCCCAGATAGGCCCGTGCGCACGCGCTGCAAAACCGCCGGCTTCTCCCTCTCTCCCTCTGACGAAGCGGTCCCACGTGTCTGTCTCCTTTCTCCCATCCTCAACCTCCCCGCTCCCGGTCAGAGTTGCCCGAGCAAGCAACCGATGCTCCTCGCTCCCCCATCGTGTCCCGCTCTCCACTCCTCCTCGGCCATAAAGCGGACACACCTCTCCCCCACCCCGCTCTCCTTTTCCGCATTCGCACCCTCCGCACGCGCAGTAGAGCTACCGCACCACAGCCAGAGCTCCGCGCCGCCATTGCCGAGCCCTTTCCGTAGCCGTCCGGCTGTGCCCGTCCTCGCCGACTCCGTTCAGTGCCTCGCCGTGCTCCGCGTCATGGTAACGGCGCCGCCGAGTTCCTTTCTCCCTCCCCTTCGCGTTGTTTTGCCCTAACCGCCAGTGGTTCGCACAGGGTGGCCGCCGCCATCGACCTGACATCCGATCTCCGCCGTTCGTCGCTGTCAGAGCCTCTCCGCCCCTCCTTCGTCACGGTGAGCACCTCCCTGCGCTCCGCTACTCCTAGGTCCCTTTGGTGCGTCCGCGACCGCGAGCTCCCGTGCCCTGCCATGGCGTGTGTGCGCCCGGCGTCACGACGCGGCCGCGATGTCGCGGCCAGTGCGCGCCGATGGCGCCCGCTCGGCCCTGTCGGCCAGGACCTAATCTCGGCCCTTCATGCGCGATCCGACGGCCCGAGGCGGCCGATACCCCTTCGGTGGCGTTTTTGTTAAAGAGACCCCGGGAAAGCTTGGAATCAACCCGCCATCCTCGGTTGGGTTTAAATCCCATTTTTAAATTCGTTTTTAAATTTCGGTTTTAATTCAAATGAATTTCAGTCTATTTACAAAACTGCCACTGCAATAAAACGCTTATAAAATCCACGTTTTAGTCCCGATTTGATCCGTTCAACTTGCGTTAGATTCGTTTCAAAAAGTTCTTTCAAACTAAATAACTTTCAGTACTATTTTCTGTAATTAAAATTTGAGTTACATCTAATCTAGTAATTAGTGTCTTTAATCTTGTTTAGTTCATATCTTTTCCGTTATAGTTCTGTTTAGCGTGATCTTTGCGTCTGTGTGTTCGTAGTGAGACGTAGATCAGTTTTCAAAACTCTTTGTATTGTTTTATTATGATTGATGTACTGTTCTAATCATAGGCTATGTTTGCTTTGCATGAATTGCTTTTGGATGCTTGTATGGTGCTCTTGATCATGTGTCCAGTCGGTGTGTGTCCAGTCGGTGAGTTATACGTTGATGACCGATCAAGAGGAAGATCGTGGTCAAGAGTCAACCTTTGGATATCTACAAGTCAACAGAAGAAGGATCTTGAGTTAAGGCAAGTATAGCAATCGAGTTTTCTCTTCGCAATCATGATCATGTTACTTAATTAATGTATGCATCGAATGATAAAAATAATTTATTAGCAACTTAAGAAATTATCTGTACGAGCACCTTCGGGTTTTATAGTACAACTGATGGGGGTTATATGGCTCTGGCTTTAGCTCAGTATGAGGACCTTTTCTAGCTTGTTAGAGGTTACCCTTGTGGCGCAAATGGGGGTTAGCAGACTGGGGATCCCTGCGGTTGGTTGAATCACCCAGACTGACTAATGAAACCTAGCGGCCCTAACTTGTTAGACAAACCTTTGAAAGGCTTCATCGTGAACCCTGCCGACTTTCCTTGGAAGTGAGTTAAGAGGCTGATCACCTCGGGCAAAAGGGCAATTCACGTCTCACAGGGAAAGTGTACACCTTTGCGCAAAGTTTATTAAACTGATATATCAGCCTTGCTCAAGGACACAAGCGGCCTTGAAGACTTTTACATTAAGATTAAGATTATGACTTTTGTTGGTTAACATGTTCATTATTTACCATTTTATGCTATTCATTATTTATGTTACATTGATCATGAAACTTGGGATCTATATCACTTGTTGCTATACTTGTGGAGTTCAACATGGACTCACTCTTGCTTTTCCCCCACACCCCAGCCTCCATCAGAGTCGCGCAGCGGAAGCGTGGTGATGACTCAGATGAGTTTCCTAAGCTTCAGCTTGTGGTCAACCAGTCAGTTGTTCCCTGTGAAGTTGGTGTCTCCATCTGAAGATCAGAGTGTCTTTCCGCTGTCTGCTCCTTAAGGTTATGTTCTTTGTGTTTATACATTATATATGAGCATTGTCTTTCGATATTACCCTTTATTTGTGGCTATATGTGAGATTTGACTTCCGGGGCTCACATATGGTGTATACCTGGTTTTGTTCTTAAAACCGGGTGTGACAAATATGATGGAAAGGTGTACTATGGAGTAGTGAATAACATTGCCGATGAAGAATTGAAGCTCGAAACAAAGTATTCTGTGCCACAAGTTGCATACTACAAAGGGCTGGTATTTGATAACTTGCTTTGTATAGTTCAATCTGACGCTATGTATGCTCTGTCAACTTTCATATACGCTCATGTAATTGTACCATCAATGGTTCTTTATTGCAGCTATAAGCAGTTGTTCAGGAAGCCGAAATTGATGGGACCATAACCAACAGAATTAAGCATGAAGTGTAATATGCACTTTCATCCTGTTGGTTCAGTAGTATGAATTTCCATATGCAGTTTTCCAATTCAGGTCAACAACTATGTCTCTAATTCTTAAAATTTTCCATTTTTGCTGCCTCATTTTTAAAATGAATTTTACTTTGGAATTTTAGGTTCACAGCAATGGCCTGCTAAAATTCCTACCATTAGAAGAAAGCTTTTTTGTCAACGTGTATGTGTGGAAGCCAAGTTAAGACACACAGGAGCTCAGCAAGCTCAGCAGGTATGGTAACTGATTTTGTATGTGATGCACTAGCAGTGAGACTTTCTTCCAAAATCATGATCATCCTTATGATGCCATTGTTAAGCTAGTAAAAACACTTGCAAAGTATTGCCATTTTTAGATGATGCCATCGTTAAGCCAGTAAAAACACTTGCAAAGTATTACCACCTGAGATCACTGCACTTGATGCTTCAAAAAGAACAACCCTTATGGCATTCTCGTGTCCTATATATGGTCTCACTCAAACCAGTTAAATATTAATACAAGTGAGTTCACTTTTATTTCATATATAGACTTTATTTATCTGCTATAGAATTATGTAGTCTGTCATCTTACGTTGTAATAACCTTGCTTGTAGGCTCTACCTGAAACAAAATTAGTGAGGCTTCAGTTTAATAGAGAGCAGAGGGGATAAAGAAGCTAGACATTCTATCTATGTTGTAATAACCTTGCTTGTAGGCTCTACCTGAAACAACAAATTAATGTGACAGGAGGTAGTAGTATGTTCACAGTATTTTGGCTGACTTACTCTCAACTAACAAGCAGCTTAATTCAATCAGATTATCAGATTTTGGCATCAGATAAATATGTAGCAAGTATTTTGGCTGAATATTTTTTGTGTGTGCTTAGCCCAGGAAATTGATTACAGTTTTTGCAGGTAGAATGTCTGTCTGGCCATCAATTAGTGTTTGGCTGATTTTGAAGACCGGGAATTGGAGAAGTAACTTTATCTAGTCCTTATTCAATTCTAAAACCATGTCATTTGAAAGACTGTTAGCCATTTAGCAATATTCTTAGATATATACATGGTATGAATACAATATTCAGGCCACTGCTCATATGAGTTTACACTACTTATTATCACTGATAACGTTTTCTGGCACAGTGATATATGCTGTGTTGTGGTCTGAATTATATAAATATTTATTTTTTTTGCTAGAAAATGCACCGTAGGGGCGGCTCTAGATTGAACCGCCCCTACAGTGAGAGCCACTATAAGGGCGGCTCAATCTAGAGCCGCCCCTACAGTGAGATCCACTGTAAGGGCGGCTAGTGATTGAACCGCCCCTACAGTCCACTGTAGGGGCGGTTCAATCACCAGCCGCCCTTACAGTGAATCTCACTGTAGGGGCGGCTGCCCAACCGCCCCTATAGTGGGTGCACTGTAAATACACTTTGATAGGAGCGGTTGGGTCAGCCGCCCCTACAGTGGCTGTGTGTAGTAGTGGCTTAATAGGAACTTAGGGAATCCAAACATTGATCATGCTACTCAGCCTGCCGAGCGCGAAAACAACGCGCCCAAATGAGCCTAGATGGTGCCATGCCAAAAATTTCAAGAATTCAAACTCGGCACTCCAGGTCTCACACCTCGTGACACTCGTCATCTGACGGTAATGAATGTTCTCGTATGGAATGAACCCGCAAATGTATCTATTAGGGACAGACACGAAAAACTCTACCCTAATTAATCACTTCTTGGTATACTAAATGTTACCCTAACGTCATTTTTTTCCTGTTCGAAAGAATAAGAAAGAGATGTTATTAATACCGCACGTAGTGGCTTTTCTCTTGTTATTACTGCTCCGTGCTGCCTGCGACCTGCCAATGGATCTAGACGAAGGATGGCTACCATATTTTACCGCCCACTTGGGCCGGGATTTCTTCAGGTCGCATAAAACAAACTCGCGCTAGTAAAGACTATAGTGGGACCAGGCAATTCCAAGCTAATGACCTGTCCTTGCCCCCTGATTGCGAGCTTAAAAAATATTCAGACCAATCGTAGAAACAATCAAACAAAGATGAAGAAGCCGTTGGAGTTTTATGTATGAACGGAGTTAAAATAATGATGCTACACAAGAATAATCTAAGGCCCTATTTACTTCAGCTAGTAGCTTCTGCCACATGGCCAGTTAGAAGTAAGAAGCTGAAACAAATTGTACAACTGTTGATCTACCTTTCAGAAAATTGAAAAGATAACTTTAAAAAAACGGAGTAAGAAAAGCTAAAAAGCATGCTAAAATACCTACCGGAGTGAAACATGTTTCTAACTTATTTTTCATGGTTGATGTGAGCCGCTTCTGAGACGAGGGCTTTGGAGCTTTGACTCCGTTGTATATTTTGTTTATTGTTGTATATTGTATTTCTAGGCTACTTCTTTTTAATACAATGGACAGCTCTCCTATTATTTCCGTTTCAAAAAAAAAAATCAAAAATACCTAGAATTACTCATCCCTTGCAATCTCAAAATATTCACTAAAATTCGGATCCACAATGCCACCCCTTATTAGTGTATGGCTTCTATCTAGACATTTGTGCCATGGGCTCGCAAAAATAGAGACTAGTGATCGTGATGGATAAAAGAAAAAGAAAAAGAACATAATCTGATAAGACACTTCTGTACTAGTTCCTCCTTTCGGAGGAGTGATTCAGTGAACCTACGAAGCGTTTGGTTCAGTGAAATGTAACGGAATCAGAATACTTCCGGGACTAGATGTCGATACAGGTGCTTGGTTCGATTCGGTCCGTAATAAGATATCGCGTAATCAGATAACACTCTACTCTCCGCTGATACCGCCCGCCTCCGACCTTTATCGTATTACGCTGCTGCCAGTATCCTGTAGTGCCGTTACCACGTCGGTACCAAACAAAGCCGGTAATCGATGATCCCACCATCTAACCCGCGTGAATTGATTTCGATTTCAGTTACGTTACCTGAGGATACACCAAACACGTCGCTAGCTTGTTGGATGGCATATGGATAGTTTCCTTCCTTGCAGTTGCAGCGACGGCCGACGAGGATCATATCCATGTGAAAAAGACAGTGGACACCAAATTTAAAGCAGTGGTGACGCGCACGCGCGGGGTATATATGACCATTTCTTGGCCTTGGAAAATGTTTGGAACGCAAGGGCGAGAGAGCCGCCGGGTGTATGTGTACGGCAGCCATCAGCCTCGCTCATTTCTACGTCCGCGTCAGCGAGATAGTAGCGACGTCGCCACTCGCCGACCTGAGCTGCCTGGACTACATGCATTCCCAGTGTAATGAACAGGGTCGTGCGCAACCGAACAATGCATGCGTCGTCGTTATACCAAACACAAAAAAACAACTTCTCCCACTTGTCACGTGAAAAACATTTGCGATTTTTCTTGGACAAATAAAAAATTGTCGAAATTTATTGAATTTCAGTAATTTCGGAGTGACTAAAAGAAAAATCTAAAATTTCGTATTACACCAATACATATGTTTTATTTATTGTATAAATATATAGTAACTCTAGACACATATTTTTTATTGTTTATGTTGTATATTCTTTTACCCAAAGATGATCTAGAGTCATAAATTATACTAATATTTTTATTTATATCTGAAGAACCGAGAATGCACTAGCAAGGCGACCAGAGGGGGAGGTGAATGAGAGCCACAAAAATTTCTCTCGAAACTTTGGCCAAATGTCCCAAAATCAACCTCCAGAAGCTATGTCCGAAAACGTGATGCCCACGACCCTTGGAAGAGGGTGGATGATCCTTAGGATCACAGCGAGGCACCACAAAGCGATAGCAAGCCAAACACCAAAAGCACCGGCTCAAGTTCAACCCTTGAAAACCGAGTCCCGAACGTAGATTGAAGCCTACGTCGAGAAATCCCCAAATACCGATGCTAACAAGTAGCAAAGATACTTAGAGATGTTTCTTGGTTAACTATAGGGTCAAACGAGAAGTCCAAAAACCAAGCGGAAAAGCTGGGAGAGCAAATGCACTAAACCGCAACACTCAGCAGGATCCCGGACTGTCCGCGGATATGGCTGCAGACTGTCTGCCCAACGGCGGACTGTCCGGACTCAGGTGGCGGACTGTCCGCCGGCCAAAAGAGTCAAACAGCAATGTTGCTGAACAGCTGCTGGACACCTCCCGGACTGTCCGCGACTCAGTACCGCGGACTGTCCGCCGGTCAAACTGAGTCAGCACAGCCGAGCCACGCGACCACTGCTCGGTCGGAGCCCAACGCGCGGACTGTCCACGGTGGCACTGGCGGACTGTCCGCGAGTGCCCAGAAAGGGCGATTTTGGTCGCCCCGAACTCAAATCTTCTCCAAATCGATTCAAACCAAAATCCCTTGATGCCAAACTTGGAGAGGATGATCACGAGGTAGTTAGGAGACTATCCCAAGAAATCATCCGCTCAAAACAACTCAATCAACGGAAAAATGAAGGGGAAGGTGTATGAACCGAAAAAGCGTCACGAAAACGAAATCGACCCGATCTACTTGCTCGTGAGAAGTTAGATGAATTTCTTTGGTCAAAATGACCTCCTCACTATAAAGAACAAGATGATTCAAGTGGATTTCGAAAAGACGCAGTATAGAGAGAGATCGAGTGACGGGAAAATCGCGGAGAAACGAAGAACGCGAAGAACACGAACCAAAACACGAATCAACACATCGATTTGCAAACGTGTGGCTACCACACGCTACAACAGTGAGGTTACGGCCTCACTTCCTCAAAATCTCCAGTACACAGAGGCATGGTTCTCTGCGAATCTCAGTAGCTACAGCAGTGGATTGGGAGAGCAGAAAAACCCTAAGTGCAAAGAGCAAAATGACTGAGATAGTTTGGGAGGTGGGTGTCTTCCCCTACTTATCCTAATTCTAATTCCCACTCTACCCCTAGTTATTTACAGAGCGACCCAGCCAAACCCTAAGGCTATCCTGGACCAACAGGAAGATGATGCTGATCCGACGGCCACGCCCGCACAACTGGTAGCGTTGCCTCGACGCAACCTCATCGATTTCCGCCACGTGCCGCCACCGCTCCGCTTGTCCTTTTCCTGGACTCCGCCCCCCGGTTTTGAGGTCGAAACCGGGAAACCAGGCCTTCAAGTCCATCCCCCGGTTTTGTGGCCCAAACCGGGAAACCAGCCGCCCATCGCCTGAGTTTTGTGGCGCAAACTCAGAAACCCGCCAACGCCCAGGTTTTGAGGCCCAAACCTGGAAACCGTCCTCAGCCCAAGTTTTGTGGCCCAAACTCGGCAAACCCGCAGCACCCAGGTTTTGTGGCCCAAACCTGGAAACCGTCCGCCCGAGTTTTGTGGCCCAAACTCGGAAACTGTCCACTCGGTGGTTTTTCTGTGGCTCAACCACCAAACCGGCGCTGTAGAGGGGATGCACCGCCCGTGCACCCCGTCCACCGACACGTGTCCCCAGGTCCTCGACCCAAGCAACACCGTGCCCCGCAAGTCTCCGCTCGTCGCTGTCCCAGGCTGTCAGCCACCACAGCTGATCCTCAGGCCACCGGTCCCTCAGTCCAAGCCTCACGTCCGCCCTTCACCGCTCCCGGTCCGTCGGCACGGCACGTCTCTACTTGACCTTCACCTTGCCCTCGATCACTGTCTCCGTGCTCGACACCTGCACAACACAAGCCAAAGAACATGCGATCAAACCCGTTGACAATCACTCATCACTCGAGACTCGGCATACACCGATGTATCCGCAAGATCTAAAAATTGTACTTCATCTTTAAGCTCCAAAAAAATTGGCAAAGTTTTAACCCAATTCATGAATTCAATACTGAATTTGAAAACCCACATGCATGACATTATTTCAGAAAGCCTCCACTTTGAAACGAGCAAGCACCCTAAGAGCAAGGCTAATAATACTAGTTTTATGAGAGATGTTATTAGTGTTTCATGGACATTAAATAGGGTAACAAATTGGCAAATATGATGACATGACAATATTTTTAGGTCCTGTTTGGTTTAGAGAGGCTTGAGACTAGAGACTTAATTTAAGTCACCTTAAGACCCTATTTTGCCAAACACATGGGGCTTATGAGGGACTTAAGTGGGGTTAGGCTCTAGACCCTGAAATGAGGCTTCTTGGGACTTCTGGCCCATTTTGACACCCCTTATGGTAACTCGTGTCTCCCCTCGCACCCTCACCTGCGGATACATGGGTGTAGTCCGAAGGCTCTGAGTGATGAGTGATTGTCAACGGGTATGATGCGCATGTTCTTTGGCTTGTGTTGTGCAGGTGTCGAGCACGGAGACAGTGATCGAGGGTAGGTGAAGGTCAAGTTGAGACGTGCTGTGCTGACGGACCGCGTGCGGTGAAGGATGGGCGTGCCGTGCGGCGGACGTGCCATGCCAATGTACCGAGCGGTGAAGGGCAGACGTGAGGCTTGGACTGAGGGACCGGAGTACCTGAGGATCAGCTGTGGAAGCTGGCAGCCTGTGACGACGACAAGCAAAGAAGTGCGGACATGTGTTGCTCAGGTCCAGGACCTGGGAACACGTGTCGGTGGATGGGGTGCACGGGTGGTGCATCCCCTCTACAGCTCCGGTTTGTTGGTTGAGCCAGGAAAAAACCAACGGGTGGACGGTTTCCGAGTTTGGGCCTCAAAACTCGGGTGCACGGTTTCCAGGTTGAGCCTCAAAACCTGGGCTGGACGGTTTCCAGGTTGAGCCTCAAAACCTGGGCTGGATGGTTTCCGAGTTTGGCCTCAAAACTTGGGCGGTGGCTGGTTTCCCGGTTTGGGCCTCAAAACCGGGGGTACAGAGCAAAGGCGGCACGTGGCGGCAATCGGAAGGTTGCGCGGAGGCAACGCGGACGAGTTGTGCGGACGTGGCCGTCGGATACACCTACCACTTGAGTTAGTCCAGTTTAGCCTTAGGGTTTGGCTGGCTTGCTCTGTACTTAGAGTAGAGAGGGGTAGAGTAGGAAATAGACTTAGGCTAGTTGTAGTATAAATAGAGGGAGACACCCTCCTCCCTTCTTATCTCAGTTAGTTGCTTTTGTTCCTAGGGTTTTCTCCTCTCCCATTCCCTGCTTGTAGCTAGTTGAGATCCACAGAAGAACTTGTTCTGTGTTCTGTTGGTTCAAGGAAGTGAGGCCGTATCCTCATCCTTCCGAGCAGACTCGTGCTGTGCACTGTGTTCTTGGACCGAGCCCTCCGATTGACTGTGTTGTGCACTGTGTTCATCGCTTTTGGGCTCTGCTCGTTTTTCCTCGTTGCTCGATCTCTCTCTTTGCTGTGTCTTTGCGAAATCCGTTTGAATCAGTTTGTTCGTATCATTGAGGAGGTCACTCTGACCAAAGGAATTCATCTAACTCCTCATGATCGAATAGATCGGGACAATTTCGTTTTTGTGGCACTTTTTGTTCATCCACTTTCCCTTTTGATTTCTCTGTGTTCTTGGTTATTCTGAGAAGATGATTTCTTGGGGATAGTCTTCTAACTACCCTGTGATCTTCTTCCTCAAGTTTGGGAACTTGGGATTGTGTTTTGAACAAGTTTTGGAGAGATTTCCTTTTCGGGAGGAAGCGCCCAGATCCGAGCTTCTGTGTGGCCAGTACGCAGTTGGCTCGGGTGTCGGAACGTGCCGAGGCCTCCTTCGTACGGAGCCTCTCGAGTGAACTGAGACCACCCTCGGGCGAGGCGGAACTTTTCCCGAGGCCTCTTGAGCCTCGGACGAATCGGAGCTTTTTCTGAGGTCCCCTCAGTCTCGGGCGAGTCGAAGTTTCACGTTGAGGCCTCTCTCGAGCCTCGAGCCTCGGGCGAATCGGCTTTTTGGTCCGAGGCCTCTCTCTTGAGCCTCGAGCCTCGGGCGGGACGGAGTTTTGGCTCCGAGGCCTCTCTCTCGAGCCTCAGCCTCGAGCGAGACGGAGCCTTCCTCCGAGGCCTCTTCCAGCCTCGGGCGAGTCAGAGTTTTGCTCAGAGGCCTCTCTCTTGGGCCTCAGCCTCGGGCGAATCGCTATTTTGGCCTGAGGCCTTTCCAAAGCCTCGGGCGAATCGGAGTTTTGCCCCGAGGCCGCGTGGCTCAGTCTTTCGCTTGGTTCGCTTGCGGTTTTCAGTCTGTGGTGCCTCGCTGTGATCTCTGGGATCATCCACTCTCTTCCAAGGGTCGTGGGCATCACGGTTTTGGTTGGAGTTTTGGGGGGTTGCTTTTATTGGGACAGAGGCCTCATTTTTGTGAAGAAATTTTTGAGGCTCCCATTCACCCCCCCCCCTCTGGTCGCCTGGTTTTGACTCTTTCGGTCCTTCAATTGGTATCGGAGCGGGTTAAGGATCTTCCACCTTAGCCGGTTCCAGATCCACAGAAGGCGACATGGATCGCGGCGTGGGCAAACCGCCGTTCTTTGATGGGACGAACTATGCGTATTGGAAGATACGTATGTCGGCCTATCTCCAGAGCATGGGCTCTTCTGTTTGGGAGATTTGCAACAACGCTGATTACGTGGTCTTGGCTGCTCGTGTCACTCAACAGCAAATTGATGAGCACGATGCCAATAGCCGAGCCCGTAATGCTCTCTTTTCTTGTTTGAGCATGGGAGAGTTTGACCGTGTTTCTCACCTCTCTACGGCTCGGGAGATCTGGGACACCCTCATGCGTTTTCATGAGGGTACCTCTCAAGTCAAAACCCGACTCTACGAGTCGTTCAAGAGAGAGTATGAGAACTTTCGACATCAACCTGGCGAGAGCATAGAAAGTTTATTCGCTCGCTTTCAGGTGATTGTCAACAGGATGAGGGCTAACAGAGAGCAGTTGCCTTTTGACGATCATGAGCGTGCTTTGAAGCTTTTGCACACTCTTGACCGTTCGGTGTGGGACTCCAAGGTTCAGGCGATCATCGAATCACCTAACTATGAGACCCTCACCTGCGACGAGCTCTTCAGTAAGCTCAAGTCCAGTGAGATCGACGCCATGTCGAGGGCTGCTTATTCGAACCCTTCTGGCCCGACTATGGCTTTGGTGTCCGGCTCCTCCAACTCCTCTGGTGGCGTTGCTCTTGCCTCTCTTTTCTCCGTCACCGAGGAGCAGCTGGAGTCTTTGGGGGATGACGAGTTGGCTTTGCTTGCCAACCGGTTCACGCGGTTCCACAACAACCGCATGAACCGTCGTCACGGAGGAGGACGCTCGGGATGCTACGAGTGCGGCGACCCCGATCACTTCATCGCCAACTGCCCCAAGAAGAACAAGCATCTGGGGAAGGGCGATCATGGGCACAAGTACGACTCCGGCAAGCACAAGGAGAAGTACGTCCCTCCAAGGCACAAGAAGAGGGGCGGCTTCAATAAGGAGTACATCAAGAAGAAGTACTTGGAAAAGGCCCAGGCTGAGCAGCGCGCGTTCTTCGCCACGCTCAGCGACGTCGACGGTTCGGATGACGACTCCGCCAGCTCGAGCGATGACGAGTCCGAGAAGAAGAAGAGGATCGAGGACAAGCTGAACGGCCTCTGCTTCTTCGCCGACGACGACGGCCTCTGCACCATGGCGCTCAGCGACGAGGTCGGAGGCGAGCTGGAGCGCAACCCTCGGAACGACGACGACGACGCCTCCCAGGTATCTCTCACCTACGACGAGCTTTCCTCCGAGGTTGAGAAGTTGACTGCTACCCTCCTTAGCCAAGATAAGTTGCTTAGGCGTGCCGCTAGAGAGCGCAAGGAGTTTAGGCAGAAGTGGGAAGACACGGTGAAGGAGCTTGAGTTGGCTCGGTCCACCGTGGTTGTGTCGGAGGAGTTGGAGTGCGAGAGTTGCACCGCGCACATGACGGATCTTCTCACTCTGAGGAGTAAGCATGCTGCGCTGGTAGATGAGGTGGATGAGCTCCGAGCTAGACCGCAGCTGTTGGGTGCGTGCAAGACTTGTCCTGTCTTGCAATCCGAGTTGGCAGAGAAGAATGCCAAGCTTGAGTCCTTAGAGAAGGCCAGCTCGGATAGCACTTGTGTCACGAGGTGTGCTTTGTGCGAGGGCTTGGAGATGGAGATAGCCAATGTCAAGCATGGCAGGATGCAAACCGAGGAAGAAAACACATACCTTCGGACCATCTTGTCATGGGTCTCCTGTAGTGAGCCGCAGCTCGGGATGATGATCTCCCAATTCAAGCGAGCTGCTGGTGCCCCTGGTGTAGGTCTTGGCCCGAGTGTTGATGTCTCAGCTTTTGGTAAGATTGGAGAGTCTAGTGGTCTGAACCCCTGTGAGAAGCCCAACTCTACCACTGCTCCCAAGCTTGCTAAGCTTCCACTCAAAGAGCCTGCCAAGCCTACCACCAAAGATGGTGTGGTTGAGGAACCCCCGAGAGCTCCTCCCAAGAACCAAATTTGGGCACCCAAGCCAAACCACCTCAAGAACAAGCTTGATGCCATGCCACCCATTAGAGAGGAGTGTTTGCCGCAGAAGGGCAAAGTGAGCCACACCCACAGCCCTGTGTACCAACAACCTCCTGTGCGTATGGTGAGGTACTAGTGTGATTTTTGTGGGAGAGATGGTCACTTGAGCGAGTTCTGTTTTAGGCGCAGGAGAGAAGTGCGCCGTGCCAAGAAAGGGGCACCGAGGCCCGCTGACAGGTCCAGGGGCTCAGGACCTCAAGCTTCGAGGCTTCAGCCTCAGATATCGAGGCCTCAGCCTCGACCTCGAGCCCCGAGGCCTCAGCCTCAGCCTCGAGCCCCGAGGCCTCAGCCTCGTGCTCACAGGTCTCAGCCTCGAGCACCCAGGCCTCAGCGACAGAGGGCTCCGAGGAGAGAGCTTCGGCCTAGAGGTCCAGGGCCTCGGCAGCAGAGGGCTCAGAAGGGAAATGCTAGTGTAGAGCCTAGGCCTCGGCCCCGTAGAGAGCGTGCCCCACGGGGTCCTGCTTTTGCAGTTGACGGACCCCGTGACAGAGGCTTTGTTGAGCATTTTTCCCCACTGCAGTTTGAGCATTGCAGTGAGCGCTCCTTCCCTAGCGGACCATGTTTTCCTCAGCATGGTGATCGCTCCTCTAGTAGACAGTTTAGGAATGGTTTTTATCCTAACCGTTCTTTTGAGCAGCCGGCCCAACACTGGTATTCCCCTTATTTCACTAACCCCAGTGTTGGACCGTATGCTCACCCTATGTCTTTTTATTGATGTAGGTAAGACGGTTGGAGGACGTTTGGTTGGTGGATTCCGGTTGTTCGAGGCACATGACCGGAAACGCCAAGTGGTTCTCCAGCCTTAGTCCTGTTGCCGGAAAGGAGTACATAACCTTCGGCGACAATAGTAAAGGTAAAGTATTGTCCCGCGGATCAGTGCGGGTTAATGAGCACTTCGTGTTGCGCGATGTTGCTCTTGTTTCTAACTTGCATTTTAACTTGCTTTCTGTTTCGCAACTTTTTGACGATGACTATGAGATTCGTTTTAAACCGAATCTCAGTCGTATTTTGGATCCTCAGGGCAACCTAGTATGTCTAATTTCGCCCTTTGGGAAAGTCTTTCGTGCGAATTTCTCGGAGTCTTTTGGCACTTCTCGCTGTCTTTTGGCTAGTCCTTCCTCCTCTGATCTTTGGAAGTGGCATAGGAGGCTCGGTCATTTAAGCTTTGACTTGCTTGCAAGACTTAGCTCACTTGGCCTAATCCGAGGATTGCCCAAGCTTTCGATGGAGAAGGATCTAGTCTGTCATTCTTGCAGACACGGGAAGATGGTTGCTGCTCCCCACCATCCAGTGACTAAGGTCATGACCTCGCACCCTGGAGAGCTTTTACACATGGACCTTGTTGGTCCAGCTCGGGTGAGCTCGGTTGGTGGTAAGTGGTACGTTTTGGTCGTTGTCGATGACTTTTCGAGATATTCGTGGGTCTTCTTTTTAGCTGAGAAGACCGAGACTTTTTCATTTGCTCGCAATCTGATTTTACGTCTTCAGAACGAGTTCCCTTTGAACTCGATGCGAGCTATTAGAAGTGATAATGGTTCCGAATTTAAAAATTCGGATTTTGAGAAGTTCTGTAACTCTCTAGGTTTGGAGCACCAGTTTTCTTCCCCCTACACACCGCCACAAAATGGTGTTGTAGAGAGGAAAAATCGGACCCTCGTTGAGATGGCCAGGACGATGCTCGATGAGCACAGGACTCCCAGGCGCTACTGGGCCGAGGCTATAAACACTGCGTGCTATATTTCAAATCGCATTTTTCTGAGAGCGTTCTTGAAAAAGACTTCTTATGAGTTGCGTTTTGGTCGCCAACCTAAAGTGAGTTATTTTAGAGTCTTCGGTTGCCACTGTTTTATTTTAAAGAAAGGCAACCTGGACAAATTTGAGTCTCGTTCCTCTGACGGTGTGTTTTTGGGTTATGGCACTCACTCTCGGGCCTATCGTGTACTTAACCTTGACACTAACCGAGTCATGGAGACATCAGATGTCACCTTCGACGAGACTCTCGTTTGTCCTTCTTCTCGTTTTGAGCGTGCAGGTGATCATGAGGTCGGCGAGCCTCTTTTTGATGACCGGGAGGAGGGTGCCGAGGGTATGGACGACCCTGCAGAGGGAATAGACGGTCCAGCACCACCTCCACTCGCTGAGGCCCATAGAGAAGCCTCGACGACGATCCACGGCCCCGAGACCTCCTCTTCCTGGGGGCCGTGGGATCCGCCATCCCGTGCGGTACCTTTTGTACCCGGGGAGGCACCAGCTGCTGCTGAGGCTGAAGCCGAGGCCACCTCGGCCAGGGAGGCTCCGCAGCACATCCAGCGTCGGCACCCGCCTCAGCAGATGATCGGCAGCCTCGACGACCGAGTCACTCGGTCCAGGTCTCAGCAAATCTCGCACTTTGCTCACTCGGCTTTTGTCGCTAATTTTGAGCCCCGAGATGTTGGACACGCTTTGACGGATCCAGACTGGGTCAATGCCATGCATGAGGAGTTAGAGAACTTTGAACGAAATCGGGTTTGGGTTCTAGTTCCACCTCCACCTGACTGTAAACCTATTGGGACAAAATGGGTTTTCAAAAACAAGCAAGGAGAGGACGGCCAAATTGTTAGAAACAAGGCCAGGCTTGTAGCGAAGGGTTATAGTCAGAAGGAGGGAATAGATTACGAGGAGACTTTTGCTCCTGTAGCACGTTTGGAGGCTATTAGGATACTCTTGGCTTTTGCTGCATCCAAAGGTTTTAAATTGTTTCAAATGGATGTCAAGAGTGCCTTCTTAAACGGCTACATAGAAGAGGAAGTATATGTTGAGCAGCCCCCCGGTTTTGAAAATCCCAAGTTTCCGAACCATGTTTTTAAACTTCACAAAGCTTTATATGGTCTGAAACAAGCCCCTAGAGCCTGGTATGATAGGTTAAAAACCTTTTTGCTCGCTAAGGGTTTTAAAATGGGATGTGTAGATAAAACGCTTTTTCTCCTCAGGCAAGGCAAAGACACTCTCTTGGTCCAGATTTACGTGGATGATATCATTTTCGGTGGTTCTTCTCACGCTTTGGTTGCCAAGTTTGCAGATACTATGAGCAGGGAGTTCGAGATGAGCATGATGGGGGAGCTTACCTTCTTTCTCGGGTTGCAAATTAAGCAAACCCGAGAGGGAACGTTTGTACATCAGGGCAAGTACACCAAGGACTTGCTGAAGCGGTTCGACATGGGTGAGGCCAAGCCTCTACCGACACCCATGTCGACGACGACTGCCCTAGATGCCGATGCGAATGGAGAGGCAGTGGACCAGAAGGAGTACCGCAGCATGATTGGATCGCTCCTCTACCTGACAGCGACACGCCCGGACATTCAGTTCGCGGTGTGTCTGTGCGCCCGCTTTCAAGCTTCGCCGCGCACCTCTCACCGTCAGGCCGTGAAGAGGGTCTTCAGGTATCTTCGGTTCACACCCGAGCTCGGTATATGGTATTCGGCCTCATCCACTCTCTCCCTCTGCGGTTATTCTGATGCTGATTTTGCTGGGTGTCGTATTGATCGCAAGTCCACTTCTGGGACTTGCCAATTTATCGGTTCTTCTCTGGTTTCGTGGTCCTCTCGCAAGCAGTCTAGTGTCACCCAGTCTACCACGGAGGCTGAGTATGTTGCTGCGGCTAGCTGCTGTTCCCAGTTACTCTGGATGATGGCCACTTTGCGTGATTTTGGTTTGAGCTTTTCTCGAGTTCCTTTGCTTTGTGACAGCACGAGTGCTATTAGCGTTGCTAAGAACCCCGTGCTTCACTCAAAGACCAAACACATTGATGTGCGCTTTCATTTTTTGCGAGACCACCAGGAGAAGGGTGATATCGACCTTCGCCATGTCGATACTCATCATCAACTGGCCGATATTTTTACCAAGCCTCTAGATGAATCAACCTTTAATAGGTTGAGGGGTGAGCTTGGTGTCTGTTTCCCCTTTTAGATGGGGGAAACATTTTGAATCTTGTACAGTTTTCCTTTTTCCCTTTTTCTTTTGATTCGGCATTCTTAGTCACTCTCTGAGCCTCAGATTGATATTTACTAGAATGTGACTATGCTTCGTATAGTGAGTTCCGAGACTCATGCTGGCTGGCTGTAGCTTATGCTCTTATTGATCACTAGTACATGTTGTGAGCTGGGCCAATTTAAATGGTGAATTTTGCTAAATAAATTATAATCTGAAAATGTTCACCATTGAGATATGCAACTAGCGTGTGTAGGTTATGTCGAGTTTACTCGTGCTTTTCATATATGCCAGGTTGCTATGTCTCTAGTTCTGAGTCTCTCACTTGCTTGGTCTGTTCATATCATGTCTAAAAATTCTGAACCAAGTATTAGTGAACAGAAAAGATCGAGATGGGATTGCTTGTCAAACACATCACGGTATCGAGACAGTCTCTCATTGCACTATGAGTTAAACTTGAGCCGTGTAGTGTATGACCGAAACCGTAGCTTTAAGCTCCTGATTGCTTCGGCATAGGCTTCGCTCGGTTGAAAAGTAAGGCAAAGACAAGCTTTCAACCTCTCGCAATCACATGCAAATAATTAAACTTGTGTATTTTCACCGCTGCAACTCCGATATCTACATGAAATCACAAGTATATGCTTCATTCCTACGCATGATGATTGAACTGTGCTAAGGGTAGTTCACCTTGTATACATGTTTAGCACTTGTATAGACTCCAGTCTACGCTTTGTTAGTGCTACCTTGATGGTGAATGCCTTTTTGACTCAAAACTACTCACTATTGCTCATATGGCTCATATTTCGCATCTAGTGATCAGTCTGAGCCTTCGCTGAGCCTCTATGCCTCTGTTGCACCCCTCGGACTATACCGTTTGGAGCATTTTTGCATTCTTTTGACTATAAGCCTGAAGCTCCTAACTTGCATCCTTGACTTCTTTTGCATGCTGGAAGGGGGGGAGACCATTTTTATCTTGATAAGTGCATTTTCAACTAAGGGGGAGAATTTTTGCAAATCATATGTTTCCCTGGATGTTGCTTGCACTCATCAAGGGGGAGCAAAGGGAGCCTCGGTCTCGAGCTGTGCTGTTGATCGCAGCCTCGAGGCTTTGCCATTTTCGAGGGGGAGCTCGTCTGTTTCTGCTCGAGGAGCTCGTCTGGTTCTGCTCGGCCTCGAGCCCCTGCCTTGAGCCCCTGCCTCGAGCCCTTGCCTCGAGCCCCAGCCTCGAGCCTCGACCTCGAGCTTCGGCCTCGAGCCCCTGTTTCGAGCCTCAGCCTCGAGCGCCTCGAGCCTTGCCTTCTTGCTGGCTAAGCCTCGAGCCTCGAGCCATGTTTTGCAGGCTGTTAAGCGTTGGTGTCGAGCTTTCTCTGTGCTAGTTGTGTTGAGCCGTTGCCTCTTTCTTGAGGGACTAGCATTTTGCTCTGATTTTCCAACTGGTATTTGCTAGCGGTGTTGAGCCAGTTCTACCTCTTCTTGAGGGCTAGCTTTGCTTTGCTTGGTTGCGTCGAGCCGTTGCCCATGTCTTTGGGAACCAAGTTGTTCTGCTCTTTCCACTTGACCTTTTTCGGCTTTGCGATGCTTTTGGGTCATCTGGTAGAGTTCTCTCTTCTTCCTTCTTCCTTCTTTCTCTTTTATTATAATTTGTGTGAGTAGTTGACAATGCACTCATCAAGGGGGAGATTGCGGATACATGGGTGTAGTCCGAAGGCTCTGAGTGATGAGTGATTGTCAACGGGTATGATGCGCATGTTCTTTGGCTTGTGTTGTGCAGGTGTCGAGCACGGAGACAGTGATCGAGGGTAGGTGAAGGTCAAGTTGAGACGTGCTGTGCTGACGGACCGCGTGCGGTGAAGGATGGGCGTGCCGTGCGGCGGACGTGCCATGCCAATGTACCGAGCGGTGAAGGGCAGACGTGAGGCTTGGACTGAGGGACCGGAGTACCTGAGGATCAGCTGTGGAAGCTGGCAGCCTGTGACGACGACAAGCAAAGAAGTGCGGACATGTGTTGCTCAGGTCCAGGACCTGGGAACACGTGTCGGTGGATGGGGTGCACGGGTGGTGCATCCCCTCTACAGCTCCGGTTTGTTGGTTGAGCCAGGAAAAAACCAACGGGTGGACGGTTTCCGAGTTTGGGCCTCAAAACTCGGGTGCACGGTTTCCAGGTTGAGCCTCAAAACCTGGGCTGGACGGTTTCCAGGTTGAGCCTCAAAACCTGGGCTGGATGGTTTCCGAGTTTGGCCTCAAAACTCGGGCGGTGGCTGGTTTCCCGGTTTGGGCCTCAAAACCGGGGGTACAGAGCAAAGGCGGCACGTGGCGGCAATCGGAAGGTTGCGCGGAGGCAACGCGGACGAGTTGTGCGGACGTGGCCGTCGGATACACCTACCACTTGAGTTAGTCCAGTTTAGCCTTAGGGTTTGGCTGGCTTGCTCTGTACTTAGAGTAGAGAGGGGTAGAGTAGGAAATAGACTTAGGCTAGTTGTAGTATAAATAGAGGGAGACACCCTCCTCCCTTCTTATCTCAGTTAGTTGCTTTTGTTCCTAGGGTTTTCTCCTCTCCCATTCCCTGCTTGTAGCTAGTTGAGATCCACAGAAGAACTTGTTCTGTGTTCTGTTGGTTCAAGGAAGTGAGGCCGTATCCTCATCCTTCCGAGCAGACTCGTGCTGTGCACTGTGTTCTTGGACCGAGCCCTCCGATTGACTGTGTTGTGCACTGTGTTCATCGCTTTTGGGCTCTGCTCGTTTTTCCTCGTTGCTCGATCTCTCTCTTTGCTGTGTCTTTGCGAAATCCGTTTGAATCAGTTTGTTCGTATCATTGAGGAGGTCACTCTGACCAAAGGAATTCATCTAACTCCTCATGATCGAATAGATCGGGACAATTTCGTTTTTGTGGCACTTTTTGTTCATCCACTTTCCCTTTTGATTTCTCTGTGTTCTTGGTTATTCTGAGAAGATGATTTCTTGGGGATAGTCTTCTAACTACCCTGTGATCTTCTTCCTCAAGTTTGGGAACTTGGAATTGTGTTTTGAACAAGTTTTGGAGAGATTTCCTTTTCGGGAGGAAGCGCCCAGATCCGAGCTTCTGTGTGGCCAGTACGCAGTTGGCTCGGGTGTCGGAACGTGCCGAGGCCTCCTTCGTACGGAGCCTCTCGAGTGAACTGAGACCACCCTCGGGCGAGGCGGAACTTTTCCCGAGGCCTCTTGAGCCTCGGACGAATCGGAGCTTTTTCTGAGGTCCCCTCAGTCTCGGGCGAGTCGAAGTTTCACGTTGAGGCCTCTCTCGAGCCTCGAGCCTCGGGCGAATCGGCTTTTTGGTCCGAGGCCTCTCTCTTGAGCCTCGAGCCTCGGGCGGGACGGAGTTTTGGCTCCGAGGCCTCTCTCTCGAGCCTCAGCCTCGAGCGAGACGGAGCCTTCCTCCGAGGCCTCTTCCAGCCTCGGGCGAGTCGGAGTTTTGCTCAGAGGCCTCTCTCTTGGGCCTCAGCCTCGGGCGAATCGCTATTTTGGCCTGAGGCCTTTCCAAAGCCTCGGGCGAATCGGAGTTTTGCCCCGAGGCCGCGTGGCTCAGTCTTTCGCTTGGTTCGCTTGCGGTTTTCAGTCTGTGGTGCCTCGCTGTGATCTCTGGGATCATCCACTCTCTTCCAAGGGTCGTGGGCATCACGGTTTTGGTTGGAGTTTTGGGGGGTTGCTTTTATTGGGACAGAGGCCTCATTTTTGTGAAGAAATTTTTGAGGCTCCCATTCACCCCCCCTCTGGTCGCCTGGTTTTGACTCTTTCGGTCCTTCATCACCCTCTCTCTCGTCCCTGTTGCCGCTCCTTATTCACAACCCTAGCGCCCTCACTCCCATCGCTCTCTCTCTCTCTCGTCTCCACCGTCGTGCCTTTTGTGTCGCCTCTCCTCCTCCACCCCACGCCGCAATTTGCCATGGATAATGACGACAATAACGAAGGATCTGATGAGAATGTCAATCCAATGGTAAGATCTAGATCTGTTGTCCTCCCATTTGATACGTAGACGGTGCTGTGTAGTGTTTTGACTTTAGGTAAGTGATGTCCTTTGTTCTTTTTTTAGAACAGTTCGGCAAGTCTGACAATGTCGTTTAGACTGATAATAACATAAACATTTTTTGATCAAATGCGCAATGAAAATCAGAATAATGGAGCTATGACTACTTGAGGATACTCCCTCCATATAGGAAAAGGAAGTCATTTTGGACAACGACGCGGTCTTCAAAGTATAACTTTAACTCATTATTTTATAAAAAATATTTATTGAAAAATGATATATGTATACTTTTATGAAAATATTTGTCAATACAAATCTATTCATATAGCTTTCACGTTTTAATACCCAATAACTTAAAAGTTATTCATGATTTATATTCCCAATGTTTGACTAAAACCGTGTCCAAAACGACTTCTTTTTCCTATACAAAGGGAGTACAATATAATTTGGAAGAAATATCTGGATTTAACTAAACTCTTGTATTCGGGCAAACCATTGAAGAACAAGATTACCATTTTGAAGAGGGAATACCACTTCACAAAAAAGCTTTTAGCAGCCACAGGATTAGGCCGTAGAGCTGATGGATCTGTGCTGGCATCTCCCGGATGGTGGAAGAAGACTTGTAAGGTACACTCGATTGTATACATTTTATTTCAACTAAAGGGCTATTTTACATACCATTGCTAATTGTGTTGTATTCTGTGTCTTCCAGGGAGAGTTTAAAGATTGCAAGAAATTCCAGTGGGGCATAGTTTTTGGCTGCATGGCATTGCATAATTTTGTTCGAGAAAATGATACACATGATAAGGACTTTCATAGGTGTGATGAAGATGAAAGCTATGTCCCCCTTGCACAACCATTGTCTAGTGAAGCAAATGCATCTAGTACATGCCAAGGTGAAGAAGATCAAAGTATCAATCGGGTCAGAGATTGGATAGCCAATGGTTTGCCTAGTAGGTAGTAGGTTTGATTTTGAATAAAATAAAGATTGTTTCAATAAGAACTGCTTGAACATTGTTTCAATAAAATGAAGAATATTCAATTTAAAAAGAGGCCAGCAACGCGGCCACTACGTTACTGCACAGGAGCTGTCCAGCGAGGAGCAGAGCAATCCAAGTGCGGGAGCAGAGCAAGCAGGGCATAAGGACAGTCCCAATGCAAAAAAAAAAAAAACAAAGTAGTTTCTGTAGTATAGAATACAACGCCAAGAAACTACTACTTCACAATGTAAGATTTTTTACCAACGCTGACTAAAATTTGTCCAATCATTCATCATAGTCTCTCTGCTGTCTCAGGATCCTCTATGCATTTGCTCACGAACTCTATCGTATGTGTCTGGTCGCTGGTCTTGCTAGCTTCTCTGGACATCTTTCCAAAACTTGATTGCTTCTCTTCTACATACACAAATTGTTCACTTTATTTCTTGCTTGCTTCTTCTACGAACATCAATTATCCATCCTATGGCCACAAAATCTTCAGTAGCTATGACCAAAACGCCGTTGTGTTAGGCTCGAAGCTCACTGCGACCTTGCGCTGGCCCGCACAAATGTGAGAGCACTAGTACACATACGGGCTATAGCCCCGGTTGGGAAGGGCTTTAGCTCTGGGGCTAGTAATCCGGGACTAAAGGTGGGAGTCTTTAGTCCCGGGTGCTCCCAACCGGGCTAAAGGCTCCTCCGAGAAAAAATAAATATACATCTGTGAGATTCGAACTCAGCACCTCTTGCCTAATGCACACTTACCAACTCGGCTACACAACCCACGTGATATAGTTCATGACGTTTTCCTTTTGAATTCACTCGTGAAGGACCTTTAGTCCCGGTTGGTAACACCAACCGAGAAGGACCTTTAGTCCCGGTTGGTAACACCAACTGGGGCTAAAAGGTCACCCTTTAATCTCGGTTGGTATTACCAACCGGGATTAAAGGTTGGTGGACCTTTAGTTCGGGTTGGTAATACCAACCGGGACTAAAAGTCTTTAGTCCCGGACGTAATTTTTTGCCGAGACTAAAGCTTAATTGATAGATCGTCCAAAGGCCTATTCTGTTGTAGTGGAGGAGGTATTTGGGGCCAGTAGCGCGGGATGAAAACCTAGGCGAGCACGCCAGGAAAATTGCGAGGTGGCGGCGGGAGCAGCACGGGAAAATTGTGAGGGCGAGCGGAGTGCTCGGCGGGAGGGCGAGCAGGGCGCTCGTGGAAGCGGCAACGCACTGGGCGGGAGGGCCCGCGTGGGAGGACAAGCATGCGCGGAGTGCTCAGTGGCGGCGGCGCACTAGATCCCATCGAAACTACTTGGGTCTCCTCAGTGGCGTTTGCCTCGTTTCTTGCTGCATCGGTGCTAGTGTCAACTTGGTTTCGTGCTGAAGAAACTATTTCTCCATTCTTTACTCTCTCTCTTCATTAATTCTTTTATCACATCAGCAAAAAGCTAAGTTGTCAATATAATTAATAAACATAGAAACCACAATAAATATTTTATTGGGACTGTCCTAATGGTCTTTGTTTATGTGTATCAAATGATAATTAGCTCCTTTAAGTCTATAGAACCAAACAGTCTAGGGGACTGCTATTAAGTTTCATTTGAAGTCTCTAGCCTTTTGAACCAAACAGAGCTTTATTAGGAGAGAGGTTATTTGGGTTTCATGGGGACGAGCAGTGTTTCCAAAGTCTAGGAAAGTGGGTGAAACCAGTGCTGAGGCTCTTGCGTTTCCTCTGCTGCGGCGGTGCTGCCCTCGTGTTCTACTCCTCGCTATGACGACATCTCAGCTCCTCTGTCCTGTACTGGCTTCGGTCACCTGGCCAGCTTGCTCCTCCTCCTGTCCTAACTTGGCGGCGTTATATCACTTGGCCTCGAACGTGTTCCGGCGCCGGCTACCATGTGCTACCGCCAAAGCTGCAAGTAGCGAGGAAAACAAAATTCTCGGCATGACGGAGGCCAGAGGCCATCATTAAGCCACGTCCCACAAAGTCAATGGCCATCTCGTCGTCCTTGAGGGTCTGTTTGACACAGTTGTACTCTATGCTCTCTGATTCTCTGTTAAAGTGATTCTGTGGCTGAAAATAATTCTCTCTGATTTTTTTAGCATAATCTCTAAAAATCAGGATGGAGAATCACTTCACGGAATCAGAAGAAGCTACTTTTTTCAGCTCTCAACCTCTTAGTTCATTTCAGAGAATCACTTTTTAGAATCAGCAAAGAATCGCTTCTCGCTGAAAAATACATTTAACAGTCAAGGAGTGATTCTCACTGAGAATCAGCTCTGCAGAGCGCTCACAGGAAACAAAATCCTTGTTCTAGACTTCTCGTATGGCATTCCTTGTTGATCGATGAATATCACCGAATAGAAGTGTTCCTGTTTTCTATCAACTGTCACTGTTGCTTTCAAAATTGGCTATGCATCCATATGCATATTTGATGTTGTATCTTTTTTTTAAAAAAAAAGAAGAGACTATCCGCTTTTACGTCACCCCACATACCATTTATATTATTACATAGATTCAGTGATATTGCTTTCGAAACAGGCAAAAGAATGTAAAAATTACGCATGATAGTCTATTATTATTTAATGTTGTGTCTAGCATATGGAACAGTGTGATAAAATTTTGTATTGAGTGGAAGACTATTTTATTCATGAACATAAACCTACAAAAAAGATATGGCACTCGTGGAAATCATAGAATGAAACACACTATTGAGACTAGTCTAATATAGCCAACTATTGGCTATAAGGATCTTATGAGTCAATCTCTTAGTCCACCCATATAGTAGTTAGCTCTTCACTGTTAATACATGGTCTACTTGTTTTTTGACAATTCTTTTTGGTTCTGGTGTCTAAGCCGGTGATAAGCTTATAGCCTACTTCTTATTTTTCTCCTCCACCTCGACATTTAGTAGCATGTTATTAATTATACTTACTATAACAATCATATAAGGCAAAGCGAGAGATATTTTTTTAAGAAAAGATTATTTAGGATCGAGAGGTTCAACACCCTAATCAGTTATAAGGTGTTTGGTTTGTTGAATGTAGTAGTCTATTATTATTATTATTTTGTTCTTCAATTTGTTTGTTTGGTTTGTATAATAATAGAATTATCTAGTTGATTCATCACCACCTTCTCCTCACAAGCTAAAAAAACTCGACCCGTGTGAGAATGACTACTCCTGGGCATTATGCTTAAGAAGAAGATTTTTTACGTAGACCAAGAAAACATCTGAACCCCTGCTCTACCCTTACACAATGACACCACAACTTCGTGAGATGAGCTGATCATAACAGACCCGTGGTTTAGATATGGGATCTTCTCCGGTCAAATGTGACATAAATGTCATAAATAGTGAGTCCCTTAGAACTCGAACTCTGATTATCCTGAAGGGGAGGTATT
The DNA here is from genome assembly GCA_009763385.1 of Coix lacryma-jobi var. lacryma-jobi. Taxonomy (NCBI): domain Eukaryota; kingdom Viridiplantae; phylum Streptophyta; class Magnoliopsida; order Poales; family Poaceae; genus Coix; species Coix lacryma-jobi. Next base: position 125,308,965 of record CM019824.1, read on the forward strand.
GACTCTCTCCTCACAAACTAAGAATTAATACTAGTATAAAAAATTAAGTTATTTTACTAAGCTAGAGAAAGGACTTACGATATAACACCCATTTAGAATGGGTTGATTCGGTAAAACAAGCACTCCAATAACCATAGAGTCCTGAGCACTATACTTCTAATGTGTTTCAAAAAAGAACAAAATAATTCTACTGACAAATGAATATGTCTGGCGGATGGAGAATGGTATTGCTTCACCCTGCGTAAGATTTTATGCCTATGTTTCCGAGACTTCCACGTGGTAGAAACAATGTAAACAAGTTTTATTCTTTATGAAATTTATTTCATCTCATAAAATTTCCATTATCTCTCTTTATTTATACTCCCTCCATACCCATATTAGTTGACGTTTTAGAAAAGATTAGAGTCAAACATTGGGAATATAAATCATCAATAACTATTAAGTTTCTAAGTTTACAAATATAAAAATTATATAAATAGATTTGTCTTGAAGAGTACTTTCATAAAAGTATACATATATCACTTTTCTATAAATATTTTTATAAATATAAGAGGTCAAAGTTGTGTTTTGAAGACCGTGTCGCTGTCCAAAACGTCAACTAATATGGATATGGAGGGAGTACATGCTATGTCAGCTTAATTTGTGTTCATGAAACTTTAATAAAACTAACCGAGACTGATCTAATAGTACTACAATAGTAGTAGTTTATTTTATAGATCATAGGGACGAAGTCAAAACCTAGAAGCTAGGATGGTTTTTATACACGTTAATGAGGGTGCCAATGTCATATTGAATTTAAGGAGGCGAGAAAGAAATAATTTCTTATCCAAGAAATCATATCTTACATGAGATTCAAGATAAGAAGAGATGTTATAGGTAGATGATATAAATGATTAAATAAAAAATCTTTTGACGAAACTATCAATTGAGAACATAATCTCTTTGTGTGGGTTATATATATAACTTGACAACTTTCAGAAGTCTTTATGATCTTTTGAAGGTCATTTACTCGGTAATTAATTGGCTCGCACATGAGCTATATTATAGAAAATCACTTCACAGGCTTTGATGTAGCGGTGTCATAACAGTTGTTGACATGAACGACTAAGGTATTAATCATCTTGTTCGCTTGAACTTATCAGCCCAGTTTAACACTATTGATATAATATTTTTTTCTCACAACAAAACAGCATCAACTGGCTTATCAGCCAAACAACCTTATTTTGATTCTCGCAACATTAGGTGGCGAAACGTTTGTTCCTTGTTTAGGCTATCATCGTATAGAGGCCTAAAGTGCTTTAAGACTATTGTACCAAGTCGATTCTATTGAATGGTCTTAAAATTTTTATAAAAAACTTATTACTTTTAAAATTGTTTTGAGTATAAAAACTGTAATTATATTTTTTTGTATGAATGATGTCGTGTAAACAAATCTGAAATATTATAGGCTCTCGCTACTAAATAAACGCCGGCCACGGGAAGTGGCAGGCAGGTTGAGCAGTGAGCACATGTGACGATTGTGCCCATCGCAATCGCTATGGCTGCTGCATGCGCTACGAGGCGGATCGGACACTGCCTGTCGTGAGACGAAGGCAGTGGTCAGTGTATTTATTTATTTTATTGCGAGCCACTTGGGTGCGCTGCCGTTAAGCAAGTGTCGTAGATCCAAGAATTGCGCACGCAGCTTATCTCTCACTCACTCTTGAGGTTGATAAGGCCTTGACCCATTTCAGAATTGTGGAACAATTCTTAGTACCCGAGGAGTACATAAAAAGAACGACCGGTACGTACCACAAGGGCGGACCCATAGAGTATGCCAGGTGGTCCACGGCATACCATGTGGGTCCCAAGTGAGGACCTAACACTTAGTTATATTTTTCCTTTAGATAACAAAAGTTGCACTTCTTCTCAACTATTTGCTTGTTGCTGTCATGGTAACCCCTCTGTTTTGTAAGCAAGAGGTCACAGGTTCCATTCGTAGGTGCTGTATATTTTTAGTTCTTATTTTTGTTTTTCCTTTTTGCACTGTTTGCAACTAGCTTTTGGTTCTTATTTTATTTTCCACTATCTGCGAGTAGCTTTTTATTTTTTATTTGTTATCCCTTCTTAATATTAATAACTATATATATATAATATGATTTTGGTAATATTTTATTATCACTTATTAATAGGAACACCGTTTTAAAATTTTATTTTCTTGTCTCCTCTAAAATTAAGTACAACTTCATCCTTTAATTTTTATATGGTTATATTTCGTACTATTTATATTTTATTTAAACTATTTATATCATTTTTGTCGTAGTCTTTAGCTTAATATTTGAATTTAAAGCTTATTTATATTATTTAATGCACGTGATTTTACCAAATCGAAATATGATTTTATCGACTTATATTAGAAAATGTCCGGCATGCCCTGTGAAAAAATCTTAGGTCCGCTACTGAGTACCACGTACTTTTTCTTGATGAATTCCCAGGTTTACGAAAATAGGTGAACGATTGAAGCGGCACGATGGCAATGCAGCTGCATTATTACCTTCGAACCCTCGCGCCTCGACCAAGTGAAGCGAGTAGCCGTGTTAAAAACAGGCAGTAGTAGACGTTAATTCTGTATATACAGTACTCTTTACATATATGAAAAGAAAGACATTTAAGACATGATTATGCTTACCAAGTAGTGATTAATTAGAAGGAATTCTTCCCTGTCTGCCCTTATTAAATAGGATACATGTATTCTCTAGGAGCATGTTTGGTTCGTGGATTTGCTCCATCCGGTATTGGTTGGTTCCGCATGCATGCCGGACCAAGTCGTCCGTTGTTTTTTTAGGAATGGATTGATTCCTCATATTGATTTGGGGGAGTTACTAAGTGCAATGGACTGATGAAAGATGGCATGGACCGAAGACGCAAACCAAACACCTATGGTAGGTTCGGAGCTAGGTTCGGATGATTCTGGTTTGAATTGTTCAGCAAACCAAACACGCTATAAACAAATATGATTTGTAGCTGCAAACCAAACACGCTATAAACAAATATGATTTGTAGCAGGGACAAATGCATCTGACTTCTTCACTCCGAGCATACGCGACATATTTTGAAAAATCTCTACTTGTACCTAGAGCGACATTTAGGGCGTGATTGGTTCTCTTCCGGAAGCAGCCAGGCCAGCTTCAGAGAGCCAGGCCCGCGCGAACCAGGTTTGTTGCATGCAGAAGCATTTCGTTTGGTTCACGTGTGTACTCAACCTGTCCCAATAGTGAAGCTGTTTGGTTGGACAACTTTGTACCCATCTGTTGCATGTGCCAGAGAGCATCGGGCCAGCGACCTGCGCCAAGCCAGCCAGGCTGAGTAGAAATGGACCTCAGCTGCGTTTCTTCGGAGCCTGGCTCCAGACGTTCTTTTGCATGCACGCAACCAGGCCGAGCTCGAGTACAAGAAACCAAACACCGGATTCACGTATGAGCGCATGCAAGGCTCGCGGCGTCCAGGAAACCAATCACGCCCCTAGGGAGGGAGTGCGCTCCTACGCACGCCGCAGCCGGTTCCAAGGTGGAAAAAAAACGAGTGACCTACATATAGGTGATGGCATTAATGATCGTTGACTTAATTGATCTACGAAGAAGCTAGACAGACCTACTCTCTTGACAACCCCTTCATCCAAGAATACGTCCTACAAGGACACTGGCCAACGCAACTCTTTTTATCGTTGAGTTTATCAAATAATTCACCCCTAGGCCTCTCTCTCGGATCCAATGCTCCTGCTTTCTTCCGTGCACTCACCACATAGGGAGGGACGGCGAGCCCACAGTAGCGAGCAGCGCCTAGCAGCCCAGCCGGGTGCCGTCACTACTAGAGAGTAGCGAGCAGCGCCTAGCAGCCCAGCCCCGTCACTACCAGAGAATAGACCTTTAGACGATTTGCAAAATCAGCATTAGTCATGGTAAAATTTATGTCCGGGACTAGAAAGGCCTTTAGCCCCGGTCCCCTACCCAACGGCTCATTTGTCAGAGAAACCTTTAGTCCCGGTTGGTGTTTCCAAAGGTTTTTGCCTCGGTCGCTGTTTCCAGCCGGATCACTCATGTATTTACATGTATTTACACTTAGATATATTTTGATAGATATGCCTCCTCATGTTTATTATCGATCACGTTACCTTTACAAAGTATTAAAGAAAAAATGAATACGAAGACCAAATATATGTTATTTTTATAAATATGGTCTTTATAAATATATGTTATTTTTATTGTTGTCGAAACCTAAACCCTAAACCCTAAACCAAAACCTAAACCCTAAATGAATATATGTTACCTTTACACATACAGAACCTAAACCCTAAACCCGAAACCTAAACCCTAAACCTAAACCCCAAACCCGAAACCCTAAACCCTAAAACCCGAAACCCGAATCACTCATGTATTTACACTTAGATATATTTTGATAGACTAGGATAGTGCCCGTGCGTTGCAACGGAAAAAATTATATCATGACATGTGTTACAATAAAAACAAAATTACAACACGAAAAATTTAGGTCTAACATGTGAGAGGTACCATGATGTCCCATGATAATGGTGACTATCACTACAGCAGAATCAGACTTTGCCGAGTGCTGGCAACACTCGGCAAAGAGCCTTTTGCACTCGGCGAAGGCTTCGCCGAGTGCCGCACTTGGCGAAGAAAATGTCGGCAAAGGGTACTTTGCCGAGTGCCAAATATCGGGCACTCGGCGAAGGCTTTGTCGAGTGCCAAATATCTGGCACTCGGCGAAGGCTTTGCCGAGTGCTGACATATTTGGCACTCGGCAAAGAAAAAACGAAAAAATCCAAAAAAAATAAATAAAAACTTTTATTAAATTGGGGGAGGGCCGACAAGGCAGCGCCCACCCGTCTCCCTCGAAATCGCAAGTCCTGGTATTTTTCACGCAATTTTCTCTCACGCAATCAGCAGGATTCGAACTCAGGACCTCTCGTTCGCGCAGAGCCTCCTCTACCACTGCACTACACACATATACGTTCCATATCCGTTTCGGTTACCCATATATTATACTAAACCGAGTGTAACTTGCTTATTTGAGGCCCTAAACGAATTCAAATAAAAAAGTTGTCAACTACAAAGTTTTCTAACTTTTTGAGATCTACAACTTTTATTTTGTAGTTTTTCCATCTAAGGTCGTTTATAAAAATTTGAATTTCAAATTTGATAATTTGAAACGTAGTTTTCGTTGACAAGATGATTTCAAATCAAAAGTTTGTCAACACCAAAGTTTCATAACTTTTCGGGATCTACAACTTTCATTTTGGTCATCTCTCCATCCGAGATATTTTAAAAAATTCGAATTTTAAATTTTTCAAATTCGAACGCAGTTTTGCATAACTAGATGACTTCAAATTAAAAAGTTATCAACTACAAACTTTCATAACTTGTCAAGATCTACAAAGTTTATTTTAGTTGTTTGACCATTTATGCATCCGACATTGTGGTTCTAATATTATTCACAAACATTATATATCACTCTTGTAGTTTTATAAACTAGCAGAGAGATATATAAGATTTGTGAACGAATTTATTTTAAGTTTTTCAAATGAAAAAATCACCAAAATAAAAATTGTTCATCTTGATAAGTTAACCAACTTTATAGTTAAAAACTTTTTCGTTTGGATTAATTTACTGCTTCAAAATGTAATTTAAAAACTGGCTTTGCCGAGTGTCAAAAAAAAAACACTAGCCAAAGAGCTCTTTGCCGAGTGCCACGTGGCTGGCACTCGGCAAAGGCACCTCTTTGCCGAGTGCCAGCCACATGGCACTCGGCAAAGACCCGACCACGTGGCACAGTTCGGGGCCACATTCTTTGCCGAGTGCCACGTGGCTGGCACTCGGCAAAGAGATGCCTTTGCCAAGTGCCTTTCTTTGCGGACACTCGGCAAAGCATCCTTTGCCTTGTGTTTCCGCTTTGCCGAGTGCCACGTGGCCGGCACTCGGCAACGAGGCTCTTTGTCCAGTGCCCGAAATTTGGCACTCGGCAAAGCCACACGCACTCGGCAAAGATTGATTTTTCCGTAGTGTATGTATTATGAGATCATCATCACATACTATGCATTGTGCACAAAGACTTTTTTTCCATGTGATTAATTGCTCACAAGATGTAATTAATGCATGAATATGAATAGTTCTCAGAGACATGTGTTGAGAGTCGACACAATTTACAATAGCATGTTGTTGTGATATCATGCAATATAGGATCTAGAATGATAATTTTACTATGCACCATACCAGTAAATAATATGACAAAAAAGACTTGTAAAGAAACCTAGACAAACTTCGTGAGGAAAAATGACTTGCAACAACCAAGGAAGACCCAGCGACAACCAGCAGCAGCACTGCAGCAGCCTAGCACAGCTGACAGCCATGGAAGGTCGTGGCTGGCGAGCTGACGACCAATGGTGGCCAGAGGTAGCTGTGGGTGATCACTGGCCAGCAACACGGAGGAGGAGCCAGGAGCATATCAGGCTCAGTGGAAGTATTTTGCACGATAAAGAACACTGGATCGAAGGTACCTCGATCAGGACGTTGTCGATCTTTTTGTCGATGGCTCCTGCAAATAAATAAAGGCATATTGATCCAGAGCATGTAGATGATTTAATGGGGCTAAAGAAAATATGACAGCTATATTTCCTGAATCACTGTCAACTTCGGGGAGAGAGGAACATTGTCGTGGAGGTGGTTCAAACCTTGATGCTGATCGAGTTGCTAGGTGTCCGGTGGTCGTGGACGTCTCCGTGAAGTAGGGGCGGCGTCAGCATGGAAGTGGGATGCAGGGTACAGAACATGCAAGGCCTGGAGGGGCAGGAGAGGGCGTGGTTCTGGACAGGAGGCGGAGGTGATTCATCGATGGGAGGCGTGGTTATGGATAGAGACGTATGTAGATGGCAATGTGATTTGATTGGTGGTTTTGTCGTCTTATCATGTCTCATCATGCAGGACTCGTCCCATGAGCTCCCGTGAATTGTGCTTCTCGGCAGACCCTAGATCGCCGGGTGGGCGCGATTGGGCGTAGCGATGTACTGCCGGGGTGGAGGCGTGGAGCACGGATGGCTTGCCCGATCTAAACGCGGTGATGGTGGCGTTGATAGGAACCGTGATTTGTGGTCGGTTGCACTTACGGTAAAGAAAATCTCACGCACCGGGCGGAATAGGTGGGGGGTGAACCGAAGGGAGCCGGGCACACGATATCACTACGTATGTTTTAGTTGCAGAGATATGTCTCCTCGTGTTTATTATCGATCGTGTTACCTTTACAAAGTGTTCGCAGAAATGGCCAGCCCAAATGACAATATGGAGGAGGAAATGTTCAACATAATCAATAGCGGCGCTGACAATAATCAAGAAGTAGATGACGAGAGTCAATACTTTGCCGATTATGAAGATATAATGCAAGAAAATACTGGCGAGGTATATCTACGATCTCTGTGTGCACATGAAATTCTAAACAATTTATCTGTATAAATGTATTTATAATCTACTGTTTCTATATATGTAGCCCTCTGGATCGACGACAACTACGGGGCAGAGTAGGACCGTACGAGGCCCAAAGAAGCCGTTGGATGATCGGTACATTATCTCGGAATTCGACGAGGAAACAAGCCAAGTACTTGGAGAACATGCACAGAAATTTGTTAGCCACTGTGGGTACCTTGTAAGGGATAAGATCCCGATCAATGCTCGTGAATGGAAGGAAAAGAAAAGTGCTCCTCATAAGTTTTGTCTCTGATCGTGACAAGACACTAATTTGGGAAGATGTCCTTGAACATTTCACGCTCGAAACTAAAGATAGAAATTTGAAAGAGAGAGTTAGGAATTGGGCTATGAAGAAGATGGCAACACTATTCCAGGGTTGGAAGAAGAAATTATACAACACATTTATCAAGAAGGACCTAACGCCGGATTTCAACACTAAGGCCTACGTCAAGTTGAGGCCATTTTGGGATGAGTTTGTAGAATTCAAGAAATCAGAAGAGGGTGAGGCACGAGTCAGAAGGAACCAATAGAATGCCTGACAAAAACAATACCACCATCACTTGGGATCGGGTGGTTACAAGAGTGCCATTCGTGGGAAAAAATGGAACAGGAGATTCTAGCCAAGGGCATCAAACCAGAATCAATCAACTGGCCTGAGCGCGTCAAGTATTGGTTTTTTGTCATGGAGGAAGCCTGGACCTATAGACAGGAAGGGTAGTGTATGGCACAAAACTTCAAAGAGCAGCAAAAATATTGGCTTATGCTAGTGACATGGCTGATAGTGGCGCGTGACAGCCGAACAGAGAAAAGGATGAGTTGACATACGCTCTGGAGAATCCTGAACACGGTGGGAGAACGAGAGGCTATGGGGAGGTGTCGTGGGAGCATGGCTTCCCTAAAGACAAAGAGACCTATAGAAGCCATGCGAGAAAGAAGGAGGAGGAGGCAGAGCAGATGCGAAGGATGGAGGAAATGGTTCTTCAGTCACATGTCGCGGCTCGTGAAGCGGTAGAGCGAGAAAAAGCACTTGAAAACAGAATGAGCGTGGAAATCAAAAGGCAAGTGCAGTTAGCCGTAAGTTCCATGCAAAGGCAATCTGCATCAGAGCCGGGAGTCAACATCAGTCCCCCTGGTCAGTTGAAAAGCAGTTGCGCTTCCACGGAGGTGCCAACGATTCAAGATGACGTAGGGCTGCGCTTCCCCGTGGATGACATCACTGATCCTCTCACGACATGTGAGCTACACATGCCACAGGGGAATGACACAATAATGGTGGGTATTGGTGTTATATCTCCTATTGACCCTACGAAGACACCAAGATGCCATAGGGCATTAGTACCACCTGGTTATGCTAGTGTCTCGGTGGATAGAGTAGTGAAAGGGCATAACAATGTGGCATTTGACATTGAAGGAGGTGATGGTGAGAAGACTTTAGGAGAAGCAGAGAAGGCATTCATATGTTGGCATAAGCGCTATATCATTATTCTTGGGGCATCACCTCCTCCTCCTCCTCAACAAACTAACCCTAGGTGTGGATGAAAGTGAATGAAACATTTTTTCACTAGTTATGTATTGGCTTAAATAATTGTTTACTCATACCATGTTGTTTTCACAACAGGACCTCTCCCAACCTAAGTCCAATTATCCATTCACCACATAGTCATAGTGTTGCGGGCGATGCAATGAAAGACACAGCTGCATCCCCACCGGCTCCATCCCCTCCATGACCAGCTCCATTCCCTCCACGATAGGCTCCATCCCCGCCACAACCAACTCCATCCCCTCAATGACGGGCTCCATCCCCGCCACCGGCTCCATCCCCTCCACCACGAGCTCCATCCCCGCCACTGGCCCCATCTCCACCACGGGCTCCATCCCCGCCGCCGGCCCCATCTCCTCCACCACGAGCTCCATCCCCGCCACCGACTGCCCCAAAGAAGAGGCCAGCAACACAAATGAAGGCATCAGGCCCACCGCCACTGAAGAAGAAAGCCTCTTCAGAGAGAAGACAAGCTATTCCTAAGACGACGAAACTTGCCTATGAGAAGACTGATGAGGAAACTAATGCTACAGTGAAATCACAGTTGGACCAATTCTTCACGGCCACCGAGGCTAAAATTAAAGCGAAGAAAAACCTAGAGAAGCCATACTTTTTTGTACGTCCTGATATGCTCAGGCAAAAGGTGGATGCTCATCAGAAAAAGATGTGTGATTCCCGTAAGAAATCGCCAATATCAGACTATGACCACGCTATCACTAAGTCACTTGAGGAGGCGAAGCAGAAACAGAAGAGAGCACACAAGGGTGTCCCATAGCTTGGGGAACAATCACAACAATCAGTGCCCCCGCTAGTTATTGGGAATGAATATGGTTCTAACTTGAAAGCGCTAGAACAACTTGATGTGAATCCTGAGCATCTTGATGCATTTTTCACAGAAATTGGTCTAACCTTGTCCCAAATGCTCGGTGAATCAGCCATCGAAAGTGCTCCGCAAATTGATCACTAGAAGAAGAATTATGTATATAGCCAGAGTCTATACAATCCTGCGGCCCTCACAGAACTTGGTACTTAAATGTACTTGGTAAACCAGTGGTACATGGCGGCCTGTAGCAAAAAAGCGGATGATTGGATTTGCATTAGAATTAGAGACCATCATTACTTCCGTGGCGATGACATTATACTTGTCCAATTCAATGAGTTACACCAGCTATGCCACATGGACGCTCTAGACAAATCTCTCGTCAGCTGCTTTTATTTGTAAGTGATTCTTCATTTTAATAATCTCACTCTAGCATATGTATATGTAAAAGTAATTATCCTAACACTAGCTAGCATATCTATACATATGCAGAAACATGATGAGAGACCTCGTACGTAGAAATGACAAGGAGGTTGGTTTCATTGATCCATATATTGTATTCTCGGTCCCAAACAAAGAATCCTAATATGATATATGGAGAAATCAAATGGAGAGGAATCCCTGGAGGTTCTTGATCAACCAAAAGAACAAAAGATATATACTCTTCCCCTACAACTTTAGGTGGGTGTTGTTATCGTGTGCACATTTAATTTTAATTACTCAATTCGTATGATATATGTTGACTATATAAGCAAATTAATGCAGCTTTCACTGGATATTGATTTTCTTTTATCTCTCCGAAAGTCAATTGCTAATCTATGACTCGTTGAGAAAACCGCTGGGAGATTACCAAGATATGATAGACATTATCCAGGGGTAACTTTCGATCTCTAAATATTGATTTCTATACTTTAAATCTGCAATAGTCAATTACGATCCAATTATTGTGCAACGTTTGGGCCTGGTTCGTTCCGAAACACCGTCCGAATTTGAAAGCGACACTTTCTCATCCTATCCAATTACAAGTAAGTTGTACTAGCTCCCCACGTCTTTACACTATAGCATGCTTCATCACACGCGCGGGATGACGAGAGTAATCTTTTTACATCGTGCAGTGGGTTCTACGGCAACCACCAGGGAACAATTTGTGTGGGTACTACGTTTGCGAGTTTCTCTCGGTATATGCGAAAAGAACTCCTCTAGAGAGACAGAAAGTATGTAACCTGTATATATAATAAATCCATTTATTTCTTTATTGCTATTAAATAAATCTTATGTATATTAATGCATTTTTCCTTTTTATGCAAATTGAAGGAGCTATGGTTGAAAGACCAGGTGTTGGAAATGGTGTGCCTGAAAGGAATTCAAGAGACAATCGCAGGATTTCTTAATGACCATGTCCTCAAAGCAAACACCGAGTTCTACTATAATCCGGAAGAACCAGTGAAACCAAACCAGGACGAACATTTGTATGACATTTAAGTGAAGATCAATATTTATGTTATAAATACCAAGGATGCATGGATAATGTTGTAAATTTTATGTGCATAAATATATTATACATATAATATGTATAGCTAGCTCGATCCATATATATATAGTTTCATATTTTATTTATGTGTAATTGTAAATTTTATGTGTATATATACGTGCATACATACATTAGCAGCGAAGAATACGTATTTGAAACCCTAATGTAATATATTAGCAGCGAAGAATATGTATTAGAAAACCTAATGTAATTGTAAAACCGAAAAAATAACCAATTGAAAAGAAAAGAAAAAGAAAAAAGAAAACACCCTTTAGCCCCGGTTGGTAGGACTAAAGATGGTATTACCAACCGGAGCTAAAAGTCCCCTTTAGCCCCAGGCCAGGGAACCGGGGCTAAAGGTCGGGCCTTTAGTCCCAATTCCGGCTCCATGCCCGGGGCTAAAGGACAATTTTGACCGGGGCTAAAGACCCATCATGCAGTAGTGCGTGAACCTGCGTGGATGCGAGCTCTGCAGGTGGTGGCTCGATCAGAGGCAGTGAGAGGGCTCTTGGGAGGGCTGCAACGAGAACTAAGAGAAGACTTACCCGCTTCTTAATACCTTGCTAAATATACCATAATCGTCGACAGGAGTTTGTATCTCTATCTTATTGTTAACTTCTACATTTACATAGTTACCTTAACAGTGTGTTTTACTTTTCCTACTTTAGTTGATAGGCTAGTTGATAAGATTTAAACCTAAGTTGCATAATTCATTTACGGTAGAGTAGCAACATACCTAACAAAACTGTTTTAAGCAAAACTGCTCCCCATGCGGTAGAGTACAGATCGGGTGATTGGGATGAGACATTGATTAGAAGATATTTCTATGCCTGTGATGTGAAAGAAATACTCAAGATTAAACTCCCCCATATTAGTTTCAAGGACTATGTGGCTTGGAATTTTGAGAAAACAGGTATCTTCTCTGTGAGAAGTGCCTACCGGTTGGCAATGAGAAGGGAGCATAGCGAAGGGGAGATTGGGAGAAGTTCAAACACATCTGATGGGAGGATGGTATGGAAATCCTTATGGTCCGCGCATGTGCCAGAAAAGGTCAAGGTTTTTGCTTGGAAAATGGCTAATAATGGTATCCTGACATAGGCAAATAAATGTTATCGGCATTTGGTGCTGCAAGACACCTGTGAGCTGTGTGGCCAAGGGCGAGAAGACTGCTTTCATGCCTGTATCTAGTGCCCCCATGCAGCTGCACTTCGTCAGGCAATGAGAGCCCATTGGGTGCTTCCGGCCGAAGCTGATCTGGTGTGCTCTGATCCAGATTGGTTGCTCCTGATCCTCAACCAATATAATGCGGGGGTGATTGGCAATTTTCTTATGCTCCTATGGCGTGCTTGGAGTGTGCAGAATAGCACGTTCAGGGCTGGTCAAAAGATTTTCATTGAGGGTTCAGTTACTTTTCTAACACGTCATATGGACTCTCTACTGCTTGCCCGACATAGCAATTTGCAACCTGACGGCAAGGGCAAGATGTGTGCTCTTGCAGGTAGCAGATTGGAAGAAGATGGAAAGAATCAACAAAGGCAAAAATGTTGGATACCCCCGGGCCCCCGTGAAAGCCCTAGTTTGGTTTTGGCTAATTGATGAAACCTATTTGGTCTTATAAGAAAGGATTGTGACCAAGCCAAGTGGTGGAGCTAGCAAGGTGGCAACCACGGAGGATGGTGATAGCCACAAGCACTCAAGAGATCAAGTGCTCTACCATTGGTGAAATGAAGAAGAGAAGAGATGGAGCAAAGAGGCCTGAAGGCAAAGGTATAACCTATAGAGCTATTTGTTTTGGTGATCAAGACACTTAGCGAGTGTGATCACATTTAGGATAGATAGCCGTAGTATTAAGAGGAGATAATTCACGGCTTATGCGGTGTTCAAGTGCCACTAGGTGTTCTCTAACATATCGATGCTATAGACCTAGTGAGTGACTAACAAAACCCCTTGGAAAATGCTTTGCAAAATGCTAACACACTTGCATATAATGATGTACACTTGGTGGTGTTGGCACTTTTGTGATAAGGGGGTGTTCCGGAGTTGTGGAGAAGTGGGAGAAACTAGTGTATAGTCCTTCTCCATCCTACCGAGCTTGCGAGGCAGGATTCAGCGTTTTTCAGAAGAAAAGTAGTGTGTTCGGAAGCATCAGACGCTGGTCCGAGGGGCATCGGATGCTAGGCCGAGCGTCCGATGGTAAACCCTAGTTTCTGACAAATGTTGAAGGAGCATCGGACATTGGCAACAGACGCTGAGGAAACACTGTTGCAGAGTCCGATGCAGGTGACGTGGCACGAGCTTGTTTTCCAGGAAGCATCGGACGCTGGCCTGCGTCCGATGCCAATCCATCGGACGCGTCCAATGTGATTTGACCTTTTCTGGAACCTCTCTGCATGGTCATCAGACGCAGGGGTTGAGCGTCCGATGTGATGGTGCCTGCAAGTCCGATGTGGCGCAGAAAAGAGCTAAATCGAGAAGTGGCATCAGAGCGTCCGATGCCTGGTGTTGACTCTAGCTAACGTCGTTACTAGGAGTAGACTATGAAATCTATTCCCGGCAACGGCGCTAGAAAGGTTTGCTGGTACTTCTTAATGTAAGAAGTATAACTAACTATTCGTATGACTATTGGTAGGTTCCGCAAGCGCACAGAATAAGTCTATTGTAGCACTTCACCCGGGAGTAACCGAGTATCGTATTTATTTCCACAGGGAAGCTACTATGGCAGAACTAACACTAGGACTGCTATGAACAACCAGTGATTCTCTATCTAGTTAGGTTGAATACTGATCGAAAGTATGAATGGGGGTTGATATCTACTACTACTAAAAGAAAGAAAGAAAGACTAACTACTACTACTAAATCGGCAGGGTCTGGCCGATGAGCAGATTAATGCTTTCCTACACACTTACGAACACAACTAACTTAGCAATAAAGAGTTTATCTAGTTCTTCGAACCGTACACACCCTCTGGACTATTTACCTCAGACGTGCACAACGAGGTTTCTGATTTAAAAACTAACCCAACTACATGGTGGAATTCAAGGCTCCTAGGGCTGTCACCACCTGTTTGCTACCACAGCTATCCGGGGGGCTAGCCACAAACTAAGGTATAATTAGTCTAAGCACCGCGCTTACACTAATATATACTACTCTAATCTTGCGTCCAAAACTAGAGCGCTGATTACTCAGTGAAGAACCCAAACTAGATATAGACTGAATACTAAGTTATCTATGATCAAAAGCACTCAACAAGAACAATAAGTAAAGAACTTAAAGTAAATGCTGAAAGTGGAAGAACACTAAGATAAATGAGGAAAGACTAGGAATTATACCAGAGACTCTTGGAAATCCTCTATTACAACTCTAGCTCTTCTCTTCTACACTCTCGCTCTCACTCTAAGTCTCCCAACTAGAGTTTTACTCCACCAGAGCTTCGCTTACAAGAGAGTGGGACTAATGAGGTGAGGTCTGAGTACAAATGAGCTCGGGGGGTCCAATTTATAGCCTAAGGGACCTTAGGGGTACTTATGGACCTAGGGTTAGGTCAGGGGGGTGAGTGAGGTGGCGGGCGCCAGCCCTAGGTGGCGGCCGCCACCCCCCTGGCCATTGGATCCACCGCCTTTGCTTCAACGACATCCAGGAGGTCCAGAGAGGCGGTTCCAAGGTCGGTTGCATGTCCAAAAACCGTCACATGGGCAATTTGGGTCATGATCCATGTGACATCCCTTCTTGGCCCTTGGATGCAATGACCTAAGTGATCAATGGCTGCAAATGAGTGTGGCACGCCTCCCCTAGATCAGTGACGTGGCAGGGGAGGAGTTTGGGCCTCACTCCCCTGGCGACCGCCAGTGATGGGTGGTGGGCGCCACCCTACCTTGGCCCAAAGTGAGCCCAAGTGAGTGTGCTCGCCTCCTGGTGGGTCCTCTTGGTCATTTTGCTCAAAAACCCTGCAATTAACTACATTCAAATAAAACTCAAGGACAAGTGGAAATCGTTAGTTTATAACGGGTTTTTGGTTGATTTTAGGTCCTTGTGTTGCGTTATATGACCTTGTTGATGCTAAAAATATGACACTTAGTGAGCATCAACAAGCTCCTCCAAGCTTACCTCTTGCTCGTCCTCGAGCAAGCATGGACTTTGAATCTTGGAAACTCTGTATTTTTGTTATGTATGCCCATATTATTTTTATCACCATGGAATTGGTAGCCTTCCCTGCACTCAAGATTAGAACAAAAGACCAGCAAGAAAGAAGGTTTGTCTTTCCCTTGCCTATTTTGCTTATCAAGACATGTGGAGTTTTTGCAAGTTTTGTTCAAAATAAAGCATGCTTAGTAACTTCTGTGGCTCACTCAATCACTCATATTTGTATGTGGAAATGGAAGAATTATCCTCTCACTAAGACTTTATGTGGGGTTTAATGGGTTGGATAAAAGTGAGCATGCAATGCTAGCATAATTTTGCCAAGTTAGACAAATGGAGCAAAAAAGCAACAAGTCACAGGTTCAGACCAGAAATGTGCAAGTGTGTGGTATTTATTGTGGCTAATACTTTCATGGCACTTTCTCCTTTTTATCTCATTTGTGGGATCATGGCTATGAATGAGAGCACTTTGCTCTTTTGAATATTTTTTTTCTTTCTAGAGCACTTGCTCTTCTTTTTTTTTAACTTTAGAGCACTTGCTCTTTTTTTCAACTATAGCCATGTCCCTAAGATTTCATTATGGAGCATGATATTTTGCCATGGAATATTCCTAATAATGAATGGAAGTAAAGGCATGTTGTGTGTGTATTCTCAGTGTAAGAATAGCACTATATAGGTGGGTGCAAGTGAATTCCTTGGTCTAAAAATATGACAAGTTTCTCTACCATGTCTATCAACAAAGGTCTAACTAGCTCAACACTAACATGCAGCGAGTGGAAGCTCCTATTCTAAGAGTAAAAATTATTTGGCTTTGGTAGGACTTTCTGCCACAGAAGTACTTAGAGCAAGTTTTTAATTTTTTTTCAAAATAACTACTCCACAAACTTGACTTTCTCAAGCCAAAGTAGAAACTTACTTCCCTTTACTTAGTCTAATGCTCATGTCTCAAGTTTAGTTCTAGCATACGTTCTCCCATGATAACTCTAATGCATGGCATACATTTTTATTAGAAAGACTTATGATGAGACAGTTTCATTTATTGCTATTTATTTATTTTTATTATTTTAATTAAGCTGAAAATTAACTAAGATAAAACTTAAATTTAAATTACTGAAATAAAAATAAAACTGACAGTAATAAAGACGGTAGTGATACTTACCTCCTCGGGGGTCCTCCCCCAAGCTGGCTGTTCGCGTGGTCGGGTTACATCCATCCCTGACGGCGGTACATGTCGTCCCAGTTCTGCTGGTTCTGCTGCAAGAATATTACCCAGTTCTCCACCAGTTTCCTGGCGGAATTCCTGGAAATTTTGATTCAGTTGGCTCAAGTCCTGATGGATTTCGGCAGTATCCATGGTGAGTCCATTCATTTGGTGCTGAAGATATCCCATATCACGCATCCACTCGTCCTGATGAAAGGACGAATGGCGAGCGGCCTGTGGCGAGATTTCCCTATGGAAGAACTCATCATCGCGGCTAGTGTACCGGGTGGATCCTCCCAAGGAATGGGATGAACTTCCCAACTGGGATGAGTGAAAGGACGCCTCATGGCCGAATTCCCACCGCGGATGTTGCGGTTGCTGCCAGTTCGACCCTCCTGCTTGGTACGAGCCAGGGGGTGTCAAATGACCATAGTGTGTCGCTCCTCCATACTGCCCTGCATGAAAAGGGTCAAACTCCTGTGCCACTGCTGCGGCTCTTGCGGCCTCTTCTGCTGCACGGGTCTGCGCTCGTGTCCTCCTCCTGCGAACCTGCATGATGTTCTCTCGAGCCAACCTGCGGTTTTGCTCTGCCTCAGTTTCCAGGGCCAAAAGTAACGTTGGTGCATTTACCAACCAAAGTGACATGTCAGGAAGAGCGATTTTATTCACATAATTTTGGTAGATCATGTGGATCTCACCGATTTCCTGGTTCTCACGCAAGAGGTGCCCTTACGAGAAGTGCTCCATGGTCAAAAGGTCTCGGTCACTAGGAATGTAGGAGTATATAGCGGTGTTCAGCAGATGTTAAAAGCCAGTCTAGTTATCCATGATGTCATTTCAATATTTTCAGTGCGTTGATTAAATTTAGACCAGTAGTCCGCCATGGCCTTGGCGGGTGATACTTTTATGTGGTTTACTAGAGCATAAAGCAGCAGCATTTTGGGCTTTTTAATTGGTCTTAAGTCAGGTCTTAGAAAGAGTGTGATACTGATATATTTGTGGAAAAACCTGAGTGTGGGGTTGTGGATATTACTTGTACGGGGCAAGTCTGGGTCTCTGTTCCCAGCAATACTTTTCCAGAATTCATTCCTATTGAATCCCGTACAGGCAGATTCCAAGCTCAGCAAGCATGAATCATCAAAGTTTAGATTCTTGCTGAACTGCCTCCACGTTAAAGAATGTTCTTCATTAAAAAGCCGAAATGTTATGTGATTAGCAGATATTTGCATTGTGGCCAGAAATTCCATTGTGAGGGGAAGGATTCCCTCCTCATTAACCTTCCATGCATCTTCCCATCCTAAGGTTCGAGAAATATAGAGAAACTCACTGTCCATACCAGTGCGACTTAGCAAGTCATCGTCGATGTGACGGGTGTGAATGAACTCCCTCTCCCTGAGGATGTTCCGGACCTGCCGTTCCCGATCACTCTGCCAGATGATATCATTGACGGAGTTCAGGACGCGGATGGTCGATCCAGCCTGGTGTGTGGGCGGAGAGTCCCGATCCACCGACATTTCGTTGGTGGAAGGAGTACCCCACCCGGCGCTCTCCTCATCACTCCCAACAAAGCGAATGTGGGTGTTTGCTCTCGACGAGCTTCCCTCGCCCTTACTCTTCTTCTTTTTGCCGGTGAAGAAGTTCTTGAGAGGGCCCATGACTTCCTTGCTAGTGCTCAAGGTGGCTGGTGTTTTTGTGTTTTGAGTGAGTTGTAGGAACTTGCATGGGGTGTGGGTAGTATTTATAGGCTGAGGATGGAAGGGGGAAGGCTGAGAGCCCTCCCACCTGGCGGGCGCCAGGAATAAGTGGCGGGCGCACCCCCCTTGGCTGAATTTCACTCCAACTCACCCTTCTTTCACCTAGTGCTCTCTTGTCACTCTCCATCACATGTGCACCAGATTTTTTGGGTGGAGATGTGTCCAAAAGGTGGAGTGAAGAGGGGGAGACATGGGGAGACATGGGAGTGAGTGATTGCATTGAAATGAGCAAAGACATGTGTCTCCCTTGGTGTTATATGGGTCTAGGAGGTAGGTGTAATAGTCTAGAGATTGGCTAGTGCTCCCTAGTGCACCCTAGGGTGGCGGGCGGCAGCTTGGGGTGGCGGGCGCCACCCCTATGGCTACCCTAAGCCCCCTAGGAGCCACCTAATCACTCTAGTAATCACCCAATTTGCTGAAAATTAAATTGCTTAAGTAAAAACAAAAATTTAAATGGGGGACAAAGACTTACCTTAGCCTAACTTACCTTGGTTAGCCGCTTTGGATTCCCGATTAGTGTCGCCTTCACGATGGTTGTGGTGGAATGTCGGCACCGATGAACTTTGATGACGGGTGTTTTTCCGGTCGCGGTGTGAACTGGAATTTCTCCTCCTTTCCACTGATGTGGAGCTGAATTTCTCCAGCTCCTACATCAATGGTGGCTTTTGCAGTGTTCAAAAATGGTCGTCCCAAGATCAATGGCGTCCGGTGGTCGGGATTAATATCCAGAACCACAAAATCCACCGGGACAAAGAGGTTCTGGATTTTCACCGAAATATTCTCTGCTATTCCCGCGGGATATCGGAGCGATTGATCGGCTAGCTGCAGACACATAGAAGTAGGGGACAAAGTATGATGATTTAATTTATCATATATTACCTTGGGCATGACGCTGACGCTTGCTCCCAGATCACAGAGTGCATGCTCGAAGTGCTGCTCTCCAATTTAACATGCGATCGTTGGGTTTCCTGGGTCCTTCTTCTTTTCTGGGAGTTGGTTTAAAATGACCGCACTGCAATCTCCGGTCAATTTAACCACATCCCTACTTGAAATTGGTTTCTTCTTATTGAGCATGTCTCTCAAATATTTTGCATAAGTTGGAACCTGCATAGCGTCAATAAATGGCACATGTATATATAATTTTTGAATTACCTCGACGAATTTCTTGAATTGGTCATCTTCCATCGGATTTCTGTTTCGATCTGGAAAAGGTAATACATGTGTATCATAGAATTCATGAGGAGCAGTTCGTACCTTGGATGAAGGCTCAGCTGGCGTCTCCTCTTCTTCGTCTTCTTCAGCATTAACAATATTTTTCTTTGCAGCAGAATTACTACTAGGAACTAAATTAGGATGAGGTGGATCACGAGTGGTTTTACCACCTCTCGTGGTTACAGCTTTTAATTCCTCATAGTATTTAATATGAGATTTAATGTTATCTACTTTTTGCTCTAATCTCTTATTAAAATTAATTTGTTCCTTAAATGCTTCAGAAAAATCTTTCAGTTTAGCATAAATTCCTTCTAACATTTTATCATGTTCAATTAATTTATTATTTATGCTATCATTAATTCTACCTTGATTAGAAACTAATTTTCCAATAGGAGAATTAAATACGGAGGTTTGAGGCATACCTTTATTATTCCATTGTTGGATCATTGGAATTGGAGGTTCTCCGTAGCCACCATTATTAAGAAGGGATTTGGCATCCTCTTTCTTAATTCCTGCTTGACCTTCACTTGACGAAGCGGCTCTTTGCTTGGCGTAGTACTCCTTTGCAGCACGATCTCTCTTCTCATTTATCCTTTGCTCTAGCAATTTTACCAAAGTTTGCAGGGTAACAGAATCAGCTTGCTTAATTTCAGACATACCTCTAGCACGTTTTTCTGTCCATCCTTGATTCGCCACCATTGTCTCAATCAGTTTGGTTGCCTTCTCTACAGTGAGAGAGAGGTATGCACCTCCAACGGCAGCATCAATGTGTTGTCGAGATTCTTGTTGGAGTCCATGGTAGAAGCTCTGGATCAAGTACCAGTCTTGCATACCATGGTGGGGACAGTCTTCAACATACTCTTGTAGTCTCTCCCAAGCTTCAGTGATTGTTTCTTCTCCCTATCCAAAGTTAGAAATCTTGCTACGGAAAAGAATAGTTCGACTTATCGGGCAGAACTTGTTGAGGAATTGATCCGCGCATCTCACCCATGTCAGCAGGTGTCCAGAGTTGAAGAGGAACCACTGCTTCGCTTTTTCCACTAATGAAAATGGAAAAAAACAAAGTCTAATGGCATCCTGTGAAACTCCCTGCACAGAAATTGTACTACATATCTCCAGAAAATTCCGGAGGTGAGCATTGGCATCCTCGGAAGGTTTGCCATTAAATGCAATAGCTTGAGCCATACGTATTAGGTGAGGTTTAAGCTCAAAATCTACATTACTAGTGGAAGGTAACACTGGAATGTGAGCAAGAGTAGGCATGGAATACTCACAGAGTGTTTTGGTCGACATCGATGTTGATGATGATGTCGGCGTTGGTGTTGATCGATCGGTGGAGCAGCTTGGTTCGTCAGTCACTTTTGACTGGGATTCTTGTCTTGACGAACTCCTCTCACGAAGCTCCGGGTTCTTCCTCGGAGGAGTGAGATTAGCTCTCGCTCTCCTAAGAATGGTCTCGGGATCTTCTTGATAGTTGCTCGGAAGATTGAATCCAGCCATGGCTACTTGAACGATCACAAACAACGAACAATATATATATACCCGCTAGGACTACGGAGGTTAATTCAATAGAAATCACAAAGAATTAATTCTAGCCAATTGCTTCCCCGGCAACGACGCCAGAAATGCTTGTTGACTCTAGCTAACGTCGTTACTAGGAGTAGACTATGAAATCTATTCCCAGCAACGGCGCTAGAAAGGTTTGCTGGTACTTCTTAGTGTAAGAAGTATAACTAACTATTCGTATGACTATTGGTGGGTTCCGGAAGCGCACAGAATAAGTCTATTGTAGCACTTCACCCGGGAGTAACTGAGTATCGTATTTATTTCCACAGGGAAGCTACTATGGCAGAACTAACACTAGGACTGCTATGAACAACCAGTGATTCTAGCAGGGTTGATCGAAATGTATGAATGGGGGTTGATATCTACTACTACTAAAAAGAAAGAAAGAAAGACTAACTACTACTAAACTAAATCGGCGGGGTCTGGCCGATGAGCAGATTAATGCTTTCCTACACACTTACGAACACAACTAACTTAGCAATAAAGAGTTTATCTAGTTCTTTGAACCGTACACACCCTCTGGACTATTTACCTCAGACATGCACAACGAGGTTTGATTTAAAAACTAACCCAACTACGTGGTGGAATTCAAGGCTCCTAGGGCTGTCACCACCTGTTTGCTACCACAGCTATCCTGGGGGCTAGCCACAAACTAAGGTATAATTAGTCTAAGCACCGCGCTTACACTAATATATACTACTCTAATCTTGCGTCCAAAACTAGAGCACTGATTACTCAGCGAAGAACCCAAACTAGATATAGACTGAATACTAAGTTATCTATGATCGAAAGCACTCAACAAGAATAATAAGTAAAGAACTTAAAGTAAATGCTGAAAGTGGAAGAACACTAAGATAAATGAGGAAAGACTAGGAATTATACCAAAGACTCTTGGAAGATCCTTTATTACAACTCCAGCTCTTCTCTTCTTCACTCTTGCTCTCACTCTAAGTCTCCCAACTAGTGTGTTACTCCACCAGAGCTTCGCTTACAAGAGAGTGGGACTAATGAGGTGAGGTCTGAGTACAAATAAGCTCGGGGGGTCCTATTTATAGCCTAAGGGACCTAAGGGGGTACTTATGGACCTAGGGTTAGGTCAGGGGGGTGAGTGAGGTGGCGGGCGCCAGCCCTAGGTGGCGGCCGCCACCCCCCTGGCCGTTGGATCCACCGCCTTTGCTTCAACGGCATCCAGGAGGTCCAGAGAGGCGGTTCCAAGGTCAGTTGCATGTCCAAAAACCGTCACATGGGCAATTTGGGTCATGATCCATGTGACATCCCTTCTTGGCCCTTGGATGCAATGACCTAAGTGATCAATGGCTGCAAATGAGTGTGGCACGCCTCCCCTGGATCAGTGACGTGGCAGGGGAGGAGTTTGGGCCTCACTCCCCTGGCGGCCGCCAGTGATGGGTGGCGGGCGCCACCCTACCTTGGCCCAAAGTGAGCCCAAGTGAGTGTGCTCGCAACCTGGTGGGTCCTCTTGGTCATTGTGCTCAAAAACCCGGCAATTACCTACATTCAAATAAAACTCAAGGACAAGTGGAAATCGTTAGTTTATAACGGGTTTTTGGTTGATTTTAGGTCCTTGTGTTGCGTTATATGACCTTGTTGATGCTAAAAAATATGACACTTAGTGAGCATCAACACCTGGCATCGGCACGTTCGATGTCACATTAACCGTGGCGTGAAGGGAAATGACTGTTGGGATCGGGCGAACTGATTCATACCAGGGGGACACGTGGCTTCATCAGGAGCATCGAACGTTGGGGCAGCGTCCGATAGTCACGATTTCAGCCCAACGGCTAGGCCGTCTTGAGTGGCCTATTTAAGGGGCTTGGCCGGCTCACTTGGAGGCTCTCTTGCAGATTTTGATTCCTAAGCATTCTAGTGAGCTTTGGCAAGCCTCCCAACTCATCTACCAAGTTGATTTGATCAAACCAAGTGAGATTGAGTGATCTAGTGCGTGATTTGAAAGAGTTCAATCTAGTGGCACTAGTTCTTCGCATCGGCATTGAGTTTTCTTGGTACTCTTGGCATTTGCCGGTGCCTTGACGGCTTGGAGGCGTTGTGGTGTTGTTGGCAAGAGAATGAGATTGTTCTTGGCCACCACCGATCGTGATTGTGAGAGGTTTTGGAGCCTCACCTCGCCGGAGCGGCAAAAGACATCCTTAGTGGATTGCTCGTGTCATTGAGCTACCACACTAGTGGTAGATTCTTGTGGCGCTCTTTGTGAGTTTGGCTTTATACCAATTAGCCACCGGGTCACCTAGTGTTGGTTGACACAACGGGAAGTAGCGTGCCGGCAAGCACGTGAACCTCGGGATAAATCTTGGTGTCCCGTGTGCTTATTGTGATTGATCTTCATATTCACATTCTTGGTGATTGGCATCACAAGTGGACTTCACCGGTGATTGGCCCTCTATTAGACAATCCCGAAGGCTCAGTGAAACCACTACTATCTAGCTCGTTTACTTTGTGTAGTTTTCTTTTGTGTAGATACTATTACTTGTCATATATCTTTTGTCATATATCATGTGTAGCTAGTTGTGATTAGTTCACTTAGTTTATCTATTGCGCACACTTGTCTCATTTACATTCTTTGTATATCATACTTGTGCTAGAGCTAGATTGTTTTATTCCGCATTGGATATTAGCTGTAGTTGATTGTGTGACATAGCTTTATTAGGTAGAATTGTTGGATAGGTGGCTTGCAACACACTATTAGGTTAGCACAAAAAACTTCGTCATTTGTTATGCTAATAGTGTTTGCCTAAATATTTTTGTAAATTTTTAATTAGGCTATTCACCCCCTCTAGCCAATTTGGACCGTTCACCCTGGCTCCTGGTACTCTAAAGATCAATGTGGATGGGGCCTTTCTTCCTAACTCAGGAGATGCTGCTGTGGGAGTGGTCATCAGGGACCATGAAGGTCTTATAAAATTAACTGCTTGGCGCTTATTATCTCACTGCAGGGATGCTGAGGAGGCTGAAGCTGTGGCTTGTCGCCGAGGCATTGCCTTGGCGGCATGATGGCCTGATACGGCGATGGTTTTAGAGATAGACTACACGGTTGTTGATAAGATGGAGAACAACATGCATGATTGCTCGGTAGCCTGGTGTTTTATTCGAGAAGCTCATGCCGAGATGGAGGAACTCTTTAGTTTACAGGTGGTTAAGATTAGTAGGTGTCAGAATAGTGTAGCTCATGAGCTTGCTCATTTTGCTACTAGGTCGGGTCGTAGTCAAGTCTTTTTTTCTTCTTTTTCTGAGTTTGTTTTAACTTTAGCTCGTAAAGACATTACTTGATTGGAATTGCTATATGACACTCGTGTGTTTTTTTGTCCGGCAGCACATGAATTTGTGGTCGTCCGATCTGACGCGTGTCACTCTTTGCGCTGATTGATCTTTGTCTGCAGATGTGGTTTCTCAGTATCTCTGCCATGTGGGCCTTGCATGTCTGCAGATGTGGTTTCCCCTTTTGCTTATTTTCATTTCCTCCCTTCCTCCTCCCCGCACTTCTGTTCCTGTCAACGGCGACCAGGGATTCCCGGCGACCTCTCCTTTCCTGTCTCCGCCTCCCTCCTCTCAAATTTCTCTGCATCACCATGGACGACCTCGAGGAGGCCATCCTGCTGGCCTACGACTCGCCCGCCGTCGCCGCGACGTCCTTGTTCGTCCGTGTGGAGGCTCTCGCCTTCTGCGCCTGCACCCGCGGTGAGTACCCGACACCGTCGCTTCTCCACCCGTGCCTCTCCGGCACCGCCTGCTCCCCGCACGCGCAGATCCCTCCAGTCCCTCCACGACGCGCTCCTCTGCCGCTGCCTAGTGCTGACTTCCTTGTCTAATATGTGATTTCTTCTTAGCTTTTTATCCTATGAAACTTGTAGATCTAGTCAACGCGGTTCTGATCTGTTGTTTTCTCTCCATAGGTTGTTTATTCGTGTTTGATTTGTTCGGTTCTGTCGTCGTCATGAGGCCAATGCAACTGACATCTTCTTGTCTGCATCCATGCTCCGCCGCCATGGAAATGGACACCGATTGAACAGATGGATGGATGGATTCAGAGGGACGCCATCAAGGCGGCGACAAGCTTCATGGTGCAGCACCAGCTGCCAGCGCGGCTATAGGAGCAGATGGTCTCCCACCTGAGCCTCAAGTTCTGGACTGACTCCGAGGGGCTGTAGCAGCAGGAGACGCTGGACGCGCTGCCCAAGGCTATCCGCTCCATCGGTAATTAATTTTTTTTAATTATTCATTATGGTAAGTAATTAATTATTGTAAGTAACGACCCCTCCATCGGAGGAGGAATTGGAACCTCCTCTGAATTCTGTCGGCAGCCTGTCTGAGTTCTGAATTCTGTCGGCAGCCTGTTTGAGTGACTGTGTGTGATTCAGGTCTCTGAGATAAACACCGAGTACTTCGTGCCCACGGAGGACGTCATCCTACAGAACGAGGCCCCGTCAGACTTCTACATCCTATCACCGGTAGTCTGGTAAAAAAACAAGAACAAGAGTGCACACATTCTTTTCTGTTTTCTCGCGATTATTTCGAGGCTGGCTGTTCCCTGTGATAAACATTTTTTATCCAGTACTATACTATACTAAGTGGCCAGTGAACAAACAATAAATGATTGTCAAGCAGCAATGATGCATTGTGAATGATTATATTTGCCATCCTTATTTATTTTCTCATGGATTAGTGAATTTTTTCAAGGTTTCATTTCACATTGTGTTAGGATGATTTTTTTGCCAGCAGATTCTGTACTTTGCTGGTACCATTGATTTAAAAATTTATCATATATGCTTAATAGAAATAGCACAGCATGATGCTATTTATTTTTAGAGTTCGCAGTACTGACTGTATAAGTTTTTTTTACCTGCAATTGGTCAAGCACTGCCAGTTTCATTTCACAAAAATTGTTTTTGTGATCTGTGATTGTGTTGGTACGGGGAAAATTGTAAATTGTCCTTTCGTAGAAAAAATGATCTGTGCCGACACATTTTCAGTATTTGTCTTTGTTTTTGTATAGGATAAATTGTAGTTTGTACAAATGGTGTCTTTCATTTTTGCATTTTCAATAGTGGAAATTGCACTAGCTGTAATGTGCAATTTTTCCATTATTGATTTGTATTTTGTAATATCTTTTCATTTTTCCATTAGTGGAGTTAAGACTTGTGTAGTGCTCTTCTCGTGTGCTCTTTGTTCTATCCGTGCTCGTGAATGTGTGATAAGGTGTTAGAGGTTAGTGCTCATTTTTTGGTCTGTTAACAATGCACAGTGTTTCTTGTGATATGTCATATGTGATTGTGGTACGAGTAATGGGGATCGATCGACTGTCTGTGTTTGTTAACAATGCACAGTGTTTCTTGTGATATGTCATCTGTGATTGTGGTACGAGTAATGGGGATCGATCGACTGTCTGTGTTTGTGTGCCGATTCGACTGTCTGTGTTTTTGCGTCAATCACTGTTGGGGACTCCTTTGCCAATAATGTTAATTATCGATGGCACAACAATGGGGATGTTTCTTTCATGAGCTTTCTCTGTTGCACCGTAACCATCAAATTATTGAGAGTTTCTTTCACTGTCACATGAGTGTGGTTGTGCGTCGATTAGACGGTCATTTTTGGGCTAGGTGTGTCTAATGGGTCTAGGTTGTTGCCATTGTCCTTGGTTGTTTGTAGCTCAAGCTCGCCATAGCCAAGCTCAGTTTATGTGTGAGCACACCAATTGGATTGTTGAAACAAAAAGTAGATGTCACAATTTTCTGTTGTTTGTGTATGTTGGATCTGCACTCCGCTAGGCCGTCGTCGATTCCAGTGCCGCCAAGCCCTCCTGTGTCTGCTGCATTGTTGGAGACGACGACCGCCGCGGCAAGGTGCTACAGGTGAGCCGCTCGTTCAAGTCCCCCACCTCCCTACATTGTTTCACCTCTGCCTCCGCCTCCCATGTTATGCTGTCGCTCCCTGCGCTATTTCCTCTGCCGCTGTCCCTGCCTAGCTTCATGTTGCTTCATACGCTACGTCGACGCCGCGGCAGCCAGGATTGCCTTGGTATTCTGAATGCTGCCGACCACCATGGTTGTGGTTGTTGTCTTTGGAGTAGCTAGGTTTAGATGATTTGAGGTACGTTCTGGTGGAGTGGAATGTGGCAGATTTGAGCTGCTTAGAGTTGGGGAATTTTAATATCAGTTTTGGTCCCTGATTTTCATTTCCATCTGCTGTGTTGGCTTATATTCCCTTAGTTCATTTGGTCTGATAGGTTACTTGTGGTCGCTTCACTAGTTTAGCTCAGCCAGTTTACTATCTCTGTTCATGCTTTGTTTTTTACTTTTCATTTTGTCAGATCTTTTTTCTGAACTGAATTTAGAGCAAATAATGGTTGTTGTTTCATGCCACCTTAGTATGAATGGTGTGATACTAGCATGGATATATAGGTCATTTTGTAAGTTGAGTTTTTAAGACGTGAACATTTTACTGATACATGGTTTAGCGAACTGAAATGTAGATCAAGAGTGCAGCGTATCCACATGCTGTAATTTTCTCTTTTAATTTTCTTAACTGGTTAAAATCAATATAAGTTCAGCTTCGGTGTCTTGTAGGGTCTTCACATGCATTACCTTACCTTTGGTTATTGCTAAACCAATTTTGAACATGTATCTTGTACTGATCTGATTTTTTCTTATCTCGGTACCACCTAGCATTAAACTGGAAGTGCAAGAGATCCGAACTAGTGTATTTTTGTATCCTACTTTATCTATAGTATATTTTAAACTCTTTCCTTGCTGCTGAGGTCAATTATGTTCTAATGGAATTAACATAGTAGATAGCCTATTTGCATATGCCTGTTAATGTATATCAACTCTACTCCTTCATACTAGTTCGTTTGTTGTATTTGTTCAGTTTAGGGAGTGCTAGGAAATCTCTTTCTTGATTCAGAGCATAATATAATAATAAATCAGAGTTGAGTGTCCATGACTATATTATAGGTTTCTCACTGGACCCCTCCCTTTTTCAGACTTATCTATTAGCTAGTCTTGTAAGAGAAAGCATCCAACTTTCAATTAATTTTAGACAGAGGGTTTTTTTGAGTACAAAAGGTCATTCTCTTCTCCTATTAATTGTTCTTAACTAAAATTCTGCTTTTCATGATCTGAAAGTATCTCAAATTGAATGTGTTATTGTTCTTTTTCTCACTATGGTTAATTGAATATTTCTCGTGCTTAGTACTGTATCCTTTTGTGTGAATATGCAAGTCATCACCACAACAGCAGTTTAATCGGCAAGCAGATATACCTAGCTTATTAGTATATGATTGACATGTATCTTTATTATTTCAACACAAGGTCAGTCAATGACGGGTCCAGTTGGTTCAGCAGCTAAGCATTTGTTCCCCAATTTTATTCAGGACCTGTTCAATTTAGTTTGCATCGCATAAACTGTAACTATTGTCTACTCTATTTTCTCTATTTAGTTTTCTATATGTTATATGGGATCAACTATTTTGCAACAACATTTATAGGGAAACTGTGATTACAGGTTTGTTTATTTAGGACACTTAGTTTAGCTGCTGAGGATATGGCCTGCTGGATGAATGCTTAAGGGCTTTGTGAACCATGACTCCATGAGTGAAAAAGGACGTACTGTAGAGTTTACTAACCTTGTTGCACCTCACATGGTCGTTTTCCTTTCCTGATATTCGATTTGTTCTATGGACCGAATATGGTAATTTAGTAAACTATGTTTTGTCCATCGATTTCTTGAAAATATATAAGAAGTGCAGATGCCTATATGTGTATAGAATTAAGTGATATCTGATTCCCCTATATCCACCTCAATGTTAGAAAGCTATTGTTGCTCTCCCTCTCTATATATATAGCCTAAAGGTACGGGTGTTGTTTAGTATTAAACCGTATTTTTTTATTTTTAGCTCTATTTTCTATAGGTTTGAGCAGTAGCTCACAGTGTCCTCTTTGATTTTTACCTTTGCATATACTATACAAGAAAGTTGTATTTAGTATCCATTTCTTTATTGCACATTTGTAAGTAATAAATTACCACCCTTAAATTTCTGCAATTATAATGTTTAACATATGCAATATCAGTTTTGATGATGAAAAATATTGCTCTAACATAGTTTAGTACTTGTGGCTGAATCATATGACTGGCCACTTTATTTCATGGTTCTTTTTTGCTTTTTGAAGGCTAAAATGCATTCAGAAAGTATGGTCTTCCAATTGTCATTAGTTCTCTAATATGCAGAATAGAAATGTTGTACCTATTAGTTTAGTTGCATGTTTGAGGATCTGATGTCTGCTTACTTTTGGTAGCCCTATCTTGTCTTCAGTAACTCATTTGTTGTTCTTGTTTTAGTTTTAAACGTAGATTCGTCCTTTGATTTCATGTGTCTTGTTGGACTCTATTCAGAAATATTTTCTACTGTTTCAGCTGCAACCAAGAGAAATTGCAGTGAGCAAACCATTATATTTATGCTTCATAGTGCTCAGAAGCTACCGGATGCATGCAAACAATGTGCTCTTTGTTATTGTTATTGTTATTGTCCTAAAGCACTCTCATTATATTTGTCTTTGTCATTTCATAGATAAAAATGTAATCTGTATATTGTGAATTATGCCAAAACATGTCACATTTGTTGTCCTTCTCTCTCTATAGAAAAAATTATATTCTGTTAATTATGATTTGTGCCACATATTGTAACACCCCTGGTGTTCAAATGTAATTAACTTGACATGTCATCATCTTAAGCATTAATCATTTCCTGTGATGCATTTGATTTGCCTAATTGCTATGCCTTGATTCCCTTTTCAAAAACCCTAAAAGCCCAATTCTCTCTATAAGGGCAAAATGGTAATTTCACCTCTGTGCCTAGTTATATTTAATTCTTGTTCAAATTTAGTGCCCTGATGTTTGCTGCATTGATCAAAGTTCAAAAATCAGATTTGATTTGATTTTCCCTTTTGCAAAACCCTAAAATCCCAAATCCTGGATTTATTCCCTTTTTGATAACTTTTTCAAAAGTCAAAATTTTGAGTTGGTTCAAAAAGCAAAGTTGTGAATCTGATCGAGAGGAACAACTTTGGTATTTACAAATTTTCAAGTCTCAGTTTGAAATCCAAAGTAATTTTGATTTGAATCAAATTTGAAAAGTGTCCCCTTTTCTGTTTTTGAATATAGTTCAAAAACTATTTGGAATTTGAAAATGTTCATATTGACAAAGTTGTAGATCTCATTTTTCTGAGCAACTTTGGTATTTTGAGTTTTTGTCACACAGTTCAAATTTTGGAAGTAATTTGCAAAATACAGATACTAGCCAAAAAGTCAAACCCTAGGGCATAGCCCTGTTCATCTTCCTCGCGTAGGGGGAGGGCCCCGGTCGTGGCCGAGCCTCCGGCGCTGCGCGCGCCACGCGTTTGGCAGCCGCTCGTCTGTCCCCGACCAGCCGCCGTTGTCGCCACCATCATTTCGCACCCGCACGCGCACAGTTGACCCCGCTCCCGTCCCCTACCGAGTCCAGCGCGCCGCCGCCGCGTGGCCATTGCCGGCCAAGCTTGCGCACCGGCCCCGGCTGCACGCCATCACCTCCGCCTTAGCGCAATCGAGTGCGCACGCTCCCGCCGATCTTATCCACCCCACCCCGTGCTCTCTACCGGCCTCTGGCCGCGGCTATATAAGCCCGCCGGAGCCCCGAGCTCCTCACTCATCTCCGCCACCGTGGCCAGGCCAGTCCAGTGCCTCCGCCGCTCCACCACCTAGCTCAGAAGCTCCGCCTTGAGCTCGTGAAGCTTTCCCACCCTTCAATTTCATCTCTACCGCCCTCAATCGCCCGGCGTAAGCTCGCCGTTCCCATCTCCGGCAGAAACCCGGCGAGCTCGGGTTCGTGAAATTCGCCGCCTCCGGCCATGATCATCCCTCACCGACCCCCGTGTCGTGTTCCTTGGTTCCGTGCGACTCTGACCAGGCCCTTGCGGTCTCGTGTGTTGCGCAGGGTCGTCGGAGCGCCGCTCGCCGCTCGCCGCCGAAGGAGCTCCACCGAACCACCGCCCCTCGAGCACGTGTCGAGCCTCCTTCCTCGAGCCTCACCCTCCAGCACGTGCCGAGCCACACCCTCGAGCCCTGCCTCCGATCCGTGGTAAGCACCCGAGGCCTCCGGCCTCTGCTTCCACTCCGTCTCGCCCGAGCCCAAGCCTCGAGCACGCGTTTCCGTCTCGCCCGAGCCCGAGCCTCGGGCGGACAGACCCTCACCACTTCGCTCGAGCCAGGCCTCGAGCGAACTCGTGCACCCTCCGCTTCGTCGAGCTAGGCCTCGGACGGACGCTTGCTTTTCCGTCTCGCCCGAGCCTTCCATCTCGCCCGAATCCGCTTCGCCCGAGCCTCCGGGCCAGGCCTCGGACGGAGTACTCACTTTCCGACTCGCCCGAGCCCGTTTCGCCCGAGCCCTTCATAGAAGGAGCACAGTGCTCTTTTTCCTTTTTGGGAAGTTGTGAATAGTGTTCTGTTTTCTCTTTTTTGTGTGAATTAATCTGTTGTTCCTTAAATGCTGAGAAAATTATGGTATGCTCCTTGCACTGTGTAGTATTTTATAAAAATATGAAACTTGACTTTTCTGCAAGAATTTGAAAATGTAAAATTCCCCTTTTAATTGAAAAATGAAGGTTTTGGTATTTTTGGAGAGTGATCTATAACTCCAAAAATCTTGAGATAAATTTTTGTGACCTTGTTATAACTTGCTGAACCTCTGGTAAAATTTTGAAGACTTTTGGAGCAAGTTGATTTTTGAGCATTTATCTTTAATTGTTAAATAGTGCCTTTTGTTAATTAATGTCTGGAATTATTTGAACACCTTAATGACCTCCAAAAATTATAAAATTTGTTTTGCCATCTGTTTATGCCTTAATGAACTTATGTGATTAATTTGGTAATTTTTGGAGCAACTTCATAAAATGACCTTTTAAATAAAATAAGAAAAATAGAAAAGATGGATCAGGGTTGGTAATAAGTGTTTAATGATGTGATCTTTGGATTGATTGATGTTCATAGACCCCTACCCTTTGGTCTATGATGTTTGTGATGATATGTTTGGTTAATACTTAGGATAATTATAATAAGGCCTAACATCAATAATGCTTAAGAAAGAAATGGTTACCTTTTATGCTCAACCTAGATTTCGATTATACCTTGCCTAAGAGTAATCTAGAATCAGTAGAATTGTCTTGCACCATAAGCCCATATCATCATTCTCATGAGCATTCATCATTGCATCCGTATAGTTGACGAAGAAGGTACCAGAGTCGAGGCCGCTGTTGACGAACCAACTCCCGAGGCGACCCCGAGCTCCAACACCTATACCTACCCCGAGTCTGCTGTCTTTGCTCTTCAAGGCAAGCCCCGGTGCATTTAACCCTTTCCTTGAATTTTTATAAAATGATTTCCTTAAATGCTTTTGAGTTAAATTATTGCATTAGGTTTATAGGAGTTGTGTGCTATCCTAATTGATGCACTATCCACCTTGACCACTGATACACCCGATACCTGCTTTTCAAAAGTATTTGAAAAATGCTTAGCAATGCTTATTGAATTAGACTTTGCAATAAAATGCCAATTTTTAAAAGTGTGATCACTTAAGGAATGTTTATGGGAATTTTGGTCTTACTCCCCGGCTGTTGGCTAGGTATCTGATCCGTACCTAGTTAATAGCGAGGAGAGGTTGTCCGAGCGTACGGTGCCGTCATGTTGTAGTCCGGGACTCAACAGTTGACACCGACCGGGACATGGTTGAAAAACTGACAGGACTATTACGCTTGGGTGAGATATGACCAAGGTATAGTTCTGGCTGGAAAATTAGGGTCCATCCGTATGGGGGCCTGCTGGTCAAGACTTGTAACTATTCACATACTACGGAAAGCTCTGGCTCCGAGGAATCCTTTATTGGACCGACAACCGCGCACTGGGAGTGGAGAGATGGCGGAAGTAGCATGTACCCACGTGGGTTAAAGTCCCGGATTGGAGTGGTGTACTGTACTTCCGGGTGGCGTAGGACCGGGCCCAATCTTGGAGGAATCGTGGTAGACGAGTTGGCATATGCAAGCTTGGGTGCTACATATGCAGTGTGGATAGGGATCCTCAGCTGAGTATTATTTATCCGGATTAACGTTGCTCCTCGGTTATGGAGACTTGGTCCACTGACTGTCAACGGAGAGTGGTTCTCAACTAGGAATGTTTTGAAATGTAAAATGAATCATGAATGATGAAGAATTGAGGAATACTGAATCTTTCAAAAATAAAATAAGGTTTACAAAAATGCTTTTCTGCAAAATACTTGATCTTGCTTAAGCCTTACCTTGACTACCCTAAGCCTCTCATTCCTGAGTCTTCTCCCTTTTTCTTTAGTCGGGTAAGTCTTGTTGAGTACCCCAGTACTCAGGGTTTGTTACCCATGTTGCAGGTATGCCTGAGACTCCGATGTGTCTCGCACCCTGTTGCGTGACCTTCGTCCAGGAAGAGGCCGATGAGGCCGATGAGTAAATGTGCACCCTCGGGCTGGGTGTTACATGTATCTCTATGTTAATGTTTCCACTACGTTGTCTACTTTGAATTTCCCGAACAATGGTCTGTAATAATCGTACTCCTTACCTCATTTGAAACCTCAGTTTGTAAAAATGTTATTTAAGTCTTCCGCTCTTTATTCCGATGTTATTTGTAAAAGTATGCAATGCTGTAACCGAATTGTGAGATGATCCTGCGGACATTGGGCACTGATGTAGCCCGGTGGCGAACAGATCTTAATCACATGGAACATGGGTTCGGCTGTCAGAGGTTGACAGGGACACGTGGGCCATGGGATTAGGGTCGTTCCGTCACAGAGTGGTATCGGAGCATCTCACTTTAACGTTGCAGTGTTTCTTTTGCGAAAACTTCAAAAGTTCTTTTGAGTCCAAACAAAATTTAAACTTGACTATTTTGAGTCCAAATTGCTTCTCTCATCTTGTCCCTCTTATGGCAACACTAGCTAGTGGAACAACATGTTTTAAGCCCTATATATGTTAAGTATTGCATTGCCTTGTTCCGTAGGAACGATTCATGCATCATGTCATATTCACTTAAGTTAATAAATGAGTTCGTTGGGATAGTGTACCTATACCTTTTCTTGCTAGCC
This sequence comes from Coix lacryma-jobi var. lacryma-jobi, assembly GCA_009763385.1. Lineage (NCBI taxonomy): Eukaryota > Viridiplantae > Streptophyta > Magnoliopsida > Poales > Poaceae > Coix > Coix lacryma-jobi. The sequence continues at coordinate 125,343,405 of CM019824.1, forward strand.
TTTCTCATCTATAACCTCTTGTCCAGATATGGCTCGCATCAAGCTGACCGCCCGCAAGTCGACTGGACCGAACGGTGTGCCGCGTCACCAGCTGGCGCCACGCACCGGAGAAGAGACTGGAGAATCCTCCAATGGTCGTCGTTTTCCCCGCCGCACCCGCAAGAACCTGAAGGAGGAAATCAAGAATCTGAAGGCCGAGATAGAGAACATGGAGCATGACTTCTACCTTTCCCGCCTGGAGTTCTACGAGGCACGAGCCGCTCTTGAGGAAGCTAACCAGAATGTGGTTCGCGCTATCCAGCAGCGTGATGCAACATGGATCCGAGAGGATGTCACCAGAGCCCAGCTCCATGGATTGCAGCAGTACACCGCCCAGATCGAGCAGTTCAATGATATGCTTCATGAGGAAGTACACCAGCTGCACAACCAGCTTCACCCCGATGATTCCACCAGTTGTTGAGGACCCCGAAGACGGAGTCGTGGAGGAACCTGAAGTAGAACACGAGCCCGATCAGAATGAGGAAGTGGAACCTGCTGAAGATGTCCACGTTGAAGATGAAGATGAGGAGGAAGAGCCTGAGCTTATCATCGAGGATGATGATGATGACGAAGAGTTGATCTTCATCGATGACGACTAGACTCCTTGTGTCTGTACCATCTGCTTACCTAAAACCTTAGTCTAGGTTTGGGGGCGTTAGTCTGTCTGTTGCCAAGTCTGGCATGTATCTTTCTTTTCGCATCTTTTCCCTTTATCGGCCTGTATCAGTCTGTTGTCATCTTTATCAAGCCAGCTATCTTTGTATCAATGAAGCTATCAATCGGTCGTTTCAGAACCTTTGTCCATATATGCTGAGTTCCGAGTTGCTTATACAGATGCCTGTGAACACCCGTACCGGAGCTGGAGGTTCTGATGATGCCAACATCCCAAACCCTCCGCCTGTCCCAGCTACCCTAGCAGATGCCATTACAGCCCTGGCCGCCGCTGCCAATCTGATGGCTCAGAACCAAGGACAGCAGAATGTTGGTCACCGTGGTCGTCACAACCAAGAGACCACCTATGTGGATTTCACTGAAACCCGTCCACCGGTTTTCACCAGAGCCGATGAACCCCTCGAAGCTGACGATTGGCTCCGCACCATGGAGCAGAAGTTTGGTCTCATCCGATGTACTGAAATCCAGAAGCCCCGGTTTGCTTCGCAGCAGCTTCGTGGCCCAGCAAGTGCTTGGTATGCCAACCTCTTGGCTGCCCAGCCTGAAGGTCATGAGTTGACCTGGGAAGAGTTCCGCACCGCTTTCCGTGCACACCACATCCCATCAGGTCTGATGAAGATGAAGCTTGATCAGTTCCTAGCCCTGCAGCAGAAGGACTCCACAGTGATGCAGTATGTGGGTCAATTCAACCATCTGAGTCAGTATGCAGCGGAATATGTCAACACGGATGAGAAGAAGAGAGACTGTTTCCTTAGGGGATTGCACCCTAAGATCCGCAGAAGCATGTCAAACAACCTGACCGGTTCTTATCATGAGGCTGTTGACCGGGCAGTTGCTTTTGAAGAGAGTAACCGTCAGTACCAAGAGGAGAAGAAGAAGAAGAAAGCAGGATCTAGCAGCCACTCTGGCAATCACAAGCGCCAGAGGGTCATATATCATCCTAGTCACCACCACAACCGTCCACCTTACCCTCACCAGCAAGTGGTTGTCCGTACCGCGGCTACCACCCACAACGCCAACCAACAAAGTGCCACTCAGCCGAACGCCCCAGGTGTTCGTATCACCACCCCACAAACCGCCTATAACCATCCCTGCTACAACTGTGGTCAACTTGGCCACTGGTCTCGTGAGTGCCCAAAGCCCAAGAGGTATGCCCAGAATGCTCAGAAGGGTCCTGGAGGACCACAGCAGCAGCAACACCGTGCTCCACAGCAGCAAGTGCAGAAGGGCAAGTTCGTCAAGAAGCACGGGCAAGTCTACTACACCACTGTCAGCGATATTCCAGAAGGGGAGCCCGTCATGATCGGTAGGTTTCCCGTTGCCAATCATCCTGCAGTTGTGTTGTTTGATTCTGGTGCATCGCATTCCTTCATCAGTCGTACTTTTGTCATCAAGCATGAAATATCAATTGAGGATTTGAAAGAAAGTTTTTGCATTTTATCGCCTGGAGGGCGTATAATCACCAAAGAGGTGGTTCGCAGTATACCAGTAAGGTTGGGGGAACATGTATTTCCCACCACCATGATAGTGCTTCATGATCAGGAGATAGATGTCATCCTAGGCATGAATTGGATGTGTCAGTATAAAGCCATGATCGACATCCTGAATAGAGTTGTGAGAGTGGATATTCCTAACAGTACCGCCAAACTCCTCTCCAACTTCCAATGCCTCAAAAACCAGCAGCCACTCAAATAAATACCGCCCATGTTCTGGAAACCCGGGACATCCCCGTGGTTTGTGAATTCCCTGATGTTTTTCCTGAGGATTTACCTGGTCTACCTCCTGACCGTGACGTTGAGTTTGCCATAGAGCTAAAGCCCGGGACTGCTCCTATATCCCGCAGAGCTTATCGAATGCCTCCCAGAGAGTTGGCAGAACTAAAAATCCAATTACAAGATTTGTTGGACAAGGGTTTCATTCGCCCAAGCTCGTCTCCTTGGGGCTGTCCTGCAATCTTTGTAAAGAAGAAAGACAAGACTCTCAGAATGTGCATTGATTATCGCCCACTCAATGAGGTCACCATCAAAAACAAATATCCCTTGCCTCGGATTGATCTTCTCTTTGACCAGTTAGCTGGAGCCAAGGTATTCTCCAAGATCGATCTCAGATCCGGCTACCACCAAATAAAGATTCGTCCTGAAGATATTCCTAAGACAGCTTTTACCACCAGATACGGTCTATATGAGTATTTGGTCATGTCTTTCGGTTTGACCAATGCCCCTGCTCATTTCATGTACCTCATGAACTCTGTGTTCATGCCAGAGCTTGATAAATTCGTGGTCGTGTTCATTGACGACATCCTTGTCTACTCAAAAACCCCTGAAGATCACGCCGAGCATCTTCGTATCGTTCTATCCCGTCTCAGAGACCATCAGCTCTATGCTAAGTTCAGTAAATGTGAGTTCTGGTTAGATCAGATACAGTTTCTTGGTCATGTCCTATCCGCTGAAGGTGTGTCAGTCGACCCCGGAAAAGTGTCAGATATCCTGGATTGGAAGCCACCTACCTCTGTTCACAAGGTCCGCAGTTTTATGGGAATGGCTGGATATTATCGTCGATTCATCCCAGATTTCTCCAGAATCGCCAAGCCTATCACCGAGTTGCTGAAGAGTTCTGTGAAGTTCTTTTGGTCACCAGCTTGTGAACAAGCTTTTCAGACTTTGAAGAAGTTGTTAACTACGTCACCAGTGCTAGCTCAGCCAAACGTCGAGAAGCCCTTTGATGTCTACTGTGATGCATCTGGTACTGGTTTGGGTTGCGTGTTGATGCAAGAAGGAAGAGTGATCGCTTATGCCTCGCGGCAGCTTAAGCGACATGAGGAAAATTATCCAACTCATGATCTTGAGTTAGCAGCAGTGGTTCATGCCTTGAAGATATGGCGTCATTATCTGTTGGGCAGTACCTGCAATGTGTACACAGATCACAAGAGCCTGAAGTATATCTTCACCCAAGAAGAGCTGAACATGAGGCAGCGAAGATGGCTTGAGTTAATCAAGGACTATGATATCGAAGTGCATTACCATCCGGGTAAGGCGAATGTGGTCGCCGATGCACTCAGTCGCAAGTCATACTGTAACTGCCTGGTTATGAAATCCTATGAATCTTCCCTATGCTATGAACTAGAGAAGCTGGGTATTGAAATGGTTCCACAAGGAAGTCTAGGCAATGTCAGAGTAGAAACCTCTATCAGAGAACAGATCATAGCTGCACAGAAAGATAACCCCGGAATCAAGCACATCATCGAAAAGGTTCAAGTTGGAAAGGCTGACTGTTTCAGGATTGATGATGAAGGAGTGGTATGGTTCAAGAACCGTCTGGTAGTTCCCAAGGTACCTGAGCTGAGACAGATAATCCTTGATGAAGCACACTCAACCAGATTTGCCATCCATCCTGGCAGCAACAAAATGTACCAAGACTTGAAGCAAAAATTCTGGTGGACAAAGATGAAGATCGAAATCGCTCGACATGTCGCTCGTTGTGATACATGTCAGAAAGTCAAGGCTGTGCATATGAAGCCCGGAGGAGAGCTGCAACCTTTGTCAGTACCTGGTTGGAAATGGGAGGATATCAGCATGGATTTTATCAATGGATTACCCAAGACTCAAAAAGGATTCGATTCCATTTGGGTGATAGTGGACCGTCTCACGAAGCAAGCTCACTTCCTACCGGTCAAAACAAGTTATACCGCCCCAACTTATGCCACCTTATACAAGAACAACATAGTGAAGCTCCATGGCATCCCCAAGACCATCATCTCAGATCGTGGTACTCAGTTTGTCGCTAAGTTCTGGAAAGCGTTCCATGCCTCACTTGGAACCAAGCTATTGTATAGCACGGCTTATCATCCGCAGACTGATGGACAGACTGAGAGAGTCAACCAAGTGTTAGAAGATATGTTGAGAGCCTGTGTGCTTACCTTCGCAGATACTTGGGATCAGTGTTTGCCCTTGGCAGAATTCTCTTATAATAACAGTTACCAAGAGAGCATCAAAATGGCACCCTTTGAAGCACTGTACGGTCGTCGTTGTCGTACACCTCTCAATTGGTCTGAGCCCGGAGAGAGAGAATTCTTTGGAGTTGACCTAGTAAAAGATATGGAAGAGAAAGTCAAGCATATACAAGAGAACATGAAGATTGCACAGTCTCGACAGAAAAGTTACGCTGACAAGAAACGTCGACCTCTGCAGTTCCAGATTGGAGATTATGTGTACCTGAAGGTCTCACCCACTAAAGGAGTCACTCGTTTTGGAGTCAAAGGAAAGTTAGCACCCCGCTACATTGGTCCGTTTGAGATTCTGGATCGTTGTGGCAAGGTCGCTTACAAGTTAAGTTTGCCCGATCATCTTTCAGCAGTTCATAATGTGTTTCATGTCTCCCAACTCAAGAAGTGTCTCCGAGTACCTGAACATATGGTTGAAGTTGAAGGCGTTGAGCTAGAACCAGATCTGTCATACACTGAGTATCCAGTTCGCGTGTTGGATCACAAGGATCGTGTTACCCGAAGAACCACCACAAGATGGTACAAGATCCAGTGGAACCAGCACTCTGAAGAAGAAGCCACCTGGGAATCCGAAGACTTCTTAGCAAAGAACTATCCCGACTTTCTCGAATCTCTGTAGATGTAAGGTTTTGCCTTTTCCTTCTTAAGACGTGGAATCTCGGGGCGAGATTTCGTTTAGGGGGGAAGGCTGTAACACCCCTGGTGTTCAAATGTAATTAACTTGACATGTCATCATCTTAAGCATTAATCATTTCCTGTGATGCATTTGATTTGCCTAATTGCTATGCCTTGATTCCCTTTTCAAAAACCCTAAAAGCCCAATTCTCTCTATAAGGGCAAAATGGTAATTTCACCTCTGTGCCTAGTTATATTTAATTCTTGTTCAAATTTAGTGCCCTGATGTTTGCTGCATTGATCAAAGTTCAAAAATCAGATTTGATTTGATTTTCCCTTTTGCAAAACCCTAAAATCCCAAATCCTGGATTTATTCCCTTTTTGATAACTTTTTCAAAAGTCAAAATTTTGAGTTGGTTCAAAAAGCAAAGTTGTGAATCTGATCGAGAGGAACAACTTTGGTATTTACAAATTTTCAAGTCTCAGTTTGAAATCCAAAGTAATTTTGAATTGAATCAAATTTGAAAAGTGTCCCCTTTTCTGTTTTTGAATATAGTTCAAAAACTATTTGGAATTTGAAAATGTTCATATTGACAAAGTTGTAGATCTCATTTTTCTGAGCAACTTTGGTATTTTGAGTTTTTGTCACACAGTTCAAATTTTGGAAGTAATTTGCAAAATACAGATACCAGCCAAAAAGTCAAACCCTAGGGCATAGCCCTGTTCATCTTCCTCGCGTAGGGGGAGGGCCCCGGTCGTGGCCGAACCTCCGGCGCTGCGCGCGCCACGCGTTTGGCAGCCGCTCGTCTGTCCCCGACCAGCCGCCGTTGTCGCCACCATCATTTCGCACCCGCACGCGCACAGTTGACCCCGCTCCCGTCCCCTACCGAGTCCAGCGCGCCGCCGCCGCGTGGCCATTGCCGGCCAAGCTTGCGCACCGGCCCCGGCTGCACGCCATCACCTCCGCCTTAGCGCAATCGAGTGCGCACGCTCCCGCCGATCTTATCCACCCCACCCCGTGCTCTCTACCGGCCTCTGGCCGCGGCTATATAAGCCCGCCGGAGCCCCGAGCTCCTCACTCATCTCCGCCACCGTGGCCAGGCCAGTCCAGTGCCTCCGCCGCTCCACCACCTAGCTCAGAAGCTCCGCCTTGAGCTCGTGAAGCTTTCCCACCCTTCAATTTCATCTCTACCGCCCTCAATCGCCCGGCGTAAGCTCGCCGTTCCCATCTCCGGCAGAAACCCGGCGAGCTCGGGTTCGTGAAATTCGCCGCCTCCGGCCATGATCATCCCTCACCGACCCCCGTGTCGTGTTCCTTGGTTCCGTGCGACTCTGACCAGGCCCTTGCGGTCTCGTGTGTTGCGCAGGGTCGTCGGAGCGCCGCTCGCCGCTCGCCGCCGAAGGAGCTCCACCGAACCACCGCCCCTCGAGCACGTGTCGAGCCTCCTTCCTCGAGCCTCACCCTCGAGCACGTGCCGAGCCACACCCTCGAGCCCTGCCTCCGATCCGTGGTAAGCACCCGAGGCTTCCGGCCTCTGCTTCCACTCCGTCTCGCCCGAGCCCAAGCCTCGAGCACGCGTTTCCGTCTCGCCCGAGCCCGAGCCTCGGGCGGACAGACCCTCACCACTTCGCTCGAGCCAGGCCTCGAGCGAACTCGTGCACCCTCCGCTTCGTCGAGCTAGGCCTCGGACGGACGCTTGCTTTTCCGTCTCGCCCGAGCCTTCCATCTCGCCCGAATCCGCTTCGCCCGAGCCTCCGGGCCAGGCCTCGGACGGAGTACTCACTTTCCGACTCGCCCGAGCCCGTTTCGCCCGAGCCCTTCATAGAAGGAGCACAGTGCTCTTTTTCCTTTTTGGGAAGTTGTGAATAGTGTTCTGTTTTCTCTTTTTTGTGTGAATTAATCTGTTGTTCCTTAAATGCTGAGAAAATTATGGCATGCTCCTTGCACTGTGTAGTATTTTATAAAAATATGAAACTTGACTTTTCTGCAAGAATTTGAAAATGTAAAATTCCCCTTTTAATTGAAAAATGAAGGTTTTGGTATTTTTGGAGAGTGATCTATAACTCCAAAAATCTTGAGATAAATTTTTGTGACCTTGTTATAACATGCTGAACCTCTGGTAAAATTTTGAAGACTTTTGGAGCAAGTTGATTTTTGAGCATTTATCTTTAATTGTTAAATAGTGCCTTTTGTTAATTAATGTCTGGAATTATTTGAACACCTTAATGACCTCCAAAAATTATAAAATTTGTTTTGCCATCTGTTTATGCCTTAATGAACTTATGTGATTAATTTGGTAATTTTTGGAGCAACTTCATAAAATGACCTTTTAAATAAAATAAGAAAAATAGAAAAGATGGATCAGGGTTGGTAATAAGTGTTTAATGATGTGATCTTTGGATTGATTGATGTTCATAGACCCCTACCCTTTGGTCTATGATGTTTGTGATGATATGTTTGGTTAATACTTAGGATAATTATAATAAGGCCTAACATCAATAATGATTAAGAAAGAAATGGTTACCTTTTATGCTCAACCTAGATTTCGATTATACCTTGCCTAAGAGTAATCTACAATCAGTAGAATTGTCTTGCACCATAAGCCCATATCATCATTCTCATGAGCATTCATCATTGCATCCGTATAGTTGACGAAGAAGGTACCAGAGTCGAGGCCGCTGTTGACGAACCAACTCCCGAGGCGACCCCGAGCTCCAACACCTATACCTACCCCGAGTCTGCTGTCTTTGCTCTTCAAGGCAAGCCCCGGTGCATTTAACCCTTTCCTTGAATTTTTATAAAATGATTTCCTTAAATGCTTTTGAGTTAAATTATTGCATTAGGTTTATAGGAGTTGTGTGCTATCCTAATTGATGCACTATCCACCTTGACCACTGATACACCCGATACCTGCTTTTCAAAAGTATTTGAAAAATGCTTAGCAATGCTTATTGAATTAGACTTTGCAATAAAATGCCAATTTTTAAAAGTGTGATCACTTAAGGAATGTTTATGGGAATTTTGGTCTTACTCCCCGGCTGTTGGCTAGGTATCTGATCCATACCTAGTTAATAGCGAGGAGAGGTTGTCCGAGCGTACGGTGCCGTCATGTTGTAGTCCGGGACTCAACAGTTGACACCGACCGGGACATGGTTGAAAAACTGACAGGACTATTACGCTTGGGTGAGATATGACCAAGGTATAGTTCTGGCTGGAAAATTAGGGACCATCCGTATGGGGGCCTGCTGGTCAAGACTTGTAACTATTCACGTACTACGGAAAGCTCTGGCTCCGAGGAATCCTTTATTGGACCGACAACCGCGCACTGGGAGTGGAGAGATGGCGGAAGTAGCATGTACCCACGTGGGTTAAAGTCCCGGATTGGAGTGGTGTACTGTACTTCCGGGTGGCGTAGGACCGGGCCCAATCTTGGAGGAATCGTGGTAGACGAGTTGGCATATGCAAGCTTGGGTGCTACATATGCAGTGTGGATAGGGATCCTCAGCTGAGTATTATTTATCCGGATTAACGTTGCTCCTCGGTTATGGAGACTTGGTCCACTGACTGTCAACGGAGAGTGGTTCTCAACTAGGAATGTTTTGAAATGTAAAATGAATCATGAATGATGAAGAATTGAGGAATACTGAATCTTTCAAAAATAAAATAAGGTTTACAAAAATGCTTTTCTGCAAAATACTTGATCTTGCTTAAGCCTTACCTTGACTACCCTAAGCCTCTCATTCCTGAGTCTTCTCCCTTTTTCTTTAGTCGGGTAAGTCTTGTTGAGTACCCCAGTACTCAGGGTTTGTTACCCATGTTGCAGGTATGCCTGAGACTCCGATGTGTCTCGCACCCTGTTGCGTGACCTTCGTCCAGGAAGAGGCCGATGAGGCCGATGAGTAAATGTGCACCCTCGGGCTGGGTGTTACATGTATCTCTATGTTAATGTTTCCACTACGTTGTCTACTTTGAATTTCCCGAACAATGGTCTGTAATAATCGTACTCCTTACCTCATTTGAAACCTCAGTTTGTAAAACTAATGTTATTTAAGTCTTCCGCTCTTTATTCCGATGTTATTTGTAAAAGTATGCAATGCTGTAACCGAATTGTGAGATGATCCTGCGGACATTGGGCACTGATGTAGCCCGGTGGCGAACAGATCTTAATCACATGGAACATGGGTTCGGCTGTCAGAGGTTGACAGGGACACGTGGGCCATGGGGTTAGGGTCGTTCCGTCACACATATACCATATTTTTGTCATTTTGTTTCTATAGAAAAAAAAATATAATTTGTTAACTCTATTTTATGCCAACACATACCACATATTGTTGTTGTCTCTGTATAGAAAATAAAATTTTAATATGTTAATTGTGACGAAAAATAGAAGGACCGTTTATAATATTCTTTTTGTCCTTTATGTAGAAGCATCATTTTCTTGATTGTACATTTATAAGCATTAAATTACACACGTAAAATACTGCAATTATGGTATTTGACATGTGCAATATATAAAGATTTGTGTACTAACCTTGCTTGATGAGATATGAATCAGACTTGTAGTCCTTGTTCTTTGAAATTCTTTCGCAATCTGATTTTTGCTCTTTTCTCCTACTATAAATCTATCTGATTAATCAATGCCTCCAGTGTCTGCCTAATTGTTTAAGATAGAATAAAGAGGCAATTAACCATTTATTATGTTATTTGCGATTTGTGTGAGCTCACCCCATTTATTTTGTTTTTTTTTTGTGTTTTCTGTTGGTCGAACCACATATTTGTGATTGTGTGGTTCTGATGGAAAAAATTGTTAATTGTTTTTTTCTGTAGAAAAAATTGTATTATGTTATCTGTGTTAATCTGATCTCATGTTTGTGATTATGTCGTTATGGTTGAAAAATATTGTTAATTGTCTTTCTCTAGAAAGAAATTGTATTCTGTTGTTTAAATTAGCCTGCTAGTTTATAACGTGGCCTTTTTTCTTGTTAGGTCTGTAGGATCACTTGCACAATTACAACTCAGATTGCAATTCAAACAGAGTCAGCAACAGGTACAGAGACAAAATTTGTGTGCTATTTCATTTTAAAACACACATTTCTCTGCCTGGGTTAAATTCGTGTGCTAGATAAGGAAAAAACACATGAATTTTCTTTCATGTACTGGGTTCCTTGTGTTTTCTAGTCTGCCCAGATTTGGGTGTCGAGTGCCTAAAAAACACACAGATTTATCTCTCCTTAAATTCGTATGTTTTTTTAGGTAGAAAACACCCATATGTTGCTGGTCCTAAAAACACACGGGTTTCAGGTAGACAGGTCCTTTTAATAAAGGTGGTCTTTTTGCGCAAAAAACAATAGAGTTGAGCTAATGGCCGTGCACGTGGCCATATATTCCATAGCAGTAGCGTAGCTGTAGATAATTCATATACGCTGGGTTGTCGTAACGTGGGTGTTGTTTGATGGATTTTGCAGCGATGGCGATCCCAGATCCCAAGCTCTGCTGTGTAGTACGTGGGGCCCGGCCGTACATGAACGAGCATCCATGCTAGCTAGGGGATTAAACAAAGCGGGCCATCGTCACCACTTGCCCGGTGTGCCCATCCATCATCCACCGTTCCCCCTCCTTAATTCCGCCTGCCTGCTGCCTGCCTGCCTCTCCCCATCCACCACCTGCTCTGCTCGACCCACCCGCGCCCGGCGCCCGCCTCTCTCCAATCCATCACGCCATCGCCACGCCGCCTCCGCTTCTCTGCTCCGCCCTCTCGCTCGCTGCGCCCAGTCTCGCCAAATCATTTTATCGGAGGCCATCGCCCCGCTGCTTCCGGGCCCAGAGGTGACCACACTTTTCTTCTTCGTCTCTTTCCCCCACTGATGTCCTTGCCTTCTTGGTTCATGCTTGATTTGATTGCTTGTTTTCTTCTCTACCATGTTTCTTTCTTATTCAGTACAGTAAGTAGTAGCATCAGCGTGCTTCGTTCTTCTCCCCACTTCAGGGCTTGTTGGATGTACATGCTCAATTCACATGTGTTAGAGTGTATTTGAACTAAGTTCCATTTTAATCCACTTTAATACATGGGGTTTGAGATAGATACATGTACAAGCCCTCAGAGATATGTACATACACTACAGGTTAGAGGGTCCGTGCCTTGCTTTAACAGGATCTCGACTTTCAGGGTGTACTTTTTTTGGTGGAATTGAGTGCCCTTTCTCCACTATGGGGAGCAGACAGGGACAAGCCCTCAATCTCTTTCTGTCTCCAGACAGAGTGGCAAGATGTTCGTGACTGGGATTTCCAAAATTCTAGGCTTCGATTTAGCCAGTTTCTGAGCGGTTTAGCTGGTTGGATTCTCACGGTAATGGATTAACGGGCAACTGTAGCCTCGGAAATTCCCATCACCGGGTGCAATGGCTAGGCGTAATTGGCGAATGCGCCATAGCACCTGAAATAGTTATCCTTTTCTTTTCCTGGCTGGAGAATTCAGAATCTACCACCGTAAGACTAATTCGTGGACTAGGGTTCAAGATAAGAAAGAAAAATAGGGGGAAGCAAGAAAGCAGTTTGCAACACCGAAAGCAGTTTGAAGGGCGATGTGCGGTTAAACCTTGGTCGAATGTTAGGTGTTACTGCACATATTATGATATTAATATTATATTGCACACAAGCCTTCTTCCTCGGCCCCCTGCTTCGTGCTGCATAGTGCTTTGATGGTCGCAACGATCACCCATTCTCGGTCAACGGTCACCACTCACCATCACCAGGGGCGCTCCAGGTCGTGCTCACTTTGAGGTTTAAGTCAAAAGAGCTGATGCCAACACCCTATGGTCCATTGATTTCATGCTTTTTGGTGGCAGTTTGGTTGTAGATAGGGAACTGCTCATTACCTTTGCCCTGATTTTTCTTTCTTTTTCAGAAAAAAAGAAATGCTCTCTCTCTCTCTCTCAATTATATTATTTGCAGATTACCAGTTTGCCATTATTCATTCCTTGTATCTGTTTCTGGAAGGTTGTCTGTTTGGGACTCAACTGAACTGTCAAATGTTAGTGGAGGAGAAGGTTGAGAATCCAATAGAAAGCTTTATCAGGAATTGCTCCCACTCAAGGTAGCATAATGAGCTCTGGTTCCAGCCTCTCATGAGGGTAAATTTTATAATGACCAGCCTTTACTGTTTTGTTTTAAATACATTAGAACAAAAGTCAAAAGTATCTCATTCTGGATGTAGTGTCCATGCGTTTACATCTTTTCTGCGTCCAAGTCACAGTGCTTATGAATTGACTGCTTCATGCTGAAAGTCTTGAAAACAAATGGCTGATCTCAATACTCCAATAGTCACTTTGTGCTACATTTTTCCATCTATACTGCTGTTCTTAGAAGCATGATTAGTTTTGAAATCAGCCTGCATCTGTCATGCCACTTATGGAAAATAAAACATCTAGCCAAAGACAACACTACATTCTAATTATACTACATAATTATTACATGCAAGCTGTTATGGATTCCTTTAGGATTTTGCATGCTTTCTTCTGAATTTACATGCAAATTAGTGAGGAAACCTGTTGAAATAAATGACCCAATCTGCAACCTGCAAAGCTGTATTGTTCAATCTGGTAGTCTAAGAATCCAAGATTTCCTCCATTCCCAACTGATTTTCTAAGAAAACTGTGCACATTCTTAAATTCTTCAGATGGAGGTAATGAGTGGATGGTTGTGGAAGACTGCGCTCATCGAAGCTCCCAGCAAACATTACAGCCCACCAAAATGCTCGGTTATACTATGGATGCTTGCCATAGCCAACCTCTGGATAATGTGCAGCGGCAGTACCCAGAAGCAAGTTCTCATGCCAGGGTTCAGCGCCTCAGAAATGGATTACATTGATAACGATGGGAAGTTTCTTCTCTCCAATGGCTCTGTGTTTGCCTTTGGCTTTGCCACCATCATGGTGTCAGACAGCACATCCTACATTCTTGCAGTAGTCCACTTGGTCACCACTTCTATTGTCTGGTCTGCTAATGCTAACTCTCCAGTTTCTCATTCAGACAACTTTGTGTTTGACAAGGATGGCAATGCCTACCTGCAGTCTGGAGGTTCCACAGTCTGGACTGCCAATATCTCGGGCAAGGGGGCCACCTCTATGCAACTGCTAGACTCGGGCAATCTTGTAGTGTTTGGCAAGGATGGCTCTTCTCCTCTGTGGCAGAGTTTCAGCCATCCAACAGACACTCTTCTGTCTGGACAGAGCTTCGTTGAGGGGATGAGTTTGGTGAGCCACTCCAATGCACAGAATATGACCTATACACTTCAGATCAAATCTGGGGACATGTTGTTGTATGCAGGCTTACAGATGCCCCAACCGTACTGGTCCACTCTGCAGGATAACAGGATGATCATCGACAAGAATGGCAACAACAACATATACTCTGCAAACCTGAGTTCAGGTTCCTGGTCGTTTTATGATCAATCAGGGCTCCTTCAATCACAGCTTGTCATTGCACAGCAGGAGGGTGATGCTAACACCACACTGGCTGCTGTCCTCGGTAATGATGGTTTGATTAACTTCTATATGCTCCAGAGTGTGAATGGCAAGAGTGCTCTTCCTATCACAGTTCCGCAGGACTCTTGTGACATGCCTGCCCACTGCAAGCCATACTCCATTTGCAACAGCAGGACAGGGTGCCAGTGTCCTTTAGCCCTCAGCTCCTATGCAAACTGCGACCCTGGCATCATATCACCGTGCAACTCAAAGGACAAGTTTCAGCTGGTTCAACTGGACAGTGGTGTTGGGTATGTTGGCACTAGATTCACATCACCTGTGCCGAAGACAAACCTCACGGGATGCAAGAATGCTTGCATGGGTAACTGCTCATGCATTGCTGTATTCTTTGACCAAACTTCAGGAAATTGCTTCCTTTTCGACCAGATAGGAAGCTTGCAACAGAAAGATGGAGGGAAGAGTAGTTTTGCATCTTTCATTAAGGTGTCAAGCAGTAATCGTGGCTCAGGGCAAGGTGGTAGTGATAATGGTAGGCTCACCATCGTAATTGTTGTCATCATAGTTGGAACTTTGGCTGTCATAGGGGTCCTTGTGTATGTTGGTTTCTGCATTTACCGAAGGAGGAGTCACCATACACCCTCACATGATGATGCTGGTTCATCAGAAGATGATGGTTTCCTGCAAACTATATCAGGAGCACCGACACGGTATACTTACAGGGAGCTCCAGGATGCGACAAACAACTTCTCAGAAAAGCTTGGCCAGGGAGGGTTTGGATCTGTATATCTTGGTACACTGCCTGATGGCAGTCGCATCGCTGTAAAGAAGCTAGAGGGCATAGGACAAGGGAAGAAAGAATTCCGTTCTGAGGTGACCATCATTGGCAGCATACATCACATCCATCTTGTTAAACTTCGAGGCTTTTGTGCTGAAGGAGCACACAGACTTCTTGCATACGAGTACATGGCAAAAGGGTCTCTAGATAGATGGATTTTCCAAAGAAACGAGGATTCCTCCCTGCTGGACTGGGACACAAGGTTTAACATTGCTCTTGGAACAGCCAAGGGGTTGGCATACCTCCACCAGGACTGTGAGTCGAAGATCATTCACTGTGACATCAAACCTGAGAATGTCCTCCTTGATGACAAATTCCTCGCAAAGGTATCAGACTTTGGCCTCGCCAAGTTAATGACCAGAGAGCAGAGCCATGTGTTCACGACGCTCAGAGGCACGCGGGGCTACCTTGCACCTGAATGGATCACCAACTATGCCATCTCAGAGAAGAGCGACGTGTATAGCTATGGGATGGTTCTCCTTGAGATAATCAGTGGGAGGAAGAGCTATGATCCTGTGGAAGGCTCGGAGAAAGCTCATTTCCCCTCCTATGCTTTTAAGAAGCTGGAAGAAGGCGATCTCCGCGATATCTCCGACTCCAAGCTAAAATACAAGGACCAGGATAACCGAGTTGAGATGGCAATCAAGGTGGCCCTGTGGTGCATTCAGGAGGACTTCTATCAGAGGCCATCCATGTCGAAGGTTGTCCAGATGCTGGAAGGCGTCTGCGACGTGCCCCGGCCACCAATATCTTCGCATATTGGATACCGGCTGTGCGCGAATGCCTTCAAATCTAGCAGCGAAGAGGGCACGTCATCTGGGATGTCAGACTACAACAGTGATGCTTTGCTTTCTGCTGTGCGGCTCTCTGGGCCCAGGTGATACGATTATGTACATTGCTCTGCTTTAGCTAGCATGATAAATTGATGATGTCCAATTTTTGGGGAAGGCCATTCGTTTGGTGCTCGTTTGTTCGTAGTCATGTACATATATGTTGAAAGTTTGAGGTGTTTAGTTCAAATTTTCTGAAATGCCTATATGGGGCACAGTTTCACCCCTTAGAAAACTCAGTTCGCAATTTTGCAATTGTACACCAGAAAAGAAATTAATGTCGAAGCTATGATCAGGTGTATATACCAGGATTTGGAAATTACAATACTGGCTGACTTTGATCATATTCATCTTTTTTTTTTGAAAGCGTGCATTGGCACATGCTTCATTAAAAGTAGTGGAGCAAAGTACCAGCGGTGTTAACCTAGGCGAGGTGCCATGGCAAGCCACTGTTGACATCAGAAGTGATTCAAATCACACATCAACAAGGTACGCCCAAAGAGGTCAGCAAGAAATACGAATAAACCGACGAAACTCGTGTAGAGATCAATTAGACCGATTTAGAGCTTGATTCCAGCAGCGTGAATTGACACGTGCTTCATTAAAAATAAAGGAACAAAGTACGAGCGGTGTTACCTAGGCGAGGTGTCATGGCAAGCCACTGAGGAACACTTACACACAAATCACCGGTTTAAACGGTGGCGCAGAACGGATGTACTAACTAGGAAAACAAATGAGCACAGGGTAGGAGGCGGAACCATCCGAGCATCTTCAACGGTTTTGCATATGGTTTTTTTTTTTTGCAAAATTAGGAGTTTGTCAAGTCTCGAAAGGATATGGCAATGATAAAAAGAGACAAATTATCACTTTGCATATATGCGGGGGAGGAGAAAACGCGCGAGGGCATGCGCGGGGGACGAAAATCGCCCGTGGAGCGGCGATGCCAAGCACGGAGAATTTTTTTATTTTTCACCCTTTTTAAAAAGAATTTTTAAAAATAACCCCGTTCCAAACTTATTTTCAAAACTAACACTTTTGGCCGCGCCACCGGAGCAGGCGCGGCGAAACAATACCGCCGCGCCATGCATGGTGGCGCGGCAAGAGTGCCACCTAGCTCGGCCCTGCCACGGCCGGGCCGACGTGGTTGCTGACGTGGCCGCCACTGCCGCGCCACGCATCTTGGCGCGGCAGTGGCCAATACCCCACCAGCGCGGACGCCCACGCTCTCTCTCGACACTCATTTCTATTCTTCCCCACAGCGAACTGCGCGGCCTGCCTCTCCTCCCTGCCGATCCCCCGCATCTCCGGCCGGCCTCCTTGTCCTTCCCGCCGATCTCCCGCATCTCTGGAGCACTCCGGCCGGCCTCGTCGTCTCTTTTACGGTGAGGCAACACTCCATCTCCTCCCTAAACTTCACCTCTTCATCGGTGTCGGTAAGGATCTTCTTATTTGTTGTTGTAATTTTGGAAACCGTAAAATATACGTTGTAGGATGTACAAATGAAATGTTTTTGTTAATTGATTTGGCTAGATGGAGAACTTATATCGGGAGAAGTTTTGGCAAGAACGTGGTCGGCCTAGAGAACTATACCTCAATGTATCTAGCAAAGATGCTCCAGTTCCTCCCGATGTACCTGTCACTAACTGTGATTGTGGTTTTCCGGCCCACGTTTTTCAGTCGAGACATCCGGATACAGCTGCTTGTTGCTTCTACACATGCAGTCGCTCTGATGTAATTAATTTTGTCACTTGCATTGTTTATTCCTTTAATTTACTAGTTTAATAATATCCGGTGAAAACCTGTTTCTGTAGATGGACCCGCAGAGGTGTTTTTTCTTTCAGTGGATCGACGGTGTAGACCAGTTTGACCCAAGGTACCTCCTTTTCAACGATTAGTGGAGAGGAAAACATCCACGTGAGCGCTATGAGCGGTGGGTTCCACCTCCCCCTAACCCCCCGCCAATGGGATGAGGAGAAGGAACTTGCTATAGCAAGACGACTCGAGACACCGCCTCAGTGCGATTGCGGAGACTATGCTGTGATATGCCCTGAGACTAAGGTTGATTTTGTGTGTCCCAACATTGAGAAGGTAAGCGTAAAGTTATGTTTTGTACAAGTTCTAATCTATCTTCTTGTAGGTCCATCGATGGCGAAAGTTTTTCTTTAGAGAGTGGTTGTATGGTCCTAAGTCTCATTGGCCGGAGGCGCCGCCAAAGGAAAAGGAGAAGAGGAAAGAGGCAGTAATCTTTAGAGAACCTCCACGCCTCTGCGAATGTGGAGTCGAAGCACGCTACGACCTAGTTCCTTCGGAGCTTGGAATAGGCTACTGGTGTGGCCATATGGTTGACTATGATGAGGTTGGTTATTATTCTGCATAGCATGAGATCAAATATGTATCATTTGCTAACTTGTTTTTTAATTTCTTATATTGAACAGAGCACCAGGAAAATGCAAGATGGAATCTTTCGAAGGAAAAGGGGAATTCAAGGAATTAATTGGGAAGAAGAAATTTATGGGACGAAAGATAGGTTGTGGATCTCAGCTCGTTGACGATTATATTAAACAACGCAAACGTAAGATGCGTGAGCAGGCTAGGCAACTGGGTGTTCTTACCCGGACTCGTGTTGAGTGGAACAAATGGAGTTTGGCAAGGCAGCAAAAGGAAGAGGAGGACAAAGCAAGGGAGGCGAAGGAGAAAGCAAGGGAGGCGACAAGAAAGGAAGAGAAGGCGTTGGACAATAAGAGGGAGGCGAAGGAGAAAGCAAGGGAGGCGGCAAGAAAGGAAGAGAAGGCGTTGGACGACCTTATCGATTCCCTATGTGCTAGTGAGTGACCACCATTGTTTTTTTAGTAATATGTTGATCTAGGAATACAATGCTAATAGTGCTTTCATACTGTTATTACAGAGATAGGATGCGATCGAGACCATGCCGGAGAGGTGGCTCGTTCAAGATATCCGGAGAAGAAGGCGGAGGAGGCAGAAAAGCAAGCTGTCGAGGATGACGATACTTCCCGGTTGAGCGAGCCCATTGCTCTTGCGGAGGCGAGTTTAGAGGAGCAGGAGGATGAAGACAACAGTAGATTGAGTGAGCTGCTAGCTTTAGCTGAGGCAGGTTTACAGGGGGAGGACATGCAGTTGGAGGACGATGACTTCTTGACCCAGATAGATCTCGTGGAGGCAGCGTACTACAAGGGCAAGGCACAAGGGCCACAAGGTTGTCAGACTAGTTGTAGCAACGAGGTTGTGGTGGAAGATTGAGATTCCGACGAGGAGTTGTTGTACAATGGTGCCGATGACTAGGGTACTTTTAGCCTCCTTTTTAACGTAGAATGTTCTTGTTGTACGATGGTGCCGATGACTAGGGTAGTTTCAGTCTCTCGTGGAGTTGTTGTATGTGTACAGACCATTTCTTTTGAATAATTATTTCGTTAATATCCTGAGCAGCTAGCGGAGACAAGGCAACAAGTATAATGACTTGCATGCACGAGTTGTTGGGCTGGCTGTAGCTGTTTGCTGGTCAGGTCTTGCCGCGCCATGGGTCGTGGCGCGGCAAGCCTTGCCGCGCCGTTGGTAGTGGCGCGGCAGTGCCGCGCCGTGGCTGATGGCGCGGCAAAACCTGACATACAGAATCAGTTCTGCATTTTGCCTGCCTTCTGGTCAGTGAATGCATAGCCGCATTCTGGTTAGTGAATCTTAGTTGTTCTTCAGCAGATAGTGAATCTCAGTTGCTTCTTTTCTTCACCAGATAGTTTTTTCTCTTGGTTTCACTCGATAAACTGATACACGACCATTGTTGTTATTGAATTATTGAATCGAATGGTCAAAAGAATAACAAAAATATTATTACCGATCCACAGCTGCAGTGAGCAACGCTGGGTCCAAGGGTGGAAGCCCGCAGTTCACGACACACACTAGGGGGAGGAAGCCTGCATGCCTAATATAAGGCGTGTAGCGCTCATCCCACCGGTGGCCCATGTGGTGAGTGCGTGGCCGCAGCGGCATCAACGGCTCAGCGTCGGGGGCGCTCAACCTGGCCGCCCGGTGCTCCTGGTCGTAGCACAAGTCCAACAGCGGGTAATCTGGATGAGGTGCCATCCTGATTCAAATATAAGACAAAATGTTAGAACAAATTGATGTACATACAGAACAGTCATATATAGCGGTAAGATAGTATTACACACAATATTATGTAGTTGTAAAGACTAAATTATAAATGAAAATAACAAGTGCAAATAATTTAAACATACAATTAGACTACTTATTATACCTGCCCATTTGGCGGATTACGGCTCCGTCTGTGCATACGAACGTTGTGGCCAGGTTCGTGACATTCGGAGCATAGATTTTGATTACGCGTCTCATCAAAGTCCCCACCACCGTATATATCATCACCGTAACCTTTCATAGCATCCATGTCCCCCTTTAGGCGCTTCTTCTTTCTTCTACCTTTTCCTAATTTTTTCAGGTCTGGATCAGGTGCATAATCCCCATGATTATAAGCCAGCCACTGTGACGGATCCCTAAATGGTTCAAAACTACTCTGCCATATGTTGACTGTGTTGGACCGGTGGTAGTAGTTTGACATGTACGGTTGTGCTTTGTAATCGTAACCCCGTGTCCGGCATGCCGCTATCATGTGAGAACACGGCACATGCATAATTTGAGGCACATTGCAATTGCACCCTACTTTCTCAAGATCTACTCTGTAGTTTCGACTACCATATCGTTCACCGCCCAAACTTGTGCCACCCTTGCCTCGTACATTATATATTTTTCTATTGGGTCCATATGCCTCTGTAGTTTGCAGCTTTGCCCAACATTCTGCTTCATCCAAGTGTTCTGCACCGGTCTTTCCCCATTCTCCTTTCTCGGCTACGTTCGTTTGTGCGATTTCCCATCTGTTCACGAAGTGCTGGTTGCATTTGTGGAATGAGAACTCAACTATGCCAGATACTGGCAAAGCTCGAACACCTTTGAAAACACGGTTGAAAGACTCGGATGAGTTGGTGGTCATGATACCGTATCTGAAACCGCCCTCATCGTAAGCTAACGCCCACTTGTCCTTGTGTTCCATCTGCCCCTCCAACCACGCCTTTGCCTCTTTGTTAAGCATGGTGTCTAGTTCTTTCTTTGTCTCGAACTTGTGTTGTGTACGTACACAACATAAAGCCTTCACTTTGTCACACACCTCCTTCTTCCTCTGACGGCGCCAGAAATTGGCGGCAAAATGGCGCATACACCATCTGTGAACTAGAGGCGGGCACCCATCAATATGTTCTTCGGCAGCACTAAGTAGACCTGCATGACGGTCGGAGATCATGCAAATCAGGCGAGAAGGACCAAGTACATGAGTCCGTAGAAGCCCCATGAACCATGACCAAGAATCAATGTTCTCTCCCTCTGCCAAAGCAAATGCAATTGGAACTATCTGTTCCTCCGGATCAACTGCAGCTGCCATCATCAACACACCTCTGTATTTTCCAGTTAAGAAAGTCTCATCAACAAGTATGACTAGACGACAAAACTGATAAGCATGTTCTGTCTGCGCGAAAGACCAAAAACCCGTCGCAATACATGTTTCCTGGCACCGCTGATGGGGTCCATGAAGAACCGGTCGTCTCGCTGTATAAACCACTTCAAGCCCGGGTTGTAGTAACACATTGCACTTAATATCCTAGGAATCCTGTTGTAAGCTTCCTTCCAGCTACCCCAACGAATCTGCAGAGCAATCTGTTTAGCACGCCAAGCCTTCCCATACAACACCTTGTAACCAACAAATCCAAAAATTGACTCAATCAAAGATGAAACATAGATATCACTATTATCATCAACGAGACCCAATATGCGACGGGCAAGATAACGTGCCGTCAGCTGAGGATGCTCGTCCTTTCCCTCATTTGACAAACAGGTATGGGGTTGCACAACTTTAGTTATTCTCCACTTGCCATCACTCCCTCTCTTTCGAGCATTTAGTCTCCACGCACAACTTGCCTTGCATATCACATGATACCTCAACTCCACATCTGAATGAGTGATGATGTATGGCCTATGGTGAAACACCGCATAGTCCTAGAGAAAAAGCTTCAACTCCGACATTGTGTCGAAAATCGTACCCACCTTTAGGATATCTGCACGATGGTCATACAAAGATTGTCTACACATCTGAAGTCCTGTGTCGCATACTGCCATGTGCACCATGCTCACATCCCTATAGTTGGGAACGCCACGAAAAGGTACGTTTACCGAACTAAGTTGACGGAGCTCTGTGGCCGTGTAAGGTTCCGGTGCAACATACTGTTGTGCTTCACTCAACCGCCTCCATGAATCGTAAGGGGTGGCTTCATCCGGCACATCATGTATCAGTCTCCCCTGAACCATTGGCACAACATGAACCGGCATAGCATGACTACCAACTCCCACATTGGTCTGTACTCCAACATTATTAGGTTCTGAAATCATCAAATCCTCATCGTCCGAGCTATCAGACTCACTGCTAACATCCTCACGAGCAATCCTTTCATCCTCCTCCTGCTCTTCCTCTTCTTCCTCAAGGTCAGCCACATCAAAGTCGTTGCTTATACGGCCCACGTCATGGGATGGGCCTACATCAAGGGATGTCGTTGGTGCAGAATTTAGTATGTCCTGCGTCAACTGACCATCCAAATCCATATGAACAAGTGAGGCATCACAATCGGGCCTCAAGTCCAACTCATCACCTTCATAACCAGCAGCGGATGGACTGTCCTCTTTTCAAAAACATCGGACCACAATAACCTTGGCCATTGTCGAATTGCATTACTCAATTACCCTGAGGTATCGCAACCAATGACCCTTGTTGCACAAGGGCATCAAGACTAAGTTTGGCCGGGTTTTCCCGCTATCAAACCTCCCCTTCAATGACAAGTCACCGTCGAACTTCACCTTCAAACGGCACAAAAGGTTACTAAAGGTAGGACGGTCATCAAACATCTCAATTTCTTCTTCCATATCCACAAACTGACCATCTTCCTGTCTAACAGTGCCTCCATAAAACAACCGCACTAAACATTCCATCTACATAAGCATTCCAGCACACTTTGTCAGGTTTTCCCACTAACTAAAACAATAAACTAACTACTCATACTAAATACATCCTAACTGAAATAAATAACTAATACTACCTAAATCTCTAACCTAACTAAATATAATAAACCTAAAACTAACTACGACAACCCTAACCCTAAACCAAGCTAACCCTAACTACACTACCCCTAACACTAACTACACTGCCACTAACACTAATACTAATAATAATACTAACTACACTAACACTAACTACAACTACAACAATAAATATAGCAAATTAAAGATTTGACAAACCTTAACAACGGGAAGACGACGCGGATGGCGAGCAGGAGAAGGAGGCAGGCAGGCTGGGGGAGGGGGCCTCGGGCCACCGGGGCGGCGAGGGCGGCGCCCGGGGGCGACCGGGCCGGCCGGTCCCGGGTGCCGTCCGGGGCTGAAGGCCGGGGAGGGGGGGGGCGTAGAGACTGGCCGGAGGGGGACGGAGGCCGCGGCCGAGTCGGCTGCGGCCGGGGGCGAGGCGGAGGCGGGCGGCGGTGCGGCGGGCGGCGCGCGGGGAGACGGGCGCGCTGCGAGACAGACAAAGAAAAGAAGGAAGCGAAACAGAGGAAAGGAGAGCGCTTGGTATCGGACAGCTGACGCGCCACGCATCTTGGCACGGCAGCTGCCGCGCCGTGCATGGTGGCGCGGCAGGGGCGGCCACGTCAGCAACCACGTCGGCCCGGCCGTGGCAGGGTCGGGCCAGGTGGCACCCTTGCCGCGCCACCATGCATGGCGCGGCTAAAAGTGTTAGTTTTGAAAATAAGTTTGTAACGGGGTTATTTTTAAAAATTCTTTTTAAAAAGAGTTAAAAATAAAAAAAAATCGGCACGGACGAGGTTTGCATATATGCCTACTCATCCTAGGATTTTGCCAAGTTAACAAAAATGTCAAGCCCATTTGTCAAACCGTTGGATAGAAGATTTTTAAACTTTTTTATAAAAACAAGAATGCAAAACTCATTTGAGCACTACCGACGCAAGGCACCAGTCCGGTGCACCAATCCGGTATTCATGCTAGTGTGTTGTTAGTGAAGGATGGCCTGAGAGATTTGCCTAATCCGGTGCACCATAGTCCCATACTGATAACTATGCCCTCTCGTTATATAATTTTCTGAACTTCAGTCCAAACCACTAACATTCATTAGCGCTCAGAAGCCATATTAGAGAAAATGTTATGGATGTAAGCATGGATGCGAAGGCTACCATGCGTTCCTACTAGTGGTTAGACTATTTTTAGTGAAAAATTGTTCAAATTTTCTTGATGTTACTTCCTCCGTTTCAAATTATAAGTTATTTTTTGGTTTTCAGCAAAATAATTTACAATTTGAAACTGAGAGAAGAAGCACCCAGATCAAAGGCTACGTGCTTTTCGGACCCATGCCAAACCGCATCCCCTAGTGCCGATGCATTACTGTTCACCAACAATTTAGGTTGTTATATCTACTGTATTAAATCTTACTAATTCTAGATGATGAAGGACGGCCCGATCTTCCGTGAGGTAGCGATAGGTTCGATTGGTGGAGAACTCGACGTTGGCGATCCGGCTTCAAATCAGACACGATTCGAACCCTGCAACCGTTACACCACTGCTCCGTTGGTTATCAACCAAGCACAACTTGATTGACCTCGCCAAGAAGGCTAATCCTGCAAGCGAATCGAAGAACACAAGCAAGAAGGTAAAGCACGCAATCTGAAATTGCAGATATGAATATCACGAATATATTAGAGGGGTTCAAGAACTCGGTTCCAAAGGACTAATCGACACAGTGGAGGAGATCAAGAACGGGGGCCCTGGATCACTGTAAAAGGATTTGTCACCACAGTTACAATGAACGATTCAGTTTCTCGGTGGAAAACTAAACTCAAAACAAAACCCAAGACCTAACGACGGCGGCGGCGGCTAAATATAGGGTTTAGGTCGTCGCCCCTGCTGGACGCGCCCCCTAATGGGCTCTAAGACGATACACGGCCCAACGGACCAAAATACGGTGACGCAGCACCCTGGCAGATTCTGGACGCTGACTTGTTTCGACGATTCCCGTTGACTCCGGACGTATTTTGACGTGATTCCAAAGCCATTGGTTAGCTTATCAAATTATCTTTCCAAGCATATCTGGTTCGTCGAAAACGGAGTCCGTATGCATCCGGGGCGTTGATTTTACTCGGGACTGCTCCTGAATTCCGAGGGTGACGTGAAAACTGAGTTGGAGTCGGATTGCAACTTGGGGAAGACCATGGCGTCGGTGAGTCCAACTTGGCGATGTCCTCATCATCCTCCCCTTCTTGAATTGGAGTTGTCCGCGACTCCATGTCATCTCCAAGCTCCTGCAAAAGGTTAGTGACCGCACAATGCGAAAGACAATGTATAGAATCATGTGCAGCAACACTAACATGTCGACAAAGCATAGTATAACAAGGAGCATCATTAGTATCACATAACGCAGCAGTAGTAGAAGTTGTAGCAAGAAAAACACCTCCTTTTAACTTAATCTCATTATTGT
Organism: Coix lacryma-jobi var. lacryma-jobi; assembly: GCA_009763385.1. Taxonomy (NCBI): domain Eukaryota; kingdom Viridiplantae; phylum Streptophyta; class Magnoliopsida; order Poales; family Poaceae; genus Coix; species Coix lacryma-jobi. The sequence continues at coordinate 125,368,483 of CM019824.1, forward strand.
TAGCAATATTTGTTGGAGGTTTATTTTTATTTTTAATCTCTTTAGCATGTTTAATAATATCCGTAGGAGACAAAGGCAGCAAAGTAATTTTCTTGTCCTTATGTATGATAGTGTATGTATTAGTTCTACCATGGTGTAAAGCATCATTATCAAATTCCCATGGGCGACCTAACAAAATAGAACAAGCTTGCATAGGGACAACGTCAAAATCAGCAGTATCATGATAAGAGCCTGTGAAAAAGCTAATGCGTGCTGATTTAGTTACCTTAGTCATACCATTATTATTGAACCATTGAAGTTTATATGGATACGAATGTTGTCGTGTGGTTAAGCCAAGCTTCTCAACCAAATCCGAACTCACCAAGTTGTTGCAACTCCCGCTATCAATGATGGTGAGAACACGACAACCCTGCACAATGAGATACATGTGGAACAAATTGTGGCGTTGGATCTTCATCTCTTCTTCTTCATGTCCCACACGTGTACTCAACACTCGCTGCACAAGAAGACTAGGATAATCCGCAGCAGCAGCCACAGAGTCAATGGTGATGGTCTCCTTGTCGTGATCGTCCTCGATGGAATCTGCAGCAATGTTAGCAGCAAGAGCTAAATCATCTTCAACATCACTAGTACTTACATATCCATCCTCGGTAGCAATGAAAGCACGACGACTGGGGCAATCCTTCATGACATGTCCCATGCCTTTGCATCGGTGGCAAATGATTGTAGAGCTAGACGAGGAAGATCTAGTAGAAGCACCCGAAGTGGCACCTTTCTTGAATTGTGGAATCTGCACACTAGACAATTTACTTACCTCGGAAGGTGTAGACGGCTGTGGTGCAGCAGGAAGCTTGGGCGTCTCCGGCTCGGAACGTTGCTGAAAAGTCCTCCCAGTGTTATACCTAAAAGGTTGGTGTTGTTTGCGTCCCTGTACTTCTCGTTCAGCTTTAAGAGCAAGATGATATAATTGGCTGAACCTAGTCCAATCTTTGTAATCAAGAATATCCTGGATATCACGATTTAAACCACCAAAGAATCTAGCACTAGCATCATCATCATCTTCATGTATACCACAACGTGCTAAACCAATAAGCAATTCTTGATAATATGCCTCTACTCCTTTATCACCTTGTTTTAAAGTTTGCAGTTTCAAACGTAGATCACGTTGGTAATAAGGAGGAACAAAACGAGATTTCATGCGTTGCTTTAAAGTATTCCAAGTTTGAGGCACAGCAGCAGCATTATTAGCATTGCAAAGATCACTCCACCAGAATAAAGCAAAATTAGTAAACTCACTAGTAGCAAGTCTAACTCTATGCTCAGCAGGAACATTATAAGAATCAAATTTTTGTTGAACAGTAAGTTCCCAATCTAAATATGTCTCTGGATCCATATTACCAGCAAAGGAAGGTAGGCTAAATTTAATTTTAGCAAAAGGATCATTATTATTATTATTACCTCCCATACCGCGACGATTGAAGTTGAGGCGGCGACGAGGACCAGCATCAGCATCCGCATCGTCATCACCAAAAGCATCCGCATCTTCGTCATCACGATTTGGTTGAGGGCGTTGCTCAAGCTGCGTAATGCGGTTGACCAAATTGTTCACGTTGCGTGTCAGCTCGGTCATAAGATTGCGTTGTTCATTCATGAATGTCGTAAGCTCGCCTTTGGACACGCACTCATTGAAGTCCGTCGGAATTCCTGCCATTGTTAGAAGATAGAAAAAAACTACAGCAGCAAAGGATTATCCCTATCAACTAAAGGAACCAAGTGGTGGTGGTAGAAGTGGAACTGGAATGCAAAATCACAGGCGGCTTACCACCGTCTTGCCTGTATTCTTACCAACGCCAAACAAGATCAAACCAAAGTGACGAAGCAATCTGTTGTTGAGCGTGGGTAACAGTTGCAAGATAAACCTGTGCTGACAGAAGTATATGTGGAGCTATATGTAGGCACAATATGACAGCAAGGATTAGCAATTAACGAAAGCAGATTAGCAAAGTTCAATAAGTATCCAAAGCACAAGTCACAATTGCTGGCTAAGACGTGTGTAGACGTAGCGCAACAAGATGAAACAAAGAACGATGGAAAGAACTCACAGAACAAGCAAAGAATCTGAATTTTTCTTTGTCCTGAATTTTCCCTTGATTTTCCAAAAAGGTACTAGTAGGAATCAAACTTTTTTTATTTTTTCACTATATTTTTTTTTTATTTTTCCTTGAACAAGGATCACAAAAGATGTAACCACAAAAATTGGCGCCTGCAACTGAGGTCGGATGTGGTCTACACAAAATCAGCAAGTTCTCTGAAAAGCGTGCTGAAACCTTGTCAATTTTTTTTATTTATTTTCCCGATTTTTTTTTGGCAATTTGGAGGGACCAAACAGGGCGAAGCCTAGTTTGGGTGAGGTCCAAACGGTGTCAAGAATCGCCACAAAAAATTTCAGATTTTTTCGGACAAACGAGCGAAAAGTTATGTCTGTTTTACCGAATGTACCTCAAGTTATGTTTTCTGGAAGGCACACACAAAAATCGGCAGTAAGAGCAACTCGGCAGCGGCAGTTAAGGCAAAGCGACCCGAAACTCCAACACCGATCACAAGATCATGCGTCCTTGTGACTAACAACAGAAGGTAGATGCCAGATGATGTAAGGAGGGCTGCGATGCAGGCAAAAATTAGAGCGGTTGGCAACCTGTCTAGGGTTTGTGCGGCGGCGAGAAATTACACAAGGCGGCTAGCGGGCAAGTCGAGTAATGTGGTGGCTTCGACTTGTTGTTTAGGAACGGTGGATGGGATAGCGGCGAAAACAAAGAAACAGCAACGGGCACGATGAACTACGACGACGAACACAACCTAAACCAGCAACAAGACTCGACCACGGACACAAACTCAACAAAGCGAATCTGAAACGAAATTGCAAAGGCACAAAAGGCGATAGGACAGCGGAAATTGAAATATTTTTTGGCTTTTTGTGGACTGTAGGTAATAACAAATATGAATCTAAGGGCAAACGAGATTATACCTCGCGGGAAACCTGAAAAATCCGATACCAATTGATGAAGGACGGCCCGATCTTCCGTGAGGTAGCGATAGGTTCGATTGGTGGAGAACTCGACGTTGGCGATCCGGCTTCAAATCAGACACGATTCGAACCCTGCAACCGTTACACCACTGCTCCGTTGGTTATCAACCAAGCACAACTTGATTGACCTCGCCAAGAAGGCTAATCCTGCAAGCGAATCGAAGAACACAAGCAAGAAGGTAAAGCACGCAATCTGAAATTGCAGATATGAATATCACGAATATATTAGAGGGGTTCAAGAACTCGGTTCCAAAGGACTAATCGACACAGTGGAGGAGATCAAGAACGGGGGCCCTGGATCACTGTAAAAGGATTTGTCACCACAGTTACAATGAACGATTCAGTTTCTCGGTGGAAAACTAAACTCAAAACAAAACCCAAGACCTAACGACGGCGGCGGCGGCTAAATATAGGGTTTAGGTCGTCGCCCCTGCTGGACGCGCCCCCTAATGGGCTCTAAGACGATACACGGCCCAACGGACCAAAATACGGTGACGCAGCACCCTGGCAGATTCTGGACGCTGACTTGTTTCGACGATTCCCGTTGACTCCGGACGTATTTTGACGTGATTCCAAAGCCATTGGTTAGCTTATCAAATTATCTTTCCAAGCATATCTGGTTCGTCGAAAACGGAGTCCGTATGCATCCGGGGCGTTGATTTTACTCGGGACTGCTCCTGAATTCCGAGGGTGACGTGAAAACTGAGTTGGAGTCGGATTGCAACTTGGGGAAGACCATGGCGTCGGTGAGTCCAACTTGGCGATGTCCTCATCACTAGAGGTAGTTTTCACTTTTGTGTTCTGATTAAACAAGAAAATAGATCAAGACTTCCTAGTGCCTTCTGTAGCTGCCTAGGTTCAAGGCCATCAAAAGTTTGTACTTGTACGTAACACAACACAAACGATACAGAAGAAGACTCGCTAATTCTCTTTACAAAATTAAAGTTCCGATTGGACGAGGTCAAAGGATCTCTGTCTAGGCTTTATATACAACTGGCAGACTGCCGCAACTGAATTAACATTGTAAGATTATTTCCGTGTGCACGAGCGTACAAGGAGATCATAAAGATATTACAGGATAGAAACCAATCCATATATCTATATACAATTGGCTGCTAGTACTACGACACATCATTTAGGCTTGCAACAGTCTAATGGTAATGGAGCAGGAAGCACTTCAGTGGCTTCTCAAGGCGAGGACAAGGCTCAGGAGCAGGAAGGGCATGAGGAATATGATCAACCAAATCGAGCCGTGGGTACAAATGTTGTTTGGACATGGGAGGGGCCTGAACTTGGACAGGTCTGCTAACAGATCTTCGTGATGCTGGAACAGAAGTGAAAGCTGCATTTCGAAGATGATGGAACCAGATGAATAACTAAGCTACAGATTCCTCTTCAACAAAAATGAGAGGATCAGAGTCATGCTAACCTCGCTGTAAGCTTGCAGAGGGATTTGATCATTCTGGTTGAGCACATCGAGCAGTGATAGGTATAGCATATAGTCACGTGCCTGTACCAGCAAAGAGCACGATCAATCACAAATCAGTCTACTATTACAGTATTATTACTTGCACAGCAGTAAAACATGGTGGTGCACCTTTCATTAGTTAATAGGCTTGGTTTTACTAAAAAGGCTTTTATCTGCTTTATTGGTTGCTCTTGTTGGGTTTCATCTCTAGTAGTCTAGGCCACCACAACTTGCAAGGTGACAAAAGGCTTTTTGTTGTTTTTTTGTACATTGTCGGCAGCCTGGTTTCAATATTTGTAAAGCAAGTATCTCTATTTTCTTCAGATCCAAATTGCCAAATGGTTGCTAACAGCCTTTTATATCATGAAAAAGAACCATTTCCTTCAATCTTCACTTAATTGCAGACAACTTGCTACCAAATGGTTGAAAAGGACTATGCACATTCTTATTGTGCACCCTAGATGATGAAACTACCATCATGGCTCAGATATTTATGTGAATCAGTAGAACATGGAACATATACTTTTCCATCATTTCAGGATAAATTGTTGCCACTGATATGACCAGAATGTGAGCTATAAACTAACAGCTATGGGTCGCATAAGATTAAACAAGACTATCCATCAAAACTGCAAAAAGCTTCTACCAACTGAATGAGAGTTCCTTTGAGCAAACTTCTCACCTTTACTTTCTTGACAAAGCTAAGAGATTCCTGAAATGTGACTGGCTCCCACTTAGACATGGAGCCCAGACAGGTAAAAGCAAGTCCCTTGATTCCCTTCAAAGAGACATAATTTCCCATATTCCTGCAAGGAATAATTTGACAAAGTGAATCTGATATCCCACTACAGAGAAGTATGAAAGCAAATGTATGAACCAAACTTGCAGGTGAAGGTCAACACAAATCAGAGTCAACTAAACATAATAAAAACAATTTTTCATTGTGAAAGAGCTTAATAAATACTAAAGAGGATTAAACTCAACATGGTAACTGAAATTGTGAGATGCCAATTTGGCTAGGAATACAAGAGGTAGAAAAAGTTCTTAATTCATATAACCAAGAGCTGTACTATATATATCATGACGACTAGGAGAACATATAAATGGAATTAAGAAAGAATATGAACCTTAATCCTTGGCTTTTTTAGTGGCTAGAGTCTGGCGCAATTCTTATAAAATAACAAAAGTAGCAAACTTTATTTGAGGATCCGACCAATAGGCCTCTGGATTGCACTGATACTCCGTGACAATAAGCAACTAGACAGACCTAGCACACAAATTAAGGGCTGGAACAGGCTCGGTTGAGTCTAATTCTGCAAACCAAGGCTGCCTGAGGAAAAATATGATAATATGGTATGGCGAACCATTCCTAACCAACCACAATTCACAGCAGACAACAACCACAAGTACAGATTTGCAGCGTTTCCGGCGGCAAGTAACTAATTAAACTTCAAACCAAGATCAGGCTCTAAAGAGAGTTCACTCCATCCATCTCAATCGGATAGACGCGCCCTCCTTGAAGGAAAACCAGGACCGACAATCTAGATAACGCAGAGCAGCAGACCGCACCTCTACACAACAATAAGGCTACTCGAAATTGGGGACAAGAGAGGGTTCTTCACTTATTCCTCACCTGAGGCGAATAGGCAACAGAGGAGAGGTTGGGCTTCAAGCCGGCAACAACGAGAAGCTTTCCCTCCCGCGCCGACAAGTGATCCCTTCAGGAATTAATCGGTTGGGAAGACGGAGAGGATCGGGTGCAGTAGGGAGCGGGGCCCGGGTGGCGGTGGCCGGTGGTGGCTAGCTGGAGGACAGGAGGTGGACTTGACCGGAGTTGGTGCCGAAATAGCGGAGAGGCAGGAATGCGGAAGAGAACGGACAGGACTGATTGTTTGAGACTGTTATTTTTTTTTTTTATCAAGGGCTATCCGATATGATTATAATTTTCACACTGACATGTACTATTGCTATACGTCTATTCAGAAATTTATCATTATATCTTTACCCCATTTATGCTATTTTCTATATCTTATTCGTGCTATTTTCTAGCACCTCCATCTCAAATTACAAGTCATTCCAAGAATCTCGAAGAGTCAAAGTTTCTTGAGCTTGACCAAATTTATATAATGAGATAATAACAATTATAATATCAATTAAGTATGACTAAACTTTTCATTAGTTATATTTTCATAGTATATTTATTTGATGTCACAAATATTTATGTTTCTCTCTATAATTTTAGTCAAACTTGAAAAAACTGACTCTCCAATAAAACTTGAAAAAACTTTGACTCTCCAAGATTCTTGAAATCACTTGTAACTTGAAACGGAGGGATCTATAGACTATTGCATTTTCATATGCTCTAAAATACTCCTGTCATTTCTTTGTTCTTCACTCACCGACCTAGAGGGCCCACACATCATCCTCTCTCTCTCTCTTCTGCTTCATCCACCGGTACCCACCTTGCATGAATTGTTGCCCACCCCTTCCACTATCACCCACCTGCATGGGTTGTGCGAGGCGAGTGAAACCCTACTCCCGAGCTTGCTGGTGCCACATGTTGTACCCATATCAAGCTCCAACGGACGATCACCATTGGTGGGCCATGAGCTAGAACTGGTTGCAGCCGAGCGAGGCAGCCAGCTTGGCTCACACGCGAGTCTAGACACCGCTGAGCCAAGGGCAGTAAACATGAGCATGGAGCTAGGGCCCTGTTGTTAACAGCATAACACCTTCAGATACAGATATTACTTATAAGGTGAGCGCGTTCCTATATTTACGTAATAATAAAACTAAGAATTGGTTGCTACCTATTATTGGTATTCCAAATGTGGTTAGGAATAATGGTGATGATGATGATAGAGAATGAATATACCATGAATAAGACCAATCCCAATAGTACAAGTCCATCGAAGCTAAACTTTTAGTTTGTCAACGACACACAATAGTACTTCATTGGTAAGGCCATAACTCCTTCATCTAGAGTGAGTTTGACGTCCATGAACATACAGAGTATTTGATAAGCTTTTCAAATGAATCTGGTTTGACCTCAAGATCACGTCAACAAGGCCTCTAAACCTAGAGGGGGTCAATATACCTATGAAGGACTGGACATGTGACCAGAGGGGGTGAATGGGAACCAATTGAAGTTTCTCTTGAAATGGTTGACCGATGAACACAGCAGAAAACACAATGCACGACCAACAAACACACTCCGAGAACCAAAAGTGACGCTCTCAACCTCGATAGAAACAAAGAAAGAGCCCAACCAAAATCACCCAAACCATCTGGTGGTTTGATGACTTAGAAAAGTTTCTGGGTAGACTAGAAACCCATAGGAATAAACGGATTGCAAAATGGACACCCGGAGAGCTCAGAAGACCAAAAACAACCTACAGGTTCGGAGGCTTCGTGACTCTGCACGGAGGTTTCGCGGCCTGGAGGCTCTGCATTTCGACATGAAGGCTCCACACTGTCTAATTCACAAAGTTTGTCCTTCTCAAACACCACATATGTCAAGCGTCTAACTAGATCAAGATTAATCAATCTATTCAATTGTTTCATGCCAACATGACCAAGTCTTCTATGACATAGCCAACCCATGCTAGATTTGGTGAACATACAAATTAATAGTTAAGCTTCACTAGCATTGAAATCAACCAAGTATAGATTCTCATATCTAAAACCTTGGGAGATCAAGTTTGAGCCTACACTACACTTATGATCTCTACATTATCAACTCCAAATATGCATTTGAACCCAAGATCACACAATTGAGCGACAAATAGCAAGTTGAAGTTCAAGCTCTCTACTAGGAACACATTGATCATGTCATTGGATATAGGAATCTTACCAATCCCCTTAACATTGCCTTTGCCATTATTACCAAATGTGATACTACTAATGCCATTGTCATCATTCTAGTTGATTGGATTGAATATTCTTGCATCTCTGGTCATATGTTAAGTGCACCCACTATCAATCACTCAATGCTTTCCTCTGACTTTGTAATTGACCTACAAGAGAAGATCAATTCTTTTGAGGTATCCAAACTTGCTTGGGTCCTCCAAGGTCAGTAACTAAGCTCTTGGGCATCCAAATTTCCTTCTTCTTTGGGCCAACAATGGGAGCACCAATAAACTTAGTCTTTACACCACTAACGAGAATCAAAATGAATAGATGATACATTAGCATTGTTCTTGTTTTTTTAAATATTTCTCTGTGTACCCGGATTGTTTGCAGCTATTGCAAAACCGACCATTGCTTCTCACAAAGCTAGTCTTGTGAGTGACAAAGGTCGTCTTGTCATTCTTGGGGGTATAGCCCAATCCCTCTTTGTTGAGAGGAAACCTTTGGCTGCCAAAACACATTAGCAAGCGGGCATCCCCACCATAGGCATTACCTAAGGCACGAGTGAGCTCATTCACCTTCTTCTTGAGGGTCCTGTTTTCCACTATTAGTGAGGCATCACAAGTGAACCATCACTCATAATAGATGTAACATTGTTTGAGCTACAAGAGGGGTTAGTGGGAGTAACAACGATAGAAGTATAGAATGATTCATCAAGAATATCACAAGTGACTCCTATGTTGCATGTCTTTACAATATCCTAATCTTAGCTTAGATCAAGGAGGAAGGAATGAGTTTTCTCAAGCCTAGTGTGAGCTTCATCAAGCTTCTAATGGGCTTCCACTAGCCTCTCATGAGTAGACTTGAGCTCATTAAAGGATTTCTCAAGAGCAATGTGGGCCTTGCGCAATTCTTTTCACTCCTTTCTCTTTGATCTTCTCCACATTAGCCACATGACTCCATGTCATGTCACATATGCAATAAGCTCTGTCATCACATGTGTGAGAATTTGATCTTCTCTACCTTAGCCACATGACTCCATGTCATGTCGCGTATGCAATAATCTCCTTCAGTGAAATTCATAAAGTGCTAGCGGACTGTCCTGAAATAGTTCTGGTCAGGTCCCGGACTGTCTAGGGTTCAACTGAATAGTGCAATTCAGTGAATTGTTCCCTGTCAAAAAGTGCTAGCGGATTGTCCGTGGTCAGGTGGACTGTCTGCCGTTCACCTAACATAGCATGGACAGTTCCTACTCAAGGACTGCCTCTGCAAGTTCCCGAGGTGCGGCCTGTCCGGTAATGAGTCTCGGACTATCCAGGAACGCCCAAACAACACAAAAATAGATCGAGAAAAACCCAAATTCCTGATCGGATTTCAACCAAGTCAAAAGGGCTTGCAACCAAACTTCACCCAAGTGATCTGGAGCATGTTGGTGAGCTATTCCTAAGTGATGATGGCTCGAACCCATCTAGATCTTGAGATATTTTAGATCACATGAAAGGGGAAAAGTTAGAAGAGAGAAAACGATCTTCGCCTGATCTATGTGCTCGTGAGGAATCTGAGAAAATCCTTCAGTGGAAAGATGCCTCTCACATCCTAACAGAAGATGGTTCAAACGGAATCGCAATCCATCCCTGAAATCAAAAGAACTTTGTATACACCAGATTTTGGACCAAAAAGATTATTATTTTGTAAGCACAAATGGCTGGTTTATTAAGGAAGGAATCGGCCAGAAAAAATTAAGAAGCTTATGTTGGTTCAAGTGTGACCAGAAGAATTCGTGTGAACCAGCATGATGGGCTTCGAAGACGTGTCGAACTCGGCCGAGGAGTTCAAGTCCGGGTCGTTTTTATTTTTGCCTATTATGTAACCTAGTCGTGTTAGAACAGGAGTCAACCGGGTTATAAATAGTTAGAAACCCGAATTTTGTAAAAGGAATCCAATCAATCAACACATTGGCCACCAGCCAAAACCCTAGGAGTAGGAGTAACGTAGATCTCGGCGAGACCTTCAATCAGGCAGGGCTGCATCGGCTTCGACCGACCTCCGGTTTGCTTGTAAGTTTCACCAATGGCTCGTGTCATTGTACAATAAGGCTGTATTTGGCATCGACCAAACTCTTGTTAAGCTATGACATGGCTAGTTATCGGTCTAAGTTCGTCTCTTGTAAGGTTGTCTTGACTCTGATCAATCTCTTACTTTAGTCGATCTTGACTAGTTATCGGCTCTATTGGTTTGGCAAGCTAATAGATTCATTAAGTTATCAATGTTGTTTTATGTTTTAATTTGTTTCCTTATGTTTTAAACAACATCTTGCCCAATCAAGATTGACAAAACAGTTAAAGCTTAAAAGTTGTTTAGATCGGCTACCTAAAGATCTTATATGCTTACATCACAGAGAATAGCCGATCTAAGCTTCTCATCGACTATTTTGTCAATCTTGGTTGTTACATGCTGTGCGTTCGAGATATTCGATAAAATCGTGTTTTGATCTAAGAACGGACAAATCTGGTTTAACATGTTTATTATGGCTGTATTCTTGAACCCCACTGATACACATGATAGATTAGGTCTGTTTGATTTTAGATTAAATCATGGTTTTTACGGATAGATCTTGTTCGTGCCTCATGGACCCTGCATCGGCTAAAATAGCCAATCCAGTTATACTTTCTTCATAATGTGTTCTTTTAGATGGCTTGGAGTTAACGGATCTACTCTTTGCATAAGACGTGATCTAGCTTAATCATCATTATGGTTGTATGGAGACACCCCACTGTTGACATTTAAGCTATTTTATCGGTCTATTTGTTATTATGGCTGTATGGAGATACCCCACTGTTAACAAATAGAATTGCTCGTGCAATTAGTCGATACGTTGGTTTCATGTCGCTTAGACGTACACATAGATCTTTATTCTGCTAATATATTTAGGCTTATCGGCTTTTTTACCTGTCCCGAATACTTCTTCACACATATCACAACCGTTTTGCCTTATATTTTTTTCAACACTTTTATGCAATTTCTTTGGGAGTTGACTTTGTAGTCAATATCCTGACAACAAGTGGCTATATCAGAGCCGTACAATTTGGAACTGTCTGGAACTAAGCCGGCAGGTTCCACAATTTGACAACTGTTTCTTCTCCTTGTCGATTGCAGGTCAAATTGACTGGCACGCCCAAAGTCGATCTTACTAAGATTCGGCACCGCCATCTGCTGAAGGTTCAGGAGGTCAAGACCTTGCTCCGTATGCCCTCTGAGGACCGTGTGCTCGAGTGTGTTGGCGTGACTGAACCGAATTTTTACGTCAACAAACTTAGAAAGAGCAAAGAGGGGAAAACGAAGAACACAAAGAACAAAACCCAAACTCAAAGATTTCAATGCAAAAGCCAAGGAGTATACAAGGTGATTATGATCTCCTTTCCTGAAATCAAATACAGAGGAATGTTTCCATCTCTGCGGATCACTACAACAGCTACAACTTGGAAGCCCTAACATATGAATGTCTGTGGTGGATGAAAATAACAATTGAAGTGATGAAGGAGGATGAGGGGTGTCATCCCTTATTTATAGCCTAAACACAATACCCCTTGTACCCCTAGATACATAGAGCAAACTAGCTATCCCTAGGAGCATTCTAGTCCAACTCTGTCAGGATCTCCATCGACGATCACGTGCCTTCCTCATCGGCCGCCTGATCTATCAGCCTGACAAAGAGAAAACTAGCTAGCTCAAGGGCATTCTAGTCTAACTTTGTCAGGATCTTCCATCAATGGTCACACGCCTTCGTCATCTTTAGCTTCGTCATAATGCAAGCCTCACGATGTTGCCACGCATAGTCCCGATGCACACTAGCCTTCTCACCACTAGCTTTGCCTCGATGCAAGCCTCATGGTGCCGCCACCTGCCGTCTCATTCCTCCTCAGAACCTCCGCTAGGTTTTGAGGCCTAAACCGACAAACATACCAACCTGAGTTTTGAGCTCCAAACTCAGAAACTGGCCACCCCAGGTTTTGAGGCTCAAACCTAGAAACTGTCGCGGATGGTTTTCTGAGACTCAACCACCAAACCCGCACCGTAGACGGAGCGTAGGTCTTATGCCCTGACTACCGACACCGATGTCGACGCATGTCTAGCCTCCGCCAAGCACAACGCCTTCTCCTTCCTTCCTGACTCGACTAATGGCACTTGCATCTCCCATGCAAGCCCGTGTCCGGCCTCTGCCAGGTGCCACGACGCCATCGACCTTCCATCTTGACTCGACCAATGTCGCCTTCATTCACATGTACTCTTGCTTTGATGTTGTGCCAATTACCGCAACTGGTCCTCTGGCCTCCTGGCCCCTCATTCCAAGCCTCACGTCCGCCCTTCACCACTCCCGGTCCATCGGCACGAGACGTCCCTACTTGACCTTCACCTCGCCATCGACCATTGCCTCCGAGCTCCACACATGCACACCAACACAGCCAAGAGACATGTTGCACACTCGCGCCAACTCGTAAGCCTCTATTGATCAATCACTCATCATAAGGATGAACCACAAGGGCACATATCAACCTTTTGTTTGCAATCTCCCTCTTGATGAATGCATTGCCAACACAACACATAAACACTACAATAAGAAGAAAAGAAAAAGAGGGTGCTCATCCAAATGCCCAAAAAAGCTAAAGAAAAGCCAAAATAGGGCAGCTCAAAATAAGCAAAGCTTGGTCCCCAAAGACATGGGCAATGACTCGGCACAACCAAGAAAAAGATCAAAGCAAAACTCCACCAGAGCGAAAACTCGATCAAAAGAGCAAAGACTTAGGTTCCCAAAGATATGGGCAACGGCTCGACGCAACCAAGTCAAAATGAGCTAGTCCTCAAGAAGAGGCAGAAAAGGCTCAACTCCACTAGCTCAAAGCTCAAAGCACCGAAAAATTGTAGTCCCTCAAGAAAGAGGCAAGATGGCTCAACACAACTAGCAAGCATCTAGAAAAGGTGCAACTCCACTTGAAATCAATCCTAGACGGAAAGGATATGCGATGCTCTAGACACCAATTGAAAGGCTATGTGCATGCTCTGGACACCAATTGGAACAAAAGAAAGCAAGCTCTAGACACCAACTGAAAAGCTCTAGACAACAAATGCAACAGCTCTAGACACCCATTGGACAACAAACAAGCAAGCTCTAGACACCAATTGAATTGCATAGAAGTGTCAAATTCCCCTTGTTGACACACGAGCGGGGTGCAAGTGAAAACTCCCCCTTGCTCAAAGTTCTCCCCAAAGTGCATGACTCTCCATTATGCCAACAAACAAACTCAAGAGCTAATATGGGTACAACCCATATTACCTAATATGCATGCTTGGGGTTGACAATGTTTTTCTTGGATGTATCGCTAGGAACCGCCATACTTGGTGTATATCGCGAAGGAATGCCAACATGCATTTCTAGTGCCGATGCTGGGGATGATGGCCAACCCTAGTGATATCGCTAAGAAACGCAACAGGAGCTAATACTACCAAACTGGTAACACAAATTTAAATTACATATCTTTGTGAAGGTCGTCATCAATTAACAAAAGGGGGAATTGAAAGCCCCAGTTTGGTTTGACTTAATTGATGAAACCTATTTGGGTTAATCCTATGGCTAAGCATGTGTGTGGCAAATGAGATGGATTAGGACCAAGCCAAGTGATGGTGGGAACCATAGAGGAGATGGTGACGACCACAAGCACTCAAGTGACCAAGTACTCCACATTTGGTAAAATGGAGAAAAGGAGAGAAGTGAAGAGAAGAGGAGAAGCAAAGAGGCCCAAAGGCAAAGGTATAACCTATAGTGCTCTTTGGTTTGGTGATCAAGGCACTTAGTGAGTGCGATCACATTTAGGTGAGATAGCCATACTATCAAGAGGAGATAATTGATGACTTATGCCGTGTTCAAGTGCCACTAGGTGTTCACTAACATGTTGATGCATTAAACCTAGTGAATGGCTAACAAAACCCTTGGAAAATGCTAACACACATGCACAAGTGGTGAAACAATTTGGTGTTGGCACATAGGATCAAGGGTGAAAGATAAAAGTTGAAATAAGAAGAGGAAGTGCTATTTAGGGAGCATCAGACGCGCCCCTGGTGAGCATCAGATGCGTCTGATGCCTCCCCGATGCTAAGGCAGCTAAGTAGTGAGCATCAGACTCTGCTGAACTTGGCACCAGACGCGCCGGTTGCACTGTTCCAGCGTCCGATGCCAGTGATGTGGCGTGAGCAGGCGAGTCAATGGAGCATCGGACGCTCGGTACATCCGATGTCAGGCCATCTGACACGTCCGATGGCCCAGAGATGGTTCTGGAACCTCTTTGGACACCCATCAGACGTTGGACCAGGTTCGTGCGTTGTAGGTCCAGAAAGGTACGAAATCGAGGCTGAGAGCACCGGACGTGTCCGATGCCACTTTAACCAGCGTGCGAAAGAAATAGCTGTTGAGATCAGGTGGATCACATTTAAAGGCTCAGACACGTGACTGTCATCCGAGCGTCGGACGCTGTGGGCGTGTCCGATGCCCCTTTGCGAGGCCTAACGGCTAGTACCTTTGTGAGTGGGCTATTTAAAGGTTTGGCCAGCTAGTGGATGTTCTCTCTTGCATATTTTGATACTCTAGCATCCTTGTGAGACTTGGCAACCCTCCTCACTCATCTCTAGACTTGATTTGTTGATTCCATGTGAGATTGAGTGATCTAGTGCTAAAGATTTGAAGGTGTTCATTCTAGTGGCACTAGTTTTTCACATCGGCTTTGAGTTTCTTGTTACACTTGACATTTGTCGGTGCCTAGATGGTTTGGAGGTGTTTGGTGGAGTTGACAAGAGTTGGCGATTGTTCTTGGCGACTAATCAAGCTGTGACGGGTTATTTGGGTCTCATCCCCGCTGGAGTGGCGAAAGGCGCCTCTGGTGGATTGCTCGTGTCATTGAGCTACCCCTCTTGTGGTAGATTCTTATGACCCTCGTGGAGTTTGTTGTGGTGCCAATTAGCCACCGAATCACCAAGAGTTGGTCGACACAACAGGAAGTAGCGTGCCGGCAAGGACGTGTACTTCAGGATAAATTGGTGTCCCCACGTGCTTTCGATAGATCATCTTGGTAATTGGTCTTCTCCGGGCATTCTTGGTGATTGGTTCTACACTTTTTGTATTCACAGGTGATTTGTTCTTCAAAGCGATCCCGAAGGCTCGGTGAAATCACCTCTATCTAGCTTATTTACTTTTCACACTTTATTTTATAGTGAGCTAGTTTGGGAAATTAATTAGTGTACCCTTTGTGTCATATATCTTGAGCTACTCTTTTTGTGTAGATAGTTAGTTTAATTGCTCTCTAGATTGTTTGCAGTTGTCTTCCTTTTCTCATTTTTAGTATTTGTCGCAGTTGTGCTAGAGCTATCTTCTCTCATTCATATTCTTATGTAGCTCTAGTTAATTGAGTGAGATAGAGATATTAGGTAGAATTGTTGGGTAGGTGGCTTGCAACACAATCTATAGGCTAGTAAAAAAGTCGCTATTTATGTTGCTAATCAAATTTATCTAAGTAATTTTATAGATTTTTTAATTAAGCTATACATCACTTCTCTAGGTAATTTGGACCTTTCAATCGCTCCCTCAACTCTCGTGGCCGCGAGTGCCCCTGTCGGTCTTCATGTCTCTCACATGCATCACGCTCCTCTCCGTCCCTTATCTCTCTCAGTCGCGTGCGTTCTCCGTTGGTAACTCGTTCCTGCCGGAGTCTAGAACTTTGTATAAAATTTAGAAATTGCTTTTAAACCTTGAAAAATATCATATTCTTTTTTTCAAAAAATTACCAAATGTGTTTTAAATTTTTTTAGTTGCATAAGCACCAGCTGCATCAAAAATGAATGCAACAAAACAATTAAATTTTAGTTTCTTTAGAAATTCACATATTTCATTGGTAATTTGTTCATAAGTTAATTAAATTCTAGGATTTTTTAGAAAATATAAACTATTTATTTTATTTAGTACTTTTTTAGAGGCAAAACGGTTTACCCATCTAAAGTAGTTAAAGTGTCAAATAGGAAAGAGGAAATGGAAGGATTGACAAATAAAAAAGTTAGGTTTAGGTTTCAAATAGGAAAGCTTAAGTCCTTCAAATGTCAAATAGAATTTTTTTGGTTATTATTATATCGCTATACATTGGTGATATACAAAAATTATGATACTCATCCCCTACCAAGTACCCATTGCCCGAAGGTGGGCCATCGAGTGGAGGAAAAGAAAATACTACGTACTCCATCTGTCCACGAAACGATCAATTACTGAAATTCGTATCAGTTAAAATTTTTAAACTTTGACTAACTTTGTACAAAAAAGTAATAATATTTATGATATAAAATAGACATATTATAAAAATATATTTTATGTTATATCTAATAATATAAATTTGATATCATAGAATTTTTATAATTTTTTTTTAAAATTCAGTTAAAGTTTAAAAAACTTGACTCAATATAGTCTTTAATTTTCCATAAGATAATCTAGCAATTGATTCTTTTGTGGATAGACGGAGCAGAAGACAGGCAGGCCCTTACAAAGTCACAGCCGCGCGTGCGGTCGATGCCAGGTACAATGCGCGACCCCCTCGCCGCCCTCCTTCGCAGCGGCGGCCATCCTCATTCCGTCCACGGCGTGGCCATCAAGCTTGGCCGCATTGCCTCCACCTTCCTCTGCAACAATCTTCTGCATGCCTACCTCAGCCGCCCCTTCCCTGCGGACGCCCGCAGGCTGTTCGACGAAATGCCCCGCCGCAACCTCGTTTCATGGTCTGTCGTCATCTCCGGCTCCGCCCGCCACGGCGTCCTCGCCGAGGCGTTCGCGTTGTTCTCCCACATGCTTCACGGCGCGGGGCCGGGAAGCTGGGACCGCCCGGACTCGTTCACGCTAGGGGCCTTGGTCGCCGGATGCTCCCGCGCCAGAGACGTCGACGCTGGCGTGCAGGTGCACGCTTGCGCGGCCAAGTTCGGCGTCGATGAGGATGAGAGCGTCGCGGCGGTGTTGGTGGACATGTACGCCAAGTGCGCCTGGGTGGACTCGTCGTGGCGAGCCTTCACGCTCGCACCGCAGCGGACTGTCCTGAGTTGGACGAGCATGATTTCCTGTCTGGTCAACCAAGGTTCGTCAGGCTACTACGACACAGTCATTCTGCTGTTCAAGAAAATGCTGGCATTAAAGGTTTGGCCTACCAATGCGACATTTTCTTGCATCCTGAAGGTGATCGATACGCCCGAGTTGCTATCCGTTGGAATTCAAATTCATGGTTGCTTGCTGAAGATGGGGACTGAGGTTGACACTGCTTTGGGGAGTGCCTTGATGACGATGTATGGCAGATGTGGTGGAGTTGATGAGATAGCTAGGTTGGCTTGTCGTATAAGGCATGATGTGATTTCAAGGACTTCCCTGCTTGGAGCTTATGCACGTAATGGATACAATGCAGAGACAATTGGTGTTTTCAAGGAGATGATCATGAAAAATATGGCAATTGACCAGTCAGCTATGACTAGTCTGCTGCAGGTTTGTTCATCTTTTGGACAACTTAGAATGGTTCAGGAGGTACATTGTTATGCTTTAAAAACCTTCTTCAAGTTGGATACGTTACTACTGAATGCTACCATCACTATTTATGGCAGATGTGGTGATATCACTAGTGCTGAAACTGTATTTAATATAATGGAGGAAAAGGACATCATATCATGGACGGCATTGTTAACTTGCTACACTCAGAACGGTCTTCATGAAGAGGTACTCTTGTTCTTTAGGCAAATGCTTCGGAGAGGGTTGGGATCTCCAGTATTTTGCATCACTAGTGTGCTACGAGCCTGTTCTAGCTCCTCAAATCTTGCTGTTGGATTGCAAATGCATTCGAGGACTGTGAAGCTAGGTATTGATAATGATAATTCTATAGAGAATGCACTAGTAACCTTGTATGCTAATTGTGGAAGTGTTCAGGTTGCCTTGAAGATATTTAACTCAATGAGTAATAGAGACATCGTCACTTGGAATGCATTACTCACAAGTTTTTCACAGCATGGCAATGAGGTGGCTGCCATTCAGCTTTTTGATCTGATGCAAGAAGAAGAGGTCTGCCCAGATGATTACACTTTTGTTGGCCTGCTATCTTCTTGCAGCCGAATGGGCCTTGTAAAAGAGGGCTGTGAGTACTTCGATGAAATGAAGGAAAAATACAACTTGGAGCCAAAGATGGTTCATTATACCTGCATGGTTGATCTATTTGCCCGCGCTGGAAGATTTTCTGATGCAATGGACTTCATTGATGCAATGCCTTATGAACCAGACCAAATATTGTGGGAAGCTTTGCTAGCTTCATGTAAGGTTCACGGGAATTTGGGGTTAGGAAGAATAGCAGCTAAGAAGATTCTGGAAATTGCACCACATGATTATTCAGCATACATTATATTATCAAGCATTCATGCTTCAGTTGACATGTGGGATGAGAAATGCTGGAATCGCACTGTATTCGACACCCAGCAAGCAAGAAAGGATACTGGAAGGAGTTGGATTGATGCACAAGAATTATCAGAGAATATATTCGATGCATTACAAATTGGAGTGACGTAATGTTCAATGATAATGCTTCTTTTACAAAACACTAGGGGTCTGTTACTTTCCATGGTTATAGTGAAGCGTAGTGCCCTCAATCATAAGAAATCGACAGGCAGAAGAAAAGATATCCATGAATGCAAGCAAACCATGGTCTCAATCTCATGCATCGAATAGAACGGACCTATGTACTCACCGAAGAAAATATATGATGTGGTGCAAAGGGCAGATTATTATCCTTTCTATGATGTGGGACACTGCTGTAAACTTTCAGTGATTATCTTTAAATTTGTGATGCTCTACGATGCTGCCAATGTTGTAAGCTGTACATAGGGTGCTTCAGTTAGAAAGTATATTGATACTTCTCTATTGTCAGCCAAAGTTTACAGTGATGATGGAAATACAGAGATATCTCTTCAGTGGATACAAACAAAATCTACCTCTTGGTTTAGGTTTTTTATGTTCACCTGCTGTGGGAGGTTAGTATGAGCACAGTCCAGCTCTTTATCAGTATGCTTTGCGATTCCTAAATTAACTATAATTTTCTATGCTTTGGACCAGATATGCATGCAGCATGCATACTCTTTTGCACATCAAATTACATGGTAGAGACATGGCATACATGAGTGAGAGTGCTGAAAGTGAGGTCATTGCGCAATGCCAATATGATTCTTTACCAGGATTTGTAGATCCTTGCAATTCTCAAATTCCAAGTTGTGAAGTTCATTATTGAGATCACAAGAGTTCAGTGACATTTGCTATTCTACTAGTGTCTATTGTACCTTCTAAGTGGCTTATAAAGAAATAATTTCATGTTTTGCAAAATGATCACAAACCTCTTTAGAGGTAATTTATGTATGATGAGCTCAACATGAAATTGAAGAGGAGTAAAGGAACATCTGAAGAGCTGAGATGCTGCTTTATATTGCTTGAATTTTCTAACAATGTTGGGAAACTTATAGGAACTCTACATTCTATGTAGGTGCCTATTGCTCCCATACTACTTATCCATACTGACAAATTTGGAATGGCCTTTATTGCTCATACAAAAAAAAAAGAATCTTATTATGGTAGTATAGTGCATGCTTTCTAGAATTAGGTGGTGTTACATACGAGCTGTTTGTACTCTTAACACCTACAACCTGCTCCAGTGGTGGCCCTATTTTGTTAGTCCTCTTCCACTTCATGAAAAGGAAGTGGAACAACCTTCACCGCTCTGAACTTCCCTGCATTGTTTAGGTGTTCATTCTCCAACCTGACATAAAAGTTCATAGTTCTTTAGTGTGACATTCATGTTTATATCAAGTCAAAAAGTCCCAATTTACAGCTTGATTTTCTAAAAGCATTTACCTGTAGAAGTTCCAGTGACCTCGTCGTATCACTTCAAGTGCTGCTAAAAAGAACAGAGTTACTCTAGAATCCAGGCTTCCAATATTAGGGTGGATAACAGTCTGAAGCCAAGCAAGCCTCAAGACAAGGTTCAGACCCTGTAAAATATGTGAGTCTCTGTTAGTGAACTATCTATTTTTGCTTTAGAAGTCTTGATGCAGAGCTTAATGATTTGAAAACGCACCATGGATACGAAATAAATGTATTTTTGTTTAAGCATCAAATCATTACGAAGCCAGGTATTCTTGGAGTTGAACTGCAGAAGACCCCAGTCCTTGACAAAGTCCCAGTACAGTTGGTAGATAGTTGCAATACTTGATACAATGATAACAAGTGATAGCCATCCAGTACTATTGTTATTCTCATATGCCACCTTTGTTCCTGCAGCAAGCATGGCTGACACATACTTCCCAAGGTTGACAATGTGGTTTATATCCCCTTCATCAAACCATCTCCGTGCGCACTGTAGGATAACAGTAAAGAAAGGTACCACTAGCTTAGAATTAGCCTTTAGAAGGAACAAAAAAAGAAGTGACACTATCATGTCGTCATGTTCAATCACTATCTCCACATGGGAAAATTTGTTGTTTTTGGAAATAAGTACAGTTTGAAACTTTAGCTATTGATATGTTTCTAAATTTTCATGTTTGAAACGTGAGAATCATATAAGTAGAAGATCTAACTCCAAAAGTACTGTAATAATATTATATGTTATTGGGCTCTATTGTTACACTACAATTAAATTATTTATTTGAATATAAAATTTTCGAGAGCATGTCAATGTTCAAAATGGCATTATTCTTTTGTGGTGAGTGGTACTGAGGGATTATATACCTGCATGGCTCTCCAGTAATAAGGCAGGAAGGATACTGCATAAGCGAGGTCTCTAAAGTGTTTAACTCTTGTGCAGTAGCCATAGTCTTGTGTCATGTAGCTGCCTGTTATGTAGTAACATGCCAAATACTCCAGGCTCCTGAGCACTGGTACCTGTTTGTCAGAAGTCATTACATGCTTTAATCATTTTGATACTGATACAATCATTTATGCTCGAGTGTGTAGTAGCCTATCTAGTTGTAACTCAGACAAGCATTTATGGTAGGAGAATCACTTTTATAAGTCCTCTTCAGTTCATATTAAAAACACATACTTCTGAGCATCATGGCTTGTAGGGAATAACTTAAGTTTGCCTAAGTGGACTTGACCAATCTTTAGTATTCAATTAAATTATTACCTGGCTGCAGAGCTGATCAGCCATGAAGAAATCAACCATGACAACCTGCATATATCCAAAAAAAAGTTACTAGCTTGTTCGCTTTTAAATTTAATTGGAAGTTCGGAACACATCTTAAACAATTGTGCTTAAGAATCTTGCCTTGTAAAAGGGTGTCAGAATGATGTTTCTGATAACTCTAAGGAATTGGCAACGACTTGATTGGTAGATGATGTTGAAAGGGCAGACTAATATCAACAAGGACACCTGAATAGAGGGAGCACCTTATAAGGTCATAAATTTTCAAATGTAATTATGAACACGTTTGTTAAGTTGAATAGTGCATACCAGAAGTAGGGACCCTGGTATTGCTTGGACTGCGCCTGATGAATTTCCTTTAACAATTATTGTCAGGTGCGCAAACATGGCACCAACGACAATTGTCATGGAAGTAGTGCATATCAAGAACACGTCTCGGTACTTGAGCTCTTTAGTAGGCGTGAATTCAAATATGAATGTGTAGTTTATGCGTGTCTTTCTCCACATGAAAATGTTACATCCATAGAGGAAGAGATGCAGAAAGAAGAGGCTGAACATGCTACAGTTTGGGATCACATATTGTCAGCAATGGCATAACGGCATGCCTGAATTGTAGAAGTTTTTCTTTTTCAGGAACTGCACAACGGCAACTGAACTGGCATTTTGAGTGCTCACCTAAGAACAGGATAAGATGTTGACATGTACACCTTGTTTGACTGCTGAGTGTACATTCCAGCAATGTGTGCCATGATACAGTAGCCTATGAATAATGCTATGAAGCCGCCAGTGAATAATCCTGGGAATTTTATAGCTATGTTTAAAGATCAGAAAATCTATGGTGATGATGAAGGAATGGAAACCTTATTAAAAAATTTTACCAATGAAAAACGTAGTACAGTGTGATTCTTCCCTCTGATTTGGCTTCAGATACACCATTGCTTTCCGTTTGTCACCTTCTGTGAATTGTCTCAAAAACAGCTCCTCAACATCGTCCATTAGCCTGACTCCCTGTTAAGATGAAAATTGCAGTCAGTAATTTTGGAGCCTAGATAGAAGGAAATTATTGAAAGCTTCTAAGAATTGCTTCATTGTTGCAAAATACCTTGTCAGAGCTATTGTAGTAGGAGCTCTCCACTACTTTGAGGTAAATTTGCTGCACTTCCTTTGCTGTAACCTGAAACACAAAAATATAAATTCTTTCATCAGAATTTGGAATTTCTTATTATATGAGATAAATTTCAGGATATGGCACCATCAAAAGAGCACAAGAGATAGGAGCAGAAACCTTGTCAAATTTCTTCAGGATCTTCACAAAGGCCATCATGTTCAAGCTCCTGCAACAAGCATGCTCTCCTTGTCAGTATCCACTTAAGAAAAAGTTGAAGTACAACTGTACAAGCCATATCGCAGAATCAACTATGCATACCGGTATGTCTTGAGGTACCCCAATCCTTTGTATAGCTCTACGAGAGCACCTCTGATTATCTTCTCTGCCTGGTGCACCTTCCTCTTGTTGATGCTCAGCTTCTCATTGCCATCGACACCATGTGTGCCAGTCTTCTTTGATTGGCTCAGCACGTCCTCAAGCAGCAGTTCACGAATGGCAGTGACAGTCCTGGAAGGCGTGGTGACTGGGATGTCGATCCTCACATTCCTGCCGTGGCAGGTGACCACCCTCCCTGAGAGTGTCCTCAGCTTGCTCATAACTTCTTCATTCGGCTTGCCAAGTCTCCCTGACTCACCAAGACCCTGAGAGACGGAGAGCTGGTCCTCAGGTCCTTCATCAGTGCTCTTGGCAGTAACAACATCGCCGTTGAGTTTTTCTTCACACTCTTGTTCTTTCTCTGCAATCTCCCTAAGAGACTGGCCTCCTGTAATGTTTGAGATGCTATGTCAGGATCAGTGTGTAGCAGTCAATCCAAGAAAGGCAACAGGACTATCTTATAGGAAGGAAAAGGTAATATTGTTTCATCAGCTGGTGGCTTATAATATTTGGCATACATGAACATGAGTTTTGTTTGGTGCAGGGACATGGTCTCACCAAGCTGGATGGAGCAAGAAACGGCGGGATCATGATCATCCGTGTCGGTGTCGGCGCACCCTTTGGAGGACCCCCCGCGCCGTGCCTGTGCCTGCTGCTGCTGGGTGACGGCAGCCTTGAGGTCGACGAGGATCTGCAGCTGCCGCCTGAGCGACTCGCCACGCTCCAGGAACTCCCCCTCCTTCCTCTCGTAGAACCGGTTCACCTTGTTGAGCTGCTGGTCCAGCCTCTGGAAGAAGGCCTTGGCCGCCTCGGTGTCCGCAAACCCGGCGCCATCCGCCACCACCGTCTCGTACACCTCCCCAGCAACCGCGCCGTCGATGCTCCCGTCTATGGCCAGCTTCTTGTGCACCTGCATTGCATGCCGGCATGTTATTATATTATGGGTGCGTTTTGCACGCCGAGCAGAGTCAGTTTTCGGGGCTCCGGGTCTGTGTATGTTCACAACAGCACCAGCTCCTTCTCTTTTTATGCGTGTTTGGTACAGCTCCTTCGGGCCCGGTGCCGGAGCCGAAGCTGGAGCTATATCAAACAGGGCCTATATCTGGTGGTAGTGACCGATCGAACTTGATCGCGGCATGCAACTACGTATATGTGTAAGCTTGTTTATCCCAAGGACGTGGCGTTGCATTACCAACACAGAGCTTAATTTATTAGGCAGCCAAGTAATATAAAGTTGGTAGTGCGTGCCTGAATAGCGGCAGGCTGGCCATGGGGGTGGAAGAACGGCAGCCTCATCACCCAGTGAGCCGGAGCCCCCGCCGGCTGCAGCGATGCCGGCCCCGCCACGGCACCATCTCCCGCCGCGGCCTGCAGCTTCTTGACGTCCTTCTTGAGCTGCCAGTAGTCCACGAAGGCCTCCTTCCATTCCGGCACCAGCTGGCCCTCGAACTGCTTGGAGAACTTCACCATTGCTGGGGCACCTGCTCCTCCTTCCTCCTCGTCCTCCCTAGACCAGAGGGAGAAGCAGTGCAGTGCTCTGGGATTGGGATGGTGCGTCTCAAGGGAGGCCATGCTTTGAGGGTGTGTACACTTATATATCATGTGCATGATGGACGGCACGGGAGTGTGCTGCAGAGTTCAGCTCATTGGACAATTGGAACTAGAATCTAGTGACAGGGTTAGGTTAGCACATCCTCAAGTATCTGTGAGCAAGATGGGGGGAATTGTTAGCTATGATGGCCTATGGGGGTTGTCGCTCTTAGCTACGTAGCTGTTATGAATTGTGATCACTAGATGGGCATCAGGGCTAGCTGACAGGGAATGTAATAAGTCGCTGTGTTGTGTTGGGCTCTAGTGGACAGGGGAGAGAGGGAAAGTGGGAGGGAGGGTATTTTATAGGATGCATTGACGCGTAGTGCATTTGGCTCAGGCTGCAACCTCTGATCCTTTCTGGAAAGTAATGCTGATGATGGTTGCAATACCAGATTGCAGAGAGATGGGTAAATGGAAGAATGCAGGTATTGGTAACTATCGAGATCACCCGTGTCTTTCAACGACCGATAAAAACCATGGAGGTTCTCCGCTGTTTTTTTTTGCATTTCGGCCCTTTTTTCAAAAGTTTTTCACAAATACACCCCTGGCGGTATGCATTCAGGAGGTAGACCCTCGGCTCGGTGCCATCGGTGTTGTGCTGGCGCCGAGGTTACACGTCTTGGCGCCACCACTGCTGGCGCCGAGATTCGCGATCGTGGCGTCCATGTGGCACTAACGTAGCCGAGGTCGGCGTTGTCAGTCCTGGCACCGACCTCAGCATCGTGGATCTTGGTGACGAGGTCGGTTGACCAGCTGGTCTCGCACCCTCTTCTCCCTCTCTTTTCCTCCTCTCTCACACTGCGCGCGCTCACCCGCTCGCCCCGCCCGCTCCTCTGCCACCCCGCTCGCTCATCCGTCGCCCCTCCGTTGCTCGTCCGCTAGCCTACCCGCTCCTCCTCCAACCCCTCTGTCGGTGGTCCATTGTCCCGCACGCTCCTCCGCCGCCCCGTCGCCCCTCCGCCGCCCCGGCCGCCAGCCCGGCGGCACTGCTCCGGCCGGTGCCTCAAATGCGGCGCGGCCCGGGTGCCCCGGCTGCCCACCCACCGGCCCGGAGGCCGCCACCTCAGCCACGACGTGGCCCCTAGTTGCCCCGGCTGCCAGCCTAGCGTCCCAGAGGCGGCTGCTCTGGCCGCCACCTCAGCTGCAGCGCGACCCGGGCGCCCTGGCTGTCAGTTGCGAGGCCGCTGCCTCGGCCACCGGCCCGACCGAATTGGGCGTCGCCTCATCCGCTTGGACTGCCCCTGTCGCCGCCCCGTACGGTTGCCCCGGTCGACCTTGCAATGTAATTTTTTTGTTGATTTTGTTCTTTAGTTAGTTAGTTACTTGTTGAGTTAGTTAGTTACTTACTTAGTATGGTAGTGATTTAGATAGGTAAAGAGATATTTAGATAGATAGGTAGATTGATGGATACTTGACATAGGTACCTACATTTGTAGTTAAATAGTTAGTTAGATAGTTAATCCAAATAGTTTGGTAGTAATAGTTAGCACTTGTTATTAGTGATTGCATAATGTTTTTTATTTAGGTATTACTTAATTGGAGACCTTAAACTTAGTATGTATCATGTGATGTGGATTAAATGAATTGCGCTTCTTTATGTGTATGAACTAGATGGGCAACCTAGTGACCATATACCATGGAGGCGTTGTGGAAAGAGATGGATATGGATATGTTGAGTTTGTTGAGATGCAAATTGTGCCCGTGCTATTTGATGATAGACCTTCCTTTTCTAAGTTGGTGGAAAGGGCTCGAGAGGAGGTACATTGTCATGTAGATGATGGCATTGAAGTGGAGGGTGTACTTCACCTAGGTTCTCGACCTAACATCCTGAGGCGTATGATCCCAATTAGGCATGAGGATGAGTGGGTGAATTATGTGAGATCTTCCATGAAAAGTCAGTTGCAAGGATTGGATGTGGTTGTTCGTTAGGTGTTAGTTGATCCGAGCCCTCGCGGGTTGTCCCCACCAATATGGGAGCACGCTCACTTTTCACCTCCAGTAATGGAATCGAATGCGGATGCAGAGGCCGCGCTCAATGTGCCTGATGCTCACTCAACCCCTAATGATGGTCAATTTATTGAGCCAGTTGAAGATGATTGTGGGGCTCATGATGTTGGAGAACATCATCCTTAGGAGATACCTTTGACACAAAATCATCCCAGTAAGTGAAGTTTCACATGTTCGTATGGAGCTATGTTCCTATGGAGGGCACCCAGTTGTTTGATTCATTTGTCTTATTTTTTCCTTGTATTTATGCTTATGTCACATGAGACATTCCTGATGTTGTTGGTGGCTCTCCTGTTGCCGTGCATGTCCGTTTTGAAGATAGATTTCGTGCCTCTAATAATAGTGTTGAAGTTATGAATGATGTGAAGCCTTATGAGATTGGTAGGTTGTTGATTACAATGATGATCGCCCTGTTGGAGAGCTCATAGAGAGTGACATTGAGATGTTGCAGCGTATTTTTCCTGGTCACCGGGATCCAAGAGTCCATGAGTTCAGTGATCTTAGTCATGCTGATCAGGCTCATGCACATGGAAGGGATGATGAATTGTTAGATATGATGCTCCTAAAGTCGGTCCTAGCATGGTAATTGAGAAGGGGAGGGTTTTCAAGAACCTCCCTGCATTAAAGAGGTGGTTGCAGCAGTCTGCGGTGCTTCGTAAGAGACCGTACAAGGTGTTGCATTCATATGTGGAGCGATGTTACACGGTTGTGTGTGACAAAGAACGTTGTCATAGGTTCCTTCCACACACTAGGCAGGCATAGGTTCTTCGACCCCGCACTCAATGGGGTACCTAGGCCACGGTGTTGCGTACGATGACGACATGCAGCACAGTGCTGGGGAGATTGGGCCGTCCCAGCTCGTTGGCGTGCCTTTGACACAGCCTACGTAGCCACATGAGCATAGATGTCGCCGCTCCCCTGATCGTTTCACTCCAGGCACTGACGCTCTTGGCAAGGGCAAGGGTAAGACTAGGAGGTGTTGACGGTTGAAAGGTCCAAGTTTGGTTTTGGTGATTGATGACAACACTTGTGAACTAACCATTCTATCCAAGTGTGTGAAGGAAAATAGATGAGTTCACAAGACTAGTGAATGATGATATTGAAATGATTGATTAAAGTTTGTTGGGATATTCAACTCAAGCATAGCAAGCAAGCGAAGACTTTGGCAGGACTTGGCTAGAAGGACCGTGTGCTCAAGCGATGGTGAAGGACAAGCTAGTGGGCTTGATGCCGAGGGACCGACGCGGAGGTGAAGGGCAAGCTAGTGGGCTTGGCGTCGAAGGACCGAGACAACGATGAATAGCAAGTGAAGCTAAAGTGAGAGGCTTGAAGTCTAGCTATGTGATGGTTGACTGACCAACGTCATCTTTGATGGACCAAGTCGAAGATTCATTGGTTATATCTAATGATTTGGTGAAGTTGTCCATGAATGTTTCCTTGCGGGTATCAAAGAAAATCGTAGATAAGAAAGGCAAAGGTATGGACAATAGGGTGTCTCTTTTTACCGGCTATGAGGTGTGTAGAGAAGTTAAATAGCCGGATTTAAGATAGATAACCGTACTATTAAGAAGGGCAAACACGTTTGCATTACGGCTGTCTAATGCCACTTGTGAGCTCTATCGTTTTGGATCTCTTTGTGATGAGTGGCGGTTAGTCAAAAACCTTTATGAAAACGTTTGTGAAAAGCTAACTAAGTGTCTATGGGAACGATGCTCTTATGGAGATAGTTGGCTTGTTTTAAGAAAAAGGTTTTTCTAGCGCTTGTGAGCTTACTTTATATTGCTTTAGTCATATCCATAGTGTATGGGTTGATGGGGGCAAAGCAAAGGAGATAGAGCGCTTGAGAAAAGTGTTTTCAGGCTAGTGGCGGAGAGTCCGCGCCCCTGGTGGCGGACAGTCCGCCGGCCAAAACCTGAGAACCGAACAAATTCTGTATAATCTGTTGGAGGGCTGTCGAAGTAACAGCGGACAGTCCGTGCCCTGGTGGCAGACAGTCCGTCGGCTATTTTTCTTGGGAAGCAGAGTTGCTGCTCGCGCTGATGTTGCTGTCTCAGGACAACGGCGGACAGTCCGCGCCTTGGTGGTGGACAGTCCGCCAGTATTTCTCGAGGACGAGCACTGGTGCTCGACATTCTGTTCAGCGAGGCAAAAGTCAACGGCGGACAGTCCGCGACCCTGGTGGCGGACAGTGCGCCGGCCAAAATTCAAACCTAACGGTTGTTGACAACGGCGGACAATCCGGGACTTGTACCGCGGACTGTTCGGGAATCGCGTTTTAGCACATAACGGTTGGATTTCGAGGGGACCTCTATATATAGTGGGTTGCCCGATTGTTTTAGATTTTCCTCCAGATATGTTGCTTATACTTTTGGGGCAGCTCAAATGCATCTATTCTATCTGCTGTCTGGTTCACTGCTGGCAAAGGCAACGTTAATACAATCAATAAACAGCGGTACCTGTACCTGTTATACTGTAAAGGAAAACGTTTTTTGTTTGGTTGCTAACTTAAAGTGAGGGAGGAGCAGGAGCGGAATGGCTTAAGGGCCAGAGGGGAGCGGGATCGATGATCCACAGACCAGTATCTGTTCCCACTGGCGATGGATTACGCGCGACCGAACCAAACGTAAAGTGACGATAATAGGTAACACTGTGAATTGATTACGAGCCTAAAATGCCGAACCAAACAACACCCGAATCTCAAGAAGAGAAACAAACATGTATCTTTTTTTGGGGGGTATATAGCCATTACCGATCTCTTGTTTATTACCATTGACAAGACTTTTGCAACTACTACAGGGCCGAGAAGCTAAAGTCTGCATCAGCTGCTATTTTATCTGTACTTTCCTCTCCTCTTTGAACGCATACTTTTTCTCTGAAGCTTAGAACACATATACACCTTTGATATATTTACATTTCCTACTATACTTCACTGATTTTTCAATTGGGCTCTGTTCACTTGAGCTATAATCCATACAAATCAACCATGGAACAATATTTTTTCTCTCACAACAAATCAGCCGTTTTAGCTTATCAACGGTTATTTGACTGATTAAGCGGATCTCCATGCTCCCTCCACTCACAGACAAGTGACGTTTTGGGCTGTTCGATGTTGTCGACTATTCTAAGCTGTTAGCATAAATTATTTTTTTAACTATTGAGTTTGAATATTTAAAAAATAATACGTGTAGATTTGTTTTTCATATAAACATACATTGTTATATTTTACAACAATATGTTATCACCAAAATCATAATTCCTATATAAAGAGGCTCTTGGAGTTGCTCTTAGTATAATGTCGCTAACCTTTTTTTATATTTTTGACAGGACAACAAATGTTATATTTGTCATGGCAAAATTTTTCATTAGGAAAGCTTTATTGATTTTAGTGAATCATATCAAGAAGATATAGGAGCTGTTTGGTTCACAATCTTAACACGTCATGCCAAACTGTGGCGAAGTGTGGCGGAGGCGAGTAAAATGAACGCCACGATTGTGGCAAGATTTAACGCGGGAACTATCTGTGGCTGCCACAACTTTTTACTCAACCAAACAACAACCATCCGTGATGTGGCATGCGGCATGTGAAGTGATGTGAAGTGTGGCATACTATGACAGAGAACCAAACACCCCCACAATATTACTAAAATCACTCTTGACCTACAAAAATCTATAGCTAGCGAGAAACCAAAAATAGAGGATGACAATATTTGGAGATCAAATTGAAGAATCTACTAGAGAACCTTTTCCACCAAATTTTCTATTTCTCTCAATACGGAAGGATATAAAAGGCTCATGGAGTTACTCTTAGTATAATGTCGCTAACCTTTTTTATATTTTTGACGAGACAATGAATTTTATATTTGTCATAGCAAAAGTTTTTCATTAGGAAAGTTTTATTGTTTTTAGTCAATTATCAAGAAGATACAAATATTATTAGGATCACTCCTCACATCCACAAAGCTAAGGTGTACACAACCTAAGACAACAAAAGAAAAAAGTCACAATAACATCTATCTTGTTGCAACAAGGTACAATACACAACATTCTTCATTTTGTCCACCAAAGTTGCAATACTTGGACCACCATGAAAGCTCTTTAAAAGCAACACCACCAAAGAGACACACACACACACACTATGTTGCCATGATATAACTAGTGAAAGGCCATACTGTAGATTTCACACCAGAGAGAAAATTCCTCTTACTCCAAAAAAATGCCTTTAGCAAGGCTATTGCTAGGTACAACCACCTAAGATCAGAATTAGCAATTTTTTCGCAGAACTAAAGAATAGGTACCCATGAGTACCACCAAACCGGAGTACCATCTTGATAACTACACAAAAGTATTGGATGGTCTATAATGATAAATTGAGGCCTAAAAGGAATGGTAAACCTTTTGTGCTAAGAAACAATAGCTTCTATTTCCTCCAACAATAGATTGCCCCTTTTTTTTTCAATTTGCAGCGACTGGTCTTTGTGTACCTTTATCATGGTGATAATATTTTTTATTTTTAAATAAATTCTGGAGCATGGACAAAGCGGGGTTAAGCAACAATACATCAATCAATCACAATTTGTAATTCTAGCACTTCTAATTATTAGGCCATTATGGAAAGTTGATTCAAATTTTTTCTAAGAATGTATATATGTGAGGTTTGACCAGCAGCAAACAACTACAACTGTACATCCAGAAAGTGGTAATACACGTGACACAATATGAGTACCTTTTTGAGAGTCACAATCAAAGGAGGAAACGTGTAATGTGTTGTTACCAAACTCTTCCCGACATGATTAGAGACAGAAAAACTTGCATATACAAGTATACAACCTGTTATAAAGATTGCAGCAGATCGAAATGATTTTGATCGTCAACTACACGTGCTCCATTGTAGCATTGACACTTGTTTGATCCATACTCTAACAAGTGAGAAATATGAAACCATACCATGTTACTTGTTGCAAGAACATTATCCCGTTTGGAGTGCATGGAAACAAATCTCTAGCCCACCTTGTAGAAACCTTTCACAAACAACATACACCATTTGCCAACCCCATTCATCGATCCCGTCAGACATATACATTCTTAAAAAATCCAGGAGGTACTGGGATTATCATCAAATTATTTACAACAGCATCTAAGACGCTAAATCTGTGCTATCTGAATATAAACCAACAACAACACTAATCATTTAAATAAAGGATTATTAAACTCATGTCATGTGAGGCCCAGAAACTCTGAAGATGTGAAAGTGAACTGTACAAATCCTGTACCAACGACTTTTGTTTTCTGTATTATGATACTGTTTTCGACCATTTTCAAAATTAGCCAAACATAAAAATTGCTACTTGTGTTAAATTGCTACTTGTGTTCCTATTATGGATTAATTTTCATGAAAAAGTTAATGTGGTGACCATGAGGGGTGGTAAGTCTACTTATGATGCACCAAATCCTAATCATATAGGGAAGAAGAGAGGGAAAGCTCACAAAGTAGAACCTTCCGAAATTTCGAAAGAAGGAGAACCAAGGAGAACAACACCACATAAATTCTTTGACTCCACCATCCTGGTGTTCCCCCACAGAAGCCTAAAGCCATCTATGGATGAAGAATTCACTTGTTTTGTTGTGGTAATTCAAAAAAATACACAAAGTCAATGCAATGAAGGTACCAATGTACGCTCTCCATCTCAAAGACATCCTCATCAATAACAACAGACCAATGCCAACCACTAAGGTGCTCAAGATAATGTCACTTAGATAACCGATTGAACTTTGGAGCTTCCCTTACTATCTATCATAAACCCGATCATGCACTCTATTGGATCTTGATCGGCAAAATAAAATTCCTATTTATATCTTTGTCTTCACATCTTGGATTTTGTTTTTGTCTTTCTTTTTTTCCAAACTGAGAGATTGCTCCATTTTATTGATCACCCTTCATGAAGGGCAAGGCTTGAAGATGAATGACACACTTAGCAAAAGGTCAGTCCCACCCTGCTCTCCATACCTTGCTCTCCATCTTGATAGCGGCTCTGTATCCCGCCCTGCCACGCGATACAGGTTGGCGTGGCAGGCTCGCTAGCTCAGCAGGTCGCGGGCCGGTTGACTGCCATGCTGGCGCTCCTGCCACAGTAATACATATTTGTCGCGCTAGGGGAGTAGGTGCGACCAAAGGGGTTAGTTTTTTTTTCTAAAAAAGGAAGTTGAGATTAAAATTAAAATTTCTTTTCAAAAAAATTAAAAATAGAAAAATCTTCTCAATGGAACAATTAGTTCTCGTAACCATAAATGCTGACAAAACTATTGACTTTATTAGAATAGTAGGGCATGAGAGTAGAAACAAAAGAGAAGAGTTCAAACTAAGTTGCATATAAATTAAAGCATATATACTAGCTACGCAATTGGATGGGTCACCTTGCTTGAATTTGTATTTTTCTACCCGATTTCTATATTTAACCCACTTGAATTCGTTTTGGTTTTTCTGTTTTTGCATGACAAAAGTGATATAGGTGTCTTTCAACCATTTTTGTTTTTTTATATGTTTTGATGGGATATCCTCTTTTTCGTGCATAAAATATCTGGTTTTATTAGCCCTATCTAGGGTAGATTGGTGGTTTGCTCACTGTGTTATGGATTTATGATCTTGTACTTATATACTTTCACTTCATTCCTAAATAAATTAATTTCTAGAGTTGTCTTAAGTCAATTTTTTTAAAATTTGACTAAATTTATAGAAAACAGTGCCAAGAGTTATGATTCTAAACTAGTATCATTAGATACATGAACTATATTTTCATAATATGCTTATTTGGTGGTGTTGCAAATAATTATATTTTTTCTGTAAATTCTGTCAAATATAAAAAAATCTGACTTAAAATAAAACCTTAGGAATTAATTTATCCAGAGACAGAGGGAGGACTACCATACCATCTACCTTACAGTACGAATGAGGATTATTTATGTGTTAGCAGTGTACCATGCTAAGTCGGTTGGTTCAGTGTGTGAAGTAAGGTTTCTTAGTTGTATATATGTTGAAATTCTCGTTTTATGTCTTCTACAATGGTTATCGACACAAAATTGACTTATTTTCTATTTCCGTTGAATCCCGTTTTCGTTTCCGGGCTTCCCAATTTTGATTTTATTTCCATAAATTAAAACATAAAAGTGAAAACAGGAGATGGTTTATTCTAACCAATCCCGTTTTTTTTTTTCTCATCGCTAGTTCTATCTATTCATACCAGCTCGAGATGTTATGAACTTGCAGTAAGGATTCAGTCTAGTAGATGTAAACAAAAGCCATTTATGTAAGGCACCATATCCTATGGAAACCAGCCCACCTATGCAAACTATGCAAACTCCAACAGAGGCCGCACGATCCCCATCCGAGGGCACTGGACAAAGGTGGGGGAAATTTACATTTAGACGCCCGCCGAACTCAATCGTTGTCTGGTAATTTTCCAAAGTGAACCCTGCCTCCGTTACGTTCCGTTCCATCGGTTCTCTCCGTCACGGCCTCACGGGGTTCCGAATGCGGCTTCGCTTCGTCTCTCGCCGGCGCCCAAGGCGGAAGGCCCCATCCCCATCTCTCCCAGGTGCCGGCGTCCTAGGCCTTCGCTTCGTCTCTCGCCGGCGCCCAAGGCGGAAGGCCCCATCCTCATCTCCCGAGGCGCATCTCTCCCAGGTGCTGGCGCCCTAGGCCCTCCTCCCTGTCATGGCCCCCTAGCCGCCGCGACCCCTCGCCGCGCCGCCGCCACTTCACCGCGCCGATGCGGCCACTTCGCCTCTCCGTCACGGGATTCGTCCGGAGATGGCGAGCTCCATGTGAAGACCAGCTGGCTGAGGATGCTTGGCGAGAAGCATTGGTCAGATGGCCTCCTGCAACATGCCTCCGCTGATTCAGTCAGTTCTCTTTAATAGGTTGTGTTATCTAAATGGTAGAATGATATTATGGTTGTTCTCTGAATGAGTATTCAGTCAGTTCTCTTCAACAGACTGTGTTATGTGAATGACAGAATGATGGTTAGCTCTCTGAATGAGCCTGTATTCAGCTTGTTCTGGGAACGAGTGGTTTTCTGAATGATGCTAACTGTCCAGTCGTGACATCAAAGATTGTTCAGGCTCGATGGGCTGCTGGAGATGTGAAGATGTAACGCTGTCTGATTAGGTGTGCTTAGGCGATGTCGCTAAACATACATATGGTCTCCCAGTTTCAGGAACTTCCAAGTGGAGTACGTGTGTCCAAGTGGAAAGTGAAGGCTACAAGAAGATGAATGCTCGCAATTGCTATGGTTTTTTTAGAATCTGTAGTAAGCCTGATGCATCTAGTGTAGGGATCAAACTGATGTAGGTAGTGAGCAAACTGATGTACCTGAAGCCTGATGATGTATGTAGTAAGCCTGATAAATCTCCAGGAAGGCACTAAGCCTGATGTATGTAGCGTAGGGATCAAATTGTACAATGTATGTGTTACAAAAGAGATTATTCTGAAATTTCCATAGGATATCTTGAACATGTGATTTGGTCTTATTTGTGGAAAAAAGAACTATCCAAATATCACATACGAACCTGTGTATGCAGCACAATTGATCTGAAAAATGTTTTCACAAGAGTACTTTGCTCAATTGATTTAAAAAGGTTACAAGAAATTGAAATATCAGGCAGCCACTTCGGTGCCGACTTTACAGTAGTCATAATATGAAAACTAGAGGAAGAAAATTCAGTGACATGCATACTGAAAGACATGCAATAGTTCAGTAACTTAGTGTCAGCACTCAGCACAATGCAGCTACAGGCACATGTCATTACATTATTGAAACAGGCTAATGAACACTGTTCGGGCAATTGCGTGCATCATGATCAGCTACTTGATTACATTTTCTACACTTCCGTTTGTTGTTGCGCTTGCTTCCACTTCCGGTCTTTCCCTCCTTGCCCTTCCTAATCCTTTTTGATCTCCCTTTCGACCTGATATCGTTTGGTGGATGTATATCGACCTCAGTTGGAATTTTATTACCCAGGAAAGATTCATACTCATCCCGTTTATCAACTCTCATAGCAGGCGTGATCTTCTGGAGAGGTTCCACCAAGTTGGATAAACTAGAATATAAAAAGTTCATCCCTTGTTCAGAGTTCTTGGCCATTTGAATAAGATCTTCAAACTTGTTGCGCGATTCTGAAATTTTTTTCCGTATTGCCACTTGCTTAGGATCCTTAGGCTTTTCATCCAGCTGGTTACCTTCCTCGTCAAAGAATAATTCCCTGTAAAATTGAAGAGCTCATGAACTCTGGTAGTATGAAGGCAAACAGAAAAGAGGGCCATACAGGAGGAAACAGAGTACATACCTTTTACATCTGGTATTCCATCTGTTCATAATATAATTTGATGGTACCTCATTTTGCTTCTCGGCGCGAAGCACTTGTATGATATGCCGACACGGGATGCCATAGGACTCATATAATTTACAAGAGCACCTACCAAACATGTTTGTAATGTTCATCTGAACAACTCGCTCTTTTCCAGATAGGCTGCTGAGAGTGAAACATTTTCCATCTTCACACTCTGAAATTCCTTGAATAAAGCAATGGTCTCTTGCGGCTATGATTTGTTCCTGAAATTTTCTAAAAACCTCATGTGTATATATCACACTACATTGCTTCTCCATGGCCCATGGTGTCATCAATTTAGGAGTGGTGTGAAGACTTGCATTGTCAGCTATCAACTCCTCTTGGCGCTGGCACTCCAAAGCTGTGTCAAACCTTAGCCAGAACTCGATGAAGGTCAACTTCCTATGAATGAAACGGTTAAAAAAATGAATTTGCACTCTCCGATCGTGATGTCGTCCTAAGCATTCCTGCTAGAGGTATGTCCAAAAAGTATACCGGAATCCATGATTCGCGAATGGCAAACCTAGAGGAAAACCAATCATTTTCCATTAGCCCATAATCTATTATTATAGAATTCCATTGTGACACAAATTCATCTGAATTCTCGGTCCCCCAAACACACTTGTTTAGTCTTTCCCAAAATTTTTCATCTTCTCTTACAGAGGGTCCGACCTTCTCAGATACCTTATCCATGATATGCCACATGCAAAGTCTATGTGCTGTGTTTGGTAGAATCTTAGCAATAGCAGCCTTCATGCTCGCATCTTCATCTGTTGTGATTAGATGAGGTGCAACTCCACCCATAGCCTTAAGAAAGGCCTCAAACAACCATACATATGACTCGATCTTTTCATCTGCTAAGAATGCTGCCCCAAGAAAAATACTTTGCAAGTGATGATTGACTCCAGTGAACGGCACAAATTTCATGTTATATTGGTTGGTGGTATATGTTGCATCTACCGAAACCACATCCCCAAAAACACTATAGTTTTTCCTGCATAATGCATCTGCCCAAAATACACGAACAAGTCGTCCCTGTTCATCCACCATAAAGTCATAAAAGAAAGCCGGATTTACTTCCTTCTTTCTCTCAAGTTGTGCCACAAACATTTGTGCATCTGCATCCTTGATTTTGGTTCTCAGATCACAGTAGTAGTTTTGCAAATCCCTC
The DNA here is from genome assembly GCA_009763385.1 of Coix lacryma-jobi var. lacryma-jobi. Lineage (NCBI taxonomy): Eukaryota > Viridiplantae > Streptophyta > Magnoliopsida > Poales > Poaceae > Coix > Coix lacryma-jobi. The sequence goes on from CM019824.1 coordinate 125,405,758, forward strand.
TTTGTGCACCCAACATTCTCAAACCCACCCTCACTGACATGGAGAAGTCGATATGCTTGTGAGGTGCCAATGCTAGCCTTATGACAATTGAATAACGTACTCTTAGCCCTCTCACTGACTCTCCGGTTGGATCTTAGTAAACGCCTCTTATCTGGCGACACGAAACCATGGTTGTGCTCTTCAACCATTGAAGCAATGCTATACTTCTTGTCACTTTCAAGCTTCACAACAATATGTGCCTGACATCCGCATCTAGTTTCCAACGTATTATGTGTTGTCTTTGTTTTTTTCCCGGATTCATCAGTATCATTTGTTATGTTCTCCTTTCTATACCCTTCCCTTGAACAATAATACCTCTTGAATAATATTTCCTCATTTTCCTTCTTGTGCTGACCAATACGGACCGAGAAACCAGCGTCATGTGCATACGACTTGTAGAATTCCTCCACATCCTTGAGTGTATCAAAGACCATTCCAATTTTTGGCTTCAAATGCTCTTTACAGTTTGTGTTAGTTCTGTCACTTGTACAGGTGACCTACGGAAGTGTAAAATTATATGAGCTTATGAGAAAAATCAAGCCATGCCTTTTCCCGTAATTGCACTGTAATAAGCCGATGCAGCTAAGGGTAGAGGAACTTACTACTGTACTCAAATGCTGTGGTGTGCTTGGACGTTCAGGATGGCCTTTGATTCTGGCGTCGACAGTGATGACACCTTGATCACCCACTGCATTCATGCATGCACGTTAGCAATAATCAGATTAATTTTTTATCAAATAAAGTAAATTAACGGCTGCCACTACCGACGCCGAAGTTCACATCGCGGACAGCTGCCGGCTCCATGACGGGCGGCTGCTCCATGGCGGCGAGCAGCTCCATGGCGGACGGGCGGCTTTGAATCACGGGAGCGACGAGGGCGGCGCTGTTACGTGGAAGCCGGGCGGCAGCAAAGTTGGAGTCGCATGCCAGCGACCATGTCTTTGGCACGAGGCTGTCGGAGTTGGCGGTGATTCCCGATGATGTACCTCCCCAATCCAGGGCAGAGCCGATGTCGGGCCCTAACCATGGCGCCGGTACTGGTCGCGGGTCGCCCATGTCGTCCTGACGATGGCGGTTGAGGTCGCCGGCGGCGCCTGGCCCTGAGCCCCTGACGGTGAAGGACGGAGGAAGCCGCGGCGGCCAGACGGTGAAGGACAGAGGAAGCCGCGGTGGCCAGACAGTGAACGACGGAGGAAGCCGCGGCGGCGCCTGGCCGTGATGGGATCGTGAGACGAAGCGACGCCCTGACGCCTGACGGAACCCCGTGAGGCCGTAACGGAGAGAACCGATGGAACGGAACGTAACGGAGGCAGGGTTCACTTTGGAAAATTACCAGGCAACGATTGAGTTCGGCGGGCGTCTAAATGTAAATTTCCCCCACCTTTGTCCAGTGCCCTCGGATGGGGATCGTGCGGTCTCTGTTGGAGTTTGCATAGTTTGCATAGGTGGGCTGGTTTCCATAGGATATGGTGCCTTTATGTAAACAGGTGTTGGCACAACCTATCTGTTTGGTAGCAATTAAAACCATTGTCATCCTTTTTCAAGTGGAGTAAGTTTTAATCACATCATGGCTCAGACTCACGCGCGCAAGAGCGGACCCAAGAATGAGCTTGGTCGGGGTTGCTGATCCAGTGGACATTGATATGAGCTGGAAGCTAGGGGTAGCGTGTGGTGCAACATTCACTAATTTACACTACTTGCAACATGAAGTTTTATGTACTAGTGCAAACACAAGGTTGATATGTGTCCTTGTGGTTTGACCTTGTGATAAGTGATTGTCAACATGCTCATATGTTGGCGTGAGTGGGCGAGGACATGTCTCTTGGTTGTGTTGATGTGCAAGTGTGAAGCTTCGAGATAATGGTCGATGACGAGGTGAAGGTCAAGTAGAGACATGCCGTACCGATGGAGCAGGAGTGGTGAAGGGTGGACGTGAGACTTGGACTGAGGGACCAGAAGGCCGGAGGACCAGTTGCGATAGCTGTCACTTGGCAGCAACAAGCGAGAGTACATGGGATGAAGACGGCATCGGCCGAGTCAAAATGGAAGGCGATGGCGTCGTGGCACCTGACGGAGGCCGAACACGGGCTTGCATGAGAGATGCAAGTGTCATCGGTCGAGTCAGGGAGGAAGGCGAAGGCATCATGCTTGGTGGAGGCTGGACATGCGTTGACATCAGTGTCGGCAATGGGAAGTGAGACCCACACTCCGTCTACGGCGCGGGTTTGGTACTTGAGTCTCAGAAGACTACCATGACAGTTTCTAGGTTTGACCCACAAAACCTAGGGTGACCGATTTCTGAGTTTGTGCCTCAAAACTCAGGATGACGGGTTTGATGGTTTGGGTCTCAAAATCCGACGGAGGTTCCTATGCGGAACGGGACGACACATGGCAGCACCGCGAGACTTGCGTTGAGGCGATGAGAAGGTGCAGTGGTTGTTAGGACGACACGTGACAGCATATGCGAGCTTGTTTTGTGGCAAAGCGACCGATGAGGAAGGCACGTGATAGTCGATGGAGATCCTGACAAAGTTGGGCTAGAATGCCACTAGGGCTAGCTAGTTTGCTCTATGTATCTAGGGTAGAAGGGGTATTATGTAATAGGGTATAAATAAGAGATGACACCCCTCATCTCACTTGATCTCTTTAGTTGTTATTTTCTAGCCAGCCTTCCATCTGTTAGGCTCTCTCTGTAGCTTCGATTTCAGGAAAGAAGACCGTAACCTTCTTGTCTTGTCATTGGGGATTTTGCTGAAATTTCTTTGTTTGCGGTTTGTTCTTCGTGTAAGGAAAATGGACCTCGGCCCATTTAACTTTGGATTTTGGTGTTTGATGATCAACAAAACTAAATTGGACTAATGTGTTTGCAAGTGTTTGTTTTGTAGTCCAATAGGATGCACATGTGACTTGGACTAAGGCGACGTGGTGATCCAATGATCAACACCTCAAGCAAGACATTTAAAGCTTAGTAGAAGACTCTCAAGATCAAGAAAAGTCCAAGACACAAGACTGGAACCAAGACGGCGCAAAAAAATCATGAAGAAATGAAGAAAAAGATACATCGGACGCTGCATCGGACGCTGACTGTACATGCGTCAGACGCACCGATGGTAAATCCTAGCTCAAGACGATGCCAGCAGAAGCATTGGACGCTGAAACCAAGACCATTGGACGCGACGGTAACACTGTGCATCGTGCACAGTGCCACATCGGACGCTACAGGACCCGTGCGTCCGATGCCTATGTAGAGAGGTTCCAGAGAGTCTCTGAGGGCCAGTTTGGTAGAGCTCCATCTGATTCTGATTCTCTATAGAAGCTGATTCTCTGAGAGAAGTAATTCTGTGGCTGAAAGTGATTCTTTTTTATTCTTTAGCATAAACCCTTAAAATCAGTATGGAGAATCACTTCACAGAATCAGGGGAAACTCCTTTTTTCAGCTCTCAGCCTCTTAGTTCATTTCAGAGAATCACTTTATGGAATCAGCAGAGCATCACTTCTCTTTGAAAAACTGTTTGGCAGAGCTCCTGGTAGATTCAACAGAGAATCAACTCTAGGAGCTCTACCAAACAGGGCCTGAAGACATCGGACGCGTCAGGTGGTGAAGCATCGGACGCTGTCAGAGTCCGATGTGACTCAGTGCCAGGTCGGCAACTAGCCGTTAAAGTGACATCAGACGTGCGTCCGATGCTCCCGATAGGAGCGTCCGATGCTATGCAGAAAAGTCCATCTTTGGTGTCCAACGACTCTATTTGGTTGGAGCTCTGTATATACCCCCATGGCCAGCCAAAACAAATAGGTTGGAGCTCAAGGAAGTGTACCAAGTGCATAGACACATATTTAGTTGCTCTAGCCACCAAAATTCTTAGTGATATACTAGGTGATTAGTGTAGGTGCTTTGCGAAGTGCTTAGGCTAATTAGACCACCGCTTTGCGCTTGCTGTAGGTGTTAGGCATAGTGTTTAGTGAGGTTTGCATACCCCTTACCTACCGGTTCTTGCGCGCATCGTTGTTGTACATCAGAGGGGCTAAATTGGTGGCATTTGAGATGTCACGCAAGATGGGTCAAGAAGAAGCCACTTCATCAAGCAAAGACATAGCTTTCACATATGATGAGTACAAGAAGATGAAGGGCAAGAAGCAAATTGAGACAAGCTCAATTTCAAGCTCCTCAAGTGAAGATGAGGAAGAAGAAGAGGATGATGAAGATGAAGAATCAAGTGATGATGATCGAGCCTCCACCTCATCTAACTCCTCCTTAGATGAAGAAGAAACAATCAAGCTAGTGCAAAGAGGGAAGAGGATGATCCGCAAGCTCAATATCAAGGGTGTGCCCATCACAATTGAAGATTACCTCTTCACCAACCAAAGAAGAGAGCAAAGGGAAAATGGATGCTATGGATGTGGCAGGAGAGAGCACTTTGTGGAGGATTGTCCAAAACAAAAGCCCACACCCAAGGACAAGAAAAAGAAGGGATGCAAGGTCAAAGCCCTCACCACCATCAAGACATGGGATGATTCGTCAGGCGATGATGAAGCCCAACACAAGAGGCGTGACCACAAGCACTCATCATCAAGCTCCTCACGTGTGTGCCTTATGGCACGAGGTAACACAAGTCCTATCTCTAGTGATAGTGATAGTGATAGTGATAGTGATGATGAGCTACCTTCTTATGATCAACTTGTGCAAGATAATCTCAACTATGCTAAGGCTTGCACTAGTCAACAAAAGAAAATAAACACTTAAAAAAAAAATTAGATAGTTCTCAACAAGCCTATAATGATATGCTTGAACAATATGAAAACTTTTCAAACCTAAATGTTGAGCTATCTAATAAAAATTGAGAAACTAGAAGCTAGTGCAAACACAAGTGATAGCACAAGTAATGTTGAGCAACTTGTTAAGAAAAATGAAAAACTAAAAGCAAAGTTAGCTAGCACACAAGATGCTTACAAAAGTTTGCTTGCTAAAATGGAAATCATGTGCAAACTTTGTGATGAGCTAACTAATAAAGTTGCTAATCTAGAAGCCATCGGAGCAAACCCCACCGAGGCATCTAAAATTAAAAAATCTATCTTTGATATGCCTCTAAAAAGGATGCCACTACTTCTTGCATTGATTTACTTGATTTAAACTCACCCATGTGCAAACAAGCTTGTGTTGAGGATGTGATTAGAAACATGCACACAAGAAGTTGCAATGGAGAATGAGCTACTAGGCAAGAAGTGGCTCGCCTCACCAAGGACTTGACTCAAGCAAAAGGCAAGACAAAACAAACCCGAACTCATCAAGATAACACCGCCAAGGGAGTGAAGAAGCTTGATGAGGAGCAAACTGTGGTTTGTTATGTTTGCTACAAGGAAGGCCACAAGTCCTATGAGTGCAAGGTGAATCATAGGGGAGAGAAAAAGAAGAAAGAGAAAAGCAAAATCAAACAAGCAAGCTCTCTAACACCTACACCAACAAGGTGAACAAGAAGGCCTCCACACCTTACCTTTTGAAGAACAAGAAGAAGAATAACAAGGTGGTGGCCATCAAGGTGAACAAGCAAGTCAACAATGGGGCCAAACGTATTTGGGTGCCTAAGGACATTATCTTAACCATGAAAGCCACCAAAAAGGTTGGATCCCGAAAGGGAAGTGAGTAGCCAAATTGGCTATGGGGAATTTGGAGACTTGGCAAAAGTTGGGTGCATATCATGGGATGCATCACATTGGATCATGTTATTGCCAAGTATGTTAGTGGCTACTATGGACCCAAGTTCCCTTCCCATGTTATGTAACTAGATTTAAATTCTTGCAATTTCTTTTAGCATCTAGTTCCTTCCATTGCCTAGGTTTGCATTTGCATATTTAAATCCTTTGTCATGCATACACTAGGCTTATCATATGGTAGTTTTGCTCAATTTCACTCCCATCTTTGGAGCAAAACTACATGGTTTAATTTGCTTAGGAGCATGTTGGGGGAAGAGACCCTCGGCAGTGGTGCCACGCGCGCTGACTCAACAAGATGACCCCCGCACGTCTCGCGTACCTTCAAAAAAAACCCGCCTCTTTATCTGCTAAGTCCCTCAAATCGCTATTCTGGCCCTCGAGTGCTGACCCAACCTTCGGACTGGCTTTGTGAGTTCTTACAGGCAGAGGACGCGAAGGGTGCTGGGAGCAATCTTCGCGAGGCCGCGTACCTTCGCCAAGAGGCCCAGACCTCAGCGGGAGGCGAAGGTACCCGGGCTTCACAGCAGTTTGGATATCCTCGCAGGCGGAGGTCAGCCCCGCACTTCGGCGAAGGTGATCACAAACCAAGCGGCGGCGGGCGCGCGCGCGCAGAGCAGGCTAGGGTTTCGCCTAGTTGTGTTTGTACGATTCTGCCCTCTTGTGTGTACGACGCAGAGGAATCTTTCTGTACCCTTTTGTAAATTTGATCAGCACCCCTTGGTATCCCCTATAAATACCGGGGGGTGAACAGTGTATCAGGGATGATTATTGGGGAATAGAGCCACAGTAGCACTGTCCTCGGTTCCTTAAACTTTGTTCCTGCCACCTTAAACCTTTGCACTGGTTTGATTCCTGTCGTACTTTCAGTCCAGTTCAGACTATTGGTGTAACGTCCCGCCTCCTCGAGGCCGGGCCCGCTTACATCAGGCAGCTTTCATAGGACCTAGACTATCCCCACAGACCAACACCAGTCTTTTCTGCGCACTTTGTCCTCACTCATGCGTACCCGGGAAAGACTTCGCGGTCGGTCACCCATCGCTCCAAGCCAAGCACGCTTAACTTTGGAGTTTTTAGGAGATGGGCTTCCGGAAAAGAAGTTGCAACTTATTGGTATGAGTATTCTATTAATCCTATTAAGCCCTGAGCCGAGATGTTACAATCTCACCCCTTAAGAGATCGACGTCCTCGTCGATCAATCCAGGCCAGGAACGTCCTCTCTTGGCCACGTCCGTATGCCCAATGCCAGCGCATATGCCATGCTGTGACCACTCCGGATCCACACCAGCCATGCGCACTATGCCTGCGCAACTGCGACACACGCGCCCGTGAAACCGCGAGAGTCGGCTCCGATACCATTCTGTAACGTCCCGCCTCCTCGAGGGCCGGGGATGTAACATCCCAGCCTAAGGCTTAATAGGAACAATAGGATACTCATACCAACAAGTTGCAACTTCTTTTCCGGAAGCCCATCTCCTAAAAACTCCAAAGTTAAGCGTGCTTGGCTTGGAGCGATGGGTGACCGACCGGGAAGTCTTTCCCGGGTGCACACGAGTGAGGACAAAGTGCGCAGAAAAGACTGGTGTTGGTCTGTGAGGGAAGACTATGTCCTAGAAAAGCTGCCAGATGTAAGTGGGCCCGGCCGCGTGGAGGCGGGACGTTACAATTGGCCACCTTCGCCGCTCCCCTGCACGTGTGCGGAGGTAGGGCAAGTGTGCATCCAACAGTTTGGCGCCGTCCGTGGGGACCGAAGTTCGAAATGGCAGTAAACAGAAGAGCGCCCGCTACCAGGGACCCTCGTGTAACCAGAGAGGCCACTGTAACAGAACCGACCAATTTATAAGAGCACAAGTGCGAAAACCTCCGCCGAAGCAGCTGAATTAGCACACTTGAGCCCATATAAACCCGGTAGTCCGGAAATCTCGAAGGATTTCAAACATTTCAACATTCAGCCAAGATCGCATGGTCAAGCAAATACAAATCATGTCCACGGAGCTTGCAGCGGAAATAATATTACAATAGAGTTCACAAATAATAATACAAGTTGAGGTCCATTTCATTTAGCAGAAACAACATAGCTTTGAAATGAATATCATAACATAGGTTGAAATACTTTGCTAGCTTGAGTGACATCCTCCAACAACAGCATAAGAGAAGAAGTATGGAACTGCCGAGCCCACCGGCACTGGCCATCACCTTTCGGCAGGCCTAACCTTCACCTGCAACAAGGTGGGATAAACCCTGAGTACTCGAATGTACTCAGCTAGACTTACCCGTCATAAACCAGAAATAAAGTGACACCAAGGAGTATGCAAGGCTATATATTGGGGTTGGCTATACTTACCTTTTGCATAAAAGCATTTTCATTATTAAATAATCATCATTAGAGTATTAGCAGTCAATTTTATGTAATTAACCTGATTACTAGATTTGCACTTGATCTAGAGCAATCACTTGGCTAATTACTCAAGCAAGAGTGACTATTCATCAATAGCCTTTCAGATTCAGTGCCATAACCATCTTTAGTTCCATAAGTTACTACGGTAACACATGCTCAGTCAAGTTACTCACTAACCAGGAGCGATGGCGATTATAATCGATTCCTACCAGCTGGGGATAAAATGTCGCACACTCGCCCGTCACACCCTGCCAGGTGGCCGTTGGCAACCAATTCAGGAGGTTCGAGAACCTAAATCGCGGGACGGCCATGGACCCTTCTACACCGAGGGTTATCTCAATGCCAGGTCGCTCAAGCTATTAACTGCCCACGGTCATGCCAGGTCGATCAGGCCCTGCCTGCCCTCGGACCATGCCAGGTCGATCAGAATAGTTGCCCACGGTACATGTAAGGCCCTGGGTGTTAGGCGTCAACGTCTCCATCACCGGCTCGAAACACCTTACTCGGCTTCACGGGAGGTACCCGCACCTGCTCCGTTAAGTGATTGACGCGTTCAAAATGACTGAGGTGTGCCTTCGTCGGGTCCTAATCGACACAGACGGGAGACTACTAGCACACAGAACCCATGTCCTGCTGCTCCTACATCCCGCCCGGTCTCAGATTAATTATCACATGGTTATTTCCATGATAGCACCAGGCTAGTCATGATCAGTATCCACCTATATGCGGGAGACAGGAAATCACCCGACTTTTACCGGTCTAAGCAGGGCTAAGCATATAATCGAGCCTAGACCTAACAGGGATATCAAGATAATAATTGCTGGTGGACAAGGATAAGTAAGTAATGCATTTATCAACGGTATCATTCAACTCCTATAACTTAATGCAACAATCATTATATTGACTCGATTGCATTTATAAAGAAGGGTAAAGGAGACTTTAAAATGCTCCGGGGCTTGCCTGGGAAACAACACTTAAGCTAGTGTTAGATGGCACCGCTTCGGGATCATCGCTGCTCCAGGAACTTGCGGGGTTCGCCACACCTTCTTCGGGATGGCCACCCAACACCATCTTCGGGTTGAGCCTCACCGTCACCTCTTTCACGATGCATCTATCGTACCTAGATGGGATGCGTAGTGCAAGCGTATGAATGCAGGGTAAACACTCACGATGCAACATAAGACATATAAGACAACTATGATAAGGTCTATCGACATACTACCTAAGTTAATTAACTTACGCTAGTGCAAGACACTAACAACCATAGCCTAAGTAAGCCGACCAACAAACAACCAGCAGGTTACACACATTTAAGGGTTATTTAGCTTACTAATTAACTCATTAAAGTTAGACCTAACAAGCAATCAAGTTGCACACACAAGTCACACTTCAAACTCTGGACAGCAGGACAGTGGTTCACTAATGTAAATATAACTCGAGCTACAGACATCCAAATAAGATAAACTAAGACTTTATGGAAAGATAAAAAGATTACCTACAACTTTGCTATTCAACACAAGAGCTAATTCAGAGGTTATCTAACTCAAAAACAGATAACAATGCAGCTCTGTCCAGCTGTTGGACAGCAGGACAGACAGAGCTTCAGAGAAGCATAACTCAAGATACAAACATCACATGACCATGCAATTAGACATTCTAGAAAGCTTACAAGATTATCTAAATCTTTATTATTGTTATCTCAAGGTGAATCAATTATTAACAAGGTCAAACAATATGATTAGTGCAGCACTTGTCCACACTTGGTAGAACTAGCCACACATCACAACAGTAACTTAAGACAATCATAACTAAAGATCTATAATACCTGGGAACTGCCCCTAGACTTTTTAGAAAGTTTATTAAGTTTTCTACAAATCATCTATAATCATCTTAAGATGATTCACAAGTTAATAAGGTCCAATTAACATAAATAGGCATCTCTGTCCAGACTTGGACAGATTTAGCCATCTGTACTAAAACAGCTATAACTCAAGTTATATATATCCAGTGAACATGACCCAAGACAATTTAGAAAGCTTATGAAAAGCAATACAACTCTTTTATAAGCACCTAAGCATGAATCACAAGTTAATTAAGTGAAACAATCCAACATTCAGATCTGGACAGAATGTTGGCAAAACAGACAACAATCTTGCAACAGCCATATCTCTTAAATTATTAAGCCTATGGCCATGCAATTTGGTGACAAGCTATATTAAGATGTTATCTACAACTTTTGTATAGACCACATCTACAGAAAACAACATTTACATTACAAATTAATCACCACAACAAGAACTACACATGCAGCCACATTTCAGCAAAACTGGACATACACACAGCAGTTAAGTAATTAAATCACAGCTAGAGCTACAAACTCTAAATGACACACAACAAGACATTCTGGAAAGCTTATGAATCTCCTACAAATTATATTTAAACACCTCAGCATGATTTGTAAGTTAACATGGTCAAACTAATACATTCCTCAAATCTGGTCCAGAGATTCCAGAGAGCACCTATTTTCTGAACTGAAATTTGAACAGCCATAACTCATAATCCATTTGACCAAAAATCATGAAACTTTAACACAAGCTAGATATGTATGTTATCTACGACTTTGTTATAGACAAGATTCACAGAAAAACATCATTTACAAGGGACAACTATTTAAGCCCTATAATCTATCCCAACATGCCGAAATAAAACATAGAGAGAAGATAAATCTAAAACTCCATGCTTGCACAACATCTGGCCATAATAAAATTACCTAAGCTACAGCAACACATAGAAAGGCAGTGGAACCACCTTTTCCATTTTTACTTGCAAACATTTATCACAAATCAATTTAATTCATTTAATGAGCTGAAAGCAAGATAAATGCATAACTAATTCATACATGCACCAAAATTCCTGAAATTTTTATCACCGCACACACATGACCAGAGGAGCCTACCATAAAAAATTTCACAGCAAACTAAGCAATACAACAGCAGGTATCATTTTCTTCCTATTTAAACCTATTTAACACAATCAATCACCATAGCACAAAACTTCCACTAACACACCACATTTTATACATTCACTGGACAGAGATTTTCACAAGGATTCCAAAAGTCCACATATGCAATTTTGGACAAAACCACATTTTATTATGCATTTTACAATATTCACTCAGATTTGTCCATTAATGAAAAACGAAAAACAAAAAACTGTTTTTCATTTGGGCCCTCCAGATCTGCACAAAACATTTAAGGATCTATTAGTAAACACATTGAGTCATGGCACATTACATAAAAACCCAAAAAGAGTTTCAGCTTCGCTAGATGGGGCTTCACCATGGATTTCACGGGAGGACGACGGAGAACCAAGGGGATGGCCGGCTCCTCTGCTGATTGGGATGCTAGGGTTTGGGACTTGGGCTGCTGGGCGGCCGGAGGGCTGCTGCCGGCCTCTGCTGCTGCCTGCTGCTCCTGCAGGGACGAGCAGGGAAGGAGCCGTGGCCTGAGGGGCGCGGTTCTGAAGACCGTGAGTCTCAGCGACTCTGCAGGAGGGGCGCGCAGGAAGCGAACAGGAAGGAAAAAGGAGGAAGGGAGAGGAGGCGCTCTGCTGCTGCTATTGCTGGAGGGGAGGAACAGGGAGGTGCGGCCATGGAGAAGGGGCTGCTCGCTGGAGCTTCTGCCTTGGACGACGGCAAGAGGGAGAGCGACAGAGAGAGACCGAAGGGAGGGAGAAAAGCTCGGTCCCCTTTTTTTGTGCGAGAGAAGGAGGAATGGGGAGGAGACCGCAAGGGGGCCGGGCTCGGCCCTTTTATTGGCACGGCATGAGAGGAGCTGCTCGGCAATTTTTAGAGAAATTTCTTTCCCAATCTGGCAAGTTTCCAGAAACTTTCGGTCAAATTCCGAATTTGCGAACACTGCTCAAACGGACTCCGATTTCGACGAAACTAATTTTGTTGTCGCCGTCTCGCCGAGTACTCCGACTTTCGTTAAAGGCACTTGGTCAGATTCCTGACGGGTTGCCCCGTAACGATCGTCGACGGCAGCTTCGCGGTGACCGAAATTCCGATTTCCCAGTACAGACTTAACCGTTTTCTAGAACCTGAAAACTGCGTTGTGCTCCATCTTGCGAGCTCGTTTTCACCATTTTCGGCACCGATCCAGGTCTCGGCCATAAAACGAAATTTGTTCCTCTCGAACTGTACTACAACTTTCGTTTAAGGCGCGTCGACATGCGAGCATCCGAAAATACCGTTCAACGCCGGTCAAAGCAATCACCGGTAGGATCCGAATTAGGGTTTCTCGTTAGTCGGAACATTTTCCGGTCGTCTGCTCAACATGGAACTTTCATAACTTTTGACCATGAGTTCATATACAGTTGATTGGGCATAACTGCAACACTTGGTTGAACACAAATGATTTTCTTTCGTTAATCAGCCAGTACAAGCAAAACTATGACTCGTCATTTCATGTGACTTTTTGATTCCAAACTTCACGAAACTTTTTCATCAGTTACTATAGACAGAAGGAATGGAGGTGGGTCACATGAAAAATCCCTGTTTAGCATTAATCTTGAATATTCATAAATTGGCGATCATTATTAACTGGCTCCATTAATTATTTCCCGAATAATTCAAACGGAGGTTCTGCCTCTGATATTGATCCTGGCACTTCTGTCATCACTTACTAACCTTGAATTTAGTTCTTCATCGTTGCTTGATATACCAAGTCTGTGCTCAACTGATGGCTTAACTAACGGCAAACACCTGGGGTGTTACAGCCCTCCCCCCTTAAAAGAATCTCGTCCCGAGATTTCGGACGAAAGACTTTCAAGGGAAGATAAGTATAGCACCCATCCTTAATCACAGGCTATTAACAGCTCAAGGTACTGACTTCTCGACAGAACAGAAACTATTATAAACAGAACAACTTTCTGATCTTTCATGTCATTTTCCAATCACTAGCTCTTGTTGGAAGAATTGTTCTTCACTGATTTCCATTGAACATTGAGGTGCACTCACAATATCACTGTCGGGTTAAAAGGAAACCAAAACTGCATTATTACTTTGGGAGCAATCCAAAATAATATTACTTCAAATATTGGATCTTCGTCCGATGGGGACCATAGCAAAAATACACCGTCGAAACTATCAGGAACTGACTGACGGCGATCACTGTCTGTACTTACGGTGAACGTCTGATTAATCAGATACCGACTGATGAAAGCTACATAAGTTTCCATGTGTGCAATTCTCTTTCTCTGATGATAACACTGTATTATCTGAATCTGATAAGCGGTGAATGAATGTGATAGCTGACTCTACCAATTCCACATTTTCACTGATCCTTCTTTACAGAATTCTCAGCCCCAAACAGCGATAGTCACTCAGGTTGAATTTGATGCAACCTCTCAGGTAACAATACCAAGTTTCTGAATTATTATACTATTGAGCAGATTAACATCATTCTTCTTTCATGGTGTAGTTGCAATTCAGTGAGGCTGACTTGATGTACTACTTGGCTCATAGAGCGATCTTCTTAAATGCACTCAGCACTGCAAGAACATAATCTGAAATCTGTCGTTTGACACTTCAATTGCCATCAATCTACACTTCAAAAATTTGATTTTTGGTAGGACACCTTGACTGCTCAAAAATAAGGGACTGATTCTGAAAATCCTTTCTGGCTTCAACCAAAATAATTTGGAATAAATCTTTCCATAGTACTCAATGTATTACCAAGTAGTCTTACTTGAGGCATAATTCTGACTGAGTTACTGGGTTGGCGTACCGTCTTGTATTACCATTGAGATTTTTCCCAAGATAAGGTTAGCTGGAACATGTCAGAGACTTGGATGTACAAGTGCTACAACAAAATCAGCTGGTTTACAGATTTCTGGCATAACATTGTTCTATGAGACATAGACTTCATAGCTACCAAAGAGTCATTTCTGAACTGGGGATTAGCTTTTCACTAGCAGAAACTCATCAATTGTCTCTCAACACTAAAAGCTCCAAGATTTCAGCTTTTACTACAAGCACTGTTGAATATCAATGCACATGGACACCACCAAAGTCAGCCGAGAATCAGACATATCTGGAAAGGTTGGGTTGACTACAAGATCACCATGTAGATAAATGTATCAAGTTCAGGCAACAAACTTCTGGACCTCAGGGATCTGGTTCAATAACACACCGTTTTTGTTATTCATCCTTCAGCTGATACTTGCCCACTTTGAAGAATTCAGTGCCACCTTACTTCACTATAACCATACATGATACTCATTTGTTGTTGTTGATCCAACAGAGTCCTTTGTCTACCACCTCTTACAGTCTGCTACTGCTTTCATCTTTGACCGATTCTTAAAAGGACATCCTTCTTGCCATTTTCAAAAAGAAACTCTGCCTTATCCGAGCCGACATAAGGATTTTTCTGAAGGAATATGGGAGATAATCAAGGAGGAAGCTTCATGAAAGATAACACATTGGCGCAGTTCTATAATAGATCTTGATTATAACCCACGGTACCAGCGCGTGCCGAGCAGCACAAACTTGTGTCGGCCGCCACAAGAGGCTCTCGGTTTCGTCGCGGCACCATTAGTTCTTAACCAAGACACTATTACCGAATCCACTACCAGTGAGGAATCCCACATGATGCAGATAAATCTTGCATGGATAGGCATCACATGCAAGGCATGAGCTAGCAAAACAACGATGATCACAAGGTTTGGAAATCAACAAGGAGGTGATGTCAAGGATAAAACATGGCACAAGACAACAAGGATTCGTCTGGTGCACATCGAGGTCATGACAAGATGAAGGATTTCATGAACTTGATTTGGCCAAGCAGTAACAAAAGCGCAACCGAGGGGATACATGGGTTTAGGCAAGGTTTCCACAACTGGGCAAGCCAAACTATGGTCAAGGGCTGAGGTTAACCAAAACTAAACTTGGCTGGTCAAAGCAACAAGGGCATTCACAACAAAGGGTACCAAACATCTATGGTTTAGGCAACACTCTAAGGCCAAACTTGGATCTACAGGTTGGTTAGAGGCATGGCTACTCAACAAGCATAGATATACCATGATTTGGAACTAGGATTTTTGGAAGGTTAGCCAGGGCCAACTGGTCCAACAAAAAGGCATGGACAGGCATAGGTACAGGTTTTTGGCACAAGCATTCTAAACCATCAAAACTAGACACACAAACATAGGATTTTAAGCAACAAAGGTTCAACTAAAGGCATCTCGGAAGGTCAAGAGGGCCTGGGAAACAAGGGCTCAACAAACCACTCATGTACTCACCGAGGACAAAGGTTGGTTAACCAAGACATCCCTTAGATAACAGCACATCTACACACAGCCTTAACAAGCATTTGAATCACACAACAATCAGTTGAAACAACCAACACTAATTACCAAGTTCAAACCCGACAAGCATCTATCTATGGCGCTCAAGCAAACATAGACATGCAGAACATGGTGAACAGGTTTTGTCATTATTTTATTTCCTGTTTACTAGATTTGGAGCACAACTTTGTATCTAGAAGCAAACATACCAAGCAAACATACCAAGCAAACTAGGGCATACTTGTTTGTTAACTATAACAGTTTGCAACTTAAGTTAACTCACTTATCTAGCATATGAAGCTATCAATCAAGTAACAAGCTCATGCATAGTCTATATTCCAATAAGGAATAAACAGACACTAGGGAACAACAACTAACAAGCAGCATGCAACAATTTGATTTTTTGGGTATAATCAAGCATAATCAACAGTTTAAGATATTCTAAATATGTTAGAAAAGCTAAATTGCAGCCACTTAATTTAGTTGCAAGCATTTAATTCTAACAAGCATATAAGCTAATATAAATTAAGGCTAGATAGAGAGAGAAATACAAGGCATGGTGCACATAAAAACATAATTCTAGGCATAACCATGTATGAAAAACAGTTTGTATACATCTTAAACATGTTAGACAGTTTATGATTAAGCAAAATTAATTTTTCTTACATGCACTTATTAATTTACCTACTTTAACAAGGTGAGACATAGAGCTGTTTCAATCTTCTCCTAGAGAATTCTAGGAAGATTATGGCAGCTCTCTAATGCATTTAGTAGGCTATTACTAGCATTTCAGCATGTTGAGCAAGTAAAACAGCCTACACAATTCTTAGCAACCAACATGCCTACACAACTTAAACAAGTTTATGTTTTTAAGGTTGCCAAGCAACAAATTTCACATTTTCCTTGCAGCAACATGATACTAGTGAGGTATGAAAATTGGTTTTATAGACTTTTAATTCAATAACTCTAGTTCTCATGTTTGCAAGAAATAAGCCTGAAACATAATTCATTATTATAGCATGAAAAGCAACTAAACAACATGTTTTAGAATATTCCTTGCTGAAGCATGTTAAAGCTAACAAAACTAGAATTACATGTTTTAGGAAGCACTTAGCATACCCAAAGAAAACTGTATACTAACAGTCTCAAACAACAAGTTCTATGGTTTCTTTAGGTGGAGCATTTCAAAACAAAACTAACCCGATTGGTTTCACCCAAAAGGGAGTTTCCTAACTCAAAACATGGAACTACAAACTTAGCATAGCTTTGCCACACAAGCAGGATACACACAAGCCATTTAGTTTACTACAAGGCCTTTCAACATAGGGGAAAATTTTAACAGTTAGAAGCTTGTTGTCTAACCACTCTTCTAACATACAGGAAGCAGATCAAGACAACACACCATCATGATGAGCAAGACCACACACGATCATGATGAGCTAGCAGGGTTATCTAAATAACATCATACAGGTATTTACTTCTAGTCTAAACAAGCAATCACTCATCTAGACGACATGGAAACACTCATATAAAACCTTGCACACTACCAAACATCATGAGCAAGATCATACACCTAGCTTCTGTCAACGCACAACATCAGACAGAAGATTTATTCCTAACTTTTACAAGCAATTTAGCACATCACATAGAAGCACTAGTTCACAACAACTTTACCATTACAGGAACAAGGGTGGGGAAGCATTTTGATACGTAAACAACCATCAAGTTTTATTATTACATTAGTCACACTTGACAACAAGTTGTTTATTATTAGAACAAAGGTGAGAGAAGCATGTTCATGAGCAATGCACAAGAAGATGTATGCTCATCCTATACGTCCTCACGAATTGCCAACCCAAGGCGACAATCACGTTCTAGATCGGTGGCATAACACGCACTCTCGATATAACTAGTCGTCAACTATGCATACGCATTCGAGGTTAGCGTACCTGCAGAAAATCTCATTTCAGCCCAGCCCACAGTATGAATATCATGCATTGCTGAAAATAAATAATACTACTTAGGTGCACACCCAGTATACACGTAAGTAGTATATGCACCCATCAAAAGTATTACTCCCACAATTAAATACCTTCACCCGCATTCGTGTGCTTACGAGTACAGGTTCCAGTGCCAAACTAGCTCTTCCCTAGACCAACGGTTGTTTGGTCATGCTCTCACAACTCACACTTACCTTAGCGTAGAGGCAATTGATCCATACATTACTATTCTGAAGAATAGCACCCATACAATTTCACCCTTGCCGTATGGACGATAGAAAACAACAGAAATTAAACATGATGCATGACCCCCAAGTTAGTACTTAAATAGCCACCTAAAAGTCCTAGTTGGGCATACCTGGAGGTTGTCGCTAGCACATAGTTTACAAATTAGGTTTTGACAAACTTGCCTACTAGCTAAAGCTTTTTAGATAAAATAGGCTTTGCAAAACTAAAACTTTGTTTTAAAACCATGCAGATGACAGTATTATGCTTAACCTTGCTCCGATGCCAGCTGTAACAGAACCGACCAATTTATAAGAGCACAAGTGCGAAAACCTCCGCCGAAGCAGCTGAATTAGCACACTTGAGCCCATATAAACCCGGTAGTCCGGAAATCTCGAAGGATTTCAAACATTTCAACATTCAGCCAAGATCGCATGGTCAAGCAAATACAAATCATGTCCACGGAGCTTGCAGCGGAAATAATATTACAATAGAGTTCACAAATAATAATACAAGTTGAGGTCCATTTCATTTAGCAGAAACAACATAGCTTTGAAATGAATATCATAACATAGGTTGAAATACTTTGCTAGCTTGAGTGACATCCTCCAACAACAGCATAAGAGAAGAAGTATGGAACTGCCGAGCCCACCGGCACTGGCCATCACCTTTCGGCAGGCCTAACCTTCACCTGCAACAAGGTGGGATAAACCCTGAGTACTCGAATGTACTCAGCTAGACTTACCCGTCATAAACCAGAAATAAAGTGACACCAAGGAGTATGCAAGGCTATATCTGGGGTTGGCTATACTTACCTTTTTGCATAAAAGCATTTTCATTATTAAATAATCATCATTAGAGTATTAGCAGTCAATTTTATGTAATTAACCTGATTACTAGATTTGCACTTGATCTAGAGCAATCACTTGGCTAATTACTCAAGCAAGAGTGACTATTTCATCAATAGCCTTTCAGATTCAGTGCCATAACCATCTTTAGTTCCATAAGTTACTACGGTAACACATGCTCAGTCAAGTTACTCACTAACCAGGAGCGATGGCGATTATAATCGATTCCTACCAGCTGGGGATAAAATGTCGCACACTCGCCCGTCACACCCTGCCAGGTGGCCGTTGGCAACCAATTCAGGAGGTTCGAGAACCTAAATCGCGGGACGGCCATGGACCCTTCTACACCGAGGGTTATCTCAATGCCAGGTCGCTCAAGCTATTAACTGCCCACGGTCATGCCAGGTCGATCAGGCCCTGCCTGCCCTCGGACCATGCCAGGTCGATCAGAATAGTTGCCCACGGTACATGTAAGGCCCTGGGTGTTAGGCGTCAACGTCTCCATCACCGGCTCGAAACACCTTACTCGGCTTCACAGGAGGTACCCGCACCTGCTCCGTTAAGTGATTGACGCGTTCAAAATGACTGAGGTGTGCCTTCGTCGGGTCCTAATCGACACAGACGGGAGACTACTAGCACACAGAACCCATGTCCTGCTGCTCCTACATCCCGCCCGGTCTCAGATTAATTATCACATGGTTATTTCCATGATAGCACCAGGCTAGTCATGATCAGTATCCACCTATATGCGGGAGACAGGAAATCACCCGACTTTTACCGGTCTAAGCAGGGCTAAGCATATAATCGAGCCTAGACCTAACAGGGATATCAAGATAATAATTGCTGGTGGACAAGGATAAGTAAGTAATGCATTTATCAACGGTATCATTCAACTCCTATAACTTAATGCAACAATCATTATATTGACTCGATTGCATTTATAAAAGAAGGGTAGGAGACTTAAAATGCTCCGGGGCTTGCCTGGGAAACAACACTTAAGCTAGTGTTAGATGGCACCGCTTCGGGATCATCGCTGCTCCAGGAACTTGCGGGGTTCGCCACACCTTCTTCGGGATGGCCACCCAACACCATCTTCGGGTTGAGCCTCACCGTCACCTCTTTCACGATGCATCTATCGTACCTAGATGGGATGCGTAGTGCAAGCGTATGAATGCAGGGTAAACACTCACGATGCAACATAAGACATATAAGACAACTATGATAAGGTCTATCGACATACTACCTAAGTTAATTAACTTACGCTAGTGCAAGACACTAACAACCATAGCCTAAGTAAGCCGACCAACAAACAACCAGCAGGTTACACACATTTAAGGGTTATTTAGCTTACTAATTAACTCATTAAAGTTAGACCTAACAAGCAATCAAGTTGCACACACAAGTCACACTTCAAACTCTGGACAGCAGGACAGTGGTTCACTAATGTAAATATAACTCGAGCTACAGACATCCAAATAAGATAAACTAAGACTTTATGGAAAGATAAAAAGATTACCTACAACTTTGCTATTCAACACAAGAGCTAATTCAGAGGTTATCTAACTCAAAAACAGATAACAATGCAGCTCTGTCCAGCTGTTGGACAGCAGGACAGACAGAGCTTCAGAGAAGCATAACTCAAGATACAAACATCACATGACCATGCAATTAGACATTCTAGAAAGCTTACAAGATTATCTAAATCTTTATTATTGTTATCTCAAGGTGAATCAATTATTAACAAGGTCAAACAATATGATTAGTGCAGCACTTGTCCACACTTGGGTAGAACTAGCCACACATCACAACAGTAACTTAAGACAATCATAACTAAAGATCTATAATACCTGGGAACTTGCCCCTAGACTTTTTAGAAAGTTTATTAAGTTTTCTACAAATCATCTATAATCATCTTAAGATGATTCACAAGTTAATAAGGTCCAATTAACATAAATAGGCATCTCTGTCCAGACTTGGACAGATTTAGCCATCTGTACTAAAACAGCTATAACTCAAGTTATATATATCCAGTGAACATGACCCAAGACAATTTAGAAAGCTTATGAAAAGCAATACAACTCTTTTATAAGCACCTAAGCATGAATCACAAGTTAATTAAGTGAAACAATCCAACATTCAGATCTGGACAGAATGTTGGCAAAACAAGACAACAATCTTGCAACAGCCATATCTCTTAAATTATTAAGCCTATGGCCATGCAATTTGGTGACAAGCTATATTAAGATGTTATCTACAACTTTTGTATAGACCACATCTACAGAAAACAACATTTACATTACAAATTAATCACCACAACAAGAACTACACATGCAGCCACATTTCAGCAAAACTGGACATACACACAGCAGTTAAGTAATTAAATCACAGCTAGAGCTACAAAACTCTAAATGACACACAACAAGACATTCTGGAAAGCTTATGAAATCTCCTACAAATTATATTTAAACACCTCAGCATGATTTGTAAGTTAACATGGTCAAACTAATACATTCCTCAAATCTGGTCCAGAGATTCCAGAGAGCACCTATTTCTGAACTGAAATTTGAACAGCCATAACTCATAATCCATTTGACCAAAAATCATGAAACTTTAACACAAGCTAGATATGTATGTTATCTACGACTTTGTTATAGACAAGATTCACAGAAAACATCATTTACAAGGGACAACTATTTAAGCCCTATAATCTGTCCCGAACATGCCGAAATAAAACATAGAGAGAAGATAAATCTAAAACTCCATGCTTGCACAACATCTGGCCATAATAAAATTACCTAAGCTACAGCAACACAATAGAAAGGCAGTGGAACCACCTTTTCCATTTTTACTTGCAAACATTTATCACAAATCAATTTAATTCATTTAATGAGCTGAAAGCAAGATAAATGCATAACTAATTCATACATGCACCAAAATTCCTGAAATTTTTATCACCGCACACACATGACCAGAGGAGCCTACCATAAAAATTTCACAGCAATCTAAGCAATACAACAGCAGGTATCATTTTCTTCCTATTTAAACCTATTTAACACAAATCAATCACCACAGCACAAAACTTCCACTAACACACCACATTTTATACATTCACTGGACAGAGATTTTCACAAGGATTCCAAAAAGTCCACATATGCAATTTTTGGACAAACACACATTTTATTATGCATTTTACAATATTCACTCAGATTTGTCCATTAATGAAAAACGAAAAACAAAAAACTGTTTTTCATTTGGGCCCTCCAGATCTGCACAAAACATTTAAGGATCTATTAGTAAACACATTGAGTCATGGCACATTACATAAAAACCCAAAAAAGAGTTTCAGCTTCGCTAGATGGGGCTTCACCATGGATTTCACGGGAGGACGACGGAGAACCAAGGGGATGGCCGGCTCCTCTGCTGATTGGGATGCTAGGGTTTGGGACTTGGGCTGCTGGCCGACCGGAGGGCTGCTGCCGGCCTCTGCTGCTGCCTGCTGCTCTTGCAGGGACGAGCAGGGAAGGAGCCGTGGCCTGAGGGGCGCGGTTCTGAAGACCGTGAGTCTCAGCGACTCTGCAGGAGGGGCGCGCAGGAAGCGAACAGGAAGGAAAAAGGAGGAAGGGAGAAGGAGGCACTCTGCTGCTGCTATTGCTGGAGGGGAGGAACAGGGAGGTGCGGCCATGGAGAAGGGGCTGCTCGCTGGAGCTTCTGCCTTGGACGACGGCAAGAGGGAGAGCGACAGAGAGAGACCGAAGGGAGGGAGAAAAGCTCGGTCCCCTTTTTTTTGTGCGAGAGAAGGAATGGGGAGGAGACCGCAAGGAGGCCGGGCTCGGCCCTTTTATTGGCACGGCACGAGAGGAGCTGCTCGGCAATTTTTAGAGAAATTTCTTTCCCAATCTGGCAAGTTTCCAGAAACTTTCGGTCAAATTCCGAATTTGCGAACACTGCTCAAACGGACTCCGATTTCGACGAAACTAATTTTGTTGTCGCCGTCTCGCCGAGTACTCCGACTTTCGTTAAAGGCACTTGGTCAGATTCCTGACGGGTTGCCCCGTAACGATCGTCGACGGCAGCTTCGCGGTGACCGAAATTCCGATTTCGCAGTACAGACTTAACCGTTTTCTAGAACTTGAAAACTGCGTTGTGCTCCATCTTGCGAGCTCGTTTTCACCATTTTCGGCACCGATCCAGGTCTCGGCCATAAAACGAAATTTGTTCCTCTCGAACTGTACTACAACTTTCGTTTAAGGCGCGTCGACATGCGAGCATCCGAAAATACCGTTCAACGCCGGTCAAAGCAATCACCCGGTAGGATCCGAATTAGGGTTTCTCGTTAGTCGGAACATTTTCCGGTCGTCTGCTCAACATGGAACTTTCATAACTTTTGACCATGAGTTCATATACAGTTGATTGGGCATAACTGCAACACTTGGTTGAACACAAATGATTTTCTTTCGTTAATCAGCCAGTACAAGCAAAACTATGACTCGTCATTTCATGTGACTTTTTGATTCCAAACTTCACGAAACTTTTTCATCAGTTACTATAGACAGGAATGGAGGTGGGTCACATGAAAAATCCCTGTTTAGCATTAATCTTGAATATTCATAAATTGGCGATCATTATTAACTGGCTCCATTAATTATTTCCCGAATAATTCAAACGGAGGTTCTGCCTCTGATATTGATCCTGGCACTTCTGTCATCACTTACTAACCTTGAATTTAGTTCTTCATCGTTGCTTGATATACCAAGTCTGTGCTCAACTGATGGCTTAACTAACGGCAAACACCTGGGGTGTTACAGCCACGACGATAATCCAGCCTGTGGAAGAGAACGTAGTACCCTCGGAAATAGAAGAAGTTGCCCCAGGGACGGAGGTCCCGGGCCCTCACACTCGGTCGGGATCACAGCCGCACCCGCATACCTCCGGAGGAGATGGGGAAGGAGAAGAGGAGGAGTTGGGCCTCGAAGCTTTAGAAAGACTTCAAGCTGAGTTACAGGAAAAGAAGAGGCGCCTGGGCTAGCTTGAAAGGCACAACCGGCTGTGCCTTATCAGGCAAAAGGCGGATGAAGCAAGAGAGCAGCTTCGCCGGATTGAGGAGTCCCTCGCGGCAGCTGAAGCCGAAGCCGAGGGATGGAACGATGGGGAAATGCCACCGCTATAGGAGGGAAATGAGCAGGATCATGGCAACCTCCGCCGCCATCCACCACCCCCACCACCACCAAGACACCCAGAACCATACCCCATGAGACAACCAAACTTTTGCCAACTTTACCCAGATGAGATAGAGCCAAACCTTCGCAACCAACGCAGAGCCCAACAACACCAAATGCCCTATGACCCAAAGTCACCACTCTCCCAGATACTACAAACCCAACCATGGCCACAATGCTACAATCCACAAAACCTCCCTCGTTACGATGGACTCACTGACCCTCGCCAGTTCATAATGAGCTACGAGGCAGCTGTCGCCGCGGCAGGGGGCGACGAATCAACAATGGCAAAATCTTTCGTCATCATCCTGCGTGATATCGCGCAAACCTGGTACAACAACCTTCGCCCCGGAACCGTGGATTCCTGGGCCAACCTTAGAGATAGGCTCTGCACAAACTTTAAAGGCATTACAGCAGCCTCTTCGAACCCCATCGAGCTTTTCAATTGCAAACAAGAAGAGCGTGAACCACTTCAAGACTACTGGCAAAGGTTTATCCAAATCAGAGCAAGAACTCCAGGGATATCCGACGAAGCCGTCATCCTCGCTGCAGTCAGTGGCCTGCGTCCAGGCCCATGCTCTTCAAAATTTGCCAGGAAACCGGCAAATACGATCGAGGAATTACATGAGACAATGGAAAGGTATTGCAGAGCAGACATGGACTTCAGGGCAAAGTCCGATGCTCGAAGGTCACAACAAAAGCCACAGCCGAGGCCTCAACCAAGGGAAAACAACCCTCGCCAAGAACAAAGCAACATTGGGGCTATTAACAAAGCAGTACATTATGAAGACCAACGACGGGGCACCCAACCTCCAAACAACCAAAACCCTCAAGGTTTGCCACCTCTGCTGGATCAACGGAACCAGCAGAAAGACCCCGCGAAAATGTATTGTCATTTTTGCGGTCTTGGAAAAGGGCACACTACCAAACAATGTGAATGCTTCGCCAAGGGAAAGGAGTTCCAGGAATCCAAAAGAGCTGCTTCGGCAGACAACCAAACCATCAACCACACCAGGAAACCAAATTTCCACCCACCAAATCCTCCATACCACTATACACCCATAAACTACGGCCTACTCTCGCAACAACCCATCTACACACACCACCCACTCTACAACCAAACTTCCTATCAGCCAACCTCTTTTCCACAACGCCAAAATCCACCATACACAGTTACATACCCAACAACCCCCCAAAGCCAAACCCCAAACACCCAATAAGTCAACAATGCTCTACCACCACCACCACCAATATCCGCTTTACCAGCGCCTCAACCCATCAAATCTGAAACCCAGAACCAAACGACCATCAACAACCCAACATCAACCTTCGGTGTAATACTGGCTATCACCGGAGGTTCAAATGAGGACCATGGCAACAAGCGGCAAAGGAAAGAACATGCTAGACGGGTACACCATGTAGCCGTCGAAGGACCTCACAAATTCGGTCGTTGGCCCACATTCCTATAACCTTCGACTCCTGTTATATGAAACTGAGAGATTACCCTCATACCGACGCTATGGTGATCGAGACCAATCTAGCAGGGTGGACTGTCACTAAAATTCTGGTCGATACAGGAAGCTCCGCAGACATACTGTTCGCCTCAACCTTCGACAACATGAAGCTTGATAGGAACCTCCTACAACCTGCTGATAACCCTCTATACGGCTTCGGTGGTCAACAAGTGAGAGCCCTCGGGAAAATTTCTTTGCCCGTAACCTTCGGAGACCAATTCAACTGCAGAACCGAGCACATAACCTTCGACGTGGTCGACATGTTTTATCCGTACAATGCGATATTTGGCCGAGGGGTCACCAATGCATTCAACGCAGTCATCCACCCCGCTTACCTCTACATGAAACTTCCTGCCCCGAAGGGGGTAGTTGCAGTATATGGAGACCAAGACGTCGCAAGGGTAGCTGAGGGAACTGTAGCACCAGGGCAACGCAATGTCCACAACTTGTCGAAACCTCAAGCTACAAACCTCAACAACGAAGGTGAGGCTTGCACTGACAAAATAAGGGTATCACCCAAGGAAGAGACCAAACAAGTCCAACTCTTTGAAGGCAACACCGAAAGAAAGGTGTTCATTTCAGCCAACCTAGATCACCAATCAGAACACAACCTCGTCCTTTTCCTCAAAGAAAACTCCGACACCTTCGCTTGGTCTGCAGAGGACCTAAAGGGGGTAAACAGAACGCTGATAGAGCACAACCTAAACATCAAGCCAGGCTATCGCCCTGTTAAGCAGAAGCTTCGCAAAATGTCAGAAGAAAGGAAAGAGGCAGCAAAGGCTGAGGTGAAAAGGCTTCTGGACGCAAGTGTCATCCGCCAAGTCAAATATCCAACTTGGCTCTCAAACGTGGTCTTAGTACAGAAAAAGAACAAGAAATGGCGAATGTGCGTAGACTTCACGTGTCTGAACAAAGCTTGCCCGAAGGATGATTTCCCCTCCCTAACATAAGCACCTTGGTCGACAGAGCAGCTGGTTGCCAAATGCTATCACTCCTCGATTGCTTCTCAGGATACCACCAAATTTGGATGAATGAAGAAGACGAGGAGAAAACAAGCTTCATTACACCCTCGGGCACCTTTTGCTTTCTAAGGATGGCAGAAGGCCTAAAAAATGCAGGGTCAACCTTCGCACGCATGACATCTGAAGTCTTCAAAGATGAACACGCCGTCTCCGCCTACATTGATGATCTGGTTGTCCAAAGTGAGCTGAAAGAAAATCATATTTCAGACTTATCGAAAGTGTTCAGCAACCTCTGGTCTGCCGGATTAAAATTAAACCCTGAAAAATGCATTTTCGGGGTAAGCGAAGGAAAACTGCTGGGTTGCATCGTTTCAGCAAGGGGGATCGAAGCTAACCCCGAGAAGATTGATGCTATCATCAATATGGAACCTCCAACATCGAAAAAAGCAGCTCAGCGTCTGTCAGGCCGCCTAGCAGCACTCAGCAGATTCATCTCCAGATCCGCCGAGCGAGAGTTACCTTTCTTTGAAACATTGAGAAGCACTGCACCATTCAATTGGGGACCTCGGCAGCAGAAAGCCTTCGAGGACTTGAAAAAGTATCTCACCAACCTGACTGTTCTAACCAGTCCAAGTAAAGGAGACCTATTACTGCTATATGTCGCAGCTTCGCCTCACACAGCAAGCGCAGTCCTGATCAAAGAGCTACATGAGAACAATAGGACCAGGCAAGCCCCAATGTACTATGTATCAGAAACCCTCGAGGGTCCCAAGCGGAATTACTCAGAACTCGAGAAGATAGCTTACGCCGTGGTTATGGCATCCAGAAAGCTCAAGCATTATTTCCAGGCATATGAGATCCATGTACCTTCGGCATACCCCCTCGAGAACATTTTCAAGAACAATGAGGCAGTCGGAAGAATAGCTAAATGGGCAGTCGAACTCAACAGTTATGCCCTAACCTTCGTCGGTCGAACAACAATCAAATCTCAGGCGCTAGCAGATTTCATAGCTGAGTGGACCCCAGACCCTCGCTGTGATGAACCTCAACTAGACCCATTTTGGACTGCATTTGTCGACGGAGCTTGGGGTGCAACGGGCGCAGGGGCTTCAGCTATTCTGGTCTCGCCATCCGGTTCCAAGCTAAGATATGCAAGAAGACTTGACTTCAAATGTACGAACAACTCAGCAGAATACGAAGCTGTGATTCTAGCCCTCTCTAGGCTTCGGTCATTGTCAGTCCGAAGGGCAGTCATCAAAACAGACTCACAACTCATCGCGGGGCACATTGAGAAAAATTACAAGGCAAAAGAACCAGAGCTACAAAAATACTTTCAACATGTCCGAAGGTTAGAATCCTTCTTCCTCGGCATATCAGTAAAAGCAATACCAAGGACAGAAAACAGCGAAGCAGACTGCCTAGCTAAAGCAGCAGCACAACGGTTACAGCTATGGCCCGATGTATTCCATGAAGTTGCAACACAATCAGCTTTCGAAACATTCGAAAAGAGCGCCAAGTTGATCAGTGTAATCCAGAACGAGGACTGGAGGGCACCTATCATTGCCTATATCAAAGGACTCCATGAACCCGACTCCAAAGAAGAAGAGAACAGGCTAAAACAAAGAGCACGAGGGTATAAGATTGTGGACAACATTCTATACAAAGCGTCAGTAACCTCGCCATGGCTCAAATGCATCCCACACTCTGAAGGAAATGACATTCTCAAACTTATCCACGAAGGCATCTGTGGTTCACACAACGACCTGAGGGCATTAGTTGGAAAAGCTTTTCGGCAAGGCTTCTACTGGCCAACAGCGCTGAGAGATGCAGAAAACATCGTCAAACATTGCGAGGGTTGCCAACTAACGGCAAAAAACCAAAACGCCCCAGGGGCTCCTACAACTCTCATATGCCCAACATGGCCTCTATAAAGGTGGGCATTGGACCTCGTGGGCCCACTACCAACAGCTCCAGGAAACCTTCGTTACACGGTGGTAGCAGTGGAATATTTCACAAAGTGGATTGAAACAAGACCACTGTCCTCCATTACCTCCCTCGTAGTAAAAAAGTTTTTCTGGCAACAGATAGTTTGCCGATTCGGCGTCCCCAAACATCTAACCGTCGACAATGGCACACAGTTTGACTACGAAGTCTTCAAAGAATTCTGCGCACAAATCGGAACAATCTTATGCTTCGCCTCAGTTCGGCACCCTCAATCCAACGGTTTAGTTGAAAGAGCCAATGCAACGATTTTCCAAGCCATATCCAAGAAATTGCAAGGTAGGCCCAAGGGAAAGTGGGCGGAACAGTTAACCTCGGTCACCTGGTCTCACAACACCTCGGAATGCAGAGCAACCAAATTCACACCTTTCAAGCTCTTGTTTGGGGAAGAGGCTGTGCTACCAGAAGAATTGAAGCACGAATCACTGAGAACAACCCTCGAACCAGATGAAAAAAACCAGCTGCTCGACAAAGATTTGCTCGAAGAAACAAGATGCAACGTAGTGCACAACCTTTGCAAGTATCAAGAAGAAACCAAAAAATGGAGAGACAAAAAGGTCAGAATCAAAAACTTGCAGAAGGGTGACCTCGTCCTCATCCGAAAACAAAACGCCAGCATGGCGGGAAAGTTTCAGCCAAAGTGGATAGGTCCATACCTGGTAGCAGAGTGCAATCGTCCTGGCTCCTTCCACCTCTCTGACAGCGAGGGAAACATCCTGCCTCACACCTGGAACATCGACGACCTTCGCAAATACTACCCATAGCGGAGCCTTAGCGAGCCCTCGCAATATGTAATTTATTATCTCATTCATGTTTTCTTCCATTTCTATGAATGTAACAAAAACAAAAGGAGCTGCACTCTTTTTCGTTACGAAGGGGCGTAAGGTTTTTTAACGAGGCAGTATCCAAAACATTAATACAGGCTAGAACCCCCAAAAAAGTAAAATCTCCAAGTTTTTACTCGTAAACATCGAAAAAAGCAGCTCTTCTTCAAAGAGCGCTACAATCGATGGAAACCCGCTAAGATTGCTTCGAAAAACAACCTTTTTTCTTTTCAAAGCAAACTTCACCTCCACCTAAGATAAGGGGAGGCGCGAAGTCCAAAAAAGTCGAGCACCCTCGCAAAACATGCTAGGGGCTCGCACGAAGCAAACTTCACCTCCACCTAAGATAAGAGGAGGCGCGAAGTCCAAAAAAGTCGAGCACCCTCGCAAAACAAGCCAGGGGCTTGCAAGAAGCAAACTTCACCTCCACCTAAGATAAGGGGAGGCGCGAAGTCCAAAAAAGTCGAGCACCCTCGCAAAACAAGCCAGAGGCTCGCAAGAAGCAAACTTCACCTCCACCTAAGATAAGGGAAGGCGCGAAGTCCAAAAAAGTCGAGCACCCTCGCAAAACACGCCAGGGGCTCACAGGAAACAATCTTCACCTCCACCTAAGGAGAGGCGCGAAGTCCAAAAAAATCGAGCACCCTCGCAAAACAAGCCAGGAGCTTGCAAGAAGCAAACTTCACCTCCACCTAAGATAAGGGGAGGTGCGAAGTCCGAAAAAGTTGAGCACCCTGGCAAAAACGACAGGGGCTCGCAAAAGCAAACTTCACCTCCACCTAAGACAAGGGAAGTTGTGAAGTCCCAAAAAGTCGAGCACCCTGGCAAAAACGACAGGGGCATCGCCGTTTTCACAAATCAGCTAACGACAGCGCCACGCGAGCCTCGCTAAAAGAAAAAAGGGGGGGCGTCGCTGTTTTAACAAATCAGCTTACGCGAGCCTCGCTAAAAGAAAAAAGGGGGCGTCGCTGTTTTCACAAATCAGTTTACGAGAGCGCCACGCGAGCCTCGCTAAAAGAAAAAAGGGGGGCGTCACTGTTTTCACAAATCAGCTTACGAGAGCGCCACGCGAGCCTCGCTAAAAGAAAAAAGGGGACGTCGCTGTTTTCACAAATCAGCTTACGAGAGCGCCACGCGAGCCTCGCTAAAATAAAAAAGGGGGTGTCGCCGATTTTTCAAAAGTCATCTAAGAAAACGCTGTGCAAGCCTCGACATTTTTCACGCGAGCCTCATAATTATTTCAACCAAATCACAAAACATGAACAGAACAACATCATTAGTTGTTTGCTTCAGACAATAGTGTCATATACAATCAATAGAAAAAATTCAAATTACAAGGATTCACCACCATCCTCAATCATTATCAAATCATCCAAACCCTCGACACCCTCCTCCAACCCCGTTTCCACGGGAACTATGGGTCCCCACAACAATGGAGCCACTGGAACAATCGGCAACTCCCCGGGCAAAACCCTCGCTCTATACATATATCTCCGATCCGTATCACTAACCTCCGAAGGCTCCTCCTTCGGAATAACAATCGCACCATCAGACCCAACCTGTAGTTCACTTCGACCAAACAAAAAATCCAAAGCCGCCCTATCATCAATATCATCATCAACAGCAGTCGGCGCGGACGAAGAAGTACCGAACAAAAAACGTGTAGCTTGCCGATCAGTATAATCCGCTTCGCGCCCAAAACGACTCGACCTGCTATTCTTCAAATCATATCTGCGGACCTTCGACCACCAAAAATGCTCAAAAGATAGCGAAGGATGTTTAAGCCTAGCCCGAGCCCACGATTCACCAGTTATAAAGGTGTATTGATAATTTAACGTCAAGGGCGTCACATCAAATACTTCTAGCACAGTTCCGTCAGGAACCTGCATTTTACACAAAATAGGAGAAGTGTCTCAGCATCATCAAGTTATTACAACAACCACACCTTTTACAAAACAACCTTCGCACCCGCGAAAACCTAAGTTATCAAACCTGCACACCCTCCCCCTGTTGATCCGCACCAGCGTCGGAGGCGGCAGCATTTAGACCTCCGCTGGCGGCAGCATCTACACCTTCGCCGGCGGCAGCTCCCAGGATCTCTGGCGACTTCGCAGCTACCACATCTTCTACGCTAGCCTCCCCAGCCATCAAAGCATCCTCAGCTGAACGCACCTCCTCTGCTGGAGTGACCTCTACGGCACCGGGCTCAGGAGCGGACTTGGAGCTTCCGGCAATGTCTTCAGCTGCGCTTGGCGAAGGCTGCGCATCTCTCTGAGCCTGCCAAAACAGATCACCAAATTAGAATAACAACATGACCATCCGGGGGCACGGTAACATATAAATAGCAATCCATACAAAGTCAGTACCTGACGCGTAGCTTCTGCCGCTTCTTCAAAAGCAAGAACACGACCGCCACCGTCGATCCAAAACTTACGGAGCAAACGCACCGCGCAGTTTCGAACCTCCGCATCATCAACCTTCATCTGACGAACCACATCAACACTTGGGAAGACGTGATTCGGCCTTCTGATCTTCCGAAGGTGATCGCAGTCAGCCTGCCGAAGTGTCCCGGCCATAGCCAGAGCTTCGACATAACAACCAAAGTCGGCTGCATTCTCAACCAAAGAGCTGAACACGTCAAGCTCATTTCCAAGCCACCCCTCGAACGCTTCAGCATTAGCGATAGGCAAAGGCTCCCCGGCAGAGCCGCCAGCCTCGGTCAAGCAACAATCGAGCTTATGTTTAATCTTCTCCATGCTTGTCCACAACGATTTACTCAAATCATCAAGCCGACCCTCGGCAGCCGCCAAAGCCTTATCCTTCTCTTTGCCCGCCGCAATTAGATCTGCATTACGCTTCGCCAGCTCAACCGCCTCTTCTCGGGCCTTGATGGCTCTCTCCGAAGCACTCTTTAATTCAATTTCCTTGTTATCCAAGCTTCGGCAGAGCCTAGCATTCTCTCTCTCAAGCTCAGAGATATGACCACTCATAAATTCCATATCAGAACCAACTTTACGCCTAGCCGCACGATTCAAGAGCATCAGTTCTGCCAACTTGACGTCCACATCGTCAAAAGTATCCCCAACAGGTTGGTCGGCGAGACGAACCTCAGCATCCGGCACACATATACGGCCGAAGATACGGCCTAAAAAACGTTTTTCCTCCGGGCCGCACTGAAGGTGACAATCGCGAAGGTCCGGGCTCGTGAATAGCTCAGTCACCGGATCGCAGACACCAAGCTTCTTAGCAAAGTAAGGAAGACTCGATCGGCTAGCCTCGCCATACGGTCTCTTCCCGGGGGTTTGCTCAGATTCAAGTTCACCGGAAAACTCAAAACCATTGACCCACAGATGCGATCCAGCAAACGAGGGAATTGACCCTCGCGGAGGACTCCTCGGCTCGGAGTCCCGAATAATGTTGTCGATACTCCGGACAACCGGAGCACCACCGCTGGACGAGACAATCTTTTTCCCACGGCCATCCTCAATGCTCACATCCTCATCAGAACCACCCTCGCTGCTTGAAGTATCACTGTCTTCATCAGACGAGTCCTCCTCAGTGCACCCCTCCTTCTCATCCTCACCCTCTCCCTCTCCCTCTTTCCCTTCTTCATCGGAGACACCTTCGTCGTCGGAGACCTGGATCAATGCATTAATTCCGCCAACTCGGGGCACCCGTCCTCCAACCCTACCAACACCTCGGCCGCCTGAAACAACGGCCAAGGAAGACGAAGTGCCGGCAGCCCCCGAACCTACCGAGACCTTCGTCGCCAGCGTCTTCACTCGGCCGCCGGCGCTACCGCGACCACGACCGCGACCCCTCTTCGGCCGAGAAACAACTTTCTCCTCTGCAGAAGCACGTTTCCTTTTCTTTGGCGCATCTTCGCTCGACGGAGCAGGCCAGTCCACATACTGAACCCCAAGACTGTCAAACATCCTGTTAACCTGGCCTCCGCTACCTACCGAGCTGTGGATTGCTTTAGTCTCCAACGTGGAAAGCTTTCCAACAAGTTCTACCGCCCACCCCTGAACACGCTTGTAGATTGCTTCGACCCCATCTTCTCGCCTGGGAAATTTCTTGAGAAGTTTATCCCAAACCTTATCAAGGTCAACCTTCGGCTTCTTCAAGCCCCTACCCTCGTACTTCGAGTCTTCCTCGACTGCAAACCACGCCTGTCTCCGGCCGAGGGGCCAAATCTTAGCACAACAGTACTCCTCGACCAAGTCGCGAGCACATTGAGACCGCGCCACAACCCTCAAACAATCAACAGAAGCGTGAGCCTCGGGACTCATCATAACTTCGGCGCTAACATCACCAAGTGGCGAAAGCTCACCGCAGAGCTCTGCATTCCCACTAAGTTTATAGTAAAACCAGGACTCCTGTTACCCACTGGTCCACTTATTTTTCTGGGCTTGAACCGGTAACTCCGACCCAACACGATGACAAAAAGTGTATACTGCAAACTGTCCAAGACTGGTATTACCTCCGCGATCCGAGATCTTGCAAGGTTGCATGTGCACACGATGGGTCCGAACAAACCCCTCGACATGGGGAACAATACCCTGAGAACGGCGCGCCCAGATATAAACTGACATCTTCATAAAACACGAGGGTGTGAGCTGGTGGAAGCGCAAGTTGAACCTTCACAAAACTGAGGTCACAAAAGAGTCAACAGGGAAGCGCAGACCGGCTCAAAAAAACTCCTCAAATACAACAACCTCATCTGCGTCCGGCTTCGGCACCGTTTCCCCAGCACTGGTCCTCACTTTACCTTCCTCAATCCAACCCCACCTGACATAAGACGCAATCTCCGTGGTGCAAACTCGGCTGAGTCCGAACTCGAAGGTAACCCCCTCATCCGCGGCAGTGGGAGAAACAACGCGAGCAGTCTGCTTCAACCTGGCCATCTCTTCAACTGCTAACGCTATCGAACAACGAACGCCTGTCTCAACCCTCGCACGAAAGCTAAAACAAACCTTCGCTACAAGCAAATTGAAACAGCAGGATGGCTATAGCAAAGGAGGGCACAATCCAAGCACATCACCCACCCCTTCTATTTATAGGCCGGGAAACAAGTCCCCTCACCCTATGAAAGCGGCACTACAACCGAAAAGATCGGCGCAAAAAACGAGACGGACCTAAACAGTACAAGCAATAGTGTAACGGCATGGCCCAAAGCAGCCGCGGGCGTCGCTGCCAAGGGTCTCGTTACGTTTCCCATCAAAGGGCGCTGCTTGGGCCTAAATGCTGTTCTTTAGATTCAAGGCATCGAGGGGCTACTGTTGGGGGAAGAGACCCTCGGCAGTGGTGCCACGCGCGCTGACTCAACAAGATGACCCCCGCACGTCTCGCGTACCTTCGGAAAAACCCGCCTCTTTATCTGCTAAGTCCCTCAAATCGCTATTTTGGCCCTCGAGTGCTGACCCAACCTTCGGACTGGCTTTGTGAGTTCTTACAGGCAGAGGGCGCGAAGGGTGCTGGGAGCAATCTTCGCGAGGCCGCGTACCTTCGCCAAGAGGCCCAGACCTCAGCGGGAGGCGAAGGTACTGCGGATACATGGGTGTATGCCGAGTCTCTGTGTGATGAGTGATTGTCAACGGAGATGATGCGCATGTTCTTTGGCTTGTGTTGTGCAGGTGTCGAGCACGGAGACAGTGATCGATGGCGGGTGAAGGTCAAGTTGCGACGTGCCGTGCCGACGGACCGGGCGCGATGAAGGATGGGCGTGCCGTGCGGCGGACGTGCCATGCCGATGTATCGGACGGTGAAGGGCGGACGTGGACTTGGACTGATGGACTGGAGGCCGGAGGATCAGCTGTGGTGGCTGGCAGCCTGCGACAGCGACAAGCGGAGAAGTGCGATCATGTCGGTGGAAGGGGTGCACAGGCGGTGCATCCCCTCTACGACGCCGGTTTGTTGGTAGAGCCTGGGAAAAACCAACGGTGGACGGTTTCCAGGTTTGGGCCTCAAAACCTGGGTGCTGGGTTTCCAGGTTGAGCCACAAAACCTGGGCGTGACGGTTTCCAGGTTGAGCCTCAAAACCTGGGCGTGGGCCGGTTTCCGAGTTTGGGCCTCAAAACTCGGGCGCTGCGGGTTTCCGAGTTTGGGCCACAAAACTCGGGCTGGAGGCTGGTTTCCCGGTTTGGGCCTCTAAACCGGGGGCTGATGGAAAAGGCTGGTTTCCCGGTTTGGGCCACAAAACCGGGGGTGCAGAGTGGTGGCGGCACGTGGCGGCGATCTGAAGGTTGCGTGGAGGCGACGCGGAAGACCGTGCGGGCGTGGCCGTCGGATCTACCTACCACCAGCGGGTGGACCAGATTAGCCTTAGGGTTTTCCTGGCCCGCTCTGTAATTAGAGTAGAGAGGGGTAGAGTAGGAAATAGACTTAGGCTAGGTTAGTATAAGTAGTCCAGGGGAGACACCCTCCTCCATATCTCAGTTTTAGCTATTTCAGTTAGTGCCTTCATTTGCTAGGGTTTCCCACTCTCCCATCCCTGCTTTAGCTAGTTGAGATCCGCAGAGAGACTCCACTCTGTGTACTGTTGATTCGAGGAAGTGAGGCCGTATCCTCACCTTGGATCCCATCTCTTGGTGTCAATTCGCGTTTTGATTTCATGTTCATCATGTTCTTCGCGGATTGCTTTGTGCCTTGAGTTTTCCCGTCGCTTGATCTTTGTGCTCGGTTCATCTTTTGCGATTCCGTTTGAACTGAGTTGTTCTAGATCGTGAGGCACTTCTTTCCACCGAAAGAAATCATCTCTAACCTCACGGTCTAGGAGATCAATCAAGTTTTAGTTTCGGGTCTCTTTTTCTTCCTTCCCCCGAATTCCTTCGATTCACCGATTTGGAGTTAGGTTCGAGCCATGATCTCTTAGAGATAGCTCACTAACCTCCTTGTGACTCCTCAGATCGAATCCCAAGCCTAGAGCACTTGATTCGGAGGAGATCGGGTTGAATCGCCGGAGTTTCAGTGCAGTTTCGGGGTGACCGGACGCCGGTCACGACTTGACCGGACGCGTCCGGTCGTTGAAGGTTGAAGCGTGTTCTGGTTTTTGCTCTGACCGGACGCAGGAGTTTAGTGGTGACCGGACTCGCCCATAGTCCTGTTCACTACTCGAACGTGCTTGTGACCGGACGCACGGGGATCGACCGGACGCTCGCAGTCACTGCGTCCGGTCAGTTCCAGAGAGGTCCAAAACCGGTTTTTGGCTGACCGGACGCGTCCGGTCCCAGCTGACCGAACGCAGGCAGAGTCCGGTCGATCCAGTTTCGCGCCGTTTCGTTCGCGGTTCGCTCGTTCTTGATTGGACTCGAGTTTCGTCTTTTGCGTTGGCCTTCTAGAGTTGTCTAGTGTCCCGCTGTGCTTCGTGGAAGCATCCACCCTACATCTAGGGTCGTGGACATTAGCAAGCTCTAGGGTTCGCTTTTGGGGTTGAGTTTGGGACAGTGGCATCTAGTTTCCGAAAGGAAATTTTGAAGCTCCCATTCACCCCCCCTCTGGTCGCTTTCGGGTAGCTTCTCGGTCCTTCAGGTACCCGGGCTTCGCAGCAGTTTGGATATCCTCGCAGGGCGGAGGTCAGCCCCGCACTTCGGCGAAGGTGATCACGAACCAAGCGGCGGCGGGCGCGCGCAGAGCAGGCTAGGGTTTCGGCCTAGTTGTGTTTGTACGATTCTGCCCTCTTATGTGTACAACGCAGAGGAATCTTTTCTGTACCCTTTTGTAATTTGATCAGCACCCCTTGGTATCCCCTATAAATACCAGGGGGTGAACAGTGTATCAGGGACGATTATTGGGGAATAGAGCCACAGTAGCACTGTCCTCGCTTCTTTAAACTTTGTTCCTGCCACCTTAAACCTTTGCACTGGTTTGATTCCTGTCGTACTTTCAGTCCAGTTCAGACTATTGGCCACCTTCGCCGCTCTCCTGCACGTGTGCGGAGGTAGGGCAAGTGTGCATCCAACAGAGCACGACACATAGCTTCTCTTACTTGTATTTATTGTTGACACCAGATTTTTGCACGCACAAGGAGATGACAGATGGGCCAGTGTGCGAGAGATGGGCGTATGAGACATTCGACAAGTGTCCATGCGGTCGGCTAGTTTCCAAGGATTCGGCAACTGCTTATGCGATCGGCTATTCTGAGAAAAGGGGAGTTTCCGTTGAAACGATGGAAGCAAGAGCCTATCGGGCAACAAAACTGCGATAATTAAGGCGATGAAGATTCTGAAGGGAGTCGAAGGCCAAAAAATATTGTATTTTCCTTTAATATTTCATAGTTTTGTCCTCTTAGGACTTGTATTGCGTTCAGGGTATAAATATAAACCCTTGGCTATTGTAAAAAGGGTTCACAACCATATCAATACAAACCGGCCCCGTGCCATCTTTGAGTCCTTTGTCGTGTCGTCGAGTTCTCTGAGAGGAATCATCGATCCGTCGACCTCCGTAAGTTCCGGCAACCTTGTTATCATGTCTAGTATCATGCGGTGGATTTAGATGTGATGCAAGTAGTCTTGTTTGTTTCCATTGGTCGTGCGGCGGACCTTTGTTAATATTCAAGAAGTCTTTGCTTATGCTTTGCTTATGAATAAATACCGTGCGGCAGGCGTTTATTGATACGTTTAGCAAAAGCGAGATAGTTATCGGCTCTATTAAATTCGGCAGATTTAATAGATTCATTAAGTTATCATGTGTTGCATGTTTTAATTAATTCTGTAACACTCTTTTGCCCAATCTAGATTGATTTTGTTCGACCTTTCTTTACAAGTTTATTTATGCTCCAATAATCGTTGTTTTCATGATATCTCTTACAAATTGCATGATTATGATGGCTAGATTAGTTTCTAATCTAGATTGTTACATGTTGCGGGTTCATGCATGTCAATCATGTTTAAGCTTAGATAAAACTAGGTATCGTGCGGCAGATGCAGGTTTTAGATGGGTTTGATCATGTTTGTTTGCATGTTCCTTCTTCATGGACCCCAACTCGGCTAGCTTGCGAGCTTGGTTACACGTTAATTCATAATTTATTTTTCACTTGTTCAGGCATGTCTTTTCATGTACGTGCGTTCGGCAACCAACAGTTTACATATGTTCATGTTTAGAGTTAGCCGAATGACTCTCAAACTTGTTGACAGACAACTTCTATAGCTGTATGTCGTCGAAAGTGGCTTCAAAGCCGTAAATATGGAACTGTCTGGTCTCACCCAACATGTTCCAGTTTTATTCTCACAGTTTATCCCTTGTTGGTTTTCAGGTCAAACCGACTGGCACGTTTCCGGATTTCGAATCGCCCGGGCACCCGATTGAAGCCACGCTTTCCGGTTTGCTGTGTGTGAGGCACAGTGCGCCACATTTTGTGCCAACACACTTTTGGGCACGCCCGGTGGGACACAACATTCCAAGATGCCTGAGATCGACAATACTCAAGTTCTGGAAGTGATGATGGAGGAGTTGCCAGTAGACTTGAGACATGTAATACAACACGCATACGATGAGTTTCAGCGCAAATGCTTGATGTCCTTCTCTAAGATTAAGAGTAACAAGGTTTTCCAGAAGCAGCCACTGCTGAGAGCTCTTCTTCCTCATCAATCTGATAGCACCGATGAGGAAGATGCTCAGAAACTATCCGAACTGATGTACAAAGCTATAGCAGAGGCCATGACAAATCATCAATCAGCTTTCTTAAATACCTTTCGTGCCATCATGGTTGGTATTTTCGGCCCGACGGTTGATAAACGTTTTGAGGAAGCTGTGGCCCGATGCAAGGACCACTGTTATTCTCCGTACCCCAACATCAAAGAAAA
This sequence comes from Coix lacryma-jobi var. lacryma-jobi, assembly GCA_009763385.1. NCBI lineage: Eukaryota > Viridiplantae > Streptophyta > Magnoliopsida > Poales > Poaceae > Coix > Coix lacryma-jobi. Next base: position 125,444,644 of record CM019824.1, read on the forward strand.
ACTGCTGAAGACGGCAGGGTTGGTCCAAGCAAAGGTGGGATGGTCCTTCACCAGGGGCAGCAACCTCCCACAACTCATGGCCAACTCGCATTCGGCACGACGGGAAACGTCCCGCAATTTGCCTTCAGGGTATCTCCAGCAACAAATAGGTTGCAGAAGAACATGTATGGAGATGGATATCAGGAGTTTGTTGACTACAGTGCGATTGATGCTTTCCCGAACCCGGGCTATAAAAACTCAACGGGGGCGTTTCCTGGAGGTCAAACGCATGCGGCTCCAGATTCAAGTGTTGACCTCATCATGCATAGGATGGCCGACATGATGCAAAATCAATTCGGCCTGAAGCCAAAGAATCAGTCCTACGCTTATAAATCTCCTTACCCGGAATGGTATAACCGAGTGGCACTTCCTCCAAGGCTGAAACCTCCTACTGATCTTACTAAGTTTTTGGGCCAAGATGATACTAGTACTATAGAACACATCAGCCGTTACTTGATGCAACTTGGAGAGGCGTCTGCAGATGAGGCTTGGAGAATCCAGTATTTTCCACTGTCATTAACAAAACTAGCTTTCTCATGGTTCACGTCTTTGCCGGCAAATTCTATTAATACATGGGCAGAGCTAGAACAGAAATTCCATGCGTATTTCTTTACGGGCACCAATGAGAAGAAGTTGGTCGACCTCATGAGTTTGAAAATGAGAGCTAATGAGACGCCCCAAGAATATTTGCGTAGATTCAGGGAGACTAAAAATCTCTGCTATTCCCTAAATTTGCCAGATGATCAATTGCTAGGGATAGCTATAGCTGGCATGTTGCCAAATATCAGGGAAAAGCTGTTCGGTATGGAGTTTGATGATCTTGGGCAATTATCACAACGATTGGCAATGACGAATAGTCAGGCTCAGGGGTTTAGGAGAAGCAACCAGTTCCAGAAAGGCGATGTGGCTAGTGAAATGTATCAGGCTTTCTTAGAGGAAGCAATGGAGTACGATGATGAAGACGAGATAGCTGTAGCTGAGTTAGTCTGGGCGAAAGATCCGACTCAAGTTAATCAATGATGGCTGAGGCAGCAAAAGGGTGCCTATGATTTTGATGTTTCCAAATCGGATAAATTATTTGAATTGTTATTGAAAGAAGGGCGCATCAAGCTGCCGGAAGGCCATCCAATGCTGCAGCCTGAAGGGGTTAAAGACAAGAAGTATTGTGGTTTCCATAATACCAGATCCCACTCTATAAATGATTGTCGAGTGTTCAGAGTGCGGATCCAGAAGGGTATCCAGGAAGGGCATTTGAAGTTCGATGGAAAAATGAAAATTGATGGTAGCCCTTTTGGACAAAATACCGTATCTTTCTCTATTAACATGGTTAATGCAGATGATCCCAGGGGCAAAAGCAAGATGAAGGTATTAACCTATTGCAGATACATGGGTGTATGCCGAGTCTCGAGTGATGAGTGATTGTCAATGGGTTTGATCGCAGGTTCTTTGGCTTGTGTTGTGCAGGTGTCGAGCACGGAGACAGTGATCGAGGGCAAGGTGAAGGTCAAGTAGAGACGTGCCGTGCCGACGGACCGGGAGCGGTGAAGGGCGGACGTGAGGCTTGGACTGAGGGCCCGGTGGCCTGAGGATCAGCTGTGGTGGCTGACAGCCTGGGACAGTGACGAGCGAAGACTTGCGGGGCACGGTGTTGCTCGGGTCGAGGACCTGGGGACACGTGTCGGTGGACGGGGTGCACGGGCGGTGCATCCCCTCTACGGCCTCGGTTTGGTGGTTGAGCCACAGAAAAACCACCGAGTGGACGGTTTCCAGGTTTGGGCCTCAAAACCTGGGCGCTGATGGTTTCCGAGTTTGGGCCACAAAACTCGGGCTGAGGACGGTTTCCAGGTTTGGGCCTCAAAACCTGGGTGCTGCGGGTTTGCTGAGTTTGGGCCACAAAACTCAGGCTACGGTCGGCTGGTTTCCTAGTTTGGGCCTCAAAACCGGGGGTTGGTCGTGAAGGCTCGTTTCCCGGTTTGGGCCTCAAAACCGGGGGCGAAGTCCGTGAAAAGGACGAGCGGAGCGTTGGCGGCACGTGGCGGCAATCGGTGAGGTTGCGTTGAGGCAACGCTACCAGTTGTGCGGGCGTGGCCGTCGGATCACCAACATCTTCGAGTTGGTCCAGAATAACCCTAGGGTTTAGCTGGTTCGCTCTGTAATTAGAGAGGGGTAGAGTAGGAATTAGTATTAGGATAAGTAGAGGGAGACACCCTCCTCCCATAGTATCTCAGTCATTTGCTCTTTGCTTCTAGGGTTTCCTGCTCTCCCAATCCCCTGCTGTAGCTACTGAGATCCGAAGAGAACCATACCTCTGTGTACTGGAGATTTTGAGGAAGTGAGGCTGTAACCTCACTGTTGTAGCGTGTGGTAGCCACACGGTTGCAGATCGATGACTTGATTCGCATTTTGTTCGTGTTCTTCGCGTTCTTCGTTTCTCCGTGATTTTCCCGTCACTCGATCTCCCTCTCTACTGCGTCTTTGCGAAATCCGTTTGAATCAACTTGTTCTTTATAGTGAGGAGATCATTTCCACTGAAGGAATTCATCTAACTCCTCACGAACAAGTAGATCGGGTTGATTTCGTTTTCGTGGCGCTTTTTCGTTCATACTCCTCCCCTTTCGATTTCCCGGTGTTTGAGTTGATTTGAGCGGATGATTTCATGGAGATAGTCTCCTAACTACCTCGTGATCATCTTCTCCAAGTTTGGGAATGTGGGATTGAGTTTTGTTTCGGATTCGGGAGGATTCGTGAGCGGGGCGACTGAAATCGCCCTCTCTGCTCATCCGCGGACAGTCCGCCACTGGGGGCGCGGACAGTCCGCGCGTCGGGGATCAGCCGAGTCAGTGGCTGTGTTCTTCGGCCGATTTGACTTTTCATGACCGGCGGACAGTCCGCAGTTGTGGGTCACAGACAGTCTGGGATCAGTCCAGGGGACTTCAGCAACACTGCTGTTTTGTGTTTTCTGCCGGCGGACAGTCCGCCAGTGAACCGCGGACAGTCCGGCCTGGTGCGGACAGTCCGGGACCCCAGGGCCGGACAGTCCGGGATTTGGCTGAAGCCTCCGGTTTAGTGCGTTTGCTCTCCCGTCTTTTTCGCTTGGTTTTCGGACTTCTCGTTTGGCCCTATAGTCAACCAAGAAACCTCTCTAGGTATCTTTGCTACTTGTTAGCATCGGTATTTAGGGATCTCTCGACGTAGCCTTCAATCTACGTTCGGGACTCGGTTTTCAAGGGGCAAACTTGTGCCGGTGCTTTTGGTGTTTGGCTTGCTATCGTTTTGTGGTGCCTCGCTATGATCCTTGGGATCATCCACCCTCTTCCAAGGGTCGTAGGCATCACGTTTTCGGTCGTAGCTTTCGGGGGTTGATTTTGGGACATTTGGCCAAAGTTTCGAGAGAATTTTTGTTGGCTCCCATTCACCCCTCCTCTGGTCGCCTTGCTAGAGCTTTCTCGGTCCTTCAATTGGTATCGGAGCGGGTTAAGGATCTTCCACCTTAGCCGGTTCCAGATCCACCGAAGGCGACATGGATCGCGGTGTGGGCAAATCGCCGTTTTTCGATGGGACGAACTATGCGTATTGGAAGATACGCAAGTTGGCCTATCTGCAGAGTATGGGTGCTTCCATCTGGGATATTTGCAACTCTGCTGATTACGTGGTCTTGGCTGCACATGTGACTCAGCGTCAGATCGATGATCACGATGCCAATAGCCGAGCCCGTAATGCTCTTTTCTCATGCTTGAGCATGACGGAGTTTGATCGTGTTTCTCACCTCGCTACGGCTTGGGAGATTTGGGCATCCCTCATGCGTTTCCATGAGGGAACCTCTCAAGTCAAAACCCGTCTCTACGAGTCGCACAAGCGAGAGTACGAGAACTTTTGACATATGCCTGGCGAGAGCATAGAGAGTTTATTCGCTCGCTTTCAGGTGATTGTCAACAGGATGAGGGCTAACAAGGAGCTGTTGCCTTTCGACGATCATGAGAGAGCTTTGAAGCTTTTGCATACTCTCGATCGGTCGGTGTGGGATTCCAAGGTTCAGGCGATCATCGAATCGCCTAACTAGGAGACCCTCACGTGCGACGAGCTCTTCAGTAAGCTCAAGTCCAGTGAGATCGATGCCATGGCAAGGGCTTCTTATGAAAATCCTTCTGGCCCGTCGATGGCTTTGCTTTCTGTCTCTTCTGCTAACCCCTTTGGAGGTTTTGCACTCTCTTCTCTCTTTTCTGTCACAGAGGAGCAGCTAGAGTCTTTGGGGGATGACGAGTTGGCTATGCTGGCCTACCGGTTCTCGCGGTTCCACAACAACCGCATGAACCATCGCCGCGAAGGAGGACGCTCAGGATGCTTTGAGTGCGGCGACCCCAACCACTTCATCGCCAATTGCCCGAAGAAGAACAAGCAAATCTTCAGTAAGGCGGATCATGGGCACAAGTACGACTCTGGCAAGCGCAAGGAGAAGTACGTCCCCGCGAAGCACAAGCGGAAGGGCGGCTTCAACAAGGAGTACATCAAGACGAAGTACTTGGAGAAGGCCCAGGCTGAGCAGCGTGCGTTCTTCACCACGCTCAGCGACGTCGACGACTTGGATGACGACTCTGCTTCCTCAAGCGATGACGAGTCCGAGAAGAAGAAGAGGATCGAGGACAAGCTGAACGGCCTCTGCTTCTTCGCCGACGACGACGGCTTCTGCACCATGGCCCTCGGCAAGGAGGTCGACGGCGGGCTGGAGGACACTCCTCGGAATGACGACGACACCTCCCAGGTATCTCAGACCCCTGACGAGCTTTCTGCTGAGGTCGAGAAGCTTACTGCCGCGCTCCTTAGTCAGGATAAGTTTCTTAGGCGTGCTGCTAGAGAGCGCAAGGAGTTTAGGCAGAAGTGGGAGGATACGGTGAAGGAACTTGAATCTGTCAAGTCCACCGTAGTTGTTACCGATGAGGAGGAGTGTGAGATGTGCACCACACACATGACTGACCTTCTCACTTTGATAGGTAAGTATGTTGCGTTGGTAGGACAGGTGGATGAGCTGAAGGCTAGATCCTCGTTGTTGGATGCGTGCAAGTCCTGTGCGGGCTTGCAATCTGAGTTGGCAGAGAAGAATGCCAAGATTGTGTCTCTTGAAGAGGCCAACTCAGGTAGCACATGTGTGTCTAGGTGTGTTCTTTGTGAGGGTTTGGAGATGGAGATAGCCAATGTGAAGCATGACAAGATGCAAACCGAGGAGGAAAACACATACCTTCGGACCATCTTGTCATGGGTGTCGAGTGGTGAGCCACAGCTCGGGATGATAATCTCCCAATTCAAGCGAGCTGCTGGAGGTCCTGGTGTAGGTTTTGCTCCGGGTGTTGATGTTTCATCTTTCGACAAGATTGGAGAGTCGAGTGGTTTGAACCCATGTGAGAAGCCCAACTCCACCACTACTCCCAAGCTTACCAAGATTCCACCCAAAGAGCCTCTCAAGCCTAACACCAAGGATGGGGTCTTTGTTGAACCTCCGAGTGCTCCACCCAAGAAACAATCATGGGCTCCCAAACCAAACCACCTCAAGAACAAGCTGGACACCATGCCAGCCATCCAGGAGGAGCTTATGCTACAGAAGGGCAAAGTGATCCATACCCACTACCGTGAGTACCAACAACCCCCTTTGAGACCGGTGAGGTACCATTGTGAGCACTGTGGGCGAGATGGACACTTGAGCGAGTTTTGCTTTCGGCGCAAGAGAGAGGCGCGCCGCGCAAAGGAGATGAACAATCCGGACATGTACCATCCTTTCCATGATGTACATGTGCCGAACGTTCAGAGGCATGCTGCTAGGCCTAGAGGTCCAGAACCTCAAGTTCCTAGGCCTAGGCAGCGGAGAGGACGTGCCCGGCGGGAGCCTGCAGCTGTAGGCTATGGACCCCATGGCAGTGGCTTTGTAGTTGAGCGTTTTCCTCCACCGCGTTTTGAGTATCGCGATGGACGCTCCTCCCTTAGCGGACCACGTTTTCCTCTACGTGGTGATCGCTCCTCTCGTAGGCGTGCTAGGAATGGTTTTTCTGCTAACCGTTCTTTTGAGCAGCCGACCCAACACTGGTATTCTCCCTACTTCACTAACCCCAGTGTTGGACCGTATGCTCACCCTATGTCTTTTTATTAATGTAGGTAAAACGATTGGAGAACGTTTCGTTGGTGGATTCCGGGTGTTCGAGGCACATGACCGGAAACGCCAAGTGGTTCTCCAGTCTTAGTCCGGTTGCCGGAATGGAGTTTATCACCTTCGGCGACAGCAGCAAAGGTAAGGTGCTGTCTCGTGGGTCTGTGCGAGTTAATGAGCACTTTGTGTTGCACAATGTTGCTCTTGTTTCTAACTTGCATTTTAACCTTCTTTCTGTTTCGCAACTTTTCGATGATGACTATGAGATTCGTTTTAAACCGAATCTCAGTCGAATTTTGGATCCTCAGGGCAATCTTGTTTGTGTGATTTAGCCCTTTGGTAAAGTCTTTCGTGCGGATTTCTCGGAGTCTTTTGGCATTTCTCGTTGTCTTGTGGCTGGACCTTCCTCCTCTGATCTTTGGAAGTGGCATAGGAGACTTGGACATTTGAGCTTCGACTTGCTTGCAAGGCTTAGTTCACTTGGCCTAATCCGAGGATTGCCCAAGTTATCCATGGAGAAGGATCTTGTTTGCCATTCTTGTAGACATGGGAAGATGGTTGCCGCTCCCCACCATCCAGTGACTCAGGTCATGACCAAGCACCCTGGAGAGCTTTTACACATGGACCTTGTTGGTCCGGCTCGGGTGAGCTCGGTTGGGGGAAGTGGTATGTGCTTGTTATTGTTGACGATTTTTTGAGATATTCGTGGGTCTTCTTTTTAGCTGAGAAGACCGAGACTTTCTCCTTTGCTTGCAATCTGATTTTGCGTCTTCAGAACGAGTTCCCTTTGAACTCGATGCGAGCTATTAGAAGTGATAATGGTTCCGAATTCAAGAATTCAGATTTTGAGAAGTTTTGTAACTCTCTGGGTTTAGAGCATCAGTTTTCTTCTCCCTACACACCGCCATAGAATGGTGTTGTAGAGAGGAAGAATCGGACCCTTGTAGAGATGGCCAGGACGATGCTCGATGAGCATAGGACTCCTAGGCGAAATTGGGCCGAAGCGATGAGCACTGCATGCTACATTTCCAATCGCATTTTTCTCTGAGCTTTCTTGAAAAAGACTTCTTATGAGTTGCGTTTTGGAAAACTGCCCAAAGTGAGTTATTTTAGAGTTTTTGGTTGCCATTGTTTTATACTCAAAAAGGGCAATTTGGACAAGTTTGAGTCTCGTTCTTCTGACGGTGTGTTTTTGGGTTATGGCACTCATACTCGTGCTTGACACTAACCGAGTCATGGAGACATCAGATGTCACCTTCGACGAGACCATGGTTTGTCCTTCTTCTCGTTTTGAGCGTGCAGGTGATCATGAGGTTGGTGAGCCACTCTTTGATGACGAGGATGAGGGTGCTGAAGGTATGGATGATCCAGCACCCCCTCCACCTACTGTGCCGCAAGGAGCGGCTTCTACTACGACTCACGGCCCCGACACCTCTTCTTCCTGGGGGCCGTGGGATCCACCACCTCGAGCGGTACCTTTTGTACCCGAGGAGGCACCAGCTGCTGTTGAGGGGGAGGCCACTTCGGCAAGGGAGGTGCCATGACACATTCAGCGCCAGCACCCGCCTCAACAGATGATCGGCAGCATCGACGAACGCGTCACCCGGTCTAGGCAAATCTCTCACTTTGCTCATTCTGCATTTGTTGCTGATTTTGAACCCCGGGATGTTGGACACGCTTTGACGGATCTGGATTGGGTCAATGCCATGCATGAGGAGTTAGAAAACTTTGAGCGAAATCGGGTTTGAGTTTTAGTTCCATCTCCTCCAGACTGTAATCCTATTGGGACAAAATGGGTTTTCAAAAACAAACAAGGAGAGGATGGCCACATTGTGAGGAACAAAGCGAGACTTGTGGCCAAGGGTTATAGTTAGAAGGAAGGGATAGACTATGAGGAGACTTTTGCTCCTGTAGCTCGTTTGGAGGCTATTAGGATACTCTTGGCTTTTGCTGCTTCCAAAGGTTTCAAACTTTTTCAAATGGATGTCAAGAGTGTCTTCTTAAACGGCTACATGGAAGAAGAGGTTTATGTTGAACAACCCCCCGGTTTTGAAAATCCCAAGTTTCCAAACCATGTTTTCAAACTCCACAAAGCTTTATATGGTTTGAAACAAGCCCCTAGAGCCTGGTATGATAGGTTGAAAACCTCTTTGCTTGCTAAGGGTTTTAAAATGGGATGTGTGGATAAAACGCTCTTTCTCCTCAAGCAAGGCAAAGACACTCTCTTGGTCCAGATTTACGGGATGATATCATTTTCGGTGGTTCTTCTCATGCTTTGGTTGCCAAGTTTGCAGATACTATGAGCAGGGAATTTGAGATGAGCATGATGGGCGAGTTGACGTTTTTCCTCGGGTTGCAAATCAAGCAATCCCGAGAAGGAACGTTTGTGCACCAGGGCAAGTACACCAAAGACTTGCTGAAGAGGTTCGATATGGGTGAGGCCAAGCCTCTTCCAACACCCATGTCGACCACGACGGCCCTGGATGCGGACAAGGATGGAGAAGCTGTGGACCAGAAGGAGTACCGAAGCATGATCGGGTCGCTGCTCTACCTGACGGCGACACGCCCGGACATCCAGTTCGCGGTGTGTCTGTGTGCGCGCTTTCAGGCGTCGCCGCACACTTCTCACCGTCAGGCGGTCAAGCGCATTATGAGGTACCTTCGTTTCACACCTGAGTTCAGGATTTGGTATTCAGCTTCCTCCACCCTCTCCCTTTGCGGTTATTCCGATGCCGATTTTGCTAGTTGCCGAGTTGAGCGCAAGTCCACTTCCGGGACTTGCCAGTTTATTGGTTCTTCTCTTGTATCTTGGTCTTCTCGCAAGCAGTCTAGTGTCGCTCAGTCTACCACAGAGGCTGAATATGTCGCTGCGGCTAGCCGCTGTTCTCAGTTGCTTTGGATGATGGCTACTTTGTGTGATTTTGGTCTGAGCTTTTCTCGCGTGCCGTTGCTTTGTGACAACACGAGTGTGATTAGCGTTGCTAAGAACCCCATGCTCCACTCGAAGACCAAACACATTGATGTGCGCTTTCATTTTCTGCGAGACCATTATGAGAAGGGTGATATCGACCTTCGCCATGTCGATACTCATCATCAGTTGGCTGATATTTTCACCAAGCCTTTGGACGAATCAACCTTTAATCGGTTGAGGGGTGAGCTTGGTGTGTGTTTCCCCTTTTAGATGGGGGAAACATTTTGGTTTTTGTATCATAGACTGACTATTTTCTCGTTTGCTTTGTTTTTCTTTTGCATTTTAGCATACGCTTTTACATTCTGAGCTTCATGTATATAATCTTTAGAATGTGACTATGATCTGTTTAGTATGCTCCGATGCTATATGTTGATTCTTGTAGCTTATGCTCCTTCTGATCACTAATACATGCTGTGAGCTGAGCTATTTTTGAATGGTGAACCTGTCTAACAAACATCAAACATGAAAAATGTTCACCATTGAGATTTGCAACTAGCATGTGTAGGATGTGTTGAATTCACTCGTGCTTTTCATATATGCTAGGTTGCTATGTCTCTAGTTCTGAGTCTGTCACTTGCTTGGTCTGTTCATATTCTGTTAATAAAATCTGAACCAAGTTTTTAAGTGAATTGAAAAGATCGAGATGGGATTGCTTGTCAACACATCATGGTATCGAGACGGTTTCTCATTGCACTTTGAGTTAAACTTGAGCCGTGTAGTGTATGACCGAAACCGATGCTTTAAGCTTCTGATTGCATTTGAATAGGCTTCGCTCAGTTGAAAAGTTAGGCAATGACAAGCTTTCAACCTCTCGCAAACACATGCAAAATTTTGAACTTGTGAAATTTCACCGCTGCAACTCCGATTTAATACTGAAATCACAAGTATATGCTTCATTCTATAGCATGATGTTTGAACTTTGCTAGGGGTAGTTCACCTTGTATACATGTTTAGCACTTGTTCGAATTCCTGTCTATACATGCGTAGTGCTATTTTGATGGTGAATACCTTTTTGGCTAAAACTGCTCACTTTGCTCATATGTTCATATATCGTATTTAGTAATCAGTTTGAGCCTTCGCTAGCTTGTACACTTTTCAGTGAGTCGTTGGAGCTATACTTTGTGGAGTATTTTTGCATTCTATCGACTATATTCCTGAACCTGCTCACTTGCATTGTGACTCATATGCATTTTGGAAGAGGGAGAACTTCTCTTGTTGGCACATTTGATGGTGCATTTTCCCAAGGGGAGACCTTGCTTGATTGCTTGTTGATGCATTTTTCACTTGATGGTGCATTTTCAACTAAGGGGGAGAATTTGGACAAATCACGCCTCCCATGTTCAACTAAGGGGAGAGGAATCGGTTGTGTGCACCATGCAAGGGGGAGTTTGCTCGTCATAAATTTTTGAAATTTCCAATTGGTTCGGAGTGCTTTGCTAGTTGTGTTGAGCCTTTGCCTCTATCTTGAGGGACTAGCAGTCGCATCTTTGCTTCAGTTGGTATCGAGTTTTTCAGTTGATGTCGAGCTTTCTTCTAGTTGTGTTGAGCCTCTGTGCCTCTGTCTTGAGGGACTAGCATTTTGCTTTGATTTTTCAATTGGTATCTGCTAGCGGTGTTGAGCCTATTCTACCTCTTCTTGAGGGCTAGCTTTGCTTTGCTTGGTTGCGTCGAGCCGTAGCCCATGTCTTTAGGGACCAAGTTGTCTTGCTCTTTCCACTTGACCTTCTTCAGTTTTGCTATGCTTTTGGGTCATTTGGTCGAGTTCTCTCTTCTCCTTCTTCCTTTTTCTATTTCCATTATGATTTGTGTGTGTAGTTGACAATGCACTCATCAAGGGGGAGATTGCGGATACATGGGTGTATGCTGAGTCTCGAGTGATGAGTGATTGTCAACGGGTTTGATTGCAGGTTCCTTGGCTCGTGTTGTGCAGGTGTCGAGCACGGAGACAGTGATCGAGGGCAAGGTGAAGGTCAAGTAGAGACGTGCCGTGCCGATGGACCGGCAGCGGTGAAGGGCGGACGTGAGGCTTGGACTGAGGGCCCGGTGGCCTGAGGATCCGCTGTGGTGGCTGACAGCCTGGGACAACGATGAGCGAAGACTTATGGGGCACGGTGTTGCTCGGGTCGAGGACCTGGGGACACGTGTCGGTGGACGGGGTGCACGGGCGGTGCATCCCCTCTACGGCCTCGGTTTGGTGGTTGAGCCACAGAAAAACCTCCGAGTGGACGGTTTCTAGGTTTGGGCCTCAAAACCTGGGCACTGATGGTTTTTGAGTTTGGGCCACAAAACTCGGGCTGAGGACGGTTTCTAGGTTTGGGCCTCAAAACCTGGGTGCTGCGGGTTTGCTGAGTTTGGGCCACAAAACTCAGGCTACGGTCGGTTGGTTTCCCGGTTTGGTCCTCAAAACCGGGGGTTGGTCGTGAATGCTGGTTTCCTGGTTTGGGCCTCAAAACCGGGGGCGAAGTCCGTGAAAAGGACGAGCGGAGCGGTGGCGGCACGTGGCGGCAATCGGTGAGGTTGCGTCGAGGCAACGCTACCAGTTGTGCGGGCGTGGCCGTTGGATCACCAGCATCTTCGAGTTGGTCTAGAATAACCCTAGGGTTTAGCTAGTTCGCTCTGTAATTAGAGAGGGGTAGAGTAGGAATTAGTATTAGGATAAGTAGAGGGAGACACCCTCCGCCCATAGTATCTCAGTCATTTGCTCTTTGCTTCTAGGGTTTCCTGCTCTCCCAATCCCCTGCTGTAGCTACTGAGATCCGCAGAGAACCATACCTCTGTGTACTGGAGATTTTGAGGAAGTGAGGCCGTAACCTCACTGTTGTAGCATGTGGTAGCCACACGATTGCAGATCGATGACTTGATTCACGTTTTGTTTGTGTTCTTCGCGTTCTTCGTTTCTCTGCGATTTTCCCGTCACTCGATCTCCCTCTCTACTGCGTCTTTGCGAAATCCCTTTCAATCAACTTGTTCTTTATAGTGAGGAGATCATTTCCACTGAAGGAATTCATCTAACTCCTCACGAACAAGTAGATCAGGTTGATTTCGTTTTCGTGGCGCTTTTTCGTTCATACTCCTCCCCTTTTCATTTCCCGGTGTTTGAGTTGATTTGAGCGGATGATTTCTTGGGGATAGTCTTCTAACTACCTCGTGATCATCTTTTCCAAGTTTGGGAATGTGGGATTGAGTTTTGTTTCGTATTCGGGAGGATTCGTGAGAGGGGCGACTGAAATCGCCCTCTCTGCTCATCCGCGGACAGTCCGCCACTGGGGGCGCGGACAGTCCGCGCATCGGGGATCAGCCGAGTCAGTGGCTGTGTTCTTCGGCCGATTTGACTTTTCATGACCGGCGGACAGTCCGCAGTTGTGGGTCGCGGACAGTCCGGGATCAGTCCAGGGGACTTCAGCAACACTGCTGTTTTGCGTTTTCTGCCGGCGGACAGTCCGCCAGTGAACCGCGGATAGTCCGGCCTGGTGCGGACAGTCCGGGACCCCAGGGCCGGACAGTCCGGGATTTTGCTGAAGCCTCCGGTTGAGTGCGTTTGCTCTCCCGTCTTTTTCGCTTGGTTTTCGGACTTCTCGTTTGGCCCTATAGTCAACCAAGAAACCTCTCTAGGTATCTTTGCTACTTGTTAGCATCGGTATTTAGGGATCTCTCGACGTAGCCTTCAATCTACGTTCGGGACTCGGTTTTCAAGGGGCAAACTTGTGCCGGTGGTTTTGGTGTTTGGCTTGCTATCATTTTGTGGTGCCTCGCTGTGATCCTTGGGATCATCCACCCTCTTCCAAGGGTCGTAGGCATCACATTTTCGGTCGTAGCTTTCGGGGGTTGATTTTGGGACATTTGGCCAAAGTTTCGAGAGAATTTTTGTTGGCTCCCATTCACCCCCCTCTAGTCGCCTTGCGAGAGCTTTCTCGGTCCTTCACCTCTGATAGAGCAAGAAAGACCGGTGCTGTTGACCCCGATCGGCAGATCACAAATGAAGAGTTTTGGCAACAAGTTCGTTTTCAGAATGGCCGAACTGAAAGGGGAGAAGCTTCTAGGCCCAGAGTCACGACACGTATTTTGTTGAACAAATGGCGTCGGGAGTAGGAACGGTACCAGAAGCAAAAGTTTTATGAGGAACAAGAGTTCATAGAGGAGCAACGGAGGTACAAAGAGAAGATGTACCGAGAGGAACAAGAATATATGAGAGAGCAAGAGCAATCTCATTGGGGGTGCTCATTCTTCAAATATTGTTGGAATGAAGGCTTGAAGCTGCCTGCTAAGAACAATTGCCCTGAATGCAGTTGTCAATATTCTGAATACAGACAGTCTCGAGTCAACCGCCGTTCTGTCCATGAAAGGCTTGGGATGCAATCCCTCGAGGACGATCGACGCTTTAAAATGGGTAATACCAAAAATTGGCAAGAGAAAAGATTTGCCGATCAAGATTGGGCTCGCACCGAGGAAGAGGAATACCGTGAATATGTTTGGCAGTGTCTGCCAGGATTGAGAAAGAGCCAGAAAAGGAGGGTGCAACGCCTAAGAGACAGAGAATTGGCGCAAGCAGGCACCAAGACAAGGCAAATTTGCCGTCCTAGGGAAAAGCCTGATGAGGGTGATCGTTCGGCTAATGCATGCATGGCATTCTTTTGTCCCATCAGAATTCATAGCTCCCGAAGATCAAAGTGTCCAAGAAGAGGCGTATTCGGATTTTGACGAAGACGAATACCAGGATCTGATGGCTCAGCTCGTTCTGACCCAGCGGGCAGTTTTTGATAAACCAGCTAAGCATCGACACTTGAAGCCACTTTATATGAAGGGATACGTTAATGGCAAGCCATTAACCAAGATGTTCATTGACGGGGGAGCTGCCATAAATATCATGCCATATACTACCTTCAGGAAACTTGGGATGGCAAGTGAGAAATTATTGATGACTGACATGGTGTTGAGGGACTTTGCTGGCAATCCTTCTGATACTCGAGGAGCAGTTCATGTTGAGTTTACGATCGGGTCAAAAACTTTGATTACTACCTTCTTTGTCATCAATGCCAAGGGGGCATATAGTTTGCTCTTAGGAAGGGATTGGATACATGCAAACTGCTGTGTTCCGTCAACTATGCATCAAATCCTCATCCAGTGGATTGGAGATGACGTCGAAGTTGTCCATGCTGATGATTCAGTGAGTGTTGCTACTGCAGAACCCGTCTACTGGGAATATGATGGTGTCGAATGCTTCTCTGGAAGAGTCTGGAAAGAAGGTCCTGTAAATGTTTTTGACAAGGACCAACAGCCGATCCAAGCAATCGACTCTCAGAGCAATTTTTTAATGAATAATCCAATTGATGGTAACGGAGGAAAATTGGGACGAGGTTTCATGTCGGCTGATAAATTAGAGGGAGTGAATATTGATAAAGAAGCTGAAACAAGACCAATATATGTCGGTACAAGTTTGGATCCAGAGTATAGATTAAAATTGGTAAACCTTTTAAAGGAGTTCTACCTTTTTCTCCGTTGCTGAAGCTCAAGAAAGATCAAATAATTCGTATGGGGTGACGTACAACAGAGAGCTTTTGGTGAAATTAAAGGCACCATCAGTGCTTGTACCTCCACAGCTTGGTAAATCTTTCAAGTTGTACGTGGCAGCCGATAGCCTAACAATAGGATCGGCCCTTATATAAAAATTTGAAGGAAAAGAAGGAGTAATAGCTTACCTTAGCCGAAAGCTGTTAAGACCCAAAGACGAGGTATTCGGCTACAAAGAAACTTTGTTTATGTGTATTACTCGTGTACCAAGCTTCGACACTACTTATTAAATGCCGAATGCGTGATAATTATGTGAGCAGATGCAAGAATGTTCGTGTGCAAAGATAGCCGATGTAATGCATCGCCTTTAGCAGAAAATGCTCCAAGAGTTTAGAATATAGCCGATATTGTTTATATCGCCTTTAGTACAAAAATGTTCATAACACTGGTGACCTTAGCATTTTTTAAGTTAGCAGGTTTATCGGGAGGAGAGAAAGGTGAAGCGCAGTAAATAAGATGCCGAGTGATATGACATGTCAAAACGAGATCTAGTCGGCAAAGATGATGTCATGCGTTCGACAAGCGTTTTTCTGAAAAAATGTTGCAATCGGGAAAATCACTGAGGTAATTAGGAGATGCAGATAGACATTATTCAGAGAAAAAACAACTTCATTTATTCATTTCAGATCCGTCCTAGTAGAAACTACTCCTGGAATAATCTGTTCAGAACGGACTGCGGATTGGTGACTTCGGCAAGAGCAGCGACATGATCATCATAAACTTCAATGCCTTCGATTTCATCTAGACATCCGCCTGCGAAGTCGACTGGTAGAAAGGAGTAGTCCTCATTGGTCTAAGAGCTCATCGCTGCTAGCCCAAGGGAGACACCAAGGTGCACACCTTGGATGACGGCCTAATCTATGCGGCCATCCGTAGCGTCAAGACGCGCCTCAGCTGAATCCCCATGGGCATTCACTTTGTCGGCAACTCTGTTCGCCGCCACCCTTAGACGGTCATTCTCTGCGGAAAGAGCTGAAGGAAGAAAGAATGAGTTCGTGATGCAGGGAAAGGCCAAAAGAAGATGGAATGAATGATAGACGTCAAACCAGTAATGGCGTTGCAGAGCTGCTTCCGTTGGTCCTCCCATTCAGCTTTCTCAATGCCATACTTCTTGGATATGTCCTCCAACGCCTTCTGGGCCTTGTCCCTCTCCTCGCGGTACCGGAGAGCGTCCAAACGGGTGTACCGAGGTGAGTCATTAGACTCAGAGGAGTTTGATGACCTAGAAGAAGGAGTTGAAGGGCTCGGTAGAGCTGCCGTTTCTGGGAAAGGAATCCAGGTTTGACTGGAGAAAACCATCATCCTGTGAGGAAGATGAACAGTGAGTCAGGGACAGATAAACAAGAGAAACTACCGCAAGGGGGAAAGAAACTAATTTTCACCCATAACACTAACGAGTCGGAGCTTGATTTCCTTCTGCATCAGCAGGACGTTTGTCGTGGTCACCATTGCCTGCCATTGATGAAAATACAGGCGAGGGTTTTCTCTTTGGTTTGAGTTAGGAGCTGGGGAATGGAGAGATTGCGAGTCAAACTGTTCGGTTGGGGTTGAAGGTGGTGGCCTGTGTAGGGTCATATTTATGGAACTGTGGCTTGCACCCCGGAAAACCAGGCATCGGGTTAGAGTTTTTCATGACTTATGGGCCGTTGTTGGGCCGGGCTAGATTTTTGCCGACTTGAGGAGATCGTGGCTCCAGAGTCAGGAAGCCGATAGGATTTGGCTGAGAATTGTTGCCGCATGAAGAATTCAGTTTCGGTCGATTGTTTGGAGATTCGTATTACCGATTAGCACCGAAGACAGTAAGTTTGGCAAATGGTCTTCGAATTGAGAAGTACCATCCTGACATCGTCATGGATTGGAAAATTGAGAAGGGATCCGGAACACTAGATTTGAAAATGGCCGATTACGACAATCGCTTACAGAATAGGGGTGACTGACATGATTGGCAGCAATAGCTAATGAGATATACATCGCCTTTGGAACAAAAATAAAAGTCAATGACTAATGCACGAAGCAAAACACGCTTTGATCTCGAAGGATCAGTCACAGATTGATTTCAGGGATCAAACAGAAGGACTTTTTATTTACAAAAAGGGGGACACAAGATTACAATGATGATCAGTTCGTCCATTCCATCCTATGACTAATCAGAAGAACATGGTCGAAGGAATCAGCCAGATCTGTTCCAGCTTCCTTCATATCATCTAGAGAGTGTGCTACCCTATATTCCAGCCCCTGGTCACAGACGTCGAATCTGCGATAATCGGCGCCAGAGTGAATCCGTACGGCGTTGAAGGCAAGCGCTGCGCCGTATCCCATGCCGACCCTGGAGATGTCGGGGAGGATTCGGTTGACCTCATTTACCCGATTCAAGGCCGTCGTGCCTGCCGCATTAGCCATAACGGCAAGCTTGGCGACGACAGTTTCAAGAGCATGAAGTTTTGCCTCCAGAGCTGAAAGAAAGTAGAGTAAGTAAAGGCAAGAGGGAAAACAGAGACAAAAATGATGAGAAAATGTTCACCGGCGTCCCGATTCCGAGCGACGTCACGTTCCTGGGAGACTCGGGTAATTTCCTGATCTTTCTCCTCCAGATCAAGCTGAAGGTCTATGACCTGTCGAGTCAGGTTTTTGGAGAAATCATCGACGATCCTCCTGAACAAAAGTAACGAAGTAAGAACGGCTGCTTCATTTTGAAACGAAGAGCAGAAAAGAGCAACCTCTTCTTAGAAGTACTGGAAGCGCCAAGCTCGGAGCTATGTCTGCTCGCCACGGAAGACATCTTCTAGGTTGGATTGGATGATGACAGAAGGAAGAAGGGGTTTTCTTGGTTTTGAGATCAAAACAGGAGAATTTGAAGGTGCAGACCGAAACAGAGTGAAGGGTGACTTAAAAGGACCCCAAAAGGTGCATTGGAAGGTGAATCGACAGGCAAGGCAATTATAGCACGGAAAATTTCCACTTGGGTGGATGCTTCCGGAGGTTCCACGTTAGTAGTACAGGAGAAAGGAATTTTGGAATAAATATTTATCCCAAAATTAGTGGGCGTGTGTTGACACCAGATTTTCGCACGCACAAGGAGATGACAGATGGGCCAGTGTGCGAGAGATGGGCGTATGAGGCATTCGGCAAGTGTCCATGTGGTCGGCTAGTTTCCAAGGCTTCGGCAACTGCTTATGCGATCGGCTATTCTGAGAAAAGGGGAGTTTCCGTTGAAACGATGGAAGCAAGAGCCTATCGGGCAACAAAACTGCGATAATTAAGGCGATGAAGATTCTGAAGGGAGTCGAAGGCCAAAAAATATTGTATTTTCCTTTAATATTTCATAGTTTTGTCCTCTTAGGACTTGTATTGCGTTCAGGGTATAAATATAAACCCTTGGCTATTGTAAAAAGGGTTCACAACCATATCAATACAAACCGGCCCCGTGCCATCTTTGAGTCCTTTGTCGTGTCGTCGAGTTCTTTGAGAGGAATCATCGATCCGTCGACCTCCGTAAGTTCCGGCAACCTTGTTATCATGTCTAGTATCATGCGGTGGATTTAGATGTGATGCAAGTAGTCTTGTTTGTTTCCATTGGTCGTGTGGCGGATCTTTGTTAATATTCAAGAAGTCTTTGCTTATGCTTTGCTTATGAATAAATACCGTGCGGCAGGCATTTATTGATACGTTTAGCAAAAGCGAGATAGTTATCGTCTCTATTAGATTCAACAGATCTAATAGATTCATTAAGTTATCATGTGTTGCATGTTTTAATTAATTCTGTAACACTCTTTTGCCCAATCTAGATTGATTTTGTTCGGCCTTTCTTTACAAGTTTATTTATGCTCCAATAATCGTTGTTTTCATGATATCTCTTACATATTGCACGATTATGAAGGCCGGATTAGTTTCTAATCTAGATTATTACATGTTACGGGTTTGATCATGTTTGTTTGCATGTTCCTTCTTCATGGACCCCAACTCGGCTAGCTTGCCGAGCTTGGTTACACGTTAATTCATAATTTATTTCTCACTTGTTCAAGCATGTCTTTTCATGTACGTGCGTTCGACAACCAGCAGTTTACATATGTTCATGTTTAGAGTTAGCCGAATGACTCTCAAACTTGTTGACAGACAGCTTCTATAGCTGTATGTCATCGAAAGTGGCTTCAAAACCGTAAATATGGAACTGTCTGGTCTCACCTAGCATGTTCCAGTTTTACTCTCACAGTTTATCCCTTGTTGGTTTTCAGGTCAAACCGACTGGCACGTTTCCGGATTTCGAATCACCCGGGCACCCGATTGAAGCCACGCTTTCTGGCTTGCTGTGTGTGAGGCATAGTGCGCCACATTTTGTGCCAACATTTATCTTATATGTGCCAAAGTCCAAGTAGTAGATAAACTACCCTTATTACCATCTTCAAGTGGTGTCACATTTTTATTGATGTCAACTTGCAAAATGGAAGTTTGACCTTACAAGTCAATGTGTCTGTCTCCTACAAGTATTTCAAACTTGTATGCACACTCTTAGGGGGAGTTTACTCTACAATTTGGAAGCTTTGAGACTAACACTACTTTCAAGTTTATCATGTGTGTAGTAGTCTCATTGCAAGGAAAATGGAGTCCCAGAGACAAGCATCGTGTGTGGCGATAATCCAATTGGTATCTACATGTGGTATTCCTAACCGATATCATTATGTTGATTTCAATTTGATACTCTTATATGCTTTATCCATGCATTATATAGATTAAACTTCTTTGTGCATTAATTTGCTAGTTATGCATATGCTTTGCCATACACCATATATATGCACACACTTAGGGGGAGTTTAGTTTATATAATGTGAGAGTCAAATTTTGTGATCAATTTCATTCCACATAATAAGGATCACAAAATTTGACCCTCCCTTGTGCCACTAATGTCTTCCTTTTCGGTGTTTGATTCCAAAGGGGGAGAATTTGAAGGACCAAAAGCAAGCCCAACTCAAAATAAATAACCAAAACCAAATTCAAAGTTTTTGTGGTTATCAATTTGGGAAGTTTCCTATTTTGGGAATGGTTCTAGAAAGGGAGGAAGTGGATTATGGAGTTAGGGGGACGCTTAAATCCATAATGCCACAATAGGACACTATGGCAAGGGCAAGATAAGTCATAAAAGTATTTTCATGTTGGTATCTTTTAGCATCATATGATCTTGTCTTTGCATTGCATCCTAGCAAGTAGATTGCATTTTTAAATTATGTATCTTTTATTTGCTTGCTTTGGTTGTGTTGTCATCAATGACAAAAAAGGGGGAGATTGTAAGTTAAATGGACCTCGGCCCATTTAACTTTGGATTTTGGTGTTTGATGATCAACATAACCAAATTGGACTAATGTATTTGCATGTGTTTGTTTTGTAGTCCAATAGGATGCACATGTGACTTGGACTAAGGCGACGTGTGCGAACACAAGGTTGATATGTGCCCTTGTGGTTCCTTTCTTGAGTGATGAGCGATCGGTCAATAGACAACATGTGTCTCTTGGCCATGTTGATGTGCAGGTGTGGAGCTTGAAGATAGTGGTCGATGGCGAGGTGAAGGTCAAGTAGAGACATGTCATGCCAACAGACCGGGAGCGGTGAAGGGTGGACGTGAGGCTTGGACCGACGAACCGGGAGGCCGGAGGACCAGCTGTGGTAGCTGGCACATGGCATCGGCGAGCAAGAGCACATGGGGATGTGCGGTGCATCGGCCAAGTCGGGAGGAAGACGATGGTGTCGTGACACTTGTTGGGAGGCCGAGAAGGAAGGCTAATGCGTTGTGCCCGGCGTGGAGGCTGGACATGCATCGGCATCGGTGCCGGTGGTCGGGGTGTGCGAACCACATCCCGTCTGTGGTGCGGGTTTGGTAGTTGAGCCTCAAAAAACTACCCTTGACGGTTTCTGAGTTTGGGCCTCAAAACTCGGGGTGGCAAGTTTCTGAGTTTGGGCCTCGAAACTCGACGTGGACGGTTTCCAGGTTTGGGCCACAAAACCTGGGCTGGCGGGTTTCTGAGTTTGGGCCACAAAACACAGCCTGAGGATTGGTTTCCCGGTTTTAGCCTCAAAACCGGGGGGAGGTCCAAAAAGGATGGTCAACACGTGGCGGCGCCGAGAGGCTTGCGTTGCGGCGAAGCTATCGGCAAGGAAGGCGCAGCGGTCGACAGGATGGCACATGGTGGCATCCTGAGGCTTGCGTCGAGGCGAAGCTAAGGATGAGGAAGGCGCGTGGCCGTCAGATCAAGACTCCACAGAGTTGGACTGGAATACCCCTAGGGTTAGCCTGTTCGCTCTTGTATCTAGGGGTAGAAGGGGAACAAGTGTATTAGGCTATAAATAAGAGAGGCAGCCCCTCCTCTCATTCTATCCTTGCAGCTTTCATTCTCTAGCCTCTGCATAGGTTCTCAATCATACCTCGCTGCCTGTGATCTGCAGAGTAAGCAACAATACCTCTGTGTACTGGAGATTTTGAGGAAGCAAGATTGTAATCTCATTATTGTCTCGTGGGTTCAAGACACTGTTGAATTCCCGATCGATTCGCGTTTTGCTCATGTGTTCTTCGCGTTTTGATTTTTCTTCTCCCGGAGATTTGCCTCGTTCTCCTTCTCCGTGAGATGATTTTCGATTCCACTTGAATCAGATTGTTCTATGTTGTGAGCTCCTTCTTTCCACCGAAGTATTTCTCCTCTAACCTCACGAGGACATAGATCAGGCAGAAATCGCGTTCGTTCTTTGTTCTTCCCCCTTTTCTAGTGTTCTTCGGATTTCTTGTGATTGACTTGGTTTGGTGCGATGATTTCTTAGGATTGGCACCCCAATACGTAGAAGAACACTTGGGAGAAGTTTGGTTGAAGCCCCAACTGATTTGGTCGAGTTGCAATCGATTTTGTGTTTGAGCCGTGCTGTTTTTGTGCTGTCTGGGCGTTGGTGGACAGTCCGCCACCCCAGCCGCGGACAGTCAGCGGGTCGAGTTCGAGCACAGGTAGTCAGGCGTAGCCCCCTGACTGTTCCTGGTCATGTGACCGGCGGACAGTCCGTGATACAAACCCGCAGACGGTCCAGGACCTGTCCAGGACTATTGCAGAACAGTTTGGTTTTGGCAGTTTTGCCGGCGGACAGTCCGACACCTAGACGCGGACAGTCCGGCGTTGAACCGCGAACAGTCCGGGACCCTGACGGTGGACAGTCCGGGATTCTACTGTTTGTGCAGTTTTGTTCCTAGGCTTTGGCACTTGGTTTTGGGTGTTCTCCGGTAGTTTCGCTGTACCACTAGGACATCTCCTAGGGTACCCACCTATTCGTAGGTCGTGAACTCACCTGTTGTTTGAGTCCTTGCTTTTAGGGTGATTTTCTGGGACAAGGGCCATCATTTCATGAGTTGAAATTTGAGGCTCCCATTCACCCCCCTCTAGTGCCAATCCGGTCCTTCAATTGGTATCAGAGCCGGTTAAGGATCTTCTCTACCTTAATTGGTTTCAGATCCTAAGGGCGACATGGATCAAGGGAACGACACGGCTCCCTACTTCGATGGGACGAACTATCCCTATTGGAAGATGTTGACACGAAATTTCAGACGAGGTGCCAACACACTCGACCACGGTTCTTAGAGGCCGTGCAGAGCAAGGTCTTGACCTCCTGGACCTTCAAAGGATGGCGGTGCCGAATCTTGGTGAGAACGACTACGGGCGTGCCAGTCAATTTGACCTATAGTTGACAAGGAAAAGAAAAAAAACATCAAATTACGAAACCTGCCGGTTTGATGCCAGACCGTTCCAAGTTGTACGGCTCCGATATAGCCACTGTTAAAGGACATTGACTACAAAGTCAACTCCCAAGAGGAAAATAAAGCATTGATAATATTTAAAGCAAAACGACAGTTGTACATATAAAGAAAGAACTTGGAATAAAGAACAACCGATGAGCTTAGATGCATATAAAACAAAGATTTATGTATACATTTAAACGGTATGAAAACAATAAATTGGCTAATTGCATAGGCAATTCTATCTGTTAACAGTCGAGTGTTTCCATGCAGCCATAATAACAAATAGATCGATAAAGTAGCTTAAGCATCAATAGTGGGGTGTCTCCATACAGCCATCATGATGACCAAGCTAAATCACGTCCGATGCAACGAGCAGATCCATTATTTCCAGACCACTTAAAAGTATACATTATGAGGAAAACATAACTGGATCGGCTATTTTAGCCGATACAGGGTCCATGAAGCACAAACAAGATATATCCGTTAAAACCACGATTTGACTCAAGATCAAGCAGATCTAACTTGTCATGTGAATTAGTGGGGTTCAAAAATACAGCCATAATAAACATGTCAGATCAAATCTACCTGTTTCTTAGATCAAACCATGATATTATCGAATACCTCGAACGCACAACATGTAACAATCAGGATTGACAAAATAGTCGATGAAAAGTTTAGATCGGCTATTTTCCTTGGTGTATGCATATAAAGCTTTTGGATAGCCGAACTAAACAACATTGAAGCTTAAGCTAATTTGTCAATCTTGAATGGGCAAGATATTGTTTAAATCCAAAGAAAACATTAAAAAGCATAAACAACATTGATAACTTAATGAATCTATTAGCTTGCCAAAACTAATAGAGCCGATAACTAGTCAAGATTGACTAAAGCAAGAGATTGATCAGAGTCAAGACAGTCTTACAAAAGACGAACTTAAACCGATAACTAACTCATGTCATTGCTAAACAAGAGTTTAGTCGATGCCAAATACAGCCTTATTGAACGATAACACGAAACTTAAAAGCAAACCGGAGGTCGGTCTAGCCGATGCAGTCCTGCCTGGTTGAAGGTTTCGCTGATTTCTACCTTACTCCTACTCCTAGGGTTTTGGCCGGTGGCCGATATGTTTGATTGATTATGTTGTTACAAAAATCGGGTTTCTAGCTATTTATAACCCAACAGACTCCTATTCTAACATGACTAGGATACATAATAATAAAACAAAAGTCGACCCAGACTTGAACTCCTTGGCTAGGCTCGACACGTCTTCACACCTGGCCCACACAGACTCCTGGTCGTGTCTGGATCAAGCAGACTTCTTTTATTTTTCCGGTCGATTCCTTCTTTAATAAATCAGCCATTTGTGCTCACAAAATAATAATCTTTTTTGGTCCAAAATTTGGTGTAAACACATGCCCCCCCGATTTCGGGATGAAATTTATTTTATTCCGAAATTGCCATTTCTCCTTTCTTAGTTAATCAGCTGTGTCTTCCCCTTTTAGTCGATCAGCTGAGTCTTCAACCATTGCTCCTTTCTAAAATCATCCTTCAAACCCTAACTTTCGAGCAAATCCGCCGCCATACAATTTGAGCAAAAACCTTCAAGAATTCAAGCTCAGTGCCTCCGTAAATCAAATGGCGACTCAAGATTCCATCCCTGAGGTAAGGAGTTTGGCTCCGGCATTTCTTGCTCCCGATGATCTCTTGCTCTGCATATTTCTCATATTCCTTTTAATTTCTAGGTCCTTCATGACCAAATCCTCATCCCCATTCACGACAGTCCAAATGATTTCTTTCTCGGCCCAGTAGGCAACCTCGACCCTACCGAGGTTATTATTGCCGAGACCCAAAGAGTTCCTTTAAAGAATTCAGATTTTGCTTCAAAACATTGGGGAAAGACTCCCTTCAGGAACTGGCCATCAATCATCTCGGGTTGGAGGGATTGGCTAATCAAGGCAGAAGCCAAGAAGAAATCAGACTGGATCCTCCGTAATTTGGATCAGTGCATTACTCTGTCTCTAGCTGATATGAAAAAAAATGAGTCGATGCTGAAGGTTGTCTGTTACTTTTGGTCTGGAACCTTCAATGCCTTCATGTTCAAGCAAGGGTCCATGACCCCAACTTTAGCCGATGTGCATATGCTGACTGGCTTAAATGTTACTGGATCCATCAACCCTCACAGCCTTCAAGTCAAACCTTCCATCAAGTTTGGAAATCTCAAATCTGGTGGTTGGTCCAGCTATATTGCCTCTTTCAACACCCCTCAGTCCAGTGTTTCAGAATGAGAGCACATAATTTTTCTGAATATGTGGCTGGAGAAATATTTATTCTGCCGGCAAAGCTGTGGTCCAACTTTAAATTTCCTGGCATTAGCAGAAATGCTACCCATGAATTCAAACATTCCTCTGGGAAAATATCTTCTGGGTGCCATGTACAGCATGATGAACAAAGTTTTCCAAAGTCTGATGGAAAACAAAGGCATTCTACCAATAACTGGACCTTGGTGGTTGCTCCAGCTCTGGCTCAATCTCTACTTCCATAGACAGACAACCCCAGATCTGAGGACTGTATCTTTTCCATCATTATACCCAGACAACCAAGAAAAACAATTAGCTGATGAAGCCAAGATGAGAAAGTGCACTTCATTTGGAGAAGCTGCTGTCATGATAATCATTGATGAACCAATGAGCTTCTTTTTCAAGGCTTTCTATCGAGGTTTTCCAGCAGCTATCTTCAGCTGGTTCCAATACCCAGACATTGCAGAGCTCAAAAATCCATATTCTTTCAGATTCCAGAAAGAATGTGATGACGAGGGTTTGAAGATCCTCTGTCAATTAATGAAACCCTGTCTTCTGCCCACTGAAATCAGGCATGGCAGAGAGAAACCTCCAATGTCCTATGAATTTAATCATCCTGTCATAGCAGCCAGACAAATGGGCTTTGGTCAGGTGCCCCCAGCCCTCTTTTTTGCCGATATGCTCAGACCAAGAGAAGTAGTAGAGACAGCTCTTGAGTACACCAGAATTCTTCAACTGGAATAATCTGTCTCTCTGAAGATGGTCAAAGAATGGAACTGTTGGCCTTTCTCTTCATCTTCTTTCGACAACTGGTGGCAACAATGGAGCATCCACCTTTTCAATGAGGCTGTATCCATCTACTGTCTCAAATTGGATCCAGACTTTCAGGCAACCGATGAGGTATGATTTCATTCCTTTCAAGCTCTATATCCTCATCATTGACTTTTCCTGATATTACTTTGCACATATTTGTAGGATTTGGCTACTTTGAACCCTCCCACAATGATTTACAATATATGGTGCCCAAATCCAAGAATCGGCTGTGATGCTCCCAGCATAAAAACCTTGATGAAGAGGAAAGCTTCTGACATCCCAGACGACCAAACCCTTAGCACTTTCATAAAAGAGGCTGGTTCTTCTAAAGTCACGAAGCCAAAAACTGATAAGCCAATCACCAAAATGACATCAAAGAAAAAGAAGAAAGACTCTTCTGATGGCAGTCAATCACTGATCAGAGATGTCACCATAGAAGTAAGAAAAACTGTCTTCCCTTCTCTCCTTTTTCCATTATCTCTTTCAAAACTTCTTAACTTATTTCTGAATTCTAGGAGCAAATTGATACTCAAAATGTTGAATCTGAAATTCTCCCTCTTCCTGACATTGATCAACAACTCCCTCAATCAGGTACAATCTTTTAGCCGATATTCTCATATTTGTAATAAATGCCTCCAAAACTTGACAACATTTTACTTTAGATACACACCTTGAGTCTTCATTGGCTGATCCTGAACTTCAAATTATCCCATCTGAATAGGTACTTCAAATAATTTTTTTCTTTTACACCAGTTTCCTACTTATAATCACTCATATACTTACACGTGTAGGAACAAGGACAGTCCTCTTCTCCTGTTATCCACTTTGATCTGAAAGATTACATGAATGAAGAAGAAACCTTTGTATCAGAATCCCCTATGAAACCTTCTGAAGAGACCAAGGCTCGGCTCCTATTGTTACTCCCTCTTTTGGAAGTCAATATAGCCGATCTGGTACAGGACGCAAAAGGAATCAGAAACATCTTTGACTTGATCAAGGATGATATACCAGATGATCTTAACCAAGCCCTAGTTCCTGTTGCCCATATAGAGTTCCTTCGGCCAGAATTCATAGAAGTCAAAGCTAAGCTCATGGCACGTGAAGCCCAAGCTGTTCTTCCCAATAAGGAGCAACAATGTATCTCTGATATGGTGTCTATGAAGGATGAAATAGATCAATTGAACAACAACTCCACTGTACTTATCAGTGACCTATCTTCCCTGGAGTCTGAAAGGGATCAACTGACAGAAAGGCTTCAGGTCATCAATGAACAGATCAAACTGAAGGAAGGAACCCTAGCCGAAATCCCAAATATGCTCCAGGACAAGAAGAAAAAGATGTCATCTCATCACAATGAGCTTCAACATATCAAAGACAAGAAGAAACCAATTCCAGGCTCAAGCGAAGAGGATCAAAAGAGGATAGCTGAAATAGATGCCATCCGTTTGAATGCCTTGAATGTGCTAAGATCTGTACTGAACATGTAACTTTGCTTGCATGTAATCTTTAACTCTTGATCCTTCTCTGTAAATACTACATTCTCTATTGCTCAGTTAGTATTTGATGTTCCATCAGCTATTCTTAGCCGATATCTTCCATACGATTCACCATCCATTGCTTAGCCGATCAGTACCCAAACCGCTTTTGCACTTGTCACTTAGTCGATTCACCTTAGGATCTAGATTTGAGGGCTCTTAAAAATGACGCCTTTTCACTGTCTCCATTTTTACTTATAAATACAAAACGTCGGCTTCTCGAACACACCACACATTCATCGCCTTACTCTTCGGCCTTTGCTCTCCTCAACCGTCGACTGCTCTTCTTCTCCAAACAGCAACCAACATCAATGGCAGACAACCGCGGCAAGCGCCCTGCCGAGGAGGAGTCTGTCGATGGCCCTCAGGCGATTCGTCGTTGCGTGCTCGGGTAATAATTCCTTCATGACCAATCCTTTTCGCGCCTCAAAATCCCTTCTTTTGCTCAAGAAAAACCCTAACCTTTGTTTTTCTTCGTAGTCCTTCTCCTCCGGTGGACGACCAAGGTCCTAGCCGGCCTCCAACGGGTCATGGATTGGCGCTGGATGAGGATGCTTGGGCCTTCATCCGGGGCTACTCCAACACCCGGCGTCTATTGGAAGAGGAACGCCGTCGGGCCGCTCGCGCCGAGGAAGAGCTAGGAATCCTCCGCGCCCGCCTGAACAACACCTTGGAGCACCTAGAGGCCTCCGACGCCAGGGTTGCTGGTACCACATCCTCGGACCTTTTGGCTCATTACCTTCGATCAGAATCATTTACCTTTTGCACATTCATTCCAGTTGATTTTTGATGATTGTCTGTTCAAACATTTAGCCGATATGTTCATATGTTTAGTTGAATCAGCTATTTCTAACTTCATCCCTTTTTGTTTTGAACATAGAGCTCCAACACCAACTCGATTGGCTCCCGGGGCTGGCCACGGCGATCGCCGACTTCGTGAACGCCCGAGGGGCGACGTTGAAGGCACGCCTTGAGGATGTCGGGGTGGACACCAGGGAGTTAGTCCTCCATGCCATCTGCCATGGTGCCACCTTCGCCCTGGCCGGAGTAGAACTCAGCGGCGCCGAAATCTCCAGGGAAGTTGCCCCCTCTTTTATCGGCACCAGAACAAGAGATGACTTTAGGGAGCTGGTGGAGGAGTTCAAGCCTGTTGACGCAAAACGTGATACCTCGCGCCAAGCACACAGCAAGCCAAAAAGCTGGCTTCAATCGGGTGCCCAGAGTGTGTTGATTCCGGAGACGTGCCAGTTGGTTTGACCTAAAAACCAACAAGGGATAAAAACGTGAGAATACCTTTGGAACGTGCCGGGTGAGACCTGACAGTTCCATATGTACGGCTTTAAAAGCCAATCACGACGGCACACAGCTATAGAAGCTGTCTGTCAGAGCATGTTTGTAAAATCATTCATCAAGTATGAAAACAGAGTATGTAAAGCATATTAACTACCGAAAAACACATGTAAAGGGAGACATGCTCGAACAGATTAGAGATGTTGTAAACAGGTAACTTGCTAAAATAGATCTACTCAAATAACACATGCATAGGCCAATCCAACTAATCTGCCGCACATTTAGTCTTCATAAACCCGTCAGGTATAAACTCAAGCAAAGCTAATCCACCACATGATACCACTTGCTATGAGTCTACGCCACTTCTTATAATTAGATTAATCCACCGCATGATACAATCTAATTATAACAGCTAAAAGCATGTATATATTTGAATAGATCTATAAAAACTCATTACTCGTGTAAGCATAACCAAAATTGGCAAACCAGCCGAATTGGGGTCCATGAAGAAGGAACAAACAAACAAGCACGGTTAAACTAATCTAAAACCTGCATCTGCCGCACGATACCTAGTTTTATCAGAGCCTAATCGTAAATGACATGCGCGAACCCGCGACATGTAACAATCTGGATTAAACTTTGATCCGGCCACCATGATATTATGATTAGCAAGAGCACAAGCAAACTTGTGAAAACAAGGCCGAACAAAGATCAATCTAGATTGGGCAAAAGAGTGTTACAAGAATTAAATAAATAAAACATATAACAAATGATAACTTAATGAATCTATCAGATCTGCCAAATCTAATAGAGCCGATAACTATTTTTACTCATGACTCAATCCCCCGCACGATACAAGGCACAAGCAAAAACTTCCCGTCATAAACATAAATCCGCCGCACGATACTAAGCTTAACATACGAGACTACTTGCATCATATCTAAATCCACCGCATGATACTAGACATGATAGCAAGGTTGCCGGGACTTACGGAGGTCGACGGATCGATGATTCCTCTCGAAGAACTCGACGACACGACTAAGGACTCTAAGATGGCACGGGGCTGGTTTGTATTGATGTGGTTGTGAACAGTTTTTACAATAGCCAAGGGTTTATATTTATACTCTGGACGCAATACAAGTCCTAAGAGGACACGACTATGAAATATTAAAGGAAAATACAATATTCTTGGCCTTCAACTCCTTTCGGAATCATCATTGCCTTAATTGTCGCAATTTTGTTGCCCGATCGGCTCTCGCTTCCGTCGTTTCAATGGAAACTCCCTTTTCTCAGAATAGCCGACCGCATGAGCAGTTGCCGAATCCTTGGAAACTAGCCGACCGCATGGATACTTGCCGAATGCCTTATATGTCCATCTCCGCACACTGGACATGCATGCCGTCTTCTAGCCTTTCCTTCATCGTGAAGCCATTCATGCTAAATATAGAAGTGGACGTTGAGATGTGCATGCTTTATATATATTGCCTTCTTTGCATGCTTGCCACATCACAACGCCACCAAATCCAACTCCTAGCCAATGAGATCAGAACCCTCTGTTTCTTGAATACTCATTTAATCTGTCACGGTCATGGTCGATTATCCTCGTGATCGGCTTCTCTTGCCATATCTATTTCCTGAATGGAGTAACCGACCGCTTGGCCGTCTACTGAATGCTCTTCTCACTGCTCGTTGGGTCCACCTGTCATCTTCTCAATGTTGACCAAAATCCAGTGTTAACACAGGACCCCTAGTTCGGAGTATGAATTGTCATGCTTCGAACTATTTGATCTCTGTTGGTCTTCAAGAAATCCACTGATAGCAATAATATTTTCTCACCATGTTTCCACAATTTTGCCTGTAAAACAATAATTCTCCAATACATGTGGAAACAAGTTAGTTACAAATGCATATGTGTATAAATATTATAGTTCTTCCATTTTATTGATCAGAAGATGCTGCAATGTCGACTACATCTCAAAAGTATCATATTTTATAACTAAGATTTCTTTTAAACTTGAATAAAATGGTACCTTACTCATCCATCCGTCTCTTTAATTATGGGGCTTTAGATCTCACTGAGTCCTCAAGCGATTGCAAAACAGAATAGCTACAGAAAATGCTTATCTTTTACCACTTGATCACTTTTCATCCGAAGTTTTTATCATTATCTTTATATAAAATCGTATCACATAATATTGCAAAGTCAAAGATTCGACCATAAGGAGATACAAGCCATAAACCTAGATCAAGAAGTGCAAGTGAATATTTTTATTACTTTTTCTTTTGCATATGTCATTCTCCCTACCTTTTAAAATTATGAGGCTACTGGGCCTTCGGCCATCTTTTATTTTATTTGGCGGTCACTTGACCTTTTCATTTTCATATTTTTATTTGGGCGGTCTTGCCCTTTTTTCTTTCTCAGTTCTGGCGAACACGTGTCCGTCGTTTTTATTTCTGAGATTTATAGAATAGCCTCATATTTTTAATCAAAAAGAGAATGCACATGCAAAACACTTATTAGTTTATAACGTGTACGTGAATCTTGATCTTGAGAATATGACTATAATCTCAACTAGTAGTCACAATGATTTGACAGTGCTCAATATGACATTAAGTAAATTTTATTATTTCATCAAATCTCCGAATTTCAAGTATCTCTCAGAATAATGTCATAGCAAATTCTACTTCTATTCATATCCCACAACTACTTTCAGACAAAGTTTAAATTCTATGCAACCCACAAATTTCAAAGACTTCAAGATAAATATAATAACCACTAGACCCAAATCTTAAAGAAATCAAAGCTATAAACCAGACACAGGTGAAACATAAAACAAAGCATCTATTTATCATTTCAACAATGGATAACCCAAAATATTTATATCACGTATTCATAGAGTGGAATTTTTTAGGTTTTTTTAGTACGGAGATGCAACATGAGAGGTTTCGCTTTTGAATGATTTTAATTTTAAGCTCTGAAACTATTAGAGAAGCGAGGGTAAAATTATACAAACCACCGTTGAAGATGAAGCAGCCATTCATTTTGTCCTTCTTCACGATGGATCGCTCGATGCTGTACGATGTGTGCGTGTTGATCTCAGGCCCCCTGACACGTAGTCACAACGGCGTAATTGATGATTCACTGATGTCCTCCTTTCTCTCATCCGAGACGTCTTCGCCGAATACGGGTTGAAAATATTTGAAGCCAATCATAAACGTTAATCCTTCTTCTGCAAATGACTGGCTGCTTCAGATCTTGTAGCTGTTCTGACTATAAGTGAACTTGTCACCATTGCATGTGTCTTGTTGGCACCACCTTATTCAAGGCCATCAACAAAGGTATCTCTTTAAATATGAAGTGTGCTGAAAACATTTTAGCCGATGGTCTTCTATCGGCCGTTCGGTTGCTAACGTCCTTTGTGCTTCTGATGTAGCCTTTCGTAACCTTATCACCAGACTGAGCTTTTTGCGTTACTCAGGGAAAGGTAAAGTTATATTAATAGGAGCCGAAGGTTCTGTCTTATCGGCTTTTGCTTAATATGCCTCTGACTTTGTTCTTGTTGAGGATCTGGAATGCTTTAGGTAAGCATGCTGTCAGGTAACTCACGGTAGCTTCGAAGAACGTCATTTTTGATGAGGCTGAGTGTGCCGTAGAGGACAATACGAGCTTGGCGGTGCGTGGATGCGTGCACGATGATAACTCCAGCCGATTCCTGTATGCATATCGACCAATTAGTATATTTTCTCGTGTTGTTGTATCCACTGATTCCTTTCCTGAATAGCCGATTCTAAAGATGACATGCAGATAATTAGCTATCGACCAACTTCCCTCGGTATGACCCCTTGATACTCAATCGGCTATTTATAGCAGCATGCAAGTAAATCTGAGTTTGGACTTTATCTCTTTGAACATCTCCATGGAAATCTTCCTTTTATTTATCTCTTCATGTGCATGCCGTGCCATGATATATTTGGAGACCGATACATTCATGCATGATGTATTTCAAGCCATTTTATTTTTAGGAGAAACCATATCAGCCAATTCTATCTTTAGGAGAAGTTCATTAGCTTCTTTAATTGGTTTCTATGTCCCTGCACGGAGCAAATCCACCCATGCATGCTATCTGCGTCTTCGTAGATGCCATGTACACTCAGTTGATCAGCAGCTATCCCGTGCGTACACGTTGAATCGGCTTTGACAATCAAACATGAATTGTTATCCCACTGGGCGTGCCAAAAAGTGTGTTGACGCAAAACGTGACACCTCGCGCCAAGCACACAGCAAGCCGAAAAGCTGGCTTTAATCGGGTGCCCGGAGTGTGTTGATTCCGGAGACGTGGCAGTCGGTTTGACCTGAAAACCAACAAGGGATAAAAACATGAGAATACCTCTGGAATGTGTCGGGTGAGACCAGACAGTTCCATATGTACGGCTTTAAAAGCCAATCACGACGGCACACAGCTATAGAAGCTGTCTGTCAGAGCATGTTTGTAAAATCATTCGGCAAGTATGAAAACAGAGTATGTAAAACATATTAACTACCGAAAAACACATGTAAAGGGAGACATGCTCGAACAGATTAGAGATGTTGTAAACAGGTAACTTGCCAAAATAGATCTACTCAAATAACACATGCATAGGCCAATCCAACTAATCTGCCGCACGTTTAGTCTTCATAAACCCGTCAGGTATAAACTCAAGCAAAGCTAATCCACCGCATGATACCACTTGCTATGAGTCTACACCACTTCTTATAATTAGATTAATCCACCGCATGATACAATCTAATTATAACAAGCTAAAAACATGTATATATTTGAATAGATCTATAAAAACTCATTACTCGTGTAAGCATAACCAAAATCGGCAAACCAGCCGAATTGGGGTCCATGAAGAAGGAACAAACAAACAAGCACGGTTAAACTAATCTAAAACCTGCATCTGCCGCACGATACCTAGTTTTATCAGAGCCTAATCGTAAATGACATGCGTGAACCCGCGACATGTAATAATCTGGATTGAACTTTGATCCGGCCACCATGATATTATGATTAGCAAGAGCACAAGCAAACTTGTGAAAACAAGGCCGAACAAAGATCAATCTAGATTGGGCAAAAGAGTGTTACAAGAATTAAATAAATAAAACATATAACAAATGATAACTTAATGAATCTATCAGATCTGCCAAATCTAATAGAGCCGATAACTATTTTTACTCATGACTCAATCCCCCGCACGATACAAGGCACAAGCAAAAACTTCCCGTCATAAACTTAAATCCGCCGCACGATACTAAGCCTAACATACGAGACTACTTGCATCATATCTAAATCCACCGCATGATACTAGACATGATAGCAAGGTTGCCGGGACTTACGGAGGTCGACGGATCGATGATTCCTCTTGAAGAACTCGACGACACGACTAAGGACTCGAAGATGGCACGGGGCCGGTTTGTATTGATGTGGTTGTGAACAGTTTTTACAATAGCCAAGGGTTTATATTTATACCCTGGACGCAATACAAGTCCTAAGAGGACACGACTATGAAATATTAAAGGAAAATACAATATTCTTGGCCTTTAACTCCTTTCGGAATCATCATTGCCTTAATTGTCGCAATTTTGTTGCCCGATCGGCTCTCGCTTCCGTCGTTTCAATGGAAACTCCCTTTTCTCAGAATAGCCGACCGCATGAGCAGTTGCCGAATCCTTGGAAACTAGGCGACCGCATGGATACTTGCCAAATGCCTTATATGTCCATCTCCGCACACTGGACATGCATGCCGTCTTCTAGCCTTTCCTTCATCGTGAAGCCATTCATGCTAAATATAGAAGTGGACGTTGAGATGTGCATGCTTTATATATATTGCCTTCTTTGCATGCTTGCCACATCACAACGCCACCAAATCCAACTCCTGGCCAATGAGATCAGAACCCTCTGTTTCTTGAATACTCGTTTAATCTGTCACGGTCATGGTCGATTATCCTCGTGATCGGCTTCTCTTGCCATATCTATTTCCTGAATGGAGTAACCGACCGCTTGGCCGTCTACTGAATGCTCTTCTCACTGCTCGTTGGGTCCACCTGTCATCTTCTCAATGTTGACCAAAATCCAGTGTTAACAGAGCCGCTGGGGCTCGCCGTGGCGGAGGTGACACATCTGGAGGACCTCCTGAACAAGCTTCACTTAGATTAGTTGCTTTCAATGTTTTTCTGTAAATTCGGTCTTATCTATCCGAACAAACTAAATATATGTAGACTACCCCTGCATCATCAGGCTAAATAAATTGGTTATATATTCATGCTTGACATATATCGTTGCTCAGTTTCTCAGAATTTTTCCTTGATTTTATTTCTCCATTGAATGTTCTAAAGGCGATACTTCTTCAGTATCAGCTATTTTTATTCTAAAGGCGATACCTTAGTATCGGCTATAAAATTACAATAGGGCTAAACCCCTGTGCAAACTCACAACTTCTAAACATACATCGGCCTTGACTTGTCATTGTCCAACAATTCCTAGTTCCTTGGCCGATGTAAAACCTTTATCCATCTTGCTTTCGTCTTCATTGACTGAATAATCCATTAAATATATTTTTTGAAGCTGACTACTTGGATCGGCTGTTGGCCATCATCGGATTCTTCTTCATGATCAGAGGACCTAAACTCAGCAGGTAACATGAACAGAGCAGATATATTAGCCGATGATTCTCTCTTATTGGCTATTTGTTTTACCTGCCAGACTTTGGGCTTCTTTTTCTGAATTTCATCGTTCCTCAATCTCTGAACCTGTCTCTTCTGGCTTCTAGTCAAACCACCTGGGCACCACTATCCTTCTTGCCAAGGATGATCCTGATCAGCTAATTTTACTCCAAGCCGATCATGAACACTTTCATTTTTTAAGCGTCGATCTGTTCCTTCAAACCTTAATCTTTCATGCACAGACTGGCGGTTGTCTCTCGACTGCCTATACTCCCAATATTGTTCACTGCACTCCGGGCAATTACGGAGAGTAGGAAGTTTTAAACCTTCATTCCAACAATGTCTGAAGAAAGGGCAATCCCAATGATTCTTCTCTTCATCTCTGATATGTCTTTCTTCTTCTCGAGATCTTCTGTATTCCTCCTCTTCAAGCCACTCTTGATATTCTTGTTCGTCTCTTTTCCTATGCATATGATCTCTTTCTTTTTGATGTTGCCATTTATTCAATAGAATTCTGACAGTAGGACGTCTCCTTGCTTCACTAGCTCTCGAAGTTTCAGGTAGATCATGTTGATCAGGGTTTTTCTTCCCTTTCATCTCCTGATACTCTTTGACTGTTAATTGCTTCTTTGGATCAACTGCCCTATCTGCCTTGGCTTTGTCAGAAGTCAGAACTTTGATTTCACTTCGAGGTGCAAGAGCCACCATGTTTGCTGGAAAGGGATGGCCATTGATGCCCATACCCTTGGCTTTCTCTAAGCCAATCCTTCCTTTAGTAATGGCTCTCTGGATCATATCTCTGAAAACTCTACAATTGTTAGTAGTATGAGTACCAGAATTGTGGAATTTACAGTACCTTCTATTTTTGAGCTCCTCAGCCGATGGGATGTTGTGGTTTCCAGTCAATTTGATTTGACCTTTCTCCAACTAGTAGTCAAATATCTTATCGGCTTTAGTGATATCAAAGCTATATTTCACATCTTTTTCAGTACTCTTAGCCCTCGCCCAAGGCATGTATTCATTGTTCTTCCAGGCCCAGTCAACAACAGCTACTTCATCCTCGCATTCATCATTTGTATCATCCTCTTCTTGTAAAAAGAAGGAACTTTCTGCATTGTAGGCCTTTTTGGGCTTAAAGACATGATTGTACCTATTCTGGGCATCGATATTTGCCACTTTCTTAGCCAAATCAGCCATACTGGTACAACCGAAATCAATCTTCTCTCTTATAGCTGGTATTAGCCCTCGAATTGCAATGCTAACTACCTCTGGATCTGATAATGACAAGGTATAGCATTGATTCTTCATCTCTCTGAACCTTTGAAGATATTGGCATCCAGTCTCATTGTTTCCCTGCCTTATATCAACTAAGTCCACAACTCCATTTTCCAAAACTCCAGAGTCGAAGTATTTATGGAACTTGTCTTCCAAATCTTCCCAGCTTTGAATGGAATTGGGTGGTAGAGATGAAAACCATGAGAAAGCCGAGCCAGACAGAGATAGAGGAAACATCCTGACTTTAAGTGTTGGCTCGTCACCAACTTCCCCAAGCTGGACTAAGAACTGAGTTATATGCTCCATAGTGGTCACTGAGCCTGTTCCTATGAATTTGGTAAAATCAGAACTCTATATCTCAGAGGAAAGACAACCTGATCATACCATTCTGGATATGGTTTCTTATATCCAGTCAATATGTTTTTCGGTGTTAAGCCAAACTATTTCTAAACCATATCCATAACTTGGCTCATCAACTGATCCACCGGCCCTTGATAGCCGATGTTCTGCCCCCCGAAAGTATTGCCTTGATACCCCAGATTTTCATGAGCATCCAAAGTATAAAAATCCGATACATAGTGATACCTAGGAGGAACATCACCAGGTGCTACATTCCCTTGATAAGGTGGTGCATTGAAATCCCAGGTAATCCTTCTTGCATGGGGAGCTATTTTTGTAGCCGATGAGTACATATTGTGACTCATATTCGGCTGTTGCACTAGCTGCGGTGTCATGCCCCCAGGGCTAACTATCATTTGACTCCCATTGCCATTGGGACCGTTCATCTGCGGACCCCCAGAAGTTCCAGCCCCTTGACTGTTCCCAACTGAATACGTCGGACCCCTTCTGTCGTTGCCCAAGTTGAAAGCTTCTTTGATGCCATTTGAGAGGCTGTTGAGGAATGTTTCATTATGATTCATCAGTGTAGCAGATATTGCTTTGCCAATCACTCCCTGCATGACATTGTGTTGTATCTGGATCATCAGATCAACGTGTTCTTCTAGAACTACCCTTGGAAGATGAGACTTCTGGATAATCTTCTTATCCCTGGTTTTGCTGAAACTTAGCAAACACATGTTCCGATATTGCTCAACATCTTGCTCTATCTACGGATACATGGGTGTATGCCGAGTCTCTAAGTGATGAGTGATTGTCAACTGGGATGATGCGCATGTTCTTTGGCTTGTGTTGTGCAGGTGTCGAGCACGGATACAGTGATCAGAGGCAAGATGAACGTCAAGTAGAGACGTGCCGTGCTGATGGACCGAGAGTGGCGAAGGGCGGACGTGAGGCTTGGACTGAGGGACCAGTGGCCTGAGGATCAGCTGTGGTGGCTGACAGCCTAGGACAGCGACGAGCGAAGACTTGCGGTCATGTGTTGCTTGAGTCGTGGACTTGGGGCTTTGGTTTGGTGGTAGAGCCAGAGAAAAACCATCGAGTAGACGGTTTCCAGGTTTGGGCCTCAAAACCTGGGGCGTGGATGGTTTCCGAGTTTGGCCACAAAACTCGGGCTGAGGACGGTTTCCAGGTTTGGGCCTCAAAACCTGGGTGCTACGGGTTTGCTAAGTTTGGGCCACAAAACTCAGGCTACGGTGGGTTGGTTTCCCGGTTTGGGCCTCAAAACCGGGGGCTGATCGTGAAGGCCTGGTTTCCCAGTTTCGGCCACAAAACCGGGGGCGGAGTCCGTGAAGAGGACGTAGAGCGGTGGCGACACGTGGCGGCAATCGGAAGGTTGCGTCGAGGCAACGCTACGAGTTGTGCGGGCGTGGCCGTCGGATCCACCTACCATCGAATTGGTCCAGAATAACCTTAGGGTTTAGCTGGTTCGCTCTGTAAGTAGTTAGGGGTAGAGTGGGAATTAGGAATAGTTAGAATTAGGATAAGTGGGGGGAGACACCCACCTCCCCATCTATCTCGGTCATTTCCTATTTTGCCTTCTAGGTTTCCTGCTCTCCCTCTCCCCTGCTGTAGCGAACTGAGATCCACAGAGAAGAGAACAATACCTCTGTGCCCGTGAGATTTTGAGGAAGTGAGACCGTAATCTCACTGTTGTAGCGTGTGGTAGCCACACGGTTGCAAATTCGTGGATGTGATTCGTGTTTTGTTCATGTTCTTCGTGGAATCCTTTTTCTCCACGTTTTTCCCGTTGATCGATCTCTCTACTTAGTGCGTCGTTAGCAAATCTGTTTGAACCAAGTTGTTCTAGATCGTGAGGCACTTCTTTCCACTGAAGGAATTCACCTTTAACCTCACGAGCTAGTAGATCGGTTGATTTTTTTTTCGGGTCAAGTTTTACTCCCTTCCCCCGAATTTCTTTGATTCATCGATTTGGAGATAGGTTCGAGCCATGATCTCTTAGAGATAGCTCACTATCCTCCTTGTGACTGCTCTCACCAAGTTTGACCCCTAGAGGATTCGTTTTGGGTGAGATCTAGTCGAATCGGTGGACGAACAGTGAAGTCACGGCGTGACCGGACGCTAGGGTGGGGATGACCGGACGCTAGGTCAGAGTCCGGTCATTGAAAGTTCGATCTGCGTGGGGTTTTGTTTACCTGACCGGATGCTCAGTTTGAGAACTGACCGGACGCACAGGTAGCACTGTTCACCATGGCTACGCTGTGACTGGACGCACAGTTCACTCGACCGGACGCTCCCCAGTGCAGAGTCCGGTCACGAACAGTAAGGGTCCAGAACGAGTTTTGCGGGACCGGATGCGTCCGATCCTGATTGATCGGACGCACCAGTGAGTCTGGTCGGTGCTGCTTTGCACAATTTCGTCCGGGATTCGTTCGTTCGTTGACGGTTTTGGTTTCCGTCTTTTGAGTTCGATTTCTAGGGTTGTATAGTGTCCCGCTGTGCTTCTTGGAAGCATCCACCCTACATCTAGGGTCGTGGACACTTGCAAGCTCTAGGTTTGCTCTTGGGGTTGATTCTTGGGACAGTGGTGACAAGTTTCCGAAAGGAAAATTTGAGGCTCCCATTCACCCCCTCTGGTCGCTTTCTGGTATCACTCTCGGTCCTTCAATTGGTATCGGAGCAGGTTAAGGATCTTTCACCTTAGCCGGTTCCAGATCCATAGAAGGCGACATGGATCGCGGCGTGGGCAAACCGCCGTTCTTTGATGGGACGAACTATGCGTATTGGAAGATACGCATGTCAGCCTATCTTCAGAGCATGGGCTCTTCTGTTTGGGAGATTTGCAACAGGGACGATTACGTTGTCTTGGCTGCTCGTGTTACTCAGCTTCAGATGGATGAGCACGATGCCAATAGCCGAGCGCGTAACACTCTTTTCTCCTGTTTGAGCATGTCCGAGTTTGATCGCGTTTCTCACCTCCCCATGGCTCGGGAGATTTGGGCGACCCTCATGCGCTTCCATGAGGGAACCACTCAAGTCAAATCCCGTCTCTACGAGTCACACAAACGGGAGTATGAGAACTTTCGACACATGCCTGGCGAGAGCATAGAGAGTTTATTCGCTCGCTTTCAGGTCATTGTCAACAAGATGAGAGCGAACAAGGAGCTGTTGCCTTTCGACGATCATGAGAGAGCTTTGAAGCTTTTGCATACTCTTGATCGGTCGGTGTGGGACTCAAAGGTCCAGGCGATCATCGAATCGTCTAACTATGAGACTCTCACTTGCGACGAGCTCTTTAGAGAGCTCAAGTCTAGTGAGATTGACGCCATGTCGAGGGCTTCTTATGAAAATCCTTCTGGCCCGACTATGGCTTTGGTTTCTGGCTCTTCTGCTAACCCCTCTGGAGGATTTGCACTTTCTTCACTCTTCTCTGTCACAGAGGACCAGCTGGAGTCTTTGGGGGATGACGAGTTGGCGATGCTCGCCAACCGGTTCTCACGGTTCCACAACAACCGCATGAACCATCGCCGCGGAGGAGGACGCTCAGGATGCTTTGAGTGCGACGATCCCAACCACTTCATCGCCAACTGTCCCAAGAAGAAGCACACATCTGGGAAGGGCGATCATGGGCACAAGTACGACTCCGGCAAGCGCAAGGAGAAGTACGTCCCCGTGAGGCACAAGCGGAGGGGCGGCTTCGACAAGGAGTACATCAAGAAGAAGTACTTGGAGAAGGCCCAGGCTGAGCAGCGTGCGTTCTTCGCCATGCTCAGCGACGTCGACGGCTCGGATGACGACTCTGCTTTCTCAAGCGATGACGAGTCTGAGAAGAAGAAGAGGATCGAGGACAAGCTGAACGGTCTCTGCTTCTTCGCCGACGACGACGGCTTCTGCACCATGGCCCTTGGTGATGAGGTCGACGACAAGCTGGAGGACATCCCTCAGAATGACGACGACGACGACGACACCTCTCAGGTATCTCTCACCCACGATGAGCTTTCTGCTGAGGTCGAGAAGCTTACTGCCGCCTTGCTTAGTCAAGACAAGTTGCTCAGGCGTGCTGCTAGAGAGCGCAAGGAGTTTAGGCAGAAGTGGGAGGACACGGTGAGGGAGCTTGAGTTCGCTAAGTCCACCGTGGTCGTTGCTGAGGAGGTTGAGTGTGAGATGTGCACCAAGCACATGACTGACCTTCTCACCTTGAGAGGTAAGTATGCTGCTTTGGTTGGAGAGGTGGATGAGCTCCGGGCTAGACCCATGTTGTTGGGTGCGTGCAAGACTTGTCCTGTCTTGCAATCTGAGTTGGTAGAGAAGAATGCCAAGATTGTGTCTCTTGAAGAGGCCAACTCAGGTAGCACATGTGTGGCTAGGTGTGTTCTTTGTGAGGGTTTGGAGATGGAGATCGCTAATGTGAAGAATGACAAGATGCAAACCGAGGAGGAAAACACATACCTTCGGACCATCTTGTCATGGGTGTCTAGCGGTGAACCACAGCTCGGGATGATGATCTCCCAATTCAAGCGAGCTGCTGGAGGTCCTGGTGTAGGTTTTGCTCCGGGTGTTGATGTGTCATCTTTTGGGAAGATTGGAGAGTCGAGTGGTCTTAACCCATGTGAGAAGCCCAACCCCAGCACTACTCCCAAGCTTACCAAGATTCCACCCAAATAGCCTCTCAAGCCTAACACCAAGGATGGGGTCTTTGTTGAACCTCAGAGAGCTCCACCAAAGAAACAATCATGGGCTCCAAAACCAAACCACCTCAAGAACAAGCTTGACACCATGCCACCCATCCAGGAGGAGCTTATGCCACAGAAGGGCAAAGTGATCCACACCCACTACCATGAGTACCAACAACCCCCTTTGAGAGCGGTGAGGTACCATTGTGAGCATTGTGGGAGAGATGGACACTTGAGTGAGTTTTGCTTTTGGCGCAAGAGAGAGGCGCGCCGTGCTAGGGAGATGAACGTTCAGAGGAGAGCTCCAAGGAGAGCGGCTAGGCCTAGAGGTCCAGAACCTCAAGTTCCCAGGCCTAGGCAGCGGAGAGGACATGCCCGGCGGGAGCCTGCAGTTGTAGGCTATGGACCCCGTGGCGGTGGCTTTGTAGTTGAGCGCTTTTCTCCACCGCGTTTTGAGTATCGCGGTGAGCGCTCCTTCCCTAGCGGACCACGTTTTCCTCAGCGTGGTGATCGCTTTCCCCGTAGGCGTGCTAGGAATGGTTTTTTTGCTAACCGTTCTTTTGAGGAGTCGGCCCAACACTGGTATTCCCCTTATTTCACTAACCCCAGTGTTGGACCGTATGCTCACCCTATGTCTTTTTATTGATGTAGGTAAAACGATTGGAGAACGTTTGGTTGGTGGATTCCGGTTGATCGAGGCACATGACCGGAAACGCCAAGTGGTTCTCCAGTCTTAGTCCGGTCGCCGGGAAGGAGTTTATCACCTTCGGCGACAATAGCAAAGGTAAAGTGTTGTCTCGTGGGTCAGTGCGAGTTAATGAGCACTTCGTGTTGCGCGATGTTGCTCTTGTTTCTAACTTGCATTTTAACCTTCTTTCTGTTTCGCAACTCTTTGATGACGACTATGAGATTCGCTTTAAGCCGAATCTCAGTCGTATTTTGGACCCTCAGGGCAATCTTGTTTGTGTGATTTTGCCCTTTGGGAAAGTCTTTCGTGCGGATTTCTCGGAGTCTTTTGGCATTTCCCGTTGTCTTGTGGCTGGACCGTCCTCCTCTGATCTTTGGAAGTGGCATAGGAGACTTGGACATTTGAGCTTCGACTTGCTTGCAAGACTTAGTTCACTTGGCCTAATCCGAGGATTGCCCAAGTTATCCATGGAGAAGGATCTTGTTTGCCATTCTTGTAGACATGGGAATATGGTTGCCGCTCCACACCATCCAGTGACTCAGGTCATGACCAAGCGCCCTGGAGAGCTTTTGCACATGGACCTTGTTGGTCTGGCTCGGGTGAGCTCGGTTGGGGGGAAGTGGTATGTGCTTGTTGTTGTTGACGACTTTTCGAGATATTCGTGGGTCTTCTTTTTAGATGAGAAGACCGAGACTTTCTCCTTTGCTCGCAATCTGATTTTACGTCTTCAGAACGAGTTCCCTTTGAACTCGATGCGAGCTATTAGGAGTGATAATGGTTCCGAATTCAAGAATTCGGATTTTGAGAAGTTTTGTAACTCTTTGGGTTTAGAGCATCAGTTTTCTTCCCCCTACACACCGCCCCAAAATGGTGTTGTAGAGAGGAAGAATCGGACCCTTGTAGAGATGGCCAGGACGATGCTCGATGAGCATAGGACTCCTAGGTGATATTGGGCTGAAGCTATGAGCACTGCATGCTACATTTCAAATCGCATTTTTCTCTGAGCTTTCTTGAAAAAGACATCTTATGAGTTGCGTTTTGGAAAACTACCCAAAGTGAGTAATTTTCGAGTTTTTGGTTGCCATTGTTTTATACTCAAAAAGGGCAACTTGGACAAGTTTGAGTCTCGTTCTTCTGACGGTGTGTTTTTGGGTTATGGCACTCATACTCGAGCTTATCGTGTACTTAACCTTGACACTAACCGAGTCATGGAGACATCAGATGTCACCTTCGAAGAGACCATGGTTTGTCCTTCTTCTCGTTTTGAGTGTGCAGGTGATCATGAGGTTGGTGAACCTCTTTTTGA
This sequence comes from Coix lacryma-jobi var. lacryma-jobi, assembly GCA_009763385.1. Taxonomy (NCBI): domain Eukaryota; kingdom Viridiplantae; phylum Streptophyta; class Magnoliopsida; order Poales; family Poaceae; genus Coix; species Coix lacryma-jobi. The sequence goes on from CM019824.1 coordinate 125,488,054, forward strand.
TGACGAGAACGAGGGTGCTGAAGGTATGGATGATCCAACACCCCCTCCACCCATTTTGCCGCAAGGAGCGGCTTCTACGACGACTCACGGCCCCGACACGTCTTCTTCCTGGGGGCCGTGGGATCCGCCACCCCGAGCGGTACCTTTTGTACCCGGGGAGGCACCAGCTGCTGTTGAGGGGGAGATCACATCTGCACGGGAGGCGCCACGACACATCCAGCGCCAACACCCCCCTCAGCAGATGATCGGCAGCATTGACGAACGGGTCACTCGGTCCAGGTCTCAAATCTCTCACTTTGCTCATTCTGCTTTTGTTGCAGATTTTGAGCCCCGAGATGTTGGACACGCCTTGACGGATCCGAATTGGGTCAATGCCATGCATGAGGAGTTAGAGAACTTTGAGCAAAATCGGGTTTGGGTTTTAGTTGCACCTCCTCCAGACTGTAAGCCTATTGGGACAAAATGGGTTTTCAAAAACAAGCAAGGAGAGGATGGCCACATTGTTAGAAACAAGGCCAGGCTTGTAGCAAAGTGCTATAGTCAGAAGGAGGGGATAGACTATGAGGAGACTTTTGCTCCTGTAGCTCGTTTGGAGGCTATTAGGATACTCTTGGCTGTTGCAACATCCAAAGGTTTCAAACTTTTTCAAATGGATGTCAAGAGTGCCTTCTTAAACGGCTACATAGAAGAAGAGGTTTATGTTGAACAACCCTCCGGTTTTGAAAATCCCAAGTTTCCAAACCATGTTTTCAAACTCCACAAAGCTTTATATGGTTTGAAACAAGCCCCTAGAGCCTAGTATGATAGGTTGAAAACCTTTTTGCTTGCTAAGGGTTTTAAAATGGGATGTGTGGATAAAACGCTCTTTCTCCTCAAGCAAGGCAATGACACTCTCTTGGTCCAGATTTACGTGGATGATATCATTTTCGGTGGTTCTTCTCACGCTTTGGTTGCCAAGTTTGCAGATACTATGAGCAGGGAGTTCGAGATGAGTATGATAGGCGAGTTGACTTTCTTTCTCGGATTACAAATTAAGCAATCCCGAGAAGTGACGTTTGTGCACCAGGGCAAGTATACCAAGGACTTGCTAAAGAGGTTCGATATGGGTGAGGCCAAGCCTCTTCCAACACCCATGTCGACCACGACGGCCCTGGATGCGGACAAGGATGGAGAAGCTGTGAGCCAGAAGGAGTATCGAAGCATGATCGGGTCGCTGCTCTACCTGACGGCGACAGGCCCGGACATCCAGTTCGCGGTGTGTCTGTGTGTGCGCTTTCAGGCATCGCCGCGCACTTCTCACCGTCAGGCGGTCAAGCGCATTTTCAGGTACCTTCGTTTCACACCAGAGTTCGGGATTTGGTATTCAGCTTCCTCCACCCTCTCCCTTTGTGGTTATTCCGATGCCGATTTTGCTGGTTGTCGCATTGAGCGCAAGTCCACTTCTGGGACTTGCCAATTTATTGGTTCTTCTCTTGTATCGTGGTCTTCTCGCAAGCAGTCTAGTGTCGCCCAGTCTACCACGGAGGTTGAGTATGTTGCTGCGGCTAGCTGCTGTTCCCAATTGCTTTGGATGATGGCCACTTTGCATGATTTTGGTCTGAGCTTTTCTCGTGTTCCTTTGCTTTGTGACAGCACGAGTGTGATTAGCGTTGCTAAGAACCCCGTGCTTCATTCGAAGACCAAACACATTGATGTGCGCTTTCACTATTTGCGAGACCACTATGAGAAGGGTGATATCGACCTTCGCTATGTCGATACTCATCATCAGTTGGCTGATATTTTCACCAAGCCTTTGGACGAATCAACCTTTAATCGGTTGAGGGGTGAGCTTGGTGTGTGTGTCCCCTTTTAGATGGAGGAAACATTTTGGTTCTTTGTATCATAAACTGACTTTTCATTTATCTTTGTTTCTTCAATTGGTATCTTCTTGCATCTTTTTGGCATTTCATTTTACATATGCTTTTACATTCTGAGCTTCATGGATATAATCGTTAGAATGTAATTATGCTCTGTGTAGTGTATGCTCCGATGCTTTATGTTGATGCTTGTAGCTTATGCTCCTTCTGATCACTAATACATGTTATGAGCTGAGCTAATTTTGAATGGTGGACCTGCTTAACAAACTTAAAACTTGAAAATGTTCACCATCGAGATGTGCAACTAGCCTGTGTAGAATATGTTGAAATCACACTCGTGCTTTTCATATATGCTAGGTTGCTATGTCTCTAGTTCTGAGTCTATCACTTGCTTGGTCTGTTCATATACTGTCTCTAATTTGAACCAAGTTAAGTGAATCAGAAAGATCGAGATGAGATTGCTTGTCTACACATCACAGTTTTGAGACTGTTTCTCATTGCACTTTGAGTTAAACTTGAGCTGTGTAGTGTATGACCGAAACTGTTGCTTTAAGCTTCTGATTGCTTCTGCATAGGATTCGCATAGTTGAAAAGTTAGGCAAGACAAGCTTTCAACCTCTCGCACTCACATGCTAAAATTTAAACTTGTGTACTTTAACCGCTGCAACTCCAATAAAATTTTGGATACACAAGTCTATGTTCATTCTATAGCATGATGATTGAACTTTGCTAGGGGTAGTTCACCTTGTATACATGTTTAGCACTTGTTTGACTTCCTGTCTCTACTTGTCTAGTGCTATTTTTATGGTGACTCCTTTTTGGCTAAAATTGCTCACCTTGCTCATATGTTCATATTTCATATTTGGTGATCAGTTTGAGCCTTTGCTAGCATGTGTGCTTCAGTTGTGTCATTGGAGCTATACTGTTTAGAGCATCCTTGCATTTTCTTGACTATATTCCTGAAGCTGCTAACTTGCATCTTAACTCATATGCATTTTGGAAGGGGGAGAACTTCTCTAGTTTGCACTTTTGATGGTGCATTTTCTGAGGGGGAGAAAATTGCTTTCAGTTCCTTTTGCTTGATGGTGCATTTTCAACTAAGGGGGAGAAAAGTTGGACAAATCATGTCTCCCATGTTGGCGGTTGTGTGCACCATGCAAGGGGGAGTTTGCTCGTGCTGAATTTTTGAAATTTCCAATTAGTTCGGAGTGCTTTGCTAGTTGTGTTGAGCCTTTGCCTCTTTCTTGAGGGACTAGCAGTCGCATCTTTGTTTCAGTTGGGTTCAGTTGGTATCGAGATTTTCAGTCGATGTCGAGCTTTCTTGCTAGTTGTGTTAAGCCTCTGTGCCTCTATCTTGAGGGACTAGCATTTTGCTTCAATTTTTCATTTGGCATTTGCTAGCGGTGTTGAGCCTGTTCAACCTCTTCTTGAGGGCTAGCTTTGCTTTGCTTGGTTGCGTCGAGCCGTTGCCCATGTCTTTGGGAACCAAGTTGTCTTGCTCTTTCCACTTGACCTTCTTCGGCTTTGCTATGCTTTTGGGTCATTTGGCCGAGTTCTCTCTTCTCCTTCTTCCTCCCTCTATTTCCTTATGATTTGTGTTGGGAGTTGACAATGCACTCATCAAGGGGGAGATTGCGGATACATGGGTGTATGTCGAGTCTCTGAGTGATGAGTGATTGTCAACAAGGATGATGTGCATGTTCTTTAGCTTGTGTTGTGCAGGTGTCGAGCACGGATACAGTGATCAGAGGCAAGGTGAAGGTCAAGTAGAGACGTGCTGTGCCGATGGACCGAGAGTGGCGAAGGGCGGACGTGAGGCTTGGACTGAGGGACCGGTGGCCCGAGGATCAGCTGTGGTGGCTGACAGCCTGGGACAGCAACGAGCGAAGACTTGCGGCCATGTGTTGCCTGAGTCGTGGACTTGGGGACACGTGTCGGTGGATGGGGTGCACGGGCGGTGCATCCCCTCTACAGCTTCGGTTTGGTGGTAGAGCCAGAGAAAAACCATCGAGTAGACGGTTTCCAGGTTTGGGCCTCAAAACCTGGGCGCGGATGGTTTCCGAGTTTGGCCACAAAACTCGAGCTGAGGACGGTTTCCAGGTTTGGGCCTCAAAACCTGGGTGCTGCGGGTTTGCTGAGTTTGGGCCACAAAACTCAGGCTACGGTGGGCTGGTTTCCCGGTTTGGGCCTCAAAACCGGGGGCTGATCGTGATGGCCCGGTTTCCCGGTTTCGGCCACAAAACCGGGGGCGGAGTCCATGAAGAGGACGCAGAGCGGTGGCGGCACGTGGCGGCAATCGGAAGGTTGCGTCGAGGCAAGGCTACGAGTTGTGCGGGCGTGGCCGTCGGTGTAACATCCCGGCCTAAGGCTTCATAGGAATAATATGATACTCATACCAACAAGTTGCAACTTCTTTTTCGGAAGCCCATCTCCAAAGAACTCTAAAGTTAAGCGTGCTTGGCCTGGAGAAATTTAGGGATGGGTGATCGACCGGGAAGTTCTTCCCGGGTGCGCACGAGTGAGGACAAAGTGCGCAGAAAAGACTGGTGTTGGTCTGTGAGGGAAGTCTATGTCCTAGAAAAGCTGCCAGATGTAAGTGGGCCCGGCCACGTGGAGGCGGGACGTTATATATTGGTATCGGAGCCGACTCTCGCGGTTTCACGGGCACGTGTGTCGCAGTTGGTCAGGCATGGTACGCATGGCTGGTGTGGACCCGGAGTGGTCACACAGCATGACACATGTGCTGGCACTGGACACACGGACGTGGCCAAGAGAGGACGTTCGTGGCTTGGGATTGATCGACGAGGACGTCGATCTCTTAAGGGGGTGAGGATGTAACATCCCGGCCTAAGGCTTAATAGGAATAATAGGATACTCATACCAACAAGTTGCAACTTGTTTTTCGGAAGCCCATCTCCAAAGAACTCTAAAGTTAAGCGTGCTTGGCCTGGAGAAATTTAGGGATGGGTGACCGACCGGGAAGTTCTTCCCGAGTGCGCACGAGTGAGGACAAAGTGCGCAGAAAAGACTGGTGTTGGTCTGTGAGGGAAGTCTATGTCCTAGAAAAGCTGCCAGATGTAAGTGGGCCCGGCCACGTGGAGGCGGGACGTTACATATTGATGTAACACCTCAGGTGTTTACATGAATAAAATATTGTCATGCCATCATAAGCATTCCATTCCATAGCATCTTATGCTAGCTCACTTGAGATGCATTCACTAAAAAGAGTTTAATTCCTAATGTGTGAGCATTTTGTTATTGCTTGTGAGGTAGCTCAAAATCCTATTTTGGAATGTCAGTATGAAGTAACTTGTGTTCATTCCCTTTTGACTAGAGTCATGTAAAGGCATGAATCCAAGTTCAACAATTCAAAAGGTTACAAAGTTTACTTAGCCTAAAAATGGAAAAATCATCAATTTCTATATAAGTTAATTAACCCTTTCCAGTTAACTCAAAATCTGTGCATAGTTAGGGGCTGACCCTAAAAGCTTTTTAGTAGATATTGAGAAGAGGTACAACTTTGGTATTCAAAGTTTTCAAAGTTTCTGTACAAAATTCTAAGTAATTTTGAATCTAATCAAACCCTGGAAATGGTCCCCTTTTGATTCTAAACTTGCATTTCAAAAACTATTTGAAATCTGAGTTTGAGGTTTACATAAAAGTTGTAGAGAATTTCAAAAGGAACATTTCATACATTGACCATTTTCCAAGTGCTATTGCAAAATCCAAAGTAATTTTGCTTCTATTACAAAACCCTAGTTCTGTCCCCTTTTCAAATTTTCAATTTGAAATGGATTTGAACTGTTTTGATCCATTTGACTTATTTCCAGTTGAAATCAGCTTTGGGGTGTTAAAGCAAAGTTGTACAACTTTTCAAACTCTACCTTTCATACTTTGACAAAATTTGAAGTTGTTCAGGAAATTTGAAAGTAATTTTGATTTCAGTTTGGTCCACTTTTGATCTTTTAACCTTATTTCAAAATCTAAACATAATTTGACTTTGATTCATAAAACAAAGTTGTAGAATCCAAAGTTTGGAGCAACTTTGGTTTTGGAAGTTTTTGCAGTGTAGTACAAGTATCTAGAGAAATAGAAAAGGGGGAAAATACGGTGCTACAGTAATCTGGGAGAGGGGGGATAAAGGGCAGAGCATGTGCTCTGCCCTTGGTCGCCGCCGCCGTAGTCGAGCACCTCCGCCCGGCTCCGCGTGTCCGGCCACGCAGCTGCTTGCCGCTCTGCGTCACCCCGTGCGGTGGCAAGCTCTGGGAGCTTCCCCACCTTCTTTTCACCCGCATCCGCCACCTCCCCTCCTGCTCTGTTTTCCGCCCAGCTGCGACGAGCTTCTTCTCCACCGTTGCCATGTCTCTGCCATCTCTATCTTCCCAGTTGCTTCGCCCAACTCTTCTGCTTCTCCTGAGCTAGCTACCTCAAGCCTTAGTGCTTGCAATCACCACTGCCACCGTCTTCTTCCTCACTGCCGGCAGAAAGCCGCCGTGAGTGCCTTAGTCGTGCTCACGGTAAGCCAAGGTATCTCCGGTCAGTACAATCAGTGTTTTAGCTTCGGGTGGTGTCATGGCTCATGATCGGCTTGTTTTGGAGGTCGCTAACGCTTTGACTTGAGCAGTCCACGACGGTTGCTGTCGGTCCAAGCTCCGCCATCGCCGCCGCCGTCGCCAACCTTGGACCAGTGCTCCTCGAGTCAAGGCAAGGTGAGCACCGTAGTCGTCATGAGCTCCTTGGTGTGTTGTGTTTCCTAGTTTGGTCTCTACCGGGCCACCGGGATCGGTCCGCGTGGCTTGCCGTCGGCACAAGCGCTGCCATGGCCGCCAGCATGGACCAGGTTGCTTAGAGCCGTCTCTGAGCAAGTTTAGGTGCACCTCACGGTCGCAGTAAGTGCCCAAGTGCGATGCCACCCTCGGCTAGGTCGCTACTGAGCCCTAGCAGCCGGAGCGCCGTGTCGCCGCCGTGCTTGGTATGGCCGAGCCGCCATAGCCATCGTCCGCTCGAAGTCGAGAGAGGGCAAGGCCGGGTAAAGGGTGGAATAGGTGCGCGAAGTCAAGCCGAAGTCGTTGCGACCCTCGCCGTCACCGGAGACTTCGCCGGTGGAGAGATCATCGGCCGGTCATCGATCCGCGCGGTCGGTCAGGCTGACCGGGCGCTGGCCTCGGGCGAGTCGGAGAAAGGAAAGCCGAGGCTAACCAGGCGCTGGCCTCGGGCGAGTCGGAGAAAGGAAAGCCGAGGCTAACCGGGCGCTGGCCTCTGGCGAGTCGGAGAAAGGAAAGTCGAGGCTAACCGGGCGCTAGCCTCGGGCGAGTCGGAGAAAGGAGAGCCGAGGCTGACCGGGCGCTGGCCTCGGGCGAGGCGGAGAAGGAGGGCCTGCGGGTTTGAGCCTGAGCCCGCTGTCAGAGAAAGAAAAGCTGAGGCTGACGCCTGCGGCTCGGGCGTCAGCGGCCGTGAGTTGAACTGGGCCGAGCCCAGTAAGGGTTCGAGTGGGTTTTTCTTTCTTCTGTTTTAGGTGAATAGTGTTAGATTTTGTCTTTTTGATATATTTTTGTAGGAAGCTGCAAAAATTGTGAAAATTTTTGTGTGGCTTTCTCAAGCTACATAGTATTTATGAAAAATATAAAACTTGAGTTTGGAACAAATTTTGAAAATGATTTAAATAGGACCTTTTATTAATAAATGGACTTTGATGTTTTTTTTGTAGGCCTGTTTAAATGTCTAAAAATCATGAAACTATTTTTGTAGCTGTTTTTAGGTGAAAATGTATCATCACAGAATTTTTGAGCTCTGTTAAAGAAAATAAATTTTATTCTTGTTTATATGCTTTATTTAATTATTTGAATATTTATAATTAAGTTAAATGTTATAGCTTAGAAAATTTCCATCTTTACCATGATCAGTACATGAGCATCTCATCAAGCATACACTTCTTTATCGTGTAGTTTCCGAAGAGGTCGAGTATCCGAACGAAGTTGGTCCGGAAAGTTCAGAGTATCCGGTTAATCCAGGTTGTCCAGAGTTCCAGACTCTTCCGTTCAGCGAAGGCAAGCCCCGGTTCATTTAACCATTTCTTTGGATTTACAATTACACTTATTTTCGATAACCTGATGCATAAAATGTTTATCAAATAAATGCTTTAAACCTATTGTTGCATGACCAACCTTGTTATCAATATATCATTCCTTGATACCTGCTTTATGCCACTGATAGAAATGCTTAGCCCTGCTTTATGAAGTTTTGTTTAAAAATGGTTTTGATACTTATCGTTTTGGAATGATGATGAGAAAGAATTATGGTTAAGACCAGACGGGCACCTGCATCGATCCTTGGATCAGGTGCAGGGTAACCCGGATGTGTCGGATTAGGGTTAACCGTTGTTGGCCTGCTAGATTGAGAAACTGTGAAGTACCGATCATATGCTACGGTAAGCCCTACCTTATTGGTTCTTAAATGAGAACGGCTAATCACGCACTGGGAGTGGAGAGATGGCGGGAGTACTAGCTACCCTCGTGGGTCGAAGTCCCGGATTGGAGGTGTACGAGTACTCTCGGGTGGCGCGGACCCGGTCTTGTTTAGAGGATCCGAAGTTGGGGTGGATATATGTGTGATCACGGGTCTACATATATCGTATGATCGTGGAAAACTCCCAGATCTGGTTGAATCGGTTCGAATCGTCGTGCTCCTCGGTTAAGGAGACTCAATCTTTCGACCCGCACCGTAGAATGAAAATGGAACTGGTTTAAGAAAGAATGATGATGATGTCTCACTAATGATTCACTTTCAGTTCTTACCAAGTACTTAAATGATTAAGTAAAATTTGGATCTAGAACTACATTAGTAAGCTTTTATACAAATGAAAAATTCTGTTGAGCCTACCCAAGCCAGCATACCTGTTCTTCTCTTCTCTTGTCGGGTCAGTCTTGTTGAGTACCTTTGTACTCAGGGTTTGTTAATCCACTGTTGCAGGTGACGTTCACGAGCAGCCTTGTTTCGAGGCTTGTTGCGTGACCGTCGTTGAGGAGGTCGTGTCCGGGGAGGAGTAATGCAACCCTTAGGCGGGGTTGTTTGTGTGAAATACAGTTCTATTAATGCTACTTCCACTACCTAGGGTAAAGTTTGAAACTATGGTTTGTAATAACGATGCAAGTTTGAACAACTGGTTTGTAAAACGTATGGTGTAACACTTCCGCACTTTATCTCCGATGTATATTATTTGTGAAATGTTGTAATACTGCAATGACTCTTGCAATGATCCTGGGAATGTAAGGAAACGTGGATGAGTCGGGTTACCCGATGACATGTGGTGGGTCTTTTGGGTTAATGGGCACCATGTATGGCTGTTCGAGGTCTGTAGGACAAGGACAGGTACACGTGGGCCCTAATAATCCAGGAGGTTCCGTCACAGTCGGATCCACCTACCATCGAATTGGTCCAGAATAACCTTAAGGTTTAGCTGGTTCGCTCTGTAAGTAGTTAGGGGTAGAGTGGGAATTAGGAATAGTTAGAATTAGGATAAGTAGGGGGAGACACCCACCTCCCCATCTATCTCAGTCATTTCCTATTTTGCCTTCTAGGTTTCCTGCTCTCCCTCTCCCCTGCTGTAGCGAACTGAGATCCACAGAGAAGAGAACAATACCTCTGTGCCCGTGAGATTTTGAGGAAGTGAGACCGTAATCTCACTGTTGTAGCGTGTGGTAGCCACACAGTTGCAAATTCGTGGTTGTGATTCGTGTTTTGTTCATGTTCTTCGCGGAATCCTTTTTCTCCACGTTTTTCCCGTTGATCGATCTCTCTACTTGGTGCGTCGTTAGCAAATCTGTTTGAACCAAGTTGTTCTAGATCGTGAGGCACTTCTTTCCACCGAAGGAATTCACCTTTAACCTCACGAGCTAGTAGATCGGTTGATTTTTGTTTCGGGTCAAGTTTTTCTCCCTTCCCCCGAATTTCTTTGATTCATCGATTTGGAGATAGGTTCGAGCTATGATCTCTTAGAGATAGCTCACTATCCTCCTTGTGATTCCTCTCACCAAGTTTGATCCCTAGAGGATTCATTTTGGGTGAGATCTAGTCGAATCGGTGGACGAACAGTGAAGTCACGGCGTGACCGGACGCTAGGGTCGGGATGACCGGATGCTAGGTCAGAGTCCGGTCATTGAAAGTTTGATCTGCGTGGGGTTTTGTTTACCTAACCAGACGCTCAGTTTGAGAACTGACCGGACGCACAGGTAGCACTGTTCACCGTGGCTACGCTGTGACCGGACACACAGTTCATTCGACCGGACGCTCCCCAGTGCAGAGTCCGGTCACGAACAGTAAGGGTCCAGAATGAGTTTTGCGGGACTGGACGCGTCCGATCCTGATTGATCGGACGCACTAGTGAGTCCGGTCGGTGCTGCTTTGCACGATTTCATCCGGGATTCGTTCGTTTGTTGACGGTTTTGGTTTCCGTCTTTTGCGTTCGATTTCTAGGGTTGTATAGTGTCTCGCTGTACTTCATGGAAGCATCCACCCTACATCTAGGGTCGTGGACACTTGAAAGCTCTAGGTTTGCTCTTGGGGTTGATTCTCGGGACAGTGGTGACAAGTTTCTGAAAGGAAAATTTGAAGCTGCCATTCACCCCCCCTCTGGTCGCTTTCTGGTAGCACTCTCGGTCCTTCACTATCAAGCCTTGAAGCTCATCTGGAAGTTCATCCATCATCACGTTCAGCACTTCATCATTGCCGATTGTCATGATCAAACGACTGTGGTCCCACCGGGCGTGCCAAAAGAATGTGTTGACACAAAATTTCGGATGAGGTGCCAACACACTCGACCACAGTCCTCAGAGGACGTGCAGAGCAAGGTCTTGACCTCCTGGACCTTCAAAGGATGGCGGTGCCGAATCTTGGTGAGAACGACTACGGGCGTGCCAATGAATTTGACATGTAATTGACAAGGAAAAGAAAAAACGTCAAATTACGGAACCTGCCGGTTTGATGCCAGACAGTTCCAAGTTGTACAGCTCTAATATAGCCACTGTTACAGGACATTGACTACAAAGTCAACTCCCAAGAGGAAAATAAAGCATTGATAATATTTAAAGCAAAACGGCAGTTGTACATATAAAGAAAGAACTTGGAATAAAGAACAGCCGATGAGCTTAAATATGTATATAAAACAAAGATCTATGTATACATTTAAACGATATGAAAACAATAAATCGGCTAATTGCATAGACAATTCTATCTGTTAATAGTGGTGTGTTTCCATGCAACCATAATAACAAATAGATCGATAAAGTAGCTTAAACATCAACAGTGGGTTGTCTCCATACAGCCATAATGATGACCAAGCTAAATCACGTCCGATGCAACGAGCAGATCCATTATTTCCAGACCACTTAAAAGTATACATTATGAGGAAAACATAACTGGATCGGCTATTTTAGCCGATACATGGTCTATGAAGCACAAACAAGATCTATCCGTTAAAACCATGATTTGACTCAAGATCAAGTAGATCTAACATGTCATGTGAATCAGTGGGGTTCGAAAATACAGTCGTAATAAACATGTCAGATCAAATCTACCTGTTTCTTAGATTAAACCACGATATTATCGAATACCTCGAACGCACAACATGTAACAATCAGGATTGACAAAATAGTCGATGAAAAGCTTAGATCGGCTATTTTCCTTGGTGTAAGCGTATAAAGCTTTTGGATAGCCGAACTAAACAAAATTGAAGCTTAAGCTAATTTGTCAATCTTGATTGGGCAAGATATTGTTTAAATCCAAAGAAAACATTAAAAAACATAAACAACATTGATAACTTAATGAATCTATTAGTGTCGATGAAATATAGTCGATAGCCCACCTAGGGGTATGCCCAAGGTGGTAGATTAGAGGGGAAGGTGCGCAGGACGACGACCCAGACGTTGATGTAAGGCAAAAGTAGATGAACACAGAGGTTTATCCAGGTTCGGGCCACTAGGTTAGCGTAATACCCTACGTCCTAAGTCGAGTTGTATTGATTGGATCTGGCTTGTGGCTTATGACCTGTGACCTAGGACCTGTCCTCTCGGAGGACCCCTGCCCCTCCTTACATATTCTGAAGGGACAAAGTTACATGGTAAGTATACGAGTCGGTACTGTATCTAGATTACAACTGTCGTGCGGTGCATGCCGTGCACCGCATGCCTTCATCATGCGGGCCGAACGACCCCCAGTGGTGCGGCCCATGTACCATCGTGTGGTACCCTAGGGTCTATATCCCCACAACTAGTCCCCGAGCCTGACAGCAGGTGACTCGGTCACGTGGTGCCAGGGTCTTGAGAATAATCAGACTTATATACATGCGCGAACGAGCGCCATGTATACACGGTAGTCCCCATGGCTGCTAGAAGATGAAGAATAAATCTTGTAGCAGGCTTATAAAAAAGTAAAACCACTATGACGAAAGCAGCATGGTGTCCGAGCAGGTTGTCGTGCGATGAGTCTGAGCATCGAGCAATCCTAGGTTAGCTGGTGACCCCTCGGTGTAGCCGTCGATGAACGTCGAGGAGTCTGGCTAGCTGGTCGGTGATGAAGTCCGAGCGCCAGGCGGTGAGCACCAAGAGATCTGACCAGCGCTGCTGACGATGTTGGCATGAAGAACCCGAGCACCGAGGAGTCCCCAGGTCAACTGGTGAGCTCTCGGTGTAGCCGTCGATGAGCGTCGAAGAGTACGGCCAGCTGGTCGGCGACGAAGTCCGAGCGCCAGGCGGTGAGCACCGAGCGAAGCGACCAGCTGGTCGATGACGAAATCCAAGTGCCAGGTGATGAGCTCCGAGCAAAGCGACCAAGTGGTCGACGAACCTGAGCACCGAGGAGTCCCCAGCTCAGCTGGTGAGCTCTCGGTGTAGTCATCGATGAGCGTCGAAGAGTACGGCCAGCTGTTCGGCGACGAAGTCCGAGCGCCAGGCGGTGAGCACCGAGCGAAGCGACCAGCTGGTCGATGACGAACTCCGAGCGCCATGCGGTGAGCACCGAGCGAAACGACTAGCTGGTCGATGACGAAGTCCGAGCGCCATGTGGTGAGCTCCGAGCAAAACGACCAAGTGGTCGACGAACCCGAGCACCGAGGAGTTCCCAACTCAGCTGGTGAGCTCTCGGTGTAGTCGTCGATGAGCGTCGAAGAGTACGGCCAGCTGGTCGGCGACGAAGTTCGAGCGCCAGGCGGTGAGCACCGAGCAAAGCGACCAGCTGGTCGACGACGAAGTAAGAGCGCCAGGTGGTGAGCACCGAGCGAAGGGACCAGCTGGTCGGCGACGAAGTCTGAGCGCCAGTTGGTCCCAAGCAATGATCTTCTCGTCCATCATAACTAGTCCAGTCCCCGAGCGTAAAGAATTGGCTCACAGACTGAACATGGTTCCTGTAAAATAAACATGGAAAATGGTAGTACATGATGTACAAATAAAATATGGAGCAAACATCAGCGGTAAAGAAACAACATGTGTCGCTCAACGGTCAGCCAGCTGGTATGAACGTTCAGCGTTAAATAAAATTCCCCCGAGCAATTTATTTGTAACTGAGTCGCCAGCCCCGGCTAGCCGATAACTCCGGAGCGTGAGGCGCGGAGCCCAGACACATGTAAGAGCACAAGCGTCACCGAGGAGCCGCTGCCGACCACCCGTAACGCAGAGCGCAGAGCTGCATTCACGTGTAGGTAGGAGCCGGAGACAGGGCCGCCTCTGGAAAGCATGACTGTAAATGTGGCTGCTCGGGAAAACGCATATGTTATCCTCAGGATGGTATATATGGTGAAAAATAACGAAGAGCCGTTGTAAAGAATAATGTGACCACGGAGGCACACGATGATATCTAGAGATGATCGAAGGAATATTTTATTAATGTGAAAAATAATACTTAGCTTGATTGTCGTCCAAACGGAGAAGAAGACGAGAGGCGTCAAGGATGACGATGAGTCGACAACGAGCGGTCAGCGAGGATGGTGGTGAGACGATGATGATGACGTGATGGCTCGTCGGCTCGCGGGTGGCTCGTTGGCTCGTCGATGGCTCATCTTTGGCTCGACGATGGCTCGTCTTTGGCTCGACGATGGCTCACTTTTGGCTCGTAGGCTCACGGGTGGCTCGCTTTTGGATCGTAGGCTCGTGGGTGGCTTGTTGGCTCGTCGATGGCTTGTCTTTGTCTCGTCGACAACGTGATGGCTCGCTTCTGGCTCATATATGATCAGAGCAAGCGTAGGGCACGGGTCGTCGAGTAGCTTCTCGTAATCCTCGTCGTAGTTGATCAACCGAGCCAACGATGTCTTCTTGTCGATGGTGATGGAATTGTCTGGCCCTCGATCTTTCCTACTGGTCGTCATAGCGTCGGTCGTGGTCGTCATAGCGTCGCTTATTACAGCGATCATCGCTGCGACGCGGTTGGAGGTCAGAACGAGAGGTACGACGATGTCGTGCTCGGAGATCGATCTCTGATCAGATCTATGAGAGCGAGAGTGTCACTGATGCCTATCGTGACTCGATTGATGGATTCGATCAGATCGGTATTGTCGACACGTTGTCCCCGATAGCGGGGAAGCGTGTTCGGAGCGCCGGGGAAGATGACCTCGAAGAGATGTCGAGGCTGGTCTTGCCGATGCTGAAGTAATAGAAGCAGATCCATTCGGCACAACGAAAGCCTGCACTGCCTCCACGCCCCTGGCGGCACCGTCGACGTCGATGGTCCAGGAGAATGACTCGATGACGAACGTGAAGCCTCCGGAAGAGTCGTGGAAACGAGTAAGGAAACCATCTGAGTCGTCATGGCGTCCGCATGCACATGCCCCACGGTGGGCGCCAACTGTCGACAAAATATAGTCGATAGCCCACCTAGGGGTATGCCCAAGGTGGTAGATTAGCGGGGAAGGCGCGTGGAACGACGATCCGGACGTGACACAGAGACATAACCAGATGAACACCAGGGTTAATCCAGGTTCGGGCCGCTAGTCTTAGCGTAATACCCTACGTCCTGCGTCGAGCTGTTTATTCTGTATATTGATGAACGTGTTTTTTGAGGGGATCTCTGCTCGCCTTATATAGCCACGCGGAGCAGGGTTACAAATCTTTAGAAGATCGGATCTCATAGTAGGATAAGGAAACCTAGTCGATTACAATGTCATATAGTGAAGGACACGATATCTTTCCTAACCGACTACGCTTCCTTGCTTTCCAATCCTGAGAAGGCTTCCGTGTCGCCATCCAACCAACTAAGTCGCCTGTCCAACCAGCTGGGCCTTGATGCCACCATGAAGGATCGAAAGTGCTACCAGAAAGCGACCAGAGGGGGGGGGGGTTAATGGGAACTTCAAATTTTCCTTTCGAAAACCTTAAGCCTTTGTCCCGAGAATCAACCCCAAGAGCAAACCTAGAGCTTGCAAGTGTCCACGACCCTAGATGTAGGGTGGATGCTTCCGAGAAGCACAGCGGGACACTACACAACCCTAGAAATCCAACGCAAAAGACGGAAACCAAAACTGTCAACGATCGAACGAACCGCGAACGAAACAACACGAAACAGCACTGACCGGACTCTCGGGTGCGTCCGGTCAGTAGGCACCGGACGCGTCCGGTCAAGCAAAAATGGATTTGGAACCTTACTGTTTCTGACCGGACTCACAGAGGAAGCGTCCGGTCCCAAACGGCCAGGCGTCCGGTCGTCTGAAAAACCCTGATGAACAGTAGAACCTGTGCGTCCGGTCAGTGATCAAAGAAGAGTCCGGTCAACACACAGAAAAGTGTTGCGAAGAACTTTCAACGACCGGACTCTGGAGGTGCGTTTGGTCAACCCGAGCCAAGAGTCCGGTCACCCCGAAACTGCACTGTTCGTTCACCGATTCAACTCGATCTCACCCAAAACAAATCCTCTAGGGATCAAACTTGGTGAGAAGAGTCACAAGGAGGATAGTGAGCTATCTCTAAGGGATCATGGCTCGAACATATCTCCAAATCGATGAATCAAAGAATTTCGGGGGAAAGGAGAAAAACTTGACCCGAAACGAAAATCGATCTATCTACTAGCTCGTGAGGTGAAAGGTGAATTCCTTCGGTGGAAAGAAGTGCCTCACGATCTAGAACATCTTAGTTCAAATGGATTTGCAAGAGACGTATCGAGTAAAGAGATCGATCAACGGGAAAAACGTGGAGAAAAGCAATCCGCGAAGAACAGGAACAAAACGCGAATCACAACCACGAATTTGCAACCGTGTGGCTACCACACGCTAGAACAGTGAGATTACGGTCTCACTTCTTTAAAATCTCATGGGCACAGAGGTATTGTTCTCTTCTCTGTGGATCTCAGTTCGCTACAGCAGAGGATGGGGAGAGCAGGAAAACCTAGAAGGCAAAATAGCAAATGACTGAGATGGAATGGGAGGAGGGTGTCTCCCTCTACTAATCCTAATTCTATTTCCTACTCTACCTCTCTCTAAATACAGAGCGAACCAGCTAAACCCTGGGGGTATTCTGGACCAACTCGAAGATGCTGGTGATCCGACGGCCACGCCCGCACAACTGGTAGCGTTGCCTCGACGCAACCTCACCGATCGCCGCCACGTGCCGCCATCGCTCTGCTTGTCCTTTTCCTGGACGTTGCACCCCCGGTTTTGTGGCCCAAACCGGGAAACTAGCCTTCACAGCCAACCCCCGGTTTTGAGGCCCAAACTGGGAAACCAGCCGTCCATCGCCTGAGTTTTGTGGCCCAAACTTAGAAACCCGCAGCACCCAAGTTTTGAGGCCCAAACCTAGAAACCGTCCTCAGCCCGAGTTTTCTGGCCAAGCTCAAAAACCATCAGCGCCCAGGTTTTGAGGCCCAAACCTGGAAACCGTCCACTCGGTGGTTTTTCTGTGGCTCAACCACCAAACCGAGCCGTCGAGGGGATGTACCGCCCGTGCACCCCATCCACCGACATGTGTCCCCAAGTCCTCGACTTGAGCAACACCATGCCCGCAAGTCATCGCTCGTCGCTGTCCCAGGCTGTCAGCCACCACAGCTGATCCTCGGGCCACCAGTCCCTCAGTCCAAGCCTCACGTCCGCCCTTCGCCACTCTCGGTCCATCGGCAAGACACGTCTCTACTTGACCTTCACCTTGCCTCTGATCACTGTATCCGTGCTCGACACCTGCACAACACAAGCCAAGGAACATGCGCATTATCCCAGTTGACAATCACTCATCACTCAGAGACTCGGCATACACCCATGTATCCGCAATCTCCCCCTTGATGAGTGCATTGTCAACTATCAACACAAATCATAATGGAACCAGAAGAAGGAAGGAAGAAAGAGAGAGAACTCGACCAAATGACCCAAAAGCATAGCAAAGCCGAAGAAGGTCAAGTGAAAAGAGCAAGACAACATGGTTCCAAAAGACATGGGCAACGGCTCGACGCAACCAAGCAAAGCAAAGCTAGCCCTCAAGAAGAGGTAGAACAGGCTCAACACCGCTAGTGAGAAAGCTCCACACCAACTGAAGAAAGCTAGACATCAGCTGAAGAGCATCAAAAGAAAAAGTGCTAGTCCCTCAAGAAAGAGGCAGAGCCTCAACACAACTAGCCACCACAAATGCTCCAAACCAACTGAAGACGCTTAAAAACTCAGCATCAAGCAAAACGAGCAAACTCCCCCTCAGTTGAACACTCGGAGAACATATGATTTGCAATTTCTCCCCCTTAGTTGAAAATGCACCATCAAGCAAAAGTGCATCAACAAACAAAATTCTCCCCCTTAGCAGAAGAACTCCCTCCAGAAATGCATATGAGTAAAAATGCAAGTTAGTAGCTTCAGAAATATAATCAAAAGAGTGCAAGAATGCTCTACACAGTTCTGTCCGATGACTCAACAACATCCTTAAGAAGCTAGCAAATGCTCAAACTGATCACCAGATACGAAATATGAGAGCAAAAGAACAGTTTTCAGCCAAAAAGGGTTCACCATCAAAATAGCACAAAACATGTATAGACAGGATATCCGACAAGTGCTAAACATGTATACAAGGTGAACTACCCCTAGCACAGTTCAATCATCATGCTATAGAATGAAACATAGACATGTGTATCAAATTTTATCGGAGGTTGCAGCGGTTAAATGACACAAGTTAAAATTTCAGCATGTGATTGCGAGAGGTTGAAAGCTTGTCTTGCCTAACTTTTCAACTATGCGAAGCCTATGCAGAAGCAATCAGAAGCTTAAAGCAACAGTTTCGGTCATACACTACACAGCTCAAGTTTAACTCAAAGTGCAATGAGAAATAGTCTCGAAACTGTGATGTGTTGACAAGCAATCCCATCTCGATCTTTTCAATTTACTTAAAACTTGGTTCAGATTTTATTGACAGAATATGAACAGACCAAGCAAGTGATAGACTCAGAACTAGAGACATAGCAACCTAGCATATATGAAAAATCACGAGTGAACTCAACACATCCTACACATGCTAGATGCATATCTGAATGGTGAACATTTGCAAGTTTTATGTTCATTAAACAGATTCACCATTCATAAAATAGCTCTGCTCACAACATGTATCAGTGATCAGAAAGAGCATAAGCTACAGCGTCATCATAAATCATCGGAGCAAATACTATACAGAGCATAGTTACATTCTTCAGATTATATGTATGAAGCTCTGAAAGTAAATATGTAAAATGAAATGTAGAAAAGATGCAAGAAGAAACCAATTGACAAAACAAAAGGTCAGTTTATGATACAAGAACCAAAATGTTTCCCCCATCTAAAAGGGGAAACACACACCAAGCTCACCTCTCAACCTAGCAAAAGTTGATTGGTCCAAAGGCTTGGTGAAAATATCAGCCAACTGATGATGAGTATCGACATGGCGAAGGTCGATATCACCCTTCTCATAGTGGTCTCGCAGAAAATGAAAGCGCACATCAATGTGTTTGGTCTTAGAGTGCAACACGGGGTTCTTAGCAACGCTAATCGCACTCATGCTGTCACAAAGCAAAGGAACACGAGAAAAGCTCAGACCAAAATCATGCAAAGTGGCCATCATCCAGAGTAACTGGGAACAGCAGCTAGCCGCAGCAACATACTCAGCCTCCGTGATAGACTGGGCGACACTAGACTGCTTGCGAGAAGACCACGAAACAAGAGAAGATCCAATAAACTGGCAAGTCCTGGAAGTGGACTTGCGATCAATGCGGCAACCAACAAAATCGGCATCGGAATAACCACAAAGGGAAAGGGTGGAGGAAGAAGAATACCAAATCCCAAATTCTGGAGTGAAGGATAAGTACCTCATAATGCGCTTGACCGCCTGACGGTGAGAAGTGCGCGGCGACGACTGAAAGCGCGCGCAAAGACACACCACGAACTGAATGTCCGGGCGTGTCGCCGTCAGGTACAGCAGCGACCCGATCATACTCCGGTACTCCTTCTGGTCCACCGCTTCTCCATCCACATCCCCATCCAGGGCCGTCGTGGTCGACATGGGTGTTGGAAGAGGCTTGGCCTCACCCATATCGAAGTTCTTCAATATGTCCTTGGTATACTTACCCTGGTGCACGAACGTCCCTTCCCGGGATTGCTTGATTTGCAACCCAAGGAAAAACGTCAACTCGCCCATCATGCTCATCTCAAATTCCCTGCTCATAGTATCTGCAAACTTGGCAACCAAAGCGTGAGAAGAACCACCGAAAATGATATCATCCACGTAAATCTGGACCAAGAGAGTATCAGTGCCTTGCTTGAGGAGAAAGAGCGTTTTATCCACACATCCCATTTTAAAACCCTTAGCAAGCAAAAAGGTTTTCAACCTATCATACCAGGCTCTAGGGGCTTGTTTCAAACCATACAACGCTTTGTGAAGATTAAAAACGTGGTTTGGAAACTTGGGATTTTCGAAACCGGGGGGTTGTCTAACATACACCTCCTCTTCTATGTAGCCGTTTAAGAAGGCACTCTTGACATCCATTTGAAAAAGATTGAAACCTTTGGATGCAGCAAAAGCCAAGAGTATCCTAATTGCCTCCAAACGAGCTACTGGAGCAAAAGTCTCCTCATAGTCTATCCCCTCCTTCTGACTATACCCCTGGGCAACTAGTCTGGCCTTGTTCCTCACAACATGGCCATCCTCTCCTTGTTTGTTTTTAAAACCCCATTTTGTCCCAATAGGGTGACACTCAGGAGGAGGAGGAACAAGAACCCAAACCCGATTTCTTTCAAAATTCTCTAACTCCTCATGCATGGCATTGACCCAATCTGGATCCGTCAAAGCGTGTCCAACATCCCGGGGTTCAAAATCAGCAACAAATGCAGAATGAGCAAAGTGAGAGATTTGCCTAGACCGGGTGACGCGCTCGTCGATGCTGCCGATCATCTGTTGAGGCGGGTGCTGGCGCTGAATGTGTCGTGGCGCCTCCCTTGCCGAAGTGGCCTCCCCCTCAACAGCAGCTGGTGCCTCCTCGGGTACAAAGGGTACCGCTCGATGTGGCAGATCCCACGGCCCCCAAGATGAAGAAGTGTCGGGGCCATGGGTCGTAGTAGAAGCCGCTCCTTGCGGCACAGCAGGTGGAGGGGGTGTTGGATCATCCATACCTTCAGCACCCTCACCCTCGTCATCAAAAAGAGGCTCTCCAACCTCATGATCACCTCCACGCTAAAAACGAGAAGAAGGACAAACCATGGTCTCGTCGAAGGTGACATCTGATGTCTCCATGACTCGGTTAGTATCAAGGTTAAGTACACGGTAAGCACGAGTGTGAGTGCCATAACCCAAAAATACCCCGTCAGAAGAACGAGACTCAAACTTGTCCAAGTTGCCCTTTCTGAGTATAAAACAATGGCAACCAAAAACTCGAAAATAACTCACCTTGGGGAGTTTTCCAAAACGCAACTCATAAGAAGTCTTTTTCAAGAAAGCTCGGAGAAAAATGTGATTGGAAATGTAGCATGCAGTGCTCATCGCTTCGGCCCAATATCGCCTAGGAGTCCTATGCTCATCGAGCATCGTCCTGGCCATCTCTACAAGGGTCCGATTCTTCCTTTCTACAACACCATTCTGAGGCAGTGTGTAGGGGGAAGAAAACTGATGCTCTAAACTCAAAGAGTTAGAAAACTTCTCAAAATCCGAATTCTTGAATTCGGAACCATTATCACTCCTAATAGCTCGCATCGAGTTCAAAGGGAACTCGTTCTGAAGACGCAAAATCAGATTGCGAGCAAAGGAGAAAGTCTCGGTCTTCTCAGCTAAAAAGAAGACCCACGAATATCTCAAAAAATCGTCAACAATAACAAGCGCATACCACTTCCGCCCAACCGAGCTCACCCGAGCCGGACCAACAAGGTCCATGTGCAAAAGCTCTCCAGGGTGCTTGGTCATGACCGGAGTCACTAGATGGTGGGGAGCGGCAACCATCTTCCCATGTCTACAAGAATGGCAGACAAGATCCTTCTCCATGGATAACTTGGCCAATCCTCGGATTAGGCCAAGTGAACTAAGCCTTGCAAGCAAGTCGAAGCTCAGGTGACCAAGTCTCCTATGCCACTTCCAAAGATCAGAGGAGGAAGGTCCAGCCAAAAGACAACTGGAAATTCCAAATGACTCCGAGAAATCCGCACGAAAGACTTTCCCAAAGGGCGAAATCACACAAACAAGATTGCCCTGAGGGTCCAAAATACGACTGAGATTCGGTTTAAAACGAATCTCATAGTCATCATCGAAAAGTTGCGAAACAGAAAGAAGGTTAAAATGCAAGTTAGAAACAAGAGCAACATCGCGCAACACAAAGTGCTCATTAACTCGCACAGACCCGCGAGAGAGCAGCTTACCTTTTCTGTTGTCGCCGAAGGTGATAAACTCCTTTCCGGCGACCGGACTAAAACTGGAGAACCACTTGGCATTTCCGATCATGTGCCTCGAACACCCGGAATCCACCAACCAAACATTCTCCA
Organism: Coix lacryma-jobi var. lacryma-jobi; assembly: GCA_009763385.1. Classification (NCBI taxonomy): domain Eukaryota; kingdom Viridiplantae; phylum Streptophyta; class Magnoliopsida; order Poales; family Poaceae; genus Coix; species Coix lacryma-jobi. The sequence goes on from CM019824.1 coordinate 125,509,846, forward strand.
ATCGTTTTACCTACATCAATAAAAAGACATAGGGTGAGCATACGGGCCAACACTGGGGTTAGTGAAGTATGGAGAATACCAGTGTTGGGCCGGCTGCTCAAAAGAACGGTTAGCAGAAAAACCATTCCTAGCACGCCTACGAGAAGAGCGATCACCACGTTGAGGAAAACATGGTCCGCTAAGGGAGGAGCATCCATCGCGATACTCAAAACGCGGTGGAGGAAAACACTCAACTACAAAGCCACCGCCACGGGGTCCATAGCCTACAACTACAGGCTCCCGCCGGGCATGTCCTCTCCGCTGCCTAGGCCTAGGAACTTGAGGTTCTGGACCTCTAGGCCTGACAGCACGCCTCTGAACATTAGGCACATGTACATCATGGAAAGGATGGTACATGTCCGTGTTGTTCATCTCCTTTGCACGGCGCGCCTCTCTCTTGCGCCGAAAGCAAAACTCGCTCAAGTGTCCATCTCTCCCACAGTGCTCACAATGGTACCTCACCGCTCTCAAAGGGGGTTGTTGATACTCACGGTAGTGAGTATGGATCACTTTACCCTTCTGTGGCATAAGCTCCTCTTGGATGGGTGGCATGGTGTCAAGCTTGTTCTTGAGGTGGTTTGGTTTGGGAGCCCATGATTGTTTCTTGGGTGGAGCTCTCGGAGGTTCAACAAAGACCCCATCCTTGGTGTTAGGCTTGAGAGGCTCTTCGGGTGGAATCTTGGTAAGCTTGGGAGTAGTGGTGGAGTTGGGCTTCTCACATGGGTTAAGACCACTCGACTCTCCAATCTTGCCAAAGGATGAAACATCAACACCCAGAGCAAAACCTACACCTAGACCTCCAGCAGCTCGCTTGAATTGGGAGATCATCATCCCGAGCTGCGGCTCACCACTAGACACCCATGACAAGATGGTCCGAAGGTATGTGTTTTCTTCCTCGGTTTGCATCTTGTCATGCTTCACATTCGCAATCTCCATCTCCAAACCCTCACAAAGAACACACCTAGCCACACATGTGCTACCTGAGTTGGCCTCTTCAAGAGACACAATCTTGGCATTCTTCTCTGCCAACTCAGATTGCAAGCCCGCACAGGACTTGCACGCACCCAACAGCGAGGATCTAGCCTTCAGCTCATCCACCTCTCCTACCAACGCAACATACTTACCTCTCAAAGTGAGAAGGTCAGTCATGTGTGTGGTGCACATCTCACACTCCTCCTCATCGGTAACAACTACGGTGGACTTGACAAATTCAAGTTCCTTCACCGTATCCTCCCACTTCTGCCTAAACTCCTTGCGCTCTCTAGCAGCACGCCTAAGCAACTTATCCTGACTAAGGAGCACGGCAGTAAGCTTCTCGACCTCAGCAGAAAGCTCGTCAGGGGTTTGAGATACCTGGGAGGTGTCATCTCCTTGCTGAGGGCCATGGTGCAGAAGCCGTCGTCGTCGGTGAAAAAGCAGAGGCCGTTCAGCTTGTCCTTGATCCTTTTCTTCTTCTCGGACTCGTCGTCGCTTGAGGAAGCGGAGTCGGCATCCGAGTCGTCAACGTCGCTGAGCGTGGCGAAGAATGCACGCTGCTCAGCCTGGGCCTTCTCCAAGTACTTTGTCTTGATGTACTCCTTGTTGAAGCCGCCCTTCCGCTTGTGCTTCACGGGGACGTACTTCTCCATGCGCTTGCTGGAGTCGTACTTGTGCCCATGATCCGCCTTGCCGAAGGTCTGCTTGTTCTTCTTCGGGCAATTGGCGATGAAATGGTTGGGGTCGCCGCACTCAAAGCATCCTGAGCGTCCTCCTCCGCGGCGACGGTTCATGCGATTGTTGTGGAACCGCGAGAACCGGTTGGCGAGCAACGCCAGCTCGTCATCCCCCAAAGACTCCAGCTGCTCTTCTGTGACAGAAAAGAGAGAAGAGAGTGCAAAACCTCCAGAGGGGTTAGCAGAAGAGCCAGAAACCAAAGCCATCGACGGGCTAGAAGGATTTTCATAAGAAGCCCTCGCCATGGCATCGATCTCACTGGACTTGAGCTTACTGAAGAGCTCGTCGCACGTGAGGGTCTCATAGTTAGGTGATTCGATGATCGCCTGGACCTTGGAATCCCACACCGATCGATCGAGAGTATGCAAAAGCTTCAAAGCTCTCTCATGATTGTCGAAAGACAACAGCTCCTTGTTAGCCCTCATCCTGTTGACAATCACCTGAAAGCGAGCGAATAAACTCTCTATGCTCTCGCCAGGCATATGTCAAAAGTTCTCGTAGAGACGGGTTTTGACTTGAGAGGTCCCTCATGGAAACGCATGAGGGATGCCCAAATCTCCCGAGCCGTAGCGAGGTGAGAAACACGATCAAACTCTGTCATGCTCAAGCATGAGAAAAGAGCATTACGGGCTCGGCTATTGGCATCATGATCATCGATCTGACGCTGAGTCACACGTGCAGCTAAGACCACATAATCAGCAGAGTTGCAAATATCCCAGATGGAAGCACCCATACTCTGTTGATAGGCCGACATGCGTATCTTCCAATACGCATAGTTCGTCCCATCGAAAAACGGCAGTTTGCCCACGCCGCGATCCATGTCGCCTTCGGTGGATGTGGAATCGGCTAAGGTGGAAGATCCTTAACCTTGCTCCGATACCAATTGAAGGATCGAAAGTGCTACCAGAAAGCGACCAGAGGGGGGTGAATGAGAGCTTCAAATTTTCCTTTCGGAAACCTTAAGCCTTTGTCCCAAGAATCAACCCCAAGAGCAAACCTAGAGCTTGCAAGTGTCCACGACCCTAGATGTAGGGTGGATGCTTTCGAGAAGCACAGCGGGACACTACACAACCCTAGAAATCCAACGCAAAAGACGGAAACCAAAACTGTCAACGATCGAACGAACCACGAACGAAACAACACGAAACAACACTGACCGGATTCTCGGGTGCGTCCGGTCAGTAGGCACTGGACGCGTCCGGTCAAGCAAAAACAGATTTGGAACCTTACTATTTCTGACCGGACTCACAGAGGAAGCATCCGGTCCCAAACAGCCAGGCGTCCGGTCGTCTGAAAAACCCTGATGAACAGTAGAACCTATGCGTCCGGTCAGTGATCAAAGAAGAGTCCGGTCAATACACAAAAAAGTGCTGCGAAGAACTTTCAACGACCGGACTCTGGAGGTGCCTCCGGTCAACCCGAGCCAAGAGTCCGGTCACCCCGAAACTGCAGTGTTCGTTCACCGATTCAACTCGATCTCACCCAAAACAAATCCTCTAGGGATCAAACTTGGTGAGATGAGTCACAAGGAGGATAGTGAGCTATCTCTAAGGGATCATGGCTCGAAGCTATCTCGAAATCGATGAATCAAAGAATTTCGGGGGAAAGGAGAAAAACTTGACCCGAATCGAAAATCAATCGATCTACTAGCTCGTGAGGTGAAAGGTGAATTCCTTCGGTGGAAAGAAGTGCCTCACGATCTAGAACATCTTGGTTCAAACGGATTTGCAAGAGATGTACCGAGTAAAGAGATCGGTCAACGGGAAAAACGTGGAGAAAAGCAATCCGCGAAGAACAGGAACAACACGCGAATCACAACCACGAATTTGCAACCATGTGGCTACCACATGCTACAACAGTGAGATTACGGTCTCACTTCCTCAAAATCTCACGGGCACAGAGGTATTGTTCTCTTCTCTGTGGATCTCAGTTCGCTACAGCAGAGGATGGGGACAGCAGGAAAACCTAGAAGGTAAAATAGCAAATGACTGAGATGGCATGGGAGGAGGGTGTCTCCCTCTACTTATCCTAATTCTATTTCCTACTCTACCCCTCTCTAATTACAGAGCGAACCAGCTAAACCCTAGGGTTATTCTGGACCAACTCGAAGATGCTGGTGATCCGACGGCCACGCCCGCACAACTGGTAGCGTTGCCTCGACACAACCTCACCGATCGCCGCCACGTGCCACCACCGCTCTGCTTGTCCTTTTCCCGGACGTTGCACCCCCGGTTTTGTGGCCCAAACCGGGAAACCAGCCTTCACAGCCAACCCCCGGTTTTGAGGCCCAAACCGGGAAACCAGCCGTCCATCGCCTGAGTTTTGTGGCCCAAACTCAGAAACCCGCAGCACCCAGGTTTTGAGGCCCAAACCTGGAAACCGTCCTCAGCCCGAGTTTTGTGGCCAAACTCTGAAACCATCAGCGCCTAGGTTTTGAGGCCCAAACGTGGAAACCATCCACTCGGTGGTTTTTCTGTGGCTCAACCACCAAACCAAGCCATCGAGGGGATGCACCGCCCGTGCACCCCGTCCACCGACATGTGTCCCCAAGTCCTCGACTCGAGCAACACCATGCCCGCAAGTCATCGCTCGTCGCTGTCCCAGGCTGTCAGCCACCACAGCTGATCCTCGGGCCACTAGTCCCTCAGTCCAAGACTCACGTCCGCCCTTCGCCACTCTCGGTCCATCGGCACGACACGTCTCTACTTGACCTTCACCTTGCCTCTGATCACTGTATCCGTGCTCGACACCTGCACAACACAAGCCAAAGAACATGCACATTATCCCAGTTGACAATCACTCATCACTCAGAGACTCGGCATACACCAATGTATCCGCACACCAACCTTCACAGCGAGTTGGGCCGGCCTTCATGAAGCAGCCCAAGTCTAGCCGTGAGGGTACCTGGGTTTATACCCCCGCAGCTAGTCCCTGAGCAAATTGAATCTTGGAGCGGTGAAAAAGATCTTGGCTACATCCCAGAGCAGCCTCGTCCAAACTTCAAACCTAGTCTTCGACCAGGTTGTAATCTACTATTTGCCATTTCATGAACCCACAAGATACGATGTGCTCTTAAAAAAGAAAAATGAAACACTAAGACCGGGGGCAAGCGCAATTATGACCGGGGGCGCCCCACGGTGGGCGTCGCTGTCGACGAAATATAGTCGATAGCCCACCTAGGGGTTTTGCCCAAGGTGGTAGATTAGAGGGGAAGGTGCGCAAGACGATGACCCAGACGTTGACGCAAGGCAAAAGTAGATGAACACAAAGGTTTATCCAGGTTCGGGCCGCTAGGTTAGCTTAATACCCTACGTCCTGCGTCGAGTTGTATTGATTGGATCTGGCTTGTGGATTATGACCTGTGACCTAGGACCTGTCCGACCTAGGACCTGTCCTCTCGGAGGACCCCTGCCCCTCCTTATATATTCCGAAGGCACAGAGTTACATGGTAAGTATAAGTGTTGGTACTGTATCTAGATTACAACTGTCGTGCAATGCATGTCGTGCACCACACGCCTTCATCATGCAGGCCGAATGACCCCCAGTGGCGCGGCCCATGTACCATCGTGTGGTACCCTGGGGTCTATATCCCCACAGCTAGTCCCCGAGCCTAACAGCAGGTGACTTGGTCACGTGGTGCCAGGGTCTTGAGAATAATCAGACTTATATACATGCGCGGACGAGCGCCATGTATACACGGTAGTTCCTATGGCTGCTAGAAGATGAAGAATAAATCTTGTAGCATGCTTATAAAAAAGGTAAAACCACTATGACGAAAGCAGCATGCTGTCCGAGCAGGTTGTCATGCGACGAGTCTGAGCATCGAGCAATCCCAGGTTAGCTGGTGACCCCTCGGTGTAGCCGTCGATGAACATCGAGGAGTCTGGCTAGCTGGTCGGCGATGAAGTCCAAGCGCCAGGCGGTGAGCACCGAGCGATCCGACCAGCGCTGCTGACGATGTTGGCGTGAAGAACCCGAGCACTGAGGAGTCCCCAGGTCAACTGAGAGCTAGACCCATTTTGCTTGGTGCATGCAAGTCTTGTGCAGGCTTGCGATCTGAGTTGGCAGAGAAGGATGCCAAGATTGAGTCTCTTGAGAAGGCCAACTCAGGTAGCACTAGTGTGTCTAGGTGTGCTTTGTGTGAGGGTTTGGAGATGGAGATAGCCAATGTGAAGCATGGCAAGATGCAAACCGAGGAAGAAAACACATACCTTCGGACCATCTTGTCATGGGTTTCTATTGGAGAGCCGCAGCTTGGCATGATGATTGCCCAATTCAAGCGTGCTGCTGGAGGTCCGGGTGTTGGTTTTGCTCAAGGTGTGGAGAGTGCTACATCTTTTGGGAAGGTTGGAGAGTTTAGTGGTCTTAAGCCGAGTGAGAAGCCCAACTCCACCACTACTCCTAAACTAACCAAGATTCCACCCAAAGAGCCTCTCAAGCCTAACACCAAAGATGGAGTGTTTGTGGAACCTCCAAGAGCTCCACCCAAGAAAGAAACATGGGCTCCAAAACCAAACCACTTGAGGAACAAACTGACACCATGCCACCAATCCAAGAGGAGCTCATGCTACAAAAGAACCAAGTGATCCACACCCAATACCGTGAGTACCAACAACCCCCTATGAGAGCGGTGAGGTACCATTATGAGCACTGTGGGAGAGATGGACACTTGAGGGAGTTTTGCTTTTGGCGCAAGAGAGAGGAGCGTCGTGCAAAGGAGATGAACAACACAGACATGTACCATCCTTTCCATGATGTACATGTGCCAAACGTTCAAAGAAGGAGTGCTAGGCCTAGAGGTCTAATGCCTCAAGGACCTAGGCCACAGGGAGGTTTTGCCCGACGGGATGCTAGTTTTGTAGTCGATGGACCCCGTGGTGGTGGCTTTGTGGTTGAGCGTTACCCCCACCGCGTTTTGGCTATCGCGGTGAGCGCTCCCCTCATAGCGGACCATGTTTTCCTGTGTGTGGTGATCGCTTTCCCCGTAGGAGTGCTAGGAATGGTTTTTATACTGACCGTTCTTTTGAGCAGTTGGGACAACACTTTTATTCTTCCTGTTTTACTCACCCGAGTGTTGGACCGTATGCTCACCCTATGTCTTTTTATTGATGTAGGTAACTAGATTGGAGAACGTTTGTCTTGTGGATTCTGGGTGCTCAAGGCATATGACCGGAAACTCCAAGTGGTTCTCCAGTCTTAGTCCAGTCACCAGAAAGGAGTTTATTACCTTCGGTGACAATAGCAAAGGTAAGGTGCTATCCCGTGGTTCTGTGCGAGTTAATGAGCATTTTGTCTTACGTGATGTTGCTCTTGTATCGAATTTGCATTTTAACCTTCTTTCTATTTCTCAACTTTTTGAGGATGATTATGCGGATACATGGGTGTATGCCGAGTCTCGAGTGATGAGTGATTGTCAACGGTTTTGATCGCATGTTCTTTGGCTTGTGTTGTGCAGGTGTCGAGCACGGAGACAGTGATCGAGGGCAAGGTGAAGGTCAAGTAGAGACGTGCCGTGCTGACGAACCGGGAGCGGTGAAGGGCAGACGTGAGGCTTGGACTGAGGGACCGGTTGCCTGAGGATTAGCTGTGGTGGCTGATAGCCTGGGACAACGACGAGCGAAGACTTGCGAGACATGGTGTTGCTCGGGTCGAGGACCTGGGGACACATGTCGATGGACGGGGTGCACGGGCGGTGCATCCCCTCCACAGGTTCGGTTTGGTGGTAGAGCCAGAGAAAAACCATCGGGTGGACGGTTACCAGGTTTGGGCCACAAAACCTGGGGGTGCTACGGGTTTGCCGAGTTTGGGCCACAAAACTCGGGCTGAGGACGGTTTCCAGGTTTGGGCCTCAAAACCTGGGCGCTGGCGGGTTTCTGAGTTTGCGCCACAAAACTCAGGCGATGGGCGGCTGGTTTCCCGGTTTGGGCCTCAAAACCAGGGGTTGGACTTGAAGGCCTGGTTTCCCGGTTTCGGCCACAAAACCGGGGGTGCGACGTCCGGGAAAAGGACAAGCAGAGCGGTGGCGACACGTGGCGGCAATCGGTGAGGTTGCGTCGAGGCAACGCTACCAGTTGTGCGGGCGTTGCCTTCGGATCTCAGCTATCTTCGAGTTGGTCCAGAATAACCCTACGGTTTAGCTGGTTTGCTCTATAAGTAGTTAGGGGTAGAGTGGGAATTAGAATTAGGATAAGTAGGGGGAGACACCCACCTCCCCATCTATCTCAGTCATTTGCTCTTTGCTTCTAGGGTTTCCTGCTCTCCCAATCCTCTGCTGTAGCTACTGAGATCCGCAGAGAACCATACCTCTGTGTACTGAAGATTTTGAGGAAGTGAGAACGTAATCTCACTGTTGTAGCGTGTGGTAGCCACACGGCTGCAGATCGATGACTTGATTCGCGTTTTGTTCGTGTTCTTCGCGTTCTTCGTTTCTCCGTGATTTTCTCGTCACTCGATCTTCCTCTATACTGCGTCTTTGCGAAATCCGTTTGAATCAACTTGTTCTTTATAGTGAGGAGATCATTTCCACTGAAGGAATTCATCTAACTCCCCACGAACAAGTAGATGGGGTTGATTTCATTTTTGTGGCGCTTTTTTGTTCATACTCCTCCCCTTTCGATTTTCCGGTGTTTAAGTTGATTTGAGCGGATGATTTCTTGGGCATAGTCTCCTAACTACCTCGGGACCATCTTCTCCAAGTTTGGGAATGTGGGATTGAGTTTTGATTCGGATTTGGGAAGATTCGTGAGAGGGGCGACCAAATTCGCCATCTCTGTTCATCCGCGGATAGTCCGCCGTTTGGGTCACGGACAGTCCGCGCGTCGGGGTCGGTCAGACCAGTGGCCTGACTCCGCGCTGTTGGGCGAGTCCTTTTGAACCGCGGATAGTCCGCCGTTTGGACTCGCGGACAGTCCGGGAACGTCCCGGGACTGTTCAGCAACCTTGCTGTTTCTGGTATTTGGCCGGCGGACAGTCCGCCAACCCCTCTTGGACAGTCCACAGTAAGGGCGGACAGTCCGGGACCCCAGGGCCGGACAGTTTGGGACTTGGCTGAAGCCTCCGGTTTTGTGTGTTTTCTCTCCCGGCTTCTTCGCTTGGTTTCTGGACTTCTCGTTTGGCCCTATAGTTAGCCAAGAAGCATCTCTAAGTATCTTTGCTACTAGTTAGCATCGGTATTTGGGGATTTCTTGACGTAGCCTCCAATCTACGTTCGGGACTCGGTTTTCAAGGGGCAAACTTGTGCCGGTGCTTTTGGTGTTTGGTTTGCTATCGCTTTGTGCTGCCTCGCTGTGATCCTAGGGATCATCCACCCTCTTCCAAGGGTCGTGGGCATCACATTTTCGGTCGTAGCTTTCGGGGGTTGATTTTGGGAAAGTAGGACAAAGTTTCGAGAGAAATTTTTGTGGCTCCCATTCACCCCCCGTCTGGTTGCCTTGCTATTGCATTCTCGGTCCTTCAGATTATGTGTCGGTGTTTCGAACCGAGGGTTCCTAGCACCGGCATGTGAATTTGTATTTGCGTGTTCCTAGCTCTGGATGGTGATGCAAGAAGAACAAAAGAGGTTTATACTGGTTCGGGCAAAGCGCGCCCTACGTCCAGTGTGAGATGTGGAGTTCATGTTATCTTGCACCGGGGTGCTCGTAGTAGGGGTACAAGCTGGTGAGAGAGGGTGCTTGACCCAGGTCTTGTGCGGGGATGAGCGAGTTCTGTGTTTTGGGTTCGATGGTTGTGTCTTGACTTGTTTGTCCTTTTATTGTTGCCTGCCCAAAGGCGTCTCCGGCTCCTCCTTTTATAGCCTCAAGGAGGGCGCAGGTTACAAGGAGATAGTACGTGGGTGAGCTACTGTGGCTCTACAGTGACGGTATGGTCGTCGTGCTTGTCGTCGTGGACGGGCACCTCTGGCGTCATGGCGATGCAGTGTCGAGTCCCTCCGTCCCATCCTTGCGCCTGTTGCCATGCGCTAAGTCTTCTGGTCGAAGGGTTGGACCTCGCCCGAGGCCTGGCCACGAGGCCTCGGGTGAGACATAGAGCGAATTCATCCTCCGAGGCCTGCCGTGGAGGGCTCAGGGGATGAGGTCGTGTGGACTGGCAATCCACAGTGATGGGTATAGTTGATGTACAGGGGCTTTGACTTTTGGGGAGAGCCGAGTCCTCTACGGCGCTATAGCTTGTCAGATGGTCGTGCGTCATCATTGCCCCGGAGTGGGTACAGTGCCGAAGAGTGCCACCGGGTGTGGCTTTCCACTCCCGTGTTGTCTTCCCCTGCCTTCTGCACGCCCCTACCCTGTCCTGACAACAGGTGTCAGCGCGTTCCAGGGAGGGGTGCGGTTCTGTTTGACTGGACGCGGGCACAGCAGGCGGTGGTGCGGTCGTCAGAGCTGAGGAGCGGGGAGCTTCCTTCTTGCGGAAGGCTTGAGAGGTAGTGGAGCGCTCGCCCGAGGCCTGCCGCAGAGGGCTCGGGCGAGACGGATTTCGACAGAGAGCTCGAGGCTTGGCTCGAAGGGCTCGGAAGGGGCGGAGAATCGAGCGTTCGCCCGAGGCCTCGCTCGGAGGGCTCGGGCGAGACGGAGAAAGAGCGTTCGCCCGAGGCCTCGCTCGGAGGGCTCGGGCGAGACGGAGAACGAGCGCTAGCCCGAGGCCTGGCTTGGAGGGCTCGGGCGAGACGGAGAACGAGCGCTAGCCCGAGGCCTGGCTTGGAGGGCTCGGGCGAGACGGAGAACGAGCGCTAGCCCGAGGCCTAGCTTGGAGGGCGTGGGTGAATGGCCGGATCATTAGGCCGCCGCGACCTGCTTCCGCTTGACGGCTTTTCGGGCCTTGGCTTGGTGGGCCAAGTGGCGTCGATTGCCTTCATGGCCCTGTTTATGCTTTTCCGATGCGGGGGTTTTGGGGTACCCCTTTTCCACACACTCGACAGTGGCCCCCGAGCCCCTGCTCGAGTGCTGGCACTCGAGCTGGGGGTCACGAGATCAGGGACATTGGGTACCTAAAAACTCGTCGGTGGGGGACGCGCGAGCGTTCCCCGCAAGGGTAGCCTCCGAGCCTCCGGGGGGATGCTGGCATCCCCTCAGAGGCTGAGCCGTCGCTTGGCAGTTATCGTCGGGTTCCTTGCTGAACTCTGGTGGTTCTCCTTCCGGTGGGTGCGCGCGAGCGCACCCGCTGGGTGTTGCCCCCGAGGCCTTGGGGGAATGAGGCGTTCGTCCAAGGGCTGGAAATCTCGTGTATACACAAAGGAAGATGTTTAGTCGTATTCCCCGAGCCCCCGAGCCCCTCGGTTGCCGATCGACGGCTTTGGGCTCGGGGACGGTCCAAGGTCTTTCGACCTTGTCTCGGGTGCGAGGTGAGCCCCCGAGCCCTTTTTCGCAAAGGGTCGGTCAGGGGCGACCTCGTCTTAGTCTTTCGACCCTCACGCATCCTTTTTGCAAGGGAGAGGGGTGGTGATGTCGTGCTACCCTTGGTGGGTATCGGTCACGACATCATCGGTGAGCTATTAACGGGTAAATCCGAGTGTGTGCCCGTGCCCCGTTCGATAAGGGTCGGCTAGGGGCCCGGAGGCGCACACATAGAGCCAGAGGACGGTCACCAGGGCCCGAAACCGTTCGATTGGTTCCATGGGCTCGTTGCCTCGCTCCGTAGGGATCCTGTATGTGACCGTCCTGCTAGCCTCGGATAGGACTTTGGATGCTCTGAGCGGAAGAGCTTAGGCTCGGCTCGGGCCATGCGATAGGCGCATTCGAAGTCGTCCCTGACTCTGTTATCCTAGGGCGGCTGTCAAACCCTTGGAGGGGCCAGCCTTCGAACTCCTGGAACGTAACGGGCCCAGTGCCCTGGGTTCCTTCGCTGGGAAGGAGTCAGAGGTAGGTTACCTTTTTCGTTGGAGCGGTGGGCGTGCCTTTTTAGGCCGCTTTCTCAAGGACATGGACGGCGCCCGTTGATGACGTGTGCAGGGGCCCACGTGCAGATATTCAATGCTTGCGTGTGCACTCGTATCGAGCGGATTTCCGCAATCATGAGATCCCCTGGCGTGCACCGCATCAAATGTGCATGAATAGTGACCAACCGGGATCTGGCCGTCGCCCCTTGGAGATTTCAGGGCGGTTCCTTTCCTCATTTGCTCGTCTTCCTCCCCCATCCAACCACACAAAAGCAGAGGATGGGAGGGAGAGACCGGGCCAGCGACGGAGTAGAGGGTTGAGAGGAAAGGAAGAAAAGGAAAAAAGGAGAGAGAGAGAGAGAGAAAGGTAGAGTTTGTGCAACCTTCCCTCTCCGTGACGTCCGCCGCCCCTTCGTCGTCCGTGATGGCCGATGCTGCTGAGCCGTGGGGCGCTTCCGTTGCCTTCCCCGAGAGGCTGGCGGAGCTGGTGCAGAAGGGGCTCCTTCAGGGCTTATCCGGCTCGGACAGGCCGGAATGGATTGCCCCCGGTCCGGAGGAGGAGCCGAGGCCACAAAACGGCTATGTGGTCAGCTTCATCGCCTTCCACGAGCGCGGGTTCGGAATGCCGGCGGGCCGGTTCCTCCGAGCCCTTCTCTCCTACTATGGGCTCGAGCTGCACCACCTCGCCCCCAACTCCATTTCGCAGGCGGCCATCTTTGCGACCGTCTGCGAAGGTTTCCTGGGGATCGAGCCTCACTGGGAGCTTTGGATTCACCTCTTCCGGGGTGAATTCTTCATGAAGGCAGTTTCAGATGGTCGGAGGTTGGTGAGGTCGAGGAGTTGCGTGCTCTGCGTTCGCCAGCATAGGGCGAGCCTGTACATCCCGTCCCAGGTGGCCACCTCGAATAGGGACTGGCGTATGGGCTTGTTCTACCTTCGCAACGACGACGGCCTACTACCAGCGTACACCGGCCGCGTCATCGAGTCACGGCCGGACTCTTGGAACTACGACGTCGTTGACAAGAGGCAGAATCGGCTTGACCCGCTACTCGAGGCCTTGTTGAGGCTGCGGAAGGCGGGTCTTACGGCTGGCATGGTCGTGGCCTGGTTCCACCAGCGGTGCATGCTGCCGCTGATGAACCGGCCCCCTAATCATGGCCAAGATGAGGGACGATGCGCCTCTCCTGCGGGAGTGCCAGATGAGGGCGTCATCACCCGCCTATCCCGAACTCGTTCGCCGGGAGAGGGATGCGGTAAAGGAGGTGAAGGACGTGAACAAGCTGCTCAGCATTCCGATGCGCCCGTTCCGTGGGTACATCAGTTTGGTAAGGGGATCAATACTTTGGGTGTGTTGCCGCAGAGTCTTCCTTTTTCGTGTTCGGCACTTACTTCCTTCTTTTCGCAGGGTTTACGGGGGGTCAGTGCCTCGAAACCTCCTCTTCCTGAGGAAAGGGAGGAGAGGCGACGGTGGGCCGAGGAGAGGAAGAAGAGGAAGGATGACAGGGACGCCAGGCGGGTTAAGGGTCGGAAGGACCATGACGACCTGGAGAGGCGTCGGCGGCAACAGAGGCTCCATGGCGAGCCGGAAGAGTTCTCCCCCACGGAGGAGGATTCCGATGATGAAGATGATGAGGGCTCGGAGGGGGATTCCGAGCCCCTGGCGGGATTTCCAGACGTGGACCGTTCGCCGGTCCGGTCGGCGAGCCCCACGACGGGCGCGTCCGGGGCGCGGGCGGCGGGGAAGAGCCCTGTTCCTGCCTCGGGCGTGGGTGGCGATGCTTCTGCGCCCCGTGGGGGTGATGGGCCCAACCAGGGCCCGTTGTTGCCACCGTCGGTGGGGGTTTCGATAGAGATCCTCGAGACGGAGCTCCCGCCTCCGCCGAGCGGGGTTCCCCCAGCTAGGACACGCGGCTGCAGACCCCATTCGTGCCCTCTAAGAGGAGGGCACAGAGGGTCGGGTGAGAGCATTCGTCGCTTACCCATCCTGTGTTCATTCGTGAGAGGATTTTTCTTTATGATGTGTATCTTTCTTCTCCTGTCTCAGCGGGAAGCGTCCCGCGGAGGCCCTACACCTCCGCCCCCGGAAGGCGCTGAAAGCGGGAGCAACCTCCTCCGCTGGCACGGTGGTGGCACCGTTTGTGACGCTACCACTGCCAGGGTCTGGCGGGCTAGTCGTCACCCTTGAAATCGTCGGGCTCCCACAGGGGGCCCCGGTCTCTGGTGGGGTGCCAGAGGAGGCCCTTGCTTCTGGGGCGTCGAGGGATGAGGGAGCCCCGGGAGCCTCGACCGTCGAAGCCGAGGCCGCCAAGGCGGCTGAGGCAGAGCTGTCCCGGGCCGCTGCGCCCGAGGCTGGGGCTGACGTCCTGCCTCAGGGGCCGTGCTTGCCGGAGGAGATCCATAACAACTCTTCCGACGAGACTTCTCCAATAGATGGGAAAGCAGAGGTGGAGGGCGCTGCCGAGGCTGCCGGTGCCAGCGATTGGAGGAGGGGGCGAAAGCTCGGCCCTTGCCCGCTTGGGAGGTCGTTCTACCGCTTGGGGTGGGCCTCGAGTGGAGTGGACGGATCCAACTCATCTCGAGGCCGAGCCAGTGTTCGTCCTCGATGACGCCCCCGAGATCGGAAACTGGAACGACCTCGGCAGCTCGGCTCGCTCCTCACGCGGTCGTTGAAGATGTCCTTAACGTCGGTAGAAAGGGACCTCCCTCGAGCCGTCCAGGTGAGGGCCCTTGTTTGGGCGATCCTCTTCTCCCCGTTCTGTCGTAAAGGGAATTAATGGTCGGTTGATTATTTGCCTTAGGAGCTTATGGAGGCCTCCCGGGCTAAGTCGGATTTCCTCCGTCGGGAGAGCCGCGTCTGGGAGCAGCTTCGGACGTCGAGCGCTGAGCTCGCTCGCACCCAGAAGCAAATCACCGAGAATAGTACCGAGGCGAGCGGGCTAAGCCTCCGCTGCTCAGACCTGACCGCCGCGGTCGTCGAGGCCAAAGAGCACGCCGCCCGGGAGGCGGAGAAGGCTAAGGAACTGGCGTTGCAGCTGGAGGAGTCCGAAAAGGCAGTCGAGGCTCTTTGTGCTCAGGTTACCGAGGAGGTGTCCAAGGCGCGGGCCCTGAGCGCGGACTTGGAGCAGGCCCGGAAATCGGCTGAGGCCTCGGCCACCGATGCCCAGAAGTGGGAAGGGGTGGCGAAAGGTGACCTTTTGTTCCGTAGGCCTCCTAGTTTTATCATCGTGTTTTTTGATCTTTTGACGAGTTGTGTCGATCTTTTACAGAGCTGAGGGGGAAGCTTGCTGAGGCGGAGGATGCCTTGACCGCCCTGCAGTCGGTCTATCAAGTTGAGGCCTCAGATCACCAGGCCCTGCAAGATGCAGCCGCCGAGGCTTGCGCAACTCTCAGGATCGTAGATGGCCAGTCGGGGAGCTCCCTGACAAGTCGTCTGGCCGCCCTGAGGGGTCAGGTGAATGACCGGGTGCGCGGTGCCCTTCATCTTGGGGTGAAGCGGGCCTTCGCCGTGATCTCCAGCCACTACGACGACCTCAACTTCGGCGCCGTTAGCCAGGGGTACATCTTGCTGGATGATGAAGACGAAGCCGAGCGGGAGATCGCAGAGTTTACCAAGGCCGTTGAGGCCCCTGGGGAGGCCCTGGCTTGTTTCTTTGAAGAGGACATGGGGCTTCCCCCAGCTGCGCCCTCGGCTCCTGAAGACCCGGTGACTGTTCCTGCGGACAAGCCTCAAGAGGAGAAAGAAAGTTAGTTTTTGGGCTACCGAGCCCTTGTGCTGTGTCCTCCATGGGAGGATAGTTTTTTGTAAGAAAGAGCATGCTCGCGGCCTTCGAGGCTTAAAGTAAAAACGTTTTCGCATTTCATTCCTTGTTGCCTGTTTTTTTCCTTTTTTGCGTGTGGAGGGGTCTCGGTGGAAGCCTTTAGGGTACTTAGGCTACCTTTCGAGGTGAGGTAACGGCAAGGGAGTTTTCCTGCCCTGAGGCGAAGGTAGATCTCACGACTTGGTTATTCAACTCTTAAGGTGTCCTTCGTGACCCTTTAGGTTTCGCACGCCAGTTCCTTCCCATGCACAAAAAGAAAAAAGAGGCAACACTAGGAAAAATTTTGAAATGCAAGCAAAAACGTATGTCTCGGGGACGTCGGGTCGGGGAGACCCCTCTCCTGAAGCCCCCGAGGGAGGTTTGGCCTCTACCGGGGCAGAGCCGAGCCTCACTTTGTGGATCGATGAAAGGGTTCCCCGAGCCTTCATGTTCAGGCCTCGTTGGTATTCCCAGGACGTATATGACAAAACAGACGAGCTAGAGGCACCTATTTATTGCATATTCCGGGAAGAAAAAAATATAATTGTTATTAATTTAGGGAAAAAATGACGTAGCTGCTCCTTTCCCTTCCCGGGCTACAGCCTCGATGTCGACGAGGAAGGTCCGGGTAGCGAGGAGGATGACGACGATGATGATGGAGGCGCCGAAGCTTGAAGCCTGCGAGCCATATCTGGGCAAGAATGCCCATGTAAATAATTAGTGTTTTTGCAATGTCGTGGCCCGAAAGACTTATGAGCGTTTGAGATGATAACGAAACATCCTTGCGCTCGAGTTTTCATATTTTTCTTTGCCTGAGTTCTACTTTTTTGACTAAGTTTTTGACATAGGCTCAAGGCCCTCGAGGGGAGAGTGAGCGGAGGTACCGTAGCCCAGAGCATAGGAGAGCTCCCGTCTCGACGTCCCTCGACCCTTAGGGAACTCGAGGTGTTTTCTACTTAGTCGCGAAGCACGTTCGAGACATAGAAAAATAAAGTAACGTCATGTTTGGGAAAAACAGTGTGAGTCTTTTGGGAACTTAGGGGGTTATCCCCATGTCAGCCCCCGAGGGACTCCTAACTCTGATTTGATAGAGTCAAGGCTACCTCTGCTTTTGAACAAAAGAAAGTGCCTTGAAATGATGACTTTTATTCATTCATAATATGATGTTTGTTCAAAACATGAGAAATGTTCAGGGCTTCGGGGCCCTAGGGTAGAAACAACATAGCTATTCCGAGTCGGAGTCGGGGTTGTCGGGGGAGATTGGCCGGGCTCCTTTGTTGTGCGTACGGCGAAGGCGAAGTCAGGGTTTTCGTCGAGGTCCCTGGTTGATGCGCCAACTGTCGCGGAGGAGTGAGCTGATGGCGCCCTAGGTTGTCTTGCCTCCGACGTAGCACCAGATCGCCAATGTTGAAGCTTCAACCTTGGATGTGTCGGGCGTGGTCCCGTTGGAGGTCTTGCTGGTACTCGGTCGAATGTGGCAGCGTTATGTCCTGGGCCCCGTCGAGTTGGTCCAGGGTGACCGAGGCTTCCTGCGCATTCTGTACGCATTAGATTATTTCAAGTTTGGTCTAGGAAAGAACGCTGCGTCTTTCTTGTTGATTTTACACAAACTTCTCTTTAGCCTCTGCCCCGTGTCTCCGTCCCATCGACATGTCGTGCTCTTCGGTGCGGTCGGTGAAGGAGACTGTAGCCTTTCGTAGGCGATAGATTCACACCTTGCCCGCTTTGGCATGACCCTTGGGGGTCAGCCGTCCTTCGAGGTTTGTCATGACTTTGGTAAATGGAGCAACAATGCAGTAGGCTTGTGTTTTTTCTTAGCGTGCTCGCCTTCGTTTCTTCCTTTATTCGAATCTGAGGAGCTCAATCAATGAGCCGTGTTTCGGTTCTGCGGGTGGGCCAGGACCCCGTCCGCTTTCTCGAAGACACGACCCGCATCCCTTGCTCCCCTGGTTCTCATTCGGGATGAAGCAAACATGGACGCGGTCATTTTAATCGTTGTTTTTGTAAACGTTGGTCTTTTTAGGAAACGAAACAGAAAACCAAATGTTAGAAAGAGAAACGTAGCTTTTTGGTCACTGAGTGGGGCGCTGTTCCTCCTTGTTTGGAACGGTCCTGCGTTTGTCGTCCCGATCCCAGGGAGGGGAGCGCCCGGTGTTGTTGCTGGTGGCGGCGTCATGGGGCCTCGAGGCTGGGCCTCGGGGAAGGCCCGTTGGCGCCCTTTGATTTGACTGGCTGGTCCCGGCTAGACCTCTCGCGGGGGGCTCGGCCGGGTCGCTAGACGAGGAGCTTTGTCCCTACGTGTCGCAATGAGCCCGGACCGCGGGGAAGGGCCAGGGGTGGTTGGCTCCCGGTGCGTCCGTCGAGCGCGTTGGGAGCAACGTCCCGGACGTTCGAAGCGTCCGGGGTAGCGTGGCGTAGCTTCCGCCGCGAGGAGCGGCGTAGTCATGAAGAGGGCCACATTGTAGCCACTGCCTAGAGCGATGAACAAGAGGCCTCTGGAGCGTACCACCGTACCGCGGGATTTGGCAGATTCGGGATTTGCCATCCGGAACCGAGTGGAGAAAACGATTGACACGCAGAAGAGCCCCTACCTGGCGTGCCAACTGTCGGTGTTTCGAACCGGGGGGTCCTAGCACCGGCATGTGAATTTGTATCTGCGTGTTCCTAGCTCCGGATGGTGATGCAAGAAGAACACAAGAGGTTTATACTGATTCGGGCAAAGCGTGCCCTACGTCCAGTGCGAGATGTGGTGTTCAAGTTATCTTGCACCAGGGTGCTCGTAGTAGGGGTACAAGCCGGTGAGAGAGGGTGCTTGACCCAGGTCTCGTGCGGGGATGAGCGGGTTGTGTGTTTTGAGTTCGATGGTTGTGTCCTGACTTGTTTGTCCTTTTATTGTTGCTTGCCCAGAGGCGTCTCCGGCTCCTCCTTTTATAGCCTCAAGGAGGGCGCAGGTTACAAGGAGATAGTACGTGGGTGAGCTACTGTGGCTCTACAGTGACGGTATGGTCGTCGTGCTTGTCGTCGTGGACGGGCACGTCTGGCGTCATGGCGATGCAGTGTCGAGTCCCTCCGTCCCATCCTTGCGCCTGTTGCCATGCGCTAAGTCTTCTGGTCGAAGGGTTGGACCTCGCCCGAGGCCTGGCCACGAGGCCTCGGGTGAGACATAGAGCGAATTCATCCTCCGAGGCCTGCCGTGGAGGGCTCAGGGGATGAGGTTGTGTGGACTGGCAATCCATAGTGATGGGTATAGTTGATGTACAGGGGCTTTGACTTTTGGGGAGAGCCGAGTCCTCCGCGGCGCTGTAGCTTTTAGATGGTCGTGCGTCATCGTTGCCCCGGAGTGGGTACAGTGTCGAATAGTGCCACCGGGTGTGGCTTTCCACGCCCGGATCTGCCGTTGGTGGAAAAAGGGGATGTGACTCCCGTCCTGTCTTCCCATGCCTTCTGCACGCCCCTACACTGTCCTGACAGCAGCTGTCAGCGCGTTCCAGGGAGGGGTGCAGTTCTGTTTGACAGGACGCGGGCGCAGTAGGCGGTGGTGCGGTCGTCAGAGCTGAGGAGCGGGGAGCTTCCTTCTTGCGGAAGGCTTGAGAGGTAGTGGAGCGCTCGCCCGAGGCCTGACACGGAGGGCTCGGGCGAGACGGAGATCGATAGAGAGCTCGAGGCCTGGCTCGAAGGGCTCGGACGGGGCGGAGAATCGAGCATTCGCCTGAGGCCTCGCTCGGAGGGCTCGGGCGAGACGGAGAAAGAGCGTTCGCCCGAGGCCTCGCTCAGAGGGCTCGGACGAGACGGAGAATGAGCGTGAACCCGAGGCCTGGCTTGGAGCGTGTTGACACCTCGGGTGGCACGCAGAAGAAACCGCAAGCGCACGGCTGTCAGTTATAGCTTTTCACCTCAGAGTATTCCGTGGTATCTAATCCACGAGGAACGCGAAGTAATTTTGAGAAAACTAGGGGGGTAAGGATATCTAGGATAGATGAAGGGAACGGGCACTATCTACTGGGGTAGATCCTAGTTCTATTAGACTTCTAGTGATTTAAGTTCTTTACTAGTGTACTGTGGGCGTACTAGCCTTTACCACTGACTTAGGTTGAACGCTAGCACAACGAGCCCTACTGTTAAACTAGACCAACTACGTGGTGGAATTCAAGGCGCACAGGGCTGTCACCACCTGCTTGCTACCACAGCTATCCGGGGGCCTAGCCGTATTCACTGGCAATATATAGCCTAAGTACCACACTTAATCTATATATTACTACTACTAGCCCTGTACTAGAACTAGAGCACTTGAAACTAATATCAAGCAATGAAACAAGCACACAAGTACTGAAAATAAATACTTGAAGATAAAATAGATACTAAGTTACCAAAGTTGAAGCACAGAGCAGAGAGAAGCAGAGGTCTCCGACAACTCCGGAACTCTCCAGACTTCTACTCTTCTCCTTTCCATCTCCTCTTCTAGTGAGGCACTCACACTCTCTCTAATCTCTCTAGCATAGCAAGTCTGCTAATCTAACCAAATGGTGAGGAATCATGTGAGGCTCCTCGAATGAGAGCTCAAGGGGCCTACTTATGGAGTGAAGGGGAGGTCGGTTAGGGTTTAGGGGGTGGCGCCCGCCACCAAACCCTGGCGCCCGCCACCTCTCTGCCGTCCATTGCAACCGTCATTCATCCAACGGTCTTCACTTGCTCTCCTAAGTCGGTTTGAGGGTCGGTTAGGGTTTGGACACGTGTCCAAGCCCACTATCCAGGTAACACTCTTCTTAGCCCTTGGATCAAACCGTCTTAGTGTGCAATGGCCAGGATTTGAGCTTGAGGTGACTCCCACAGATCGATGATGTGGCTTGGGCCACTTTTGGCACGAGTGACCTGGCGGCCGCCAGTAATAGGTGGCGGCCGCCACATTGCTCTGGCCCAAATGGGCCAGAGTGGCTTGGCCTTGCTCCTGGTACTCTTGTTTGGCCTAAATTCCATCATTTCCTGCATTAAGATAAGAAACTATGCACATGTGGAAATAGGTTAGTTATAAACCAAATCTTCTACCTTTTATGTTTTTTTACCTTGGTTTTGGGTGAAATGTTGATGGTGAAATGATGCTTTAAGCACCATCAACAAGTTCCCCCACACTAACCTCTTGCTCGTCCCGAGCAAGCATGGACTTTAAGAATTGAAACAATTTTATTGGACTAAGCATTCACACAAGATGTTCAACTACCTATACTCATGTTTAGTAACCTTTCCAAGTGGCTAATAAATCATACCTATGGCGGTTGAGAGATAGAATAGCTTGCAAATAAGAGAAACACACTTTCCTCTTTTACATACCTTGGGGTTTCAGGATATTTTCAAAAAGAAAAAACATGGTTCATTGAGTCTCTCTTTAAATCTCAAGGCACTCATGGTGTATATCCTCACTTTATGGCAAAAGAAATGCCAGAGTCTATCCTATGGTTTATGTGGAGTTTATAGGGAAAGGAAAGAATGTAAGGCACTTCTATCTCTCTTTTATTGCTAAGTCAAGTTTAGGATCATGGGAGAGTATAGTCATGCACTAGCCAAGGTATAGGGTGGACTAACTCAACTCCTTTGTTCTTTTTGAAACTCTTCTCTTACCAAGGATCATGGCTATATGCATCTCTTTTTTTTGAATACTTGGACACTTGTCCTTTTGAGAGCATTTGCTCTTTTTTTGAATACTTGGACACTTGTCCTTTTTAGAGCATTTGCTCTTTTTTTTGAATACTTGGACACTTGTCCTTTTTAGAGCATTTGCTCTCTCTTTTTTAGATACAATATACTTGGACACTTGGAAATTTATTCTATTCTTTTAGAACAAAATTTTGGAAGAGAACTACATGAGTATACTCTCAGTGTGAGAGTTGTCTCAAAAAGGCATGGTTTGCCTTGGCTTTTAGAGAATGACTAAACTCTTCTACCTAGATCAACTATTCTTGACAAAGCTCAAAGATTGATTTAGAAGGCTTTATGGGCTGTTTTCCTATACTCTAATATTTTGGCTTTGGTAGGTGGATAGGAAAGAAAGATCATGAACCATGGTAATTTTGGTTTTCAAAATAAAAACTCCCAAAGTTGTAGCAGAGTACTAATGCAATTTCAATTACTACTTCTATATCTTATCAAACAACAACCTAGGATGATTTCCCTATCAAAATGAGTAGGCTACTACACATGAATAAAAGGTAGAATAACATGTCATGTAAACACTCAATTCAAAAGAAATTGTTTCAGCATTTTTATTTCCTAGCTGCATTTTTAGTTCAAACCGAGACATCCAGTGATCCAAATTGTACAAAATTTAAAACACAGGTTTAGGGGTTCACCGGGGGTGTTTCGGTGCAGAGTGGCCTGGCGGCCGCCAGAAATAGGTGGCGGCCGCCATGGGCTTTGGCCCACGCGGCTTGCAAACAACATGGTAGCTACCTTGCTAAGAACAGGTTACTGTTTTGAACATTCTAGCATGTTTTACAGAGGTGTTTAGAGAGGGATTTCCCCCACACTAGGAGTTTTGGTACTTTTTATTTGAACATACTTGATGAAGGAAAAAAAGAGGGTGTCTTTTTATTCATTATATAAAAATTGAAAATTAAACAACCTAAAATTTAAATCAAGCAAAATTAAATTTAAACTAAATCAAACTAAAAATCTAACTAGACACCCTAAATCTAATCTAATCTAATCTAGTGAAGGAGCCTCGTAGAGATCTTCGAAGCCCGTCTCTTTGAAGAGACGCTTGATCTTCGAGGTGCAGCCCTTGCGGAGGATGGTGAACCGATCCTCCATATCCATCCGCCAGAGGGCTATCTCTGTGACTTGATCCTCCAAGGCGCTCTTCTCCTTGCGCAGCTTCTTCGCCTCGGCGGCGAGTTTTTCGAGGGTTAACCCCTCCTCACCACCGCTGTGCTCCATCTCGCCGGGGACTCCTGCCGGCGATGGGTTGAGACGGCGGCGCACGGATGGCTCGGAAAGCGACCCATTGGAGTCATGAGTGCTCGCCTCATGCTCACGCAACCTCTTCTCATAATGCCCATCGGGCATCCTCACGCCATACACCTCTAGTTTAGCCCTCTTAGGATTGGGGCTGTAGCTACGGGTGCGGCTATCCGAGCCAAAGCTGACCCGGGATTTCACCCTTGACGGAGTGGGCGTCTCATCGCCCCTGGTTTTGACGGCCGGAGACTTCCTCGGGGTGATCTCCCCCGTGGTGGGCCTGGTGGGCGTCCTCAACTTCTTCCCGGGTGGCGTCACCGGAGGGGGATGAAGACGGAGCGAAGGCGAGGCCAGGGGGCGCTTCACCCCTGGCGGCCGCCCAGTAGGGGTGGCGCCCGCCACTGGAGTGGTGGCCGGTGCCTTCCCCGTACCCTCCGGTGGTGTCCCCTCGACATAAGTGCCGTCAGGCAGCACCATCGCTAAAGGGGATACGTCAAGCACCTCCATGTCGTCATCGATCAGAGACCGGATGATGGCTTTGGTGGAGGACGAGATGGATCCTTGAGGGTTATAGGACACAGACGACAAGGTTTTGGAGGAGGCTTGGCTAGGCTTTGTGAATAGATGGAGGGAGAAGAAGGAGTTCTTCTTTTAAGAAGGGGGAGAAGTGGAGGGATAAGCTTTAGATGAACTAACACGTCCTCATCTCCTCCTTCTTTCACTCTCCCGAGCTCGGGATTAGTTGCCACGTGGAGGGGGGCCTCTAAACTGGCACCTAGCATGGCGGGCGCCAGGGTTTGGTGGCGGCCGCCAGTTGAGAGTGGCAGCCGCCACTTCTCCTTCACCGGGCATCGAGCGGGAGAAGGTAAGCCTCCTAAAATTCAAAGTTCCGAGATCGAAATGGCTTGGTTGGGCCTAAAGAGGCCTTTCTCGGGGTTTTGGATGGACTAGGTGCATGAAATGGACAAGGGATGAACTGGGTCCTTCCATTAATTGTCATGGGCTTGAGCTACTTCAAAGTTAATTATATCAATTTCGTTTAGCTCATTTTTATCAAAGTCATAAAATATTTTTAATCTTTGTCCATTGACTTTGAAGATTTGCCCATCATCACTTTCTAATGTGACGGCTCCATGGGAAGAGGTTGCAACAACCTTGAAAGGTCCTTCCCATTTGCTTCGGAGTTTACCATGTCCGAAAAGTCGAACACGGGAGTTAAAGAGTAAAACTTTATCTCCTACTTCAAACTCTTTCTTTTTGATCCGTTTATCATGCCATCTCTTAGTCTTCTCTTTATAGAGCTTGGCACTAGTTCGGAAATTTGTATCTTCCTATTTTGGCCAGCTTGGTCAAGGTTCATGTTCCATTTCTTAATGGCCCAATGAGCTTTGAACTCAAGCTCAACAGGAAGATGACAAGTTTTCCCATAAACTAGTTGGTATGGGGACATTCCAATCGGGGTCTTATAGGCGGTCCGATAGGCCCACAGAGCTTCGGGTAACTTATGTTTCCATCCCTTTCCCATTTCTTCTACCGTCTTTTGCAAGATATTCTTTATTTGTTTATTGGATGTTTTGGCCTGTCCACTTGTTTGGGGGTGGTATGCAGTGGCTACATTATGTTGGATTCCTTGACTAGCTAAGAAATGTCGGAACCTCTTATCTATGAAATGAGGCCCTCCGTCACTAATGACTAGTCTAGGAACTCCAAAACGAGGAAAGATGTTTTCTTTGAACATTTTCTTCGAATGTTTAGTATCTGCCGCTCGACAGGGTATGGCTTCTACCCATTTCGAGACATAATCCACCGCCACAAGAATGTACTCGGCGTCATAGGATTTAGGAAAGGGACCCATGAAATCTATACCCCAAACATCGAACAACTCAACTTGGAGATTGTTCATGAGTGGCATAGCATCTCGGGCATTAATGTTACCATGCTTTTGGCAACGAGGACAACGTCTCACATAATTCTTTGTGTCCTCGTACATGGATGGCCAATAAAAACCACTTTGCCATATTTTAGCATGTGTCCAAAAAGCTCCATAGTGTCCTCCATATTCGGCGGAGTGACATCTATCTATGATTTTTGTTGCTTCTTCTATGGGGACACATTTTCTCAAGAGTCCATCTGCACAGACCTTATAGAGATATGGTTCATCCCACAGGTGCGTTCTGCTTTGATATAGCGGTTTCTTTTTATTCTCCCCTGGCGGAACATAGCCGGTGACTATAAAATTCATGATGTTTGCATACCAAGGGTTGGTATACGTGACTTTTAGAAGGGTATCATCGCGAAGGAAGTCATTTATTGGGAGATTTTTTGAATTATTGACTTGTAGTCTAGACAAGTGATCAGCTACTGAATTCTCTACTCCTTTCTTGTCTCTTATTTCCAGGTCAAATTCTTGAAGGAGTAGGATCCAGCGGATCAACCTTGGCTTAGCATCTTTCTTAGTGAAGAGATATTTTAGAGCAGAGTGATCGGTATAAACAATCACCTTAGCTCCCACTAAGTAAGATCTAAACTTGTCTATGGCAAAGACTACGGCCAAAAGTTCCTTTTCTGTGGTTGCATAGTTTAGCTGGGGGCCAGTCAGGGTCTTACTAGCATAAGAAATAGCATAATGCTTCTTATCTTTAGTTTGACCAAGGACGGCTCGCACAACATAATCACTAGCATCACACATGATTTCGAATGACACATTCCAATCTGGGGGTTGGATGATTGGTGCAGAGGTTAGAGCCTTTTTCAAAATATTGAAAGCTTGTAGACAATCCTCATCAAATTTGAACGGGACGTCTTTTGCTAACAGGCTCGTTAAGGGTCTAGCGACCTGTGAGAAATCCTTAATAAACCTTCTATAAAAGCCGGCATGGCCCAAGAAGCTTCGGATTTCTCTCACATTAGTGGGTGGTGGCAATTGTTCAATTATATTGATTTTGGCTTTATCCACTTCTATCCCACGTTCTGAAATTCGATGGCCTAGGACAATTCCTTCCCGCACCATGAAGTGACACTTTTCCCAGTTAAGAACTAGGTCCTTCTCTTCGCAGCGTTGGAGGACTTTGTCTAAATTGGCTAGGCAATTGTCAAAGGTTTTCCCATAGACCAAAAAGTCGTCCATGAATACCTCCATGATTTGTTCAATCATATCGGAAAAGATGGACATCATACACCATTGGAAAGATGCCAGCGCATTGCAAAGTCCAAAGGACATGCGTCTATAGGCATAAGTTCCATACGAGCATGTGAAAGTGGTCTTACTTTGGTCATCTGGATGGATTGGGATTTGGTGATAACCAGAATATCCATCCAGGAAGCAAAAGAAGGAATGGTTTGCCAATCTCTCTAGCATCTCATCTATAAAAGGAAGTGGGAAATGATCTTTCTTTGTGGCTTTATTCAGCTTCCTATAGTCTATACACATCCTCCATCCAGTGCCAGTGCGTTGAGGGATTAACTCATTTTTCTCATTCTTAACGACTGTTGTAACATCCCGGGTTTTTCACCAACCAAAAATACGAGCTTTTTAAAACTTTTTCCTGCAATGTATGAAGCATGTAGTTGCTAGGTCAAACGCTAGTCAACGTATCATTCTTTACTCACGAAACGTGGCATACATATAGTTTTGCTTGTAGGAGAGTGCCCATGTTCTCGAGTCGGTCTAAGGTTTCTTAGTTGTTTCAGAGTCAGAGAGCGCAGATCCATAGCTATGTCTCTTTAAAATCCTTCGTCGAATATCCTCCTTCGTCTCTTTCAACAACCTTTAGTCTTTTCCAAACTCCTTAGGACTCCACCCAACCTCTCTCAAGTTTCCCTCAAATGTTTATCAGAACCCCATTGAACCACTGAATCTGATTCCACCGAACTTGACCTCTAAATTACCCTCGATTCCCTTGTTCCAACTCCGAACCCTCCAAGTCATAATATTTCTTAGACAAGAAAGATCCTTTTCTTCTTTTCCATCAAATCATATTTGAATGCGCCATCCGAATTTCTCTAAATTTCTCCCAAACTCCTTTTGAATCTCTCCCACTTCTCCTTAGAAAAAATGGGAAGAACCTCCCTCTCTTGGGCCTAAACTACCTCTCCTCCTCGCACCCAACCGACCGGGCCCAATCAGCTCCCAAGCCCAGCTGGCCCAACTCCTCTCTATTCTCTCCCTCCCCTCCAACCTAATCGGCCCTCTTGGCCCAACCCGAGCATCAAGCCCGAAGGCCCGCTCGCCTTCTCCCCCACCTCCTGCGCAGGCCTGCCTTGACCTGGCCCAGCTCGCCCTCACCCCCGGCCTGCCCTGCGCGCCCCGGCCCAACGCCCGCGCGCGAGGCCTGCTGGCCCAACTCGCACCCCCCCGAAACCCTAAGGACAGAGGCGCCCAGCTCCTCCCAGGCGCCGCCGCCGCCGCTCAGCGGCAGAGCCGCGTCCCCCGCGCCCTACCTGCCTCGGCGTGCGTACCTTGGCTCCGGATCCATCGCCGCGTGTCCCGTCCATGGCACGGATGACGAGGATCATCGCCCAGCTTCTGAAACCCTAGCCGCTCGCCATAAATAGTGCGGCCGCTGCCCTCCTCTCCGTCTTCTCCACCTGCGCCGCCGCCATCCCCTTCTCCTCTTCTTCTATCATCGCACCGCGCCGCCGGCCGCTCACCCAGCGCCGTGGCTGCGGACACGCTGCCGCCGCGCCGTTGCCTTGTGCATTCGGTCGTAGCCGGGCGCTGGCCGCGTCCAAGGCCGTGCCACGCCGAGCGCTCGCCGCGCTGGCCACCTCGCCCGCCGGGTTCACCTCGACGCCGCTTCAGCGCTCTGGCTCCTTCTCATCGTGGACGCCGAGCGATGCTGCCAGCATCTCTCTTCTCCGCTCCCCCACCACACTCTGCCTCTCCGTCGAAGCCGCGCCCTGCCGCCTCCAGCAGGCCGTGGCCGCCCTCCATCGCGCCTACGCCAACCGGGGCTGTGACCGCGTCCGCACCGACCGCAGCCCGGTGGCTAAGGCCATGCCTTGCCAATTCCATGGTGGCCATGGTCACGCGCGGCCGACCGGAAGCCGGCCAGGGACGAGCTGTGCTGTTCGGCCGGCTGTGCCTGCTTCACCCTTGACTGCGTCGAGCCTCCACCACCACGGCACCATCTCCTCACCAGAGCACGTCTGCACCATCGGTGAGCCTCAGCTCTCATAAAGCTCTGCCTTTTCCCCTTCACCGTCGTCAATATCTGAGCACTGGCCTTCGTGCCACTATATACACCACTGCAGGAAGGCTGTCGGGCTTGCAACGCCCCCACCAGAGCTCTGTCACCCTCCGGCCACCTCCTAGACACTTTCTGCCGCGTTCGACCAAGCCGCAGCAGCCATGATGACCGTGACGGCGAGCGCCAACAATTCGGCAAGACTGCGCGTCGTAGTCGGCAAGGCCGCGCATCGCTGTTCGGTCGTGGTGCCCTGCTGTCCAGACGTGTGCGCGCAGCTGATTCGGCCGACTGCGCGCAGCAGTTCGGCCAAGGCACGCCCAACTGACCGGACGACCACGCGCAACGGTTCGGTCGATGGCGCGCTGCCATTCGGCCAAGGGTGCGCTCGCTACCCTCGATATCGCTTCGCTGAAGCCCGTCCTTCGTGCCATCGTCAAGGTCGAACATTGAACCCTCGTCGACGCCGTCCTCGACGTCGACATAACTCCATTTATTTCTATCTTCATATTATGTTGTCATCACTCTATCTTCGTATACTTGCGTGCGCCGAGCCTTCGTGCCGGTCTATCCCTATGCTATGAATATGTGCTACTCTATGGTTATGGTCGTGTGATAGTCGTTGTTGCGTTTATGTCGTTGGCGGTAGACCGTGCCTTCCAGCCGGTCCTTTGTTTGTCTGTGGATCGTGCCTTCGAGCCGGTCGAGAGGTCCTCCCTCGCTCGGACATTGCGATCGTGGGTTCGTCCCGCCGTGGTCGTAACGCTGAGCGTAACTCGCCCCTCATAGTCTTAGTCGTTGTTTTGGATTTGGTTGACTCCATTGCGACACGAGCGTCAGCTCCTATCCTTAGCCCTAAGGCGTGGCCACTGTAGGCTTGATATCGGAAGCGATATCAATGCGGATATTACCCGCACGCAAAGAGCCTTCTGTGACCTAGTCTAGTGGGAGAAGGGCAAGGAGATGATGAACGGAGGACGATGGGTGCCAACTCGTTTGGGTGAAGCTCATGGGCGCGAGTTGCCTCGCCATGACCAACGGGCTTGACCTATTTTTGTCGTGCTTCTGTCCTAGCCACCTCGTATGCTTGCACTGCCTCGACCATTGCATTCCTTCAGCTCCCGCAGTGACAACCGCACCGCTACGAGCGGCAGGAATAGCGTTGTGCTGATTTAGTTGCACGGAGGTCGTGGTGCCCTACAAGTTGGTTTTGGTCGAGCGTCTCTCATTCTTGGCTACCGTCCTTGCCATGGCGTGTTGGTCAATTGAATGCGGAGATCGCTCTTCTCTTTTCTCCCTTTTGATTTGATCTTCGCCGATCCAGTAAGGTGTGGATCAAGCCCTTTTGTTTCTTGCTTCAATCACTGTCGATTGCAATGACCGTGGATCGAAGTCCCCGTGGAACCAAGTGCCTCACTTTTAGTCTGTCTCCTTTGCATGTTGGTCATGTTTATGTAGTAGTCTTGCTTCTTGATCCCATTCCTGTGATTCTCGTCTACTACTATGGCGTGTGGATCAAAGGAATGTGGATCCCCATTTTTCTTTCTCTTTTGCCTCTTCACACTTGAGCCCTCGTATGCTTGTACCTATTATAGACTGTAGTGCTTCTAGATCCTCGCGGTGACAACCGCACCGCTGCAGATTCTAGGAACGTTTAGTGCCATTTAGTGCACACGGGTTGAGGTACCCTACGAGTGGATTGAGTGTTTGCGTTCTTGGTATGTCGCTCCCTTCGATGCCCGTCTTTGCCATGGCGCGTGCATAGAAGGAAGTGAGACTACCTTTGCTTCTTCTTCTCCCCTCTTGTTCTGTTCCCTTTTCTCGGTTCTCATCGATTACCATGGCGTATGGATCGAGCAAGAGATCAGAACTACCCCCTTCCCCTGTTGGTCGCTCTATTCGATCTCGTCCTTAGCCATGACGATTAGATCAAAGATCGAACCCTCATTCTAGTTGGCAAAGCTAAGGTCTATGTCGTGCTCTCGGTCCCGTGCGAGTCGACTCGATCGACCGTAGGAAACCATTCTCACCGAGGGTGTGATGTAGATTTGCATAGCTGACCTTCTCCTTTGCCTCTTTTAAGCCCGAGGAAAAGGAACTTGATTGGTGAGGGCTAGTCTTTATGCGTGATGTTTGCTTAAGTCAGGATCAGGTCTCAACCATTTTTCTTGAGCCATACAGGTTGACTCGGTCGGCCCGGGAAGTACGAGCTAGGTTGTGACTCGAGCTTGTGCTTAGCAAGCATCCGCTCCTGCGTCTTTTCGAGCCCGAGGATCGGATGTCTTCCGCGAGGGCTGAGTCCCTTCTCTGTTTAGTGTCCTTAGCGTCTTCGAGTTTAGTTGTCGTGTCAGTGTTCTGATTGCTCCTTTGTCTTGTGTGTCGGTCTCGCGAGGTAGTTGCGCCAGGAGCAACGATGGTCAGACCGGAACCCGCTGGAGGAGACCGAGGACAACACCATGTCCTGAGGAGAACGGTTACGAGGACATCAGAGATCTTGGACTAACAACGTAACAGGTGCCACAGCCCATCCAACCTCGTAGAATCCTATTAGACATGCAATAATGTAGTTGCTAGCGCTTTACTATTTGCAAATGAACTGTGATAGGTTGCAAGATAGATTGCTTGTGAAGCCTATACCTTGACGCAACCCTTTCCCCTGCACACCCGCTGTTAGGCTAGACACCGCTTACTTTACATACTCGCTACTCACTTCTACTATGCATTATATCTGTGATGTGATGCTTGGTGGATGTTTGCTCGAGGGTGGCTAAGGCACATGGTGCCGTGATAACGGGATGATGACTTGGGGAGATCTTGGCGTGTGTCTTGGGTGCGTGTGGTGAGGGTTGAGTCGACTGGACAGGATCAACGACGAATCCTGTGACGAGTCTTGCCGAGGGGATGTGACCTGGGCATCCCCTGGGGAGTACCTGTGGCGGGTACATTGTGATCTTGAGAAGAGGTCCTGGGGAGGAGTGCCTTCGTGGGGTGAATCCCTGGGATAGGGGTGCTGTGTCAGCACGGGGGTGATGGAAGCCCCGAGGAGGAGGTATCTTGTCCGGTCCTTAGGGCCCGATTGCGCTGGGGTGATCAGACCATAGTACCTTCGTGCGCACCACTTGTTCTTGTATGGGCGGGAACCGTTCCTACCCCCTGGGCGAAACGATGCCATTTCTGCTAGGCTGGAAGGTGATAAGTGTAGGGAGGTAAGGGCTGAAGACCCACACCCTCCTAAGACAACGTGGTGTTTTATTTGGTACGCCAGGATCCACGTCTCACAGTCTCAGCGTTACGGTGGATTTCCACCGGGGTGCCCCAGGGCTGAGTGGTAGGATGGCATCGTTGCGGATTAGGGGGAAGTTCGGAATCAGCTTAGACGAGCCGGATCGTCGAGGATAGCTAACATGTGGTTCCAGGCGTACACGCTCTGCAGAGTTGATCGATCTATACGTATAGCCGTGTCCACGGTCATGGACGACACTATGGTGCTCAGTTTCCCTCGGAGATAGTGAGAGGTGTCCTTTCTTCTTCTCCCCTTGGGTTTGATAGGTCCGGCGCTGGCCGTTGAGGCAACGTACGAGTGGGAGTCGTCCTTGTCGCCTAGAGAGTGCGAGTGTGGTGAGATGTGTGGATGGGATGGATGGATGGATGGCCGTATGGTCGGATGTTCGGTCGATGACTGAATGGAAGGCCATGTGGCCGGGTATATGGATTAAAACTTGATGAATATAATTATGTGATATTAATTACCTGCATAGGAAAACTACAGCCATAAATAGATTCCTTTTTGCTCTACCTTTGCATTCCACATACCACATAGCAAATGCAAGCATGGGATGGGAAAATGTGGCCAGTACAAACCGTACTGAAAATTAACGACAGGTTGGACGACTCCTACCGCGACAATGGTGGAAGCTGGATGGATTAGGATGTCTCGTTCCTATACGCAAGTTTGGATGAGGAGACGAAGACGGGGTCTTCGCCCGCTGCTACAACAACTTTGATGATGCCCGTGAAGGGGGAGCCTTCACTCATCGATGCTCTACGCCGACTCCAGCGTCGTTAGGTGTGCGTTACCGATATAGTTTGTACTAGATGGTGTTTCCATGTGATGTAATGACTTGTAAATCTGTACTATCGCGTTGTATGAACTATGGTAACAACTGAATAATGATAATGTGATGGTTTGAGACTTTTTGGACTATCACATTATGATGTATCTGCGGATTTCCCTTCGAGGAAATCATGGGTCGTTACAACTGTCGTGCCTCCTTTCTTTGGAACTACTTGCACGGGACTTACCCATTCACTATAAGGAACTGGATAAATAATTCCCGCGTGCAAGAGTTTCAAAACCTCCTTTTTCATGACTTCACGCATAGCGTTATTAAGTCATCTTTAGGGCTCTCTTGAAGAGGGTATCTCAGGATCGAGAGGGATACGATGGGTGAATTGGACAAGTAGTCTAGGATCGTTATTTATATTTTACCACAGGGAAGCAAGGGTTAAGAATCTGATAACTAACTATCATGCATCTACTAACTCAGAGTACTAATTAGACTAAAGCAGGAGTAATTGATATATGATATATATGATAATGAAAGCACATCAAAGAGAATTCAATGATAAATGTATAGATAACTATAGTGGGAGGACAACAGGAAAGATCAAGGTTCCTATGTACTTCTCTATTACTTGGGTTCTAAGGTAACAATGATGAAAAGATATAGCAGTTATAAACATTGGCACTTTGGAGCAACAGTACCTTTCTGACTCTCGAATAAGACTAGGAAGAAAGTAGTCAGGGAAGGCTGCCAAAAGCTCTACGAAAACATCAATCCGAACGTGGTGGACTACGAAGGCCTAACAGAGCTATCACCCCTGGGGCTACCACAACTATTCCGTAGGATTGAGCGCAACCTCAGGCAACCTATAGACTAAACACGATGTCTAATCTATCGATTACTACTCTAATTATGGCCTATAACTAGAGCACTCAATACGAGCAAAGATCCCATGCCAAGATATAACAACTATACTAATCATAATATAAAAGGCATAAAGTAAATAGACAAGATAAATATATTAAAGCACAAGTCTTACAAAGAAAAGATACAAAGACATACCAAAACTCTGAAGACTCCTCCGGAACCGGAGCGCAGCTCCGCTCTCTGTCGACACTGGTTATCTATTAAAATTAAAGGATAAATAAATATGAAAAGGGCATGAATTCAATCACCAACAAAGGTTTAGGGTTTTAATTGACAAGATTCCACGAGTTTTGGTGAATTGTGATTCTGCAGGGACTAAACCAGGAAACCAGCACTCATTGCTTCCCCTAGAAGGAAACCGACGCGAGATAACGCAACCAGCACGTCAGGAATATTCTAGAAGACTCCAGAGGACACAAGAAGACACCAGGAGGTCGGGCACCGCGGGACCCTGCCAGGCAGGACCCTGAAGTCGGTTTGATCCAAGGGCTCACGTTCCATGCTCCGGGATATAAAACCAGACCCGGACCCCCCTCTCCTGGAATCTCCATCTTCATTATTCATCTCCACATCAGAAACTAGGGTTTCAATTAGAAGTAGTGGTCCCTCTAGATGAATCTCTTCTAGTTCATCTAGAATTAGATCTAGTTCATCTAGTTGTAATCAAGAGCCAGCTATCAAGTAGAAGACTAGTTACCCCTCTATTTAGGATTAGAACCTAGTCTTATACTAGAACTAGAAGAGAGAGAGAGAGGAAGAGATCAAGAAGGAGCTCCGGCCTGTCGGATCAACTTCTTCATCTTGAACCTGTGGATTCAAGTTCATCTTCAACTTGCTTCAGCGATTGTTTCGGTAATCAACGTCTATATTTAAGTTTGAGCCATTGTTCTCATTATTCTTAAGGTTTTTGACTCTCTTTTGAGTACTTTATCTCTAAGTTGCTCTAGAGTTAGAGTAGTTGGATAGTGTAAGCGTGGTGCTTAGACTTGATAGCTCATCATAAATGCCTCCTATAACGCCGGTAGTAGTGGTTGTTCGCAAGGGTGACTCTTATAGCCTTGTTGATTCTTCTATAGTCCACTTACCCGTGTGTAGGCTCGGTAGGATTATACATTTGCATAAAAGACTCATACTCTGTTTGTGACCTTTTATGGCAACTTCCCCACTAAGAATAACATGAACATATCACTCTTGAATTGGAATTAGACAGCCTTAGTGATCCCCTTTATACTTCTAGATTCTCCGTCCTTGTTAGCTACTCAGGGGTTAGACTTTAAGACTTAACACTATCCGTTCCTTTGGGTTCGATATTAAAACTGGGTTACTCTGGTGAAGTGTACATCGGTAGATCTTATCTGTGCGCTTGCGGATAAAGTAGAGTGTGCGTTAATTTATACCAACACTCTCCCTAACTCTCGACTAGAGCTAAGCTATTACATTGGAAAATCTAAACCTAATTACATAGAGAGGAGAGGTTGTCCTTCGAGGGACGCCTCTAAAAATACTCCCTAATGATGTTGTTTTGCCTCAGGGGGGGTTCTGAGTTTATTATATAGGGGCTCCTGGTCTCCCCTCCACCATGGGAAAGCGATGTGGGACTAAATCCTTCGCCATATGCACATGGGCCTTAATGGGCCAAAACGTGTTGGAGAGGTCGGTTGGAGTGCATCACGCGAAGGGGGAGCAGATTGGGCCCAATAGCTGACCGACCGGCCTAGGAGGGAGACCGACCGGTCTGCCTCTATGGCAGGTGGGCCCCGCCTTCCGTGGGTCGCCTTTCTCATGTCTTCTGGAATGTTCTAGAATCTTCCAAGTCGTATCCATCGAGGACTCTCGCTCCGGGACTCCAAATATAGCAAATCATATGTCCGTTTTGATCGTCTCGACGAGGTCTTCACAATGGTGTGCTCTGTTTCATCACTTGAGATACTTTTATATGGTAAAAACATGGATGTCCTACAAAACAAGTGAGAGCACCAAAACTCGTGGAACTTGTTAGTTTCAAACCCTACAACTATGCTTTGTGATTTATTTAGTGTCATTTCATGCAATAGTTGATGGTTAATTATGAGCATTAGTGAGCGTCAACACGCGTCCAATGCGAAAAGACCCTGTCAGGAACCTTACTGGACTGCCATCGGACGCTGGCTACAGTAAACCTTCAGCGTCTGATGCTTTCCCTCCGGACGCGTCCGATGGTCAACGGAGCGTCTGATGGGGAGCGTCCGATGCTCCTTCAAAATGTCAGAGACTGACACATGGCAACGGTGCGTCCGATGCTATTCGGGTCAGCGTCCGATGCCACGAACATGGACGTCCGATACCCCCGAATCAATGTTGTTCTTCCGCGAAATCAACCCGATCTCCTCCGAATCAAAAGCTCTAAGGCTTAGACTTGGTATGAGTAGTTCCAAGGAGGTTAGTGAGCTATCCCAAAGAGATCATGGCTCGAACCACACTCCAAATCGGTGAATCGGAAGAATTCGGAGCAAAAGAGACAAAACTTGATTCAAAACAAAAATCGACCGATCTACTAGCTCGTGAGGTTAGAGATGAATTCCTTTGGTGAAAAGATGCGCCTAACGATCTAGAACAACTCAGTTCAAACGGATTTGCAAAAGACGCAACGAGTAGAGAGATCGATCACCGGGAAAAACATGGAGAAAAGCAACCCGCGAAGAACAACACCAAAACGCGAATCACAACAACGAATTTGCAACCGTGTGGCTACCACACGCTACAACAGTGAGATTACGGTCTCACTTCCTCAAAATCTCATAGACACAGAGGTATGGTTCTCTTCTCTGTGGATCTCAGTTCGCTACAGCAGGGGATTGGGAGAGCATGAAAACCCTAAGTGGAGAATAGTAAATGAATGAGATGAGATGGGAGGTGGGTGTCTCCCTCTATTTATCCTAATTCTAGTTCCCACTCTACCCCTAACTAATTATAGAGCAAACCAGCTAAACCCTAAGGTTTTTCTGGACCAACTCGAAGTAGATGCTGATCCGACGGCCACGCCCGCACAACTGGTAGCGTTGCCTCGACGCAACCTCACTGATTGCCTGCCATGTGCCGCCACCGCTCTGCTCGTCCTTTTCACGGACCTCGCCCGCGGTTTTGTGGCCAAAACCGGGAAACCTGTCTTCACAACCAACCCCCGGTTTTGAGGCCCAAACCGGGAAACCAGCCGTCCATCGCCTGAGTTTTGTGGCCCAAACTCAGATTGAAGGACCGAGAAGCAACCAGAAAGCAACCAGAGGGGGGGGGGTGAATGGGAGCTTCAAATTTTCCTTTCGGAAACTAGTAGCCACTGTCCCGAGAATCACCCCGAAGGACAAACCCTAGAGCTTGCTAATGTCCACGACCCTAGATGTAGGGTGGATGCTTCCAAGAAGGACAGCGGGACACTACACAACTCCAGAAAGCCAACGCAAAAGACGGAAACCAAATCCGACAAAGAGCGAGCGAACTGCGAATGAAACTACGCGAAACAGCTTGGACCGGACTCTGACTGCGTCCGGTCACTCACCACCGGACGCGTCCGGTCACAAGAAAACCTCTCTGGAACCTTACTGTTTCTGACCGGACTCACAAGAGGGGAGCATCCGGTCGAAAGCAGTGCGTCCGGTCAGTGAAAGACAGAACGGTGAACAGTGAAGGAGGCGCGTCCAGTCACACCCTGAAGCCAGCGTCTGGTCAAGTCATGAAACAGGCCAAGCTGAGCCTTCAACGACTAGACTCACAGGCAGCGTCCGGTCGATGAACAACCAGCGTCCGGTCACCCCGCGATTTCACAGTTCATCCACCGAATTGACTCGATCTCACCTAAAACGAATCCACTAGGAATCAAACTTGGTGAGTAGAGTCACAAGGAGGATAGTGAGCTATCTCTAAGAGATCATGGCTCGAACCTAACTCCAAATCGGTGAATCAAAGAAATTCGGGGGAAGGGAGAAAAACTTGACCCAAATCCAAAATCGATCGATCTCCTAGACCGTGAGGTTAGAGGTGAATTCCTTCGGTGGAAAGAAATGCCTCACGACATATAACAACTTGGTTCAAATGGATTTGCAAAAGATGAACCGAGCAAAGAGATCAAACGACGGGAAAACGAGGAGAAAAAGGATTCCGCGAAGAACACAAACAAAACGCGAATCACAACTCCGAATTGCAACCGTGTGGCTACCACATGCTACAACAGTGAGGTTACGGCCTCACTTCCTCAAAATCTCCAGTACACAGAGGAATGGTTCTCTGCGGATCTCAGCTAGCTACAGCAGGGGATTGGGAGAGCAGGAAAACCCTAAGTGCAAAGAGCAAATGACTGAGATAGTTGGGGAGGAGGGTGTCTCCCCCTACTTAACCTATTCCTAATTCCTACTCTTTTCCTATTCTACCCCTCTCTACTTACAGAGCGAACCAGCTAAACCCTAAGGTTATTCTGGACCAACTCAGTGGTAGGTAGATCCGACGGCCACGCCCGCACAACTCGTAGCGTTGCCTCGACGCAACCTCCCGATTGCCGCCACGTGCCGCCACCGCTCCGCGTCCTTTTCCTGGACGTCGCACCACCGGTTTTGAGGCCCAAATCGGGAAACCAGCCTTCACAGCCAACCCCCGGTTTTGAGGCCCAAACCGGGACACCAGCCCACCAGCATCTGAGTTTTGAGGCCCAAACTCAGCAAACCGGCAGCGCCCAGGTTTTGAGGCCCAAACCTGGAAACCGTCCTCAGCCCGAGTTTTGTGGCCAAACTCGGAAACCATCCGCACCCAGGTTTTGAGGCCCAAACCTGGAAACCGTCCACCCGATGGTTTTTCTCTGGCTCTACCACCAAACCGATGTCGTGGAGGGGATGCACCGCCCGTGCACCCCGTCCACCGACACGTGTCCCCAAGTCCACGACTCAGGCAACACACGACCGCAAGTCTTCGCTCGTCGCTGTCCCAGGCTGCCAGCCACCACAGCTGATCCTCGGGCCACTGGTCCCTTAGTCCAAGCCTCACGTCCGCCCTTCGCCACTCTCAGTCCATCGGCATGGCACGTCTCTACTTGACCTTCACCTT
The DNA here is from genome assembly GCA_009763385.1 of Coix lacryma-jobi var. lacryma-jobi. Classification (NCBI taxonomy): domain Eukaryota; kingdom Viridiplantae; phylum Streptophyta; class Magnoliopsida; order Poales; family Poaceae; genus Coix; species Coix lacryma-jobi. The sequence goes on from CM019824.1 coordinate 125,547,455, forward strand.
GCCTTTCATCACTGTATCCGTGCTCGACACCTGCACAACACAAGCCAAAGAACATGCGCATCATCCCAGTTGACAACCACTCATCACTCAGAGACTCGGCATACACCCATGTATCCGCAATCTCCCCCTTGATGAGTGCATTGTCAACTACCAACACAAATCATAATAGAAAGAAAAGAAGGAAGAAGGATAAGAGAGAACTCGACCAAATGACCCAAAAGCATAGCAAAGCCGAAGAAGGTCAAGTGGAAAGAGCAAGACAACTTGGTCCCCAAAGACATGGGCAATGGCTCGACGCAACTAAGCAAAGCAAAGCTAGCCCTCAAGAAGAGGTAGAACAGGCTCAACACCGCTAGCAGATACCAATTGAAAATGTCAAAGCAAAATGCTAGTCCCTCAAGATAGAGGCACAGAGGCTCAACACAACTAGCAAAGAAAGCTCGATACCAAAACCTTATGGCCAACAGGAAGCAGCAAGAACTCCCCCTCGAATAGTGCAAACAACTAGGAAAGCTCCCCCTTAGTTCAAACGGAGGGTAATGATTTGCAATTTCTCCCCCTTAGTTGAAAATGCACCATCAAGAAAGAATGCTCCCCCTCAGAAAATGCACCAACAAAAGTGCCAATCAGAGAAGTTCTCTTACCAACAAGAGAAGTTCTCCCCCTTCCAGAATGCATATGTGTCAAAATGCAAGTTAATAGCTTCAGGAATAGAGTCAAGAGAATGCAAAGATGCTCTGCACAGTATAGCTCCAACGACTCACTAGAAAGCATAAAAGCTGGCAAAGGCTCAAACTGATCACCAAATATGAACTATGAACATATGAGCAAAGTGAGCAGTTGTTACCCAAAAAGGTATTCACCATCAAAATAGCACTACACATGTACAGACAGGAGAACAGCAAGTGCTAATTATGTATACAAGGTGAACTACCCCTAGCAAAGTTCAAACATCATGCTAGAGAATGAAACATACACTTATGATTTCAGTTTTAGATCAGAGTTGCAGCGGTGAAATAACACAAGTTGAGAAGTTTAGCAGATGTTTGCGAGAGGTTGACAGCTTGTCATTGCCTAACTTATCAACCGAGCGAAGCCTATGCATAATGCAATCAGAAGCTTAAAGCGTCAGTTTCGGTCATACACTACACGGCTCGAGTTTAACTCAAATGTGCAATGAGAAACAGTCTCGATACCGTGATGTGTTGACAAGCAGTCCCATCTCGATCTTTTCAGTTCACTAAAACTTGGTTCAATTTTATTGACAAGATATGAACAAACCAAGCAAGTGAGAGACTCAGAACTAGAGACATAGCAACCTCGCATATATGAAAAGCACGAGTGAGCTCAACACATCCTACACATGCTAGTTGCATATCTCAATGGTGAATATTTTCAATTTTAAGTTTGTTAAGCAGGTTCACCATTCAAAAACAGCTCAGCTCACAATATGTATTAGTGATCAGAAAGAGCATAAGTCACAAGCATCATTATAAGCATCAGAGCATACTACATAGAGCATAGTTACATTCTAATGATTATATTCATGAAGCTCAGAATTGAAAAGCGTATGCTCAAATGCAAGGATGCATGAAGAAATCAAAAAGAAGCAAAAACAACTGAAAAACACAAAGTCAGTGTATCATACAAGAGTCAAAATGTTTCCCCCAGCTAAAAGGGGAAACACACACCAAGCTCACCTCTCAACCGATTAAAAGTCGATTGGTCCAAAGGCTTGGTGAAAATATCAGCCAACTGATGATGAGTATCGACATGGCGAAGGTCGATATCACCCTTCTCATAGTGGTCTCGCAGAAAATGAAAGCGCACATCAATGTGTTTGGTCTTCGAGTGAAGCATAGGGTTCTTAGCAACGCTAATCGCACTCGTGCTGTCACAAAGCAAAGGAACACGAGAAAAGCTCAGACCAAAATCACGCAAAGTGGCCATCATCCAGAGTAACTGGGAACAGCAGCTAGCCGCAGCAACATACTCAGCCTCCGTGGTAGACTGGGTGACACTAGACTGCTTGCGATAAGACCACGATACAAGAGAAGATCCAATAAACTGGCAAGTTCCAGAAGTGGACTTGCGATCAATACAACAACCAGCAAAATCAGCATCGGAATAACCGCAAAGCGAGAGGGTGGAGGAAGCAGAATACCAAATCCCAAATTCTGGTGTGAAGGATAAGTACCTCATTATGCGCTTGACCGCCTGACGGTGAGAGGTGCACGGCGAAGACTGAAATCGCGCGCAATGACACACCGCGAACTGAATGTCCGGGCGTGTCACCGTCAGGTACAACAGCGACCCGATCATACTCTGGTACTCCTTCTGGTCCACTGCTTCTCCCTCCTTGTCTGCATCCAGGGCCATCGTGGTCGCCATGGGTGTTGGAAGAGGCTTGGCCTCACCCATGTCGAATTTCTTCAAAATGTCCCAGGTGTACTTGCCCTGGTGCACGAACGTCCCCTCTCGGGATTGCTTGATTTGCAACCCGAGGAAAAACGTCAACTCGCCCATCATGCTCATCTCGAACTCCCTGCTCATAGTATCTGCAAACTTGGCAACCAAAGCGTGAGAAGAACCACCGAAAATGATATCACCACGTAAATTTGGACCAAGAGAGTATCAGTGCCTTGCTTGAGGAGAAAGAGCGTTTTATCTACACATCCCATTTTAAAACCCTTAGCAAGCAAAAAGGTTTTCAACCTATCATACCAGGCTCTAGGGGCTTGTTTCAAACCATATAAAGCTTTGTGGAGTTTAAAAACATGGTTTGGAAACTTGGGATTTTCGAAACCGGGGGGTTGTCTAACATACACCTCCTCTTCTATGTAGCCGTTTAAGAAGGCACTCTTGACATCCATTTGAAAAAGTTTGAAACCTTTGGATGCAGCAAAAGCCAAGAGTATCCTAATTGCCTCCAAACGAGCTACAGGAGCAAAAGTCTCCTCATAGTCTATCCCCTCCTTCTGACTATATCCCTGGGCTACGAGTCTGGCCTTGTTTCTCACAACATGGCCATCTTCTCCCTATTTGTTTTTGAAAACCCATTTTGTCCCAATTGGATGACATTCAGAAGGTGGAGACACTAGAACCCAAACCCGATTTCTCTCAAAGTTTTCTAACTCCTCATGCATGGCATTGACCCAATCTGGATTCGTCAAAGCGTGTCCAACATCTCGGGGTTCAAAATCAGCAACAAATGCAGAATGAGCAAAGTGAGAGATTTGCCTTGACCGGGTGACGCGTTCGTCGATGCTGCCGATCATTTGTTGAGGCGGGTGCTGGCGCTGAATGTGTCGTGGCGCCTCTCTTGCCGAAGTGGCCTCTCCCTCAACAGCAGCTGGTGCCTCCCCGGGTACAAAAGGTACCGCTCGGGGTGGCGGATCCCACGGCCCCCAGGAGGAAGACGTGTCGGGGCCGTGAGTCATCGTAGAAGCCGCTCCTTGCGGCACAGCAGGTGGAGGAGGTACTGGGTCATCTATCCCTTCAGCACCTTCTTCTTCATCATCGAAAAGAGGCTCACCAACCTCGTGATCACCTGCACGCTCAAAACGAGAAGAAGGACAAACCATGGTCTCGTCGAAGTGACATCGGATGTCTCCATGACTCGGTTAGTGTCAAGGTTAAGTACACGATAAGCTCGAGTGTGAGTGCCATAACCCAAAAACACACCGTCAGAAGAACGAGACTCAAACTTGTCCAAGTTGCCCTTTTTGAGTATAAAACAATGGCAACCGAAAACTCTAAAATAACTCACTTTGGGGAGTTTTCCAAAACGCAACTCATAAGAGGTCTTTTTCAAGAAAGCTCGAAGAAATATGCGATTGGAAATGTAGCATGCAGTGCTCATAGCTTCGGCCCAATATCGCCTAGGAGTCCTATGCTCATCGAGCATCGTCCTGGCCATCTCTACAAGGGTCTGATTCTTCCTCTCTACAACACCATTCTGAGGGGGTGTGTAGGGGGAAGAAAACTGATGCTCCAAACCCAAAGAGTTACAAAACTTCTCAAAATCCGAATTCTTGAATTCGGAACCATTATCACTCCTAATAGCTCGCATCGAGTTCAAAGGGAACTCGTTCTGAAGACGCAAAATCAGATTGCGAGCGAAGGAGAAAGTCTCGGTCTTCTCAGCTAAAAAGAAGACCCACGAATATCTCGAAAAGTCATCAACAACAACAAGCACATACCACTTCCCCCCAACCGAGCTCACCCGAGCCGGACCAACAAGGTCCATGTGCAAAAGCTCTCTAGGGTGCTTGGTCATGACCTTAGTCACTAGATGGTGGGGAGCGGCAACCATCTTCCCGTGTGTACAAGAGTGGCAAACAAGATCCTTCTCCATGGATAACTTGGGCAATCCTCGGATTAGGCCAAGTGAACTAAGTCTTGCAAGTAAGTCAAAGCTCAAATGTCCAAGTCTCCTATGCCACTTCCAAAGATCAGAAGAGGAAGGACCAGCCACAAGACAACGAGAGATGCCAAAAGACTCCGAGAAATCCGCACGAAAGACTTTTCCAAAGGGCGAAATGACACAAACAAGATTGCCCTGAGGGTCCAAAATACGACTGAGATTCGGTTTAAAACGAATCTCATAGTCGTCGTCGAAAAGTTGCGAAACAGAAAGAAGGTTAAAATGCAAGTTAGAAACAAGAGCAACATCGCGCAACACAAAGTGCTCATTAACTCGCACAGACCCACGAGACAGCACCTTACCTTTGCTGTTGTCGCCGAAGGTGATATACTCTTTTCCATCGACCGGACTAAGACTGGAGAACCACTTGGCGTTTTCGGCCATGTGCCTCGAACACCCGGAATCCACCAACCAAACGTTCTCCAATCGTTTTACCTACATCAATAAAAAGACATAGGGTGAGCATATGGGCCAACACTAGGGTTAGTGAAGTAAGGGGAATACCAGTGTTGGGCCGGCTGCTCAAAAGAACGGTTAGCGAAAAAACCATTCCTAGCACACCTACGAAGGAAGCGATCACCACGTTTAGAAGAACGTGGTCCGCTAAGGGAGGAGCGTCCATCGCGATACTCAAAATGCGGTGGGGGAAAACGCTCAACTACAAAGCCACCGCCACGGGATCCATGGCCTACAACTGCAGGCTCCCGCCGGGCACGCTCTCTACGAGGCCTAGGCCTAGGAACTTGAGGCACTGCACCTCTAGGCCTAGCGTCTCTCCTCGGATCTCTCCTCTATCTAGGCCTGGGAACTTGAGGTTCTGGACCTCTGGGCCTAGCAGCACGTCTCTGAACATTTGGCGCATGTACATCATGGAAAGGATGGTACATGTCCGCATTGTTCATCTCCCTAGCACGACGCACCTCTCTCTTGCGCCAAAAGCAGAACTCCCTCAAGTGTCCATCTCTGCCACAATGCTCACAATGGTACCTCACCGCTCTCATAGGGGGTTGTTGGTACTCACGGTTGTGGGTATGGATCACTTTGCCCTTCTGTGGCAAACACTCCTCCTGGATAGGTGGCATCGTATCAAGCTTGTTCTTCAAGTGATTGGGTTTGGGATGCCACACTTGGTTCTTGGGTGGAGCTCTCGGAGGTTCTTCAAACACTCCATCCTTGGTGTTAGGCTCGAGAGGCTCTTTGGGTGGAAGCTTGGTAAGTTTGGGAGTAGTGGTGGAGTTGGGCTTCTCACTCGGGTTCAAACCACTCGACTCTCCAATCTTCCCAAAAGCAGAAAGATCAACACCCGGAGCAAAACCTACACCAGGACCTCTAGCAGCTCGCTTGAATTGGGAGATCATCATCCCGAGCTGTGGCTCACCACAAGATACCCATGACAAGATGGTCCGAAGGTATGTGTTTTCTTCCTCGGTCTGCATCTTGTCATGCTTCACATTAGCAATCTCCATCTCCAAACTCTCACACAAAAGCACACCTAGTCACACAAGTGCTACCCGAGCTGGCCTCCTCAAGAGACACAATCTTGGCATTCTTCTCTGCCAACTCGGATTGCAAGACAGGACAAGTCTTGCTCGCACCCAACAGCATGGGTCTAGCCCAGAGCTCATCCACCTCTCCTACCAACACAACATACTTGCTCCTCCAAGTGAGAAGGTCAGTCATGTGTGTGGTGCACATCTCACACTCCTCCTCATTAGTAACAACCACGGTGGACTTGACAGAAGCAAGTTCCTTCACCGTATCCTCCCACTTCTGCCTAAACTCCTTTCGCTCTCTTGCGGCACGCCTAAGCAGCTTATCTTGACTAAGAAGCGCGGCAGTAAGTTTCTCGACCTCAGCGGAAAGCTCGTCGTGGGTCAGAGATACCTGGGAGGTGTCGTCGTCGTCGTCGTTGTTCCGAGGAGTGTCGCCTCCGACCTCATCACCAAGAGCCATGGTGCAGAAGCCATCGTCATCGGCGAAGAAGCAGAGGCCGTTGAGCTTGTCCTCGATCCTCTTCTTCTTCTCGGACTCGTCGTCGCTTGAAGAAGCGGAGTCGTAGTCCGAGTCGTCGACGTCGCTGAGCGTGGCGAAGAACGCACGCTGCTCAGCTTGGGCCTTCTCCAAGTACTTGGTCTTGATGTACTCCTTGTTGAAGCCGCCCTTCCGCTTGTGCCTCATGGGGACGTACTTCTCCTTGTGCTTGCCGGAGTCGTACTTGTGCCCATGATCGCCCTTCCCAGAATGCTTGTTCTTATTGGGACAGTTGGCGATGAAGTGGTCGGGGTCGCCGCACTCGTAGCATCCCGAGCGTCCTCCTCCGCGGCGACAGTTCATGCGGTTGTTGTGAAACCGCGAGAACCGGTTGGCAAGCAAAGCCAACTCGTCGTCTCCCAGAGACTCCAACTGCTCCTCTGTGACAGAAAGAAGAGAATGCAAAGCAAAGTGTTACACCTCTGGTGTTTAATATGTAATTAACCTGACATGTCATCAGCTTTAGTCATTAATCATTCTTGCCATGCATTTATGTTTGCCTAATGCTTGTTCTGCATTTACCTTTTTCTGAGGTGACTTGTGTAGTGATCTCTTTTTCAAAAAAACCCTAAAAGCCCAAATCTTCCTATAAGGGCAAAATGGTAATTTCACCTCTGTGCCTAGCTTTGTGTAGTTCTTGTGCAGTTTAGTGTCTTGAAGCTTTGTTGTGTGGTTCAAGAGCCAAAAATCAAAAATAGAATTTAAATTCCTTTTGAAAAACCCTGATTTTCAAACCCTGGTTTTTACCCCTCTTTTATTAATTTAAAAAACTATTCAAAATTTGAGGTTGGTCCTTTTAGCAAAGTTGTAGATCTTGTCAAGAGGAACAACTTTGGTGTTTGCAGATTTTCAAGTTTCAATACAAAATCAGAAGTAATTTCAAATTCCTTCAAACTTCAATTTTGTCCCTTTTTCGGTTTTCAAAATTATCTCCAAAACTTTTGAGTTTCAGAAAAGGTTTATATTGGCAAAGTTGTAGATCTCACAATTTTAAGCAACTTTGGTGTTTTGAGTTTTCTTTGTGTAGTTCAACTTTTGGGAGTAATTTCAAAATTTCAGAAAGGGGAAGTTTTGCTTTAAATGTCGTCACTGTGCACGAGCTTTAAAGCCAGGGGGCCCCGGCCTCCGGCAAGGCCGCCGCGCCGCGCGCGAGCCTCGCCGCCCATGCCGAGCCCGGCTGACCCGCGCCCGTGCCGCGCGCGGCCAAGCGCTGGCGCTCGTCTTTCCTCTCGGCCCCTACCTACCGCCGCCTCGCCCATCCCCTACCCTCCTCCTCTTTCCCCTCGGCCGCGGACAGCGCGCAGTTGCCGGCCGCCGGCAAGCCGCCCCGCCGCGCACGCGTTCCCCGCCGCACCGAGCCGCCCTACCGTGTTCCCTACCTCCTTTGATGTCGCCCGAACGCTCCCCACCCTTCTGACCGGACCCCCCCAGCTTCGTCCCGCGGCTATAAAAGCCGCCGGAATCCGCCATAGCCGCCACCACGGCGCCCCGCACCACCGGACCACCCCAGCGCCCGCTGAAGCCTCCACCGCCTTCGCCTGGAGCTGCTCCACCTTCCCGGGCAACCAATTTCACCCCTCCGCCCTCCTATCGCCGGCGCAGGAGCTTCTTCCCCGACTCCGGCATACGGCCGCGTTTCGGCTAGGAGAGGAATTCGCCGCCGTGAGTGTTCTTTCCGTCCCTCCGACCCCTGCCCTCTCTTCCTCACCTCCGTGCACTCCTAACCGCACCTCGGTGATCCCTTTTGGTGGACAGAGCCGCCGGACGCTGCTCGCCGCCAGAGAGCTCCACCGAAGCACCTCCACCGTCGAACTCCCTCCTCCGACCCTGCACCGCCTCGCCGAGCCTCCCTCCAGACTCACGGTGAGCCCGCGAATCTTTCCCCACCCTCGGCTTTCCCAGCGCGAGCCCCGAGCGGCCGGTCCGCCGTCCGCCTCGCCTGCGTTTCGCCCGAGCCTTCCGTCTCGCCCAAGCCTCCAAGCCAGGCCTCGGACGAAGCAATCGTTTCCGTCTCGACCGAGCCTGTCTCGCCCGAGCCTCCAAGCCAGGCCTCGGACGAAGCAGTCGCTTCCGTCTCGCCCGAGCCCGTCTCGCCCGAGCCTCCGAGCCAGGCCTCGGACGAAGCAGTCGCTTCCGTCTCGCCCAAGCCCGTTTCGCCCGAGCCTCGCGAGGAAAGAGCACAGTGCTCTTTTTCCTTTTTGGAAGGATATGAATAGTGTTCCTTTTTCTTCTTTTTGTGTGATTTTCTGTGTTGCTCCAAAAATTCTGAAAATTTGATGGTAGACTCTTTATACCATTTAGTATTTTAGAAAAATATGAAACTTGGACTTTGTGAAAAATTTTGAAAAATGAAAAATCTCCCTTTTAATTAAGAAATGAATGGTTTTAGATTTTTAGAAAATCATGTGTAGCTCCAAAAAATCATGAGATAAATTTTTATGTGCTAGTTGTGTCATGTTTAGTCTCTGGTGAAATTTTGAGGCCTTTTGGAGCAAGTTGATTTTTGGGTATTTATTTAAATTGTTAAATAGTGCCTTTTGTTAATTAAATGTTTGATTTTTGTTAAGCACCTTAATGATCTCCAAAATTTATGAAATTTGTTTTGACATCTATTTATACCATAATGAAACTATGAGATTAATTGGGTAAATTTTGGAGCAACTGCATAAAATGACCTTTTGAAATAATTAGGAAAAATAGAAAATCAAGTAGAGTTCATGTTGAATGCCCTGTTATGTGACTTTTCGGATTGTTTGCTGTTCATAGACCCCCACCTCTTTGGTCTATGATGTTTGTGATGCCATGCTTGCTTTGTGTTTAGGACGGATTAACGATGCTTAATAGGTTGATTAATTTTGCTTAGGGATAAAGATAAAGTAGCTTTATGTCCACACTAAGAAGTTACTTTCGCGTTAGAAAGTGTGCTCTAGAATCAGTAGTTTTGTCCTGTGCCGTATTATTCATGTCAGCATCCTCATAAGCATACATCATTGCATCCGTATAGTGACCGAAGGAGAAGGCGTCAAAGTCGAAGCAGCCGCTGACGGACCTACCCCGGAGGCGACCCCGAGCTCCGACACCTGCACCGCCGACCCCGAGCCCGTCCTTTTTGCTCTTCAAGGCAAGCCCCGGTGCATTTTAACCCTACCTCGCTTTTTACAAGAGTTTTCTTAAAATGCTTTTGAGTTAAACTACTGCATTAGGTTATAGGAGTTGTGTGATAACCTATTACCTGCATTGTTTACCTCCACCAGAAGATCCACCTGCCCTGTTTTAAAAACTATTTGCAAAATGCTTAGTGATGCTATACAATAGTTTTGCAATAAAAATGCCATTTTCAAAAGTATGATCACTTAAAGAATTTTTGATGGGAATTTGGCTTTACTCCCTGCTTGTTGGCTAAGTATCGGATCCGTACCTAGTCAACAGCGAGGAGAGGTTGTCCGAGCGTACGGTGCCGTCATGTTGTAGTCCGGGACTCAACAGTTGACACCGACCGGGACAGGGTTGAAAAACTGACAGGACTATTACGCTTGGGTGAGATATAACCAAGGTGTAGTTCTGGCTGGAAAATTAGGGACCATCCGTATGGGGGCCTGCTGGTCAAGACTTATAACTATTCACATACTTCGGAAAGCTCTGGCTCCGAGGAATCCTTTATTGGACCGACAACCGCGCACTAGGAGTGGAGAGATGGCGGAAGTAGCATGTACCCACGTGGTCGTCGTACCTGGATAGGAGTGGTGTACTATACTTCCGGGTGGCGTAGGACCGGGCCCAATCTTGGAGGAATCATGGTAGACGAGTTGGCATATGCAAGCTTGGGTGCTACATATGCAGTGTGGATAGGGATCCTCAGCTGAGTATTATTTATCCGGATTAACATTGCTCCTCGGTTATGGAGACTTGGTCACTGACTGTCAACGGAGAGTGGTTCTCAACTAGGTATGTTTTTGAAAGGTAAAATGAATCATGAACAATGAAGAATCGAGAGATACTGGAATCTTTCAAAATAAAACAAGGATTTCAAAATGCTTCTCTGCAAAATACTTGATCTTGCTTAAAGCCTTACCTTGACTACCAAAGCCTCCCATTCCTGAGTCTTCTCCCCTTTTTCTTTAGTCGGGTAAGTCTTGTTGAGTACCCCAGTACTCAGGGTTTGTTACCCCCTGTTGCAGGTATGCCTGAGTATCCGATGTGTCTTGCACCCTGCTGCATGACCTTCGTTCAAGAGGAGGCCAATGAGGCCGAAGAATAGATGTGCACCCTCGGGCTGGGTGAAGTATTTTTTTTATTGTTGTATTCCGCTACGTTGTCTACTTTGAACTGTCAGAACATGGTTTGTAATAACCGCATTTCTTTAAGCTTATTTGGATCCCCAGTTTGTAAAACTAATGTTATTTAAGTCTTCCGCTCTGTATTCCGATGTCTTTTTGAAAAAGTATCCAATGCTATAACCGAAATATGAGATGATCCTGCGGACGATGGGCGCTGATGCAGCCCAGTGACGAACAGTCTTAATCACACGGAACATCAGTTCGGCTGTCAGTGGATGACAGGGACCGGTGGGCCATGGGATTAGGGCCGTTCCGCCACAGAGTGGTATCGGAGCAGGATTGTCATCAAGGAAAGACTGGTTGCAACATTACTTTCGAAAAACTTCAAAATGATTTCTTAATCTAAAAGTTTTTGGAGGCAACAAATAAAAAAATGACCCTTCCCTGAGTTTCTTTCTTGCTGGAAGACTTCGTGAAGACTCTACTAGCAACTCAAGCCGAAGACACTGAGATGGTTTCAACTCGTCTATAGAAAGTTAAGGGAGAATCAACCTCCCTAACAAACCAAGACAGAAGAGCTATTCAACACCTGTACCAAGTTCGTGAAGCTAAAGTATAAAGTATAGCCCTATACCTAACTAACAGGTGGAGACAGAGATCTCCTGTCAGTGAGAGGTCGTATAGGACGAGCATACATCATATCATGCATAATGATAAAATGTGCTTCTTCTCTAAATCCTAAGGCAACTACGATCCCCAATAGCTGATCGTCCCTAAATTCTGTTACCCTTGATACTTTTGTTCCATAAGTTCTGATCCTTGGGAACTTTTGGATATCTTTCATACACTCTACCACATAAAGTCAGAATCAGGGTAAAATCCTTGGTTCTTTTGGAACACGCGTGTCATGCCTTGAATTGGCACGTGCTAGTTGTTTGATGTCGTGAAAACGACGAATGGTGGTTGAAAGTTACTAAAATTGTGTTCTTTAAAAGAACCTTGATCTGTGGACCGGATAAAAGCGTGGGAACCTGGAGTCACCTATGGATGGCCACCATAGGGCGTTACTGCCAGGTGCTCGCTAATGTCCAGGCCTATAGTCATGATTCTTCCTAGACCACCGTTAAAAGTGTTTTCATTTCTGGACGCCCGAAAGGGAGTTCAAAACCACTCTCCTTTGTAGCTATAACCAACCCTTGCTTTTGGTTATAAATTCCTTCTTATTAAGATGAGAGATATAGAAGTTGTGCTCTATTGTGGTGCCATGATTAGTGACCACGATGCCGCGTCGGAACCCAGGAATCTCGTGTGTCCGGATCACATTAGTTTCCACTGGGTGCGCGCAGGTATCGAGGTCTACAGTTATGATCCATTATAGCCCACAACTAATGTACGCTCTCTCTGGATTCTTGATAATCTTTCTTGCTCCACCCCGATATCTTCTACCTTGCTACTTGCCACCGTGTTCTGACCCCGGTTGTAATCCCAACCCCAACCCAGTTGCCTTGTGAACTCCTTGCGAGTAAACAAGTGTGACACTTTTCCTTTTTCATTACTCAACCCCAGCCTTTAAGCACTTCTTAAATCTCGGGACGAGATTTCTTTTAGGGGGGAAGGCTGTAACACCTCTGGTGTTTAATATGTAATTAACCTGACATGTCATCAGCTTTAGTCATTAATCATTCTTGCCATGCATTTATGTTTGCCTAATGCTTGTTCTGCATTTACCTTTTTCTGAGGTGACTTGTGTAGTGATCTCTTTTTCAAAAAAACCCTAAAAGCCCAAATCTTCCTATAAGGGCAAAATGGTAATTTCACCTCTGTGCCTAGCTTTGTGTAGTTCTTGTGCAGTTTAGTGTCTTGAAGCTTTGTTGTGTGGTTCAAGAGCCAAAAATCAAAAATAGAATTTAAATTCCTTTTGAAAAACCCTGATTTTAAAACCCTGGTTTTTACCCCTCTTTTATTAATTTAAAAAAACTATTCAAAATTTGAGGTTGGTCCTTTTAGCAAAGTTGTAGATCTTGTCAAGAGGAACAACTTTGGTGTTTGCAGATTTTCAAGTTTCAATACAAAATCAGAAGTAATTTCAAATTCCTTCAAACTTCAATTTTGTCCCTTTTTTGGTTTTCAAAATTATCTCAAAAACTTTTGAGTTTCAGAAAAGGTTTATATTGGCAAAGTTGTAGATCTCAAAATTTTAAGAACTTTGGTGTTTTGAGTTTTCTTTGTGTAGTTCAACTTTTGGGAGTAATTTCAAAATTTCAGAAAGGGGAAGTTTTGCTTTAAATGTCGTCACTGTGCACGAGCTTTAAAGCCAGGGGCCCCGGCCTCCGGCAAGGCCGCCGCGCCGCGCGCGAGCCTCGCCGCCCATGCCGAGCCCGGCTGACCCGCGCCCGTGCCGCGCGCGGCCAAGCGCTGGCGCTCGTCTTTCCTCTCGGCCCCTACCTACCGCCGCCTCGCCCATCCCCTACCCTCCTCCTCTTTCCCCTCGGCCGCGGACAGCGCGCAGTTGCCGGCCGCCAGCAAGCCGCCCCGCCGCGCACGCGTTCCCCGCCGCACCGAGCCGCCCTACCGTGTTCCCTACCTCCTTTGATGTCGCCCAAACGCTCCCCACCCTTCTGACCGGATCCCCCCAGCTTCGTCCCGCGGCTATAAAAGCCGCCGGAATCCGCCATAGCCGCCACCACGGCGCCCCGCACCACCGGACCACCCCAGCGCCCGCCGAAGCCTCCACCGCCTTCGCCTGGAGCTGCTCCACCTTCCCGGGCAACCAATTTCACCCCTCCGCCCTCCTATCGCCGGCGCAGGAGCTTCTTCCCCGACTCCGGCATACGGCCGCGTTTCGGCTAGGAGAGGAATTCGCCGCCGTGAGTGTTCTTTCCGTCCCTCCGACCCCTGCCCTCTCTTCCTCACCTCCGTGCGCTCCTAACCGCACCTCGGTGATCCCTTTTGGTGGACAGAGCCGCCGGACGCTGCTCGCCGCCAGAGAGCTCCACCGAAGCACCTCCACCGTCGAACTCCCTCCTCCGACCCTGCACCGCCTCGCCGAGCCTCCCTCCAGACTCACGGTGAGCCCGCGAATCTTTCCCCACCCTCGGCTTTCCCAGCGCGAGCCCCGAGCGGCCGGTCCGCCGTCCGCCTCGCCTGCGTTTCGCCCGAGCCTCCAAGCCAGGCCTCGGACGAAGCAATCGTTTCCGTCTCGACCGAGCCCGTCTCGCCCGAGCCTCCAAGCCAGGCCTCGGACGAAGCAGTCGCTTCCGTCTCGCCCGAGCCCGTGTCGCCCGAGCCCGTCTCGCCCGAGCCTCCGAGCCAGGCCTCGGACGAAGCAGTCGCTTCCGTCTCGCCCGAGCCCGTTTCGCCCGAGCCTCGCGAGGAAAGAGCACAGTGCTCTTTTTCCTTTTTGGAAGGATATGAATAGTGTTCCTTTTTCTTCTTTTTGTGTGATTTTCTGTGTTGCTCCAAAAATTCTGAAAATTTGATGGTAGACTCTTTATACCATTTAGTATTTTAGAAAAATATGAAACTCGGACTTTGTGAAAAATTTTGAAAAATGAAAAATCTCCCTTTTAATTAAGAAATGAATGGTTTTAGATTTTTAGAAAATCATGTGTAGCTCCAAAAAATCATGAGATAAATTTTTATGTGCTAGTTGTGTCATGTTTAGTCTCTGGTGAAATTTTGAGGCCTTTTGGAGCAAGTTGATTTTTGGGTATTTATTTAAATTGTTAAATAGTGCCTTTTGTTAATTAAATGTTTGATTTTTGTTAAGCACCTTAATGATCTCCAAAATTTATGAAATTTGTTTTGACATCTATTTATACCATAATGAAACTATGAGATTAATTGGGTAAATTTTGGAGCAACTGCATAAAATGACCTTTTTAAATAATTAGGAAAAATAGAAAATCAAGTAGAGTTCATGTTGAATGTCCTGTTATGTGACTTTTGGGATTGTTTGCTGTTCATAGACCCCCACCCCTTTGGTCTATGATGTTTGTGATGCCATGCTTGCTTTGTGTTTAGGACGGATTAACGATGCTTAATAGGTTGATTAATTTTGCTTAGGGATAAAGATAAAGTAGCTTTATGTCCACACTAAGAAGTTACTTTCGCGTTAGAAAGTGTGCTCTAGAATCAGTAGTTTTGTCCTGTGCCGTATTATTCATGTCAGCATCCTCATAAGCATACATCATTGCATCCGTATAGTGACCGAAGGAGAAGGCGTCAAAGTCGAAGCAGCCGCTGACGGACATACCCCGGAGGCGACCCCGAGCTCCGACACCTGCACCGCCGACCCCGAGCCCGTCCTTTTTGCTCTTCAAGGCAAGCCCCGGTGCATTTTAACCCTACCTTGCTTTTTACAAAAGTTTTCTTAAAATGCTTTTGAGTTAAACTACTGCATTAGGTTATAGGAGTTGTGTGATAACCTATTACCTGCATTGTTTACCTCCACAAGAAGATCCACCTGCCCTGTTTTAAAAACTATTTGCAAAATGCTTAGTGATGCTATACAATAGTTTTGCAATAAAAATGCCATTTTCAAAAGTATGATCACTTAAAGAATTTTTGATGGGAATTTGGCTTTACTCCCTGCCGGTTGGCTAAGTATCTGATCCGTACCTAGTCAACAGCGAGGAGAGGTTGTCCGAGCGTACGGTGCCGTCATGTTGTAGTCCGGGACTCAACAGTTGACACCGACCGGGACAGAGTTGAAAAACTGACAGGACTATTACGCTTGGGTGAGATATAACCAAGGTGTAGTTCTGGCTGGAAAATTAGGGACCATCCGTATGGGGGCCTGCTGGTCAAGACTTGTAACTATTTACATACTTCGGAAAGCTCTGGCTCCGAGGAATCCTTTATTGGACCGACAACCGCGCACTGGGAGTGGAGAGATGGCGGAAGTAGCATGTACCCACGTGGTCGTCGTACCTGGATAGGAGTGGTGTACTGTACTTCCGGGTGGCGTAGGACCGGGCCCAATCTTGGAGGAATCGTGGTAGACGAGTTGGCATATGCAAGCTTGGGTGCTACATATGCAGTGTGGATAGGGATCCTCAGCTGAGTATTATTTATCCGGATTAACGTTGCTCCTCGGTTATGGAGACTTGGTCACTGACTGTCAACGGAGAGTGGTTCTCAACTAGGTATGTTTTTGAAAGGTAAAATGAATCATGAACAATGAAGAATCGAGAGATACTGGAATCTTTCAAAATAAAACAAGGATTTCAAAATGCTTCTCTGGAAAATACTTGATCTTGCTTAAAGCCTTACCTTGACTACCTAAGCCTCTCATTCCTGAGTCTTCTCCCCTTTTTCTTTAGTCGGGTAAGTCTTGTTGAGTACCCCAGTACTCAGGGTTTGTTACCCCCTGTTGCAGGTATGCCTGAGTATCCGATGTGTCTTGCACCCTGCTGCATGACCTTCGTTCAGGAGGAGGCCAATGAGGCCGAAGAATAGATGTGCACCCTCGGGCTGGGTGAAGTATTTTTTTTATTGTTATATTCCGCTACGTTGTCTACTTTGAACTGTCAGAACATGGTTTGTAATAACCGCATTTCTTTAAGCTTATTTGGAACCCCAGTTTGTAAAACTAATGTTATTTAAGTCTTCCACTCTGTATTCCGATGTCTTTTTGAAAAAGTATCCAATGCTGTAACCGAAATGTGAGATGATCCTGCGGACGATGGGCGCTGATGCAGCCCAGTGACGAACAGTCTTAATCACACGGAACATCAGTTCGGCTGTCAGTGGATGACAGGGACCGGTGGGCCATGGGATTAGGGCCGTTCCGCCACACAAAGCCTCCAGAGGGGTTAGCAGAAGAGCCAGAAAGCAAAGTCATCGACGGGCCAGAAGGATTTTCATAAGAAGCCCTCGCCATGGCATCGATCTCACTGGACTTGAGCTTACTGAAGAGCTCATCGCACGTGAGGGTCTCATAGTTAGGTGATTCGATGATCGCCTGAACTTTGGAATCCCACACCGACCGATCAAGAGTATGCAAAAGCTTCAAAGCCCTCTCATGATCGTCGAAAGGCAACAGCTCCTTGTTAGCCCTCATCCTGTTGACAATCACCTGAAAGCGAGCGAATAAACTTTCTATGCTCTCGCTAGGCATATGTCGAAAGTTCTCATACTCTCGCTTGAACGACTCATAGAGACGGGTTTTGATTTGAGAGGTTCCCTCATGAAAGCGCATGAGGGTAGCCCAAATCTCCCGAGCCGTAGCGAGGTGAGAAACACGATCAAACTCACTCATGCTCAAACATGAGAAAAGAGCATTACGTGCTCGGCTATTGGCATCGTGCTCATCGATCTGATGCTAAGTCACACGAGTAGCCAAGACAACGTAATCAACAGAGTTGCAAATATCCCAGATGGAAGCACCCAAACTCTGCAGATAGGCCGACATGTGTATCATCCAATACGCATAGTTTGTCCCATTGAAAAACGGCGGTTTGCCCACGCCGCGATCCATGTCACCTTCTGTGGATCTGGAACCGGCTAAGGTGGAAGATCCTTAACCCGCTCCGATACCAATTGAAGGACCGAGAAGCAACCAGAAAGCGACCAGAGGGGGGGTGAATGGGAGCTTCAAATTTTCCTTTCGGAAACTAGTAGCCACTGTCCCGAGAATCACCCCGAAGGACAAACCCTAGAGCTTGCTAATGTCCACGACCCTAGATGTAGGGTGGATGCTTCCAAGAAGCACAGCGGGACACTACACAACTCCAGAAAGCCAATGCAAAAGACGGAAACCAAATCCGACAAAGAGCGAGCGAACTGCGAACGAAACTGCGCGAAACAGCTTGGACCGGACTCTGACTGCGTCCGGTCACTCACCATCGGACGCGTACGGTCACAAGAAAACCTCTCTGGAACCTTACTGTTTCTGACCGGACTCACAAGAGGGGAGCGTCCGGTCGAAAGCAGTGCATCTGGTCAGTGAAAGATAGAATGGTGAATAGTGAAGGAGGCGCGTCCGGTCACACCCTGCAGCCAGCGTCCGGTCAAGTCACGAAACAGGCCAAGCTGAGCCTTCAATGACCGAACTCACAGGGAGCATCCGGTCGATGAACAACCAGCGTCTGGTCACCCCGCGATTTCACAGTTCGTCCACCGAATTGACTCGATCTCACCTAAAATGAATCCACTAGGAATCAAACTTGGTGAGTAGAGTCACAAGGAGGATAGTGAGCTATCTCAAAGAGGTCATGGCTCGAACCTAACTCCAAATCGGTGAATCGAAGAAATTCGGGGGAAGGGCGAAAAACTTGACCCAAATCCAAAATCGATCGATCTCCTAGACCGTGAGGTTAGAGGTGAATTCCTTCGGTGGAAAGAAATGCCTCACGACCTATAACGACTTGGTTCAAATGGATTTGCAAAAGATGAACCAAGCAAAGAGAGCAAACGACGGGAAAACGAGGAGAAAAAGGATTCCACGAAGAACACAAACAAAACGCGAATCACAACTCCGAATTGCAACCGTGTGGCTACCATACGCTACAACAGTGAGGTTACGGCCTCACTTCCTCAAAATCTCCAGTACACAGAGGAATGGTTCTCTGCGGATCTCAGCTAGCTACAGCAGGGGATTGGGAGAGCAGGAAAACCCTAAGTGCAAAGAGCAAATGACTGAGATAGTTGGGGAGGAGGGTGTCTCCCCCTACTTAACCTATTCCTAATTCCTACTCTATTCCTATTCTACCCCTCTCTACTTACAGAGCGAACCAGCTAAACCCTAAGGTTATTCTGGACCAACTCAGTGGTAGGTAGATCCGACGGCCATGCCCGCACAACTTGTAGCGTTGCCTCGACGCAACCTCCCGATTGCCGCCACGTGCCGCCACCGCTCCGCGTCCTTTTCCTGGACGTCGCACCCCCGGTTTTGAGGCCCAAACTGGGAAACCAGCCTTCACAGCCAACCCCCGGTTTTGAGGCCCAAACCGGGACACCAGCCCACCAGCATCTGAGTTTTGAGGCCCAAACTCAGCGAACCCGCAGCGCCCAGGTTTTGAGGCCCAAACCTGGAAACCGTCCTCAGCCCGAGTTTTGTGGCCAAACTCGGAAACCATCCCCACCCAGGTTTTGAGGCCCAAACCTAGAAACCGTCCACCCGATGGTTTTTCTCTGGCTCTACCACCAAACCGACGTCGTGGAGGCGATGCACGGCCCGTGCACCCTGTCCACCAACACATGTCCCCAAGTCCATGACTCAGGCAACACACGACCACAAGTCTTCGCTCGTCGCTGTCCCAGGCTGCCAGCCACCACAGCTGATCCTCGGGCCACCGGTCCCTCAGTCCAAGCCTCACGTCCGCCCTGCGCCACTCTCGGTCCATCGGCACGGCACGTCTCTACTTGACCTTCACCTGGCCTTTGATCACTGTATCCGTGCTCGACACCTGCACAACACAAGCCAAAGAACATGCGCATCATCCCAGTTGACAATCACTCATCACTCAGAGACTCGGCATAGACCCATGTATCCGCACAGATACCCGTCAGCGCCCAGGTTTTGAGGCCCAAACCTGGAAACCGTCCTCAGCTCGAGTTTTGTGGCCCAAACTCAGAAACCGGCCGCACCCAGGTTTTGTGGCCCAAACCTGGAAACCGTCCACCCGATGGTTTTTCTGTAGCTCAACCATCAAACCGACGTTGTAGAGGGGATGCACCGCCCGTGCACCCCGTCCATCGGCACATGTCCCCAGGTCCTCGACCCGAGCAACACTGTGCCCCTTAAGTCTCCGCTCGTCGCTGTTTCAGGCTGTCAGCCACCACAGCTGATCCTCAGGCCACCGGTCCCTCAGTCCAAGCCTCACATCCGCCCTTCACCACTCCCGGTCCGTCGACACGTCACGTCTCTATTTGACCTTCACCTTGCCTTTGATCACTGTCTCCATGCTCGACACCTGCACAACACAAGCCAAAGAACATGCGCATCAAACCCGTTGACAATCACTCATCACTCGAGACTCGGCATACACCCATGTATCCGCAATCTCCCCCTTGATGAGTGCATTGTCAACTACTCACACAAATCATAATGAAGTAGAAGAAGGAAGAAGAAGGAGAAGTAGAGAACTCATCCAAATGACCCAAGAGCATAGCAAAGCCAGAGGAAGGTCAAGTGAAAGAGCAAAACAACTTGGTCCCCAAAGACATGGGCAACGGCTCGACGCAACCAAGAAAAGCAAAGCTAGCCCTCAAGAAGAGGTAGAACAGGCTCAACTCTGCTAGCAGGAAAGCTCGACACCAATTGAAGAGCATATAAGCAAAGTCGCTAGTCCCTCAAGACAAAGGCAAAGGCTCAACACAACTAGCTACCAAAAATGCTCCAAACCAACTGGGAAAAATGCTCCATACCAACTGAAAGATTCATCAAACGAGCAAACTCCCCCTCCAATTGTGCACACAACTACCAACTGAAAGATTCATCAAATGAGCAAACTCCCCCTCCAATAGTGCACACAACTAAGATATTATTTTACGATTTCTCCCCTTATGATTTGACAAAATTCTCCCCCTTAGTTGATAATGCACTATCAGGCAAACTTCTCCCTTCCAAATGCATATGAGTCAAAAATGCAAGTTACCAGCTTCAGGAATATAGTCAATAGAATGAAAAATGCTCTACAAAGGATAACTCCAAAGACTCAATAATAAGCATACATGCCAGCAAAGGCTCAAACTGATCACCAAATATGAAATATGAACATATGAGCAAATTGAGCAGTTTTAGCCAAAAAGCATTCACCATCAAAATAGCACTAAACATGTATAGACAGGAAGTCAAACAAGTGCTAAGCATGTATACAAGGTGAATTACCCCTAGTAAAGTTCAATCATCATGCTACAGAATGAAGCATATACTTGTGATTTCAGATTTTAATCGGACTTGCAGCGGTGAAATTTCACAAGTCCAAAATTCAGCATGAGATTGCGAGAGGTTGAAGGCTTGTCATTGCCTAACTTTTCAACCGAGCTAAGCCTATGCAGAAGCAATCAGAAGCTTAAAGCATCGGTTTCGGTCTTGCACTACACGGCTTAAGTTTAACTCAAAGTGCAATGAGAAACAATCTCGATACCGTGATGTGCTGACAAGCAATCCCATCTCGATCTTTTCAATTCACTTAAAACTTGGTTCAATTTTTATTGCAGAATATGAACATACCAAGCAAGTTAATGACTCAGAACTAGAGACATACCAACCTAGCATATATGAAAAACACAAGTGAATTCAACACATTCTACACATGCTAGTTGCATATCTCAATGGTGAACAATTCCAAGTTTTATGTTCATTAAGCAAATTCACAATTCATAAAATAGCTCAGCTCACAAGATGTATCAGTGATCATAAAGAGCATCATCATATAGCATCAGAGCATACTAGATAGAGCATAATCACATTCTAAAGATTATATACATGAAGCTTTAAATGCAAAAATGCATGATGAAATGCAAAGACCAACTTATCAGAAATGAAAACAAAACGAAAGAAAAAGAGAGTCTGTCTATGATACAATAACCAAAATGTTTCCCCCATCTAAAAGGGGAAACACACACTAAGCTCACTTCTCAACCTAGCAAAGGTTGATTGGTCCAATGGCTTGGTAAAAATATCTGCCAACTGATGATGAGTATCGACATGGTGAAGGTCGATATCACCCTTCTCATAGTGATCTCGCAAGAAATGAAAGCGCACATCAATGTGTTTGGTCTTGGAATGCAACACGGGGTTCTTAGCAACATTAATAGCACTCGTGCTGTCACAAAGCAAAGGAACGCGAGAAAAGCTCAGACCAAAATCACGCAAAGTGGCCATCATCCAAAGCAATTGAGAACAGCAGCTAGTCGCAGCTACATACTCAGCCTCCGTGGTAGACTGGGCGACACTAGACTGCTTGCGAGAAGACAAAGATACAAGAGAAGAACCAATAAACTGATAAGTCCCAGAAGTGGACTTGGGATCAAGTCGGCAACCAGCAAAATCGGCATCAGAATAACCGCAAAGGGAGAGGGTGGAGGAAGCTGAATACCAAATCCCAAACTCTGGAGTGAAGTATAAGTACCTCATAATGCGCTTGACCACCTGACGGTGAGAGGTGCGTGGCGACGACTGAAATCGTGCGCAAACACACACCGCGAACTGGATGTCCGGGCGTGTCGCCGCCAGGTACAACAGCGACCCGATCATACTCCGGTACTCCTTCTGGTTCACAACTTCTCCATCCTTATCCACATCCAGGGCCGTCGTGGTTGACATGGGTGTTGGAAGAGGCTTGGCCTCACCCATATCGAACTTCTTCAGGATGTCCTTGGTATACTTGCCCTGGTGCATAAACGTCCCCTCTCGGGATTGCTTAATTTGCAACCCGAGAAAGAATGTCAACTCGCCCATCATGCTCATCTCAAACTCCCTACTCATAAGATCTGCAAACTTGGCAACCAAAGCGTGAGAAGAACCACCGAAAATGATATCATCCACGTAAATCTGAACCAAGAGTGTCATTGCCTTGCTTGAGGAGAAAAAGTGTTTTATCCACACATCCCATTTTAAAACCCTTAGCAAGCAAAAAGGTTTTCAACCTATCATACCAGGCTCTAGGGGCTTGTTTCAACCCATACAAAGCTTTGTAAAGTTTAAAAACATGGTTTGAAAACTTGGGATTTTCAAAACCGGGGGGTTGTTTCACATACACCTCTTGTTCTATGTAGCCGTTTAGCAAGACACTCTTGACATCCATTTGAAAAAGTTTAAACCCTTTGGATGCAGCAAAAGCCAAGAGTATCCTAATTGCCTCCAAACTAGCTACAGGAGCAAATGTCTCCTCATAGTCTATCCCCTCCTTCTGACTATACCCCTGGGCTACAAGTCTGGCCTTGTTTCTCACAATATGGCCATCCTCTCCTTGTTTGTTTTGGAAAACCCATTTTGTACCAATAGGGTGACACTCAGGAGGAGGTGGAACCAAAACCCAAACCTGATTTCTTTCAAAATTTTCTAACTCCTCATGCATGGCATTGACCCAATCCGGATCAGATAAAGCGTGTCCAACATCTCGGGGTTCAAAATCAGCAACAAATGCAGAATGAGCAAAGTGAGAGATTTGTTGTGACCTTGACCGAGTGACACGTTCGTCGATGCTGCCGATCATCTGTTGAGGCGGCTGTTGGCAATGAATGTGTCATGGCGCCTCCCGAGCTGAAGAAACCTCCCCCTCATCAGCAGCTGGTGCCTCCTCGGGTACAAACGGTACAGCCCGAGGTGGCGGACCCCACGGCCCCCAAGTAGTCGACGAAGAGGGGTTGGGGCCGTGAGTCATCGTAGTAGAAGCTGATGCTTGCGGCACAACAGGTGGAGGTGGTGCTGGATCATCCATCCCTTCAGCACCCTCGTCCTCGTCATCAAAAAGAGGCTCGCCAACCTCATGATCATCTGCACGCTCAAATCTAGAAGAAGGACAAACCATGGTCTCGTCGAAGGTGACATCGGATGTCTCCATGACTCGGTTAGTATCAAGGTTAAGTACATGATATGCGCGAGTATGAGTGCCATAACCCAAAAATACACCGTCAGAAGAACGAGACTCAAACTTGTCCAAGTTGCCTTTCTTAAGTATAAAACAGTGGCAACCAAATACTCTAAAATAACTCACTTTGGGCTGTCTTCCAAAACACAACTCATAAGAAGTCTTTTTCAAGAATGCTTGGAGAAAAATGCGATTGGAAATATAGCATGCAGTGTTCATAGCTTCGGCCAATATCGCCTAGGAGTCCTATGCTCATCGAGCATCGTCCTGGCCATCTCTACAAGGGTCTGATTCTTCCTCTCTACGACAACATTTTGTGGCGGTGTGTAAGGAGAAGAAAACTGATGCTCCAAACCCAAAGAATTACAAAACTTCTCAAAATCCGAATTCTTGAATTCGGAACCATTATCACTACGGATAGTTCGCATAGAGTTCATAGGGAACTCGTTCTGAAGACACAAAATTAGATTGCGAGCAAAAGAAAAAGTCTCAGTCTTCTCAGTCAAAAATAAGACCCACGAATATCTCGAAAAATCATCAACAACAACAAGTACATACCACTTCCCCTCAACCGAGCTCACCCGAGCCGGACCAACAAGATCCATGTGTAAAAGCTCTCCAGGGCGCTTAGTCATGACCTGAGTCACTAGATGGTGGGGAGCGGCAACCATCTTCCCATGTCTACAAGAATGGCAAACAAGATCCTTCTCCATGGACAACTTAGGCAATCCTCGGATTAAGCCAAGTGAGCTAAGCCTTGCAAGCAAGTCGAAGCTCAGGTGACCGAGTCTCCTATGCCACATCCAAAGATCAGAGGAGGAAGGTCCAGCCAAAAGACAATGAGAAATTCCAAACGACTCCGAGAAATTCGCACGAAAGACTTTTCCAAAAGGCGAAATCAAACATACAAGATTGCCCTGAGGATCTAAAATACGACTAAGATTTGGCTTAAAATGAATTTCATAGTCATCATCGAAAAGTTGCGAAACAGAAAGAAGGTTAAAATGCAAGTTAGAAACAAGAGCAACATCACGCAACACAAAGTGCTCATTAACTCGCACCGACCCACGAGACAACACTTTACCTTTGCTATTGTCGCCGAAGGTGATAAACTCCTTTCCGGCGATTGGACTAAGACTGGAGAACCACTTGGCGTTTCCGGTCATGTGCCTCGAGCAACCGGAATCCACCAACCAAATGTCCTCCAATCGTTTTACCTACATCAATAAAAAGACATAGGGTGAGCAAACGGTCCAACACTAGGGTGAGTAAAATGGGAATTCTACCAGTGTTGGGCCGGCTGCTCAAAAGAACAGTTAGTAGAAAAACCATTCCTAGCACGCCTACGGGGAAAGCGATCACCACGTATAGGAAAACGTGGTCCGCTAAGGGAAGAGCGTCCATCGTGATACTCAAAACGCGGTGGAGGGAAACACTCAACAAAGCCACCGCCACGGGGTTCATAGCCTACAACTGTAGGCTCCCGCCGGGCACGTCCTCCTCACGGCCTAGGACCTTGAGGCATTGGACCTCTAGGCCTAGCTGCTCTCCACTGAACATTCGGCACATGTACATCATGGAAAGGATGGTACATGTTCGCATTGTTCATCTCCCTGGCACGGCGCTCCTCTCTCTTGCGCCAAAAGCAAAACTCCCTCAAGTGTCCATCTCTCCCACAATACTCACAATGGTACCTCACCGCTCTCATAGGGGGTTGTTGGTACTGATGGTAGTGGGTGTGGATCACTTTGCCCTTCTGTGGCATGAGCTCCTCTTTGATAGGTGGCATGGTGTCTAGCTTGTTCTTGAGGTGGTTTGGTTTTGGAGCCCATGTCTGTTTCTTGGGTGGAGCTCTCGGAGGTTCAACAAACACCCCATCCTCAGTGTTAGGCTTGAGAGGCTCTTTGGGTGGAATCTTGGTCAGTTTGGGAGTAGTGGTGGAGTTAGGCTTCTCACTCGGGTTAAGACCACTAAACTCACCAACCTTATCAAAAGAAGTAGCACTCTCCATCCCCTGAGCAAAACCTACAACTGGACCTCCAGTAGCACACTTAAACTGGGCAATCATCATCCCAAGCTGCGGCTCACCACAAGACACCCATGACAAGATGGTCGGAAGATATGTGTTTTCTTCCTCGGTTTGCATCTTGTCATGCTTCACATTGGCTATCTCCATCTCCAAGCCCTCACACAGAGCACACCTAGCCACACAAGTGCTTCCCGAGCTGGCCTTTTCAAGAGACACAATCTTGGCATTCTTCTCTGCCAACTCGGATTGCAAGCCTGCACAAGACTTGCATGCATCAAGCACTAAGGATCTAGCTCTAAGCTCATCCACCTCTCCAACCAAAGAAACATACTTCCCCCTGAAAGTGAGAAGGTCAGTCATGTGCTTGGAGCACATCTCGCACTCATCCTCCTCAGTTACGACAACGGTGGACTTGACAGACTCAAGCTCCTTCACCGTATCCTCCCACTTCTGCCTAAACTCCTTCCGCTCTCTAGCAGCAAGCCTAAGCAGCTTATCTTGACTAAGAAGGGCGGCAGTAAGTTTCTCGACCTCAGCAGAAAGCTCGTCAGGGGTCTGAGATACCTGGGAGGTGCCGTCGTCGTCGTCGTCATTCTGAGGGATTTCCTCCAGCTGGCTGTCGACCTCCTTGCCGAGGGCCATGTGAAAGGTCCTAGTTTGGTTTTGGTAATTGAGTGACAACTTAGGTGGACTAATATGTGTTTGAAGTGAATTACACAGGTGATTAGTCCATAGGTGATCATGTGTGAGCAACATATGCCATAGAGGTGAAATGGCTTGGAAGATGTTGCAAGGCTCACACATGTGAAGAAGGAGCTTAATGCACATGAAACATGACATGTGGTCATGTGGCTAAGATGGTGAAGATCAAGGCAAGACTTGGCTTGATGGACCGGTTGCAAAGGTGAAGGGCAAGTTGGAGGCTTTGAAGTCGTTGGTACCGAGTGTCGGGAGGCTTAAGCAAGACTTGGCGCCGAAGGACCGAAGCGATGGTGAAGAGCAAGTGATGCCAAGATCGATGGACCATGGAGGCCATGTGATGATATGAAGTGAATCATATCATTTGATGAAGAGGTTGGTGCATGTGTTGCATTAACACATGGAGGAGATGGAATGGAATGCGCAAGGCAAAGGTATACTTATAGGGCATTTCATTTCACCGGTCATAGGTGTGTAGAGAAGATTATGACCAGGTTTAAGATAGATGGCCGTACTATTAAGAGGAGCAAACTTGTTTGCATATCGGTCATCTAGTGCCACTTGAGCGATCTAACTTTGCGATGTTGTTAGGATCGAGTGGCGTGGTGAGAGCAAGTGAAAATCCTTTGAAAAATGATTGTGAAAATGCTAACACACATGCACATGTTGGTGTACACTTGGTGGTGTTGGCACATTTGCAAAGGAGAAGGTGTTGGAGTTGATTTGGATCAACTCGGAGAAGTTTCGGAGAAAGCTTTGGTTGAAAAAGAGAAGCGATGGATCTTGGATTGGAATTCTGTACTAATCCTTTGTGATTTGGATCTTGTATTCATGTGGGATGTGTAGCCCTCTGAATAAGCTTTCCAAAATGTCCAAGATCATCGAAATAGGAGTTCGGAGCTAAGAGTTATGGCCGTTTTAGCGCGCAGGTCAGTTTTGGCCTAGAGGTAGTACCGACCCTACTACCGACCCTGAGGCCGGTAGTACCGCCATAACCTCGGTACTACCGACCCCTCCGCGAGCAGATCGCAAAACTCTCTGTTTGGGGGAGTTTTTGGCCTACCGGTAGTACCGCCATAACCTCGGTAGTACCGGGGCCGGTAGTACCGACCCTGAAGTCGGTAGTACCGACCCTACTACCGACCCCTCTGTAGGCAGCACGCAAACTCTCTGTTCGGAGGAGTTTTGGCCTAGAGGTAGTACCGCCATAACCTCAGTAGTACCGGGGTCGGTAGTACCGACCCTGAAGTCGGTAGTACCGACCCTACTACCGACCCTACTACCGCCCGTGTTAGAAAGGCGATTCTAACGGTCCTTTTGACCGCCGGTAGTACCGACCCTTGGGTCGGTAGTACCGACCGAAGGCATGGAAGCTCGGGAGAAGGGGAAAACGGCTAGTTTGTGGCTCCCCTCTTGAAAGGTCCTAAATGGCTAGAGGGGGGGTGAATAGCCTAATAAAAATTCTACGAAACACTTAGAGCAACTAGTTAGACAATTACAAAGCGAAGCTTTTTGCTCTAGCTCTACTAAGTGTTGCAAGCCACCTATCCAACAATTCTAGTAACCTATAATCACTATGTCACACAAAAGATATGTTACTATTCTCTAAAATAATGAGTTAGCAAGAAATAATTACTTCTAATTAGAGAGCTACTTCTAGCAACAAATATCTCTACACAAGTGATAACAAAAGTAATACAAGGATAGAGAGATGTACCAACACCGGCAAGAGACAATCAATCACAATAAGAATACCAAGAGACTTTGGGAGAAGTCCAAAGAGGCAAGAGACACAAAGATTTTCTCCCGAGGTTCACGTGCTTGCCGGCACGCTACTCCCCGTTGTGTCGACCAACCACTTGGTGGTTCGGCGGCTAATAGGTGTTTCACAAACCTAGCTCAACAAATGAGCGCCGCAAGAACCAACCCACAAATGGAGGTAACTCAAAGACACGCGCAATCCACTAGAGTTACCTTTTGGCTCTTCGCCGGGGAAGGCACAATACCCCTCACAAATCACCGGGAGATGGCCACGAACAATCACCACTCGTGCCAAAGCTCCTCCGCTGCTCCAAGCCGTCTAGGTGGCGGCAACCACCAAGAGTAAAGAGAATACCCGCAGCAACAACAATCCCCAAGTGCCACTAGATGCAAACTTACAAGCAAATGCACTTGGATCCACTCGATCTCACTTAGATTCGCGCTAACAAGCAAGGAGATGAGTGGGAGGGAGTAGATCTTGCTCAAGAGGATGTTCAAGAGGTTGGAAAGTCAAGAGGAAACCCCCAAACCCGGCCACAACCTATTTATATGAGAGGGGAAGACAACAAGACGTTCTCCCCTTTTCTGCGCTTTGGTCGGTAGTACCGACCCCCTGGGCGGTAGTACCGACAGTGTTAGGACTAGCCGTTACACACGGCGCGTTGACTAAAACGAACAACCGACTCTTGGTCGGTACCTCCGACGGTCGGTAGTACCGGCCCTATGGCGGTACTACCCAAAGGCCAACTTTGGATCTACACAGAGAGCATCTCACAAAGGGACTTGGTCCCTCGGAAACTACCACCCAAAGGTCAGTACCTCCGAGGTCGGTGGTACCGAGGACATGGCGGTACCACCGCCAAGTCATTTTCAACTCAACACGGAGAGCTCTGCAAACTTGGTTACCACCGGCCTTGGGTCGGTAGCACCGGGGGCGGTACTACCGAGGTAATGGCGGTACTACCGGTAGGCCAAAAACTCAGCTCAACACAGAGAGCCTGCAAAACCCTTTAGGGCCACGGTACCACCGACCCTCTGGTCGGTACCACCGCAGGCGGTAGTACCGAGGTTATGGCGGTACTACTGCCAGGCCAAATCAGCCCCAACACAGAGAAGGTTGCACGCAGCACCCTTGGGCGGTACTACCGACCACCCTGGTCGGTACTACCGACCACACCCAGAAAACTCCTTTTTCTACTCTGTGTTGATCCAAATCAACTCCACGGCCTTCTCCTTTGCAAATGTGCTAACACCAACAAGTGTACATCATCCAGTGCATGTGTGTTAGCATTTTCACAATCATTTTCAAAGGATTAGAGGTTAGCATACTAGGTCCTAATGCATATGCATGTATGAATTCACCTAGTGGCACTTGATAACCGCAATCACCGAGATAGTCCCCTCTTAATAGTACGGCTATCTATCCTAAACACACTCACACCCTCTATGGTGTCTTGAGTGCCAAAACAAAATCCCTATTTATACCTTTGCCTTGATCTCCGTAGGGGTTTTCCTTTTCTCTTCTTCTCTTTCCAAATGTGGAGCACTTGATCCATCTTTTGGTCATCACCACCAATACCATGATCATCATCTAGCTCTCGCACTTGGTGTGTACCAACCTAGCTCATAAACACTTCATGACAAGGTTAGTACTCTAGGTGACATCAATTATCCAAAACCAAACAAGGACTTTCAATCTCCCCCTTTTTGGTAATTGATGACAACCTTTCACAAAGATATATGTTTGGAAATTTGAGTCACCACTTTGTTAGTATTAGCTCCCCCTACATATGTGCTATAGTGTTTGGTTCAAGTTCAGCACATATGCATAGATATGAAATGTGGGAGAGTAATACTATCAAATGATGCTAAGGTGTAAAGAATGGACCTTTGAAGCGTGATACCAATCAGAGTTGCCAATGTATACCATCCTTAGCACCATGGTTAGCTAGACTTTACAAGAACACTAGATACCTCATGAGATCAACATTATATGAAAGGCTCTAGTACCACTTGTAAGAGCAAATTACATCTAGCTACCACCTATGCATGCTAGTTTGCAAATCATCATTCAAAATCTATTTCTAGCATGCACCACACAAGCATGGATATAAAGTTAACAACTTGTGCAATGCAAGCAATGCAATGCAAGCAAGCATATGAACATGCACAAATAAAATGCAACAACCAAGTTCATGAGCTTGCTCCCCCTACTTGTATGCTCAAATCTTTTTGAAAGTTTTGATCTCCTTCATTTGATCTTTGTGACTTTTTGTGACTTTTCTCTCCCCCTTTGTCATCTATTTCCATAAAAGGTTCACATAAAAAGGTTCAAATTGTTTAGGAGAGAGTTAGTTTTTTTTACATTTGGTTCAATCTAGATCATTTGGATTAGATATTTAACACGGTTTGCTCTAGAGTAAGCTTCTTCACACATCTTGCAATGGTTATCTTACTCACGTTGGTTAGACATACCATTGCTCATTCTCTAGATTAAACACTAGGATTGCAAGCCAATAAACATGTCATATGTTACCGCTAGATCATATCAAGCATAGAAACAATAGTGGCATCATATAATCATCAAAATCATTTTATTTTCATGAATGAGCCTAATGATTGTGAGGAATGACTAGATGCACTAAACATGTCCCTAGCAAAGGATGGATGCATATGTCAATCAACTTTTACCTTGCTTTGTCGAAAGAGAGGCATGTTATATAAGTGGCGGTGCATCAACACATATTTGAGAAGTCAAGTATGTTCAATTCATTCCTTAGCTTGCAAAACCTCTTCTCATCAAGTGGCTTGGTGAAAATGTCGGCAAGTTGATCATCGGTTCCAACACTCTCAATTGAAATATCACCCTTTTGTTGATGGTCTCTTATGAAGTGGTGCCTAATATCAATATGCTTTGTTCTTGAATGTTGCACGGGGTTGTTTGTGAGCTTCACCGCACTCTCATTGTCACATAGCAATGGCACTTGTTTGAATTTGATTCCAAAGTCGTCCAAAGTTGCTTTCATCCAAAGTAATTGAGCACAACAACTACTGGCGGATATGTATTCGGCTTCGGTGGTTGAAAGTGCCACACTATTTTGCTTCTTTGACGACCAAGACACAAGTGATCTTCCCAACAATTGACATGTGCCCGATGTACTCTTTCTATCAACCTTGCAACCCGCATAATCGGAGTCCGAAAATCCAATCAACTCAAAGTTGGACCCCTTGGGATACCATAAACCAATATCTTGTGTATGCTTCAAGTACCTCAATATTCTCTTAGTTGCCTTCAAGTGACTCTCTCTTGGTGAGGCTTGGAATCTTGCACACATGCATACACTAAACATGACATCCGGTCTTGATGCGGTCACATAGAGTAGGCTTCCAATCATAGACCGATACAACTTTTGATCCACCATATTGCCACTTGCATCACTATCCAATTGTCCATTTGTCCCCATAGGTGTGCTAATGGCTTTTGCATCTTGCAATCCAAACTTCTTGGTCATGTCCTTTATATACTTGCCTTGACTAACAAATGTGCCTTCCTTCAGTTGCTTGATTTGTAGACCAAGGAAGTAGCTAAGCTCTCCAATCATGGACATTTCAAACTCATTTGCCATCAATTCACCAAACTCTTCACAAAAATCTTGATTGGTTGAATCGAAAATGATATCATCAACATAGATTTGCAACACAAACAAGTCTTTTCCAATCTTCTTGGTGAAGAGAGTAGTATCAACCTTTCCCATCTTGAACCCTTTAGAGAGGAGAAAATCTCTTAACCTCTCGTACCATGCTCTTGGTGCTTGTTTCAAACCATAAAGTGCCTTCTTGAGCTTGTAGACATGGTTGGGCTTCTTGTCATCTTCAAAACCGGGTGGTTGCTCAACATATACTAACTCATTGATGTAGCCATTGAGAAATGCACTCTTGACATCCATTTGATATAACTTGATGTTGTGGGAGCAAGCATAAGCTAATAGGATTCTTATTGCTTCCAATCTTGCAACCGGTGCATATGTGTCACCAAAGTCAAGACCCTCTACTTGAGTGTAACCTTGTGCCACTAATCTTGCTTTGTTTCTCACCACAATGCCATCTTGATCTTGCTTGTTGAGAAAGACCCATCTAGTGCCAATCACATTGTAGTTCTTAGGCCTCTCTACTAATTCCCATACTTGATTTCTTGTGAAGTTGTTAAGCTCTTCATGCATGGCATTGACCCAATCAACATCTTGTAATGCTTCTTCAATCTTGGTTGGCTCAATGGATGATACAAAAGAGTAATGTTCACAAAATGAAGCCAATCTTGATCTAGTTTGCACACCACTCTGAATTCCACCAATGATTTGATCTAATGGATGATCTCTTGCAACATTGGTTGGTTGGAGCACTTGGACTTGATTGCTTGTACTTGCTTGATCATTTGGATGAGATGAACTAGCCACTTGTTGATCTTGGAATTGAGAATCATTAGCTTGCACAATTGGAGAAGTGAGCACTTGATCTTTGTCATCTTCCACATCAATCACTTCCCTAGGCCGAATATCACCAATGTCCATACTCTTCATTGCCTTTTCCAATTGAGTTCCTCTCACATCATC
This sequence comes from Coix lacryma-jobi var. lacryma-jobi, assembly GCA_009763385.1. Classification (NCBI taxonomy): domain Eukaryota; kingdom Viridiplantae; phylum Streptophyta; class Magnoliopsida; order Poales; family Poaceae; genus Coix; species Coix lacryma-jobi. The sequence goes on from CM019824.1 coordinate 125,579,830, forward strand.
TAGATTTTCTTCTTCATCTTGAGAGCCATTTGTTTCATCAAATTCAACATCATGTACTTCCTCAAGAGTACCACTTGCCAAGTTCCATACTCTGTATGCTTTGCTTGTAGTGGAGTAACCAAGTAAGAAGCCTTCATCACATTTCTTCTCAAACTTGCTCAATCTAGTGCCTTTCTTCAAGATATAGCATTTGCAACCAAAGACTCTAAAGTATGCAATGTTAGGCTTTCTTCCATTTAATAGCTCATAGGGAGTCTTCTCCATCATGGGATGTCAATAGAGGCGGTTGCTACAATAGCAAGCCGTGTTGATAGCTTCGGCTCAAAATGAATGACTCACATTGTACTCACTAAGCATAGACCTTGCCATATCAATGAGAGTTCTATTATTCCTTTCAACAAGACCATTTGATTGTGGAGTGTACTTGGCCGAGAATTGATGTCTAATTCCAAATTCATCACATAACTCATCAACTCTTGTGTTTCTAAACTCACTACCATTGTCACTTCTTACTTTCTTGATGGTTGTTTCAAACTCATTGTGACACTTCTTGACAAAAGATTTGAATGTAGCAAATGTATCACTTTTGTCACTTAGGAAGAACACTCATGTATATCTTGTAAAATCATCCACTATCACAAAGCCATATTTGTTTCCACCAATGCTAGTGTATGTTGTTGGTCCAAATAGATCCATGTGCAATAACTCAAATGCTTTGCTAGTGCTCATCATGCTCTTTTTAGGGTGAGTGTTTCCAACTTGCTTTCCGGCTTGACAGGAGCTACAAAGTTTATCCTTTTCAAACACCACATCTTTCAAGCCTCTAACTAGATCATGCTTAATCAATCTATTTAATTGTTTCATTCCAACATGACCAAGTCTTCTATGCCATAGCCAGCCCATGCTAGATTTGGTGAACAAACAAGTTGACAATTGAGCTTCACTAGCATTGAAATCAACCAAGTATAGATTTTCATATCTAAAGCCTTTGAAGATCAAGTTTGAGCCATCTACACTTATGATCTCTACATCATCAACTCCAAATATGCATTTGAATCCAAGATCACACAATTGAGCTACGGATAACAAATTGAAGTTCAAGCTCTCTACTAGCAATACATTGGATATGCTCATGTCATTCGATATAGCAATCTTACCAAGCCCCTTGACCTTGCCTTTGCAATTATCACCAAATGTAATACTATCAATCCCATTGTCATCATTCTTGTTGATTGAATTGAACATTCTTGCATCTCCGGTCACGTGTTGAGTGCACCCACTATCAAGCACCCAATGCCTTCCTCCGGCTTTATAATTGACCTACAAGAAAAGATCAATTCTTTTTAGGTACCCAAACTTGATTGGGTCCTCCAAGGTTAGTCACTAAGCTCTTGGGCACCCAAATTGCCTTCTTCTTTGGGCCAACAATGGGAGCTCCAATAAACATAGCCTTCACACCATTTACACCCTTGGTAAGCAAATAACAAGAATCAAATTGAATTGAGGATACATTAGCATTTTTATTCTTGTTCTTGCAATATTGCTCTATATGCCCGGATTGCTTGCATTTCTTGCAAAACTGACCATTGCTTCTCACAAAACTAGTCTTGTGAGTCACAAAGGCCGCCTTGCCATTCTTGGGGGTATAGCCCAATCCCTCTTTGTTAAGAGAGAACCATTGACTACCCAAGCACTTAAGCAAGCGGGCATCTCCACCATAGGCATTGCCTAAGGCACGAGTGAGCTCATTGACCTCCTTTTTCAAGATCTCATTCTCCACCATTAGTGAGGCATCACAAGTGAAACCATCACTCATAGTAGAAGTAGTAGTGGATGAGCTACATGAAGCGTTAGTGGGAGCAACGACAATAGGAGTATAAAAAGATTCATCAAGAATATCACAAGTTACTCCTATGTTACATGTTGGAACAATGTTCTCAACCTTGACTTGATCAAGGAGGGAGGAGTGAGCTTTTTCAAGCTTGGTGTGAGCCTTGCCAAGCTTCTCATGGGCTACCTCTAGCCTCTCATGAGTAGTCTTGAGCTCATCAAGGGTTTGTTCAAGAGCACTAAGCTTCTTGCGCAAATCCTTGCACTCCTTCCTCTTCATCTCAAAGCAAGTGTGAGCTTGCTCTAACATGTCCATGAGGTCCTCCTTTGAGTGCTCCTCATCCTCATCACTCTCACTATCACTCTCATCATCGGATTGTACCTTAGTCGGCCTAGCCATGAAGCATGATGAAGTGTCAAATAGAGAAGGCTTGTTGTTGATTGCAATGCTTGCAAGTGCCTTCTTCTTGGTGCTCTTCTTGTTATCATCATCACTTGAGTCTTCACTATCGGATGATGCATCACTATCCCATGTGACAACATATGAGCCACCCTTCTTCTTCTTGAAGCTCATTTTCTTCTCTTTCTTCTCCTTCTTATCTTTCTTCTTCTCATCTTCATCATTGTCACTATTGTAGGGACAATTCGCTACAACGTGATCCTTGCTCTTGCATTTGTAGCATCTTCTCACATAGTCCTTGTTCTTGTTGTAATCTCTTCTCTTCCTTGCACCATAGCCCTTCTTCTTCATGAACTTGCCAAATTTGCGCACAAAGAGAGCTAAGGCTTCATCATCAATGTCACTAGCTTCTCCATTGTCACTTGATTCTTCCTTCTTGGACTTGCTCTTGCTCTTAGATGAGGTGGCTTTGAATGCCACACTTTTCTTCTTCTTGTCCTCTTCCTTGACCACTTCTTCACAATCTTCATTGTATTGATCCTCGGTCATGACATCACCAAGCACCTCATTTGGAGTCACATTCTTCAAACCTCCTCTAAAGATGATGGTCCGAAGTGTCTTGAACCTCTTGGGCAAGCAACTCAAGAACCGGTGAGTGAAGTCTTCATCTTGTACCTTTTCTCCCAAGGACTTGAGATCATTGATGATCACTTGCAATCTATAGAACATTTCCGGAATTGATTCATCATCGTTCATCTTGAAGTTGGTGAGCTTGTCCTTGAGCATGTACAACTTGGCACTTTTTACCGTTGAAGTGCCCTCATATGTTTCTTCTAACCTTTTCCACACCTCACTTGCATTGTCAAGATCTTTGATTTGCTCGAACACCTTTGGATCAATGGCATTGTATATGGTGTTGAGCGCCATTGTGTTGCATTGCTTGTTGATGGAGTCATTTGGTGTTGGATTGGTAGGATCAAGAATCACAAACTCATTTTCAACCACATCCCACACCTTGTCATTGATTGAACCCAAATACATCTTCATCTTTCTCTTCCAATAATCAAAAGATGTGCCATCAAAGAACGGTGGTTTGCCCCCAACATGGTTGAAAACAATTTGAGCCATTTTAACACCGAAGGTTGTTAAGCCTTATGCAAATGGTGACCACGGCTCCGATACCACTTGAAAGGTCCTAAATGGCTAGAGGGGGGTGAATAGCCTAATAAAAATTCTACAAAACACTTAGAGCAACTAGTTAGACAATTACAAAGCGAAGCTTTTTGCTCTAGCTCTACTAAGTGTTGCAAGCCACCTATCCAACAATTCTAGTAACCTATAATCACTATGTCACACAAAAGATATGTTACTATTCTCTAAAATAATGAGTTAGCAAGAAATAATTACTTCTAATTAGAGAGCTACTTCTAGCAACAAATATCTCTACACAAGTGATAACAAAAGTAATACAAGGATAGAGAGATGTACCGACACCGGCAAGAGACAATCAATCACAATAAGAATACCAAGAGACTTTGGGAGAAGTCCAAAGAGGCAAGAGACACAAAGATTTTCTCCCGAGGTTCACGTGCTTGCCGGCACGCTACTCCCCGTTGTGTCGACCAACCACTTGGTGGTTCGGCGGCTAATAGGTGTTTCACAAACCTAGCTCAACAAATGAGCGCCGCAAGAACCAACCCACAAATGGAGGTAACTCAAAGACACGCGCAATCCACTAGAGTTACCTTTTGGCTCTTCGCCGGGGAAGGCACAATACCCCTCACAAATCACCGGGAGATGGCCACGAACAATCACCACTCGTGCCAAAGCTCCTCCGCTGCTCCAAGCCGTCTAGGTGGCGGCAACCACCAAGAGTAAAGAGAATACCCGCAGCAACAACAATCCCCAAGTGCCACTAGATGCAAACTTACAAGCAAATGCACTTGGATCCACTCGATCTCACTTAGATTCGCGCTAACAAGCAAGGAGATGAGTGGGAGGGAGTAGATCTTGCTCAAGAGGATGTTCAAGAGGTTGGAAAGTCAAGAGGAAACCCCCAAACCCGGCCACAACCTATTTATATGAGAGGGGAAGACAACAAGACGTTCTCCCCTTTTTTGCGCTTTGGTTGGTAGTACCGACCCCCTGGGCGGTAGTACCGACAGTGTTAGGACTAGCCGTTACACACGGCGCGTTGACTAAAACGAACAACCGACTCCTGGTCGGTACCTCCGACGGTCGGTAGTACCGGCCCTATGGCGGTACAACCGACAGGCCAACTTTGGATCTACACAGAGAGCATCTCACAAAGGGACTTGGTCCCTCGGAATCTACCACCCAAAGGTCGGTACCTCCGAGGTCGGTGGTACCGAGGATATGGCGGTACCACCGCCAGGTCATTTTCAACTCAACACAGAGAGCTCTGCAAACTTGGATACCACCGGCCTTGGGTCGGTAGCACCGGGGCGGTACTACCGAGGTAATGGCGGTAGTACCGGTAGGCCAAAAACTCAGCTCAACACAGAGAGCCTGCAAAACCCTTTAGGGCCACGGTACCACTGACCCTCTGGTTGGTACCACCGCAGGCGGTAGTACCGAGGTTATGGCGGTACTACCGCCAGGCCAAATCAGCCCCAACACAGAGAAGGTTGCACGCAGCACCCTTGGGCGGTACTACCGACCACCCTGGTCGGTACTACCGACCACACCCAGAAAACTCCTTTTTCTACTCTGTGTTGATCCAAATCAACTCCACGGCCTTCTCCTTTGCAAATGTGCTAACACCAACAAGTGTACATCATCAAGTGCATGTGTGTTAGCATTTTCACAATCATTTTCAAAGGATTAGAGGTTAGCATACTAGGTCCTAATGCATATGCATGTATGAATTCACCTAGTGGCACTTGATAACCGCAATCACGGAGATAGTCCCCTCTTAATAGTACGGCTATCTATCCTAAACACACTCACACCCTCTATGGTGTCTTGAGTGCCAAAACAAAATCCCTATTTATACCTTTGCCTTGATCTCCGTAGGGGTTTTGCTTTTCTCTTCTTCTCTTTCCAAATGTGGAGCACTTGATCCATCTTTTGGTCATCACCACCAATACCATGATCATCATCTAGCTCCCGCACTTGGTGTGTACCAACCTAGCTCATAAACACTTCATGACAAGGTTAGTACTCTAGGTGACATCAATTTTCCAAAACCAAACAAGGACTTTCACCTCTATAAATAGAGGGGTGGCCGGCCCTTGGGCAAGGTTGAGCACCCTAGGGACTTTGTGTCCATGGTTGGGAAGTGCTTAGGAGCCCTCTAACTCACATATGCTTATTAGTGCTTATCCGATTGTGTGAGAGAGCGATTCTAGTGCGGTGCATGATAGATTGCAAGAGTTGGCACTAGGTGATTGAGTTGCAAGCCGGTGGTGCTTATTACTCTTGGAGGTTGCCACCTCCTAGACGGCTTGGTGCTCGTCTCCGTCATGAAGCCCGCGTGAAGATTGTGCGTGGCTCCGGAGAATATTTGTGAGGGGCATTGTGCTCGCCCCACGGGAGATCGCGAAGAACAACTCTAGTGGAGAAGAGGCGTGAAGAGCGCCAAGTGGTCCAGCCGGATCGAACGCTAGAGCTCTTGGTGAGCACTCCATCGTGGAGAGCGTGACTTAGGGTCACCACTAGCAAGAGGATCGGCGGCAACCTTGGGCTTGCTTCAACGGGGACTAGCTTGGTGGCAACCAAGTGAACCTCGGGATAAAATCTTGTGTCCTCGTCTCTTATTGCTCTTATTGTTCTTTGTTCCTTGTATATTACGCTTGTTTGTGTTCTTCGTGTTCTTCCTCCCTCCTTCACTCTATCTTAGGTTGGGAAGACTCGATCTACCTTTTGGAAAGGAATCAAGACGTGGGGAAGCTACATTCGTCATCTACATCATCTACGGAAGTGGGGTAATTGCTAGATCTGAGATTGCATCTCATCCCCTTCAATTTCGTAGCTTCCTGCAGGTGCTCGGTAGTACCGGCTTGGAAGCCCGGTAGTACCAGCATCGGTAGTACCGGCCCTACAGCTCGGTAGTACCGACTGCCTGCTGTTTGCACTAGCTTGTATTGCAATATTTATTCTTGTGCTAGTGTTTAGTTGCTTAGTTTGTGTAGCTAAGTTGAGCTCTCTAATTTGGCTTGGGTAGCCTTGTTATTGAGCATTGCTAGTGAGCTTAGGCTTTGTGCTTTGCTTGCTAGATTGCTTAGGAGCTCCCCCGTGCTTGAAGTACTAGTTGCATAGGCTTGTGTGACCTTGCTTCTAGAATTGGTTAGGTGAGCTCTAGTTAGCCCGACACCTTATTTGCATTGATTAGGATCTTTTGTAAGGTGTCATAGAGTATAGGTAGAGGGGTGTAGTCTTGGCTAGACCGATAGTTTTAATTCCGCATTTGTTTCGGTTAGCCGCTCCAATTAAGTTTAATTTTAAAAGGGACTATTCACCCCCCCTCTAGTCCGCCATCTCGACCCTTCAAGTGGTATCAAAGCTAGGTCTCTCATTTGTGGTCTTTACCGACCCGAGAGGATGGCGACTTACGGGCTAGGCATTGATTGTCCACACATTTTTGATGGCACTCACTTTACACGATGGAAAACTTGGATGATGTGTAATTTCAAGTTTATTTGCCCTCAAATGTGGTGGATCGTAGATGTAGGCTTTTCTCATGTGTTGGATGAAAAGAATCTAACTCAAGCACAAGAGAACTGCCTAGATCTCGAGTGCCAAGCTACTAACATCATTTTTAGATCTTTGCATGATGATATCTTTAGTGAGATCATGGATATGGAGTCCTCCCATAACATGTGGAAGTACCTAAATGACAAGTATGGGAGTGATCCAAATGATGATGATGTTAGTGAGCCCGAGAAGGAGGCACATGAGGATGTTGAGCATGACCACAACATGGCAGTTGTGGAAGATTGCTCCACCTCATGGTCAAGTGATGAAGATGATGATCAATCCACAAGATCACTTGACAAGGATGATGGCTATGAGAGTGATGTCTCCACAAGATCTTCCTCTACACCACATTGCTTCATGTCACACGGTGACACCAAGGTATCATTTGCAAATGTGGTAGTTGATTGTGATGATCCAAATGTAGAGCTTGTATGTAGACTCACCAAAGCTTTAGAAAATGAGATGTCTAAAAATGCAAAATTGGAAAAAGAAAACTCATTTCTAAAGTATGCATGTGAACAACAAAAGCATCTACTTTATGTCACTACTTGTTCACATGATGAGCTTAAATTGACTCATAAGGAACTTAGTGTTGCTCATGACAACTTGGTACAAGACCATGCTTTTCTCACTAAGAAGCTTTCTAATGTAGAAACTAAAACTAGTGAGAGCTCATCATTTGGGTCAAATGATCAATCACATATTTGTGCTAACCCTTGTGATGTAGAGAAGAAGCATGTATCCACCTCTTGTAATGATTTATTATCTATGCCATGTTCTTCACATATAGATGCTTGTTCTACTTCCTTGTCTTGTGAGACTAACATTTTGAAGGAGAACAATGAGCTCAAAAGTGAAGTGAAGAACTTGAGCAACAAGTTAGAGAGGTGGTGTAGATCAAAGGTCACCCATGAGCACATGATGAAAAATCAAAGAAGCTATGGTGACATGAGTGGCATTGGCTTTGACAAAAGCAATGTCAAAGGCAAGAGATGGGGCAAGAGAAGACATGAAAGAGAAATGAAGAAGCAAGAACAAGAAAAGCTATCTCATTTCATGTGCTATCAATGCCATGAGATGGGACATCTTGCAAAAGCTTGCCCAAACAAGAAGAAGCCCCAAGATCAAATCAAGATCAACCATGAAGATGGTGATATGGGGAAGAAGACAAGAAGGGGAGGTAGAAGATCAAGATCAACACAAGACCTCGCCCAAGTCAAGTGCTATGAATGTGAGAAGATGGGTCACTTTGCCTCAAAGTGTCACAACAATCTTGAGAAGAAGGCTCAAGCAACCCAAGTGAGGCAAGGCAATGAGAAGCAACACATGAGCAAGGAAGAGAAGGCTCAATCAAGAAGAAATTGCTACTCATGCCGGGAAAGGGGACACATGGCTCATTCATGTCCCCTAGGTAACATTCCTAAGCCTATTTCAATTGCTAATGATTCTATGCTTAGGAAGGATGAAAATGGTACCTCTAAGGCTACTATTGCAACTCATCCCGCTATTCATACTAAGGCATTGCCAAAGTATGTTGCACCTAACTTGAGAGGACCCAAACGAGTTTGGGTACCATCAAAGAGTGGATGAATGTGTGTAGGTACCATGGCATTGGAGGCTTGATTCAATCAATTCCATATTGTCCATCATATGATTGAGTCAAGTAAAGAAGCTTAGTGCAAATCCATCCCAATGCCAAGTCAAGTGAAGTGAAGTCCAAGTGCTACAACATACAAGTGCAAAAGGTCAAGTTGTGGTGGTTGATTGGATATATTTGAAGGCTTGCAAATGGTAGATGAAGAAGCTTGCTATTTCATGATCATGAGCTACTAAGGTATATCTCTAGTTGATCATGTTATTTTAAATGCATATGAGATGATTGAATCGGATATATATGCATATGTTGCTTGCTATAAGATGATTGAATGGATTTGATGCTTAGTGATCAAAATTGAGTTAGTTTGAATGGATATGTTCATGAGACTTCTTTTAGTAAGTGATTTGAATGGATATATGTCTTGTGAGAATATTCAAACAAGTTAGCTCAAGTTTCATTCAAATTGGTAGAGTATAGCTCAATTGCTCAAAGTTGTTCAATATTGCAAAATCTGAGTGAGCTGAGAAGATAGCCATGTTTGAGTGATCAAATCTATTTGGATTGGCTTCAAATTTGGTACACATGCTATACACTTATGGTATTATTGCTGTGCAAAATTCATGATAATTGGATAAGTGATGCTTTGGTTTTGGAGTCGATCTTGTCAACTATTGTGCAGCAGTTTTCAGCATGTAGTACTTTGGAAAGAATTGAAATCTGGTAGCAATCTAGAAAGCCAATGAAGCTCAAATTTTTATGGCTGCTAGAAAACTTAGAGAAGCACATCTCCACCAAATTTCATGGTTATTGGACTTATAGTTTGGGAGATATGCATGTTTCTTTGAGAAGGACAGAATCTGCCAGAAAAGTGACAATTATTGGATAGATCACAAGTCACTTTGATTGAAAGGCCCTCAAGTTGGAATTATGTTTATAAGTGATTGAGGGGCCTATGTTTGGTTTTGAGATAAGCTAGAAGTATGACAAAGATGTGATCAAGACCAACATCAAGATGAAGAGAAAGATCAAGTCCTAGTATCAATTGAAGATCTTTTGGAAGAATGAAAAGGACTCAAAGAAGGAAGAGTTGAACTCAGGCAACCATGCAAGAAGCTTTCATCATGAAGAGTTCAATTGGATCAATCAAACAAGGTCAATTCAAGTGAGTATTAAGGATGATTCTTTGGAGAAAGGTCACTTCTTCCTTTTGTAGGGGCTTGCCGCCTTTTGTAGGTTAACCAAGCTAGGCTTGGAAGGCTAACATGGAAGCCGTGATCTAAAGTGTCATTTGAGATGCTTAGTTGAAGATATCAAAAGGGTTGATCTAAAGAAGCAAGCAACATCCAAAATAGACAAGTAAATCATGCCAACTCAATTGGTATTTATATGCAAGCAAAGGTCAAATGAAGAAGCAAGCCAACCACAACAAGATAGTGCACTTGATCATATGAGTGAAGATTTGTTCTTTCAAATTGGTATCTATTGGTCTTCACCATGGACTTCACATTGCTATTTCGGAGTTGGAATCAAAATCACTAACCTCTACTCCAAGATAGCAAGGTATCATTGTTTGTCATATGCATTCATACTATGCTTAGGACTTGATTAGAGCATATAGACATTCTTGTGATACTATCTAGGAGCATCCACGAAAATCAAATTTTTTGATGCTTATATGATGCCACTATTGCTTCTATGCTTTACATGATCTAGTGGTAACATATAACATGTTTATGGGCTTGCAATCGTAGTGTTTAATCTAGAGAATGAGCAATGGAACATTTAACCAACGTGAGTAAGATAACCATTGCAAAATGTGTGAAGAAGCTTACTCTAGAGCAAACCGTGTTAGATGTTTCATGCAAATGATCTAGGTTGAACCACAAATGAAATGAAACAAACATCTCTCTCTTAACTTTTTGAACCTCCTTTATGTATACCTTTTATGGAAATAGATGACAAAGGGGGAGAAAGTATAACAAAGATAAAAGGAATGAAAGATAAAATGAAAGGGGGAGAACAAAGATAAAATGAGGGGAGAGAATGTAAGGAAAAATGAAAATGTTTTTGAGCACACAAGTAGGGGGTTGGTTGTTGCATTTGATATGTGCATAATCATGTGCTTGCTTGCAATTCATAAGTTTTTAAATCTTATATGCATGCTTGTGTGGTGTATGCTAGTTATAGGGTTTAATTGATGATTTGATAACTAGCATGCATAGGTTGATAGCTAGACTTGTGCTTTCCATGCAAAACTAGACCCTTGCTAGTAATGTTGATCTCACGGGGTTTTCTAGTTTTTATGATGTCTAGCTACTCTTGGTGCTAAGGAAGGTGTACAACTATGACTTCATCGATAACACGCTTCAAAGGTTATTCTATACACCTTAGCACATTTTGGTAGTAATTACTCTCCCACACTTCAATATCTATGCATATGTGCAAGTTTCATTTCCAAACACTCTAGCACATATGTAGGGGGAGCTAATACTACCAATTCGGGTTTGTGCTACTTGTCCAAAATCCTTTACACATGGTAAAATAGCTTGGGCAAGCAACATGAATCCAAACCAAGTTAGCAATTTACATTCTTGTGAAGTGCTAGCTTGGAATAAGCTTAATTTCCATATCTTTGTAGAGTTGTCATCAATTACCAAAAAGGGGGAGATTGAAAGGTCCTAGTTTGGTTTTGGTAATTGAGTGACAACTTAGGTGGACTAATATGTGTTTGAAGTGAATTACACAGGTGATTAGTCCATAGGTGATCATGTGTGAGCAACATATGCCATAGAGGTGAAATGGCTTGGAAGATGTTGCAAGGCTCACACATGTGAAGAAGGAGCTTAATGCACATGAAACATGACATGTGGTCATGTGGCTAAGATGGTGAAGATCAAGGCAATACTTGGCTTGATGGACCGGTTGCAAAGGTGAAGGGCAAGTAGGAGGCTTTGAAGCCGTTGGTACCGAGTGTCGGGAGGCTTAAGCAAGACTTGGCGCCGAAGGACCGAAGCGATGGTGAAGAGCAAGTGATGTCAAGATCGATGGACCATGGAGGCCATGTGATGATATGAAGTGGATCATATCATTTGATGAAGAGGTTGGTGCATGTGTTGCATCAACACATGGAGGAGATGGAATGGAATGCGCAAGGCAAAGGTATACTTATAGGGCATTTCATTTCACCGGTCATAGGTGTGTAGAGAAGATTATGACCGGGTTTAGGATAGATGGCCGTACTATTAAGAGGAGCAAACTTGTTTGCATATCGGTCATCTAGTGCCACTTGAGCGATCTAACTTTGCGATGTTGTTAGGATCGAGTGGCGTGGTGAGAGCAAGTGAAAATCCTTTGAAAAATGATTGTGAAAATGCTAACACACATGCACATGATGGTGTACACTTGGTAGTGTTGGCACATTTGCAAAGGAGAAGGTGTTGGAGTTGATTTGGATCAACTTGGAGAAGTTTCGGAGAAAGCTTTGGTTGAAAAAGAGAAGCGATGGATCTTGGATTGGAATTCTGTACTAATCCTTTGTGATTTGGATCTTGTATTCATGTGGCATGTGTAGCCCTCTGAATAAGCTTTCCAAAATGTCCAAGATCATCGAAATAGGAGTTCGGAGCTAAGAGTTATGGTCGTTTTAGCGCGGAGGTCAGTTTTGGCCTAGAGGTAGTACCGACCCTACTACCGACCCTAAGGCCGGTAGTACCGCCATAACCTCGGTACTACCAACCCCTCCGCGAGCAGATCGCAAAACTCTCTGTTCGGGGGAGTTTTTGGCCTACCGGTAGTACCGGGGCCGGTAGTACTGACCCTGAAGTCGGTAGTACCGACCCTACTACCGACCCCTCTGTAGGCAGCGCGCAAACTCTCTGTTCGGAGGAGTTTTGGCCTAGAGGTAGTACCGCCATAACCTCGGTAGTACCGGGGCCGGTAGTACCGACCCTGAAGTCGGTAGTACCGACCCTACTACCGACCCTACTACCGCCCGTGTTAGAAAGGCGATTCTAACGGTCCTTTTGACCGCCGGTAGTACCGACCCTTGGGTCGGTAGTACCGACCGAAGGCGTTGAAGCTCGGGAGAAGGGGAAACGGCTAGTTTGTGGCTCCCCTCTATAAATAGAGGGGTGGCCGGCCCTTGGGCAAGGTTGAGCACCCAAGGGACTTTGTGTCCATGGTTGGGAAGTGCTTAGGAGCCCTCTAACTCACATATGCTTATTAGTGCTTATCCGATTGTGTGAGAGAGCGATTCTAGTGCGGTGCATGAGAGATTGCAAGAGTTGGCACTAGGTGATTGAGTTGCAAGCCGGTGGTGCTTATTCCTCTTGGAGGTTGCCACCTCCTAGACGGCTTGGTGCTCGTCTCCGTCGTGAAGCCCGCGTGAAGATTGTGCGTGGCTCCAGAGAAGATTTGTGAGGGGCATTGTGCTCGCCCCGCGGGAGATCGCGAAGAACAACTCTAGTGGAGAAGAGGCGTGAAGAGCGCCAAGTGGTCCGGCCGGATCGAACGCTAGAGCTCTTGGTGAGCACTCCATCGTGGAGAGCATGACTTAGGGTCACCACTAGCAAGAGGATCGGCGGCAACCTTGGGCTTGCTTCAACGGGGACTAGCTTGGTGGCAACCAAGTGAACCTCGGGATAAAATCTTGTGTCCCCGTCTCTTATTGCTCTTATTGTTCTTTGTTCCTTGTATATTACGCTTGTTTGTGTTCTTCGTGTTCTTCCTCCCTCCTTCACTCTATCTTAGGTTGGGAAGACTCGATCTACCTTTTGGAAAGGCATCAAGACGTGGGGAAGCTACATTCGTCATCTACATCATCTAGGGATGTGGGGTAATTGCTAGATCTGAGATTGCATCTCATCCCCTTCGATTTCGTAGCTTCCTGCAGGTGCTCGGTAGTACCGGCTTGGAAGCCAGGTAGTACCGGCATCGGTAGTACCGGCCCTACAGCTCGGTAGTACCGACTGCCTGCTGTTTGCACTAGCTTGTATTGCAATATTTATTCTTGTGCTAGTGTTTAGTTGCTTAGTTTGTGTAGCTAAGTTGAGCTCTCTAATTTGGCTTGGGTAGCCTTGTTATTGAGCATTGCTAGTGAGCTTAGGCTTTGTACTTTGCTTGCTAGATTGGTTAGGAGCTCCCCCGTGCTTGAAGTACTAGTTGCATAGGCTTGTGTGACCTTGCTTCTAGAATTGGTTAGGTGAGCTCTAGCTAGCCCGACACCTTATTTGCATTGATTAGGATCTTTTGTAAGGTGTCATAGAGTATAGGTAGAGGGGTGTAGTCTTGGCTAGACCGATAGTTTTAATTCCGCATTTGTTTCGGTTAGCCACTCCAATTAAGTTTAATTTTAAAAGGGACTATTCACCCCCCCTCTAGTCCGCCATCTCGACCCTTCACCATGGTGCAAAAACCCTCATTGTCGGCGAAGAAGCAGAGGTCATTCAGCTTGTCCTTGATATTCTTCTTCTTGTTGGACTCGTCGTCGCTTTAGGAAGCAGAGTCGTCATCCGAGTCATCGACGTCGCTCAGCGTGGCGAAGAAAGCACGCTGCTCAGCCTGGGCCTTCTCCAAGTACTTCTTCTTTATGTACTCCTTGTTGAAGCCGCCCTTTCGCTTGTGCTTCGCGGGGACGTACTTCTCCTTGAGCTTGCTGGAGTCGTACTTGTGCCCATGATCGCCCTTCCCAAATGCTTGCTTGTTCTTCTTGGGACAGTTGGCGAGGAAGTGGTCGGGGTCGCCGCACTCGAAACATCCAGAGCATCCTCCTCCGCGGTGACGGTTCATGCGGTTGTTGTGGAACCACGAGAACCGGTTGACAAGCAAAGCCAACTCATCATCCCCCATGAACTCCTGCTGCTCCTCTGTGACAGAAAGAAGAGAAGAAAGTGCAAATCCTCCAAAGGGGTTAGTAGAAGAGCCAGAAAGCAAAGCCATCGACGGGCCAGAAGGATTCTCGTAAGAAGCCCTCGTCATGACATCAATCTCATTGGACTTGAGCTTACTGAAGAGCTTGTCGCATGTGAGGGTCTCATAGTTAGGCGATTCGATGATCGCCTGAACCTTCGAGTCCCACACCGACCGATCAAGAGTATGCAAAAGCTTGAGAGCCCTCTCATGGTCGTCGAAAGGCAACAGCTCCTTGTTAGCCCTCATCCTGTTGACAATCACCTGAAAGCGAGCGAATAAACTTTATATGCTCTCGCCAGGCATGTGTCGAAAGTTCTCATACTCCCGCTTGTGCGACTCGTAGAGATGGGATTTGACTTGAGTGGTTCCCTCATGGAAACGCATGAGGGTCGCCCAAATCTCACGAGCCGTGGGGAGATGTGAAACGCGATCAAACTCAGACATGCTCAAACAGGAGAAAAGAGTATTACGGGCTCGGCTATTGGCATCGTGCTCATTGATCTACAGCTGAGTCACATGAGCAGCCAAGACCACGTAATCTTCCTTGTTGCAAATCTCCTAAACAGAAGCACCCATGCTCTGAAGATAGGCCGACATGCGTATCTTCCAATACGCAAAGTCCGTCCCATCGAAAAATGGCGATTTGCCCACACCGCGATCCATGTCGCCTTCTGTAGATCTGGAACCGGCTAACGTGGAAGATCCTTAACCCGCTCCGATACCAATTGAAGGACCGAGAATGTTACCAGAAAGCGACCAGAGGGGGAGTGGTGAATGGGAGCTTCAAAATTTCTTTTCAGAAACTTGTTGCCATTGTCTAGAGAATCTCCCCAAGAGCAAACCTAGAGCTTGAATAGTGTCCATGACCCTAGATGTAGGGTGGATGCTTCCGAGAAGCACAGCGAGACACTACTCAACTCTAGAGACCCCACGCAAAAACCGGAAACCAAAACCGACAACGGACGAACAAACCACGGACGAAAACGTGCTGAAGATACAGCATCGGACGCTGGCCAGCGTCCGATGGTCAGGCACCGGACGCGTCCGATGCAAAAACACCCTGTCTGGAACCTTACTGGACTGCCATCGGACACTGGCTACAGTGAACCTTCAGCGTCCGATGCTTTCCCTCCGGACGCGTCCGATGGTCAACGGAGCGTCCGATGGGGAGCGTCCGATGCTCCTTCAAAATGTCAGAAACTGACACGTGGCAACGGTGCGTCCGATGCTATTCGGGTCAGCATCTGATGCCACGAACACGGGCGTCCGATGCCCCCGAATCAGTGCTGTTCTTCCTTGAAATCAACCCGATCTCCTCCGAATCAAAAGCTCTAAGGCTTAGACTTGGCATGAGGAGTTCCAAGGAGGTTAGTGAGCTATCCCAAAGAGATCATGGCTCGAACCTAACTCCAAATCAGTGAATCGGAAGAATTCAGAGCAAAAGAGACAAAACTTGATTCAAAACAAAAATCGACGGATCTACTAGCTCGTGAGGTTAGATATGAATTCCTTTGGTGAAAAGATGCGCCTCACAATCTAGAACAACTCAGTTCAAACGGATTTGCAAAAGACGCAACGTGTAGAGAGATCGATCACCGGGAAAAATGTGGAGAACAGCAACCCGCGAAGAACAACACCAAAACGCGAATCACAACCACAAATTTGCAACCGTGTGGCTACCACACGCTACAACAGTGAGATTACGGTCTCACTTCCTCAAAATCTCATAGACACAGAGGTATGGTTCTCTTCTCTGTGGATCTCAGTTCGCTACAGCAGGGGATTGGGAGAGCATGAAAACCCTAAGTGGAGAATAGTAAATGAATGAGATGAGATGGGAGGTGGGTGGCTCCCTCTATTTATCCTAATTCTAGTTCCCACTCTACCCCTAACTAATTATAGAGCGAACCAGCTAAACCTTAAGGTTTTTCTGGACCAACTCGAAGTAGATGTTGATCCGACTGGTAGCGTTGCCTCGACGCAACCTCACCGACTGCCTGCCATGTGCCGCCACCGCTCTGCTCGTCCTTTTCACGGACCTCGCCCCCAGTTTTGTGGCCGAAACCGGGAAACCTGTCTTCATGACCAACCCCCGGTTTTGAGGCCCAAACCGGGAAACTAGCCGTCCATCGCCTGAGTTTTGTGGCCCAAACTCAGAAACCCGTTAGCGCCTAGGTTTTGAGGCCCAAACCTGGAAACCGTCCTCGACCCGAGTTTTGTGGCCCAAACTCGGAAACCAGCCGCACCCAGGTTTTGTGGCCCAAACCTGGAAACCGTCCATGTGACACCCTAGTGTCAAGCAATGCATTAGGAACCACATTTAGCTACCAAAATGCATAAGCAATGCATTGCATCATTTCATGTGCATATGAGTCCTTTTTGCCTTTTTGTTTATTTGGATTTTGGATTTCTATTGGATTTGATAGTTTAAGTGGATTTCAATCTTGGCAAATAAGTTTATAAAATAGAGAATATTGGGTAGAGTGCTTTTCATGTTGATATTTTGACCTAGTTCAAAATAGTTTATCAAATAAAAATAAGGCAAGCAAAATGGTGTATGTTTCAAAATTGGCTTTATTTATGTGGAGGTTGTAAAAATGGTTTTCAGAAAAAGTGTCTTATATGAAAGTTGTAGATAAAATTATTTTGAGCAACTTTTATTTTTGGGTCAAAGTCTAGTTTGGAGTTTTTGAAACTGTTTTTGAATGGTCAAAGTTTGAAAAGGGTTTCGAAAAAAGAAAAAGGACAACCATTTTTCCCAGCGCCAGCCTTTCGGTCCATTCGGCCTTTCCGGCCCAAGCCCGCGCCGCGCCTGCCCCCGCTCCCGCGCGCGCTCGCGCCCGCCGCGCACGCCAGCCCCGACAGCGTCGCCGCGCCGTACGCCGGCCGCAACCGCCACGTGGCCGCCGCATCCTGCCGAGGATCCTCGCCGGCCACTCCTCGTCCGATTCCCCTCCGCGCGATCACGCAAGCGATCGGCTTCGCCCACTCCGCGCTCGCCTCGCCTGCCGCGCCACCCTCGCTCGCCACGCCGTCGCCCGCCGCACGCCACGCCGTGGCCCCCGCCACGACCGCGCATTGCCGCCGGCCGAGCCAAAATCCGAGCACCCTTCGCTCCCTCACTCACCCGCACACACTCTCCCACTCTCGCTCGCACTCTCCTCCCCACGCCACCGAGCAAGAACGAGCGCTCTGCTCGCTCTCGACGCGACCACCCCCGCAAACCCCCTGCGCCGTTCCGGCCACGCCGGAGCCTCGCCGTCCGATTCCTCGCGCAAGCCTCTCCGCCTACATCCCAGACACCCGGTGCTCGCGTTAGCACCACCCCTCGAGCCTCGCCGACACCGAAGTCTGTGGAGCGCCGCCGCGGTCGCCATCGGCACCGTCCGGAGCTCGCGACTGTTCTACATCGACCGAAGCTTCTCCGCTTCCCCTCTTCTCCGTCGAGCATCACCAAGCCAAGGCAAGGTGAGAACATCGACTAGCCTCAACGCTACCGCTCTCACCCACCTCTTCTTCCCTGGTCGAGCGCCATGGCTGTCCGCCGAGGCCATGCCCGAGGCCAAGCTTCCTCGGAGCCATCCGAGCCAAGCCGAGCCCTCCGATAGCTCCCTAGGGTTCACAAAGCACTACGCACGCGCCAATTTGGCCGGCGACCGCCGGACACGGCCTAGCCGAGCCCCGCCACCGTCCACCATGGCCGCTCGCGTGGCCAAGCTTCCTCAGAGCTTCCCGAGCCAATCCGAGCCCGCTGATAGCCTCCATAGGGTTCGTGTGAGCCTTCGTCTTCCCCAATTTCACCGGCGACCGCCGGAAACGGCGTAGCCGTGTGTCGCCGCCGCCGCCGTCCGCCACCGCTCGCCGCCGGCACGCTTCGGTCACCCTCTGGCCAAACCGACCCCACCGCTGGATGCGCCTCGTCGAGACAAGTCTATCGAGCCTAGCCTCACCGCCGGCGACCTCACCGTCGTCGAGCTTTCGCCGGTCAACACCTTCCCCTGCTTCGCCCTCTCTGACGGGTGCGTCCCGTTGACCAGCGGACCCCGCGCGTCAGCCTCACCCGGTCCATGGACCACGTTCACGCAGGCCAGCCGGGAAGATTCAAATATGTTTTCCTTTTTGTTTTATTTTCCAGAAATGCTTATTATTTTTGTGTAGCTCGTTTTAAAAGTCCAAATAAAGTACTTTTAGTTTTGTTAGCTTGCTTATGAGTAGATCTATCAGGGAAAAATATGAAAGTATTTTTGGTGAAAGTTTTTATTACTGTTTTTATTTGATTCAGTTTGTGAGCTTTTCTTTAGATAAATGAAAATAGGTGTTTTCTAGTTGAGTTAATTCATGGGAAAATTTGTGTAGGTTTCTTATCATGATTTGCACATGTGAAAAAATATATGATGCACTCTTTATGTGGAAAAAGTTTCTGTTATGATTTAAAGTCCTTTTTGACTGATTTTTTAGAATAAGTGTTAAGGTATTTTATATGCCAAAATAAAATGTGGCAAAAATTGTGTGGTCTCTCTATGACATGTTCAGGCTAAGAAAAATGTTAAGCAGGAGCTGTTGTATGGAAGAATCTGAAGTTTCTTTACAAATGTACTTTTCTGTGTTTTCCTTTGGAAATTCATGTAAGAAATAAAATAATGTTTCTGTTCGTGGAACTTTCTTGATAAGTATGAAATGTGAAGTAGAATCTAGGAAAAATATAAAAATGAGTTTAGCACCCTCTTCCAGTAGGGTTGTAGTTCAAATGGTTTAAATTGGAATAGATTTGTTTATTTTGTGTAGGCTTGCATGTTTATGCTCTGATAGCAAGTTTTCTACAGTAGAATGTGTATGAGTAGATGAAGCTAGGAAAATTATGAAATCTGCTGTTGAACACATTTTGTGTGAAAAGTTAGTTCAAAGCACCTTTTGAGCAGTTTGTTTGTTATTTTTATATCTGCAGTTCTCTATTTTATTTCTGGCTGAAAATTGTTCAGTGAAGTCCAGCAGATGCCATTTGCCTTCTGGAATTTTTGTGGATTTTTCTGAGTCCATAAAAATACACTTGCAGTTCAAACTCAAATTTCTTTTGAATTACTAAATAAGAAATAGGTGGATTACTGAAATTGTTTTATGAGATAACTAAGTGTTTACCTCAATGTCAAAAGTGGTTCAACAAGTTGGTTTTATTTGTTTGCAAGAAATGTTACTTTTCTTACCACCGCATCTCGCACTACGCATTATTTATTTATTATTTTTCAACCGCATTGCAATAGGATCGACAGTTCAGGAGCAAGACCTAGAGCAGGAGATAAGCGCCGAGCAGGAGATCCCGGAACTGCATCAAGCCGAGGAAGCCGACCCCGCGGCCGACACTAACCTGCCTGAGTGCCCCTCCCACGAGGCATCAGTCTTCTCTCAAGGCAAGCCCCGGAGCATATTAAGCTTCCTACCTTTTGCAATTAAAATTACTTGAGTCCTTTTATGTTGTGATGCATTAGGTTTAGGAGTTGGGATGAATCCTACTTGCTGCATTACCATTCCTTGGTTATTGATTAATATCTACCTTGTTATCCTGTTATTGAGTTACCATGTAGAATTGCTTAGCTTGCTTAATAAAAGTAGTAGTTAAGAATGTTTCCGTAATACCCTCATGGGTAGTTACCGGATCACGGTTGGCTATATTTGCTATCGAGGAAAAGAACCTGAGTAGTAATGAAATACGGTCAACTGGAAGGCAGGGCACCAAGTTGGAACTTGGGGGCAGTCCGTCCGATGGATCGTGTAGGTTTGTATCGATGTTGGCCCTCGTTCATTTTTGAACGCGCCCTTTTACTTAGGGATACGTCGGTGCCGTAATCATCGACCCCAAAGCCGGTTAGAAGCTGTTCGGGCCGGTTTCGACCCGTGTCGCGCCCTCTAGTATGGAAATTGCAATCTGCCGCGTGAGGCCATCGCCAGGTTCCAATTGGGCGGTCCGTGCTTGAACCGCGACGATTACCACCATGAACAAGCGTCGAGCGGTTGCCCAATGCATGGACCCGACGGGGAAAGTGTGGGCTGGTATTAAAGGTCTTTCACCAGCTGGTTTGGAATTCGATTCGAGTCACCGTCTCCCCCGGTTAGTGGGAAACTATGGCGAGCTTCACCACGATACAACTCCATGTGATGTTTTAAAGGTTCAACTAAAAATGTGGATAAGTCAACTGGATATGGTTATATTATTGTTTGTTAGACTCAAGTGTGTGCAATAGTTCAGGTGCAAACCTACAGTAAAGAAATAGGTCTAAAAATGACAGCTCAGCAATATCATGAAATCCTCAGTTATCTTAATTGAGCTTTTCGCAACTAAAGATCCCAGATCCACCCAAAAAGGCTTGCATACCCTTGGTGTCTTTATTTTTAGTTGGACGGGTAAGTCTAGCTGAGTACATTCCCGTACTCAGGGTTTATCCCGTTTGTTGCAGATGGCCAGGTCTACTTTGGCTATTGTAAGCACTGCCTCTACCCGGTGGAAGGTGATGAGGAGTAGGCCCAGGGCAGGGTCGTTCAGAAGCTTCCCCTTTTCTTTTGCTGGTCTGAGACTCCTAGTGGCACATTATCTAAAAAGGGAAGAGTGAGTTGTGTTGAGTTGGATTTGTCAAACAATGTTTCATTTGGACCACATGTGTAGTGGTCGTGTTTCAAACTTATTTAAGCTTCCGCACTTTTAAATTCGGTATTGTAATAACTCTGTTCTAAATTCGCACTCTGATACTTTAAATTCGGTTTCGTTCTCTGTGATGTATCTTTGCGAATGTAATTCTTGAACAATGCGATCCTGTATGTTGTACGGTGATAGAAATCCTTCGAGATTTCCGGACTACCGGGGTTATATGGGTTCAAGTATGAGTCGAAGTCAGACGGATTTGACTAAGACGGTACTTGAGCTCTTATAATCAGGACGGTTCCGCCACAGCTGGTATCGGAGCATGGTTCAAGTGATTACCTCCGTAAAGAGCTATTTTTGAACTAAAATGGGTGTTTCAAAACTATTTTCAAAACTATTTTCAATTACTAAGTGTGCCCAGTCTCGTCCTTAAGCCCTATACTAGGATTCAGGTGGTTTAACTGCTAACAGGGTTCAGGGTTTTGCTTCATGCTGGATCTTTATTTGCTGGTCCATTCTCGGGAAAAGAGAATGCGTCGATCGCGAAAACATGCATAAAATGATTTTGTGAGATATGAGAGCATGACCGTCCAACCGTCGGTCTAGGTGAGAGTTCTTATACCAAGTATGTGCGAGCTCCACGCAGACACATATGAGGGTATCAATGTTTTGAGGGTGTTTTCTATGTTGGTGCATGGTGTTTAGTGTTGGCTTCTATGTACTTTGCGCATATTAGCCAATGCTCAATTGTTTTATCATTGGGATTGCTTTGGGCTGAAATGAATCTTCTGCAGGTACACTAACTGTGCGACCGAGTAGAACGTGTAGATAACGCATGAGAGATCGTTCTTGCCACCGACTAGAACGTTAGGACTTACGAGTCATGTTAGTGAGTGAGAACGTAAGTACGATCATGCATCATGTTTATATTCTTGCATTTACATTACCTCCCCTTAATTAAAAGTTATCTCTTTTATATAAAAAATTGTCAACTTAATATCCTGTCTCACGAGAGTTCGAAACCCTTTTGTTTCTACAGA
Source organism: Coix lacryma-jobi var. lacryma-jobi (assembly GCA_009763385.1). Lineage (NCBI taxonomy): Eukaryota > Viridiplantae > Streptophyta > Magnoliopsida > Poales > Poaceae > Coix > Coix lacryma-jobi. The sequence goes on from CM019824.1 coordinate 125,601,957, forward strand.
TGGCCCAGACTAAGCTGACCGCTCGCAAGGCCACCGGAGGTAGAGGAGTTCCGCGTCACCGCTTGGCCACCAAGCTGACCCGGAAGACGTTCTTGTCCTACTTCGGATTGCCGACTATCCTTTGGAGGATTCTGCAGGCCGTGGGCTATGAGGAAGGACAGGAGCTCAGGTACTCATGGCAGAAGGAGATCTACGGGCAGGATTTCTTGGTCATGTTGGAGATCAAAGTCAAAGCTTTGCCCGCCAAGCCCCACTGGACAGGATGGACGGAGATCACCAGAGGCACATGTGCCAAGGATGGAGCCAACAGGGCAGCGTATCTTGTGCTGAAGGATATCATCACCCGTTTCCCCGCCGACCTAGCTAGCGCTATGGCAGGAGTGTTCCCCCATGGATCCCTTTTTCCATTGCGCTGGAAGCAGACTTTGGAGTCAGTCTTGACAGGGAGCCCAGAGGAGAGGTTCTACTGCGAGACGCCCGCGATGAGCGCCACCGGAGCTTTGTTGGGTGTATGTGAGAGTTTGGAGCACACTCTCGAGAGCGTGTCCTTCACCCTCACCGCCACCTACCAGAGCAAGAGGAAGCTATAGGAAGAGTTTGATGCCGAGGTAGCTCGTCTCCAGGAGAGGATTCAGCAGATCACTCTTGAGCGTGACGACGCCCGTACTACAGCAGCAGCACAGGCCACTGCCAGGACCGTTGCAGAGCAGATGTACCTGACTACCGCCCTTCAGAGGGATGAGGCCCGCACCGCGCTCGACCAGCTCAGAGAGGGAGCCCACCTCTTGATACAGTAGATCCATGGACAGCAGGCCTACATCGACCAGCTCCACGAGGCAGTACACCAGATGCATCATGCCGCACAGGAGGCCGCCGCCCCAGCCGCAGCCGAGGCCCCGGATCCCCTAGGACGGAGAGGTCCTTGGTCCCGAACGCCCCACCGGAGGAGGATCACGCTGACGAGCCAATGATCGACGTCGACGCAGAGGACGCCGCATCCGCCGCTGGAGACGCCTGAGCGCTAGTTTCGCTAGGAGTCGTTTTCTTTTGTATAGCTTGAGCACGCTCGCTAAGTGATGTAACACCCTAAACATGTGTTGGTTTTATGTTTGAGATGTTTGATGGCATGTATGTCTTTTGGGACAAAGTCCAGACTTCGATCTGGCATCTTTTATGGAAATCCGTCGTTGCATGTCTAATTTCAGGGCGATTATTCTGTGATGTTGTATGGAAATGAGTAATTATACTTGGTCGTGTGCTAAATTTTTCGAATTATGTATAGCGCAGTATTTATTCATGATCAATGTAACATCACCTAATGATTGCTTATTAATGGGATATGCAGATGCCGGCACACACTCGCAGCCAACGCGGACAGGGGGCAGGACAGGAGGAGAACTTGCCACCTCCCCCACCGCCGCCAATGACGCCAGAAGCGTTTTTCGGCCAGTTCTTGGGCAGCCAAAGGAACATGGAGGAGATGCAGAGGCACATGGAGGCCACCCTCCGCAATATCGCTAACAACACTGCACAGCAGCATCATCAACGCCAAGGCCTAGAGCCTAACCAGTATAGCTCCTACCGTGACTTCTTGGACACCCGTCCCCCGGTGTTCAAGTCACCGAACCACTTGAGGCTGATGAATGGCTCAACTCCATCACCCAGAAGTTTTGTCTGCTTTGGCTGACAGAAGAGCTCAAGGCAGAGTATGTCGCGCACATGTTGGAAGGACCCGCAGGTTTGTGGTGGGCCCAGTATCGTGCAGCCTTGCCTGCAAATGCACGTGTCACTTGGGATCAGTTCTCGACTGCTATGCGCAACCACTACATCCCTAGTGGTCTGATGGAAATGAAGATTGCAGAGTTCATGAGGTTGTCTCAGGGAACCAGATCTATGTCCGAGTATCTGCACAGCTTCAACAACCTAGCTCGCTACGCCCCAGACTTTGTCAACACTGAGGCCAAGAAGATCGCAAGCTTCAAACGTGGCATGAGCGCCGCCATGCTTTCAAAGATGGGCAACAGTCACCGCACTACCTTCAGTGACTTCGTCAGTGACTGCCTAAATCAAGAGGCCAATGACAGTAGGCTGGCGACAGAAAACCGCCGTCGTGCGAACGAAGGAGGTTCATCTCAACAGAGAACCCCTTTCGGAGCACGCACCCCGTATCGCCCGCCAGTGGCTGGAGCAAGGTTCCGTCCCCCACAGAGGAAGATCACTACCAACCGGCCCCGTCCCAGTTTTCAGAAGCCCTACACTGCTCCTCTGATGCAGAACAAGAATAAGGCAGGAAGTGCAGGAGGCCCCAAGACTCCATATGTGATTGGGCCATGTTACAACTGTGGTCAGACGGGACACCTGTCACGTCAGTGCCCTCGTCCAAAGAAGCAATACACCCAGCCTCCACCTCGCGCAGGTCATGTGCATCACACCACCGTGGAGGAAGTGCCAGAAGGAGAGCCTGTCACCGCTGGTACGTTTCTTGTTAATCAATGCCCCGCAGTTGTGCTGTTTGATTCTGGAGCATCGCATTCTTTCATAAGTGAGAACTTTGTTTTGAGAAGTAATCTTGAGTTGGTAGAGTTAGATCGGGGATATCAGATAAGTTCCGCCGGAGCTGTTCTCTCCACGCGTAACTTGGCTAAAGGAGTGGAAATGACTTTTGGGGATAAGACGGCCATAGTGGATCCCATCGTAATCCCTGGTCTGGGTTTGGATGTGATCTTAGGTATGGGTTGGATGAAACTCTGGAAGGTCAATCTTGACGTCGCAGAGCGAGTAGTTTCTATGGTTAGTCCCCGGAATGGGTCTACCTTTCGTTTAAGTTACCCCGAAACCCCCACGAGATCGGAGTGTTGTTCAACGTCACCGCAAAACAGATAGCTGAGATCTCAGTAGTGTGTGAGTTTCCGGATGTTTTTCCTGATGAGTTGCCTGGACTACCGCCTGGATAGGGATGTGGAGTTTGCTATAGAGTTAGTCCCTGGAACGGCACCCATATCTCGGAGACCGTATAGGATGCACGCTAAAGAGTTAGCAGAGCTTAAAGTTTAGTTGCAAGAGCTTTTGGATAAGGGTTTGATACACCCTAGTTCGTCACCTTGGGGATGTCCCGCTATCTTTGTGAAGAAGAAGGATAAAACTTTGAGGATGTGTGTGGATTACAGACCGTTGAATGCAGTAACTATAAAGAACAAATATCCCTTACCCCGAATCGATGTCTTGTTTGATCAGTTATCAAAGGCGAAAGTGTTCTCCAAGATCGACCTGAGATCAGGATACCATCAGATTAAGATCAGAAGAGAAGATATACCAAAAACAGCTTTCTCTACCAGATATGGACTCTATGAGTATCTCGTTATGTCCTTTGGATTGACCAATGCACCAGCACATTTCATGTACCTGATGAATTCGGTCTTCATGCCAGAGTTAGATAAGTTCATTGTAGTGTTCATCGATGATATCTTGGTATACTCTGAGAATGAGAAGGATCATGCTGAGCATCTACGAGATTGTTTTGACCCGGCTTCGAGAGCACAAGTTATATGCTAAGTTCAGTAAGTGTGAGTTTTGGTTAAAGAAGGTACCTTTCCTTGGTCACGTCCTTTCAGAGGAAGGGATCTCTGTAGACCCTTCTAAGGTGCAAGAGGTTATGGATTGGGAAGCACCCACAAGTGTTTTTGAGGTTCGCAGCTTTTTGGGTTTGGCTGGATACTACCGTCGGTTCATTCCGGATTTTTCGAGAATAGCCAAACCTATGACCCGTTTAACGCAGAAAAACAAGAAGTTCGAATGGACTCCAGAGTGTGAAGCAGCTTTTCGCACTCTGCGAACGTTGTTGACTTCCGCGCCTGTTTTGGCTCAGCCAAACTTAGAGGAACCTTTTGATGTGTTTTGTGACGCATCCAAGATTGGACTTGGATGTGTGCTCATGCAGAATGGGAGAGTTATAGCATATGCTTCGCGCCAGTTGCGACCACATGAAGAGAATTATCCCACTCATGATTTGGAATTGGCAGCCGTCGTGCATGCACTCAAGATTTGGAGGCATTACCTTATGGGAAACCTATGTCATGTGTACACTGATCATAAAAGTCTGAAATATATCTTCACCCAGCCAGAGTTGAACATGAGGCAGAGAAGATGGTTAGAGTTGATTAAGGATTACAACCTTGAAGTGCATTACCACCCTGGAAAAGCAAACGTGGTAGCAGATGCCTTGAGTCGCAAGACTCATTGCAACTCCCTACAACCACTATTGGAAGATGGATTCAACCTTATGCACCCCGTTATGTTAAACAATATCACCATACAGTGCACCCTGGAAAGTGACATCATCGAAGGACAAAGGACCGATGAAGAGATCTGTCAGATCAAGAAGAGGTTGGAAACCAGTAGTTCTTTGAACTTCAGGACTGATGAACAGGGAATCTTGTGGTATAACCAGAGGTTGGTTGTTCCTAAGGACACAGAGCTGAAAGAAAGGATTCTGAATGAAGCTCACAATTCAAAGTTATCTATCCATCCAGGAAGCAGTAAGATGTACCAAGATCTGAGAACAAGGTACTGGTGGTCTAGGATGAAGAAGGAAGTTGCAGCTTATGTTGCAAGGTGTGATACTTGCTGCAGGATAAAAGCTATACATCTGAGACCTGCCGGATTGTTACAGCCGTTATCTATTCCAGAATGGAAGTGGGAAGAGATTAGTATGGATTTCATCACAGGTCTTCCCACCACTCAAAAGGGAAATGATTCTATCTGGGTTATCGTGGATCGGTTATCTAAAGTGGCTCACTTCATCCCGGTTAAGACTACACACCGACCTCATCAGTATGCAGACCTGTACATTCAGAACATCTTGAGGTTACACGGAGTTCCAAAAAGGATTGTCTCTGATAGAGGACCCCAGTTCATAGCACGTTTTTGGGAACAGTTGCACAAGGAGCTAGGAACCAAGTTGGTAAGAAGTTCCGCTTATCACCCCCAAACCGCAGGACAAACAGAGAGAGTGAATCAGATTTTGGAAGATATCCTCAGAGCTTGTGTTTTATCTTCAGGAGAATCATGGGAGAAATGGTTACCCCTTGCCGAGTTTTCGTATAACAACAGCTACCAAGAAAGTATAAAGATGGCACCTTTTGAAGTATTATACGGACGAAGATGCAGAACCCCGGTAAATTGGGTTGAATCAGGAGATCGAGGATTTTATGGGTCAGATTATGTGAAAGATGCTGAAGAGATTGTGCAAAAGGTACAACAACATATCAAAGCAGCGCAATCCCGACAGAAAAGTTACGCTGACACACGGAGGAGACCCTTGGAATTTCAAGTCGGAGACTATGTTTACCTCAAAGTCTCACCCATGAGGAAAGTCCAACGTTTTGGAATTAAGAAAAAGATAGCACCTCGATATGTGGGACCGTATCAGATCGTAGCTAAAAAGGGAGAAGTGGCATATAAAGTGCAGTTACCCCCAGAGATGAGCGCAGTCTTCCCAGTGTTCCATGTGTCCCAGTTGAAGAAGTGTCTTCGAGTTCCAGAACAAGAAGAAGTTCGGATCCCAGATGTCGCAATCAGATCAGATCTGGAATACTATGAACAACCTCGAGAGATAATGGACACCAAGACCCGAGAAACTCGCAACCGAACAGTGAAGACTTACAAGATCCTCTGGAGCAACCATGGACCCAACGATGCGACTTGGGAAACCGAGGAGTACTTGCGAGTGAACTATCCCGCTTTTTATAAAGATTGGTACGTAACTCAAAATCTCGGGACGAGATTTCTTTAAGGGGGGAAGAGCTGTGACACCCTAGTGTCAAGCACTGCATTAGGAACAACATTTAGCTACCAAAATGCATAAGCAATGCATTGCATCATTTCATGTGCATATGAGTGCTTTTTGCCTTTTTGTTTATTTGGATTTTGGATTTCTATCTTGGCAAATAAGTTTATAAAATAGAGAATATTGGGTAGAGTGCTTTTTATGTTGATATTTTGACCTAGTTCAAAATAGTTTATCAGATAAAAATGAGGCAAGCAAAATGGTGTATGTTTCAAAATTGGCTTTATTTATGTGGAGGTTGTAAAAATGGTTTTCAGAAAAAGTGTCTTATATGAAAGTTGTAGAGAAAATTATTTTGAGCAACTTTTATTTTTGGGTCAAAGTCTAGTTTGAAGTTTTTGAAACTGTTTTTGAATCGTCAAAGTTTGAAAAGGTTTTGGAAAAAGAAAAAGGAAAACCATTTTTCCCGGCGCCAGCCTTTCGGCCCATTCGGCCTTTCCGGTCCAAGCCCGCGCCGCGCCTGCCCCTGCTCCCGCGCACGCTTGCGCCCGCCGCGCACGCCAGCCCCGACAGCGCCGCCGCGCACGCCAGCCCCGATAGCGCCGCCGCGCCGTACGCCGGCCGCAACCGCCACGTGGCCGCCGCATCCTGCCGAGGATCCTAACCGACCACTCCTCATCCGATTCCCCTCCGCGCGATCACGCAAGCGATCGGCTTCGCCCACTCCGCGCTTGCTCGCCTGCCGCGCCACCCTCGCTCGCCGCGTCGTTGCCCGCTGCACGCCACGCCGTGGCCCCCGCCACGACCACGCATTGCCGCCGGCCGAGCCAAAACCCGAGCACCCTTCGCTCCCTCACTCACCCGCACACACTCTCCCATTCTCGCTCGCACTCTCCTCCCCATGCCACCGAGCAAGAACGAGCGCTCTGCTCGCTCTCGCCGCGACCACCCCCGCAAACCCCCTTCGCCGTTCCGGCCACGCCGGAGCCTCGCCGTCCGATTCCTCGCGCAAGCCTCTCCGCCTACACCCCAGACACCCGGTGCTCGCGTTAGCACCACCCCTCGAGCCTCACCGACACCGAAGTCTGTGGAGCGCCGCCGCGGTCGCCATCGGCACCGTCCGGAGCTCGCGACTGTTCTACATCGACCGAAGCTTCTCCGCTTCCCCTCTTCTCCGTCGAGCATCACCAAGCCAAGGCAAGGTGAGAACACCGACTAGCCTCAACGCTACCGCTCTCACCCACCTCTTCTTCCCCGGCCGAGCGCCATGGCTGTCCGCCGAGGCCATGCCCGAGGACAAGCTTCCTCGAAGCCATCCGAGCCAAGACGAGCCCTCCGATAGCTCCCTAGGGTTCACAAAGCACTGCGCACATGCCAATTTGGCCGGCGACCGCCGGACACGACCTAGCCGAGCCCCGCCACCGTCCGCCATGGCAGCTCGCGTGGCCAAGCTTCCTCGGAGCTTCCCGAGCCAATCCGAGCCCGTCGATAGCCTCCCTAGGGTTCGTGTGAGCCTTCGCCTTCCCCAATTTCACCGGCGACCGCCGGAAACGGCGTAGCCGTGTGTCGCCGCCGCCGCCGTCTGCCACCGCTCGCCGCCGACACGCTTCGGTCACCCTCTGGCCAAACCGACCCCACCGCTGGATGCACCTCGTCGAGACAAGTCTATCGAGCCTAGCCTCACCGCCGGCGACCTCACCGTCGTCGAGCTTTCGCCGGTCAACACCTTCCCCTGCTTCGCCCTCTCTGATGGGTGGGTCCCGTTGACCAGCGGACCCTGCGCGTCAGCCTCACCCGGTCCATGGACCACGTTCACACAGGCCAGCCGGGAAGATTCAAATATGTTTTCCTTTTTGTTTTATTTTCCAGAAATGCTTGTTATTTTTGTGTAGCTCGTTTTAAAAGTCCAAATGAAGTACTTTCAATTTTGTTAGCTTGCTTATGAGTAGATCTATCAGGGAAAAATATGAAAGTGTTTTTGGTGAAAGTTTTTATTAATGTTTTTATTTGATTCAGTTTGTGAGCTTTTGTTTAGATAAATGAAAATAGGTGTTTTCTGGTTGAGTTAATTCATGGGAAAATTTGTGTAGGTTTCTTATCATGATTTGCACCTGTGAAAAAATATATGATGCACTGTTTATGTGGAAAAACTTTCTGTTATGATTTAAAGTCCTTTTTGACTAATTTCTTAGAATAAGTGTTAAGGTATTTTATATGCCAAAATAAAATGTGGGAAAAATTGTGTGGTCTCTCTATGACATGTTCAGGCTAAGAAAAATGTTAAGCAGGAGCTGTTGTATGGAAGAATCTGAAGTTTCTTTACAAATGTACTTTTCTGTGTTTTCCTTTGGAAATTCATGTAAGAAATAAAATAATGTTTCTGTTCATGGAACTTTTTTGATAAGTATGAAATGTGAAGTAAAATCTAGGAAAAATATAAAAATGAGTTTAGCACCCTCTTCCAGTAGGGTTGTACTTCAAATGGTTTAAATTGGAATAGATTTGTTTATTTTGTGTAGGCTTGCATGTTTATGCTCTGACAACAAGTTTTCTACAGTAGAATGTGTATGAGTAGATGAAGCTAGAAAAATTATGAAATCTGCTGTTGAACACATTTTGTGTGAAAAGTTAGTTCAAAGCACCTTTTGAGCAGTTTGTTTGTTATTTTTATATCTGCAGTTCTCTATTTTATTTCTGGCTGAAAATTGTTCAGTGAAGTCCAGCAGATGCCATTTGCCTTCTGGAATTTTTGTGGATTTTTCTGAGTCCATAAAAATACACTTGCAGTTCAAACTCAAATTTCTTTTGAATTACTAAATTAGAAATAGGTGGATTACTGAAATTGTTTTATGAGATAACTAAGTGTTTACCTCAATGTCAAAAGTGGTTCAACAAGTTGGTTTTATTTGTTTGCAAGAAATGTTACTTTTCTTACCACCGCATCTCGCACTATGCATTATTTATTTATTATTTTTCAACCGCATTGCAATAGGATCGACAGTTCAGGAGCAAGACCTAGAGCAGAAGATAAGCGCCGAGCAGGAGATTCCGGAACTGCATCAAGCCGAGGAAGCCGACCCCGTGGCCGACACTAACCTGCCTGAGTGCCCCTCCCACGAGGCATCAGTCTTCTCTCAAGGCAAGCCCCGGAGCATATTAAGCTTCCTACCTTTTGCAATTAAAATTACTTGAGTCCTTTTATGTTGTGATGCATTAGGTTTAGGAGTTGGGATGAATCCTACTTGCTGCATTACCATTCCTTGGTTATTGATTAATATCTACCTTGTTATCCTGTTATTGAGTTACCATGTAGAATTGCTTAGCTTGCTTAATAAAAGTAGTAGTTAAGAATGTTTCCGTAATACCCTGATGGGTAGTTACCGGATCACGGTTGGCTATATTTGTTATCGTGGAAAAGAACATGAGTAGTAATGAAATACGGTCAACTGGAAGGCAGGGCACCAAGTTGGAACTTGGGGGCAGTCCGTCCGTTGGATCGTGTAGGTTTGTATCGATGTTGGCCCTCGTTCATTTTTGAACGCGCCCTTTTACTTAGGGATACGTCGGTGCCGTAATCATCGACCCCAAAGCCGGTTAGAAGCTGTTCGGGCCGGTTTCGACCCGTGTCGCGCCCTCTAGTATGAAAATTGCAATCTGCCACGTGAGGCCATCGCCAGGTTCCAATTGGGCGGTCCGTGCTTGAACCGCGACGATTACCACCACGAACAAGCGTCGAGCGGTTGCCCAATGCATGGACCCGACGGGGAAAGTGTGGGCTGGTATTAAAGGTCTTTCACCAGCTGGTTTGGAATTCGATTCGAGTCGCCGTCTCCCCCGGTTAGTGGGAAACTATGGCGAGCTTCACCACGATACAACTCCATGTGATGTTTTAAAGGTTCAACTAAAAATGTGGATAAGTCACTGGATATGGTTATATTATTGTTTGTTAGACTCAAGTGTGTGCAATAGTTCAGGTGCAAACCTACAGTAAAGAAATAGGTCTAAAAATGACAGCTCAGCAATATCATGAAATCCTCACTTATCTTAATTGAGCTTTTCGCAACTAAAGATCCCAGATCCACCCAAAAAGGCCTTGCATACCCTTGGTGTCTTTATTTTCAGTTGGACGGGTAAGTCTAGCTGAGTACATTCCCGTACTCAGGGTTTATCCCGTTTGTTGCAGATGGCCAGGTCTACTTTGGCTATTGTAAGCACTGCCTCTACCCGGTGGAAGGTGATGAGGAGTAGGCCCAGGGCAGGGTCGTCCAGAAGCTTCCCCTTTTCTTTTGCTGGTCTGAGACTCCTAGTGGGACATTATCTAAAAAGGGAAGAGTGAGTTGTGTTGAGTTGGATTTGTCAAACAATGTTTGATTTGGACCACATGTGTAGTGGTCGTGTTTCAAACTTATTTAAGCTTCCGCACTTTTAAATTCGGTATTGTAATAACTCTGTTCTAAATTCGCACTCTGATACTTTAAATTCGGTTTCGTTCTCTGTGATGTATCTTTGCGAATGTAATTCTTGAAAAATGTGATCCTGTATGTTGTACGGTGACAGAAATCCTTCGAGATTTCCGGACTACCGGGGTTATATGGGTTCAAGTATGAGTCGAAGTCAGACGGATTTGACTAAGACGATACTTGAGCTCTTATAATCAGGACGGTTCCGCCACAATCCACCCGATGGTTTTTCTGTGGCTCAACCATCAAACCGACGCTGTAGACGGGATGCACCGCCCGTGCACCCCGTCCACCGACACATGTCCCCAGGTCCTCGACCCGAGCAACACTGTGCCCCGCAAGTCTCCGCTCGTCGCTGTTCCAGGCTATCAGCCACCACAGCTGATCCTCAGGCCACCGGTCTCTCAGTCCAAGCCTCACGTCCGCCCTTCACCGCTCCTGGTCCGTCGGCACGGCACGTCTCTATTTGACCTTCACCTTGCCTTTGATCACTGTCTCCGTGCTCGACACCTGCACAAAACAAGCCAAAGAACATGCGCATCAAACCAGTTGACAATCACTCATCACTCGAGACTCGGCATACACCCATGTATCCGCAGTAATCGGTGCTGGTTTTCATGTTTAGTCCCTACAGAATCATAATCCACCAAAACTCGTGGAATATTATCATATAAAACCCTAAACCTTTATTAGTTATTGAATTCATGCCCTTTTCATATTTATTTATCCTTTAATTTTGATAGATAACCAGTGTCAACAACTCCCCCAAGCTTACCTTTTGCTAGTCCCTTAGCAAAACCAAAAATTAACAATGAGTCATGAGTTGCTTCAATATCTTCACTTCCAACATGTATAACTGCTGTTAAACAAAAATTCTCTGAAACATAACATGTTATTCTTCATGGGGCTTATTACTTTTACCATAGATCTTGAGTAATTGAAAGGTTGAATGATCAAATCAAGCACTATGTCTCCAGCTCTTTCACTTCACCTTTATCCCGGAGTTTTAATTAATTTTTTTAAAAGCTTTAATACATATGTTGTCAAAATAAACAATGGATCCAAAGAGAAAGTCAACCAACCATTGAATAAAGAAGTGCATGTGTATGGAAAAATGGAGTCGAATGCTCTTTTGAATATATTCACTCTCTTCTGTTTATCAGAGACATATGGCTATTAGGCTTATTCTACTATCGGGCACTTGCCTATTTTTTTCTGACACATTTTTTTCTTCGAGGTTCCGGACACTTGTCCCTTCTAATTTCCTTGGGATCTTTCTTTTTGAGGTTTCGGACACTTGTCCCTTTTTATTTCCTCGGGTCTTTCTTTCTTTCTCTTTTTTTTAAATAGCCACATGCTTCCAACAAACTTCTGAGAGGGTAACAACAGATAATTATGAGCATTTATGCGAAAGATGGATGAAATGTGTAAGTGATCTCAAATCAATGGTAAGATAACATCTCATAGGGTCACAAAGCTTAATTTAACTCAATGCAATTATTAGTCATATTCATTTTTAGAAATCTCCAAAACTTTAGCGTTGTTTAGAACAAGATAATAGCAGCTCAGATCATCACATGTCATATCCCAATTACCTAGACCTTAGATTAAGTATTTGCCAACCATGCATTTAATTTTATTTTAAGACATTAATATTAATTAGGAGAACTCATGCTTTGAAGACCAGGTACTTGAAAGAAATTAGATAGAGCAACTATTCATCATTTCCATGCAAAAGATTAGAGAGAGAGGGTTCTCTTTTAGTCATCAACTTCTTAAAACACACTATTTTATTTATTTAATCTAACACACTTTAAGATATAATATAAAAGCTAATAATAATAGTGGTAGTAGTAATAATAATAATAAAGACATACCTGAATCACGAAGATAACGGGGGTGAGTCTCCCCCAAGCTGGTTCCCTTAATAGCGTTGAGCCTTCATGTGCCCATATATTTTTGTCGCTTTTTTAATTAATGGTGAGCCTTCATGTGCTCATATTTTTTGTTCTTTTTTAATTAATGGTGAGCCTTCATGTGCTCACATATTTTTGTTCTTTTCTTTTTAGGGGCGAGCCTTCGTGTGCTCACATTTTTTTTGAATTTGTTTATAGAATGAAAAACTTAAGAGGATAAAGATACTTATGTGGATACATGGGGATGCCTTACCCCAAGCTGAATGTTGACGTAGTCGTTCGATCTTGCAATGTAGCAGACTGACAGTGGATATGTCCTTCCTCTGTTAGAGCTTTGATTGATGTTGAGACAGTGCTCCAACAGTGGATGGAGCATTCACTTGCTCATCAGCTTTTCTTGGCCTTTCAAATCTTGTGAAACTCAACACAACAAAACTTGTGGAACAGATTAAACATTAATGGTTGGCCACTCAGGCCTTAGTTGTCCAGAATTTCAGTAAGATCTCTTTCTCAATATTTTTGTATTTTAATATTTTTACGATGCAAGAGAAAAATGCAACAAGATGAATGTATGCATATTTATTTTTATTATTATATTTTTATGCCACCACGGTGAATATTCCTGCGGGTTTTTACACGCCATAGAAATATTCACATGGGGCTTCATGGTTTATGATGCAGTAAAATATTTTTTATTTTGTTTTCTAATTAAAATGTTTGTGAATTAAATATGATGATATAAGAAATGATTATGAATTAAATATGAGAAATATGCAGCAAAGTAAATATAAAGATAACTACCGATTTTTACCTTTTGGCGAAGGTTCGGATATTTAGGTCCGACGAACCGGACCTTCCCTTGGTTCAGACCTCCCAAGGTATGTCAGACGTTTGGAAAGTTGTTATTGATTGTACCTCTTATATGCAGACATTTTCTCCCATACTTTCTTGGTCTGAGTCTTCACTTCCTGTGGTTCACTGTCTTGAGGTTTCTATCCTTTCTTTTCTGGGACAGTGTCAATAGCTTCTTCTTCGTGATTGGCCTCTCTATTCTTGATAGTTTGTCTTCTTTGGCTTTAAGAGCGGCGTGTTTCACTTCTATTCTTCTTAAGTGCTTCATTGGGCATGTAGTTGATGAAGTTGCATCGTGCCTTTTCTCCACGAAAGTGAAAATGGATTTCCTCTTGTAGATGATTGTACTTGTAGCGTAGAGGAATGGTCTTCCTAGGATGAGGTGGACATCATCGTATTCTCATGTCGAGGATCAAAAGTCTGTGGGGACTTCATGACCTCTAATTCTGACTACGACGTCTTCCATCATTCCTTCTTGTTTATGCCTCTTGATATGGTGTCACTCATGTCATTTGTCCGTCCAGCAGTTTGAAGTGAAGCATTAATTGTGGGCGCTGGCAGCATCTTGCTCAGTGTGCATGTTCTTGTAGATCTAGGATCTTCACTCTGTAGAATTTAGGAGTGACTTCTCCATGTTTTGCTCAAGAGTGTGTCCTGCTCGTAAAGACAAGGTAGAGATCAAGTGTATGGGCTCTGTTGGTGGAAAAACACCAACAGAACCAAAAGTTTTGTTTATACTCCTCTAACCTTAGGCACATTGCACAAGACAAACTTGTTGTTTGTGTATTTGATCTTAACATGAGTGATAGGATCAGGGGATGAAAGTAGCATCTTAAAATATTTAATAGATCAAATTACTTAACCCAAGGAAGGATAATTTATGCATAAAGTGTTGATCTTTTTATAATTGAGATATATCATCTTCAAAAGGTTTAGATGCACAACATTTTAGCTCATTTAGTTAAGACAGTGAGATTCAAGAGAGTAAAGCTAGGAACAAAGATCAAAGGACTGAATATGTAGAGTTGATTAGGTTGGATCAAGTGAGGTGCAACTTAAACATGTTTAGTTCTTTATTTATGTTCATACTAGAATCAAGAAGAAGCTTTTTTAAAGTGATGGTTACTTACCTTGAAATGTTACTTTGTGATTGAAGCGTGACGTGTCGAACCACCTTGTGGAAGCTTCTCTTGTCTAGCTGGTTGTTGTTTATGAATGGCTTGTCTTCTCTTGTTTGTCTCACAGTGTGCTTGAGAGGAGGAAGATCATAGTGGAATCATCTTTATAGGTATCTACCTTCCTTCTCTTGTGTCGACTTATCAGTGAAGGCGCATTGTTCTTCGAGTATGCTGACTAGGATCCCCTCTCTTTCTTGTATTAATTTTGTACTATGAGGATGTAGGGACAGTTCCGCATTCTTCTCTTGTCAACTTTTCTTGTTTTCCTTTAATCATTGGGTTGACAACAGACTTGAAATTAGAGCTGCTACTCGAGTGCCTTTATGATAGTCTTTTGTCTTATAATGTCACAACTGAGACTTGTCCTCTCAACAGTGTCTAGATGATGGAGATTTTATCGACTGTTCTTCTTGATTTGCTAACTTAGGTAATCTCTTCATCTTCTAACTCTTGTGGTGCAGTGGCTTCATCCTTCATGATGCCCTCCTCAATTCTTGGTAGTTGGCTCTCCCTTCGAGGTCTTCTCTTGGTTCCCTTTAGCTACTCATAAGTAATGTAGATGTTGAAGATGCAGTGAAAGATCCAAAAGTTGACTTCTCCAGGTCCGGCAAAGATGATAACATTGACGGTGTTCAAGAACGATCTTCCAAGAATGAGTGGTTGATCGTTTCATAATTGAGGTATATCATCTTTGTTGACACTGGTTATCTATCAAAATTAAAGGATAAATAAATATAAAAAGGGCATGAATTCAATCACCAATAAAGGTTTAGGGTTTTAATTGACAATATTCCACGAGTTTTGGTGAATTGTGATTCTGCAGGGACTAAACAGGAAAACCAGCACTAATTACTTCTCCTGGAAGGATACCGACGGAAGATTATGGAACCGGCACGTCAGGAATACTCCAGAAGGACCTAGAGGACACCAGAGGACACCACGAGGCGGGGACCCCGAGAGGCCGCCAGGTGGGACCGATCGGTCCCACCCTAGGACCGGTCGGTCACCCCCTAGGCCTGCTGGCCTCCGTCTTCTGGAACCTTCCTCCACCGCCTATGAGGATGCATCTCCACCGTACATGAAGTCGGTTTGATCCAAGGGCCACGGTTCCTCGCCTAGGGCTATATAACCAGACTCCAGACCCCCCTCTCCATCATCATCAGATCTCAAGTCATTATAAGTGGAGGAGGATCAATTAGAAATCCTAATTTCCTTAGAGCCACATCAACTTAGGCAAAGCTAGATAGAATTAGAATTAGAAGAGGCAAGCTTCGCTTGGATTCTGGATCTAGTCGTGAGAAGGCTCGGTAACCCCAAGATCTTCTCTCTTGTATCAACATTATGGATCTAATTATGTTTCTAGTTCATAATTGTTCTTCTAGTTCTTCATTGTTCTTCATTGTTCATGTTCTAGTTCATCTTCTAGTTCTAGTTCATCGTCTAGTTCATCTTCTAGTTCTTAATCTAGTTCTAGTTCATGTTCTAGTTCATACTCTAGTTCATCTATGTGTTCTAGTTCATCATATTGTTCATCATTGTGTGCTAGTTCATAGTCTAGTTCATAATAGTTTAGATATAATTGATATGACTAAGACATTAATTACTATATTCTTAATTATACTGCTTGTAGTATGCTTTGATTATATATTTGGCATAGATAGATTATCATCATGTTTATACTCATGTTCGTATAGCGCTCATCTTAAAGTACAACGGGTGGGTGATAAATGTTGTGTAGGTGTGGTGCCTATACACTATTTATCTGTGAATGCTCCCTATGTTTCGGGTAGAGTGGTAGATCATGGGTGTGACAGGCCTATTGAGTCCTTTGTATTTCACCCCCCGAATATAGGAATCGTATGGCTCAGTTAACTCATGATTTAGGGGTTACTCTGTTTGGCACCTTTACCATAGAGTTGCCTCTTGAATATGAATATGGGATAACCTAGCCAATGATTGCCAAATATAATTGCACTAATTAATGTATGTTACGACTTATAATTAGAATAACTTAGGAATACTTCTTTATAATGTCTATTCAAATCCGCATGCCTTGTCTAAGTTGAAATGCTCTAAGGACTATCATAGATTGATCTTTTATCATTTATAGTGTACCTCATTATTGTGACTGATCCCTGTTTAGGATAAAGGAGTGTGTTGTTACTTTGTTCTCAATTCTCCTATCACATGTGTATAGTAGCTCTTGTCCTTATCTCACTTCATTCCTAGTGCTAAATATAAATAACGATACTTGGAACGTCTCTGGGTAAAATGCTGCTACAATGGGTGTATTTATCAGTGCGCTTGCGGATAAATATTTATCTTTAAGTCAGTGCCATGATATAATCACATTGCTAGTTTCATGTTGGGGATGACAACTTGACGTTAAGTGATGCTAGTAGTGTCCCGTACACTTCTTAGTGCCTTCACTAGGTTATTGTTTATGAAGTCTATCTTAGAGTGATTCCATTAAGGAGTGTGAACAATCTTCCAAAGGTTAGATGCACAACATTTTAGCTCATTTAGTTAAGACAGTGGATTCGAGAGAGTAAAGCTAAGATCAAAGGACTAAACATGTTAAGTTGATTAAGTTGGATCAAGTGAGGTGCAACTTAAACATGTTTTGTTCTTTATTTATGTTTATACTACAATCAAGAAGAAGCTTTTAAAGTGATGGTTACTTATCTTGAAATGTTACTTTGTCATTGAAGAGTGATGTGTCGAAGCACCTTGTGGAAGGTTCTCTTGTCTAGCTAGCTTGTCTTCTCTTTCTTGTCTCACAGTCACTACAAGATTTTCGGTCTACTGCAACGCCGAAGAATTGCAACGTAGAAAATTTGGTTGCTAGAGATCGTTGTATTACAACCATTCTAAAAAATGGTAGTGATACATGCCTTTAATACAACGGTTTTCAAGATGTTGCAAAGGTCTGTTGCATTTGGTGGACGATATTGCAATGGTGAAAAATGGTTGCAATAGACTTGATTTTGGTTGCAATTATGTGGTAGTATTGCAACTACATTTACGTTAGTTGCATTTGGTTTTGACTATTGCTACAGTTTTTTGTGTTGCATAAAATTTGCTAAGCGTTGCAAATGATAGACGCTTAATGCAACGAGAACTCTCGGAGGCGAAGCAAAAGTAGAGGTCAATTGCAACCTTTTTCGGTAGTTGCAATATACTTTGATATTGTTGCAAGTGCTAAATTTTATTGCAACGAGATCTATGGGGTCGAAGCAAAAATTGTGTTCAAGTGCAACGCTTATTTTTTGTTGCAATATACTTTGATAATTGCAACGAATTTAAAACTTAAAAAGAGTATGGAAAGAAAAGAATTGGAGACGCATATTAGAATTAAAAAGTGCTCCCCACAAGATTCGAACCATGGAGCTCTGGTTCAGATAAAACCTTCTCCACCACTACGCTATGTAGGTGTGTTTGTTGTAACACAGGTTTTAATTTATTTGATATGATTGAAGACCTTATGAGTTATAAAACGCCCCAACCCTAGACCGATCTCGGCATCTCCGTCCTTATGCCTGGTGTCTGAAACTTTATGTTAAGTAGTAGTTGTTGTTAAGTACTTGATGTTAAGTACACATGGATGTTAATTAGTACTTGAAGTTGTCGACGGTGCACAGGAGCAGGGCCCCGACGATCAACACCCCATCCTACATGATCATAGATCTGAATCTTCTCTATCGGTGGTACACAGGAGCAGGGCCCCGACGATCAACACCCCCAACACAGCGCATCAGCAGCCCGCATCCCCCGCACTACTCCTATGCAGGGCGACTGCGAGCTTCATGAGCGACACGATCTGTGCTGTGGTTAGTGCCCCACGTTGTCGGCGGCGGTGTAGCTGGCTGCATTTGGTCAGCACGCTGCATAATTGAAGATTTTATGACTGATTTATATGGATTAAAGCACGGGCACCAACTTTGATTGTTTCCATAAAAAATATAGTTGTTTAGTTATTTTTATGTACATCCTTAAATTGCTACCATAGCGTTAGCACGGGCACCAACTCTTTTCTTTGCTTCATGTACCAAAGAAATTTCCCCCGCTGAGATGGCCACCTTCCGCACACCCTAGAAAATGTACACAGAAAAACAACTCCATAGAAATCAACCATCCAGATTGTTTCTCAATCTTCTCTCTCCTTACTCATATCTAACGACCAGAATTGTTTGTATGGTATCTTCTCCCATCTCAACACGTTCGCACCCAAGTCACCCACATCCAACACCCAAGGTTCGATCCTTCTGTTGGCTTCTTTTTTTTCATTTTTTTGCTTGAGCAACTGCGTGTAACCTCAATCCGTGTGTGGGTTCACTGAAATGGCACGTACTACGTCATGATGAGTCGGAAGTATACACGACACTATAATAGAATTTGGTCTCTCCCTTGATGAGGCATTACGTGATAGGTAAGTGTATTTGAGAAATTCATGTTAGTTTGTGAAAATGCAAAATGCATATTTTCTATTTTTATAGTTCATCTTTTATTTGCTTTTAGTTCATTTATATGGAACGTCAAGTTGCGCGGACATTGTCATATTGCACACATGCAATTTTAACATCTGGCCAAGATAATAGAGGAATTGCATATTGCAATATAGATTTTGATTATCCCTTCCTCCATTTTTTAAAAAATAGCATTAAAATATCAGATCGCTCGATCCATAAAAGAATATAATTTTATTTTGTATAGTTAAATAATTTGAGCTTTGACGCAAAATGCATATTTTCTATTTTTATAGTTCATCTTTTATTTGCTTTTATTTAGTTCATTTATATGGAACGTCAAGTTGCGCGGACATTGTCATATTGAACACATGCAATTTTAATGTCTGGCCAAGATAATAGAAGAATTGCATATTGCAATATAGATTTTGATTATCACTTTCTCCATTTTTTTTAAAAAAATAGCATTAAAATATCAGCTCCCTCGATCCATAAAAGAATATGATTTTCTTTTTTAGTTAAATAATTTGAGCTTTGACTGAAGTTATATAAAAAGTACTAACATATATGATATAAAATAAATATCTTTAGAATAGCTATATATATAACAAATTTATTTAAGATATAAACACTAATATTATTTTTTATAAATTTAATCAAACCTCCACCAATGTATCGTCCTCCTCTCCCCACTCCCCCCACACCTAGCGATGTTGCAAGTGTGGCATGACAACACGGCGGGGATGACTGCGACGGTGTACAGCACCACACAAAACAATTGGGAGGAGACAACGACAATGCAGAAGCCTCACGGGTACAGAACGGTTCGGGGAGGTGGGAGGGCGACTATGGTGGTATGGGGGATAGCAAGGCAGAGGTATTTGGCGTGACATGTTACAAGGCAGCGATGGCGGACAGGAAGCTATATGTGACAGAGGGCTGGGTGCGGCCGTTCGAGCATGTGTTGTGCGACGTCGTGTACGCCACCGCCGCAGACTCGTGGTGCGAGATGGCGCATGGGATGCGGACGGGTGGAGGAGCCGCTCGATGCCTGCACTGCACCGACGACGACCTAGGGAAGAGCTCCCGAAGCATGGCGTCCACTTAGAGTTTGCCATTGTTTTTTTTAACAAGTTCGCCAACGTTGGTTGGTTGGTGCCAAGGGCGGAGGGTCCTGTGTCACACCCTGAAATTTGCATTTCTTAAATTAGAATTAATATGGTTTATTTATGAATTTTTGTGCTCATAAAATATAGAGAAATAAAACTTTTCTATAAATTAAAATTTATCCTAGGGTTTAGAAACATGTTTGTGCATTCATGCTGGTGCATATATCATTTTTGTGATGTGTGGTTTTAGATCAAAAGTTGTTTGAATTCAAAAAGGATTTGAAAATGCATTTGAAAAATCAAATCTGAAATTGGAAAACAATTTTCCTTCTCTCCCTTCCTCCTTTCTCCCTTCTGGCCCGAGCCAGCTTGGCCGGCCCGCTCCCTCTCTCTCGTCGGCCTGCTCTCCCCTCTCCCCTCTCTCTCTGTCGCCCGCGTGGGCCGCCGCCCGGCCCAACGCCTGCGCGCAGCGCCGCTCCGCCGGGCCAGCCGCCCTGCGCAGCGCCGCAGCCCCGCGCCGAGCCGAGGGTTCAGCCTCGGCGCTGCGTTCGCGTGCGCGTAGCCTTCTCCGTCTCGCCCGAGGGTCCAGCCTCGCGCGAGCACCGCCGTTCCGTCTCGCCCGAGGGTTCAGCCTCGGCGCTGCGTTCGCGTTCGCGTAGCTGTTCCGTCTCGCCCGAGGGTCCAGCCTCGGCACTGCACTCGCGTGCGTAGCCGCTTCCGTCTCGCCCGAGGGTCGCCGCTCCCGCGCCTCGGCCCAGCTTGGCACCCGCGCGCAGCGCGCCGCCGCTCCTCCCGTCGCTGACTGCGCCCCCGCCTGTCAGTGTCCCACCTTCCCCTCCCTGCTCGTGTTCATGGCGGACACCCGAAACCGAGCCCGACTCCAATACTGGCACGCGTCCTCGCTTGCCTAATCAACCTAGCCAACCCCCTTATAAGATTCCCGAGAGCCCGCCGCCTCTCCTCACGCAAACAGCCCAAGTTCCCGTGCCCTATCTTGCCCACACCGAGAGCTCCGCGCACCGAAAGATCTCCGCCGCCGTCAACCTCGCTTCTCGGTAGGTTTCGATCGCCACCGAGGATATCTAGAGCTTCTACTCGACCTCACGAAGCTATACATTCATTCTATCTTCTTTTTCCTCTTCGTTTTGGTGCCTTAATCGCTCGCCGTCGCTTTTCAGAGCCGCCGTCCGCCAAGTCGAGCAATCCGCCGTCCCCGAGTCTTCTCCGGCGCCATAAACCCCTCAGGTGAGTTCGCCTTGAGCTCCTCTTTCGATTGGATCTTTTCCCGAGGTCTCTACCGCTCCGTAGCGGAATCCCGAGCCGCGCCGCCGCCTTCCGGCCGTGGAGCCGCCGCGTCCTTCTTTCTCTCCGGCGAAAAGCGCCGCCGGCCCTCTCTGGATCTAATCTTCATCCTCCATCCTGGATCCGACGGCCTCCACCAACCGATACCCCTTCGGTTCGGCACGTTTTCTAAAGAGTCCCTAGAATCTTTAGGTCTCAACCCGCCGTCCAACTGACCCTGTTCATTGAGCCTGTGAAAACTTGCCTTGAAGTCCCTGCGTTTTCTTCCAATTGAGGCGCAGTCCAGCCAGTTTTCGAATTTCATTTTATTTATTCTAAGTCTGCAAATTCGAGTTGATTTATTTACAAAACTGCCACTGACTTTAAACCCTTATAACTTCTCCGTTTTAACTCCGAATTAGTCCGTTCAACTTGCGTTAGATTCGTTTCGAAAAGTTCTTTCTAAATATATAACTTTCAACACTGTTTTCTGTAATTAAAATTTGAGTTAAATCTAATCTAGTAATTAGTGTCTTTAATCTTGTTTAGCTCATATCTTCTTCGTTAAAACTCCGATTAGCGTGATTTTTGCGTCTGAGTGTTCGTAGCGAATCGTAGATCAGTTTCCAAAACTCTTTATCTTGTTTTCTTATGAATGATGTACTGTTCTAATCATAGGCTTTGTTTTGCTTTGCATGATTGGTATTGGATGCTTGTGTGGTGTTCTGTGATCGTATGTCCAGTCGGTGAGTTATACGTTGGTGATCAAGAAGAAGATCGTGATCAAGAGTCAACCTTTGGAAGTATACAAGTTAACAGAAGAAGGATCTTGAGTTTAAGGCAAGTATAGCAGTCGAGTTTTCTTTTCGCAATCATGATCATGTTACTTAATTAATGTATGCATCGAATGATAAAAATGGCTTATTAGCAACTTAAGAAATTATCTGTACGAGCACCTTCGGGATTTACAGTGCAACTGTTGGGGGTTATATGGCTCTGACTTTAGCTCAGTATAAGGTCCTTTTCTAGCTTGTTAGAGGTTACCGAAAGGCGCAAGAGGGGCTCCGATCTGTATGGTCTTGGCCGACCAAGTTGGTGCATCTTTGTCTTTGGTTAGTCACCGCTTGTAGGGGAGATTCATGCCTATTGATGGGGAAACCTAGCGGCCCTAACTTGTTAGACGAACCTTTGAAAGGCTTCATCGTGAACCCTGCCGACTCTCCTTGGAAGTGAGTTAAGAGGCTGATCACCTCGGGCAAAAGGGCAATTCACGTCTCGCAGTGAAAGTGTACACCTTTGCGCAAAGTTTATTAAACTGATATATCAGCCTTGCTCAAGGACACGAGCGGCCTTGAAGACTTTTACATTTATGACTTTTGTTGGTTAACATGTTCATTATTTACCGTTTTATGCTATTCATTACTTACGTTACATTGATCATGAGACTTGGGATCTATATCACTTGCTGCTATACTTGTGGAGTTCGACATGGACTCACTCTTGCTTTATCCCACACCTCAGAGAGTTGAACTTTGGAGAAGCTTAGGCTTGTGGTCAACCAGTCAGTTGTCCCTGTGAAGTTGGTGTCTCCATCTGAAGATCGGAGTGTCTTTCTGCTATCTGCTCTTTAAGGTTTTGTTCTTTTGTTTTATATACGTTATTTAAGAGCATTGTCTTTCGGTATTACCCTTTATTTGTGGCTATATGTGAGATTTGACTTCCTGGGCTCACATATGGTGTATACCTGGTTTTGTTCTTAAAACCGGGTGTGACAAAGTGGTATCGGAGCAATGCTGACTGTAGGACGCAAGCCTAGTTAGAAACTGGTCGTTTAAAAGTTTTGAAAATTGCTATAGAACTCTTGTTCTATCAACCTTGGTATTTTCTCCTCAATTGTATCTTCTACCCTTGTTATTTGTCTCCTCCTTGTTGCTTAAATTTTAAATTTTGCTCTCACCTTCACTCCTTGCCTGGATTGCTTATTGAAAACTTCCCTCTATCTAAGTAGACGGATCGTTGACCAAGCTATGTCGTCTCCGACCGCAGTTAACAAACGGAAGCTGATCGCTATGCAAAGTCAAGACCTGGGAAGAATGACGCAACAACAAGACGCAACACAAGGACCAACCAACATGGAAGGAAGCCATAAAGAACAGTTACAGCAAGATTACATTTATGGAAGATTGAAGCATGTGGATATGACCACTATTCATGGAGCAAAGAAAGCAGTGTATGGCATGATCCCAGTTAATTCGGTAACTGCCATGGTTCTTTTTGACCCCAGTGCCTCGCACTCGTTCATCTCTGTTAAGTTTGTAGCTCGCCTGAAGATAAGGGAATGGCCAACAAAGAAGCTCATAGTAGTTCGTACACCAACTGGAGAAGTTGAGACAAACCGTGTATGTCGAGATGTTAGAGTCCAGATAAAGGAGTGTGAATTCATAGTGAAGCTGAATGTTTTGGAACTCTCTGGAATCGATGTTATCCTTGGACAAGGATGGTTAAGGGGTCGTAAAAGTGAGGTCAATTATTCCCGACGTTCAGTGTTTTTAAGAACACCATCAGGCGAAAGGATTGAATATCGAGGTATGCCGTTATTACCCAATGAATGTGAAACAGGTCTGTTGGGAGATAGCAGTAGTAAGGTGCAAGAGGTTCAGTATCGATGTTTTTGTTGCAAGCATTATGGGAATTCTTGTCTTCAAAAGAAGTCAACCAAGGATGAGGTCAAAGTGAACCCAAGTGGTGAAGTCAAAGAAGATAAGAAGAGGAAAGCAAATTCATTCGAGCCACCGTTGATATATCACCAACCGTTGAGTTCTACTCCAGTATCACATCCAGTTTCAACCCTTGTTCAGACCAGCCTAGATCAGCAGCATCTAGAAGCTCCTCCAGTTAAGAACTTTCCACATGAGGTTTGCATAGATGGATGGACAATCACCTACAAAGAGTTCCAACCACGGAAGCGAGTTAAGAAGCAGAATAAACTGGTAAAAGTCAATCCTCTGAGTCAGCAAGATGGCAGCACATCAAACAACACTTCTACCGCAGCAGATCCAACCAAAGGAAGATGTTATCATTGTCGACAGGAAGGACACTACGCAAGATCCTGCCCCAAAAAGGTCAACAACCGACTCAAGGAAGTAGCCACAACCCAGTCACTACAGAATAGTCACCAACAAGTGATGTCAGTGCCTGATGCAAAGAAAGTCCCTGATAGCAGTTGATAGATGAAGAGTGTACAAGAAAAGCTACCCTTGATGTTCTTGCAGATGTATCATGTACTAGTAGTTCTTGTGCCCTTATGTAATGAAACGTTAGTCACGAAGTTAAGTCAAGTCTTTGGCCCATGTGTGGCTTGTGAACCTGTGATGTTTGTTGCTTGTCCTTATGATGATGTTTGTTTTGCATCTTTGTAATGAGTGCAATGATTTTGTGGGTTTCCTCACAATCTCATTTAGGTTTAGTTGATAGGTTATATGCATAGATAGTGGGGTTTTGCTCTTCTCTTGTCTCCCCTACCCTGTCTTTTCGGAGCAGTCTGTCTTTATCAGCTTATATCTCTGTTTATGGATGATCAAAAATCATAGAATAATTCTGGACACAAGTAGACTTCATGATCTTTCTCTGAGCGCAAGAACCACCCTGATAGCTGTTATGGTTTTAGAGTTATGAATTTCACAAGTTGATACATCCGTGCTGTCTGGAATCTGGAACAGTTACTGTTGTCTGCTGTTTTCGACGACCTTAACTACAGAATATGGAAAAGTGTTCTACATGAAAGTTGTAGAGGATTTCATAAGCTTTCCAGAAAGGTAAACTGCAACTTCATTGGATAAGCAGAGCTCGAGTTATGGCTGTTTTACTGCACTGCTATTTTGCTACTCGCGAGAAATTTCAGAATTCTTGATCTTACCTTCGCATATGATTTTCTCTGGGATGTCAGAAGGTCTTTATGCTAGTTAGCTTAACTAGAAAAAGGTGGAATGCTATCCTTTTATTGTTTCTCCTAGTTGATCTTTTCTTAAGGGGGGTAGCCAGGATGAAGATAACTTTGAACCGTTTCCAAGATGAAGTTTCTTACCATCTAGTGTTTTAATCGGAAGAATCAGTCATGGATGAGTCTTCTCTTGTCTCTCCTGCTATATCAACCTTGTCTTGTCATCTCATGAAGCTATGGTTAAGTGTGTTATGAAGAGCTGAATCCTAACACATACAGGTTGAAAAACAGATGGTTGCTACCAGGAGAAATGACTACGATGATGCTACAGGAAATGCTCACAACTCTAATCCACCGCCATCAAATCCTTCAGCTATAGAGCAAGTTTTGACAATGCAGACTCAACTATTACAGACCATTGCTCAAAATGTGTTACACAATCAGTACCAAGAACCACCTATTGACAAGCGTGGTGAATTTATGAAAGGACACCCACCAACATTCTCTCATACTAGCAACCCAATAGAAGCTGATGACTGGCTTAGAGCTGTGGAACGACAACTTGACATAACACAGTGTGATGACCATGAGAAGGTGCTTTATGCTTCAGGCCAACTTCAAGGAACTGCATTAGATTGGTGGGAATCGTTCCAGTTTGAACATTCAAATAAGAATCAAATTGGTTGGGAAGAATTCAAGAATGCTTTTAGATCTTACCATGTTCCAGCTGGAATAGTGGCGATTAAGGAAGACCAATTCCTCAACTTGAAGCAAGGATTTATGTCAGTGTGTGAGTATCATGACATGTTCACCCAGTTGTCACGCTATGCGCTAGAAGAAGTGAATAGTGATGCTAAGAAGCAGAAACGCTTTCTGAAAGGACTCAATGATGGTTTGCAATTACAACTGATGACGGTTGAATATGCCAACTATCAAACATTGGTGGACAGAGCAATTGTGATTGAGAACAAGCGTCGAGAGATGGAGGAGAAGAAAAGGAAAAGAGAAAGCCAATCTGTAGGTAGCAACATACACCGCCCCTATGCTCATGCACCAGAATTCCAACAATGGAACCAGGAATCAAGTGATCAGTGGAATTTTGAACCTCCTCATGAACTCCATCAGTATCAACAATTCAATGATGAAGTACTTCACTCCAATTCCCAAGAGCCATGTCTGTCACCTCCTAGTGACACCTTGACGAAGAATAATACTCCCGCTAGTGAGGGTTGTAACGATTGTGATGAGGTTAATCACTATGAGAATGACTGTCATAAGAAGTTTATGGAGAGCAATGAAAGTCAGGACGACGAACCACATCAAATACAAGAACAGGAGAATCAGGGGCCAGGAAGTAAAGTAAGAAGAAACTACATTCAAGGAATGTTAAATCATGAGTATATGATTAACAAACATGGGGCTAAGGAAGTCGTGTATGGTTTCATTCGAGTAAACTCTGCTCCCGCCATTGTGATGTTTGATCCTAGAGCTTCACACTCGTTCATCTCTAGCCTATATGTACAAGAACATAGGATGACTATGCTTCCAATGAGGAAACCGGTGATAGTTAACTCTCTAGGAGGCGAAATGAAAGCAAACCGCATATGCCCAAAAGTTAGCCTTGACATAAAGGGAGTAAACTTTGAGGCGAACCTTACTGTTTTGAAGTTGACGGAAATGGATGTTATCCTTGGAAAGGGTTGGCTATCTGCTTGTAAAGGAGTGGTTAAGTATGCCCAAGGTTTGGTGCTTCTAACAACACCGACAGGTGAAAGAATTGAGTATCAAGGTTTTCACCCTGTACCTGAGGAATACAAGAATGACCCATTAGAAGGGGTACCCATCGAGGACAGTAAAGTGGACTGTGAGTTTTCAGAATATCAATACGAAGGAACAACTGCAGATCAAGTTTCCACATCTCTTTGAGTTGTAAGCCAATCCAGTTAGCGAGCAAGACAAGTTTGGGATAATCAAGTGTAATAATCTTTTCATGGAATCCTTGTACACAAGTTATGATCGTGAAACATCAGTGGTTTGATAAGTTTAGTATGCAAGTGTGAAGTGAAAGTGTTATCAAGATCTTTTCTCGTTTCTCTCCAGTGCTCTGAGTCTCTTTCGAATCTCGGGACGAGATTCTCTTAAGGGGGGTAGATTTGTCACACCCTGAAATTTGCATTTCTTAAATTAGAATTAATATGGTTTATTTATGAATTTTTGTGCTCATAAAATATAGAGAAATAAAACTTTTCTATAAATTAAAATTTATCCTAGGGTTTAGAAACATGTTTGTGCATTCATGCTGGTGCATATATCATTTTTGTGATGTGTGGTTTTAGATCAAAAGTTGTTTGAATTCAAAAAGGATTTGAAAATGCATTTGAAAAATCAAATCTGAAATTGGAAAACAATTTTCCTTCTCTCCCTTCCTCCTTTCTCCCTTCTGGCCCGAGCCAGCTTGGCCGGCCCGCTCCCTCTCTCTCGTCGGCCTGCTCTCCCCTCTCCCCTCTCTCTCTGTCGCCCGCGTGGGCCGCCGCCCGGCCCAACGCCTGCGCGCAGCGCCGCTCCGCCGGGCCAGCCGCCCTGCGCAGCGCCGCAGCCCCGCGCCGAGCCGAGGGTTCAGCCTCGGCGCTGCGTTCGCGTGCGCGTAGCCTTCTCCGTCTCGCCCGAGGGTCCAGCCTCGCGCGAGCACCGCCGTTCCGTCTCGCCCGAGGGTTCAGCCTCGGCGCTGCGTTCGCGTTCGCGTAGCTGTTCCGTCTCGCCCGAGGGTCCAGCCTCGGCACTGCACTCGCGTGCGTAGCCGCTTCCGTCTCGCCCGAGGGTCGCCGCTCCCGCGCCTCGGCCCAGCTTGGCACCCGCGCGCAGCGCGCCGCCGCTCCTCCCGTCGCTGACTGCGCCCCCGCCTGTCAGTGTCCCACCTTCCCCTCCCTGCTCGTGTTCATGGCGGACACCCGAAACCGAGCCCGACTCCAATACTGGCACGCGTCCTCGCTTGCCTAATCAACCTAGCCAACCCCCTTATAAGATTCCCGAGAGCCCGCCGCCTCTCCTCACGCAAACAGCCCAAGTTCCCGTGCCCTATCTTGCCCACACCGAGAGCTCCGCGCACCGAAAGATCTCCGCCGCCGTCAACCTCGCTTCTCGGTAGGTTTCGATCGCCACCGAGGATATCTAGAGCTTCTACTCGACCTCACGAAGCTATACATTCATTCTATCTTCTTTTTCCTCTTCGTTTTGGTGCCTTAATCGCTCGCCGTCGCTTTTCAGAGCCGCCGTCCGCCAAGTCGAGCAATCCGCCGTCCCCGAGTCTTCTCCGGCGCCATAAACCCCTCAGGTGAGTTCGCCTTGAGCTCCTCTTTCGATTGGATCTTTTCCCGAGGTCTCTACCGCTCCGTAGCGGAATCCCGAGCCGCGCCGCCGCCTTCCGGCCGTGGAGCCGCCGCGTCCTTCTTTCTCTCCGGCAAAAAGCGCCGCCGGCCCTCTCTGGATCTAATCTTCATCCTCCATCCTGGATCCGACGGCCTCCACCAACCGATACCCCTTCGGTTCGGCACGTTTTCTAAAGAGTCCCTAGAATCTTTAGGTCTCAACCCGCCGTCCAACTGACCCTGTTCATTGAGCCTGTGAAAACTTGCCTTGAAGTCCCTGCGTTTTCTTCCAATTGAGGCGCAGTCCAGCCAGTTTTCGAATTTCATTTTATTTATTCTAAGTCTGCAAATTCGAGTTGATTTATTTACAAAACTGCCACTGACTTTAAACCCTTATAACTTCTCCGTTTTAACTCCGAATTAGTCCGTTCAACTTGCGTTAGATTCGTTTCGAAAAGTTCTTTCTAAATATATAACTTTCAACACTGTTTTCTGTAATTAAAATTTGAGTTAAATCTAATCTAGTAATTAGTGTCTTTAATCTTGTTTAGCTCATATCTTCTTCGTTAAAACTCCGATTAGCGTGATTTTTGCGTCTGAGTGTTCGTAGCGAATCGTAGATCAGTTTCCAAAACTCTTTATCTTGTTTTCTTATGAATGATGTACTGTTCTAATCATAGGCTTTGTTTTGCTTTGCATGATTGGTATTGGATGCTTGTGTGGTGTTCTGTGATCGTATGTCCAGTCGGTGAGTTATACGTTGGTGATCAAGAAGAAGATCGTGATCAAGAGTCAACCTTTGGAAGTATACAAGTTAACAGAAGAAGGATCTTGAGTTTAAGGCAAGTATAGCAGTCGAGTTTTCTTTTCGCAATCATGATCATGTTACTTAATTAATGTATGCATCGAATGATAAAAATGGCTTATTAGCAACTTAAGAAATTATCTGTACGAGCACCTTCGGGATTTACAGTGCAACTGTTGGGGGTTATATGGCTCTGACTTTAGCTCAGTATAAGGTCCTTTTCTAGCTTGTTAGAGGTTACCGAAAGGCGCAAGAGGGGCTCCGATCTGTATGGTCTTGGCCGACCAAGTTGGTGCATCTTTGTCTTTGGTTAGTCACCGCTTGTAGGGGAGATTCATGCCTATTGATGGGGAAACCTAGCGGCCCTAACTTGTTAGACGAACCTTTGAAAGGCTTCATCGTGAACCCTGCCGACTCTCCTTGGAAGTGAGTTAAGAGGCTGATCACCTCGGGCAAAAGGGCAATTCACGTCTCGCAGTGAAAGTGTACACCTTTGCGCAAAGTTTATTAAACTGATATATCAGCCTTGCTCAAGGACACGAGCGGCCTTGAAGACTTTTACATTTATGACTTTTGTTGGTTAACATGTTCATTATTTACCGTTTTATGCTATTCATTACTTACGTTACATTGATCATGAGACTTGGGATCTATATCACTTGCTGCTATACTTGTGGAGTTCGACATGGACTCACTCTTGCTTTATCCCACACCTCAGAGAGTTGAACTTTGGAGAAGCTTAGGCTTGTGGTCAACCAGTCAGTTGTCCCTGTGAAGTTGGTGTCTCCATCTGAAGATCGGAGTGTCTTTCTGCTGTCTGCTCTTTAAGGTTTTGTTCTTTTGTTTTATATACGTTATTTAAGAGCATTGTCTTTCGGTATTACCCTTTATTTGTGGCTATATGTGAGATTTGACTTCCTGGGCTCACATATGGTGTATACCTGGTTTTGTTCTTAAAACCGGGTGTGACATCCTGCGAAGCGATAGGAGCATTGTCATCTTGTAGGTCAGGATCGTTGCTGGGCTAAGCTAACAGATGCTGGCCAGGTTGGATATAGACCGCATATGCTGCCGAGCCCATAGGTCCAATGGACTAAATTGGTCCACCCATCGCAGTAATCATTGTCGCTTGCCTTAATTTACCAAAAAGAATTGTAATTCCATGTTTCAAATAAGTAAAAGTTTTCTAAATTTGAGTTTAGGGTTTAGGGTCCAGGTGAAAAACTATGAGTATTCATGTCTCTATTTAGATCTACTATAATTTGTTTTCTATAATTAAATCTAATGATTTTTCTTTAGTATCATAAATGTAAATGTTAGTTCTTCTTTGCATAAATTTTGTTGCAGTAGTACTGAATGTAAAAGTGTTTATCTTTTTAATCTTTAGTTTCTTTGTTGTAAGATCTTTAAATTATTTTAGTATTACATGGTTTTTCAATAGACTAGGTTTTTCAATACACTAGGTTTTCCTGACCAACCCTTTTCTTTGCTTGGTGGACCAAAGAAACTTCCCCCGCTGAGATAGCCACCCTCCGTGTACCCAAAAAATATACCCAGAAAAACAACTCCATAGAAATCAACAATCCAGATCATTTCTCCTCATACTCACTCAGATCTAACTCCTCCTTCGTCACTCATTCCATCTCGCGCCCCGCAGGCGAGTTCGGTCCCTGGTTGTCTTTTTTTCATCTAAAAATATTTTTCGCTCGAGTGACCGTGGAGAAAAAAAAAGAAGAAGATGCGGTTAGGGTTCTATGGCCGCCGCCATGCCTGATCCTAAACCCGGCGGCTCAGGCGGATCGGATCTGGGCTAGGCGGCGCCGCCGGCGGGGGCAGGTTAGGCACGCACCCTGCTTGGCAAGGCGGATCCAACGTCATGAGCGCCAGCCGCCTGCCGCTCCTTGCTACTACGCTCATGCTTTCTTACATGGTTGCCATGACTCGTATGTACTCCTTGGCTCCCTGTTATATCCTCGTCTTTCATGTTTCTTTGACTATTTACTGAAGATTAATATATGCTTGTTAAAAAAATCTGTGTTTTCTTACCTACTTGTTCAAGTGTGTTTTTTATTTGTGAATCATGTGCTTCTGAATTGTCGATGACGTTAATTTCGTCAGTTTGAGGTTTTGGTCTATGTCTTTTTTTTATAAACTAGAGGACCGAAGCATGTGATGTCTATTAAGGTAAAGCAACCAGTACAAGAGCAAGTAAAAAAGCAAGATCAGCGTATGATGTTTTGCAAGAAACCAAGTATTCTTTTTCTCAAATTCACATTTCTTTTCTCTCTTGATGATTCGGTAGATATGTCGGATGAAAGACTCAGATATTCTTTAGTCACATTATTTTACTAAAATATCTTAGATACTTATCCTGTATACAGATCATTAGAATGGTGCTTTACAGAATTAATTAGTCTTCTATCCTGTTCAGGCTATACAAATTATGTTCTTGATGGACCTTTTTCAACATAAGGAGTTTACAATTTCAGGCTAGCTGTGCCAAACACGAGCAAAGATCTATTAATTGTTTCAAATTTGTGTGTTTTTGCCTTGTATGTCCAAATATTTCAGCTGACTGAACCTTTGTGTTTCAGTTTGAAAGAGAGATCTCTATATCTTCTAGCTCCTTGAGTCGAAGCAAAGAACACACCTCTGAACTGGAGCAAAAGTCTTCATGGAAAAGGTAACTTCTCATACAGGTGTTGTTTAGATTAATACTTTATCTTTTGTCGAAGGCGATAATAAATTGATTTTTGTCTATACAGGTGCCGCTTAGTTTAATTCTTAATTTTTTAGTGCTCGCGGAATGTTTGTCTTTGTATAGAACATGAGTTTAATAACCGTAGGCAATTAGTATGTTGCATGAATGACTCAATTAGCAACAAATAGTACTTTTGTAACTTGTTTTTAAAAGCTGAATGGAAGATTATGGTTTGACTGGCCGACTGAGTATCGAAATTCGTCAATGTAGGTCAAGATTGTGCGATGATGAATCAGATGATTCAGGCATGGAACCATGGGGATGACTCCAGTTGGGATGGAGGCAACGATGGAAGTGGCGGCGAGGGTGGCGAGTAATCGAGGATGACAACAACTAAGAGGAGTCGGAGGATGGCTGGATCTTTGCCATGTAGGTAAAATTTTATTTCTACTTGTTGTCTATGGAGATTTGTACCACACCATAAATCTGTTTAACTTGTATATCACTCCCATGACCATTTTTCTATCTATGAAATTGAAAAAGAATGGAGTTGTTGTTAAACCAACAATAGAGTTGTGACTTCAAAAATCTATTTCTCAATGGCACTAAGATTTTAAAACTGCAGTGTTTTTTAAGCTAAAAGGCCAAGCTTCAGATTTACAGTGTAGAGAATTAGAACATACTAAAAAGGTAATGAAACTCACATGGCAAGGATACTCTCAATTTCGAGCTACACTACAAGAAATTGTGCTTTACATGACGGTTTAGTGGTGACCTTCTCATAAATCATCACAGAATTGCACTGTCTGTGATGGTTCATTTCAAGGGTGATATAATTGTGACAACTAGTTTAGTTTTCGTCATTATTGTACGTCACAGAGTTGGTTTGGTCACATATGAAGCATCTAACATGGCATTGATGTGGACATCCACGTCAGTTCTATATCAAGGATAAAAAAATTTAATTTGCAAAAAAAAATGTATGGCATATAGGATGCAAACCATCGGGACAAATATGTTTTATATTTTTCTAAGATTATTTGACCCTTTTATATAACATTTAATTCCTGATTTTATCAAAAAGAAAGAAAATAGCAAAACAAGTGTTGTACACGGAACTTGAACTACGCACCTTTTGGAAAGGACCCGAGCAAGTAGACCACTAAGGCAAGCAAGCTTTTGCGTCATTTTGGGCAAAACAGATTTATAATAATTATGCTTGCGCGGTTGGCTGGCCCAATTGACGCCTAATAACCTGGCAGCCCACCACCACCACTTATCCCCTCCCACACACGAACTCCCCTCACCCCGTGCGATTCACCGCCGTCGCTGCAAACCCTAGCGACGCAGCGCCGCCTCCTGCTCTCCCCGGCATCCGTGCCCCCGTCGTCGTCGTCATGATCGAAGAAACGAGGTGCCGGCCTCCCGCTCCTCCCCCCGGCATCCCTGTCCCTGGTTGCGCCCCGGCCGTCGTCAACAGTCGCAAATATGAGCACCCGTCCTACCAACTGCACATCGTGTCGCCGCCAGCAACGAGCACACACGACCAGGTGTAAACGCCCCTTCTTTTCCCTCGCAGATGCAACAAGCACCTACCCTAACTCAAGCTATTGGCGTCCAGATATGATCTATCTAATACTTAGTTCGCCGGTGATGAGCACGCACCACCCACCTGGTATGCACGCCCCTTATGTTCCCTTCCTGTTGCGACGAGCACCCAGCTATTTTGTTTCATTCAGATCTGATCTAATTACACATGTATACATACCTACCAACTGCGATTTTTTTGAATGAAAAAATCTTTTGTTTTGGGCATAGGTGGATTGGATTACTGAAGTTTCTTTCATTTTCAGGTTTGATTTGTTATAAATTATAATCTCCGAGCTGCGATGGATGTTTGAGAGAGTACAAAAACTTTCTTACTGTTTTTTCCTGATAATATAAGTATCTAAGTTTGTTGACAGTAACTTCAGGTCAAGTTTCTGCTCTTCTAATTTTTGTTTCAGATCAAGTATCTAATTTTAGTCTTGTATCTAGCTTCTATTAAATCACTAGTGAACTCCTATATATTATTTTGGTTATGTATCTAGTTTTGTATTATCTAAAGCTCCAAAGTTGGTGATTTAGAATTTCTTGTGAGGTCTCAGATCTCTGATAATCTAATAACATACATATTTTTCCCTAAGAAACCATAATACTAACAATCGATACTGGAATTGGTGGTGCTCACACTTATGAGTTCTCAGATCTCTTGACCAAGGAATTCCCACTCTTCTAAAAAATGGCTTTAGCCATTACCTGATGGAAGATGCAAAACACGTGTGCATCTTATTAATTTGGCAGCAGATCATTTTTACATTTAGCCTGTTACTCTTTTGGTACTATCATGACTGTTGTTAATTGCCTTATCAAACATCACTGCTAAGTTCAGCTATGTTTTCTAATGCAAAACTTTTACTAGAATATATATGCTCTGTAGTTTAATAAAAATTTTACTGGAACCAAATTTTTATTTTTCCTTATGTCCTCTAGAGTATGTATTGAGAATCACATGATGTGTTATGTTGATGCATGCAGGTGTGTTCTGCTACTCCTATTCTGCCTGTTCAACGTCATGTACTGCTCAAGTCAATTTTAGTTTGTCAAGTGAGTAGCAACAACTTTGTCATGATAAGTGAGTAGCAACAACTTTGTCATGATAAGTGAGTAGCAACAATTTTATGTTCATACATGACCTTTTTCTCGATCGTCATGATAAGTTAGTCGTGACGCATTTTTGTTTGTCTGTGACTAAAATTAATCGTCATGTATAAGGCAATTTCTTGTAGTGCTACATGAGTATTGTCATGTTGTTTGTATGGGCATAACTGTTTAAATTGCAGGATGTCTTCTATGGTTCGAACGGATTTGTCTGTGGCATTATTGGTCAAGGAATAATGACTGCCAGAAGGTAACTACGTATAGCTATTTGTGCTTCTGCATATCAAAATCTATTTTTGCTATCAAATAATCAAGTTCATAGTTGCTTACTTTTGAGTTTGGTTGTAGGCCCCTGGAGAGCGCAGGCCACTAGAGCTAACCGTGGTATAGCCCATGCAGGCAATTGCAGTGGCAGCAGCGCAGCACATGCCGTCGCTGGCCTCTGTACCTCATCATGCACTATGATAGATAAAATGGTGATCAATATGACAAATTATTTTTTCCTGCAAGATGAAGACACCGCTAAGGCAACCGTCAACCGGAATTCAGGGTAAGTGACTTTCAGAGTTTCAAATATCTGCAGTATTGGATTTCAGATATCAATATGGGCTTCAGAGGCCATTAGCTTAATTTCTGGTTGCTGCCTTTGATTTTGTCTATCTAGAGAGTTCATGTGAGTGTACCAGTATGTTTAGATCGATTGATCAAATGAAGAACACCTACAGTTTTGTTCCAATTGTGATTTTTGTTGTTAGATTTCAGTATTTAAGATTGGTTGTTGGATTTCATAGAATACGACTCGTTATTTATTTAGATGGCTACAATGAATTATATCAATTAATTTTAGCTCTTTTTTTTTGCTGCCTTCAGAAGATGCAAATGATCATACCATGGGCAATGCCTTAGCTAGATTGATAAAGTTTTTTCAACTAATGCCAATATCAAGTGATTCTTTGCCTTATTTCAGTTCTAGGTCAAGTGCCAACTAATTAAATTCTCAAATCTGTGAGCTTACATATACCATTGCATTATTTGTAACCAATCTACCCTACTAAAGCACCATCCTAGTTCTATGCTAAGTCTACCAAAAAAAACCTCCCCACCAATGAGATGACCTCTCTTCGTGTACCCCAAAAAATGTACCTAGAAAAATAACTTCATAGAAATCAACTGTCCCGAAAAATGTCACGACTCAAACCTGACTATTGTTTGTTTCAATAAATCAATTGTTAAGATAGGGTCTTCAAGTAACTAACCAGGTTTATAGTAATTATTATATAGGAAATAGGAATAGGACAAAAAAAGGTGAGATTTTGCTTCAGTGTTTGATTAGCTTTGCCACCACTAGTCTCAGTTTAACTAATGCATGTCAATGATTTTTTCAGGAGGAATCTTGAGTTTGAAAATGAGCATGCGAATGGTGGGACGATGGCCAACATACATATCAAGGGAACCTTCGGTGCTACAGTAGATATTAGTCTTTTGATTCGAATGAGTTCAAACAGTTGTTTGTGCTTGACACATTATTATGGGTTAAGCTATCTACTTGTGTTCTCACTTAGTTTTACACTCGGTGTGTTTCATTAAAGATTTTTTATGAACAAATTATATTTTGTTTTAATGGATGTCGATGCTTCCTTCATTATGTATTTGTCGTTTTGCGATTATTGATTTAAGCCACCAAACAAAGTGCCGCAACATGAATTATTAATATATTAATTTGGTGTTGCAATATATAATGACACATATAACAACCATCTTTAGTCGTGGCAATAGATACGATAATCGTGGCAATAGAGAAACTATCTCTTGCAACTACAAAAAGATGACGGTGGCAATAGAGGAATCTACCTATAGCAACCAGCTAGTTAGTAACGTGGCAATAGATGACCTGTCTGTAGCAACCAACCTAAGTAACGTGGCAATAGTCTATGCTATCTATAGCAACCATTTAGAAACATGGCAATATACGACCTCTCTATAGCAACCAACCTGAAGAGACGTTGCAATAACCTAAGCCACCTATAGCAACCATTTAGGCAACGTGGCAATAGAGAACCTCTATTGCAATGCTTTCTCTGCGTAGCAACAACCACGATTGCAACACCTGTGTTGCGTTGCGATTGCATTGTGTTGCTACACGACCAGCGTGTCGCAATACGTATCGCTAGCAACGCCTAGTTCGTTGCAATTGATACTATTACCACACCCATAGTGGTTGCAATTGCTTTTGTTACAACACTCACCAGTTGTTGCAAAAGCATCAAAAGTGTTGCAATAGAGGGGCTGTGTGTCACAACTAAAATGTAGCCCGTTGCATTATGCTATTGCTACCCTTATAAGTGCAACGACATTTAACCAAAAAAAATGGTAGCAAAATTACTATTGCTACCATTTTTGGGTCTTTTGCTACACTTTTTCGGCGTTGCAGTAGACCGAAAATTTTGTAGTGAGTGTGCTTGAGAGGAAGAAGATCACAGTGGAATCATCTTTAGAGGTATCGACCTTCCTTCTCTTGTGTCGACTTATCAGTGAAGGCGCATTGTTCCTCGAGTATGCTGACTAGGATCCTCTCTCTCTCTTGTATTAATTTTGTACTATGAGGATGTAGGGACAGTTCCGCATTCTTCTCTTGTCAACCTTTCTTGTTTTCCTTTAATCATTGGGTTGGCAAGAGACTTGAATTTAGAGCTGCTACTCGAGTGCCTCCATGAGAGTCTTTTGTCTTGTAATGTAACAACTGAGACTTGTCCTCTCAACAGTGTCTAGATGATGGAGATCTTATCGGCTGCTCTTCTTGATTTGCTGGCTCAGGTACTATATCTCCATCTTCTAACTCATGTGGTGCAGTGGCTTCATCCTTCATGATGCCCTCCTCAATTCTTGGCAGTTGGTTCTCCCTTCGACGTCTTCTCTTGGTTCTCTATGGCTGCTCATAAGTAGATGTTGAAGATGCAGCAAAAAATCCAAAAGTTGACTTCTCCAAGTTCGGCAAAGATGATAACATTGATGGTGTTCAAGAATGATTTTCCAAGAATGAGTGATGGATCATATTCTTCTTCTCGACTGGGACAACATCTAGTGGTTTGTACTGATCAAAGTGGTGAGTAAGAGATCAATATGTCTTGAAGCTAAGTTTCTCCTTCCC
The DNA here is from genome assembly GCA_009763385.1 of Coix lacryma-jobi var. lacryma-jobi. Lineage (NCBI taxonomy): Eukaryota > Viridiplantae > Streptophyta > Magnoliopsida > Poales > Poaceae > Coix > Coix lacryma-jobi. The sequence goes on from CM019824.1 coordinate 125,639,663, forward strand.
CCTTTGATTGTGAAACACATCTAGACAACAGAATTGTCTCTCCCAGGCTGGCTTGTGATGTAGATGGACTCCCAATCAACATGTTCATGTGTTTGACTTGTAGATCTTGCTATTGTTGTAGTGGTACCATCTTGTCTTGCAAGCTAGCTCTTGATTAGAAAAGAGGATAACTTCCCACTTCTTGTCTTGATGTCTTGGACTATGATGATTGCAGGCATAGGTTGTCTCATACGAGGTAAGTTGCATCATGTTTGTCATCAGTGCCCAAGCAAGACTCAAAGCTAGGCTAGCACCATTTGTGATCTGAGAGTAGGTTTGTGTCTATGGTTTGAGTTTTGGATCTTCAATGTTCAGACCAAACCATGGATGAGCAAAATCTCTTTCCTGCGTAATGTTAGTGGACATATACCCGAAGGATTGCAAGAATTTGAAGCATGGGTTATTATCCACAACTTATGTATTTTGCATCTATGCTAATAAAAAGATGTTTTTAGGATTATTTTAGCATAAACTAGTATGTGTTGGCTGCACTTTAACATGATTCAAGGCAAAAGATAACTTGCAATAGAAGACAAAATAAATAAACTTTGATACTCACAGTTCTTTCATCCATGATGAATGAGCTGAGTCTTCATTGTGCAAGAGTTGTTGAAATTCATGTGTCTCTTCATCTCCAGTGTGAGTTCATCTCCGGACTTTCCCAAATTGATATTGAAGTTTCCCTGCAGGGGTTAGTCCAACAAAATATCCAGCATCCACTATAGCGTACTATCGGCTCAAAAATCAACCTAGACACCTTGTCTAATTTGATATAGGAAGGCATTTTAACCTAAGCGCTTAAATTAAAAGCCTTTGAAAGCAAGATCACCACTCCTAAACTAGGCACCATGCTTAATTTAACAGATGTATGAAAGTACTCCAAACCTAAACATATAATATAGCGAATGAGGGTAGCATGAAAGTATTATAGAGATTTATTCAGATGGTGATGAAAGAGCATGATTAGTATATGAGCATATTTTAAAGGAAGGGACAACCAACATAGCAACACGACAAGAGATGCTCTTAGAAAGTCTATTCCACAAGCTTGGATTTTGCACAAATCAAGATTGGATGAATGTAATTTACATGGTGATTGGTTGGACATACCTTGTATTTGTTGTTCCTTCGTTCTTTTCTGCTCCAGATCTGGAAAGGTTAGTGACAAGAATACCCGAATGAATATTTTCATAATTATTTTTCTATGCTCATTATAAGGACAGTGCAACAAAAAGGTGAATATTCAAGTTCGGGTGGTACAATTTTCTTTAGGGAGTTGGTGAGAAAACTAGGGCAAAGGGGCTTTTCTAGTAATACAGTGAAACATAAATCTTGCTCACTAGCAGACAAAATAGAGGAACGCTCTCTAATGGCAGCATTAAGGGATTACCTAATGAGGTTATTAAGATCATCCCACAATGAGCCAAGAGATTATTTATCTAGTTGTCTAAAATACAGACTCCCATGATGGAACGTTCCTAAAATAGAATATTCCCAAAATGTAGGCGTAGCTCATAACCAGGTATTATAATGGGGTGTAAGGATTCTACTGGTTATAGCTTGCGCTCATGGGGTAGTGATAGATAAGAGTGGAATTCAAAAACAACATTCATAAGAATGAACACAAAAATAATAAAAAGACTGGGACAAAAAAGAAAAAGATAAAAGTATGATTACAAGGATAAACTAAGACTTAAGATGATCTACCGTTCCCCGGCAACGGCGCTAGAAATGCTTGTTGGTATAAATTAACGCACACTCTACTTTATCCTTAAGCGCACAGATAAAATCTACCGATGTAGCACTTCACCGGAGTAACCCAGTTTTAATATCGAACCCAAAGGAACGGATAGTGTTAAGTCTTGAAGTCTAACCCCTGAGTAGCTAACAAGGACAGAGAATCTAGAAGTATAGAGGGGATCACTAAGGCTGTCTAATTCCAATTTAATGTCGCGGAACCGTCCTGATTATAAGAGCTCAAGTACCGTCTTAGTCAAATCTGTCTGACATCGACTCGTACTTGGACCCATATAACCCCGGTAGTCCGGAAATCTCGAAGGATTTCATCATCGTACAACATACAAGATCGCATCATTCAAGTATTACATTCGTAAGGAGACATCACAGATAAACGAAACCGAATTTAAACATTAGAGTGCGAAATTAAAACAGAGTTATTACAATACTGAGTTTCAAAGTGCGGAAGCTTAAATAAGTTTTGAAACACGACCACCACACATGTGGCCTAAATAAAATATTGTTTGATAACTTAACCCAACACAACTCACTCCTCCTTTTTCAGGTAGTGTGCCACTAGGAGTCTCAATCCGGCAAAAGAGAAGGGAAAGCTTCTTGACGACCCTGCCCTGGGCCTACTCCTCATCACCCTCCACCGGGTAGAGGCAGTGCTTACAATAGCCATAATACACCTGGCCATCTGTAACAAACGGGATAAACCCTGAGTACGGTAATGTACTCAGCTAGACTTACCCGTCCAACTGAAAATAAAGACACCAAGGGTATGCAAGGCTTTTGGTGGAGCTGGGATCTTTAGTTGCGAAAAGCTCAGTATTAAGAGAAGGATTATTTAATAATATTGATGAGCTGTCAATTTTAGACCTACCTCTTTATCTAGGTTTTGCACGTGAACTAATACATCCACTTGAGTCTAACAAGCAATAATATAACCATATCTAGTTGACTTATCCATATTTTAGTTGAACCTTTAAACATCACATAGAGTTGTATCGTGGTGAAGCTCGCCATAGTTTCCCACTAACCGGGGGAGACGGCGACTCGAATCGAGTTCCAAACCAGCTGGTGAAAGACCTTTAATACCAACCCACATTTTCCCCATCGGGTCCGTGCATTGGGTAACCGCTCGATGCTTGTTCGTGGTGGTAATTGTCGCGGTTCAAGCACGGACCGCCCAATTGGAACCTGGCGATGGCCATCTGAGGCAGATCGCATTTCCACACTAGAGGGCGCGACTCGGGTTGATTCCGGCCTGAACAGCGTCTAACTGGCTTTGGGGTCGATGATTACAGCACCGACATATCCCTAAGTAAAAGGGCGCGTTCAAAAATGAATGAGGGCCAACATCGATACAAACCTACACGATCCAACGGACGGACTGCCCCAAGTTTCCATACTTGTGCCTTGCCTTCCAGTTGACCGTATTTTATTACTACTCAGGTTCTTTTCCACGATAGCAAATATAGCCAACCGTGATCCGGTAAATACCCATCAGGGGTATTATGGGAATATCCTTAACTACTACTTTTATTAAGCAGGTGTGGGACAGAGTCCCCGGGTACTCCGCAAGGAAGGGCGAAGACCTAGTCCAACTAGGACTCTCCATGTAATCCTAGTAGTATTGCTACCTTGTAATCCTACTAGGACTCCTAAGATGTAACCGACTAGGACTCTAGCCTCCTGGACTATATAAAGAGAGGCAGAGCTCCCTAGATCAGGACATAACATAAGCTAGAGACATAAAGGGGTCATGGTACACAGCCAGACACCCATAAGCGCAGGGCACAATATTATTCCCCCCGCACTGGACGTAGGGATGCTATTCAGCAGACCGAACCAGTATAAATCCTTGTCTCTGTGTTTACCATCGAGTTCTGCATACGTCGATCCCCACTGAACAAATCGTCTGAGATCCCTTAAGACGAGTTGCCGGTTAACAAACACCAACAGCTGGCGCGCCAGGTAGGGGATTTCGGCGCAATTGCGATCAAGATCTCGATGGACATCAAGATCAAATTTTCCGACGCAGAACAACTTTCACCAGCGCAAGACTAGCTGTCTGGGCCAAAAGCAAGCTGCAAGCGAATCATCCAAGCTGCAAGCAAGCCGAGCCACGGGCAACGAACAAGACTCCGCGTGTACTTCCGACTACCCAGACTCGACCGACTACTTCACTCGGATTCAACGTATTAGTCAGGAATATGATCTAGATGATCAAGAATTACTCGGCAACAACCCGGCTCGATCAAGAATCTACTGAGGAGCCGTTCTGACTAATCGACTTCATCAACAACCAACTACTCGTATATCCACAATGCCTGGGTACCTAGCTGTCGAGCAGTCGTCAAGCCATCATGCTGCCGTAAAGCCGCAAGTGAGCCATAAGCCGCATGTGAGCCCTCAAGCTACTGTTGAGCTGCGAGCGAACCATCAAGCTGTCGTTGAGTCATAAGTAAGCAAGCCCTCAAGCTGCTGTTGAGCCATGAGAGAGCCATCAAGCTGCCGTTGAGCTGCAAAAGCGAGCCTTCGAGCTGCTGTTGAGCCACAAGCGAGCCATCAAGCCGCTGTCGAGCTGCAAGCAAGCGAGCCCTCGAGTTGCTGATTGAAGCGCAAGCAAGCCATCAAGTTGCCGTTGAGCCACGAGCGAGCCGTCGAGCCACAAGCGAGCTGTCGAGCAGGCGTTGAACCATCAAGGCGTTATCGAGCTGCAAACAAGTCGTCCGAGTAATAAGCGAGCCGTCCGAGTACCAAGTCGTCCATTACTCGGAAATCTCGGTGTTACCGACTACTCCCCTCGACGGTGTCGACTACCCCACTTGGCGGTGCTGACTGCTCAACTCGGCATCAACCAAGCTAAGTCATACTTTAATATTTTTAATATCTCCAAATATTAATCGTGATCCGCTACGGCCACATCATAATTGCATTCCCGGCTACTCATATAGCTCCGAGCTTGTAGTCGGGACAACACCTCACGGGTGTATAATGTACACTCGGAGAGTGCTCTTTTTTCGCACAGCATGACTGCTATAATCTTCTCTTAGCAAAGTTGTTAAATTACTTGAGTAAGTGCAAGCCTTAATCCGTGAAGCCTGTACCTCACGCTCGACAAAGCTCGACACACAGGATAGCTGCTTAAACGTCATAGGCCCACTACTCGGGTGATTTAAACAACCTAGCAAGAGCAAGATGCGAAAAATTTCATATGCATTTGTTAATGCTGGGACATGCTCCCGACTTGATATCATGAATATCAGTTACTACAAATTTTTGTATGTCTTCTTTGCAGGGAAAAAATATGGACTACAACACCGGTTGAGGTAAGCCCCTGAGGGTTGCCTCACTCGGACACCACGTCGCTGGGTTAGGTACGCCCCTGAGGGCTGCCTCACTCGGACACCATGATTGTTGCGATGAGCCTTCAAACATGGTTATGATGATTTGGGAGTCTTGAGGTGGGGGTGATACGGGGTCTCCGGTGAGGAGACTACCCACCCAAAGCCTTAGGCTCACCAATATCCTACTTCCACTACTTCGATCAAGCTCATTCTCCTCCACGGCTTAGTCGGCATTAAGCTCGGGGGCTCGGTCATTGCCTCAGCTTGGTCGACTTCACTCCGACTACGCTCGGGGGCTGGGATTCAAGGATGAAAGATCAAAATTACAAGCATTCAAGGAGCTTACTCGGGAGATTACTCGGCTGCACCCTTGAGGATGTCTACAAGTTCCTACAATCGACTCCGAGTAGTCAATTTTAGGCTCGGGGGCTGCGGGATACATATCCTCAGTTGATGCATCTAAATTTCTTCGAAAGGAATTGGAGCAATTTCAGACAAGACCCTCCAGCTTTTTATGCTAAACAGCAAGAGGCTCGGGGGCTACACCCAATGGGTGCACTTTTCAGAAAGCGCACACCATTAGAAGACTTCAAGAGCACTTTATGGTTTCTCCCAGAAGGTACTCGGATGACACTTGATCAAGGCCAAGGTCTCAAGATGACTTCACCAATAAACCATGAAGAGCTCGGGGGCTTGTGGGACAGAGTCCCCGGGTACTCCGCAAGGAAGGGCGAAGACCTAGTCCAACTATGACTCTCCATGTAATCCTAGTAGTATTGCTACCTTGTAATCCTACTAGGACTCCTAAGATGTAACCGACTAGGACTCTAGCCTCCTGAACTATATAAAGAGAGGCAGAGCTCCCTAGATCAGGACATAACATAAGCTAGAGACATAAAGGGGTCATGGTACACACCCAGACACCCATAAGCGCAGGGCGCAATATTATTCCCCCTGCACTGGACGTAGGGATGCTATTCAGCAGACCGAACCAGTATAAATCCTTGTCTCTGTGTTTACCATCGAGTTCTGCATACATCGATCCCCACCGAACAAATCGTCTGAGATCCCTCAAGACGAGTTGCCGGTTAACAAACACCGACAGTAGGCTAAGCAATTCTACGTATAAATGAGTATCAGGATAACATGGCAGATGTAAGTAATAATCAAGGAAGGATAATGCATCAAGTAGGATTCAAACAACTCCTATACCTAATGCAGCACAATATAAAAGTACTCAAGTAATTTAATTGTAAAACTGGGAGACTTAGAATGCTCCGGGGCGCCTTGGCAAAAGACTGAGGCCTCGTGAGCGGGGCACTCAGGCAGGTTAGCTTCCAACGTGTGGTCGGCTTCCTCGGTCTTGGGCAGCTCTGGGATCTCCTGCTCGTCGTTTGCTTCCGGCTCCTGGTCGGTCTCCGGGACTGTCGATCCTATTGCATGCGGTGAATAACAATTAAATAAACAATGCGGGGTGCGAGATGTGGTGGTATGAATGCAGATATTTCTTGCAAACCAACAAAGCCAACTTGTTGAACCACTTTTGACATTGAGGAAAAACACTTAATTACCACATAAAAGAAACTATTAATTTAACCATTTTTCATTTATTAAATCAAAAGAGACTCAGGTTTGAACGACAAGTGCATTTTTATGAACTCAGAAAAATCTACAAAAATTCCATAAAGTAACTGATACTAACAGGACTTCACTGCCCGAATGCCAGCAAGAGATAAAATACAGAATAGCAGGTACAAAAAGATGAAATAAAATGCTCAAAAGGGTGCTTTGAACTAACTTCCCACATGAAAAGTGTCAAACAAAAGGTTTCATATATTTCCTAGCTTCACCTATTCATAGCCACTCTACTGTAGAAAACTCACTTCCTAAGCATGAACATATCAACCTATATAAAATAAACAAGTTTGTTCCCAAAATAAACCATTTGAACTACAACCCTGCTGGAAAAGGGTGACATGCTCATTTTCATATTTTTCCCAGTTTCTATTCCACATTTCATATTTATCAAGGAAGTTCCATGAACAGAAACATTATATTCTTTTCTACATGAATTTTCCATGAAAAGCACAGAAAAGCACATTTGTACAGTGACTTCACATTTTTCCATATACAACCTATGCTTAACATTATTCCTAACTGGAACATCACACACAGAGACTACACAAATTTTCCCATATTTTATTTTTACATATAAAACACCTTACTACTTATTCCAAGAAAATAGCCAAAAAGGACTTTAAACCCTAACAGATACTTTTTCTACATAAATAGTGCTTCATACATTTTTCACAGGTACTTAACATGATAAGAAGCCTTCACAATTTTTTCCATGAATTAACTCGACCAGAAAGCATATAAATTCATTTATCTCAACAAAAGCTCCTAAACTGAAATAAATAAAAACAGTAATATAAACTTTCACCAAAAATATTTTCATATTTTTCCATGATAGATCTACTCATGAGCAAACTACCAAAACTGAAAGCACCTAATTTGGACTTTTAAATCGTGCTACACAAAAATAACAAGCTTTTCTAGAAATTAAAACAAAAGGAAAAATATTTGAAAACTCCCGGCCCATACTGCGCAGACTCGGTCTATGGACCATGGGTGGCTGACGCGTGGGGCCGCGTGGTCAACGGGGGCCCAGCAGTCAGTGAGGGCGGAGCAGGGGAAGGGTTTGACCGGGGGTTTCTCGCCGGCGGCGAGGTCGCCGGCGGTAAGGTGGTGCTTAGCGTGATCCCCACGACGAGGCGAACCGAGTGGTGGTGATGGTTGGGTTAGGGCATGGCCATAGCTCTGAAGGACCGAAAATGCTAAAGCAAGGCGACCAGAGGGGGGGGGGTGAATGGGAGCCAAAAATTTCTTCTCAGAAATTATGGCCTCTGTCCCAACAAAATCAACCCCAAAAGCTTCGGACTCAAACGCGATGCCTACGACCCTAGAAAGAGGGTGGATGATCCCTAGGATCACAGCGAGGCACCACACAAGGGAGCAAACCAAAACCCCCAAAACTCCAAGTCAAGTTCGGACTCAAAAGACCACTCCCTAACGTAGATAGACGGCTACATCGGGATTCCTCCAAATACCAATCGGGACTGTCCGCCGGCTACGAAGAAAAACAGCAACGCTGCTGCAAAGTCCCTGCTCGGGCCCGGACTGTCCACGCCCAACACTGGCGGACTGTCCGCCGGTCACCTGAGGGGAAAATGCCCGAGGCCAATAGCCACTGCTCGGCTGGAAACCCCGACTCGCGGACTGTCCGCGGCCAATATGGCGGACTGTCCGCGACCTCCCAGAAAGCGCAAAAACAGCACGGGATAAACCCAAAATCGATCGGATCTTCACCAAATCGAACGAGGCTGCAAACTAACTTCACCCAAGTGTTCTCCTACGTGTTGGGAAGCTAATCCTAGGATATCATCGCTTCAACCCAACTAAACCATGAGAAATCCGAAGAACACTACAAAAGGGGAAGAGGGAAGAACAAAAATGATTTTGACCCGATCTACTTGTTCGTGAGGGTAGAGATAGAATTCCTTCGGTGGAAATGTTCTCCTCACATCAAAGAACAAGTTGATTCAAACGGAATCACAAAAGATGCAGCGTAGAGGGAGATCGGGGGAGGAGAAAATCGTGGAGAAAAGAAGAACGCGAAGAACAAATTCAAAACGCGAATTCAACCACGAATTTGATCCTTGGATTCAGAGGAATGGATGATTCATTAATCACTTGGTGTCGGGCTACAAGCCAATCCTAGCAACACAAAGCTTGGATGGCCAAAAGCTCAAGAACAAGAGCCAACTCTCCCTAACCCTAGCCTTCTCTCACAGGAACAAAATGAGAGAAACACCACCAAGAATTCCCCAAGGATGCGGCTGCCCTAGCAGCCCCCCTCATATATATAGGCGCACGTTCGAAGACCAAAATGCCCTTACATTAAGCACTCAACCCAAATACCCCCTAGGGGTAAAACCGTCCAGTCCGGTCAATCTTCATCCAACGGCCACGCCCGCACATCCGGTAGCTTCGCCTCGACGCGACCTCCCTGATGCCGCCACGTGCCGTCACGTTGACCACCGCGCCTTCCTCATGGATAGCTATGCCGCCGCGCCAGCCTCTCCACGCCGCCACGCGTCTACCGTCCTTTCGGACCAACCCCCGGTTTTGAGGCCCAAACCGGTAAACCCGCCAGCCCAGGTTTTGAGGCCCAAACCTAGCAAACCGTCCACCCCGAGTTTTGAGGCCCAAACTCGGAAACCGGCGAGCCCAGGTATTGAGGCCCAAACCTGGAAACCGTCCACCGCGAGTTTTGAGGCCCAAACTCGGAAACCGGCCACCCCAGGTTTTGAGGCCCAAACCTGGAAACCGTCGATGGTAGCTTTTTGAGGCTCAGCTACCGAACCCGCACCGTAGACGGGATGTGGTTCGCACACCCCGACCACCGACACCGATGCCGATGCATATCCAGCCTCCACGCCGGCACAACGCCTTCGCCATCCTCCTTGACTTGGCCGACGACACTTGCCCCGCACGCAAGTCCCTGTCCGACCTCCGCCAAGTGGCATGACGCCACGTCTTCCTCCCGACTCGGCCGATGCATCGCACATCCCCATGTGCTCCCGCTCGCCGATGCCACGTGCCAGCTACCACAGCTGGTCCTCTGGCCCTCCAGTCCGTCAGTCCAAGCCTCACGTCCGCCCTTCACTGCTCTAGGTACATCGGCATGGCACGTCCGCCGCACGGCACGCCCATCCTTCACCGCTCTCGGTCCGTCAGCACGGCACGTCTCTACTTGACCTTCACCTCGCCATAGACCACTGTATCCGAGCTCCACACCTGCACATCAACACAGCCAAGAGACACATGTCGCACACGCACACCAACACAGAAACACAACACAACTCACGCCACCGGTTAGTCATAAACAATAAGCGCAGAGCGATATATGGACTTAACCGGGTAAAAGCCTCAAACCTTCCTCATCAAAGTCAATCATTCATCATATATGTTCTCAATCTCCCCCTTGATGAATGCATTGACTAAAAATAAAACCACAAAGGAAGGGTTTGAAGGCAAGCCTCATCCAAGTGCTCAAAAGCCAAGCAAAAGCAAACACAAGGCTACTTGAGATGAGGAAGGGTCATGAAAACTCCAAATAAAAGCTCTCGGTCCCAAAAGAAACGGGAAAAGCGGGCAAAGCCTCCACACAACCGAAGAGTCAAGATAAAACAAGAGTTTCATGAGATCCCAAAAGGTACTCGAAAACCAATCTCAGATAAATTGTCAAACAATCATCACAAAAGAGAGACCAAGGTACTTATCCACTTGGGTTTGGGTCAATTTCTCCCCTTTTTCTCTTTCTCTTTCTCTTTGTCCCCCTTGATGATTGAATTGACAAAACCTAGGCACAAGAGATGGTTTGAGATACCATAACCAAAAACTTGGTCCCCAAAGATATGGGCAATGGCTCAACGCAACCAAGCAAGGGATCGGAGCAATAACTCATCAAAGAGCAAAACTCAATCAGACAGAGCAAAAAACTTGGTTCCCAAAGACATGGGCAACGGCTCGACGCAACCAAGTCAAAAATGAGCTAGCCCTCAAGAAAAGGCAGAAAATGGGCTCAACACCACTAGCTCAAGGCTCGATACCAATTGGGGCTGAATCAATGCATAAGAATGCAAAAAATCACAATCAGCCAAGAATTGGTGAAAACAGCTAGCTCCTCAAGACAGAGGCACATAGGCTCGACGCAACTAGCTGAAGGGTCCATACCAATCAAAAATACCAAGCAAAAACTGCTAGTCCCTCTAGACAGAGGCAAAAACGGCTCAACACGACTAGCAGGCTCGATACCGACTGAGAAAAACCACAAGAGAAGCTCAACACTAAATGGAGCACAATCACTCGGAGCACGCGGAGAAGCAGCAAGACAAAAGCGACTCCCCCTGAAATCAAGCCTATACACAAAAGCTATGAAACAAAGCTCATGACACCAATTGCATTCCATACCGAAAGATGGATACCAATTGAAACACATAAAAGAGCTATACCAAGTGAAGAAGAACATAAAAGAGCTAAACCCCCCCTTTCTCAAAGCTCTCCCCAAAATGCAGGACTCTCCCCGTTGTGCCAACACACAAACTCCCCCTTGCAAACAGCTTCTCCCCCTTGACAAAAGGGAACATGCTGAGGGGTTTTGACATTTTTCCACAAAGTTGACACAAACACAAGACGAGTCATCAACCAAAAGCATATGGGGGCAATGAAAAGCACTGAAAGTGACCACAAAGTGTATCGGAGCTGGGGGTATGTACACTAAGCTAAAAATGCATGAAATGCACAATGCAACAGCTTCAAGTGTATAGCAATCAGAATGAAAAGATGCTCAAAAGGGTGCTGCCCTGAAAGTTCAGCAACCAATACAAATGCTAGCAAAGGCTCAAACTGATCAAGTGAATACGAAATATGGACAATTAAGCATATGAGCAGTTTTAAGCCATTCAAAAGAAGTTCACCACTAAAATAGCACTTAGCATGAATAGACAGGAAATCAAGCAAGTGCAAACTCAAGTATAAAAGGTGAACTACCCCTAGCAAAGTTCAATCATCATGCAATAGAATGAAGCATAAACTTGTGTTATTTTCAAATTTTTATCAGAATTTGCAGCGGTATTAACACAATTTCAAATTAAAAGCATGTGATTGCGAGAGGTTGAAAGCATGGTCATTGCCTAACTTTCCAACCGGGCTAAGCCTATGCAAGAAAAGCAATCAGAAGCTTAAAGCACAGATTTCGGTCTTACACTACACGGCTCAAGTTTAACTCAAATGTGCAATGAGAAACAGTCTCGATACCGTGATGTGCTGACACATGCAATCCCATCTCGATCTTTTCATTTCACTTAGACTTGGATCAAATTTTAAGCACAGGGTAAATATGAACAATCCAAGCAAGTGAATGACTCAGTGCAAGAGACATAGCAACCTAGTATACAAAAGATAGCACAAGTGATCTCAACACATCCTACCCATGCTAGTTGCCAATCTCAATGGTGAACAAATTAAAGGTTTCATAAATGATTAATCAAGTTCACCATTTTCAAAAATAGCTTAGCTCATAACATGTATCAAGTGGCCAAAAAGAGCCTAAGCTACAAGCATCATCATGAATAAGCAGGGCATACCAAAAAGAGCATAATCTCATTCTCATTACTATATTCATGAAGCTCTAAAATGCAAGATATACATGATGAAATGCATGCAAAAGCTAGTCTAAGAAGGACAAAACAAAACTATCCTAAAAAGGAAAACCCAAAACAAAAAAAGGGTATCGGAGAAGCCCAACTAAGATACAATGAGCAAAATGCTTCCCCAACTAAAAGGGAAACACAAATCAAACTCACAAGCGAAGAGCCAGGAAACGCTCAAGCGAACAGCCAGCAAAATCCACATCGGAAAGACCACACAGCAGAAAAGGAGTCGAAGAAGGAGTGTACCAAAAACCAAACTGAGAAGTGTGTCGGAGGTACCTCATGAAGCGCATGACCGCCTGCTGGTGTGATACCCGAGGGGACGCCTGAAACTGCTGAACTCCGGGGCGCCTGCCTCGCCGAAGTCGTCTCCCCCTCGCCTGATGCTGTCACTCCCTACGGATGCAGCTAGTGCTCGCTGGAGAGCTGCTCGAACGAAACCCCAAGTCGTGGAAGAAGTGGAATCGGGTCCGTGAGCCGAAATGCTCTCTCCAGTCTCCTGTTCTCCTGCACACCCAAAAGCAGAAGAAAACACAAGGCATTGTCTCGTCCAGTGTGACCTCAGGGTCTCCACGAAAACGGTTAGTCACATGATACGCATAAGGTGAACTCTCAACAAAAAGAGATCTACCTATGAAAGATACCGCAAGGAGATCTGAACTCAAACTAGTCAAAATTACCATGCAACAGGATAAAGCACTGTAGAGCAAAATGCAGCCTAAAGACATGATCAACTCAAACATAGCCTAAGCCTCAACACATGCTACAATGCAAGATAATGATAGCAATAGATCCAAAAGCATGTAACATGATAAAATTGAGGAAGGACTAGTGCTCAAACTAATCATATCAACAGGGTACATGTCACTACACACAACTAGCACCTGAAAAATGATACCTAATGATACCTAATGAACATCATACCACTACAAATAAAGCTCATGGAGAAGTATGATAAAACATGGCACAATGTTCATGAGGATCACCAACTAGCATGAAAAGTGGCTCCTCCACAAAAACTATACACAAAGCTAGCATGACATGATATACAGGATAGCACATGCTAGACTAAAGCAAAACATGATACAAAAGAAAAATGTACATGTAAGAACTATACAAGTGAGCACATTAAGAACCATCTCATACCACAAGACATAGATCATGGATATACAAGGTATGAGTGTAAAAGAAAGCTCACCGGATAGCAAAAGCCTCTTTGGAGGCAAATCTAGGTGGGGTGTAGAGAACCATCAAATCTTGATCACATCTAAAAGATCAAGTTCCATTAGGCGCATGTTCTCCACCCTGTGTCCTCATATCTACACACAAGAGGACAAAGTAACCCGAGTCTTGGATCCTGAAGGGTTAGGAAGCATGTACTTGGGAATCCAGGACTTGGTCACAAATCTCAACTTATCATGTGGGTTAGCATGATGCAAATGTTGGTTCAAATGCAATTGTGAAACACCCTTGGAAGCATTCCTCAAAAGGACAACTCGAGGAGAAGAACGAGTCGTACCATGGGAAAAGAGACAAACATCTTCCAAGGTCTTTGTAGAAGAACCAATAGAAGCATCATGAAAAGCATGACGTGGACCAAGAGAAGAAGCACTAGAAGCATGTCCACGACCATGACCTATCCCACTAGAAAATGAGTCATAAATCCCATCAACAAAAATGGGTTTCTTACTAGGAGCACAAGCGTTCATGCCATGAGAAGGGCTATGAACCACCATCTTCCTAGAAGAGCGAGCTTGGCGCAAACGTTTGGCACGCCGATAGCAAAAGCTTTCTTGATGCCCATCTTTCTCACAAAAAGAGCAATGGTACAAAGGCCTACTGGAAGGCACACCATTCTCCAACAAGTGAGAAGTCCCTTGGGACTTAGAACAAGAAGCATCAACTACCAACTTGGTGCCAACACTAGGAGCACACGTGCCATGGGAAAGGCTACGCGGCTTCCTAAAAGCCTTAGCTCGAATACGTCGCTCGTGCTTGACACGGCGAAAACAAAAATCGAGCGAATGTCCCTCCTTCTTGCAAAAGGTGCAATGGTAAACCGGATTGGGAGCACGAGTCCCAAAAATATGAGAAGCACCCTTGTCAAGAGAAGTCCCTTGGACATCACTCGAAGAAACATCAAGGTTAGGAGTAGCTATGAAAGAGCTATCCGAAACCTTGGCACAAGTGCTATCGTCAAAAGACTCACGCGCAACACAAGAACTCAACTCCGGTTGCAAAGATGCAGGCTTGGAAATATCAACATCAGAGTTGCAAGAAATGCGTGAATCAAATGACTTAGCACAAAGGCTCTTGCACCTTTTGGCTAAAACCTCATTCTCAAACATGAGGCGATCACAAGTACCACAAGGAGTGTTTTTCAGATTCTCCATCTCCTCTTTTATGCACTCGGCATATGTGGTACGCAAGAGCTCGACTTCCCTCTCAAGGTTGGCACTGATATCATTGTGCTCAACCAACTTAGCGCTCATATCATCGCGCATTTGCTTCAAAACCAAAACTTCTTTTTCCAAATCAATGCATGACGTGCAAATAAAATTGGTGGAAGAAACATCACCATTCACATCAAGCAAAGAATCATGGTTAGCACAAGAAGTAAGGCAAGCATCTTTATTCAAAGAGCACAAGCTACAAGGCCTAGCATTTATCTCAATAATTTTAGCCCTAGCATGCTCAAGTTTATCTACACATGTCCTGTGAATCACACTGAATTCTCTAAGTCTAGCAACAAAAGATTCACAGTTATCACATGGTAAAGAAGCATTTGACTTTAGCAAGGCTATTTCAGTTTTAGCACAATCAAGATCCTTGCGCAAGTCAATGCAAACTAGACATGGTTTGGAAGCATTTGATTTTAACAATTCATTCTCAGATTTTAAGCTAGCAAGAGAAAAGATTAGCTCATCATTCTTCCTAACCATGTCACTACAAGAGGTGCAAGGCAAAGAGGCACTAGACTTCAACCTAGCAATGGAGCATTTTAATTTTTCAACCTTTCTACGCAAGGTATCACAAAGCTCATCATCCCTAGAGCAAGCCTCATATAGGTTGTGCAAAGCCACAAGTCCACGAGCCAGTGTACCTCTCTTGGCCTTGCCAAGTTGACATAGGAGATCCTCCGGTGAAAGCTCATCATGTCGTAGAAGGTTCAGCAGATCGTTCACCTCGTGATCCCTATCATCAACTGCACTCCTTCTTCCCAAGATGTCGTCCATGGAACCGTTCAAGCTGAAAGACAAAGACATGCTTGAAGAAAAACTTGGTGCCACTTCCAAAAGCACCGTTAGTGTTAGCAAAGCAAAAGCTCAACACCTCGACAAACCATGTCGGAAGCAAAACCACTCTAAAAGGTCGCCTTCGCGGATCTGGAACCGGTTAAGGTAGAGAGATCCTTAACTGGCTCCGATACCAATTGAAGGACCGAAAATGCTAAAGCAAGGCGACCAGAGGGGGGGTGAATGGGAGCCTAAAATTTCTTCTTAGAAATTATGGCCTCTGTCCCAACAAAATCAACCCCAAAAGCTTCGGACTCAAACGCGATGCCTACGACCCTAGAAAGAGGGTGGATGATCCCTAGGATCACAGCGAGGCACCACACAAGGGAGCAAACCAAAACCCCCAAAACTCCAAGTCAAGTTCGGACCCAAAAGACCACTCCCTAACGTAGATAGATGGCTACGTCGGGATTCCTCCAAATACCAATGCTAACGCGTAGCAAAGATATGTAGAGAGGTTCCTAGGTGAACTATAGGAGCAAACGAGAAGTCCGGAAACAAACCGGAAAAGCCGGGAGAGCAAACGCACTAAAACTCACCCGACAGGCGATTCCCGGACTGTCCGGCCTGCTAATCCCGGACTGTCCGGTGTGGGCCGGACTGTCCGCCACTAGGGGGCCGGACTGTCCGCCGGCAAAAGGACTCAAAACAAACTGTTCTGCAACAGCCCTGGACGAGTCCCGGACAGTCCGCGGTTTGCACTCCGGACTGTCCGCGGTTCACGTGAACAGTGAACTCCGAGCGTCCGGTGCCTGCCCGTAGCAGCGTCCGATGCAGACCCCGGACTGTCCGTAGGTCCTGGCGGACTGTCCGCTGGCTACGAAGAAAAATAGCAGCGCTGCTGCAAAGTCCCTGCTCGGGCCCGGACTGTCCGCGCCCAACACTGGCGGACTGTCCGCCGGTCACCCGAGGGGAAAATGCCCGAGGCCAACAGCCACTGCTCGGCTGGAAACCCCGACTCGCGGACTGTCCGCGGCCAATATGGCGGACTGTCCGCGACCTCCCAGAAAGCGCAAAAACAGCACGGGATAAACCCAAAATCGATTGGATCTTCACCAAATCGAACGAGGCTGCAAACTAACTTCACCCAAGTGTTCTCCTACGTGTTGGGAAGCTAATCCTAGGATATCATCGCTTCAACCCAACTAAACCATGAGAAATCCGAAGAACACTACAAAAGGGGAAGAGGGAAGAACAAAAACGATTTCGACCCGATCTACTTGTTCGTGAGGGTAGAGATGAATTCCTTCGGTGGAAATGTTCTCCTCACATCAAAGAACAAGTTGATTCAAACGGAATCACAAAAGATGCAGCGTAGAGGGAGATCGGGGGAGGAGAAAATCGTGGAGAAAAGAAGAACGCGAAGAACAAATTCAAAACGCGAATTCAACCACGAATTTGATCCTTGGATTCAGAGGAATGGATGATTCATTAATCACTTGGTGTCGGGCTACAAGCCAATCCTAGCAACACAAAGCTTGGATGGCAAAAAGCTCAAGAACAAGAGCCAACTCTCCCTAACCCTAGCCTTCTCTCACAGGAACAAAATGATAGAGACACCACCAAGAATTCCCCAAGGATGCAGCTGCCCTAGCAGCCCCCCTCATATATATAGGCGCACGTCTGAAGACCAAAACGCCCTTACATTAAGCACTCAACCCAAATACCCCCCAGGGGTAAAACCGTCCAGTCCGGTCAATCTTCATCCAACGGCCACGCCCGCACATCCGGTAGCTTCGCCTCGACGCGACCTCCCTGATGCCGCCATGTGCCATCACGTCGACCACCGCGCCTTCCTCATGGATAGCTACGCCACCGCGCCAGCCTCTCCACGCCGCCAAGCGTCGACCGTCCTTTCGCACCAACCACCGGTTTTGAGGCCCAAACCGGTAAACCCGCCAGCCCAGGTTTTGAGGCCCAAACCTAGCAAACCGTCCACCCGAGTTTTGAGGCCCAAACTCGGAAACCGGCGAGCCCAGGTTTTGAGGCCCAAACCTGGAAACCGTCCACCCCGAGTTTTGAGGCCCAAACTCGGAAACTGGCCACCCCAGGTTTTGAGGCCCAAACCTGGAAACCGTCGATGGTAGCTTTTTGAGGCTCAGCTACCGAACCTGTACCGTAGAGTGGATGTGGTTCGCACACCCCGACCACTGGCACCGATGCCGATGCATGTCCAGCCTCCACGTCGGGCACAACGCCTTCGCCATCCTCCTTGACTTGGCCGACGGCACTTGCGCCGCACGCAAGCCCGTGTCCGACCTCCGCCAAGCGGCACGACGCCACGTCTTCCTCTCGACTCGGCTGATGCATCGCACATCCCCGTGTGCTCCCGCTCGCCGATGCCACGTGCCAGCTACCACAGCTGGTCCTCTGGCCCTCCGGTCCGTCAGTCCAAGCCTCACGTCCGCCCTTCACCGCTCTGGGTACATCGGCATGGCACGTCCGCCGCACGACACACCCATCCTTCACCGCTCCTGGTCTGTCAGCACGACACGTCTCTACTTGACCTTCACCTCGCCATAGACCACTATATCCGAGCTCCACACCTGCACATCAACACAGCCAAGAGACACATGTCGCACACGCACACCAACACAGAAACACAACACAACTCACGCCACCGGTTAGTCATAAACAATAAGCGCATAGCGATATATGGACTTAACCGGGTAAAAGCCTCAAACCTTCCTCATCAAAGTCAATCATTCATCATATATGTTCTCAAGCTCGCCGGCGGCGAGCGATGGCGGACGACGGCGGCGGAAGAGCTCGGCTACGCCATTTCCGGCGGTCGCCGGCCAAATTAACGGGGGTGATAGCTTATGTGAACCCTAGGAAGGCTACTAGAAGGGTTGGTTCGGCCGGTGAAGCTCCGGTGGAGCTCGACCACGTGCGCGGCCATGGCGGCGTCCATGGCGCTCGGTCGGCCAAGAGTGGGAGGCTAGAGGGCGGTAGAGACCTCGCGGAGGTGTGTACTCACCTTGCCTTGGCCTGACGAAGCTTGATGGCGAAGGAGGTAGGTGGCGAAGCTCGGGATGGTGCGGAACAGGTTCGGGCTCCGGGCGGCGCTGATGGCGACCGCGGCGGCGCTTCTCGAGTTCCGGTGTCGGTGAAGCTCGGCGGATGGCGCGGAGGTGCGCACCGCGTGGTCTGGGTGATGGCGGAGTGTTGGCCGGAGATAATCGGCCAGCGGTGGCTCGGCTAGGGCGGAACGGTGGTGCGGGCTTTTGGTGCCGAACGGTGGCGAGCAGTGAAGTGCTCGACGCGTTCGTGGGAGAGGAGAGGGAGAGGGAGAGGGAGCAGGCGGTGTGTGCGAATGAGTGAGCGAGCGAGGGAGCGAAGGGAGGTGCTCGGGTTTTGCTCGGCGGAGCGAGCGGACGGCCGGACTTGGCAGGGGCCACGGCGGCGCGGCGGGCGAGGTAGAGCGCGGTCAGCGAGGGGCTCGGCAGGCGAGGTGCGCGCGGAGAGGGTGAGGGAGATCGCTGGCGTGCTCTGGTGGAAGAAGATCGCGCGTGGAGTGGCCGGGATGGATTCGCGACAGAGGCAGGCTGCCACGCGGCAAGCCGGCCGGCGTACGGCGCGGCGCGGGCGGGAGCGGAGCAGCGCGCGCGTGAGCGGGCCGGCGCGGTGGGAGCGGGCCGAAAGGCCGGTTGGGCCGGAAATGGGGCGCGGGAGAAAAAGGTTTTCCTTTTTCTTTTTCCAAAATCTTTTCAAACTTTGACCATCCAAAAACAGTTTCAAAAACTCCAAACTAGGCTTTGACCCAAAAATAAAAGTTGCTCAAAATAATTTTCTCTACAACTTTCATATAAGACTCTTTAGCTGAAACTCATTTTTACAACCTTCACACAAATAAAGTCAATTTTTGAGACAAAAATCATTTTGTTTACCTCATTTTTATTGGCCAAACTATTTTGAACTAGATCAAGGTGTTAATATAAAAAGTATTAGATTCATTATTCTCTACCTTATAAAATTATTTGCCAAGTTAGAAATCCACTTAAACCATTAAGTCCAATAGAAAACAAATCCACATAAATAAACCAAAGACAAAAAGCACTTTCATGCACAAGAAATGATGCAATGCATTACTTATGCATTTTAGTAGATAAATGTAGTTCCTAATGTTGTGCTTGACACTAGGGTGTCACATTTAAGAGTGATATGTTTATATTATTCTTAGTGGGGAAGTTGCTATAAAAGGTCACAAACAGAGTATGAGTCTTTTATGTAAATGTATAATCCTACCGAGCCTACACACGGGTAAGTGAACTATAGAAGAATCAACAAGGCTATAAGAGTCACCCTTGCAAACAACCACTACTACCGGCGTTATAGGAGGCATTTATGAGCTATCAAGTCTAAGCACCACGCTTACACTATCCAACTACTCTAACTCTAGAATAAAAGTACTCAAAAGAGAGTCATAAACCTTAAGAATAATAAGAACAATGGCTCAAACTTAAATATAGACGTTGATTACCGAAACAATCGCTGAAGCAAGTTGACGATGAACTTGAATCCGTAGGTAGAAGATGAAGAAGTGGATCCGACAGGTCAGAGCTCCTTCTTTATCTCTTCCTCTCTCTCTCTCTCTCTTTCTCTCTCTCTCTCTTCTAGTTCTAGTATAAGACTAGGTTCCAAACCTAAACTAGAGGGGTAACTAGTATTCTACTTGAAAGTTGGCTCTTGAATCTTCTTCTAGGGTTACTGAATGAGGCGTAGACTTTTCCGAAGAGAGACTTGTTCTACCCTGGGGCCTAGGGGCCTGTTTATATAGCCCTGAGGGATCAACCACGGCCATTAGATCAAACCGATTTCAGGGACGGTGGAGATGCATCCTAGGAGGCGGTGGAAGAAGGTTCCGGAAGGCGGAGGCCATCAGGCCCAGCGGGTGACCGACCGGTCATAGGGTGGGATCGGTCGGTCCCACCTGGCGGCCTCTCGGGGTGTCCCGCCTCATGGTGTCCTCTAGGTCCTTGTGGAGTATTCCTGACGTGTCGGTTCCGTAATCTTCCGTCGGTTTCCTTCTAAGAGAAGTAATCAGTGCTGGTTTTCCTGTTTAGTCCCTGCAGAATCACAATCCACCAAAACTTGTGGAATATTGTCAATTAAAACCCTAAACCTTTATTGGTGATTGAATTCATGCCCTTTCATATTTATTTATCCTTTAATTTTGATAGATAACCAGTGTCAACAGCCCCAAAGACATGGGCAACAGTTCGACACACCCAAGTCAAAAACAAGCTAGTCCTCAAGAAGAGGCAGAAAGGGCTCAACACCACTAGCTGAAAGCTCGATACCAATCAACAAACCAAAAATTGCCGAAAAACAGGTAGTCCCTCAAGACAGAGGCACAGAGGCTCGACACAACTAGTTGAGAGATCGATACCAAATGAAAGCCAACTCAGAGTAAGACAGAAAAGCTCCCCCTCACTGCCAGAACTCCCCCTCAACGAGTGAAGCAAAATTTTGCAAATTGACACCATATATAGCAAAAATTCTTCCCCTTGGGGGCAATTTGCAATCAAAAGAGAAGGAAAAAGAGCTCAAACAAGCCAAACAGAGCTAGGCCATGCCTATCGGAGCAAGCAAATGCATATGAGTCAAAAATGCATGTCAACAGCTTCAGGTGTATAGTCAATAGAATGAAAGAATGCCCTAAAGAGTGCTGATCCGATCATCAAGCAATAATAAAAAATGCTAGCAAAGGCTCAAACTAGTCACTGAATCTGGAAAATGAGCATATAAGCTTAGTGAGCAATTTTAGCCATTTCAGAAAAGAGTTTCACCATCAAAAATAGCACTGAACATGTATAGACAGGAATACAAGTGCTAAACATGTATACCAGGTGAACTACCCCTAGCAAAGTTCAATCATCATGCTATAGAATAAAACATAGACTTGTGTTTTTCAGATTTTATCGGAGAATTGCAGTGGTTATTACACAAGTTCAAATTCAGTATGTGATTGCGAGAGGTTGAAAGCTTGTCATTGCCTAACTTTTCAAACGAGCTAAGCCTATGCATATGCAGTCAGAAGCTTAAAGCATCGGTTTCGGTCTTACACTACACGGCTTAAGTTTAACTCAATGTGCAATGAGAAAAAGTCTTGATACCGTGATGTGCTGACAAAGCAATCTCATCTCGATCTTTTCAATTCACTAATACTTGGTTCATTTTAAGTAGAATATGAACAATCCAAGCAAGTGAATAACTCAGAACTAGAGACATAGCAACCTAGCATATATGTATAGCACTAGTAACTTCAACACATTCTACACATGCTAGTTGCTAATCTCAATGGTGAACAAGTTTTATGTTCAATTAAACATATTCACCATTCTGAAAAGTAGCTCAGCTCAAAACATGTATCAGTGATCAAGGAGAGCCTAAGCTACAAGCAGCATCATAAAACATCGGAGCATACACTAATCAAAGCATAAGATCATTCTAGAGACTATAGACATGAAGCTTGAAAATGCAAAGTACATTGTTGACGCTGGTTATCTATTAAAATTAAAGGATGAATAAATATGAGAAGGGCATGGATTCAATCACCAACAAAGGTTTAGGGTTTTAATTGACAATATTCCACGAGTTTTGGTCAATTGTCATTCTGCAGGGACTAAACCAGGAAACCAGCACTGATTGCTTCCCCTAGAAGGAAACCGACGCGAGATAACGCAACCGGCACGTCAGGAATATTCTAGAAGACTCCAGAAGACACCAGGAGGTCAGGCAACGCGGGACCCTGCCAGGTGGGACCGACCGGTCCCACCAAGAGACCGACCGCTCTCCCCCTGGACCCGCTGGCTTCCGTCTTCTGCAAGCTTCATCCCCCGCTGTTGGTAGTTCTTAGCTTCACTAAAGATAGAGCTAGGCAACTATCCCCAGTAACGGCCCAAAAATGCTTGTTGACACTAGCCAACGTCGTTACTAGGAGCAGACTATGGAATCTATTCCAGGCAACGGTGTCAGAAGTGCTTGAAGCAAGTCCGGTCATTATACCTAAAGGAGTGAAGCTAAAGCAGCTATCTACTAATGCCAAGCGGGGTTGTCAATCCCGACACTAGTAGGAGCTAACTAGAGAGATTGCAATCTACCAAGAGGAGATTCTGCAAGCGCACAGAACTATCGTAGTAGCACTTCACCTGGGAGTACCAGGTGTCGATTTATTTGATCCCAAGGGAAGGCTAGGGTGGTGTATGAGTCGAGTCAAGGAGGGGATGAGAGTCGAAGAAAAGAGAAATGGGAAAAGGAGAGAAGGGAAAGGAGGGGATGGAAGGCTAGAAAGAATATGTGGGTGGATAGGTAAGGATGAAATGGGTGGTAAGGTAAGGTGGATAACTAGATAGATAGATAGAATGTGATAACTAAGGATAACTAACTAATTACTAACTACTAACTACTCCTAGATAACCACAGAGCAAGATAACTACGAAGCAAGACAGGCAAAAGTCAATAAAGCAACTAAGTTAAGTAAAGTTTTATTCCTATCTTATCAAGTATCGAGGCGTACTAGCCTTTACCACTGACATAGGTTGAACGCTAGCACAATGAGCCTTACTGTTAAACTGGGCCAACTACGTGGTGGAATTCAAGGCGCACAGGGTTGTCACCACCTGCTTGCTACCATAGCTATCTGGGGGTCCAGCCTTATCTGAAGGTAAGTCTATAACTAAGCACCACGCTTAACTATATTCTAACTATCTCTACCCTAGCTTTGAATAGAGACACCCTTGCGGACGTCAGAGCAAATACTTGACTTAATAAGATAAACAATAAACTAACTAAGCAACCTATTGGCAAAGATCAAACAGTAAGCTCACTAGAGATTAACTACTATGGCTAAGTGAACTGATCTGTAGGATAGCTAGGCACTCAAGCAATCAATCAAGTATACCACTCAATACTGATAAGTAGAATAAAGTAATACTTGAAATGATGAAATAGAATATAGTAAAGTGCTTGAGTAACAAGAGCAAAACCTGAACTGGAGATGAAGGAAGACTCTTCCCAGCTCCAGGACCGATCACTCGCACGCCTCTACTCTTGAGCTAAGCCTTGAGCAGCACTTCCACAAGGGCAAAGATGCCTTGCTCTACTAGCTACCTACTTGCCTAAGCTCTCTGAGCTTCTAACCTAACTCTCACTTGCTTCTCTTGCTTGTGTTGCTTCTTGGTGTGGTGGTACTGGATGGTACGAATGAAGTAGTGCCACCAGGGGGGTATTTATAGTCTTGAGGAGTGAGGGGGGGTACTTATAGGGGGCAGCCAACCGACCTAGGGCTAACACTAGTGGCGAGCGCCAGCCCTAGGTGGCGGCCGCCACCTCCATCACCGTTGGATGCACCGCCTTGGCTTCAACGGCATCCAGGAGCTCCAGAGAGGCAGTTGGTAGGTCGGTTGCATGTCCAAGTAACTGCCATTCGGCCTTGATCCACGCCACTCACTCCTGAGCTGTCCGATGCCACTAACCTAGTGATCAAGGGCCAAGATTTGGCCTTGGGATGGTCACACGGATCAGTGACGTGGCAAAAGGGGGAGAGTTGGGCCTCTCCGTGTGGCGAGCGCCGCATTTGGGTGGCGGGCGCCACCTCTGGTTGGCGGGCGCCACCCCACTTGGGCCCAAATGGGTCCTGGTGAGTGGGCACCTCTCCTGGTCGGTCCATTCTCCAAATTTGGTCCAAATCCTGTATTCAAATAAAATCTATGGACATGTGGAATTTGGTTAGTTTGAAACCTATTTGACTACATTTCATGCCTTTTTGGTGAACTTTAGGGTAAAATATTGATCGTAAAACAGGTGTTTAAGGACCATCAACAAGCTCCCCCAAGCTAACCTGTTGCTCGTCCTCGAGCAACAATGCGGTTTAAGCATTGAGCATGAAATAGATAGCAACTTAAGATGTATGCAAGTGCATATTGTATAGTGAGAAATAACTTAGCATATATCATAAATTATAGCAATGTGGGACTTATAGCTTTTCACTTCAAACATGAAAGAGTGAAATAAATTAGTAGATAGGAAACTTTTATCTTGCTTAGGTTTGACTAGGATTTTGTTTGGAGATTTTTCAAGGTTTTCAAAAGATAACAACTTGCTTAAGTCCTCCAAGATTCACTCAATCACTCAATCGTGTTTAAATCCTCACTTAGGCCAAAATGTAGCCTCTCCTATTTCTAAAGAATGATATGTGGAGTTATAGGTAGGCTAAGAATCATGAGCAAATTGCCTGATGTTTATTGCTAAGCTAGACACTCAGATCATAAGGAGCAGCAAATCATAAAAATTGAACAAGATGTGCATGTGTGGTTATGTGGAAGTGTATAGAGAGATATTTCATAATCCTTCCTAGTTAATTTCTGGGGTCTAGAGCTAATGATAATTCTCTCTCTCTTCTTCTTTTTTTTTGAATACATAGTGAGTAGACAAAAGATGTGTCCTCACATTTTCTTAGGACATAGTCCTCTCTTGAGCTACTTTGCTCATTTTTTTTTCTTAGGACATAGTCCTTTCTTGAGCTACTTTGCTCACTTTTTTTATATCTCTCTCTCTTTTAGCTCTAGATTTCCTCAGATATCTATAGGAAAGGATTTTTGAAATGAGTAGGGAAAGGGAGATAAATGTTTATTCCCAGTGTAGGAATAGCATAAGGCTAGCAATGGGACGTTTGACAAGGGATTGCATATCTCCGGTGTAGAGAATGAGCAATTTATTTGGTGGTTGCAAACTTCCAAAGTGGAAAGTAGGCAATTTATGGTGGGTGTGTGAATCTTGATTCAAAAGATATGATAAGCTTCTCTACTAAGATCTATGAGGTCTAACAAAGCTCAACACAGACAAAGCTCTTTGTGGTTTTGACTAACTAATATTTGGCTGGTGGTGGGATGGGATAACATCTAGGAGGAACTTTTTAGCAAGGTTTTCATAATTTTTTAAAAGAAAAAATCCTCCCGATTAGGTCCTAATTTCACCTTAGCAAGTTTAAAGAATTACTCCATTTCTTACTAACTTTACTCACTAAGCATGATTTCAGTTTAAGCATGTGCAACCCACAAAAGCTACAACTTAGATAAGACCAGTTATTCAAACCATAACAATAGCATTTGCATGACATATTTAAAATCTTATTCAGGTTTCAACTTGTTTAAGCAGATTTTATCAATTTGATTCATGGAATGGTTATTTAGGCAAGCATGTGACATTCAAAAGATATAGAATTTAAGAACTGAATGTAAAGTGTAGGCTTGAGACATACCTTATTGGAGCGGGAGTCTCCCCCAAGCTGGCTTCTTGCTTGGTGAAAGATCTTCTTCTTCTCAGTCAGAGCTCTTGTTCTCATTTTATTAAAAAGGGAAACTATCTAATGTTGTAAAAAGGGAAACTATCCTATTATGATATTTTATTATTCTAAGTTAACATATACCTATGCATAAAACTAATCATAACTGATTTTTTTTAGTTTCATGCATGACATATGTTATTTATTCAAAAAAGGGAAAATTGAAGGGAAAAATTAAAAGTTAAATCATACCTTAGGTCCATGGAGTTTCATCCTTATCGGGTGGATCTTCTTCTTCCTTGGGCACTTCTTCTCTCAGTACTTCATCAGGTTCTTCTTCTTTTGGCACCTCTCCTTTGTTATGTGAACTATACAACTTAGGAGGAGGTGGTTCTTTCTTTATGTTCCACCTTGTTCTTGGGCGCCTCTTCTTGGTACGAACGAGTTTTGTTACCTGCATGTTAGCGGCATATGCGGGACCACGGGAAAAAGAGAATATTTTCTTCCTCCCTCCTAAAGTCATTTGCATTTTACCACTCCCCACATATATGCAGGCATTCACAGTATTCAAGAAAGGTCTACCCAAAATTAAAGGCACATTTTTCCTATTTCCCATATCTAGTATTATGAAATCAGCAGGAACATAGGAGCCTCTAATATGAATAGGTAAATCATTGACTATTCCTTCTACATAGCAAGTGGACTGATCAGCTAGCACAACATAGGCAGATGTGGATGACATGGGTGGAAAGAACGAGTTTTCATAAAAATCTTTAGATAGAATGTTCACACTCGATCCTAAATCACACCTGGCATTTTTAAAGACTTCACCAAAGATTGAGCATCTAATTATAGGACTACCAGGATCACCCTTTTTAACAGTCACGGTTGGATCTTCATAATAGTTAAAATATTTTATTTCAACCATATTTGCAGTTTCCATGTCAGGTTTAGCAGGAATTTTGCCAGATTCAAAAGATGGTATGATAGCAGCAAGTTGAGCTAATTGGGTTTCTAACATCTTATTAAAACTTAATTGATTTTTCAGAGCAGATGAGAAATCTTCCAATTTAGCATTTATATTCTCAAGGGTTTTATCATTCGACATTAATTTCTTATTCAAGAAATCAGTAGTTCTACCTTGTGAGTAAACTAATTTTTTCAAGAATGAGAAATCATCAGAATTATGAAAATTAGAGCGGGGGAATGAATTGTTACCTTGAGAAGTTGCAGGCTGATTCCATCCTTGATTCTATTGACGGAAACCGTTGTTGTTGATGAAGTTCAAATCTTCATGTAGCTCGGGGCAGTGGCTCCCAGAATGACTGGTTTCTCCACAGACTTCACAAGTCATGTAGGATTCCAGAGATTGGACACTCTCTTGTTGGTTCATCTTCCCACAGCTGTGCAGCTTCTTTGCTAGCAGGTCCATCTTGGCCACGATCATGTCGGCCTCCTTAAGGGAATGTATACCTCGCTTATGGGGCTGTAGTCTCTCATCATTCCATCCTTGGTTCGACACCATCTTCTCTATGAGAGCCTTAGCATCTGCAACATTCAGAGAAAAGAATGCACCGCCGGCGGCGGCATCCAAATGGCTTCTAGAGAGTGGGGTTAAGCCATGGTAGAAGTTCTGGATCAATAGCCAGTCCTCCATACCATGGTGCGCACAAGCAGCGACATACTCTTGCAACCTCTCCGAAGCCTCGGGAATAGATTCCTCGGCTTGTTGCGTAAAGCTGGAGATTTTGTTGTGCAGAGCATTCGTCTTGCCCATCGGAAAGAATTTGGCGAGAAAAGGATTGGAACACTTGTCCCATGTGTCTACAGTGTTGCGACAGGTATAGAACCATTGCTTCGCTTTTCCTAGCAAAGAGAAAGGAAAGAGACGAAGACGGATGGCTTCTTGGGTTATCCCCTTAATGGTGAAGGTGCCGCAAATCTCCAAAAATTGTTGGAGGTGAGCATTGGCATCCTCATGAGCTTTGCCACAGAACGGGCTAGCTTGGTGTTGACGCTCACTAATGCTCATAATTAACCATCAACTATTGCATGAAATGACACTAAATGAATCACAAAGCATAGTTGTAGGGTTTGAAACTAACACGTTCCACGAGTTTTGGTTCACTCACTTGTTTTGTAGGAGATCCATGTTTTTACCATATAAAAGCATCTCAAATGATGAATTGGAGTGCACCATTGCGAAGAGCTCGTCGAGACGATCGAAACAGACATATCATTTGCTATATCTGGAGTCCCGGATGAAAAGATATTAATTTCGCAACGAAATCTGCAAAAGAAGGATCTAGAAGACACCACGAGGCGGGCCGCCACGTGGGCCCACTGGGCCAGACCGACCGGTCCCACACCGGGACCGACCGGTCGGCCATAGAAGCCGTTTCGCCTCCGGCTTCTGGAACCTTCTTCCACCGCCTCCTAGGATGCATCTCCACCGTCCCTGAAGTCGGTTTGATCCAAGGGCTCACGTTCCACGCTCCGGGCTATAAAACCAGACCCAGACCCCCCTCTCCAGGCATCTCCATCTTCATTTTCATCTCCACATCAGAAACTAGGGTTTCAATTAGAAGTAGAGGTCCCTCTAGATGAATCTCTTCTAGTTCATCTAGAATTAGATCTAGTTCTAGTTCTAGTTGTCTAGTTCATCTAGTTGTAATTAGAGATCGGATTAGAGAGAGGAGAAGGAGAGAGCTGAGGAGGAGCCGGATCTGTCGGATCTTCCTCAACATTGTATTGGTGCAGCATCTAGTTCGTCTTCAAGTAATCTCCAGGTTCTTCATTTACTATTTCCAAGTATTATATTTAATTTCAATTCTTACTTTATTCTATTTACTGGATCTCCGCTCGCATCGAGTGCTCTAGTTATTCGAGGTAATTAGAGTAGTAGACGTTAGTGTAGACGTGGTGTCTAGACTAGGGTTTACCTGAGTTTGCACCCAGCCCCACGGATAGTTGTGGTAGCCCCAGGTGGTGACGGCCCTCACGGCTGACGTAGTCCACCACGTTCGGGTTGGTGTTTGTAGGACCGTAGTCGGAGCTTCCTAGCCCCTTTCTCATCCCTTTCTGTGGCTAGTGTTCTGATGTCCCGAAGTAAGTAAAGTTTAGTAAGCCTTTAATTAGGTAGACCTACTTAGAAAACCCTAAATCTCTCTCTACCCATTTTATCATTCTTTTCTAGGACGATCTTGCCCCTTGATTAGTACACTTCACGTTCCCCGTGGAAATCGATACCCTGGAATACTCTCGGGTGAAAGCTACATCGGTATCCGTGCGCTTGCGGATTATTCTGTGTGCGTTTAAAATACCCAACAAGCTTTCTGGCGCCGTTGCCGGGGAACGATAGTTGTGCTAGTTTCGAACCAACTCGTCCGTGTTTCTTTTCTTTTACCACCTTTTTCTTTTACCACCACACTTCTTACCACATGAATTCAACTCCTATCTTTAAATACTCCGCTCCAAAGGGCGAATTGTTGGAGCCACCACCATCATCACATCCTATTCTTACTGATTGGTACCAATTTCGTCCTGACTTTATAGCCATGGTTCGGGAGCAACCCTTCTCTGGGCTAGATGATGAAAACCCTCACACCCACCTTCGGGAATTTGAGCAATTGTGTTCTTGCTTGTCTATTGCGGGCATGACACAAGAGAGCAATAAATGGAAATTGTTTCCGTTCTCCCTTTTTGGAAGAGCAAAACAGTGGTATGCTCATAACGTAAGAGGAGTAGATGGAAATTGGGATGAACTTCGAGACAAATTTTGTCTTGCTTTCTTCCCTCTTTCTCGAATCACTGCCCTTCGAATAGAAGTTCTTACCTTTCAACAAAAAGAGAAGGAGTCTATAGGAGCAGCTTGGGCTAGATTTATGAGCCTTGTCAACAATGGCTTAAATCTCTCTTTGCCTGAAGACGTTATTTTACAACACTTTCATTATAGTCTTAGCAAAGAAGCTGCCCTTTTTCTTGATACCTCTTCGGGAGGATCATTCACTCATAAAACCATTAGCGAAGGAAAAGCTATCCTTGAAAAAATCCTTGAAAACACTCCTTACACTGGCGTTTATGATGAATTCCCCGAAGAAGAAGTCGAGCCCAGCCCCGAACCAAAAGATGAACCTATAGAGGAGGCACAAGTAACCGAATTAGAAACTTCAATAGATCATTCTCATAATTTGGTCAACGAAAACCCTCCTAATAAGGGAACACAAACCCAACTAGAGGATGATGAATGGTCACCTTTAGAGCTTCCCTTCCAATTCGAGGAAGATATCTTTGAAGATTATGGAAACACCTCGAATTCTTCTATTCAAGCAAGACCTCGGGCACATACCACTCCTGACCCACATGAAGAGCCAGTTTTCACTGAACACATCAAAAGCCTCTCATCGGTCATGAGTTATGAGTGGTTGAATGAAGTAGAGTTATCTCCAGAGGTAGCACGTGTTACCACTCCTTCCACCATTCATTTGTGCCAAATTAGAGGGCATGCTATGTCAGTCTACTACAATCCTTCCGTCGGGATAAACTTTATTTCGAAGGCTTTGGCCGACATTCTTTTTCCCGACGCAACCTTAACCCCATCACGAAAACTATTGCAAAGCTCATCAGGATCTATTCTTGAAAGCTTTGGGGTCTTAAGGGTTATTCCTATTACTATGAGTGACTGTGGGATTTGTCTAGATTTTCATATTTATGACACCCCAGAGATTCCTCTTCTGATTGGCAGACCAATCATGAGGCTATTACAAAAGGAACAACAAGGATGTTTAGACTTTGAGGTTGGAGAATCCACTATAAGTGTTCCTCTTGCTCGTTCTATAAACACGATGGTAGAACCCCAGCCTCAGCAAGACTCCATTGAGGAAGTCTTAATGGCATCCCTAGAAGAGATGGCTCAACCAACCTTCGATGATGAACACTTTGTTCAAGAAGAGGAAGAGTTAGCAGAGCCTATCGAGCTAGACAAATATGAGCAGCCACCACCTCCCTCAATAGAGCTAAAACCTCTCCCTCCAGGCCTAAAATATGTTTTTCTCCATAATAATCAAGAAACTCCAGTGATCATTAGTGACAAACTCACAAACGATGAAACCCAAAAGCTTGTCACCATTTTAGAAAGACATAAACCTGCTATAGGCTACTCACTCGAAGACCTCAAGGGCGTTAGTCCTGCTCTCTGTACTCATCGCATCCCTACTGATCCTAACTGCACACCTTCAAGGGAGCCACAACGGAGACTTAACAACGCTATGCGAGAGGTTATTAAGAAAGAGGTTCTCAAACTTTTACACGCCGGGATTATTTATCCTGTGCCACATAGTGAGTGGGTTAGCCCTGTCCAAGTAGTGCCAAAGAAGGGAGGTATGACATTCATTAGGAATGAGAAAAACGAACTCTTCCCTCAACGAACTGTCACTGGTTGGCGGATGTGCATTGACTACCGGAAACTAAACAAGGCCACTAAGAAGGACCACTTTCCTTTACCATTCATCGACGAGATGTTAGAACATCTCGCGAATCATTCCTTCTTTTGTTTCCTTGATGGATATTCTGGGTATCATCAAATCCCAATCCACCGTGATGACCAAAGTAAGACTACATTCACATGCCCGTATGGAACTTATGCATACCGACGGATGTCGTTCAGGTTGTGCAATGCTCCAGCTTCTATCCAACAGTGCATGATGTCTATCTTCTCTGACACGATCGAGAAAATAATGGAGGTATTCATGGATGATTTTACTATCTATGGAAAAACCTTCGATGAATGTTTGGAGAATTTAGATAAAGTCTTACAAAGGTGTGAAGAAAAGCACTTAGTCCTGAACTGGGAAAAATGCCATTTTATGGTTCGGGAAGGAATAGTACTAGGACATAGGGTGTCCGAACGTGGGATAGAAGTGGATAGAGCAAAGATCGAAGTTATCGAACAACTTCCACCTCCCACGAATGTGAAAGGAATCCGAAGCTTCCTGGGACATGCAGGGTTTTATAGGCGATTCATTAAAGACTTTTCTCAAATTGCTAGACCCCTGACTAGTCTCCTAGCTAAGGGTACACCCTTCAGCTTTAATGATGAGGGCCATGCAGCTTTTCAAATCCTTAAAATGGCACTCATCTCAGCTCCAATTATTCAACCACCTGATTGGAAGCTTCCATTCGAGATCATGTGTGACGCTAGCAACTTTGCGGTTGGGGCCGTTTTGGGCCAAACCAAGGATAAGAAGCACTATGCTATATCCTACGCTAGGAAAACCTTATCTGGACCACAGCTCAACTATGCTACAACAGAAAAAGAGTTGTTGGCTGTTGTCTTTGCTATAGACAAGTTTAGATCTTACTTAGTGGGGGCAAAGGTAATTATCTACATCGATCATGCAGCTCTTAAGTACCTCCTCACGAAGAAAGATGCTAAGCCTCGATTAATCCGATGAATTCTTCTACTCCAAGAGTTTGACATAGAAATAATAGATAAAAAGGGAGTAGAGAACTCGGTAGCTGACCACTTGTCTAGGCTTTAGTATAAAGAAACACATGAGCTACCCATCAATGACTACCTAAGGGACGATACCCTGCTCAAGGTAACAACCTCTGATCCATGGTACGCAGACATCGTGAACTTTATAGTAAAAGGCTATGTCCCACCTGGTGCGAACAAAAGAAAATTAATCCATGAGAGCCGCTTTCAGCTATGGGATGGGCCATATCTTTTTTGAGTCTGCGCCGATGGATTGTTGAGAAGGTGTGTTCCTATGGCTGAGGCTACTCAAATTATGGAAAGATGTCATGCCTCACCATATGGAGGACACTATGGAGCATTCCGGACACATGCCAAGATCTGGCAAAGTGGTTTCTTCTGGCCAACGATGTATCAAGATACAAAGGAGTTTGTTAGGAGATGCCACAGGTGCCAAAAACATGGAAATATCAACGCCCGAGATGCAATGCCTCTCACAAACAATCTTCAAATTGAACTTTTTGATATGTGGGGGATTGATTTCATGGGGCCATTTCCTATGTCTGGGAATTGCGAGTATATCTTGGTAGCCATAGACTATGTGTCCAAATGGGTAGAAGCAATACCGTGCAGAAATGCTGATTCAAAACATGCCAAGAGAATGTTCCATGAAGTAATATTTCCTCAATTTGGTACACCTCGGATGGTCATAAGTGATGGAGGGTCACACTTCATAGATAAGGTCTTTCGGAAGTACCTGGCGGATCATGGAATTCGTCACAACATTGCTACAGCATACCATCCCCAAACTAGCGGTCAAGCAGAAACATCTAACAAACAAATCAAGAATATTCTACAAAAGATCGTTGATGAAATGGGGAAGGGATGGAAGGACAAACTCCCTGATGCTCTTTGGGCATATCGAACTGCATACAAAACACCCATAGGCACGTCACCTTATCAGCTTGTATATGGGAAAACATGTCATCTACCTGTCGAGCTTGAGTTCAAAGCTCACTGGGCCATGAAACGATGGAACATGGACTTTGAAGCTGCAGGGACAAAAAGAAAGATGCAACTCTCAGAGCTAGAAGAATGGCGTGAAAAAGCTTACCATAATGCCAAGATCTACAAAGAGAGAACAAAGAGATGGCATGATAAGAGAATCAAGCATAAAGAGTTTAAGCCCGGGGATAAGGTTCTGCTGTTCAATTCAAGAGTTAAGCTCTTTGGGCATGGAAAACTTCGGATTAAGTGGGAAGGACCTTTTAAGGTCGTTGACACTTCAACTCATGGAGCCATTACCATCCAAGATGATACAGGTAACACATTTAAGGTAAATGGCCAACGCTTAAAAGTTTTTCTTGAACCAGAAAATGTGGAAAAAGAAGTAGACTTGATTGAATTCTTGCAATTTAATGATCCTATCTAAAATCAATCAGCCTAATAACTCTAGACAACCAATGCTTATAAGCCTAACATCTAATTGGTTCCACAAGTTTTGTTGTCTATTTGAGTTTCACAGGATGTGAAAGACCAAGAAAAGGTGACGAGCAAGTGGATGTCCCATCCACTGTTGGAGCACTATTTCAACAACCATCAACGTCAATCAATGCTCCGATAGAGGAAGAACATTTTCACTGCCAGTTCGTTACATGGCAAGAATGAACGACTATGTCAACATTCAGCTTGGGGGAAAGCACCCCCGTGTATCCAGGTAAGTATCCTTCTCCTCTCAAGTTTTCTTTCTATACATAAGTAAAATAAAATGAAAAAAATGTGGGCACATGAAGGCTCACCATTAATTAAAAATAAAAAAATGAGCACATGAAGGCTCAACGTTATTAAGGGAACCTGCTTGGGGGAGACGCACCCCCGTTATCTTCGTAATCCAGGTATGTCTTATTCACTATCTTAGTTATTTATAATAAGTGTTTGTTAGGTTAAATAAATAGTGTGTTAAGTTTGCTTAGTTTGTTCTAAGAAGTTAATAATAATAAAAGAAGAACTCTTTCTGATCTTTTACATGGAAATGATGAATAGTTGCTCTATCTAATTTCTTTCAAGTACCTAGCCTGCAAAGCATGAGTTCTCCTAATTAATAATGATGCTTAAAAATGAAATTAAATGCATGGGTAGCAAATGCTTGACCTAGAGTCTAGATAGTTGACAGATATGACATGTGATGATCTGAGCTACTACTATCTTGTTCTAAACACCACTAGAGTTCCGGAGAGTTTCCAATATTAATATGACTAATAATTGCATTGAGTTAAATTAAGCTTTGTTGACCCTATGAGAAGTTATCATGTTATTGAATTGAGATCACTTACACATTCCATCCATTTTCCTCATAAATGCTCATGATTATTTGTTCCAATCCTCTCAAAAGTTTGTTGGAAGCATGTGGCTATTGAAAAAAAAGAGAAAAAAAATCCGAGGAAATAAAAAGGGACAAGTGTCCGAAACCTCAAAAAGAAAGATCCTGAGGAAATAAAAAGGGACAAGTGTCCGGAACCTCGAAAAAATGATGAAAAAAATGAATATTAGAAAAAAAATGGGCATGTGCCTGTCAGTAGAATTAGCCTGATAGCCATGTGTCCCTGATAGACAGAAGAGAGTGATATATTTAAAAGAGCATCCGACTCCATTTTCCCTACACATGCACTTCTCGATTTAATGGTGTGGTTGACTTTCTCTTTGGATCCATTGTTTAATTTGACAACATATGTTTTTAAGCTTTTGAAAATTCATAAAAACTCCGGGATAAAGGTGAAGTGAAAGAACTAGAGACATAGTGCTTGGTTTGATCGTTCTATCTTTCAATTACTCATGATTCAAAGTAAAGTACTAAGCCCCGTGATGAATAATATGATATCTTTTCGAGAACTTTTGTTTGAATGCTTGTGTATTTGTTGGAAGTGAAGATATAGTAGCAACTCCTGATCCACTTTTGGTTTTGACTTTGCTAAGGGACTAGCAAAGGGTAAGCTTGGGGGAACTTGTTGACGCTCACTAATGCTCATAATTAACCATCAACTATTGCATGAAATGGCACTAAATGAATCACAAAGTATAGTTGTAGGGTTTGAAACTAACAAGTTCCACGAGTTTTGGTACACTCACTTGTTTTGTAGGACATCCATGTTTTTACCATATAAAAGCATCTCAAGTGATGAATTGGAGTGCACCATTGCGAAGAGCTCATCAAGACAAAATCTGCAAAAGAAGGATCTAGAAGACACCAAAAGACACCACGAGGCGGGCCGCCACGTGGGCCCACTGGGCCAGACCGACCGGTCCCACCCCGGGACCGACCTGTTGGCGACAGAGGCCGTTTCGCCTCCGCCTTTTGGAACCTTCTTCCACCGCCTCCTAGGATGCATCTCCACCGTCCCTGAAGTCGGTTTGATCCAAGGGCTCAAGTTCCACGCTCCGGGCTATAAAACCAGACCCAGACCCCCCTCTCCAGGCATCTCCATCTTCATTATTCATCTCCACATCAGAAACTAGGGTTTCAATTAGATGTAGAGGTCCCTCTAGATGAATCTCTTCTAGTTCATCTAGAATTAGATCTAGTTCTAGTTCTAGTTCTAGTTGTCTAGTTCATCTAGTTGTAATTAGAGATCGGATTAGAGAGAGGAGAAGGAGAGAGCTGAGGAGGAGCCGGATCTGTCGGATCTTCCTCGACATTGTATTTGTGCAGCATCTAGTTCGTCTTCAAGTAATCTCCAGGTTCTTCATTTACTATTTCCAAATATTATATTTAATTTCAGTTCTTCCTTTATTCTATTTACTGGATCTCCACTCATATCGAGTGCTCTAGTTATTCGAGGTAATTAGAGTAGTAGACGTTAGTGTAGACGTGGTGTCTAGACTAGGGTTGACCTGAGTTTGCACCCAGCCCCACGGATAGTTGTGGTAGCCCCAGGTGGTGACAGTCGTGACGGCCGACGTAGTCCACCACGTTCGGGTTGGTGTTTGTAGGACCGTAGTCGGAGCTTCCTAGCCCCTTTCTCATCCCTTTCTGTGGCTAGTGTTCTGATGCCCCGATGTAAGTAAATTTTAGTAAGCCTTTAATTAGATAGACCTGCTTAGAAAACCCTAAATCTCTCTCTACCCATTTTATCATTGTTTTCTAGGACGATCTTGCCCCTTGATTAGTACACTTCACGTTCCCCGTGGAAATCGATACCCTGGAATACTCTCGGGTGAAAGCTACATCGGTATCCGTGAGCTTGCAGATTCTTCTGTGTGCGTTTAAAATACCCAACACTTGGACCATCGTGATCAGAGCCGGTTTCAACTCAAAATTGAGGTTCGTATCGATCACGTCTGATCCTATCGCTACATTAGCGGCAGAAGGAGCAGAAAACTCACGAATGGTCTTATTGGCCATCGTGAAGATAGAACGAGATAAGAAAGAAAGAAGTTGAAGAAGATGAAGGAAAAAGATAAGAAGGACTAAGGAAAGAAAGAATGGGGTAAGATGGGATTCGCTAAGCGGGAGCTTAAGCGAAGATAAATTCGACTCGGACTCAACCGATACACCGATTGCCTTCCCCGGCAACGGCGTCAGAAATGCTTGTTGGTAGCTCTTAGCTTCACTAAAGATAGAGCTAGGCAACTATCCCCGGTAACGGCCCAGAAATGCTTGTTGACACTAGCCAACGTCGTTACTAGGAGCAGACTATGGAATCTATTCCAGGCAACGGTGTCAGAAGTGCTTGAAGCAAGTCTGGTCACTATACCTAAAGGAGTGAAGCTAAAGCAGCTATCTACTAATGCCAAGCGGGGTTGTCAATCCCGACACTAGTAGGAGCTATCTAGAGAGATTGCAATATACCAAGAGGAGATTCTGCAAGCGCACAGAACTATCGTAGTAGCACTTTGCCTGGGAGTACCAGGTGTTGATTTATTTGATCCCAAGGAAAGGCTAGGGTGGTGTATGAGTCGAGTCAAGGAGGGGATGAGAGTCGAAGAAAAGAGAAATGGGAAAAGGAGAGAAGGGAAAAGAGGGGGATGGAAGGCTAGAAAGAATATGTGGGTGGATAGGTAAGGATGAAATGGGTGGTAAGGTAAGGTGGATAACAAGATAGATAGATAGAATGTGATAACTAAGGATAACTAACTAATTACTAACTACTAACTACTAACTACTCCTAGATAACCACAGAGCAAGATAACTACGAAGCAAGACAGGCAAAAGTCAATAATGCAACTAAGTTAAGTAAAGTTTTATTCCTATCTTATCAAGTATCGAGGCGTACTAGCCTTTACCACTGACTTAGGTTGAACGCTAGCACAACGAGCCTTACTGTTAAACTGGGCCAACTACGTGGTGGAATTCAAGGCGCACAGGGTTGTCACCACCTGCTTGCTACCACAACTATCCGGGGGTCCAGCCGTATCTGAAGGTAAGTCTATAACTAAGCACCACACTTAACTATATTCTAACTATCTCTACCCTAGCTTTGAATAGAGACACCCTTGCGGACGTCAGAGCAAATACTTGACTTAATAAGATAAACACTAAACTAACTAAGCAACCTATTGGCAAAGATCAAACACTAAGCTCACTAGAGATTAACTACTATGGCTAAGTGAATTGATCTGTAGGATAGCTAGGCACTCAATCAATCAATCAAGTATACTGTAACACCTCTGGTGTTTAATATGTAATTAACCTGACATGTCATCATCATTAGTCATTAATCATTCTTGTCATGCATTTAAGTTTGCTTAATACCCGTGTAATGATTTCTTTTTCGAAAACCCTAAAAGCCCAAATCTTCCTATAAGGGCAAAAATGGTAATTTCACCTCTGTGCCTAGCTTTGTGTAATTCTTGTTCAGTTGGATGTCTTGAAGTTTTGTTGTGTTGGCCAAAGTTCAAAAATCAAAATCAGATTTCAAATCCCTTTGCAAAACCCTGATTTCCAAACCCTGGATTTTATCCCTCTTTTTGTAATTCAAAAATTATTCAAAATTTGAGGTTGGTCCAAAAAGCAAAGTTGTAGATCTGGCCAAGAGAAACAACTTTGGTATTTACAAATTTTCAAGTTTCTGTACAAAGTTTGAAGTAAATCCAAATTCATTCAAATTCCAGTTTTTGTCCCCTTTTCAATTTTCAAAATTTATTTAAAAACTATTGAGTTTCAGAAAAAGGGTATATTAGCAAAGTTGTAGGTTTTGATAAAAGGAACAACTTTCATATTTGCAGATTTCCAACTTTCAATGTAAAATCAAAAGTAATTTTGAAATTATTCAAATCCTAAAAGTGTCCCCTTTTCTGATTTCGTATTTAATTCAAAAACTGTTTGGAATTTGAAAATATTCTTTTTGACAAAGTTGTAGATCTCCTTTTTCTGAACAACTTTGGTGTTTTGAGTTTTTGCTGCTCAGTTCAAGTTTTGGAACTAATTTGCGAAATATAGAAAGTCAACCCCTAGACCTAGCCCTGTTCATCTTCAACCTAGAGCTAGGGGGGGTCCGGCCATAGCCGAGCCGCCGGCGCTGCGCACGCCGCACGCCTGGCAGATGCACGCGCGCCTCCAACCTGCCGCCGCTGTCCGTGCCATCATGCCGCACCCGCACGCGCGAAGCGCTGACCTCCGCCCCGTCCCCCACTGCTCCCAGCACGACGCCGCCGCGTGGCCGTCGCCGGCGAACGCACACCCGGCCCCTGCGCGCACGCCGTTCTTCCCGCCAGCCTGCAATCGAGTGCGCACGCCTTGGTCGAACTCATCCACACCATCCCGTGCTCTCTACCGTCCCCGACCGTGCCTATAAAAGGGACCGCCGGAGTCCGAGCTTCTCACTCGACCCCGCCGCCGTGGCCAGACCACTCCGAAGCTCCCGCCGCTCAACCACCTAGCCCGAAAGCTCCGCCTTGAGCTCGTGAAGCTTTCCCACCCCTCAATTTCACCTCCCCCGCCTCCAATCGCCCGGCGTAACCCCATCTTCCCAAACTCCGACGAAACACCGGTGAACTCGGGTTCGTCAAATACTTCCTCTCCGGCCACGATCATCTTCCCCTGACCCCTGTGTCAGCTTCCTTGGCTCCGCGCGACTCTAACCAGGCCCTTGCGGTCTCGTGTGTTGCGCAGGGTCGCCGGAGCGCCGCTCGCCGCCGAAAGAGCTCCGCCGAAGCACCGCCAACGTCGAGCTTCCTCCTTCGACCCTTGTTCCGCCGAGCCCTGCCTCCGACCGTGGTAAGCACTCGAAGCCCCTGGTCTCTGCTTTCACGGCGTAAAGCTCGAGCCAGGCCTCGAGCGGATGCACGTTCACTGTCTAGCTCGAGCCAGGCCTCGAGCACACGTTTTTCGTTTCGCCCGAGCCTAGCCTCGAGCGGACACACAGACCCTCAGCTTCGCTCGAGCCAGGCCTCGGCGAACACATACTTTCCGTCTCGCCCGAGCCTCCCAGTCAGGCCTCGGACGGACGCTTGCTTTCCGTCTCGCCCGAGCCTCCTAGTCAGGCCTCGGACGGACGCTTGCTTTCCGTCTCGCCCGAGCCTCCCAGTCAGGCCTCGGACGGACGCTTGCTTTCCGTTTCGCCCGAGCCTTCCGGCCAGGCCTCGGACGAAACGCTTGTTTCCGTCTCGACCGAGCCTACCAGCCAGGTCTCGGACGGCCGAGTGTTTCCGCCTCGCCCGAGCCCTGCTGTCCACCTCGCAGCGATTCGCCCGAGCCCCTGCGAGGAAGGAGCACAGCGCTCTTTTCTTTTTCCTTTTTGAAAGAGTGTGAATAGTGTTCTGTTTTCTCTTTTTTGTTTGAATTAATCTGTTGTTCCTTAAATCCTGATAAAATTATGGTATGCTCCATGTACTGTGTAGTATTTTATAAAAATATGAAACTTGACTTTTCTGCAAGTAATTGAAAATATAAAATCCCTCTTTTAATTAATAAATGGATAGTTTCAGATTTTTAGAAAATTATTTATAACTCCAAAAATCATGAGATAAATTTTTGTGAGCTTCCTATGCCATGTTTAGTCTCTGGTAAAATTTTGAAGTCTTTTGGAACAAGTTGATTTTTTGAGCATTTATTTTTAATTGTTAAATAGTGCCTTCTGTTAATTAATGTCTGATTTTATTTGAGCACCTTAATGACCTCCAAAAATTATGAAATTTGTTTTGCCATCTATCTACACCATAATGAACTTATGTGATTAATTTGGTAATTTTTGGGGCAACTTCATAAAATGACCTTTTTAAATAATTAAGGAAAATAGAAAAAGTGATTAGGGTTCATGTTGTATGCCCTGTTTTGCATTGTTCATGCTAGCATACTCATGTGCATGCATCATTGCATTCGTATAGTCACCGAAGAAGGAGTCAAGATCGAGGCAGCCGCCGACGAACCTGTCCCCGAGGCTACCCCGAGTTCCGACAACTGCTCCGCCGCCTTCGAGCCTGCCCTCTTTGCTCTTCAAGGCAAGCCCCGGTGCATTTAACCCTTTCCTTGAATTTATAAAATGATTTCCTTAAATGCTTTTGAGTTAAATTATTGCATTAGGTTTATAGGAGTTGTGTGCTATCCTAATTGATGCACTATCCACCTTGACCACTGATACACCTGATACCTGCTTTTCAAAAGTATTTGAAAAATGCTTAGCAATGCTTATTGAATTAGACTTTGCAATAAAATGCCAATTTCAAAAGTGTGATCACTTAAGGAATGTTTGTGGGATTTTGGTCTTACTCCCCGGCTGTTGGCTAGGTATCTGATCCGTACCTAGTCAATAGCGAGGAGAGGTTGTCCGAGCGTACGGTGCCGTCATGTTGTAGTCCGGGACTCAACAGTTGACACCGACCGGGATAGGATTGAAAAACTGACAGGACTATTACGCTTGGGTGAGATATAACCAAGGTATAGTTCAGGCTGGAAAATTAGGGACCATCCGTATGGGGGCCTGCTGGTCAAGACTTGTAACTATTCACATACTTTGGAAAGCTCTGGCTCCGAGAAATCCTTGATTGGGACCGACAACCGCGCACTGGGAGTGGAGAGATGGCGGAAGTAGCATGTACCCACGTGGTCGTCGTACCTGGAAAGGAGTGGTGTAGTGTACTTCCGGGTGGCGTAGGACCGGTCCAATCTTGGAGGAATCGTGGTAGACGAGTTGGCATATGCAAGCTTGGGTGCTACATATGCAGTGTGGATAGGGATCCTCAGCTGAGTATTATTTATCCGGATTAACATTGCTCCTCGGTTATGGAGACTTGGTCCACTGACTGTCAGCGGAGAGTGGTTCTCAACTAGGAATGTTTTGAAATGTAAAATGAATCATGAACGATGAAGAATTGAGGAATACTAAATCTTTCCAAAGTAAAATAAGGTTTACAAAAATACTTTTCTGCAAAATACTTGATCTTGCTTAAGCCTTACCTTGACTACCCTAAGCCTCTCATTCCTGAGTCTTCTCCCTTTTTTCTTTAGTCGGGTAAGTCTTGTTGAGTACCCCAGTACTCAGGGTTTGTTACCCATGCTGCAGGTATGACAGAGTCCCCGATGTGTCTTGCACCCTGCTGCATGACCATCGTTCAGGAAGAGGCCGATGAGGCCGAAGAATAGTTGTACACCCTCGGGCTGGGTGATTATAAGTATCTTTGTTGTTCTCCACTATGTTGCCTATGTCTATTTCTATTATCAGAACTTGGTTTGTAATAACTGCACCTTAAATTCTATTTGGAACCCTGCCTTGTAAAACTAATGTTATTTAAGTCTTCCGCTCTTTATTCTGATGTTATCTGTAAAAGTATGCAATGCTGTAACCGAATTGTGAGATGATCCTGCGGACATTGGGCACTGAGGTAGCCCGGTGGCGAACAGGTCTTAATCACATGGAACATGGGTTCGGCTGTCAGAGGTTGACAGGGACACGTGGGCCATGGGATTAGGGTCGTTCCGTCACATATACCACTCAATACTGATAAGTAGAATAAAGTAATACTTGAAATGATGAAATAGAATATAGAAAAGTGCTTGAGTAACAAGAGCAAAACCTGAACTGGAGATGAAGGAAGACTCTTCCCAGCTCCAGGACCGATCACTCGCACGCCTCTACTCTTGAGCTAAGCCTTGAGCA
This sequence comes from Coix lacryma-jobi var. lacryma-jobi, assembly GCA_009763385.1. Classification (NCBI taxonomy): domain Eukaryota; kingdom Viridiplantae; phylum Streptophyta; class Magnoliopsida; order Poales; family Poaceae; genus Coix; species Coix lacryma-jobi. The sequence continues at coordinate 125,682,222 of CM019824.1, forward strand.
GCGCTTCCGCGAGGGCAAAGATGCCTTGCTCTACTAGCTACCTACTTGCCTAAGCTCTCTGAGCTTCTAACCTAACTCTCACTTGCTTCTATTGCTTGTGTTGCTTCTTGGTGTGGTGGTACTGGATGGTACGAATGAAGTGGTGCCACCAGGGGGGTATTTATAGTCTTGAGCAGTGAGGGGGGGTACTTATAGGGGGCAGCCAACGGACCTAGGGCTAACCCTAGTGGCGGGCGCCAGCCCTAGGTGGCGGCCGCCACCTCCATCACCGTTGGATGCACTGCCTTGGCTTCAACGGCATCCAGGAGCTCCAGAGAGGCGGTTGGTAGGTCGGTTGCATGTCCAAGTAACCGCCATTCGGCCTTGATCCACGCCACTCACTCCTGAGCCATCCGATGCCACTGACCTAGTGACCAAGGGCCAAGATTTGGCCTTGGGATGGTCACACGGATCAATGACGTGGCAAAAGGGGGAGAGTTGGGCCTCTCCATGTGGCGGGCGCCACATTTGGGTGGCGGGCGCCACCTCTGGTTGGCGGGCGCCACCCCACTTGGGCCCAAATGGGTCCTGGTGAGTGGGCTCGTCTCCTGGTGGGTCCATTCTCCAAATTTGGTCCAAATCCTGCATTCAAATAAAAATCTATGGACATGTGGAATTTGGTTAGTTTGAAACCTATTTGACTACATTTCATGCCTTTTTGGTGAACTTTAGGGTAAAATGTTGATGGTAAACTAGGTGTTTAAGGACCATCAACACCCGCCTCCTACGATGCATCTCCACTGTCCCTGAAGTCGGTTTGATCCAACGGTGGGCGATAAACGTGACGCGGATCGATGACATGGCGATTCATTGCCCCCTACTCCACCTCGGGCTATATAAGCAACCCCAGACCCCCCTCTCCAGGCATCTCCATCTTCATTATTCATCTCCACATCAGAAACTAGGGTTTCAATTAGAAGTAAAGGTCCCTCTAGATGAATCTCTTCTAGTTCATCTAGAATTAGATCTCGTTCATCTAGTTGTAATCAAGAGCCAGCTATCAAGTAGAAGACTAGTTACCCCTCTAGTTAGGTTTAGAACCTAGTCTTATACTAGAACTAGAAGAGAGAGAGAGGAAGAGATCAAGAAGGAGCTCCGGCCTGTCGGATCAACTTCTTCATCTTGTACCTGCGGATTCAAGTTCATCTTCAACTTGCTTCAGCGATTGTTTCGGTAATAAACGTCTATATTTATGTTTGAGCCATTGTTCTTATTATTCTTAAGGTTTAATGACTCTCTTTTGAGTACTTTCATTCTAAGTTGCTCTAGAGTTAGAGTAGTTGGATAGTGTAAGCATGGTGCTTAGACTTGATAGCTCATAAATGCCTCCTATAACGCCGGTAGTAGTGGTTGTTCGCAAGGGTGACTCTTATAGCCTTGTTGATTCTTCTATAGTCCACTTACCCGTGTGTAGGCTCGGTAGGATTATACATTTGCATAAAAGACTCATACTCTATTTGTGACCTTTTATGGCAACTTCCCCACTAAGAATAATATAAACATATCACTCTTAAATTGGAATTAGATAGCCTTAGTGATCCCCTCTATACTTCTAGATTCTCCGTCCTTGTTAGCTACTCAGGGGATAGACTTTGAGACTTAACACTATCCGTTCCTTTGGGTTCGATATTAAAACTGGGTTACTCCGGTGAAGTGCTACATCGGTAGATCTTATCTGTGCGCTTGCGGATAAAGTAGAGTTTGCGTTAATTTATACCAACAAGCATTTCTGTCGCCGTTGCCGGGGAGCGGTAGATCATCTTAAGTCTTAGTTTAACCTTGTAATCATACTTTTATCTTTCTCCTTTTTGTCCCAGTCTTTTCATTATTTTTGTTTTCATTCTTATGAATGTTGTTTTTGAATTCCACTCTTATCTATCACTACCCGATGAGCAAGCTATAACTAGTAGAATCCTTATACCCCATCATAATACCTGGTTATGAGCTATGCCTACCTTTCTACTGCACTGTCCTTGTAATGAGCATAGAAATATAGTTATGAAAATATTCCTTCGGGTATTCTTGTCACTAACCTTTCTAGGTCTGGAGCAGAAAAGAACGAAGGAACAACAAACAAAAGGTATGTCCCACCAATCATCATGCAACATTGAATTACATTCATCCAAATCTTGATTTACAAAATCCAAGCTTGGAGAATAGACTTTCTAAGAATATTTCTTGCCATGTTGCTATGTTGGTTGTCCCTACCTTTAGGATATGCTCATATACTAATCATACTCTTTCATCACCATCTGAATAAATCTCTACAATGCTTTCATGTTATCTTTATTTGCTATAGTATATTCTTTGGTTTTGAAGTATTATCATACACCTTTTAAATTAGGCATGGAGCTTAGTTTAACTGTTTTCATGAATTAAAGTAAGACATGGTGTCTGGTTTGATTCTTGAGCTAAAAGGTTTGCTGATTTTACCTCTAAAGGCTTTTAAATTAAGTATGGTGCTTAGGTTAAAATGCCTTCCTAGATCAAATTAGACGTGGTGTCTAGGTTGATTTCTGAACTGATAGTATGCTATAGTAGATTTTGGATATTGTGTTGGACTAACCCCTGCAGGGAAACTTTCAATATAAATTTGGGAAAGTTCTGAGATGAACTCACACCGGAGATGAAGCAAGGCGTATAATGAACTTCAACAACTCTTGCACAATGAAAACTCAGCTCATTCATCATGAATGAAAGAACTGTGTGAGTATCAAAGTTTATTTATTTTGTCTTCTAATGCAAGTTATTTTTTGCTTTGAATCATGTTAAAGTGCAGCCAACACATAAAATACTAGTCTATGCTAAAATAATCCTAAAAACATCTCCTTATTAGCATAGATGCAAAATACATATGTTGTGGACAACAACCGATGCTTTAAATTCTTGCAATCCTTCGGGTATATATCCACTAACGTTATGCAGGAGAGAGATTTTGTTCATTCATGGTTTGGTCTAAACATTGAAGATCCAAAACCCAAACCATAGACACACAGATCACAAATGGTGCTAGCCTAGCTTTGAGTCTTGCTTGGGCGCTGATGACAAACAGGATGCAACTTACCTCATATGAGACAACCTATGTCTGCAACCATCATTGACCAAGACATCAAGACATGAAGTGGTAAGTTATCCTCTTTTCTAATCGAGAGCTAGCTTGGTCGACAAGATGGTACCACTACAACAATAGCAAGATCTACAAGTCAAACAGATGAACATGTTGTTGGTCGTCCATCTACATCACAAGCCAGCATGGGAGAGACAATTTTGTTGTCTAGATGTGTTTCACAATCAAAGGGAGGAAGGAGAAACCCAACTGCAAGACATATTGATCTCCTACCCACCACTTTGATCAGTACAAACCACTAGATGTTGTCCCAGTCGAGAAGAAGAATATGATCCACCACTCATTCTTGGAAGATTGTTCTTGAACACCATCAATGTTATAATCTTTGCCGAACCTGGAGTAGTCAACTCTTTGATCTTTTGCTGATTCTTCAACAACTACATCATTTATGAGCAGCCAAAGAGAACCAAGAGAAGACACCAAAGGGAGAACCAACTGCCAAGAATTGAGGAGAGCATCATGAAGGATGAAGCCACTGCACCACAAGAGTTAGAAGATGGAGAGCCAGCAAATCAAGAAGAATAGTCGATAAGATCTCCATCATCTAGACACTGTTGAGAGAACAAGTCTCAGTTGTGACACTAAGAGACAAAAGACTATCATAGAGGCACTCGAGTAAGAGCTCTAAATTTAAGTCTCTTGCCAACCCAATGATTAAAGGAAAACAAGAAAGGTTGACAAGAGAAGAATGCGGAACTATCCCTACATCCTCATTGTACAAAATTGATACAAGAAAGAGAGAGGGTCATAGTCAGCATACTCGAGGAATAATGCGCCTTCACTGATAAGTCGACACAAGAGTAGGAACGTCGATACCTATAAAGATGATTCCACTGTGATCTTCCTCCTCTCAAGCACACTGTAAGACAAACAAGAGAAGACAAGCCATTCATAAACAACAACCAGCTAGACAAGAGAAGCTTCCACAAGGTGGTTCGACACATCACGCTTCAATCACAAAGTAATATTTGATGGTAAGTAACCATCACTTTAAAAGCTTCTTCTTGATTCTAGTATGAAAATAAATAAAGAACTAAACATGTTTAAGTTGCACCTCACTTGATCCAACCTAAACAACTCTACATATTCAGTCCTTTGATCTTTGTTCCTAGCTTTACTCTCTTGAATCTCACTGTCTTAACTAAATGAGCTAAAATGTTGTGCATTTAACCTTTGGAAGATGATATATCTCAATCATGAAAAGATCGACACATTATTCATAGATTATCCTTCCTTGGGTTATGTAATTTGATCCGTTAAATATTTTAAGATGCTACTTTTATGCTCATCCTTTGATCCTATCACTCATGTTAAGTTTGAATAGAATACATAAACAACAAGTTTGTCTTGTGCAATGTGCCTAAGGTTAGAGAGGAATAAACAAAACTTTTGGTTCTGTTGGTGTTTTTTTCCATCAACAGAGCCCATGCACTTGATCTCTACCTTGTCTTTATAAGCAGGACACACTCTTAAGCAAAACATGGAGATGTCACTCCCAAATTCTACAGAGTAAAGGTCCTAGATCTACAAGAACATGCACAATGAGCAAGATACTTCCAGCATCCACAATTAACGCTTCATTTCAATCTGCTAGGCAAACAAATGACATGAGTGACACCATATCAAGAGGCATAAACAAGAAGGAATGATGGAAGACATCGTAGTCAGAGTTAGAGGTCATGAAGTCCCCACAGACTTGTTGATCCTCGACATGGGAGAAGACGATGATGTCCACCTCATCCTATGAAGACCAATCCCCTACGCTACAAGTACAATCATTTACAAGAGGAAATCCATTTTCACATTCCTGGAGAAAAGGCACGATGCAACTTCATCAACTAAATGCCTAATGAAGCACCCAAGAAGAATAGAAGTGAAAGACGCCGCTTTCAAAGCCAAGGAAGACAAACTATCAAGAATAGAGAGGCCAATCATGACAAAGAATCTATCGACACTGTCCCATAAAAAAAGAACAAGAGGAACCTCAAGACAGTGATCCACAGGAAGTGAAGACTCAGACCAAGAAAGTATAGAAGAAAAAGTTTGCACCTGAGAGGTACAATCAATAACAACTTTCCAAACGTCTGACATACCTTGGAAGGTCGGAACCAAGGGAAGGTCCGGTTCGTCGGACCTAAATATCCGAACCTTCGCCAAAAGGTAAAAAAACCTATAGTTATCCTCATATTTCTCATATTTAATTCTTAGTCATTTATTGCATCATCATATTTAACCATTGCATCATCATATTTAATTCACAAACACTTTAATTTCTGCATTGCATTAGAAAAGAAAATAAAAATATTGTTACACTACAAACTATAAAGCCCCATGTGAATAATCCTATGGTGTGTAAAACCCGCAAGGATGTTCACCGTGGTGGCATAAAAATAAATATGCATGCATTCATCCTGTTGCATTTTCTCTTGCATTATAAAAATATAAAAATATAAAAATATTGAGGAAGAGATCTTACTGAAATTCTAGACAACTAAGGCTTGAGTGGCCAACCACTAATCTGTTCCACAAGTTTTGTTGTCTATTTGAGTTTCACATGATTTGAAAGACCAAGAAAAGCTGACGAGCATGTGAATGTTTCATCCACTATTGGAGCACTATCTCAATAATCATCAACATCAATCAAAGCTCTAATCGAGGAAGGACATATCCACTGCTAGTCTGCTACATTGCAAGATCGAACGACTACGTCAATATTCAGCTTGGGGGAAGGCACCCCCATGTATCCACGTAAGTATCTTTATCCTCTTAAGTTTTTCATTTCATAAACAAATTCAAAACACCAAAAATATGTGAGCACATGAAGGCTCACCCTTAAAAAGAAAAGAACAAAAATATGTGGGCACATGAAGGCTCACCATTAATTAAAAAAAGAGACAAAAATATATGGGCACATGAAGGCTCAACGCTATTAAGGAAACTAGCTTGGGGGAGACGCACCCCCATTATCTTCGCGATTCAGGTATGTTTATTATTATTATTACTACTATTATTATTAGCTTTTATCTTAAAGTGTGTTAGATTAAATAAATAAAATAGTGTGTTTAGTTTGTTTTAAGGAGTTGATGACTAAAGAAGAACCCTCTCTCTCTAATCTTTTGCATGGAAATGATGAATAGTTGCTCTATCTAATTTCTTTCAAGTACCTAGACTTCAAAGCATAAGTTCTCCTCATTAATAATGATGTCTTAAAATAAAATTAAATACATGGATGGCAAATTCTTAATCTAAGGTCTAGGTAATTGGGATATGACATGTGATGATCTGAGCTGCTATTATCTTGTTCTAAACAACGCTAAAGTTCCGGAGATTTCTAAAAATGAATATGACTAATAATTGCATTGAGTTAAATTAAGATTTGTGACCCTGTGAGATGTTATCATGCCATTGATTCGAGATCACTTACACATTTCATCCATCTTTCGCATAAATGCTCATAACTATCTGTTGCTACCCTCTTAGAAGTTTGTTGGAAGCATGTGGCTAATATTTAAAAAAAAAGAAAGATCCGAGCAAATAAAAAGGGACAAGTGTCCGAAACCTCAAAAAATAGATCCTGAGGAAATAAAAAGGGACAAGTGTCCGGAACCTCGAAAGAAAAAAAAATGTCAGAAAAATGGGCACGTGCCCGACAGTAGAATTAGCCTAATAGTCATATGTCTCTGACAAATAGAAGAGAGTGAGTACATTCAAAAGAGCATCCGACTCCATTTTCCATACACATGCACTTCTTGATTCAATGGTTGGTTGACTTTCTCTTTGGATCCATTGTTTAATTTGACAACACATGTATTAAAGCTTTTGAAATCAATTAAAACTCCGGGATAAAGGTGAAGTGAAGGAACTAGAGACATAGTGCTTGATTTGATCGTTCAATCTTTCAATTACTCAAGATCTAAGGTAAAAGTAATAAGCCCCATGAAGAATAACATAATATATTTTGGAGAATTTTTGTTTAACAGCAGGTATACTTGTTGGAAGTGAAGATATTGTAGCAACTCCTGATCCATTGTTAAGTTTTGGTTTTGCTAAGGGACTAGCAAAAGGTAAGCTTGGGGGAATTGTTGATGCTGGTTATCTATTAAAATTAAAGGATGAATAAATATGAAAGGGGCATGAATTCAATCACCCACAAAGGTTTAGGGTTTTAATTGACAATATTCCATGAGTTTTGGTGAATTGTGATTCTGCAGGGACTAAACCAGGAAACCAACACTGATTGCTTCCCCTAGAAGGAAACCGACGCAAGATAACGCAACCGGCACGTCAGGAATATTCTAGAAGACTCCAGAGGACACCAGAAGACACCAGGCGGTCGGGCAACGCAGGACCCTGCCAGGTGGGACCGACCAGTCCCACCAGGAGACCGACCGGTCTCCCCCCGGGCCCGCTGGCTTCCGTCTTCTGCAAGCTTCCTCCACCGCCTCCTAGGATGCATCTCCACCATCCCTAAAGTCGGTTTGATCCAACGATGGGGAATAACCGTGAAGCGGATCGATGACATGGCGATTCCTTGCCCCCTACTCCACCTCGGGCTATATAAGCAACCCCAGACCCCCCTTCTCCAGGCATCTCCATCTTCATTATTCATCTCCACATCCGAAACTAGGGTTTCAATTAGAAGTAGAGGTCCCTCTAGATGAATCTCTTCTAGTTCATCTAGAATTAGATCTAGTTCATCTAGTTGTAATCAAGAGCCATCTATCAAGTAGAAGACTAGTTACCCCTCTAGTTAGGTTTAGAACCTAGTCTTATACTAGAACTAGAAGAGAGAGAGAGAGAGAGGAAGAGATCAAGAAGGAGCTCCGGCCTGTCGGATCAACTTCTTCATCTTGTACCTGCAGATTCAAGTTCATCTTCAACTTGCTTCAGCGATTGTATCGGTAGTCAACGTCTATATTTAAGTTTGAGCCATTGTTCTTATTATTCTTAAGGTTTAATGACTCTCTTTTTGAGTACTTTAATTCTAAGTTGCTCTAGAGTTAGAGTAGTTGGATAGTGTAAGCGAGGTGCTTAGACTTGATAGCCCATAAATGCCTCCTATAACGCCGGTAGTAGTGGTTGTTCGCAAGGGTGACTCTTATAGCCTTGTTGATTCTTCTATAGTCCACTTACCCGTGTGTAGGCTCAGTAGGATTATACATTTGCATAAAAGACTCATACTCTGTTTGTGACCTTTTATGGCAACTTCCCCACTAAGAATAATATAAACATATCACTCTTAAATTGGAATTAGATAGCCTTAGTGATCCACTCTATACTTCTAGATTCTCCGTCCTTGTTAGCTACTCAGGGGTTAGACATTGAGACTTAACACTATCCGTTCCTTTGGGTTCGATATTAAAACTGGTTTACTCCGGTGAAGTGCTACATCGGTAGATTTTATCTGTGCGCTTGCGGATAAAGTAGAGTGTGCGTAAATTTATACCAACATATATACATGATGAGATGCATGCTGCGAACACAAGGTTGATATGTGCCCTTGTGGATCCCTTCCTGAGTGATGAGTGATCGGTCAACGGGCAACATTTCTCTTGGCTGTGTTGATGTGCTGGTGCCGAGCTCGGACAGTGGTCGAAGGTGAGGTGAAGGTCAAGTAGAGACGTACCGTGCCGACGGACCGGGAGCGGTGAAGGGCGGACGTGAGGCTTGGTCTGACGGACGAGGAGACCTGAGGACCAGCTGTGGTAGCTGGCATGTGGCATCGGCAAGCAAGAGTACATGGGGATGTGCGGTGTATCGGCCGAGTCGGGAGGAAGGTGATGGCGTCGTGACACTTGGCGGGAGGCCGAGAAGGATGGCGAATGCACTGTGCCCGGCGTGGAGGCTGGACATACTCCGACATCGGTGCTGGAACTCGGGGTGTGCGAACCACATCCTGTCTTCGGCGCGGGTTCGGTAGCTGAGCCTCAAAAAGCTACTTTTGACGGTTTCTGAGTTTGGGCCACAAAACTCAGCGTGGACGGTTTCCAGGTTTGGGCCTCAAAACCTGGGCTCGCGGTTTCCAGATTTGGGCCACAAAACCTTGGCTCACAGTTTCTAAGTTTGGGCCACAAAACTCAGCCTGAGGAGTGGTTTCCCGGTTTCAGCCTCAAAACCGGGGGAAGGCCCAGGTTTCCTGGTTTCGGCCTCAAAACCGGGGGAGGTCCGCAAAAAGGACGGTCGACGCGTGGCGGCGTGGAGAGGCTGGCGCGGAGGCGAGGCTATCCACGAGAAGGCGCGGCGGTCGGCAGGGCGGCACGTGGCGGCATCCTAAGGCTTGCGTCGAGGCGAAGCTAAGGTTGAGGAAGGCGCGTGGCCGCCGGATCAACTATCACCAGAGTTGGACCGGGATACCCCTAGGGTTGGCCCCTTCGCTCTTGTATCTAGGGGTAGTAAGGGGATTATTGTATTAGGCTATAAATAAGAGAGGCACCTCTCCTCTCTCCTTATCCTAGCAGTCATTTGTTCCTGAGCTCTCTCTCTCTAGCCCTCGCTTAGGTTCTAATCATACCTCGCTGCTAGCGATCCGCAGAGACGGGAATCATACCTCTGTGTATTTGGATCTTTTGAGGAAACGAGACCGTATTCTCGTTGTCTCCTCGTGTGGAGGAATTTCGGCTGAAATCGAATCGAATCGTGTCTTGTGTTTTGTGTTCTTCACATTTTGGTTTTTCATCTCCTGGGGATTTGCCTCGTTCTCCCTCTTCGAGAGATGATTTTTGATTTCGTTTGAATCAATTTGTTCTTGGTCGTGAGCTCCTTCTTTCTACCAAAGGAATTCTCTCCTAACCTCATAAATCCACAGATCGGGTTGATTTCGCGTTCATTCTTCGTTCTTTCCCCCTTTCCGGTGATCCTCGGATTTCTCTTGATAGACTTGGCATGGTGCGATGATTTCTTAGGATTAGCACCCCAATACGTAGAGGAACATCTGGGAGGAGTTTGATCGAAGTCTCTTTCGTTTTGGTTGAGATCAAATCAGATTTGGTTTTGAACCCGTGCAGTTTCGTGTTTTCTGTGCAGTCGCGGACAGTCCGTGACCTGAACAACGGACAGTCCGCGCGTCGGGTTTTGGCCGAGTCAGTCAGGCGCAACCCCCTAACTGTTCACTGTCGAGTGAACGGTGGACAGTCCGTGGTACAAACCCACGGACAGTCCGGGACTCGACTAGAACTGTTTCAGAACAGTCCATTTTCTGATCTGTGGCCGGCGGACAGTCCGGACCACCAGTCGCGGACAGTCCGGCAGTCACCGGACAGTCCGGGACCCTAACCCGAACAGTCCGGGAATCTGCAGCCTTTGCAGTTTTGCTCGAAGGCTTTGGCAGTTGGTTTTGAGGTTTCTCTGGAGGTTCAGCTGTACCACTAGGACATCTCCTAGGGTATCCACCTACTCGTAGGTCATGAACTCTTCGATCGTTTCGAGTCTTAGCTTTTGGGGTGATTTTCTGGGACAAGGGCCATTCTATTCACGAGTTGAATTTGAGGCTCCCATTCACCCCCCCTCTGGTCGCTAATCCGATCCTTCAATTGGTATCAGAGCCGGTTAAGGATCTACTCTACCTTAATCGGTTTCGGATCCTAAGGGCGACATGGATCGAGGGAACAGCAAGGCTCCTTGGTTTGTTGGAACAAACTATGCCTATTGGAAGATTCAGATGCGCGCTTATCTCAACAGCATCAGTTCTTCTGTTTGGGAGATATGTGAGAACGCTGAGTACGAGGTCCTTGCGGCTCATGCGGGTCAGGTCCAGATTGACCAGCACGAGGCCAACTCAAAGGCTCGTAACGCTCTTTTGGCCAGCATCTCCCTTCCTGAGTTCGAGCGTGTCTCTGAGCTTGAGACGGCACGAGAGATCTGGGTGAAGCTTCAGAGCTATCACGAGGGGACCGCTTAGGTCAAGACCAGACTCTTCGAGACGTACAAGCGTGAGTACAAGAACTTTGTTCAGTTGGAGGGAGAGACGATTGACGCTATGTTCGCTTGTTTCCAAACGATTGTGAACAAGATGCGTGCCAATCGGGCTAACCTACCATATGACGATCATGAGCGGGCTCTCAAGTTGCTATACGCCCTGGATCGGAGGGTATGGGAGGTGAAGGTGTCGACTATCATAGAGTCTCCATCTTATGACACCCTCACCGTGGACGAGCTGTTCAGCAAGCTCAAGTCCACCGAGATCGATCACCTGACTCAGGCCAAGCTGAAGAACCCATCTTCACATTCCATGGCTTTGGTCTCAGGCAAGGGTGGATCGATGTTTCCTGCTGACGCTTCACCTCCTCTCTTTGCTTTGTCTTCTTTGCTTGCAGTCACGGAGGAGCAGTTGGAGGCGTTGGGAGATGACGAGCTCGCCCTCGTCATCACCCGGTTCTCGCGGTTTCAGAACAACCGCTTGAATCGCTGGCGTGGTGGCGCACGCGAGGGCTGCTACAAGTGTGGTGATCTAGATCACTTCATGGCGAACTGTCCCAAGAACAACAAGAAATCTTCCGGCAAGACTCGCTACTTCAGGCGCAAGGGCAAGCCGGAGTACAAGACCGAGAAGAAGAAGAACAAGGACACCTTTCGCCGGGAGGATGTGGAGAAGGCTTTCGACACCGGTCGGCGTGCTCTCTTCGCCACCAAAAGCGATGAAGACAAGACCTCCGACAGCGACTCCAGCGACGATGGGTCCGAGCACAAGACGGAAGATCGCTTCAACAGACTCTGCTTCTTCGGCAACTCCTCCAAGGGCTTATGCACCATGGCCCTGGATGAAGAGGACCGCAAGTGCCAGGCGAAGGACGCTGATGACGCCAACAACAACGACGACGACGACGACGATGCTTCTGAGGTATCAAACTCCTCTCTTGTCGATCGTCTCACCGATGAGCGTGATGCTTTGCTGAGTTAGTTTTGGGTCTGGAGAAGAAACTCACACATGTTAACTGAGAGTGCAGTGGGTTTAAGGCCAAGATCAAAGAGGCGCTTAAGGAGCTTGAGTCTGCTAGGTCCGAAGTGACGGTGGTTGATGAGGAGGAGTGCGATGAGTGCACAACACACATGGAAAACTTTTCCACCTTACAAACCAAGTATGCCTCTTTGATCGAGGTGTATGATGAGCTGAAGAGTAGGCTAGACTTGGTGGGTGAGTGTTGTGTGTGTGCCTCCCTGAAGAAGGAACTGGAGGAAGTGAAGGCAAGATCTTCTTTGCTGGGTGCGTGCAAGCTTTGTCCTAGCTTGCGAACTGAATTGGCAGAAGTTAACGCCAAGCTTGCTGAAGCCATGAAGGCCAGCTCAGTTAGCACCTTGTCCGCTCCATGTGAGCGATGCGTGGGGATGGAGCTTGAGATTGCCAACTGTCGGCATGACAGGATGCAAACCGAGGGGAAAACACATACCTTCGGTCCATCCTGAGTTGGGTGTCATGCAGTGAGCCGCAGTTGGGCATGATGATCAGTCTGTTCAAGAGGGGAACTGATTGCTCGGGAGTAGGCTTTGCTTCAGGTGGGAAGGGTGCTAGTATCTTTGGCAAGATCGGTGAGTTTAGCGGAGTGAACACGAGTGAGAAGCCATCCGCAATACCTAAGCTTACCAAGATCACCCCACCTGAGCCTCCCAAGCCTATCACCAAGGATGGTATCCATGATGATCCTCCCAAGGCTCCACCTCACAAGCAAGTATGGGTTCCCAAACCTAACCATCTTAGGAACACACTTGACACCCTTCCTGACGTTTCTAGTAATCCCCTTCCGAGAGGCAAGCAACCAGCCAGAGTGAACAACCCTCGCAACCTTAGGAACCAACAACCCAAGAGAGTGGTGAGGTTCGAGTGCGAGTACTGTCACCGTGAGGGTCACCTAGCTGAGTTTTGCTTTCGGAGGAAGAGAGACGCTAGGAAGGAGTTGGAACTGAACAACCAGGCCAGACACCACCCTCTCCATGGTGTGCAAGGTCGGGGAGTTCAGAGGCGGCGCGCTAGACCTGGAGGTGCACCCCCTCAGGAGGCTAGGCCCCAGGCAGCTAGACCACGGGGTGGTGGTCGTGCCCGTCACAGTTCCGGTCATCCTCAATACGATCGTGAGCCAAGTGTAAGAGGTTTTGCTACCCAGTCCCATAGCGGACCACCTTTTTAGTTTGGTGGTGATTGCTTTGCTCAAATGGGACATGTAGGTCAGTTTGGAGGTTTTCCGTTCCATAGCGGACCACCCTTTCAGGTTGCTGGTGATCGCTATCCACCCATGGGACGAGGACAGCTTGGTGTTGCTCCTAACAATTTTTCTAGGCCTATGACACAGCACTGGTATCCTTCTCAGTATACTAACCCCAGTGTTGTGCCATATGCTCATTTCTTGCCTTTCTAGTGATGCAGGAACTTCGGTTGGAGAACATGTGGCTCATGGATTCCGGGTGTTCACACCACATGACCGGAAAGAAGGAATGGTTCTCCAGTCTAGACCCCATGATGCACAAGGAGTACATCACTTTCGGGGATAACAGTAGAGGTAAGGTTGTTTCTCATGGAGCTATTCGGCTCAATGAGAACTTTGTTCTTAAGGATATTGCTTTGGTTTCGAACTTGCATTACAATTTGCTTTCTGTTTCGCAACTCCTTGAAGACGATTGTGAAGTGCATTTTAAGAAGGGTTTGAGTCGTGTTTTAGACCCTCGGGGAGATCTTGTTTGTCAGATCATCCCTTTTGGCCGTGTTTTTAGAGCCAATTTTTCTCGTTCTTTCGGCTCTGCTAGATGTTTGATGGCTGGTCCATCTTCTGATTTGTGGAAGTGGCATAGGAGGCTCGGTCACTTGAGTTTTGACTTGCTAGCAAGACTTAGCTCACTTGGCCTAATCCAAGGATTGCCCAAGCTTAAGTTTCAGAAGGACCTTGTTTGCCATCCTTGTCGTCACGGGAAGATGGTTGCTGCTTCTCACCCACCTGTTAATCAGGTGATGACAAAGCGACCCGGCGAGCTTTTACACATGGACACGGTTGGTCCAGGTCGGGTTTGCTCAGCGGGTGGGAAGTGGTACGTTCTAGTGATCGTGGATGATTTTTCGAGGTACTCTTGGGTGTTCTTCATGGAGGGTAAGGATGAAGCTTTTCCTTTTGCTCGTGATTTGATTTTGAGGTTGAAAACTGAGTTTCCCCTGATACTATTAGAGCTATTCGCAGCGATAATGGTACTGAGTTTGATAACTCACAGTTTGCCTCTTTCTGTTCTTCTAATGGAATCGAGCATCAGTTTTCTTCTCCTTATGTCCCTCAGCAGAACGGTGTTGTTGAGCGCAAGAACCAGACCCTTGTTGAGATGGCCAGGACGATGCTCGATGAGCATAGGACTCCTATGCGTTTTTGGGCCGAGGCGATCAACACCGCTTGCCATGTTTCAAATCGCATCTTTCTTCGTGCGTTCATGAAAAAGACTTCTTATGAGTTGCGTTTTGGACGGTTACCCAAGGTGTCTCATTTTTGGGTGTTTGGGTGCAAGTGTTTCATCCTAAAGCAAGGCAATTTGGACAAATTTGAATCTCGCTCTGCTGATGGCGTGTTTCTTGGTTATGCTTTATATTCAGGTGCTTATCGAGTTCTTAACCTTGAGACTAACTGGATAGTGGAGACCTGCGAGGTCACATTCGACGAGACTATGCCTTATATTTCTTCTGTTTTTGATGTTGCAGGAGAACAGGAGCTGGGAGAGACCATTTTTGTGGAGGAGGAGCAGGAGAATGCCGATTGGGGTGATCCCGAGCCAACTCCACTGGCTGCCCCTGTCGACCCTGCGACGACTACTTCAGCTCGAGGACCCGATCCCACGACATCTTCTTCTTGGGGTCCTCTTGAGCCACCTCTTCAGTGAGCACCAGCTGCGCCTGATGGGGTGACGGCATCTAGCGAGGGGGAGGCGACATCGGCAAGGCAAGCACCACGAAGTGTTCAGCAGGCTCACCCCGCAGCAGATAATCGGCGGCATCGACCAGCGAGTCACGCGGTCGCGAGCGTATGAAATCTCACACTTTGCTCATTCTGCATTCATTCCTTCTTTTGAGCCCAAAGATGATGGACACACACTTTCGGATTCTAATTGGGTCAATGCCATGCATGAGGAGTTAGAAAACTTTGAGCGAAACCAAATTTGGACCCTAGTTTCACCTCCACCAGAATGCCACCCTATAGGTACCAAATGGGTTTTCAAAAACAAACAGGGTGAGGATGTGATGGTTGTGAGGAACAAGGCTAGGCTAGTAGCCCAGGGTTTTTGCCAAAAAGAGGGGATCGACTATGAGGAAACCTTTGCCCCTGTAGCCCGTTTAGAAGCCATTAGGATTCTTCTAGCGTTTGCAGCTTCGAAGGGTTTTAAGCTTTACCAAATGGATGTCAAGAGTGCTTTCTTAAACGGGTATATAGAGGAAGAGGTCTATGTGAGACAACCCCCTGGTTTCGAGAATCCTAAGTTTCCAAACCATGTTTTCAAACTTACAAAGCTTTATATGGTTTCAAACAAGCCCCGAGAGCTTGGAATGATCGTTTGAAAACTTTTCTGCTCTCTAAGGGTTTTAAGATGGGACGGGTAGATAAAACTCTGTTTCTCCTCAAGCACGGAAATGACACTCTGTTGATCCAGATTTACGTGGATGATATCATCTTTGGTGGCTCTTCTCATGCACTTGTTGCCAAGTTTGCAGATACTATGAGCAGGGAGTTTGAGATGAGTATGATGGGTGAGTTGACCTTCTTCCTCGGGTTGCAAATCAAGCAAACCCGAGACGGGACATTCGTGCATCAAGGCTAGACTAGTACACGAAGGACATCCTGAAGAAGTTCGACATGGTTGAGGCCAAGCCTCTTACGACGCCCATGGCGACGACTGCTGCGATGGACGCGGACCAGGACGGAGAGCCGGTTGACCAGAAGGAGTACAGGAGCATGATCGGCTCGCTCCTGTACCTGACGGCGACGAGGCCGGATATACAGTTTTCTGTGTGTCTGTGCGCTCATTTTCAGGCGTCCCCTCGGACTTCCCACAAGCAAGCGGTCAAGCGTATCATGAGGTACCTCCGATACACTTCTGAGTTCGGACTTTGGTACTCTTCTTCTTCGACCCTCTCGCTTTGTGGTTATTCCGATGCGGATTTTGCCGGCTGTCGGCTTGAGCGTAAGTCTACTTCTGGGACTTGTCAGTTTCTTGGCTCTTCTTTGGTTTTGTGGTCTTCTCACAAACAGTCGAACGTAGCCCAGTCTACTACTGAAGCCGAGTATGTTGCCGCTGCTTCTTGTGCTTCGCAGCTTTTATGGATGGTTGCTACATTGCGTGATTTTGGTCTAGATTTCAGTCGGGTCCCTTTGCTTTACGACAGCACTTCTGCCATTAGTGTAGCAAAGAACCCTGTTCTTCACTCCAAGACCAAACACATCGATGTTCGCTTTCATTTTCTTCGTGATTACTATGAGAAAGGCGACATTGACCTTAGGCATGTAGACACCCATAACCAGGTTGCAGATATTTTCACTAAGCCTTTGGATCTCTCAACTTTTGCTAGGTTGAGAGGTGAGCTTGGTGTGTGTTTCCCCTTTTAGATGGGGGAAGCATTTTGGTTGATGTACCATAGATTGACTTTCTGATCCTTTTAGTTTTTGGGTCCTGAGTCATTTTGGTTTTATCTCTGCTCTGATTCTGACTTCATCATGTATACATCTTGTTTTTTTTGAGCTTCATGTCTATATTCCTTAGAATGAATTTATGCTATGTTCAGTGTGTGCTTCAATGATATATGATGGTGCTTGTAGCGTAGGCTCTTATTGATCACTGATACATCTTGTGAGCTAAGCTATTTTTCAGAATATTCAACATCCTTAATGAACTCAATATTTGATACATGTTCACCATTGAGATTGGCAACTAGCTTGTGTAGAATGTGTTGAGGTTACTTATGCTATACATATATGCTAGGTTGCTATGTCTCTAATTCTGAGTCTTTCACTTGCTTGGACTATTCATATTCTGCTTAAAATAAACCAAGTATTAGTGAATTGAAAAGATCGAGATAGGATTGCTTTGTCAGCACATCACGGTATCGAGACTGTTTCTCGTAGCACCTTGAGTTAAACTTGAGCCGTGTCGTGTAAGACTGAAACCGATGCTTCAAGCTTCTGATTGCATATGCATAGGCTTAGCTCGGTTGAAAAGTTAGGCAATTACAAGCTTTCAACCTCTCGCAATCACATGCTGAAATTGAACTTGTGTGATAACAGCTGCATATTCTCTGATAAAATCTGAAAACACAAGTCTATGTTTCATTCTATAGCATGATGATTGAACTGTGCTAGGGGTAGTTCACCTTGTATACATGTTTAGCACTTGTTTGACTTCCTGTCTATACATGTTCTGTGCTATTTTGATGGTGAAAACCCTTTCCGAATGGCTTAAAACTGCTCACTTGGCTTATGCATTCATATTCCGTATTCGGTGATCAGTTTGAGCCTTTGCTAGCATTTTTGCTTGCTGCTTTATAGTCGGATCAGCACTCTTTAGAGCATTTATTCACTCTATCGATTACATAACTAAAGCTGCTAACATGCATTTTCTGACTCATGTGCATTTGCTTGACTCTGATAGGCATGACCCAGCCCCGTTTCACTTATTTGAGCTCTTTTCCCTTCTCTTCTGATTGCAAATTGCCCCCAAGGGGGAGAATTTTTCCAAGGGGGAGTGTGTTTTGATGTGGTGACAATTTGCAATTTATGCTTCACTTGTTGAGGGGGAGTCCTTTGAGTGAGGGGGAGCAATTTCTGCCTTGCTCCGAGTCGGTTTTTATTGGTATCGATCGTTTCAGCTAGTTGTGTCGAGCCTCTATGCCTCTGTCTTGAGGGACTAGCTGTTTTCACTGTGATTTGGTGTTTCTTGATTGGTATCGAGCTTACTACTAGTTGTGTTGAGCCTCTGTGCCTCTATCTTGAGGGACTAGCAGTAGTTGCCTTTTATGCAGTCTTCATTTGGTATCGAGCTTTCAGCTAGTGGTGTTGAGTCCTTTCTGCCTCTTCTTGAGGACTAGCTTGTTTCTGACTTGGTAGCATCGAGCCGTTGCCCATGTCTTTGGGAACCAAGTCTTGTGCTCCGATTTTGATCGAGTTTTTGCTCTCTGATGAGTTGTTGCTCTGATCTCTTGCTTGGTTATGTCGAACCGTTGCCCATGTCTTTGGGGACCAAGCTTCGCTTATCTCGATTTGTTCTTCTTCGGCCTTTTCTCTGGCTTTTGGACATCTCGAGTGAGTTTTCCCTTTCTATCTAATTCTGCTTTCTTTTTATTTTGATTACGGTTACTATGAGTTGACGATGCACTCATCAAGGGGGAGATTGCGAACACAAGGTTGATATGTGCCCTTGTGGTTCCCTTCCTGAGTGATGAGTGATCGGTCAACGGGCAACATGTCTCTTGGCTGTGTTGATGTGCAGGTGCGGAGCTCGGACAGTGGTCGAAGGTGAGGTGAAGGTCAAGTAGAGACGTACCGTGCCGACGGACCGGGAGCGGTGAAGGGCGGACGTGAGGCTTGGGCTGATGAACCAGGAGACCTGAGGACCAGCTGTGGTAGCTGGCATGTGGCATCGGCAAGCAAGAGTACATGGGGATGTGCGGTGCATCGGCCGAGTCGGGAGGAAGGTGATGGCGTCGTGACACTTGACGGGAGGCCGAGAAGGATGGCGAATGCACTGTGCCCGGCGTGGAGGCTAGATATGCTCCGGCATCGGTGCTGGAACTCGGGGTGTGCGAACCACATCCTGTCTTCGGCGCGGGTTCGGTAGCTGAGCCTCAAAAAGCTACTTTTGACGGTTTCTGAGTTTGGGCCACAAAACTCAGCGTGGACGGTTTCCAGGTTTGGGCCTCAAAACCTGGGCTCGCGGTTTCTGAGTTTCGGCCACAAAACTCAGCCTGAGGACAGGTTTCCCGGTTTCAGCCTCAAAACCGGGGGAAGGCCCAGGTTTCCCGGTTTCGGACTCAAAACCGGGGGAGGTCCGCAAAAAGGACGGTCGACGCGTGGTGGCGTGGTGAGGCTGGCGCAGAGGCGAGGCTATCCACGAGGAAGGCGCGGCGGTCGGCAGGGCGGCACATGGCGCCATCCTGAGGCTTGCGTCGAGGCGAAGCTAAGGATGAGGAAGGCGTGTGGCCATCGGATCAACTATCAACAGAGTTGGACCGGGATACCCCTAGGGTTGGCCGCTTCGCTCTTGTATCTAGGGGTAGTAAGGGGATTATTGTATTAGGCTATAAATAAGAGAGGCACCTCTCCTCTCTCCTTATCCTAGCAGTCATTTGTTCCTGAGCTCTCTCTCTCTCTAGCCCTCGCTTAGGTTCTAATCATACCTCGCTGCTAGCGATCCGCAGAGACAGGAATCATACCTCTGTGTATTTGGATCTTTTGAGGAAACGAGACCGTATTCTCGTTGTCTCCTCGTGTGGAGGAATTTCGGCTGAAATCGAATCGAATCGTGTCTTGTGTTTTGTGTTCTTCACATTTTGGTTTTTCATCTCCTGGGGATTTGCCTCGTTCTCCCTCTTCGAGAGATGATTTTCGATTTCGTTTGAATCAATTTGTTCTTGGTCGTGAGCTCCTTCTTTCTACCGAAGGAATTCTCTCCTAACCTCACGAATCCATAGATCGGGTTGATTTCGCGTTCATTCTTCGTTCTTTCCCCCTTTCCGGTGATCCTCGGATTTCTCTTGATAGACTTGGTTTGGTGCGATGATTTCTTAGGATTAGCACCCCAATAGGTAGAGGAACATCTGGGAGGAGTTTGATAGAAGTCCCTTTCGTTTTGGTTGAGACCAAATCGGATTTGGTTTTGAACCCGTGCAGTTTCGTGTTCTCTGTGCAGTCGCGGACAGTCCGCGACCTGAACAGCGGATAGTCCACGCGTAGGGTTTTGGCCGAGTCAGTCAAGCGCAGCCCCCTGATTGTTCACTGTCGAGTGAACGGCGGACAGTCCGTGGTACAAACCCGCAGACAGTCCGGGACTCGACCAGAACTGTTTCAAAACAGTCCATTTTCTGGTCTGTGGCTGGCGGACAGTCCGGACCCCCAGTCGTGGATAGTCCGGCAGTCACCGGACAGTCCGGGACCCTGACCCCGGACAGTCCGGGAATCTGCAGTCTTTGCAGTTTTGCTCGAAGGCTTTGGTAGTTGGTTTTGAGGTTTCACCGGAGGTTCCGCTGTACCACTAGGACATCTCCTAGGGTATCCACCTACTCGTAGGTCGTGAACTCTTCGGTCGTTTTGAGTCTTAGCTTTTGGGGTGATTTTCTAGGACAAGGGTCATTATATTCACGAGTTGAATTTGAGGCTCTGCTGGTATAAATTAACGCACACCCTACTTTATCCGCAAGCGCACAGATAAAATCTACCGATGTAGCACTTCACCGGAGTAACCCAGTTTTAATATCAAACCCAAAGGAACGGATAGTGTTAAGTCTTAAAGTCTATCCCCTGAGTAGCTAACAAGGACAGAGAATCTAGAAGTATATAGGGGATCACTAAGGCTGTCTAATTCCAATTTAAGAGTGATATGTTTATATTATTCTTAGTGGGGAAGTTGCCATAAAAGGTCACAAACAGAGTATGAGTCTTTTATGCAAATGTATAATCCTACCGAGCCTACACACGGGTAAGTGGACTATAGAAGAATCAACAAGGCTATAAGAGTCACCCTTGCGAACAACCACTACTACCGGCGTTATAGGAGGCATTTATGATGAGCTATCAAGTCTAAGCACCACGCTTACACTATCCAACTACTTTAACTCTAGAGCAACTTAGAATTAAAGTACTCAAAAGAGAGTCACAAACCTTAAGAATAATAAGAACAATGGCTCAAACTTAAATATAGACGTTGATTACCGAAACAATCGCTGAAGCAAGTTGAAGATGAACTTGAATCCGCAGGTACAAGATGAAGAAGTTGATCCGACAGGCCAGAGCTCCTTCTGATCTCTTCCTCTCTCTCTCTCTCTTCTAGTTCTAATATAAGACTAGGTTCTAAACCTAACTAGAGGGGTAACTAGTCTTCTACTTGATAGCTGGCTCTTGATTACAACTAGATGAACTAGATCTAATTCTAGATGAACTAGAACAGATTCATCTAGAGGGACCTCTACTTCTAATTGAAACCCTAGTTTCTAATGTGGAGATGAATAATGAAGATGGAGATGCCTGGAGAGGGGGGTCTGGGGCTGCTTATATAGCCCTGAGGGATCAACCACGGCCATTGGATCAAACCGACTTCAGGGACGGTGGAGATGCATCCTAGGAGGCGGTGGAGGAAGCTTGCAGAAGACGGAAGCCAGCGGGCCCGGGGGGAGACCGGTCGGTCTCATGGTGGGACCGGTCGGTCCCACCTGGCAGGGTCCCGCGGTGCCTGACCTCTTGGTGTCTTCTAGTGTCCTCTGGAGTCTTCTAGAATATTCTTGACATGCCGGTTGCGTTATCTCGCGTCGCTTTCCTTCTAGGGGAAGCAATTAGTGCTGTTTTCCTGGTTTAGTCCCTGCAGAATCACAATTCACCAAAACTCGTGGAATATTGTCAATTAAAACCCTAAACCTTTGTTGGTGATTGAATTCATGCCCTATTCATATTTATTTATCCTTTAATTTTAATAGATAACCAGTGTCAACAATTCCCCCAAGCTTACCTTTTGCTAGTCCCTTAGCAAAACCAAAACTTAACAATGGATCAGGAGTTGCTACAATATCTTTACTTCCAACAAGTACACCTGTTGTTAAACAAAAATTCTCCGAAACATATCATGTTATTCTTCATGGGGCTTATTATTTTTACCTTAGATCTTGAATAATTGAGAGATTGAATGATCAAATCAAGCACTATGTGTCTAGTTCTTTCACTTCACCTTTATCCCGGAGTTTTAATTGATTTTCAAAAGCTTTAATACATGTGTTGTCAAATTAAACAATGGATCCAAAGATAAAGTTAACCAACCATTGAATCAAGAAGTGCATGTGTATGGACAAATAGAGTCGGATGCTTTTGAATGTACTCACTCTCTTCTGTTTGTCAGAGACATATGGCTATTAGGCTAATTCTACTGTCGGGCACGTGCCCATTTTTTCTGACATTTTTTCTTTTTCTTTATTTTTTTTATTTCGAGGTTCCGGACACTTGTCCCTTTTTATTTCCTCGGGATCTATCTTTTTGAGGTTTCGGACACTTGTCCCTTTTTATTTCCTCAGATCTCTTTTTTTTTCTTTTCTTTTCTCTCTTTATTTTCTTTTTTTCTTTTAATAGGCACATGCTTCCAACAAACTTCTGAGAGGGTAGCAACAGATAATTATGAGCATTTATGCAGAAGATGGATGAAATGTGTAAGTGATCTCAATTCAATGGCAAGAGAACATCTCACAGGGTCACAAAGCTTAATTTAACTCAATGCAATTATTAGTCATATTCATATTTAGAAATCTCCGGAACTTTAGTGTTGTTTAGAACAAGATAATAGCAGCTCAGATCATCACATGTCATATCCTAATTACCTAGACCTTAGATTAAGTATTTGCCAACCATGCATTTAATTTTATTTTAAGGCATCATTATTAATGAGGAGAACTCATGCTTTGAAGGCTAGGTACTTGAAAGAAATTAGATAGAGCAACTATTCATCATTTCCATGGAAAAGATTAGAGAGAGCAGGTTCTTCTTTGGTCATCTGCTTCTTACACACTATTTTATTTATTTCATCTAACACACTTTAAGATATAAAATAAAAGCTAATAATAGTAGTAGTAATAATAATAATAAAAACATACCTGAATCGTGAAGATAACGGGGGTGCGTCTCCCCCAAGCTGGTTCCCTTACTAGTGTTGAGCCTTCATGTGCCCATATATTTTTGTCTCTTTTTTTTAATTAATGGTGAGCCTTCATGTGCCCACATATTTTTGTTCTTTTCTTTTTAAGGGTGAGCCTTCATGTGCTCACATATTTTTGGTGCTTTGAATTTATTTATAGAATAAAAAACTTAAGAGGATAAAAATACTTACGTGGATACATGAGGTGCCTTCCCCCAAGCTGAATGTTGACGTAGTCGTTCGATCTTGTAATGTAGCAGACTGACAGTGGATATGTCCTTCCTCTATTAGAGCTTTGATTGATGTTGATGTTTGTTGAGACAGTGCTCCAATAGTGGATGGAACATTCACTTGCTTGTTAGCTTTTCTTGGCCTTTCAGACAGTGCTCCAATAGTGGATGGAACATTCACTTGCTTGTTAGCTTTTCTTGGCCTTTCAAATCCTGTGAAACTCGAATAGACAACAAAACTTGTGGAACATATTAAGCATTAGCGGTTGGCCACTCAAGCCTTAGCTGTCTAGAATTTTGGTAAGATCTCTTTCTCAATATTTTTGTATTTTAATATCTTTATAATGCAAGAGAAAAATGCAACAGGATGAATGTGTGCATATATTTTTTTATGCCACCATGGTGAATATACTTGTGGCTTTTACACACCATAGAATTATTCACATAGGGCTTTATGGTTTATGATTTAGTGTAACAAATGCAATATTTTTATTTTCTTTTCTAATGCAATGCAGAAATTAAAATGTTTGTGAATTGAATATGATGATGCAATAAACGACTAACAATTAAATATGAGAAATATGCAGAAAAGTAAATATGAGGATAACTACCGGTTTTTACCTTTTGGCGAAGGTTCGGATATTCAGGTCCGACGAACCGGACCTTCCCTTGGTTCAGACCTCCCAAGGTATGTCAGACGTTTGGAAAGTTGTTATTGATTATACCTCTTAGGTGCAGACTTTTTCTTTCGTACTTTCTTGGTCTGAGTCTTCACTTCCTGTGGTTCACTGTCTTGAGGTTTCTCTTGTTCTTTCTTTTCTAGGACAGTGGCGATAGCTTCTTCGTCATGATTGGCCTCTCTATTCTTGATAGTTTGTCTTCCTTGGTGTTGAGAGTGTCGTCTTTCACTTTTGTTCTTCTTGGGTGCTTCATTGGGTATGTAGTTGATGAAGTTGCATCGTGCCTTTTCTCCAGGAAAGTGAAAATGGATTTCCTCTTGTAAATGATTGTACTTGTGGCATAGAGGAATGGTCTTCCTAGGATGAGGTGGACATCATTGTCTTCTCCCATGTCGAGGATCAAGAAGTCTGTGGAGACTTCATGACCTCTAATTCTGACTACGACGTCTTCCATCATTCCTTCTTGTTTATGCCTCTTGATATGGTGTCACTCTTGTTCTTCGTTCGTCCAGCAGTTTGAACTGAAGCATTAATTATGGAAGCTGGCAGCATCTTGCTCAGTGTGCATGTTCTTGTAGATCTAGGACCTTCTCTCTATAGAATTTGGGAGTGATAAACTTCTCCATGTTTGCTCAAGAGTGTGTCTTGCTCATAAAGACAAGGTTGAGATCAAGTGCATGGGCTCTGTTGGTGGAAAAACACCAACAGAACCAAAAGTTTTGTTTATTCCCCTCTATCCTTAGGCATATTGTACAAGAAAATTTTTTTGTTTATGTGTTCTATTCAATCTTAACATGAGTGATAGGATCAGAAGATGAGCATAAAAGTAGCATCTTAAAATATTTAACAGATCAAATTACTTAACCCAAGGAAGGATAATCTATGCATAAAGTGTCGATCTTTTCATAATTGAGATATATCATCTTCCAAAGGTTAGATGCACAACATTTTAGCTCATTTAGTCAAGACAGTGAGATTCAAGAGAGTAAGCTATGAACAAGGATCAAAGGACTAAACATGTTGAGTTGATTAGGTTGGATCAAGTGAGGTGCAACTTAGACATGTTTTGTTCTTTATTTATCTTCATACTAGAATCAAGAAGAAGCTTTTACAGTGATGGTTACTTACCTTGAAATGTTACTTTGTCATTGAGGAGTGATTGTGCTGAACCATCTTGTGGAAGCTTCTCTTGTCTAGCTGGCTTGTCTTCTCTTGCTCGTCTTATAGTGTGCGGATACATGGGTGTATGCCAAGTCTCTGAGTGATGAGTGATTGTCAACTGGGATGATGCGCATGTTCTTTGGCTTGTGTTGTGTAGGTGTCGAGCACGGATACAGTGATCAGAGGCAAGGTGAAGGTCAAGTAGAGACATGCCGTGCCGTTGGACCGAGAGTGGCGAAGGGCGGATGTGAGGCTTGGACTGAGGGACCGGTGGCCTGAGGATCAGCTGTGGTGGCTGACAGCCTGGGACAGCGACGAGCGAAGACTTGCGGTCATGTGTTGCCTGAGTCGTGGACTTGGGGACACGTGTCGGTGGACGGGGTGCACGGGCGATGCATCCCCACTACAGCTTCGGTTTGGTGGTAGAGCCAGAGAAAAACCATCGAGTGGACGGTTTCCTGGTTTGGGCCTCAAAACCTGGGCGCGGATGGTTTCCGAGTTTGGCCACAAAACTCGGGCTAAGGACGGTTTCCAGGTTTGGGCCTCAAAACCTGGGTGCTGCGGGTTTGCTGAGTTTGGGCCACAAAACTCAGGCTACGGTGGGCTGGTTTCCCGGTGTGGGCCTCAAAACCAGGGGCTGATCGTGAAGGCCTGGTTTCCCGGTTTCGACCACAAAACTGAGGGCGGAGTCCGTGAAGAGGACGTAGAGCGGTGGCGGCACATGGCGGCAATCGGAAGGTTGTGTCGAGGCAACGCTATGAGTTGTGCGGGCGTGGCCGTTGGATCCACCTACCATCGAGTTGGTCCAGAATAACCTTAGGGTTTAGCTGGTTCGCTCTGTAAGTAGTTAGGGGTAGAGTGGGAATTAGGAATAGTTAGAATTAGGATAAGTAGGGGGAGACACCCACCTCCCCATCTATCTCAGTCATTTGCTCTTTGCTTCTAGGGTTTCATACTCTCCCAATCCCCTGCTGTAGCTAGCTGAGATCCGCAGAGAACCATACCTCTGTGTACTGGAGATTTTGAGGAAGTGAGACCGTAATCTCACTATTGTAGCGTGTGGTAGCCACACGGTTGCAAACTCGTGATTGTGATTCGCGTTTTGTTCTTGTTCTTCGCGAATTGCTTTTCTCTACGATTTTCCCGTCGATTGATCTCCTTGTTCGTTGCGTCTTTTGTGATTCCGTTTGAAAAGAGATGTTCTAGATCATGAGGCACTTCTTTCCACCGAAGGAATTCTTCTCAAACCTCACGAGCTAGTAGATCGATCGATTTTTGTTTCGGGTCAAGTTTTTATTCCTTCCCCCGAAATTCTTCGATTCATCGATTTGGAGATAGGTTCGAGCCATGATCTCTTAGAGATAGCTCACTATCCTCCTTGTGACTCCTCTCACCAAGTTTAATCCCTAGAGGATTTGTTTTGGGTAAGATTGAGTCAAATCGGTGGATGAACTGCCCAGTTTTGGGGTGACCGGACGCTCGACTCGGGGTGACTGGACGCTGGAGAGTGAGTCTGGTCGTTGAACAGCTCTCTGCTCTGTTTCGTCTCTTGACCGGACGCTCCACTCTGTGAATCGACCGGACGCTACGGTCACACTGTTCATTGCTTTTGTTTTAAGAGACCGGACGCACAGGTCAAGACCGGACGCACTGTCAACCAGAGTCCGGTCCAATCCAGTAAGGTTCCCGAGCGAGTTTTCACCGACCGGACGCGTCCGGTGGTCAGCGACCGGACGCAGGCAGAGTCCGGTCAGTGCTGAATTGCACATTTTCGTCCGCAGTTTGTTCGTCTGACTTTCGACTTGAGATCCGCTTGTTGCGTTGGATTCCCGACTTCGTGCTCTACTGAAATCGGGCTTCCCACTTTGCGAAAAAGCCTGAATCCCCCTCGCATTGCTCGGGGGAGGTTGAGGTTACCCAAACTCCATCCTGTCACTGGTTGACTCGCGTGGATTTGGGTGAAGGAGCTTTTGTGGTGTCCCGCTGTGTTCCTAGCGAACATCCACCCATTCTCTTGGGTCATGGACATCACGTGTGTCGGCTTTGCTCTTGGGGTTGATCTTGTTGAGACTAAGGCCATAATTTCGAAAGAAATTTTCAGGCTCCCATTCACCCCTCCCCCCTCTGGTCGCTTTCTGGTAGCACTCTCGGTCCTTCACAGTGTGATTGAGAGGAGGAAGATCACAGTGGAATCATCTTTAGAGGTATTGACCTTCCTTCTCTTGTGTCGACTTATCAGTGAAGGTGTATTGCTCCTCGAGTATGCTGACTAGGATCCTCTCTCTTCTCTTGTCAACCTTTCTTGTTTTCCCTTTAATTATTGGGTTGACAAGAGACTTGAAACTAGAGCCGCTACTCGAGTGCCTCTATGATAGTCTTTTGTCTTGTATTGTCAAAACTGAGACTTGTCCTCTCAACAGTGTCTAGATGATGGAGATCTTATCGACTGTTCTTTTTTATTTGCTGGCTCAGGTACTATCTCTCCATCTTCTAACTCTTGTGGTGCAGTGGCTTCATCCTTCATGATGCCCTCCTCAATTCTTCGCAGTTGGTTCTCCCTTCGACGTCTTCTCTTGGTTCTCTTTGGCTTCTCATAAGTGATGTAGATGTTGAAGATGCAGCAAAAGATCCAAAAGTTGACTTCTCCAGGTCCGGCAAAGATGATAACATTGATGGTGTTCAAGAACGATCTTCCAAGAATGTGTGGTGGATCATATTCTTCTTCTCGACTGGGATAACATCTAGTGGTTTGAATTGATCAAAGTGGTGGGTAGGAGGTTAATATGCCTTGAAGTGGTTTTCTATTTCCTCCCTTTGATTGTGAAACACATCTAGACAACAAAATTCTCCCAGGCTGCCTTGTGATGTAGATGGACTCCCAAACACATGTTCATGTGCTTGACTTGTAGATCTTGCTATTGTTGTAGTGGTACCATCTTGTCTCCCAAGCTAGCTCTTGATTAGAAAAGAGGATAACTTCCCACTTCTTGTCTTGATGTCTTGGACAATGATGATTGCAGGCATAGGTTGTCTCATATTGCATCCTGTTTGTCATCAGCGCCCAAGCAAGACTCAAAGCTAGGCTAGCATCATTTGTGATCTGAGAGTAGGTTTGTGTGTCTATGGTTTGGGTTTTGGATCTTCAATGTTCAGACCAAACCATGGATGAACAAAATCTCTCTTCTGCATAACGTTAGTGGATATATACCCGAAGGATTGCAAGAATTTGAAGCATGGGTTGTTGTCCACAACATATGTATTTTGCATCTATTCTAATAATGAGATTTTTTTAGGATTATTTTAGCATAGACTAGTATTTTATGCGTTGGCTGCACTTTAACATGATTCAAGGAAAAAGATAACTTGCAGTAGAAGACAAAATAAATAAACTTTGATACTCACAGTTCTTTCATCCAAGATGAATGAGCTGAGTCTTCATTGTGCAAAGTTGTTGAAGTTCATTGTACGCCTTGCTTCATCTCCAGTGTGAGTTCATCTCCGGACTTTCCCAAATTGATATTGAAAGTTTCCCTGCAGGGGTTAGTCCAACAAAACATCCAATATCTACTATAGCATACTATCAGTTCAGAAATCAACCTAGACACCACGTCTAATTTGATTTAGGAAGGCATTTTAACCTAAGCACCATACTTAATTTAAAAGCCTTTAGAGGTAAAATAAGCACACCTTTTAGCTCAAGAATTAAACCAGACACCATATCTTACTTTAATTCATGAAAACAGTTCAAATAAGCTCCATGCCTAATTTAAAAGGTGTATGATAATACTTCAAAATCAAAGAGTATACTATAGCAAATAAAGATAACATGAAAGCGTTGTAGAGATTTATTCAGATGGTGATGAAAGAGTATGATTAGTATATGAGCATATTCTAAAGGTAGGGACAACCAACATAGCAACATGGCAGGAAATATTCTTAGAAAGTCTATTCCCCAAGCTTGGATTTTGCACAAATCAAGATTGGATGAATGTAATTCAATGTTACATGATGATTGGTTAGACATACCTTGTGTTTGTTGTTCCTTCGTTCTTTTCTGCTCCAGACTTGGGAAGGTTAGTGACAAAAATACCCGAAGGAATATTTTCACAATTATATTTCCATACTCATTACAAGGACAGTGCAGCAGAAAGGTAGGCAAAGCTAATAACCAAGTATTATGATGGGATGTAAGGATTCTACTGGTTATAGCTTGCGTTCATGGGATAGTGATAGATAAGAGTGGAATTCTAAAACAACATTCATAAGAATGAAAACAAAAATAATGAAAAGACTGGGACAAAAAAGGAAAAGATAAAAGTATGATTACAAGGTTAAACTAAGACTTAAGTTGATCTACCGTTCCCCGGCAACGGCGCCAGAAATGCTTGTTGGTATAAATTAACGCACACCCTACTTTATCCGCAAGCGCACATATAAAATCTACCAATGTAGCACTTCACCGGAGTAACCCAGTTTTAATATCGAACCCAAAGGAACGGATAGTGTTAAGTCTTAAAGTCTATCCCCTGAGTAGCTAACAAGGACGGAGAATCTAGAAGTATAGAGGGGATCACTAAGGCTGTCTAATTCCAATTTAAGAGTGATATGTTTATATTATTCTTAGTGGGGAAGTTGCCATAAAAGGTCAGAAACAGAGTATGAGTCTTTTATGCAAATGTATAATCCTACCGAGCCTACACACGGGTAAGTGGACTATAGTAGAATCAACAAGGCTATAAGAGTCACCCTTGCGAACAACCACTACTACCGGCGTTATAGGAGGCATTAATGATGAGCTATCAAGTCTAAGCACCACGCTTACACTATCCAACTACTTTAACTCTAGAGCAACTTAGAATTAAAGTACTCAAAAGAGAGTCACAAACCTTAAGAATAATAAGAACAATGGCTCAAACTTAAATATAGACATTGATTAGAGAAACAATCGCTGAAGCAAGTTGAAGATGAACTTGAATCCGCAGGTACAAGATAAAGAAGTTGATCTGATAGGTCGGAGCTCCTTCTTGATCTCTTCCTCTCTCTCTCTCTCTTCTAGTTCTAATATAAGACTAGGTTCAAAACCTAACTAGAGGGGTAACTAGTCTTCTACTTGATAGCTGGCTCTTGATTACAACTAGATGAACTAGATCTAATTCTAGATGAACTAGAAGAGATTCATCTAGAGGGACCTCTACTTCTAATTGAAACCCTAGTTTCTGATGTGGAGATGAATAATGAAGATGGAGATGCCTGGAGAGGGGGGTCTGGGGCTGCTTATATAGCCCTGATGGATCAACCGCGGCCGTTGGATCAAACCGACTTCAGGGACGGTGGAGATGCATCCTAGGAGGCGGTGGAGGAAGCTTGCAGAAGACGAAAGCCAGTGGGCCCGGGGTGCAGATACATGGGTGTATGCCGAGTCTCTGAGTGATGAGTGATTGTCAACTGGGATGATGCGCATGTTCTTTGGCTTGTGTTGTGCAGGTGTCGAGCACGGATACAGTGATCAGAGGCAAGGTGAAGGTCAAGCAGAGACGTGCCGTGCCGAGGGACCAAGAGTGGCGAAGGGCGGACGTGAGGCGTGGACTGAGGGACCGGTGGCCCGAGGATCAGCTGTGGTGGCTGATAGCCTGGGATAGCGACGAGCGAAGACTTGCGGTCATGTGTTGCCTCAGTCGTGGACTTGGGGACACGTGTCGGTGGACGGGGTGCACGGGCGGTGCATCCCCTCTACAGCTTCGGTTTGGTGGTAGAGCCAGAGAAAAACCATCGAGTAGACGGTTTCCAGGTTTGGGCCTCAAAACCTGGGTGCTTAGGGTTTCCGAGTTTGGCCATAAAACTCGGGCTGAGGACGGTTTTCAGGTTTGGGCCTCAAAACCCGGGCGCTGCGGGTTTGCTGAGTTTGGGCCTCAAAACTCAGATGCTGGTGGGCTGGTTTCCCGGTTTGGGCCTCAAAACCGGGGGTTGGCTGGAAAGGCTGGTTTTCTCGGTTTGGGCCACAAAACCGGGGGTGCAGAGTGGTGGCGACATGTGGCGGCAATCGGGAGGTTGCGTCGAGGCAACGCTACGAGTTGTGCGGGTGTGGCCGTTGGATCCACCTACCTTTGAGTTGGTCCAGAATAACCTTAGGGTTTAGCTGGTTCGCTCTGTAAGTAGTTAGGGGTAGAGTGGGTATTAGGAATAGTTAGAATTAGGATAAGTAGGGGGAGACACCCACCTCCCCATTTATCTCAGTTCATTTGCTCTTTGCTTCTAGGGTTTCCTGCTCTCCCAATCCCCTGTTATAGCTAGCTGAGATCCGCAGAGAACCATACCTCTGTGTACTGGAGTTTTTGAGGAAGTGAGGCCGTAACCTCACTGTTGTAGCGTGTTGTAGCCACACTGTTGCAGATCGATGTGTTGATTCGCGTTTTGTTCGTGTTCTTCGCGTTCTTCGTTTCTCTGCAATTCTCCCGTCACTCGATCTCTCTCCCTACTGCGTCTTTGCGAAATCCGTTTGAATCAACTTGTTCGTTTTTGAAAGGAGATCATTTCCACCGAAGGAATTCATCTAACTCCTTACGAACAAGTAGATTGGGTTGATTTCATTTTCGTGGCGTTTTTTCGTTCTTGATCTTCCCCTTTCGATTTCCCGGTGATTGAATCGATTTGAGCAGATGATTTCTTGGGCATAGTCTCCTAACTACACTGTGATCATCTTCTCCAAGTTTGGGAATGTGGGATTTTGATTTGGATCAAATTTGGAGAGATTTGGAGAGGAGGCGACTGAAATCGCCCTCTCTGTTCATCCGCGGACAGTCCGCCGTTTGGGTCGCGGACAGTCCGCGCGATGGGGTCGGCCAGACCAGTGGCCTGACTCCGCGCTGCTGTGCAAGCGATTTTTGAACCGCGGACAGTCTGCAGTTGTTCTTGGCGGACAGTCCGGGAGTCGACCAGGGACGTTCAGCAACCTTGTTGTTTTGTCCATTTGGCCGGCAGACAGTCCGAGCTTTTGTGGCGGACAGTCCGCAGTTAGCCCGGACAGTCCGGGACTGTACCGGCAGATAGTCCGGGAGTTGGCTGTTTGTTCCGGTTTAGTGCGTTTTCTCTCCCGACTTCCTCGCTTAGTTTTCGGACTACTTGTTTGGCCTTGTAGTTGACCAAGGAACCTCTCTAGGTATCTTTGCTACTCGTTAGCATAGGTATTTAGGAATTTCTCGACGTAGCAGTCTATCTACGTTCGGGACTTGGTTTTTGAGGGTCGAACTTGTCTCGGTGTTTTTGCTGCTCGGTTTGCTATTGCTTTGTGGTTCCTCGCTGTGATCCAAGGGATCATCCACCCTCTTCCAAGGGTCGTGGGCATCACGGTTTCGGTCGAAACTTTCGGGGGTTGATTTTGGGACATTTGGCCAAAGATTCAAAAGAATTTTTGTTGGCTCCCATTCACCCCCCCTCTAGTCGCCTTGCTAGTGCATTCTCGGTCCTTCACGGGGGAGACCGGTCAGTCTCGTGGTGGGACCGGTCAGTCCCACCTGGCAGGGTCCTGCGGTGCCCGACCTTCTGGTGTCTTCTGGTGTCCTCTGGAGTCTTCTAGAATATTCCTGATGTGCCGGTTGCGTTATCTCGCGTCGGTTTCCTTCTAGGGGAAGCAATCAGTGCTGGTTTCCTGGTTTAGTCCCTGCAGAATCACAATTCACCAAAACTCATGGAATATTGTCAATTAAAACCCTAAACCTTTGTTGGTGATTGAATTCATGCCCTTTTCATATTTATTTATCCTTTAATTTTAATAGATAACCAGTGTCAACAGGCTCCCATTTGCGGATACATGGGTGTATGCCGAGTCTCTGAGTGATGAGTGATTGTCAACTGGGATAATGCGCATGTTCTTTGGCTTGTGTTGTGTAGGTGTCGAGCACGGATACAGTGATCAGAGGCAAGGTGAAGGTCAAGTAGAGACGTGCCGTGCCGATGGACCGAGAGTGGCGAAGGGCGGACGTGAGGCTTGGACTGAGGGACCAGTGGCCCGAGGATCAGCTGTGGTGGCTGGCAGCCTGGGACAGCAACGAGCGAAGACTTGCGGTCATGTGTTGCCTGAGTCGTGGACTTGGGGACACGTGTCGGTGGACGGGGTGCACGGGCTGTGCATCCCCTCTACAGCTCTGGTTTGGTGGTAGAGCCAGAGAAAAACCATCGGGTGGACGGTTTCCAGGTTTGGGCCTCAAAACCTGGGTGCTGATGGTTTCCGAGTTTGGCCACAAAACTCGGGCTGAGGACGGTTTCCAGGTTTGGGCCTCAAAACCTGGGTGCTGCGGGTTTGCTGAGTTTGGGCCACAAAACTCAAGCGCTGGTGGGCTGGTTTCCCGGTTTGGGCCTCAAAACCGGGGGTTGGCTGTGAAGGCTAGTTTCCCGGTTTGGGCCACAAAACCGGGGGGGCGGAGTCCGTGAAAAGGACGGCAGAGCGGTGGTGGCACGTGGCGGCAATCGGGAGGTTGCGTCGAGGCAACGCTACGAGTTGTGCGGGTGTGGCCGTCGGATCCACCAACCATCGAGTTGGTCCAGAATAACCTTAGGGTTTAGCTGGTTCGCTCTGTAAGTAATTAGGGGTAGAGTGGGAATTAGGAATAGTTAGAATTAGGATAAGTAGGGGGAGACACCCACCTCCCCATCTATCTCAGTCATTTTCTCTTTTGCTTCTAGGGTTTCCTGTCTTCCCACATCCCTGCTGTAGCGAACCTGCGATCCATAGAGAAGAGAACAATACCTCTGTGCTCGTGAGATTTTGAGGAAGTGAGACCGTAATCTCACTGTGGTAGCCACACGGTTGTAGTTTGGTGGTTGTGATTCGCGTTTCGTTCGTGTTCTTCGCGGAATCCTTTTTCTCCACGTTTTTCCCGTCGCTTGATCTCTTTGCTTGGTTCATCTTTTACAAATCCGTTTGAACCAAGTTGTTCTAGGTCGTGAGGCACTTCTTTCCACCGAAGGAATACACCTCTACCCTCACGGTCTAGGAGATCAATCGATTTTGGTTTCGGGTCAAGCTTTTCTCCCTTCCCCCGAATTTCTTCGATTCACTGATTTGGAGATAGGCTCGAGCCATGACCTCTTAGAGATAGCTCACTATCCTCCTTGTGACTCTACTCACCAAGTTTGATCCCTAGAGGATTCGTTTCGGGTGAGATCGAGTTGATTCGGTGGACGAACTGTGAAATCGCGGGGTGACCGGACGCTGGGTGTTCATCGACCGGACGCTCCCTGTGAGTCCGGTCGTTGAAGGCTCAGCTTGGCCTGTTTCGTGACTTGACAGGACGCTGGCTTCAGGGTGTGACCGGACGCGCCTCCTTCACTGTTCATCATGCTTGTCTTCTATTGACCAGACGCACTGTTGTTGACCGGACGCTCCTTGCCCGTGAGTTCGGTCCGGAACAGTAAGGTTCCAAATCAGAGTTTGGTCGACCGGACGCGTCCGGTGATTTTTGACCGGACGCAGGGTGAGTCCGGTCAGTACTGTCTCAGGCTGTTTCGTTCGCAGTTCGCTCGCTCGTTGTCGGATTTGGTTTCCGTCTTTTGCGTTGGTTTTCTAGAGTTGTGTAGTGTCCCGCTGTGCTTCTAGGAAGCATCCACCCTACATCTAGGGTCATGGTCATTAGCAAGCTCTAGGGTTTGTCTTTCGGGTGATTCTCGGGACAGTGGCTACTAGTTTCCGAAAGGAAATTTTGAAGCACCCATTCACCCCCCCCTCTGGTCGCTTTCTGGTTGCTTCTCGGTCCTTCAATTGGTATCAGAGCACGTTAAGGATCTTCCACCTTAGCCGGTTCCAGATCCACAGAAGGCGACATGGATCGCGGCGTGGGCAAACTGCCGTTTTTTGATGGGACGAACTATGCGTATTGGAAGATACGCATGTCGGCCTATCTGCAGAGTTTGGGTGCTTCCATTTGGGATATTTGCAACTCTGCCGATTACGTTGTCTTGGCTGCTCGTGTGACTCAGCATCAGATCGATGAGCACGATGCCAATAGCCGAGCACGTAATGCTCTTTTCTCATGCTTTAGCATGAGTGAGTTTGATCGCGTTTCTCACCTCGCTACGGCTCGGGAGATTTGGGCCACCCTCATGCGTTTCCATGAGGGAACCTCTCAAGTCAAAACCCGACTCTACGAGTCGTTCAAGCGAGAGTATGAGAACTTTTGACATATGCCTGGCGAGAGCATAGAGAGTTTCGCTCGCTTTCAGGTGATTGTCAACTGGATGAGGGCTAACAAGGAGCTGTTGCCTTTCGACGATCATGAGAGGCCTTTGAAGCTTTTGCATACTCTTGATCGGTCGGTGTGGGATTCCAAAGTTTAGGCGATCATCGAATCACCTAACTATGAGACCCTCACGTGCGACGAGCTCTTCAGTAAGCTCAAGTCCAGTGAGATTGATGCCATGGCGAGGGCTTCTTATGAGAACCCTTCTGGCCCGACTATGGGTTTGGTTTCTGGCTCTTCTGCTAACCCCTCTGGAGGCTTTGCACTATCCTCACTCTTTTCTATCACAGAGGAGCAGCTGGAGTCTTTGGTAGACGACGAGATGGCTATGCTTGCCAACCAGTTCACGCGGTTTCACAACAACCGCATGAACCGTCGCCGCGGAGGAGGACGCTCGGGATGCTACGAGTGCGGCGACCCCGACCACTTCATCGCCAACTGTCCCAAGAAGAACAAGCATTCTGGGAAGGGCGATCATGGGCACAAGTACGACTCCGGCAAGCGCAAGGAGAAGTACGTCCCTGCGAGGCACAAGCAGAGGGGTGGCTTCGACAAGGAGTACATCAAGAAGAAGTACTTGGAGAAGGCCCAGGCTGAGCAACGTGCATTCTTCGCCACGCTCAGCGACGTCGACGGCTCGGATGACGACTCCGCTTGCTCAAGCGATGACGAGTCCGAGAAGAAGAAGAGGATCGAGGACAAGCTCAACGGTCTCTGCTTCTTCGCCGACGACGACGGCTTCTGCACCATGGCCCTCGGCAAGGAGGTCGACGGCGAGCTGGTGAACTCCCCTCGGAACGACGACGACGATGACACCTCCCAGGTATCTCTCACCCATGACGAGCTTTCTGCTGAGGTCGAGAAGCTTATTGCCGCCTTGCTTAGTCAGGACAAGTTGCTTAGGCATGCTGCTAGAGAGCGCAAGGAGTTTAGGCAGAAGTGGGAGGATACGGTGAAGGAGCTTGATTCTGTCAAGTCCACCGTGGTCGTTACTGATGAGGAGGAATGTGAGATGTGCACCACGCACATGACTGACCTTCTCACTTTGAGAAGCAAGTATGTTGCGTTGGTAGGAGAGGTGGATGAGCTGAAGGCTAGACCCTCGCTGTTGGGTGCGTGCAAGACTTGTCCTGTCTTGCAATCCGAGTTGGCAGAGAAGAATGCCAAGATTGTGTCTCTTGAGGAGGC
This sequence comes from Coix lacryma-jobi var. lacryma-jobi, assembly GCA_009763385.1. Classification (NCBI taxonomy): domain Eukaryota; kingdom Viridiplantae; phylum Streptophyta; class Magnoliopsida; order Poales; family Poaceae; genus Coix; species Coix lacryma-jobi. The sequence goes on from CM019824.1 coordinate 125,718,712, forward strand.
CAGCTCGAGTAGCACTTGTGTGACTAGGTGCGCTTTGTGTCAGGGTTTGGAGATGGAGATTGCGAATGTGAAGCATGACAAGATGCAAACCGACGAAGAAAACACATACCTTCGGACCATCTTGTCATGGGTGTCTTGTGGTGAGCCACAGCTCGGGATGATGATCTCCCAATTCAAGCGAGCTGCTGGAGGTCCTGGTGTAGGTTTTGCTCCGGGTGTTGATCTTTCTGCTTTTGGGAAGATTGGAGAGTCGAGTGGTTTGAACCCATGTGAGAAGCCAAACTCCACCACTACTCCCAAACTTACCAAGCTTCCACCCAAAGAGCCTCTCAAGCCTAACACCAAGGATGGAGTGTTTGAGGAACCTCCGAGAGCTCCACCCAAGAACCATGTGTGGCATCCCAAACCCAACCACCTAAAGAACAAGCTGGACACAATGCCACCCATCCAGGAGGAGCTTATGCCACAGAAGGGCAAAGTGATCCACACCCACCACCGTGAGTACCAACAACCCCCTTTGAGAGCGGTGAGGTACCATTGTGAGCATTGTGGGAGAGATGGACACTTGAGTGAGTTCTGCTTTCGGCGCAAGAGAGAGGCGCGCCGTGCTAGGGAGATGAACAATGCGGACATGTGCCATCTTCTCCATGATGTACATGCGCCAAATGTTCAGAGACGTGCTGCTAGGCCCAGAGGTCCAGAACCTCAAGTTCCCAGGCCTAGGCAGAGGAGAGCTCGAGGAGAGATGCTAGGCCTAGAGGTGCAGTGCCTCAAGTTCCTACGCCTAGGCCTCGTAGAGAGCGTGCCCGGCGGGAGCCTGCAGTTGTAGGCTATGGACCCCATGGCGGTGGCTTTGTAGTTGAGCGTTTTCCTCCACCGCGTTTTGAGTATCGTGGTGAGCGCTCCTTCCCCAGCGGACCACGTTCTTCTAAACATGGTGATCGCTTCCTTCGTAGATGTGCTAGGAATGGTTTTTACACTGACCGTTCTTTTGAGCAGCCGGCCCAACACTGGTATTCTTCCTACTTCACTAACCCCAGTGTTGGACCGTATGCTCACCCTATGTCTTTTTATTGATGTAGGTAAAACGATTGGAGAACATTTGGTTGGTGGATTCCGGTTGCTCGAGGCACATGACCGGAAATGCCAAGTGGTTCTCCAGTCTTAGTCCTGTCGCCGGAAAGGAGTATATCACTTTCGGCGACAATAGCAAAGGTAAGGTGTTGTCTCGTGGGTCGGTGCGAGTTAATCAGCACTTTGTGTTGCGCAATGTTGCTCTTGTTGCTAACTTGCATTTTAATCTTCTTTCTGTTTCGCAACTTTTCTATGATGACTATGAGATTCGTTTTAAACCGAATCTCAGTCGTATTTTGGACCCTCAGGGCAATCTTGTTTGTGTGATTTCGCCCTTTGGGAAAGTCTTTCGTGCGGATTTCTCAGAGTCTTTTGGCATTTCTCATTGTCTGGTGGCTGGACCTTCCTCCTCGGATCTTTGGAAGTGGCATAGGAGACTAGGACATTTGAGCTTCGACTTGCTTGCAAGACTTAGCTCACTTGGCCTAATCCGAGGATTGCCCAAGTTGTCGATGGAGAAGGATCTTTTTTGCCACTCTTGTAGACATGGGAAGATGGTTGCCGCGCCCCACCATCTAGTGACTCAGGTCATGACCAAGCACCCTGGAGAGCTTTTGCACATGGACCTTGTTGGTCCAGCTCGGGTTAGCTTGGTTGGGGGGAAGTGGTACGTGCTTGTTGTTGTTGACGACTTTTCGAGATATTCGTGGGTCTTCTTTTTAGCTGAGAAGACCGAGACTTTCTCCTTTGCCCGCTGTTAACACCAGATTTTCGCACGCACGGAGGTACGACAGATGGGTCCAGCCAGCAGAAAAGAGAAGGATTCGGTAAGCATTCGGGAGGCTGTTTGATCCTTAAGACTTTCGGTGAGTAATCGTGCGGTCGGCTATTTCGTGAAGCAGTGGCCCCATTCGGGAGATGGATAGTGCAGTAAAGCCGGCTTGCATTGGAAGATACGTGAAGATGGAAGACGTCGAAAGGTTTAGGGATATGATTTATATTTTTCCTTATTCTAAGTCGTAATCATCTAGGATTCGTGTTTCGTCCAGGGTTTAAATATGAGCCCTCGACCATTGTAAAACTGTTCACAACCATACCAATACAACCGGCCCCGTGCCATCTTCGAGTCCCTAAGTCGTGTCGTCGAGTTCTTCGAGAGGAATCATCGATCCGTCGACCTCCGTAAGTATCGACAACCTTGCTATCATGTCTAGTATCATGAGGTGGATTTAGATATGATGCAAGTAGTCTCGTACGTTAAGCTTAGTATCGTGCGGCGGATTTAAGCTTATGACGGGAAGTTTTTGCTTATGCCTTGTATCGTGCGGCGGATTAAGTCATGAGTAAAAATAGTTATCGGCTCTGTTAGATTTGGCAGATCTAATAGATTCATCAAGTTATCATGTGTTATATGTTTTATTCATTTAATTCGTACAACACCTTTTGCCCAATCTAGATTGATCTTCGTTCGGCCTTGTCGCACGAGTTTGTTTGCGCTTTGCTAACTATAAGATCATAATGGTCGAACTGACTTTCAATCTAGATTGTTACATGTTGTGGGTTCATGCATGTCGATCATGTTTAGGCTTTGATAGAGCTGGGTGCCGTGCGGCAGGTGCAGGTTTTAGATTAGTTTAACCATGTTTAGCTTGTATGTTTCTTCTTCATGGACCCCAGTTCGGCTAGTTTGCCGATTCTGGTTAAGCTTGCATGAGTAATGAGTACATATAGATCTGTTCATATGTACGTGTGCTTTTAGCTTCTTATAATTTGATCGTATCATGCGGTGGATTAATCTAATTATAAGGAGTGGTGTAGATTTATAGCAAGTGGTATCATACGGTGGATTAGCTTTGCTTGAGTTTGCACCTGACGGGTTTTATGAAGGCTAGACGTGCGGCAGACTAGCTGGATTAGCCTATGCATATGTTATCTGCATAGATTTATATTTACAAGTTGCCCTCTTTATCCTTTTGTTACATATGCGTTCGGCATTCAATATGTTTATGAGTTTCATCTTTTACACTTGCCGAATGACATTATAAATCTATTCCGACAAACAGCTTCTATAGCTGTGTGCCATCGTGATTGGCTTTCAAAGCCGTACATATGGAACTGTCTGGTCTCACCCAGCATGTTCCAAGGTATTCTCATACTTTTATCCCTTGTTGGGTTTCACGTCAAACCGACTGGCACGTTTCCGGATTCAGCACATTCCGGGCACCCGATTGAAGCCAACCTCATTCGGCTTGCTGTGTGCCTTGACGCGAGGCGTCATGTTTTGCGTCAACACACTTTTTGGCACGCCCGGTGGGACCACTACATTTCAAGATGTCTGAAATCGAGAACAACCCAATTGATGGAAACGAAGGAAAATTGGGTCAAGGCTTTATGTCGGCTGATAAGTTAGAAGAAGTAGATATTGGTGATGGAATTGAGGCAAGGCCGATATATATTAGTGCAAATTTGGATTCAAAATATAGACTAGAGCTAATAAATCTTTTAAAGGAGTTCAAGGATTGTTTTGCATGGGATTACACGGAGATGCCCGGATTAGATCGTTCTATTGTTGAACATCGGCTACCGATCAAACCTGGGTATCGTCCTTACAAACAACCTCCTCGAAAGATTTTCATGGAAGAAGTGTTAGCCGATGTAAAGAAAGAAATTGAGAGATTATTGAAAGCAAATTTTATTCGGCCATGTCGATATGCAGAATGGATCTCGAGTATAGTTCCAGTATACAAGAAGAATGGGAAAATGAGAGTCTGCATTGACTTTAGAGATCTCAATAGGGCTACTCCGATGGATAGTTACCCAATGCCGGTTGCTGAATTGCTCGTTGATGCAGCAGCTGGTTATGAAATCATCAGCTTTATGGATGGTAACGCTGGATACAACCAGATCTTTATGGCAATAGAGGATATTTCAAAGACAGCTTTCAGATGTCCTGGTCATATCGGCTTGTTTGAGTGGGTCGTTATGACCTTCGGTTTAAAAAATGCCGGTGCAACTTATCAACGAGCTATGAATTACATCTTTCATGAATTGATCGGCAAGATTGTAAAAATTTATATTGATGACGTAGTCGTGAAGTCCAGGGATCATGAGGAGCATTTAGCTGATCTGATGAAGACCTTGGAGTGCACAAGGAAGCATGGTTTGAAGATGAATCCGAACAAATGTGTTTTTGGAGTCTCAGCAGGAGAATTTTTGGGGTTTCTGATTCATAAAAGAGGGATTGAAGTCGGAAAGAAAAGCATGGAAGCAATAGACAAAGTTGTCCCTCCAACCAACCTCACTGAGTTGCAATTATTACTTGGCAAGATTAATTTTGTAAGGAGATTCATATCTGCTTTGTCTGAAAGGGTCTTGCCTTTTTCTCCGTTGCTGAAGCTTAAGAAAGATCAGAAGTTCATATGGGGTGACGTACAACAGAAAGCTTTTGATGAAATCAAGGAATATATGAAAGCATCGCCAGTACTAATACCCCCTCAGTTTGGTAAACCTTTCAAATTGTACGTGTCAGCCGATGGACTAACAATAGGATCGGCTCTTATGCAGGAGTTTGAAAGGAAGGAAAGAGTAATAGCTTACCTTAGCCGAAAACTATTGGATCCAGAGACAAGATATTTGGCTACAGAGAAACTTTGCCTATGTGTGTATTACTCATGCACCAAGCTTCGGCATTACTTGTTAAATGCCGAATGTATAATAATTTCTGAATTTGATGTGATAAAACATATGTTGTCGATGCCCATTCTGAATGGCAGGATCGGCAAGTGGATTTTAGCGTTATCAGAGTTTGATTTAAGATACGAATCGGCAAAGGCGGTGAAAGGACAAGTTATTGCCAATTTTGTTACTCATCATCGCGATCCTTCTGTTAGCTTGGCAAATATTGCACCCTGGACGTTATTTTTCGATGGCTCATCCTGCAGCAAGGGTGGTGGTGTTGGCATTTTCTTAATTTATCCACAAGGATCAACTTTCAAATATGCTATTCCCATTGAATTCTATGTTACCAACAATCAAGCAGAATATGAAGCCTTGCTCAGAGGACTTTGGCTTCTTGTGGAAGTGAAAGCTATTGCTGTTGAAATCTTCAGGGATTCTGAGTTAGTCATCAACCAGTTGACTGGTCAGTATGAGTGTAAAAATGATATATTGAAAGAATATTATGAAGAGTGTCAAGAACTTTTGAAGTGTTTCCAGATAGCAACTTTACATCATATCCCTAGGGGTCATAATGAAGAAGCAAATAGATTAGCTCAGGTTGCATTGGGATACCGGGAGAATCAAGAAGTCCTTGCTTTAGAAGGAGACCATATGGTTGATGATTGGAAAAGAGAAATTATCGATTACTTGAAAAATCCCTCACAAAAGGTTTCTCGAAAACTCAGATATAAAGCTATCAAGTTTACGCTTCTTGACGATCAATTGTACTACAAATCTATAGATGGGGTGCTCCTGAAATGTCTAAGCCAAGAAGAAGCCAAAAAGTTGATGTATGAAGTACATGAAGGATTGTGTGGTGCACATCAGTCGGCCTACCGAATGAAATGGATAATAAGAAGGACCGGTTATTTTTGGCCAACTATGCTCGAAGATTGTTTCAAATATTATAAAGGATGTCAAGATTGTCAAAGGTTCGGGAATGTTCAAAGAGTTCCAGCATCGGCTATGAACCCAATTATCAAGCCGTGGCCGTTTAAAGGTTGGGCTATAGATTTAATTGGTCAAATTCACCCACCTTCTAGCAAAGGACACAAATTCGTGCTTTTGGCTACAGATTATTTTACCAAATGGGTTGAAGCTATACCTTTGAAGAATGTTACATCAGAGAACATGATCAATTTTGTCAGGGAGCATATAGTTCATAGATTTGGAATCCCTGAAGCTATAACTACAGATCAAGGGACCCAGTTTACATCATCCAAATTTTGTGATTTTGCTGAAGAAATGGGGATCAAGCTATGTAATTCTTCTCCTCATTATGCGTGTTGGTGTACTCTTGCCCAACCTCCGCACTTGTGCAGGGGATAGAGCGAAGGCGACCAAGTGTCGGATGCTGCAGCGAAGGTTAGACGGAAGTGGAAGGTGTTCAAGTTCTCCAAAAGTCGTCCTTTACACTGTTCATCCCCTTGGTATTTATAGGGAATGCCAAGGGGCACAGGCCAAATTACAAAAGGGTACAGCAAAGATTCCTCGCCTCCGCGCAGGGAGGAAGGGCAAAAGCGTAAATACACAGCTGAAACGGAAACCCTAATCGGTCACACTCCAGCGCGCCGCCACCTGGCCCTTGTTCACCTTCGGGGAGAGGTGCGGCGGTCCTGACCTTCGGCCGCGCTCGCCCTAGGACCCGCACACCTCCGCCATCTGCCGGACCTCCGGCCTCACTTGCCTCCCGGGAGAAGAGCGAAGGTTTTAGCCTTCGGCCGTGCTCGCCGGACCTTCGGTTTCGCTTGCCTTTGGGGCAACGCACACTTGCTGCTTGCCTGGACCTTCGCTCCAAGCGAAGGTGGCGTCGTGAGTCAGCGAAGGTTTCCTGCAGCGCGACCGTCGCCTTAGACCTGCACAGGAGTACAACAAAGCGACGAGGGTTGTCCCCGCATCCGGGGGTCAGGGTGACGGTCTCCAATAGGAGAGGGACCTCGCAAGCGCACCAGGCGTTGCGCGAGGGCTAATTTTAGCCACCAGTTCGGGCGGCGCCTCTGCCGAGGGTCCTTTCCCCCAACAGTAGCCCCTCGTTGTCTTGGATCTAAAAAACCGTGTTTAGGCCCAAGCAGCGCCCTTTAATGGGGTCAGAACGGGGCCCTCGGCAGCGACGCCCGCGGCTGCTTTGGGCTGGGCCGTTGTGTTGTTGTTTTATACTATTGAGGCCTGTTTCGTTTTTTTTTTTTTTTTTTTTTTTTTGCGCCGCGTTTTTTGGTTGTCGTGCCGACACTGTCGCGGGGGGTGCCCGCTACTTGGCCTATAAAAGGGAGGGGTAGTTGGGATGTGGAGACCTTGTGCCCTCATTTTGCTCTAGCCTCCCTGCTGCTGCTGTCTGCCCGTAGCGAAGGTTGTGTTCTAGTGACTTGCGAGGGTTCTGTTTGTTCGGCGTCTTGCGAGGCTTAGATAGTGATGGCGAGGCTGAAGCAAACTGCCCGCGCTGTTTCGCCCTCTACTGGTGTCGAGGGCATCAGCTTGGAGTTTGGTTTGAGCCGTGTTGGGAGTTCTGAACTGGCGGCCTATTTGAAGCGAGGGTGGATCGAGGAGGGAAAAGCGAGGATCAGCTCTGGAGAGACGGTTCCGAAGCCTGGTGCAGATGAAATTGTCGTGTTTGAGGAGTTTTTTGAAGCTGGGCTACGTTTTCCAGTTGACTCGTTTGTTACGGCCGTTCTGCGGAGGTTTAAACTGAGATTTCACCAGCTAACACCTTCGTGCTTTACGAAGATGTCGGTGTATGTTTGGGCCTGTCGGTCGCAAGGTATTGTTCCCCAGGTCGAGGGTTTTGTGCGGACACACCGTGTGCACATGCAGCCTCGCAAGGTTTCCGACGGCGAAGGTGTTGCGAGGCAGGGATAGTTTGGAGTGTACACCTTTTGCCACCGTGCTGGGTCGGAGCTACCGGTGCAGGCGCAGAAGAACAAGTGGGCCAGCGGATGGCAAGAGTTTTGGTTCTATTATAAGTTTGATGTGGGTTCGGAGCTTTGCGGCGAACTTCTTCCGCTTGGCGATGTGAGTGCCGAAGCTCAGATGAGCCCCGAGGCGCACGCCGCTGTTGACTGTTTGAGGGTGGTTGCGCGTTCCCAGTGCGCTCGTGATCTGGTCGAAGAATATTGCTGCGCCGACGCGTGGCCGCTAAGTCGGAGACAGGCTTGGTTTCCGGTGGAAGACGATGCGAGGTACGAGGCTCGCGGATTAAAGAAGCCGAAGCTCAATTTGGGCAAGATTTGGGAAAGGGTTTTTAAGAAGTTTCCGAGACGTCAGGATGGTGTTGATGCTATTTACAAACGAGTTCAGCAGAGGGTTGAAAATCTCGTTGGGAAGTTGACCACCCTCGAGGTTAAAGCTATCCACAGCTCAGTGGGGAGCGGGGGTCGTATTAACAGGGTGTTTGACCTGCTTGGGATAGAATATACAAATTGGCCTGCGCCGACGAGCGACGACGCGCCCAAGAAAAGGAAACGCGTTCCTGCGGAGGATAGCGGTGTGGTTTCGCGGCCGAAGAGGGGTCGCGGTGGAGGTCGGGGCGGCACCGGCGGCCGGGCAAAAGTTATTTCATCGAAGATTGTTACGAGCTCTGGTGCCGTAGGAACTTCATCCTCGGCCGTGGCCTCGAGTGGTCGAGGTTTTGAAAAGGTTGGAGGGCGAGCGCCTCGCGTGGGCGGTATCGGGGCTTTAATTCAGACCTCGGAAGACGAAGGCGTTTCCGAGGACTCCGATGAGGAAGAGAAAGGAGAAAAGGATGTGTCTTCCGATGAGGGCAGTACTTCATCCAGTAGCGAGGATGACTCCGATGAAGCCGTTTCTGTGGAGGACAGCCAAGGGAAGAGGGTAGCTTCGTCCAGCGCTGTTGATGCGGCTGCACAAGATGTTGAGGAAGTGCTGCGGGATGTGGAGGGGGTGAGCCCACGGCGGGGGTCTGTGCCCGATTATGCTGGTTCACACATTTGGGTCGAGGGGTCCGAAATTAAGGGTGATGTTGGCCCGGACCAGACCCCTGGAAAGAGGCCGTATGGCGAAGCTAGCCTGGCGAGCCTTCCTTACTATGCGAGGGAGCTGGGTGTTACGGACCCGGCGACTCATTTGTATACGAGTGCGGATCTTCAAGCCAGCCGCTTGCCTTGCTCTCCGGAGGAGAGGCGATTCTTGGGCCGTGTATTTGACCGGGTTTGTCTGCCGGAAGTGGAACTTCGGCTCGCCGGCGAGCCTTTGGACAATATCCATGATGATATTGATGTGAAAGTGGCGGAGCTGATGCTTCTCAACCGGTCGGCACGTCGAAGGGCCAGCTATAACCTGCATTATCTGAACGACCGGCTGAAAGACGTGCAGAAGGAGAACAAAGACCTTCGCCGGAGCTTGCAAGATAAAGATGGTGAGCTGAGGGCCGCCTTGGAGGAGGCTGAAAAATGGAAGAAGGACGCGCAAGAGGCTGCAAAGGCCAACGCGGAGCTCATCGCCGCGGGTCAGCAAAAGGATAAGGACTTGGTGTCTATGAACAAGCGCGCGGAGGATTTGTCGGCGGAGGTGGCGGCCCAGGCCGAAGCTTGGCGTGGTAGTCTGTCGAGGGTTAAAACCAAGATGGATGCATGCTTAACTGAAGCCGGGGGTTCAGCTGGGGAGCCACTTCCTGTGGTTGGCGCAGAGGCCTTCGAAGGTTGGTTAAGTAACGAGCTAGATGTGTTCAGCTCGTTGGTTGGGAATGCTGCTGACTTTGGCGGGTATGCTGGGGCGCTGGCGATGGCTGGAACGCTTCGCCAAGCGGACTGCGAGCATCTTCGTAAGATAAAGAAACCCAACCACATTTTTCCAACCGTCGAAGAGGTTCGACAGATGAAGATTGATGACGCCGAGGTCCGGAATTGTGCAATGCGGTTCCTTCGCCGATTTTGGATTGCAGGCGGCGGTCGGGCTCTTGCCTTCGAGGAGGCTGCCGAGGCTACTCGTCAGGTTTGTGTTGAGGGTGTTGTTTCGTCGGTATTGTTTGATTATTGTGAGTTTGGAGTTGAGAATTGAATTGTTTGGTCCTTTTGGCTTTTTACAGGCTCGGAAGGATGCGATGCCTTCGCCGCCTACTGCTCAAGAGGCCGGCGGCAGCTCCGAAGGTGCTCAGACTCTCACCTCTGCGGAGGTGCTGCCGACGGCGGTTGAGGGATATGTGGAAAAGACAATCGTCGGCGAGGGTACCTCACAAGATGCGGCTGCGAGTGGCAAAACCGCGCGGGGTGCGAAGAATGCTGCTGGCGGAGCTGTGACGGCTGAGGTTGAAGAAGCCCGGCAGGTGTGATCGCGTGGGATTGTGTAGATGGGATGTTTTGGTAGGAGCAAAGATGCTTGTAATGACTTCGATGCATGCTGAGACGCTTTATACTGTTTTTATGTGATTTGCAGGTTCCTGATGGAACCGTGCTTGAGGTTTTTGACGTGACGCCGTTAACACTTAACTACCAGGATGTTTTTATAACTGGTGAGTCCTGGGCTCGTGCGAAGTTAAAACATCCTTCGTTGTCCTTCGAGCGTTTTTGGTGGTCGTAGGTGCGAAGGTACGATTTGAAGAATAGTAGGTCGAGCGGCTTTTGGCGCGATGCTGACTTTACTGATCGGCAAGCTACGCGTTATTTGTTTGGTTCGTCTTCGACTTCGCAAGCCGTGTTAGATGATGATATCGATGATAGCATTGCGTTGGATTATTTATTCGGGCGAAGCAATCTTGCAGTGGACTCCGCCGGGTCGCTGGTGGTTCCGAAGGAGGAACCGTTGGAGGTTGACGAAGTGCCCCGCACGTATATGTATCGGGCGAGGGTTTTGACTGGTGAGTTGCCGATTGTGCCGGTAACTCCTTTGTTGTGGGGGCCCATTGTTGCGGTTGAGCCGGAGTTCGAGGAATTTAACGGGGGCCCTGATGACTTGATGCTGATAGAAGGGAACGATGGTCCCTTGTAATCTTTTGTAATTTGCATTGTTTTGTTTGTGGTTGTAAAGATATTCTATGAACTGTCAGGGAAAGATGTAATAGTGAACAACGACACTTTGTTTCTTTTAGCGAGGCTCGCGCATTTTGCTCTCGTGTGCCTGTTTTGAAAAAACAGCGACGCCCCCTTTTTCTTTAGCGAGGCTCGCGCATTTGCTCTTGTGAGCTTGTTTTGAAAAAACAGCGACGCCCCCTTTTTCTTTAGCGAGGCTCGCGCATTTGCTCTTGTGAGCTTGTTTTGAAAAAACCGCGACGCCCCCTTTTTCTTTTAGCGAGGCTCGCGCACTTGCTCGTGTACGCTTGTTTTGAAAAAACAGCGACGCCCCCTTTTTCTTTTAGCGAGGCTCGCGCACTTGCTCGTGTACGCTTGTTTTGAAAAAACAGCGACGCCCCCTTTTTCTTTTAGCGAGGCTCGCGCACTTGCTCGTGTACGCTTGTTTTGAAAAAACAGCGACGCCCCCTTTTTCTTTTAGCGAGGCTCGCGCACTTGCTCGTGTACGCTTGTTTTGAAAAAACAGCGACGCCCCCTTTTTCTTTTAGCGAGGCTCGCGCACTTGCTCGTGTACGCTTGTTTTGAAAAAGCAGCGACGCCTCCTTTTTCTTTTAGCGAGGCTCGCGCACTTGCTCGTGTACGCTTGTTTTGAAAAAACAGCGACGCCCCCTTTTTCTTTTAGCGAGGCTCGCGCACTTGCTCGTGTACGCTTGTTTTGAAAAAACAGCGACGCCCCCTTTTTCTTTTAGCGAGGCTCGCGCACTTCTTTTTGATCGCGTTGATGTGGCCCCGCGCCGAGGCCTGGCTTGGAGGGCTCGGGCGGGACGGAGAAAGTGGGGCCCGCGCCGAGGCCTGGCTTGGAGGGCTCGGGCGAGACGGAGAAAGTGGGGCCCGCGCCGAGGCCTGGCTTGGAGGGCTCGGGCGAGACGGAGAAAGTGGGGCCCGCGCCGAGGCCTGGCTTGGAGGGCACGGGCGAGACGGAGAAAGTGGGGCCCGCGCCGAGGCCTGGCTTGGAGGGCTCGGGCGAGACGGAGAAAGTGGGGCCCGCGCCGAGGCCTGGCTTGGACACGGGCGAGACGGAGAAAGTGGGGCCCGCGCCGAGGCCTGGCTTGGAGGGCTCGGGCGAGACGGAGAAAGTGGGGCCCGCGCCGAGGCCTGGCTTGGAGGGCTCGGGCGAGACGGAGAAAGTGGGGCCCGCGCCGAGGCCTGGCTTGGAGGGCTCGGGCGAGACGGAGAATGTGGGGCCCGCGCCGAGGCCTGGTTTGCTTCTGCGAGAAAGCTTGACTTTTTGGACTTCGCGCCCTCCCTTACTTCTGGTGGAGGTGAAGTTTGCTTTTGCGAGCCCCTGTCGTTTGTGCCAGGGTGCTCGACTTTCCTCCCCTTAGGCGGAGGTGAAGTTTGCTTTTGCGAGCCCCTGTCGTTTGTGCCAGGGTGCTCGACTTTCCTCCCCTTATCTTAGGCGGAGGTGAGTTTGCTGTTGCGAGCCCCTGTCGCTTGTGCCAGGGTGCTCGACTTTCCTCCCCTTATCTTAGGCGGAGGTGAGTTTGCTTTTGCGAGCCCCTGTCGTTTGTGCCAGGGTGCTCGACTTTCCTCCCCTTATCTTAGGCGGAGGTGAGTTTGCTTTTGCGAGCCCCTGTCGTTTGTGCCAGGGTGCTCGACTTTCCTCCCCTTATCTTAGGCGGAGGTGAGTTTGCTGTTGCGAGCCCCTGTCGTTTGTGCCAGGGTGCTCGACTTTCCTCCCCTTATCTTAGGCGGAGGTGAGTTTGCTTTTGCGAGCCCCTGTCGTTTGTGCCAGGGTGCTCGACTTTCCTCCCCTTATCTTAGGCGGAGGTGAGTTTGCTTTTGCGAGCCCCTGTCGTTTGTGCCAGGGTGCTCGACTTTCCTCCCCTTATCTTAGGCGGAGGTGAGTTTGCTTTTGCGAGCCCCTGTCGTTTGTGCCAGGGTGTTCGACTTTCCTCCCCTTATCTTAGGCGGAGGTGAAGTTTGCTTTGAAAAGAAAAGGAATGTTTTTCAAAGCAATCTTAGCGGGTTTTCATCGAATGTAGCGCTCTTTGAAAGAGATCCGCTTTTTCGATGCTTGGGAGTAGAAGGTTGGGGATTTTGCTTTTTTGGGGGTTCTAGCCTGTATTAATGCTTTGGATACTGCCTCATTAAAAAACCTTACGCCCCTTCGTAAGGAAAAAGAGTGCAGCTCCTGTTTTTGTTAAGTACATGAGAGTAGATAACATAAACAGTGACAAAAATTACATAACGCGAGGGCTCGCTAAGGCTCCGCTATGGGTAAAATTTGCGAAGGTCGTCTATGTTCCAGGTGTGTGGTAGGATATTACCTTCGCTGTCGGAGAGGTGGAAAGAGCCTGGGCGATTGCATTCTGCGATCAGGAACGGGCCTGTCCACTTAGGCTGAAACTTTCCGGCCATGCTGGCGTTTTGTTTTCGGATGAGGACGAGGTCACCCTTCTGCAGGTTCTTGATTCTGACCTTTTTATCTGTCCACTTCTTGGTCTCTTCCTGATATTTGCGAAGGTTGTGAACTGCGCTGCATCTTGTTTCTTCTAGCAAGTCCTTGTCAGTTAGCTTGGCTGGCTCATCAGTTGCGAGGGTTGTTCTTGGTGAGGCGAATTTTAGCTCCTCTGGTAACACGGCTTCTTCGCCGAACAAAAGTTTGAAGGGTGTGAACTTGGTTGCTCTGCATTCGGAGGTATTGTGAGACCAGGTGACTGCAGTTAGCTCGTCTGCCCATTTGCCTTTGGGTCTGCCTTGCAATTTTTTGGATATGGATTGGAAGATTGTTGCGTTGGCTCTTTCGACTAGGCCGTTGGACTGTGGGTGTCGGACTGAGGCGAAGCATAGAATTGTTCCGATTTGTGTACAGAACTCTTTGAAAACCTCGCTGTCAAACTGGGTGCCGTTGTCGACGGTTAGATGTTGGGGGACTCCGAAGCGACAGACTATCTGCTGCCAGAAAAACTTTTTTACTGCGAGGGAGGTTATGGAGGACAGCGGTCTTGTTTCGGTCCATTTGGTGAAATATTCCACGGCTACCACCGCATAGCGAAGGTTCCCCGGAGCCGTCGGGAGTGGGCCCACGAGATCCATTGCCCACCTTTGTAGAGGCCAGGTTGGGCATATGAGGGTTGTGGGAGCCCCTGGGGCGTTTTGGTTTTTTGCTGTCAGTTGGCAACCTTCGCACTTCTTGACGATGGTTTCAGCGTCTCTCAGCGCAGTTGGCCAGTAGAAACCTTGCCGGAAAGCCTTTCCTACTAGTGCCCTCGGGCCATTGTGTGAACCACATATACCTTCGTGGATGAGCTTGAGGATGTCGTTACCTTCGGACTGTGACACGCACTTGAGCCAAGGTGAGGTTACCGAAGCTTTGAACAAGGTGTTATCCACAATCTTGTACCCTCGCACTCTTTGCTTTAGTCTGTTCTCTTCTTCTTTGGAGCTGGGCTCATGGAGTCCTTTGATGTAGGCCATGATAGGTGCTCTCCAATCCTCGCACTGGATTGTGTTGATAAGCTTGATGCTGATTTCGGAAGCTTCGAAAGCTGACCGAGTGGAAACCTCGTAAAACACGTCCGGAGGGAGCTGTAGCTGCTGCGCGGCTGCTTTGGCTAAGCAATCTGCTTCGCTGTTTTTAGTCCTCGATATCGCTTTTACGGTTATGCCGAGGAAGAAGGATTCTAACCTTCGCACATACTGAAAATACTTTTGAAGCTCCGGATCTTTTGCTTTGTAGTTCTTTTCAATGTGCCCCGCAATAACTTGAGAGTCTGTGTTGATGAGTGCCCTTCGGACTGATAACGATCGCAACCTTGAAAGTGCCAGAATTACAGCCTCATATTCAGCGGAGTTGTTTGTGCACTTGAAGTCCAGCCTTCGTGCGTATCTCAGCTTCGACCCGGAGGGCGAGATTAAGATGGCCGAGGCACCGGCTCCGGTTGCGCCCTAGGCCCCGTCGACGTAAACGATCCAAAACTGGTCCTGCTGCAGCTCACCGGGGCGAGGGTCGGGTGTCCATTCCGCTATGAAGTCAGCCAGCACCTGCGATTTGATCGCTGTTCTGCCAACGAAGGTTACAGCATAACTATTGAGCTCCACTGCCCATTTTGCTATTCTCCCCACTGCTTCGTTGTTTTTGAAAATGTTCTCGAGGGGGTACGACGAAGGTACTTGGATCTCGTATGCCTGGAAATAGTGTTTGAGCTTTCTTGATGCCATGACGACTGCGTATGCTATTTTCTCAAGCTCCGAATAATTTCTCTTTGGGCCCTCGAGGGTTTCTGAAACATAATAGATTGGGGCTTGTCTGGTCTTGTCGTTTTCGCGGAGCTCTTTGATGAGAACCGCGCTTGCAGCGTGAGGCGAGGCTGCGACGTAAAGTAACAATAAATCTCCGTTGCTTGGGCTGGTTAAGGCAGTCAAGTTGGTCAGATACTTTTTTAACTCCTCGAAGGCCTTTTGTTGGTGGGGGCCCCAATTGAATGGAGCGTTGCTTCTGAGTGTTTCGAAGAAGGGTAACCCTCGCTCTGCGGATCTTGAGATGAATCTGCTAAGTGCTGCCAACCGTCCGGTCAGACGCTGAGCTGCTTTCTTGGTTGCCGGAGGTCCATGTTCATGATGGCGTCAATCTTCTCAGGGTTAGCTTCGATTCCTTTGACTGAGACGATGCAGCCTAGCAATTTACCCTCGCTTACCCCGAAAACACATTTTTCCGGGTTTAGTTTCAGTCCGGCGGACCGGAGGTTGCTGAACACCCTCGATAGGTCTGAAATGTGGTCTTCTTTCAGCTTGCTTTGAACAACTAGGTCGTCGACATAGGCAGAGACGGCGTGTTCGTCCTTGAAAACTTCAGAGGTCATGCGAGCGAAGGTTGAGCCTGCGTTTTTCAGCCCTTCTGCCATTCTTCGGAAGCAAAAGGTTCCCGAAGGTGTGATAAAACTTGTTTTGTCCTCATCTTCTTCATTCATCCAGATCTGGTGATAGCCTGAGAAGCAATCAAGAAGCGATAGCATCTGGCAGCCTGCCGCTCTGTCAACGAGGGTGCTTATGTTTGGAAGAGGGAAATCATCCTTCGGACAGGCTTTGTTCAAGCAAGTGAAGTCTACGCACATTCGCCATTTTTTGTTCTTCTTTTGAACTAGGACCACATTTGAGAGCCAAGTTGGGTATTTGACCGGGCGAATGACGCCTGCGTCCAAAAGCCTTTTTACCTCGGCCTTCGCTGCCTCCTTTCTTTCTTCTGACATCTTGCGAAGCTTTTGCTTGATTGGCCGATAACCTGTTTTGATGTTCAGGCTATGCTCGATCATTGACCTGTTGACTCCTTTTAGGTCTTCAGCGGACCAAGCGAAGGTGTCTGAATTGTCCCTGAGGAAAGTAACGAGGTTGCCTTCGGACTGAGGGTCTAGATTGGCTGATATGAGCACCTTTCTTTCTGTGTTGCCCTCGAATAGTTGAACTTGTTTTGTTTCCTCCTTTGGGGCTGCTTTCACTTTGTCTTTACAGACTTCACCCTCGTCGTTGATAGCGGGGGTTTGTGGTTTGGACAGATTGTGCACATTGCGTTGCCCTGGGGCTACGTTTCCTTCCGCTGCTCTCGCAATATTCTGGTCCCCAAATACTGCGACCACACCCTTCGGAGCGGGGAGCTTCATGCAGAGGTAGGCGGGGTGGATAACAGCGTTGAACGCGTTTGTTACCCCTCGGCCAAAGATGGCATTGTATGGGTAAAACATATCAACCACATCGAATGTGATGTGCTCAGTCCTGCAGTTGATTTGGTCGCCGAAGGTCACGGGCAGAGAAATTTTCCCGACGGCTCTCACTTGTTGACCACCGAAACCGTATAGGGGGTTGTCGGCCGGTTGCAGAAGATTTCTGTCAAGCTTCATGCTGTCGAAGGTTGAAGCGAACAAGATGTCAGCGGAGCTACCTGTATCGACCAGTATTTTGGTGACAGTCCACCCAGCGAGGTTGGTTTCGATCACCATGGCATCTGTGTGAGGGTAATCTCTTAGCTTCATGTCACTGGAATCGAAGGTTATGGGGATGTGAGACCAACGGCCGAATTTATGTGGTCCTTCGACGGCCACGTGGTGAACGCGTCTGGCATGTTCCTTCCTCTGCCGTTTGTTGCCATGGTCTTCGTTTGAACCTCCGGTGATAGCTAGGATCACACCGAAGGTCGATGTTGGGTTGTTGATGGTCGTTTGGCTCGAGGCTTCGGCTTTCACAGGTTGTGGTGCTGGTAACGCGGGGATTGGCGGTGGTGGTGGCAGAGCGCTGGTGGCTTGGTGAGTTGTTGGAATTTGGTTTTGGGGGGTAGCTGGGTATGTCACTGTGTAAGGTGGGTTTTGGCGTTGTGGGGTGGTGGTTGGCTGATAGTGGGTTTGGTTGTAGAGTGGATGGTGGGTGTAGGGGGGTTGTTGCGAAGGGAGGCCGTAGTTTATGGGGGTATAGTGGTATGTTGGATTTGGTGGGTGGAAGCTTGGTTTCCTTGTGTGGTTTATGGTTCGGGGGTCTGACGAAGCAGGTTTCCTGGAATTCTTTTCCCTTGGCGAAGCATTCGCATTGCTTTGTTGTGTGCCCCTTTCCCATTCCACAGAAGTGGCAATACATTTTGGCAGGATCTCGCTGCTGGTAGCGCTGGTTTGGCGGAGGTGGCAAAACCTGCGGGGCTTGGCTGCTCGGGTGTTGAGCGTCCCGTGTTTGATGTTCATAGTTTGTTGCTTTGTTGATGGCACCGACGTTGCTTTGCTCTTGGCGGAGGTTGCTTTCTCTCGGTTGAGGCCTCGGCTGTGGCCTCTGTTGAGACCTCCGAGCGTCGGACTTCGCTCTGAAATCCATATCAGCTCTACAGTATCTTTCCATTGTTTCATGCAACTCCTCGATCGAGTTTGCCGGTTTTCTGGCAAATTTTGAGGAGCATGGTCCTGGGCGCAGGCCACTGACTGCAGCGAGGATGACAGCCTCGTCAGATATCCCAGGGGTCCTTGCTCTGATTTGAATGAACCTTCGCCAGTAATCTTGGAGCGGCTCGCGCTCTTCTTGCTTGCAATTGAAAAGCTCGATGGGGTTTAGTGGGGCTGGGGTAATGCCCTTGAAGTTTGTACACAGCTTGTCTCTGAGGGAGGCCCAGGAATCCACAGTTCCAGGGCGAAGGTTGCTGTACCAAGTTTGTGCGATGTCTCGCAGAATGATGACAAAGGATTTTGCCATTGTTGATTCGTCACCGCCTGCTGCGGCAACCGCTGCTTCGTAGCTCATGATGAACTGGCGAGGGTCGGAGAGTCCATCATAGCGGGGTAGGTTTTGTGGATTATAGCATGGTGGCCAGGGCTGGGTTTGGAGTATTTGGGAGAGAGGTGACTTTGGATCGTACGGCATTTGGTGTTGCTGATGCCTTCGCTGAATGCGAAGGTTTTGTTCTCTCTCATCTGGGTAGAGCTGGCGGAAATTTGGGTGTCTCACAGGATTTGGCTCTGGGTGTACTGGTGGTGGTGGGGGTGGTGGATGGTGACGAAGGTTATCTTGAATCGGCTCCTCATTCCCCTCTCGCAGCGGGGGTATCTCCTCATTATCCCAGCCTTCGGCTTCGGCTTCTGCCGCGGCGAGGGATTCTTCCATACGGCGAAGCTGCTCCCTGGCCTCGTCTGCCCTCTGCCTGATTGAGCGCAATCGGTTATGCCTCTCAAGCTGTTCCAGGCGCCTCTTCTTCTCTTGCAGCTCAGCTTCGAGCCTTTCGAGGGCTTCGAGGCCCATCTCCTCTTCTTCTTGCTCTCCTTCTCCCGAGGTGTGAGGGTGTGGCTGCGCTGCCATTCGGACCTGAGGGCCCAAGGATTGGGGTTCTGGGGTGACATTCTCTTCCCCCGAGGGTTGCACAATTTCTTCCGCAGGAGGGACCACCGTCGCTGTCTCTCTGGGCACACGTAGGTCCCTCGCTGGGTGAGCTCTTCTGTTTCCCGCCATGTCAAGATTTCGACTGTCTACTCTTCGATCCCCACGGACGGCGCCAAACTGTTGGTGTACTCTTGCCCAACCTCCGCACTTGTGCAGGGGATAGAGCGAAGGCGACCAAGTGTCGGATGCAGCAGCGAAGGTTAGACGGAAGTGGAAGGTGTTCAAGTTCTCCAAAAGTCGTCCTTTACACTGTTCATCCCCTTGGTATTTATAGGGAATGCCAAGGGGCACAGGCCAAATTACAAAAGGGTACAGCAAAGATTCCTCGCCTCCGCGCAGGGAGGAAGGGCAAAAGCGTAAATACACAGCTGAAACGGAAACCCTAATCGGTCACACTCCAGCGCGCCGCCACCTGGCCCTTGTTCACCTTCGGGGAGAGGTGCGGCGGTCCTGACCTTCGGCCGCGCTCGCCCTAGGACCCGCACACCTCCGCCATCTGCCGGACCTCCGGCCTCACTTGCCTCCCGGGAGAAGAGCGAAGGTTTTAGCCTTCGGCCGTGCTCGCCGGACCTTCGGTTTCGCTTGCCTTTGGGGCAACGCACACTTGCTGCTTGCCTGGACCTTCGCTCCAAGCGAAGGTGGCGTCGTGAGTCAGCGAAGGTTTCCTGCAGCGCGACCGTCGCCTTAGACCTGCACAGGAGTACAACAAAGCGACGAGGGTTGTCCCCGCATCCGGGGGTCAGGGTGACGGTCTCCAATAGGAGAGGGACCTCGCAAGCGCACCAGGCGTTGCGCGAGGGCTAATTTTAGCCACCAGTTCGGGCGGCGCCTCTGCCGAGGGTCCTTTCCCCCAACAATGCGCAAGCCAACGGACAAGCCGAGGCATCAAACAAGATTATGATCAAGATTATCCAGAAGAAGATTGATGAAAAGCCAAAGAAATGGCATTTGGTTTTAAATGAGGCGTTATGGGCTTACCGAATGGCATGTCATGGGTCTAATCAAGTGTCTCTCTACGAGTTGGTTTATGGACATTGTGCTGTGTTGCCATGGGAGTTGCAATCAAGTTCAAGATGAGTTACATTGCAGAATGAATTAAGGAAAGAGGATTATAAGAGCTTGATGATGGACGAACTAGAAGATTTGCACCTAATTCGTCTTAAGGCATTGGAGAATATAGAGAAGAACAAATTGCGTGTTGCCAGGTATTACAATAAAAAAGTCAAAGAAAAATGCTTTGAAGAAGGGGATTTAGTTTGGAAGGTTGTATTGCCGATTGGGACAAAAGACAAAACATTCGGTAAATGGTCTCCAAATTGGGAAGGTCCTTTTAGGATAGTGAGGCATGTGCCTGGCAATGCATATATTTTGAAGACTTTACTAGGAGAAGAATTTTCTAGAGCAATTAATGGAAGATTTCTTAAAAAGTTTCATCCTAGTATAGAGGTCGGAGCATAAAAACGTATGCAATGAATTAGCCGATGAGAAACATCGTCTTTAGCAGAAAAAATGTCTGAACAGCCGACATGACATGTGTCGCCTTTAGCGCAAAAATATTAGCCTAACCGGATAAGGATGATATCATGCGAGGGTTTTGCTTTTGGCAATTCAAGAGACAAAGATCACAGATAGACATTTTTACGGATGCAGATACTTCATAAAAGAAGAACAATACCAGAAGCAGAGGCTTTATGAAGAGCGGAAGTTCCTGGAAGAGGAACGAGGGTACAAAGAAGAGATGTACCGGGAAGAACCAGAAGATACGAGAGAGCAGGAACGGTTTCATTGGGAATGCTCGTTTTTCCAGTATTATTGGAACGAAGGCTTGAAGCTGCCTGTTAAAGACAACTGCCCCGAGTGCAATAATCAATACTCCGAGTTCAGGCAGTCTCGAGTCAACCACCGATCTGTCCGTGAAAGGCTTGGGCCCCAGATCCCTAAGGAAGATCGGAGCATAAAAATAAATAGTTCCAGAGATCGGCAGGAAAGAAGGTTTGCCGATCCAAATTGGGCTCGCACTGGAGAGAAAGAGTACCGCGAGTACGTCTGGCAGAAGGGACAATGGTGTCCACCAGGTTTAAGGAGAAGCCAGAAGAGGAGAGTGCAGCGCTTAAGGAATAGAGAGTTGACGCAAACGGGCACCAGAGCAAAGCAAGTCTGGCGTCCTAAAGAAAGGCCGAGTGAAGGTAATCATTCGGCTGATACGTGCATGGCGTTCTTTCTACCGTCAGAGTTCATAGGCCCTGAAAATCAAGATGTCCAAGACGAGGTATATTCAGATTTCGATGAAAGTGAATTTTAGGACCTGTTGGCTCATCTCGTCTTGGCTCAAAGGGCAGTATTTGATAAACCGATCAGGCATCGACACTTGAAGCCACTTTATATGAGAGGGTATGTCAATGGCAAGCCACTGACCAAGATGTTCATTGATGGAGGGGCTGCTATAAATATCATGCCGTATACCACCTTCAGAAAACTCGGCATGACAAGTGAAGATCTATTGAAGACCGACATGGTGTTGAGAGATTTTGCAGGCAATTCTTCTGATACTCGAGGGGCAGTCCATGTCGAGTTAATGATTGGGTCTAAAACCTTGATCACCACCTTCTTCGTCATTGATGGCAAGGGGGCATACATTTTGCTGTTGGGAAGAGACTGGATACATGCAAATTGTTGTGTGCCGTCGACTATGCATCAGTTCCTCATCCAGTGGGTTGGAGATGATATCGAGATCGTCCACGCTGATGATTCGGTGAGTATTGCTAGTACAGAGCCAACCTACTGGGAGTATGAAGGTGTCGAGTGTTTCTCTGGAAGAGCTTGGGAAGCAGGTCCTGTGAACGTTTTTGACAAGGACCAACAGCAGATTCAGACAATCGGCTCTCAGAGCAATTTTTAATCCAAATGATGGTAATGGAGAAGGATCGAGACCAAAGTTTCGAATCGGCTGACAAGGAATAAAGTGTTGATAATAAAGCCGAAGTTGGATCGACGTACACAAGTTTGGGTCTCGAGTATGTTTTGAAATTGACGAATTTTTGAAGGATTCTATTTACTTCTCCATTACTAGAAAAGGATCAGAAGAGATTTATACAAGGTGGCGTACAACGGGAACTTTTAGTGAAATTGAAGATTTATGAAAGACACTTCTACGACTTGGTAATCATTTCAGGTTGTACGTAACGGCCGATGGTCTTATAATAGAATCGGCCCTTATTTTTTGAAGCTTAGAGGAAAAGATGAGTAACAATTTGCTTTAGCCGAAAACGTCAAACCCCAGGGAAGGGCATTCGGCTATGACGAATTTTTGATTTGTGTGTACTGCTTGTCAGTTGAAACTTCGGCACTACTTGTTAAAAGCTGAACGCATGGAAATTATGTAACTCGAGAGATGTTTTTATACAGCCGATGTAAGAGCATAGCCTTTAGCAGAAAAATATTTCGTATATGTCAAGTTATAGCCGATATCTTATTTATATCGCCTTCAGTACAGATATTCATAACCTTGGTGGACCCAGCGTTTTTCAAGTTAGCAGTTTCATCAGGGAAAGAGAAAGATGGAGTGCAGTAAGTGCAATGTCGAGTGACGTGACATGTTGAGAGTGGGATTTAGTCGAATAAAATGACGTCACGCGTTCGGCAAGTGTTCTTCTGAAGAAATGTTGCGAATAAGGAAAGTCATTGAGGAATGAAAAATCAACATTGTTCAGGAAAAGAGCAGGTTCATCTGCTGCAAACTTCAATTGCAGAATCTATCCTAGAGTACAGGTTACTCTTGAGATGGTTTATTCAAGAAAACTAAGAATTGGTGATTTCAGCGAAGGACGATACTGTGACCGATAGGAGCTTCAGAATCTTTGAAGTCGTCTGGAAGAGCATCTGCATAACCGGTTGATAAAAGGGTAGTATTCTTAAGACAAGAACTTATCACCACCAGTTTGAGGAAGAGCTCCGACATACGCGCCTTGGATGACGGTCTGATCTGTATGGCCGTCCGAAGCCTCGGGACATATACCTTTGATAACGGCGGTCATTTTATGCGGGGATGACTGGTAAAGGAAGATGTGTTAGGTGGTTACAAGCTCGGTCAAAGGAAGAATCTAGTGAAGATTTCAAAAACCTGTGGTGAGGTTTTGGATTTGTTTCCACTGATATGTTTGTTCGGCTTCTTCGATGTCATATTTACTGGACAGGCCTTCTGGGGAGAAAGCTTAAACGTGGTTGGACGTAGGCCTCATCCTGAAGGGAAAGATTTGCAAGACAAGCTGTTCGGTTGAAGCTGGAGAGAATGACCTAGCTAAGGTCGAATTTATAGAACCATGGCTTGCACATTGGAAGACTAGGTAGGGTTTTTCACGGCTTATGGGCCGATGTGGAGCCGGATTGGATCCTTGCCTAACTAGAGAAGTTCAAAGAGCCGATAGGATTCGGTTAAAAGTGTTTGCTATGAAAAGTGCTCGAGTGCGACTGAAAAACAATTGCAGCTGTAAGGTATTTTATTTTTAGACAGGGGGTTTTGATTCACCAGTTGGCGTTGAAGACAGGAGAACTGAAGGGACAATATCCTGGTGCCAATATAAATCAAAAACTGAGAAAATAATTCAAAAGACCCCGAGTCTGAGGAAGTCGATTATTATGGTTGCTTGCGAAGCGAAGATGATTGAACATAATTGTTAATAATAGCCGATGAAATGTACATCGTTGCTAAAATGGGCAGAAAAAAAAAATCGGTGGTCGATGCATGGAACAAAGCGCATATTGATCTCGAAGGATCAATCACGAGTTGCTGGACAAATAAAGAAAGGCCTCTTATTTACAGAGAAGGAAAACAAGTTACAGTAGGAAGTCAGTTCGTCCATTCTATTCTATTCCTAATCGGGAGGTCAAAGTCAAAGGAATCGGCTAGATCTGTTCCAGCTTCTTTCATGTCATCAACGGAGTGTGCCACCCTGAATTCTAATCCTCGCTCACAAACGTCGAAGTGACGGTAGTCAGCACCAGAGTGGATCCGAACGGCGTTGAAGGCAAGTGTTGCGCCATAGCCCATGCCAGCCCTGGAGATATCGGGGAGAACCCGGTTGACCTCGTTCACCCGCCTCAGAGCCGACGTGCCTGGCACATTGGGTGTAACAGCAAGATCGGCAATGGCGGCTTCGAGGGAGTGAAGCTTAGCCTCTAGAGCTGAGAAGAGGAAGCATCAATAAAACAGGGAAGAAGAATAGAAAAAGTACAGCGGAAGAATATTTACCGGTAGCCTGTTCTTGAGCGGCATCACGTTCTCGAGAGATTCGGATAATCTCCCGATTCCTCCTTTCCAGATCAAAATGAAGATCCGTGACCTTCTGAGTCAGGACCTCGGGAAAATCGTCATCGATCCTCCTAAACAAGGACAACAATGTAAGGGCGACTGGTTCATCTTCAAGCGAAAATGATTAGGGGATAACCTTCTCCTAGAAGTACTAGAAGCCCCGAGTTCGAGGCTATTGCGGCTTGCCTCAGAAGACATTTTTGTTTCTGATTGATGGTGAGGAAGAAGAGGATTTTCTGGCTCTGAGATAGAAGCAGGGGAGTTCAAAGTGCATAAGCCGAAGTAGAGAGAAAGGGGAGTTTAAAGGATCCCAAGTGCATTGGGAGATGAATCGTTAGGTGCGGTAATTATGGTGAGTGAAGACGATGCTTCTGGAGGTTCCATGTCAGTATGAAAAGGAAAAGAAATTTTGGAATAAAACATTTATCCCAAAATTAGGGGGCATGTGTTAACACCAGATTTTCGCACACACGGAGGTATGACAGATGGGTCCAGCCTGCAGAAAAGAGAAGGATTCGGTAAGCATTCGGGAGGCTGTTTGATCCTTAAGACTTTCGGTGAGTACTCGTGCGGTCGGCTATTTCGTGATGTAGTGGCCCCATTCGGGAGACGGATAGTGCAGTAAAGCCGGCTTGCATGGGAAGATACGTGAAGATGGAAGATGCCGAAAGGTTTAGGGATATGATTTATATTTTTCCTTATTCTAAGTCGTAATCATCTAGGATTCGTGTTTCGTCCAGGGTATAAATATGAGCCCTCGACCATTGTAAAACTGTTCACAACCATACCAATACAACCGGCCCCGTGCCATCTTCGAGTCCCTAAGTCGTGTCGTCGAGTTCTTTGAGAGGAATCATCGATCCGTCGACCTCCGTAAGTATCGGCAACCTTGCTATCATGTCTAGTATCATGCGGTGGATTTAGATATGATGCAAGTAGTCTCATACGTTAAGCTTAGTATCGTGCGGCGGATTTAAGCTTATGACGGGAAGTTTTTGCTTATGCCTTGTATCGTGCGGCGGATTAAGTCATGAGTAAAAATAGTTATCGGCTCTGTTAGATTTGGCAGATCTAATAGATTCATCAAGTTATCATGTGTTATATGTTTTATTCATTTAATTCGTACAACACCTTTTGCCCAATCTAGATTGATCTTCGTTCGGCCCTGTCGCACGAGTTTGTTTGCGCTAACTATAAGATCATAATGGTCGAACTGACATTCAATCTAGATTGTTACATGTTGTGGGTTCATGCATGTCGATCATGTTTAGGCTTTGATAGAGCTGGGTGCCGTGCGGCGGTGCAGGTTTTAGATTAGTTTAACCATGTTTAGCTTGTATGTTTCTTCTTCATGGACCCCAGTTCGGCTAGTTTGCCGATTCTGGTTAAGCTTACATGAGTAATGAGTACATATAGATCTATTCAGATGTACGTGTGCTTTTAGCTTCTTATAATTTGATCGTATCATGCGATGGATTAATCTAATTATAAGGAGTGGTGTAGATTTATAGCAAGTGGTATCATGCGGTGGATTAGCTTTGCTTGAGTTTGCACCTGACGGGTTTTATGAAGGCTAGACGTGCGGCAGACTAGCTGGATTAGCCTATGCATATGTTATCTGCATAGATTTATATTTACAAGTTGGCCTCTTTATCTTTTGTTACATATGCGTTCGGCATTCAATATGTTTATGATTTCATCTTTTACACTTGCCGAATGACATTATAAATCTGTTCCGACAAACAGCTTCTATAGCTATGTGCCGTCGCGATTGGCTTTCAAAGCCGTACATATGGAATTGTCTGGTCTCACCCAGCATGTTCCAAGGTATTCTCATACTTTTATCCCTTGTTGGTTTTCAGGTCAAACCGACTGGCACGTTTTCAGATTCAGTACGTTCCGGGCACCCGATTGAAGTCAGCCTCGTTCGGCTTGTTGTGTGTCTTGACGCGAGGCGTCACGTTTTGCGTCAACACCCGCAATCTGATTTTGCGTCTTCAGAACGAGTTCCCTTTGAACTCGATGCGAGCTATTAGCAGTGATAATGGTTCTGAATTCAAGAATTCGGATTTTGAGAAGTTTTGTAACTCTTTGGTTTGAGAGCATCAGTTTTCTTCCCCCTACACACCACCACAAAATGGTGTTGTAGAGAGGAAGAATCGGACCCTTGTAGAGATGGCCAGGATGATGCTCGATGAGCATAGGACTCCTAGGCGATATTGGGCCGAAGCTATGAGCACTGCATGCTACATTTCCAATCGCATTTTTCTCCGAGCTTTCTTGAAAAAGACTTCTTATGAGTTGCGATTTGGGAGACAGACCAAGGTGAGTTATTTTCGAGTTTTTGGTTGCCATTGTTTTATACTCAAAAAGGGCAACCTGGACAAATTTGAGTCTCGTTCTTCTGACGGTGTGTTGTTGGGTTATGGCACTCACACTCGAGCTTATCGTGTACTCAACCTTGACACTAACCGAGTCATGGAGACATCCGATGTCACCTTCGACGAGACCATGGTTTGTCCTTCTTCTCGTTTTGAGCGTGCAGGTGATCATGAGGTTGGTGAGCCTCTTTTCGATGATAAAGAAGAAGGTGCTGAAGGGATAGATGACCCAGCACCTCCTCCACCTGCCATGCCGCAAAGAGCGGCTTCTACGATGACTCACGGCCCCGACACCTCTTCTTCCTGGGGCCGTGGGATCCACCACCCCGAGCGGTACCCTTTGTACCCGGGGAGGCACCAGCTGCTGTTGAGGGGGAGGCCACTTCGGCAAGGGAGGCGCCACGACATATTCAGCGCCAGCACCCGCCTCAGCAGATGATCGGCAGCATCGACGAACGCGTCACCCGGTCAAGGCAAATCTCTCACTTTGCTCATTCTGCTTTGTTGCTGATTTCGAGCCCCGAGATGTTGGACACGCTTTGACGGATCCGGATTGGGTCAATGCCATGCATGAGGAGCTTGAGAACTTTGAGAGAAATCGGGTTTGGGTTCTAGTGTCTCCACCTTCTGAGTGTCATCCTATTGGGACAAAATGGGTTTTCCAAACAAACAGGGAGAAGATGGTCATGTTGTGAGAAACAAGGCCAGACTCGTAGCCCAGGGATATAGTCAGAAGGAGGGGATAGACTATGAGGAGACGTTTGCTCCTGTAGCTCGTTTGGAGGCAATTAGGATACTCTTGGCTTTTGCTGCATCCAAAGGTTTCAAACTTTTTCAAATGGATGTCAAGAGTGCCTTCTTAAATGGCTACATAGAAGAGGAGGTGTATGTTAGACAACCCCCCGGCTTGCGGATACATGGGTGTATGCCGAGTCTCTGAGTGATGAGTGATTGTCAACGGGTTTGATGCGCATGTTCTTTGGCTTGTGTTGTGCAGGTGTCGAGCACGGAGACAGTGATCGAGGGCAAGGTGAAGGTCAAGTTGAGACGTGCCGTGCCGACGGACTGGGTGCGATGAAGGATGGGCGTGCCGTGCGGCGGACGTGCCATGCCGATGTATCGAGCAGTGAAGGGCGGACGTGAGGCTTGGACTGAGGGACCGGAGTGCCTGAGGATCAGCTGTGGTGGCTGGCAGCCTGGGACAGCGATGAGCGGAGACTTGCGGGGCACGGTGTTGCTCGGGTCGAGGACCTGAGACACGTGTCGGTGGACGGGGTGCACGAGCGGTGCATCCCTCTACAGCTCCGGTTTGTTGGTTGAGCCAGAGAAAAACCAACGGGTGGACGGTTTCTAGGTTTGGGCCTCAAAACCTGGGTGCTCGGTTTCCAGGTTGAGCCACAAAACCTGGGCGCGGATGGTTTCCGAGTTTGGCCACAAAACTCGGGTGGGGCCGGTTTCCGAGTTTGGGCCTCAAAACTCGGGCGCTGCGGGTTTCTGAGTTTGGGCCACAAAACTCAGGCTGGAGGGGTTTCCCGGTTTGGGCCACAAAACCGGGGGTGCAGAGCAAGGGCGGCACGTGGCGGCGATCCAGCGGTTGCGTCGAGGCAACGCTTCGGTTCGAGCGGCGTGGCCGTCGGATCTACCTACCACCGCGGGTTGGACTAGAATAGCCTTAGGGTTTAGCTGGTTCGCTCTGTAATTAGTTTAGAGAGGGGTAGAGTAGGAAATAGGCTTAGTCTAGGTTTATAAGTAGTCCAGGGGAGACACCCTCCTCCCTATCTCAGTTATCTCCAGTTAGCTCTTTCGCACTTAAGGGTTTCCTGCTCTCCCATCCCCTGCTGTAGCTGAGATCTGCAGAGAGACTTGCAACTCTGTGTACTGTTGATTTTGAGGAAAGGAGGCCGTAACCTCCTTGTTGTAGCGTGTGTTTGCGCTTCGGCTTGCAATTCGTGGGTGTGATTCGTGTTTTGTTCGTGTTCTTCGCGGAACCCTTTTCCCCACGATTTTCCCCGTCGCTTGATCTCTTTGCTCGGTTCATCTTTTGCAATTCCGTTTGAACTGGGTTGTTCTAGATCGTGAGACACTTCTTTCCACTGAAGGAATCATCCTCCAACCTCACGGTCTAGGAGATCGATCGATTTTTCGTTTCGGGTCAAGTTCTCTCCCTTCCCCCGAAATTCTTCGATTCACCGATTTGGAGATAGGTTCGAGCCATGATCTCTTAGAGATAGCTCACTATACTCCTTGTGACTCATCTCACCAAGTTTGATCCCTAGAGGATTTGTTTTAGGTGAGATCGAGGCGATTCGGTGGACGAACAGTGCTGTTGCGCATCGACCGGACGCTCCATCGGGGTGACCGGACGCACTGCGCGTGAGTCCGGTCGATGAACAGCACGTAGCCGTGTTCTTCACTTTGACCGGACGCTCCGTTCACGTTTTGACCGGACGCATCGCTTCCACTGTTCATTGTGCTTGTTCGTTTCTGATCGGACGCACTGCTCTCGACCGGACGCTCCGTACTCGTGAGTCCGGTCGCGAACAGTAAGGTTCCAAAGCCGATTTTTGTTGACCGGACGCGTCCGGTCCCTGCTGACCGGACGCTGGCCAGAGTCCGGTTGATCCAGTTTCGCGCGTTTTCGTTCGCGGTTCGTTCGTTCTTGATCGGATTCGAGTTCCGTCTGTTGCGTTGGATTTCTAGGGTTGTCTAGTGTCCTGCTGTGCTTCTAGGAAGCATCCACCCTATATCTAGGGTCGTGGACATTAGCAAGCTCTAGGGTTTGCTCTTGGGGTTGATTTTGGGACAGTGGCATCTAGTTTCCGAAAGGAAATTTTTAAAGCTCACATTCACCCCCCCTCTGGTCGCTTTCGGTTAGCTTCTCGGTCCTTCAATTGGTATCGGAGCAGGTTAAGGATCTTCCACCTTAGCCGGTTCCAGATCCACCGAAGGCGACATGGATCGCGGCGTGGGCAAACCGCCGTTTTTCGATGGAACGAACTATGCGTATTGGAAGATACGCATGTCGGCCTATCTGCAGAGTTTGGGTGCTTCTATTTGGGATATTTGCAACTCTGCTGATTACGTGGTCTTGGCTGCTCGTGTTTCTCAGCAACAGATCGATGAGCACGATGCCAATAGCCGAGCCCGTAATGCTCTCTTTTCTTGTTTGAGCATGGGTGAGTTTGATCGAGTTTTCTCACCTTGCTACGGCTCGGGAGATCTGGGACACTCTCATGCGTTTCCATGAGGGCACCTCTCAAGTCAAAACCCGACTCTACGAGTCGTTCAAGCGTGAGTATGAGAACTTTCGACATCAGCCTGGCGAGAGCATAGAAAGTTTATTCGCTCGCTTTCAGGTGATTGTCAACAGGATGAGGGCTAACAAGGAGCAGTTGCCTTTTGACGATCATGAGCGTGCTTTGAAGCTCTTGCATACTCTTGATCGGTTCGGTGTGGGACTCTAAGGTTCAGGCGATCATCGAATCCCCGAACTATGAGACCCTCACTTGCGACGAGCTCTTCAGTAAGCTCAAGTCCAGTGAGATTGATGCTATGGCGAGGGCCTCTTTTGAAAATCCTTCTCGCCCGTCCATGGCTTTGGTTTCCAGCTCTTCCTCTAACCCTTCAGCTGGCTTTGCTCTTTCCTGTCTCTTTTCTGTTACAGAGGACCAGCTGGAGACGTTGGGAGACGACGAGTTGGCCTTGCTTGCCAACCGGTTCTCGCGGTTCCACAACAACCGCATGAACCGCGGTCGTGGAGGAGGACGCACGGATGCTACGAGTGCGGAGACCCCGACCACTTCATCGCCAACTGCCCCGAAGAACAAGCATTCAGGGAAGGGCGATCAAGGGCGCAAGCGCGACTCCAAGTACAAGGAGAAGCACGTTCCCCCAAGACACAAAAAGCGGGCGGCTTCGACAAGGAGTACATCAAGAAGAAGTACTTGGAGAAGCAGCAAGCTGAGCAGCGTGCCTTCTTCGCCACGCTCAGCGACGTCGACGGCTCGGATGACGACTCCGCTGGCTCCAGCGATGACGAGTCCGTGAAGAAGAAGCTAGAGGACAAGTTCAACGGCTTGTGCTTCTTCGCCGGCGACGGAGGCTTGTGTACCATGGCGCTCGGAGATGAGGTCGGAGGCGAGCTGGAACATACGCTTCGGACGACGACGACGACGACACCTCCCAGGTATCTCTCACCTACGACGAGCTTTCCTCCGAGGTAGAGAAGTTGACCGCTGCCCTCCTTAGCCAAGATAAACTGCTTAGGCGTGCCGCTAGAGAGCGCAAGGAGTTCAGGCAGAAGTGGGAGGACACGGTGAAGGAGCTTGAGTTTGCTCGGTCCACCGTGGTTGTGTCGGAGGATACGGAGTGTGAGTCGTGCACCGCGCACATGACTGACCTTCTCACTTTGAGAGGTAAGTATGTTGCGTTGGTAGAGAGCTAGATGAGCTAAAGGCTAGACCTTCTCTGTTGGGTGCATGCAAGACCTGTCCCGTCTTGCAATCTGAGTTGGCAGAGAAGAATGCTAAGATTGTGTCTCTTGAGGAGGCCAACTCAGGTAGCACTGGTGTGGCGAGGTGCGTTTTGTGCGAGGGCTTGGAGCTGGAGATTGCAAATGTAAAGCATGGCAAGATGCAAACCGAGGAAGAAACACACATACCTTCGGACCATCTTGTCATGGGTCTCCTGTAGTGAGCCGCAGCTCGGGATGATGATCTCCCAATTTAAGCGCTGCTGGGGCTCCTGGTGTAGGTTTTGCTCCGGGTGTTGATCTTTCTGCTTTTGGGAAGATTGGAGAGTCGAGTGGTCTGAACCCTAGTGAGAAGCCTAACTCTACCACTACTCCCAAGCTTGCCAAACTTCCACCCAAAGAGCCTGCCAAGCCTACCACCAAAGATGGTGTGGTTGAGGAACCCCCGAGAGCTCCTCCCAAGAACCAAATTTGGGCACCCAAGCCAAACCACCTCAAGAACAAGCTTGATGCTATGCCACCCATTAGAGAGGAGTGTATGCCTCAGAAGGGCAAAGTGAACCACACCCATAGCCCTGGTCACCAACAACCCCCTTTGCGTGCGGTGAGGTACCAGTGTGATTTCTGTGGGAGGGATGGTCACTTGATCGAGTTCTGTTTCGGCGCAAGCGAGAGGCGCGCCGTGCTCGGGAGATGGAGAACCCGGACATGTACCATCCAGCTCATGGTGGACATGTGCCGAAGGCTCAGGGGAGAGCTGCTAGGTCCGGACGTCAAGGTCCCCGGCCTAGGCTGGAGATGAGAGCCCCTAGGAGGGAGACTAGGCCTAAAGGTCCAGCACCTCAGTTTGTTAGGCCTAGGAAGGAGAGAGCTCCGAGGAGAGACGCTAGAGCAGTTGAGCCCCAGGCTCCTAGGCGTAGGTCTCGTAGAGAGCGTGCCCGACGGGGTCCTGCTTTTGCAGGTAACGGACCCCGTGGCGGAGGCTTAGTTGAGCGCTTTCCCCCACCGAAGTTTGAGTACCGCGGTGAGCGCTTCTTCCCTAGCGGACCACGCTTTTCCTCAGCGTGGAGATCGCTTCCCTCGTAGACGTGCTAGGAATGGTTTTTACACTAACCCTTCTTTTGAGCAGCCGGCCCAACACTGGTTTTCCCCTTATTTCACTAACCCCAGTGTTGGACCGTATGCTCACCCTATGTCTTTTTATTGATGTAGGTGAGACGGTTGGAGGACATTTGGTTGGTGGATTCCGGTTGCTCGATGCACATGACCGGAAACCCCAAGTGGTTCTCCAGCCTTAGTCCAGTCGCCGGAAAGGAGTACATAACCTTCGGCGACAAGAGCAAAGGTAAAGTTTTATCCCGAGGCTCTGTGCGGGTTAATGAGCACTTTGTGTTGCGCGATGTTGCTCTGGTTTCTAACCTGCATTTTAATTTGCTTTCTGTTTCGCAACTTTTTGATGAGGACTATGAGATTCGTTTTAAACCGAACCTTAGTCGCATCCTAGATCCTCAGGCGATCTTGTATGTCTGATTTCGCCCTTTGGGAAAGTTTTTCGCGCAAATTTCTCGGAGTCGTTTGGATCTTCTCGTTGTCTCTTTGCCAATCCTTCTTCTTCCGATCTTTGGAAGTGGCATAGGAGTTGTCACTTGAGTTTGACTTGCTTGCAAGACTTAGCTCACTTGGCCTAATCCGAGGATTGCCCAGGCTTTCGATGGAAAGGATTTGGTTTGTCATTCTTGTAGACACGGGAAGATGGTTGCTGCTCCCCACCATCCGGTGACTAAGGTCATGACCTCGCACCCCGGAGAGCTTTTCACATGGACCTTGTTGGTCCGGCTCGGGTGAGCTCGGTTGGTGGCAAGTGGTATGTTTTGGTTGTTGTTGACGACTTTTCGAGATATTCGTGGGTCTTCTTTTTGACTGAGAAGACTGAGACTTTCTCCTTCGCTCGCAATCTGATTTTGCGTCTTCAGAACGAGTTCCCTTTGAACTCGATGCGAGCTATTAGAAGTGATAATGGTTCTGAATTCAAAAATTTGGATTTTGAGAAGTTTTGTAACCACCTTGGTTTGGAGCATCAGTTTTCTTCCCACTACACACCGCCCCAAAATGGTGTGGTAGAGAGGAAGAATCGGACCCTTGTTGAGATGGCCAGGACGATGCTTGATGAGCATAGGACTCCTAGGCGCTATTGGGCCGAAGCTATGAACACTGCATGCTATATTTCCAATCGCATTTTTCTGAGAGCTTTCTTGAAAAAGACTTCTTATGAGTTGCGTTTTGGAAACTACCCAAGGTGAGTTATTTTCGAGTTTTTGGTTGCCATTGTTTTATACTCAAAAAGGGCAACTTGGACAAATTTGAATCTCGTTCTTCTGACGGTGTGTTTTTGGGTTATGGCACTCACACTCGAGCTTATCGTGTACTTAACCTTGACACTAACCGAGTCATGGAGACATCCGATGTCACTTTCGACGAGACCATGGTTTGTCCTTCTTCTCGTTTTGAGCGTGCAGGTGATCATGAGGTTGGAGAGCCTCTTTTGATGACGAGGACGAGGGTGCTGAAGGTATGGATGATCCAGCACCCCCTCCACCTGCCGTGCCGCAAAGAGCGGCTTCTACGACGACTCACGGCCCCGACACCTCTTCTTCCTGGGGCCGTGGGATCCGCCACCCCCGAGCGGTACCTTTGTACCCGGGTGGACCCAGCTGCTGTTGAGGGGAGGTCACTTCTTCCCGGAGGCGCCACGACATATCCAGCGCCAGCACCCCCCTGAACAGATGATCGGCGACATCGGCGAGCGAGTCACTCGCTCCAGGTCACAGCACATCTCTCATTTCGCTCACTCTGCTTTTGTTGCTAATTTTGAGCCCCGAGATGTTGGACACGCTTTGACGGATCCGGATTGGGTCAATGCCATGCATGAGGAGTTAGAAAACTTTGAGCGAAATCGGGTTTGGATTCTAGTTCCACCTCCACCTGACTGTAAGCCTATTGGGACAAAATGGGTTTTCAAAAACAAGCAAGGAGAGGATGGCCACGTTGTTAGAAACAAGGCCCGGCTTGTAGCGAAGGGTTATAGTCAGAAGGAGGGGATAGACTATGAGGAGACGTTTGCTCCTGTAGCTCGTTTGGAGGCTATTAGGATACTCTTGGCTTTGCTACATCCAAAGGTTTCAAACTTTTTCAAATGGATGTCAAGAGTGCCTTCTTAAACGGCTACATAGAAGAAGAAGTTTATGTTGAGCAACCCCCCGGTTTTGAAAATCCCAAGTTTCCAAACCATGTCTTTAACTTCACAAAGCTTTATATGGTTTGAAACAAGCCCCTAGAGCCTGGTATGATAGGTTGAAAACCTTTTTGCTTGCTAAGGGTTTTAAAATGGGATGTGTAGATAAGACGCTCTTTCTCCTCCGGCAAGGCAAAGACACACTCTTGGTCCAGATTTACGTGGATGATATCATTTTCGGTGGTTCTTCTCATGCTCTGGTTGCCAAGTTTGCAGATACTATGAGCAGGGAGTTCGAGATGAGCATGATGGGCGAGCTGACATTCTTTCTCGGGTTGCAAATCAAGCAATCCTGAGAGGGGACATTTGTGCACCAGGGCAAGTACACCAAGGACTTGCTGAAGCGGTTCGATATGGGTGAGGCCAAGCCTCTTCCAACACCCATGTCGACGACGACTGCCCTGGATGCAGATGTGGATGGAGAAGCAGTGGACCAGAAGGAGTACCGCAGCATGATCGGGTCGCTCTCTACCTGACGGCGACACGGCCGGACATCCAGTTCGCGGTGTGTCTGTGTGCACGCTTTCAGGCGTCGCCGCGCACTTCTCACCGTCAGGCGGTGAAGCGCATCTTCAGGTACCTTCGTTTCACTCCTGAGTTGGGATTTGGTATTCTGCTTCCTCCACCTCTCGCTTTGCGGTTATTCCGATGCCGATTTTGCTGGTTGCCGTATTGAGCGCAAGTCCACTTCTGGGACTTGCCATTTATTGGTTCTTCTCTTGTTTCGTGGTCTTCTCGCAAGCAGTCTAGTGTCGCCCAGTCTCCACGGAGGCTGAGTATGTTGCTGCGGCTAGCTGCTGTTCCAGTTACTCTGGATGATGGCCACTTTGCGTGATTTTGGTTGAGCTTTTCTCGCGTGCCTTTGCTTTGTGACAGCACGAGTGCTATTAGCGTTGCTAAGAACCCCGTGCTTCACTCGAAACCAAACACATTGATGTGCGCTTTCATTTCTTGCGAGACCACCAGGAGAAGGATATCGACCTTCGCCATGTCGATACTCATCACCAACTGGCTGATATTTTCACCAAGCCTTTAGACGAATCAACCTTTAATCGGTTGAGGGGTGAGCTTGGTGTGTGTTTCCCCTTTTAGATGGGGAAACCTTTTGGATCTTGTATAGACTGACTCTTTTATTTTGAGTTTCCTTTCTTTGCATTTTAGCATACGCATTTACATTCTGAGCTTCATGTTTATAATCACTAGAATGTAACTATGCTCTGTTTAGTATGCTCCAATGCTTATGTGATGCTTGTAGCTTATGCTCTTCTGATCACTAGTACATGTTATGAGCTGAGCTATTTTGAATGGTGAATTTGCTTCATGTAATAAATCTGAAAATGTCACCATTGAGATATGCAACTAGCATGTGTAGGGTGTGTTGAGTCCATCCTGCTTTTCATATATGCTAGGTTGCTATGTCTCTAGTTATGAGTCATTCACTTGCTTGGTCTGTTCATATCATGTTTAAAATTTGAACCAAGCTTTAGTGAATTGAAAAGATCGAGATGGGATTGCTTGTCAACACCTCACGGTATCGAGACTGTTTCTCATTGCACTTTGAGTTAAACTTGAGCCGTGTAGTGTATGACCGAAACCGTAGCTTCAAGCTTCTGATTGCTTCGGCATAGGCTTCGCTCGGTTGAAAAGTTAGGCAAAGACAAGCTTTCAACCTCTCGCAATCACATGCAAATAATTGAAAACTTGTGAATTCTTTACCGCTGCAACTCCGATATAAAACTGAAATCACAAGTATATGCTTCATTCCTATGCATGATGATTGAACTTTGCTAGGGGTAGTTCACCTTGTATACATGTTTAGCACGTGTCTGGATTCCTATCTATACATGTGTAGTGCTATTCTGATGGTGACTATCTTTTTGGCTAAAAACTGCTCACTTGCTCATATGCTTCATATTTCGTATGTGTGATCAGTTTGAGCCTTCGCTATTTGAGTGCTTAGTTGTGCCATTGGAGCTATACCGATTAGAGCATTTTGCACTCTTTAATTATATGCCTGAAGCTGCTAACTTGCATTTCTGACTTCATATGCATTTTGAAGGAGTTGTGTTGGCTCAAGGGAAGAGTTTGTGCTTGATAAGTGCATTTTCAACTAAGGGGAAAGTTTTTGCAAATCATATGTCTGCTCGCGTTCATTTAAGGGGAGCTTTGGCTAAGGGGGAGATTTTCAGATCTTATGCTCTTCTCTTGTTGGACCTAAGGGGGAGTCCCTGGTTGCTTGCACTTGTCGAGGGAAGTGTGCTAGTTGTGTTGAGCCGTTGCCTCTGTCTTGAGGGACTAGCAAACATTTTCCTCAGTTGGCGTCGAGTTTGATTTCGATTGGTTCGAAGACCTTTCGATTGTTTTCAATTGGTTCGGAGTGGTTTTCGTGCTAGTTGTGTTGAGCCTCTGTGCCTCTATCTTGAGGGACTAGCACTCTGCCATTTTTTAGCTCCGATTTTCAATTGGTTTTCTGCTAGCGGTGTTGAGCCTATTCTACCTCTTCTTGAGGGCTAGTTTTGCTTTGCTTGGTCGCGTCGAGCCGTTGCCCATGTCTTTGGGGACCAAGTTCTCGCTTCTTCCACTTGACCTTCTTCGGCTTTGCTATGCTTTTGGGTCATTTGGTTGAGTTCTCTCTTCTCCTTCCTTCTACCTTCTTCTTTCATTATGATTTGTGTGTGTAGTTGACAATGCACTCATCAAGGGGGAGATTGCGGATACATGGGTGTATGCCGAGTCTCTGAGTGATGAGTGATTGTCAACGGGTTTGATGCGCATGTTCTTTGGCTTGTGTTGTGCAGGTGTCGAGCACGGAGACAGTGATCGAGGGCAAGGTGAAGGTCAAGTTGAGACGTGCCGTACCGACGGACTGGGTGCGATGAAGGATGGGCGTGCCGTGCGGCGGACGTGCCATGCCGATGTATCGAGCAGTGAAGGGCGGACGTGAGGCTTGGACTGAGGGACCGGAGTGCCTGAGGATCAGCTGTGGTGGCTGGCAGCCTGGGACAGCGATGAGCGGAGACTTGCGGGGCACGGTGTTGCTCGGGTCGAGGACCTGAGGACACGTGTCGGTGGACGGGGTGCACGAGCGGTGCATCCCCTCTACAGCTCCGGTTTGTTGGTTGAGCCAGAGAAAAACCAACGGGTGGACGGTTTCCAGGTTTGGGCCTCAAAACCTGGGTACTCGGTTTCCAGGTTGAGCCACAAAACCTGGGCGCGGATGGTTTCCGAGTTTGGCCACAAAACTCGGGTGATGGGCCGGTTTCCGAGTTTGGGCCTCAAAACTCGGGCGCTGCGGGTTTCTGAGTTTGGGCCACAAAACTCAGGCTGGAGGCTGGTTTCCCGGTTTGGGCCACAAAACCGGGGGTGCAGAGCAAGGGCGGCACGTGGCGGCGATCCAGAGGTTGCGTCGAGGCAACGCTTCGGTTCGAGCGGGCGTGGCCGTCGGATCTACCTACCACCGTGGGTTGGACCAGAATAGCCTTAGGGTTTAGCTGGTTCGCTCTGTAATTAGTTTAGAGAGGGGTAGAGTAGGAAATAGGCTTAGTCTAGGTTAGTATAAGTAGTCCAGGGGAGACACCCTCCTCCCTATCTCAGTTATCTCAGTCATTAGCTCTTTCGCACTTAAGGGTTTCCTGCTCTCCCATCCCCTGCTGTAGCTGAGATCCGCAGAGAGACTTGCAACTCTGTGTACTGTTGATTTTGAGGAAAGGAGGCCGTAACCTCCTTGTCGTAGCGTGTGTTTGCGCTTCGGCTTGCAATTCGTGGGTGTGATTCGTGTTTTGTTCGTGTTCTTCGCGGAACCCTTTTTCCCCACGATTTTCCCGTCGCTTGATCTCTTTGCTCAGGTTCATCTTTTGCAATTCCGTTTGAACTGGGTTGTTCTAGATCGTGAGACACTTCTTTCCACCGAAGGAATCATCCTCTAACCTCACGGTCTAGGAGATCGATCGATTTTTCGTTTCGGGTCAAGTTCTCTCCCTTCCCCCGAAATTCTTCGATTCACCGATTTGGAGATAGGTTCGAGCCATGATCTCTTAGAGATAGCTCACTATACTCCTTGTGACTCATCTCACCAAGTTTGATCCCTAGAGGATTTGTTTTAGGGTGAGATCGAGGTGATTCGGTGGACGAACAGTGCTGCTTGCGCATCGACCGGACGCTCCATCGGGGTGACCGGACGCACTGCGCGTGAGTCCGGTCGAATGAACAGCACGTAGCCGTGTTCTTCACTTTGACCGGACGCTCCGTTCACGTTTTGACCGGACGCATCGCTTCCACTGTTCATCGTGCTTGTTCAGTTTCTGATCGGACGCACTGCTCTCGACCGGACGCTCCGTACTCGTGAGTCCGGTCGCGAACAGTAAGGTTCCAGAGCCGATTTTTTGTTGACCGGACGCGTCCGGTCCCTGCTGACCGGACGCTGGCCAGAGTCCGGTTGATCCAGTTTCGCGCGTTTTCGTTCAGCGGTTCGTTCGTTCTTGATCGGATTCGAGTTCCGTCTATTGCGTTGGATTTCTAGGGTTGTCTAGTGTCCCTGCTGTGCTTCTAGGAAGCATCCACCCTATATCTAGGGTCGTGGACATTAGCAAGCTCTAGGGTTTCGCTCTTGGGGTTGATTTTGGGACAGTGGCATCTAGTTTCCGAAAGGAAATTTTTAAAGCTCCCATTCACCCCCCCTCTGGTCGCTTTCGGTTAGCTTCTCGGTCCTTCACGGCTTCGAAAATCCCAAGTTTCCAAACCATGTCTTTAAACTTCACAAAGCTTTGTATGGTTTGAAACAAGCCCCTAGAGCCTGGTATGATAGGTTGAAAACCTTTTTGCTTGCTAAGGGTTTTAAAATGGGATGTGTAGATAAAATGCTCTTTCTCCTCAAGCAAGGCAGTGATACTCTCTTGGTCCAAATTTACGTGGATGATATCATTTTCAGTGGTTCTTCTCATGCTTTGGTTGCCAAGTTTGCAGATACAATGAGCAGGGAATTTGAGATGAGCATGATGGGGGAGTTGACGTTTTTCCTCGGGTTGCAAATCAAGCAATCCCGGGAAGGGACGTTCATGCACCAAGGCAAGTACACCCGGGACATTCTGAAGAAATTCGATATGGGTGAGGCCAAGCCTCTTCCAACACCCATGTCGACCACGACAGCCCTGGATGCGGACAAGGAGGGAGAAGCAGTGGACCAGAAGGAGTACCGGAGTATGATCGGGTCGCTGCTGTACCTGACGGCGACACGCCCGGACATTCAGTTCGCGGTGTGTCTCTGCGCGCGATTTCAGTCTTCGCCGCGCACCTCTCACCGTCAGGCGGTCAAGCGCATTATGAGGTATTTATCCTTCACTCCAGAATTTGGGATTTGGTATTCTGCTTCCTCCAACCTTTCCCTTTGCGGTTATTCCGATGCTGATTTTGCTGGTTGCCGGATTGAGCGCAAGTCCACTTCTGGGACTTGCCAGTTTATTGGTTCTTCTCTTGTATCGTGGTCCTCTCGCAAGCAGTCTAGTGTCGCCCAGTCTACCACGGAGGCTGAGTATGTTGATGCGGCGAGCTGTTGTTCCCAGTTACTCTGGATGATGGCCACTTTGCGTGATTTTGGTCTGAGCTTTTCTCGCGTGCCTTTGCTTTGTGACAGCACGAGTGCGATTAGCGTTGCTAAGAACCCCGTGCTGCACTCGAAGACCAAACACATTGATGTGCGCTTTCATTTTCTGCGAGACCACTATGAGAAGGGTGATATCGACCTTCGCCATGTCGATACTCATCATCAGTTGGCTGATATTTTCACCAAGCCTTTTGACCAATCGACTTTTAATCGGTTGAGGGGTGAGCTTGGTGTGTGTTTCCCCTTTTAGATGGGGAAAACATTTTGACTCTTGTATGATACACTAACTTTGTGTTTTTTAGTTGTTTTTTCTTCCTTTTGATTTCTTCATGCATCTTTGCATTTCAGCATACGCTTTTACATTCTGAGCTTCATGAATATAGTTTGAAGAATGTAACTATGCTCTGTGTAGTTTTTGCTCCGATGCTTTATGTTGTTGTTGTTGTAGCTTATGCTCTTTCTGATCACTGATACATACTGTGAGCTGAGCTATTTTTGAATGGTGAATCTGATTAATGAACTTAAAATTTGCAAAAGTTCACCATTGAGATATGCAACTAGCATGTGTAGAATGTGTAGAAGTCACTTATGCTATTTATGTATGCTAGGTTGCTATGTCTCTAGTGTTGAGTCATTCACTTGCTTGGTATGTCATATTCTGTTTAAAATCTGAACCAAGTTAAGTGAATTGAAAAGATCGAGATGGGTTTGCTTGTTAGCACCTCACAGTTTCGAGACTGTTTCTCATTGCACTTTGAGTTAAACTTGAGCTGTGTAGTGTATGACCGAAACTGTTGCTTTAAGCTTCTGATTGCTTATGCATAGGCTTCGCACAGTTGGAAAGTTAGGCAATAACAAGCATTCAACCTCTCGCAGTCACATGCTGATCTCTGAACTTGTGTAATTTCACCGCTGCAACTCTGATTAAAATTTGAAATCACAAGTATATGCTTCATTCTTCAATTGGTATCAGCATGATGATTGAACTATGCTAGGGGTAGTTCACCTTGTATACATGTTTAGCACTTGTTTGACTTCCTGTCTATACATGTCTATGCTATTTTGATGGTGAATACCTTTTCGGCTAAAAACTGCTCTTTATGCTCTCATTTCAGACTTAGTGATCAGTTTGAGCCTTTGCTAGCATTCTGTGCATTTTCTGAGTCATCGGATCAGAACTCTGTAGAGCATCTTTGCACTCTTTTGAGTATACTCCTAAAGCTCCTAACTTGCATTTTGACTCATATGCATTTTGGAAGGGAGAGTCCCTCTCTTGTTGGCACTTTTTGATGGTGCATTTTCTGAGGGGGAGCATTGTTCTTGATAAGTGCATTTTCAACTAAGGGGGAGAATTTGCAAATCATTACCCTCCGTTTGAACTAAGGGGGAGCTTTCCTGGTTGTTTGCACTATTCAAGGGGGAGTTTTTGCTGCTTCCTGTTGGTCGTAAGGTTTTGGTATCGAGCTTTCTTTGCTAGTTGTGTTGAGCCTCTGTGCCTCTATCTTGAGGGACTAGCATTTTGCTTCGATTTCTTAATTGGTATTTGCTAGCGGTGTTGAGCCTGTTCTACCTCTTCTTGAGGGCTAGCTTTGCTTTGCTTGGTCGCGTCGAGCCGTTGCCCATGTCTTTGGGGACCAAGTTGTCTTGCTCTTTCCACTTGACCTTCTTCAGCTTTGCTATGCTTTTGGGTCATTTGGTCGAGTTCTCTCTTCTCCTTCTTCTTCCTTCCTTATTTCTATTATGATTTGTGTTGGTAGTTGACAATGCACTCATCAAGGGGGAGATTGCGGATACATGGGTGTATGCCGAGTCTCTGAGTGATGAGTGATTGTCAACTGGGATAATGCGCATGTTCTTTGGCTTGTGTTGTGCAGGTGTCGAGCACGGATACAGTGATCAGAGGCAAGGTGAAGGTCAAGTAGAGACGTGCCGTGCCGATGGACCGAGAGTGGCGAAGGGCGGACGTGAGGCTTGGACTGAGGGACCGGTGGCCCGAGGATCAGCTGTGGTGGCTGGCAGCCTGGGACAGCAACGAGCGAAGACTTGCGGTCATGTCTTGCCTGAGTCGTGGACTTGGGGACACGTGTCGGTGGACGGGGTGCACGGGCTGTGCATCCCCTCTACAGCTCCGGTTTGGTGGTAGAGCCAGAGAAAAACCATCGGGTGGACGGTTTCCAGGTTTGGGCCTCAAAACCTGGGCGCCGATGGTTTCCGAGTTTGGCCACAAAAATCGGGCTGAGGACGGTTTCCAGGTTTGGGCCTCAAAACCTGGGTGCTGCGGGTTTGCTGAGTTTGGGCCACAAAACTCAGGCGCTGGTGGGCTGGTTTCCCGGTTTGGGCCTCAAAACCGGGGGTTGGCTGTGAAGGCTGGATTCCCAGTTTGGGCCACAAAACCGGGGGGGCGGAGTCCGTGAAAAGGACGGCAGAGCGGTGGTGGCACGTGGCGGCAATCGGGAGGTTGCGTCGAGGCAACGCTACGAGTTGTGCGGGCGTGGCCGTCAGATCCACCTACCATCGAGTTGGTCCAGAATAACCTTAGGGTTTAGCTGGTTCGCTCTGTAAGTAGTTAGGGGTAGAGTGGGAATTAGGAATAGTTAGAATTAGGATAAGTAGGGGGAGACACCCACCTCCCCATCTATCTCAGTCATTTGCTCTTTTGCTTCTAGGGTTTCCTGTCTTCCCACATCCCTGTTGTAGCGAACCTGAGATCCACAGAGAAGAGAACAATACCTCTGTGCTCGTGAGATTTTGAGGAATTGAGACCATAATCTCACTGTTGTAGCGTGTGGTAGCCACACGGTTGCAGTTTGGGGGTTGTGATTCGCGTTTCGTTCGTGTTCTTCGTGGAATCCTTTTTCTCCACGTTTTTCCCGTCGCTTGATCTCTTTGCTTGGTTCATCTTTTACAAATCCGTTTGAACCAAGTTGTTCTAGGTTGTGAGGCACTTCTTTCCACCGAAGGAATACACCTCTACCCTCAAGGTCTAGGAGATCGATCGATTTTGGTTTCGGGTCAAGCTTTTCTCCCTTCCCCCGAATTTCTTCGATTCACTGATTTGGAGATAGGTTCGAGCCATGACCTCTTAGAGATAGCTCACTATCCTCCTTGTGACTCTACTCATCAAGTTTGATCCCTAGAGGATTCATTTCGGGTGAGATCGAGTTGATTCGGTGGATGAACTGTGAAATCGCGGGGTGACCGGACGCTGGCTGTTCATCGACCGGACGCTCCCTGTGAGTCCGGTCGTTGAAGGCTCAGCTTGGCCTGTTTCGTGACTTGACCGGACGCTGGCTTCAGGGTGTGACCGGACGCGCCTCCTTCACTGTTCATCATGCTTGTCTTCTATTGACCGGACGCACTGTTGTTGACCGGACGCTCCTTGCCCGTGAGTCCGGTCCGGAACAGTAAGGTTCCAAATCAGGGTTTGGTCGACCAGACGCGTCCGGTGATTGTTGACCGGACGCTGGGTGAGTCCGGTCAGTACTGTCTCAGGCTGTTTCGTTCGCAGTTCGCTCGCTCGTTGTCGGATTTGGTTTCCGTCTTTTGCGTTGGTTTTCTAGAGTTGTGTAGTGTCCCGCTGTGCTTCTGGGAAGCATCCACCCTACATCTAGGGTCGTGGACATTAGCAAGCTCTAGGGTTTGTCTTTCGGGTGATTCTCGGGACAGTGGCTACTAGTTTCCGAAAGGAAATTTTGAAGCTCCCATTCACGCCCCCCTCTGGTCGCTTTCTAGTTGCGATCTGCCGCGTGAGGCCATCGCCAGGTTCCAATTGGGCGGTCCGTGCTTGAACCGCGACGATTACCACCACGAACAAGCATCAAGCGGTTATCCAATGCATGGACCCGACGGGGAAAGTGTGGGTTGGTATTAAAGGTCTTTCACCAGCTGGTTTGGAATTCGATTCGAGTCGCCGTCTCCCCCGGTTAGTGGGAATCTATGGCGAGCTTCACCACGATACAACTCCATGTAATGTTTTAAAGGTTCAACTAAAATGTGGATAAGTCAACTGGATATGGTTATATTATTTCTTGTTAGACTCAAGTGTGTGTAATAGTTCAGGTGCAAACCTAGAGTAAGAGATAGGACTAAGAACTGACAGCTCATCTATGTCATTAATACTCCTGATCTTAATTTTGAGCTTTTCGCAACTAAAAATCCCAGCTCCACCAAAAAGGCCTTGCATATCCTTGGTGTCTTTATTTTCAGTTGGACGGGTAAGTCTAGCTGAGTACATTCCCGTACTCAGGGTTTATCCCGTTGTTGCAG
Source organism: Coix lacryma-jobi var. lacryma-jobi (assembly GCA_009763385.1). Classification (NCBI taxonomy): domain Eukaryota; kingdom Viridiplantae; phylum Streptophyta; class Magnoliopsida; order Poales; family Poaceae; genus Coix; species Coix lacryma-jobi. The sequence continues at coordinate 125,762,682 of CM019824.1, forward strand.
ATGGCCAGGTTTACTATGGCTATTGTAAGCACTGCCTCTACCCGGTGGAAGGTGATGAGGAGTAGGCCCAGGGCGGTCGTCCAGAAGCTTCCCCTTTTCTTTTGCTGGAATGAGACTACTGGTGGCACATTACTTGAAAAAGGAGGAGTGAGTTGTGTTGAGTTAAGTTATCAAACAATGTTTTATTTGGACCACATGTGTGGTGGTCGTGTTTCAAAACTAATTTAAGCTTCCGCACTTTTAAATTTGGTATTGTAATAACTCTGTTTAAAATTTGCACTCTGATGTTTTAAATCCGGTTTCCTTTATCTGTGATGTATCCTTACGAATGTAATTCTTGAACAATGTGATCATGTATGTTGTATGATGATAGAAATCCTTCGAGATTTCCGGACTACCGGGGTTATATGGGTTCAAGTATGAGTCGATGTCAGACGGATTTGACTAAGACGGTACTTGAGCTCTTATAATCAGGACGGTTCCGCCACAGCTGGTATCGGAGCATGGTTCAAGTTATTGCATCCACAAGGAACTATTTTCGAACTAAAATGGGTATTTCAAAACTATTTTCAATTACTAAGTGTGCCTAGTCTCGTCCTCAAGCCTATACTAGGAATCAGGTGGCTTAACTGCTAACAGGGTTCAGGGTTTTTGCTTCATGCTGGATCTTTATTTGCTGGTCCATTCTCGGGAAAAAGAGAATGCGTCGATCGTGAAAACATGCATAAAATGATTTTGTGAGGTTTGAGAGCATGACCGTCCAATCGTCGGTCTAGGTGAGAGTTCTTATACCAAGTATGTGCGAGCTCCACGCAAACACCTACGAGGGTATCAATGTTTTGAGGGTGTTTTCTATATTGGTGCATGGTGTTTAGTGTTGGCTTCTATGTATTTTGCGCATATTAGCCAATACTCAGTTGTTTTACCATTGGGATTGCTTTGGGCTGAAATGAATCTTCTGCAGGTACACTAACTATGCGATCGAGTAGAACGTGTAGATAACGCATGAGAGATCGTTCTTGCCACCGAATAGAACGTTAGGACTTACGAGTCATTGTTAGTGAGTGAGAACGTAAGTACGATCATGCATCATGTTTACATTCTTGCATTTACATTACCTCCCCTTAATTAAAAGTTGTCTCTTTTCTATAAAATTTGCAAACTTAATATCCGTCTCATGAGAGTTCGAAACCCCTTTTGTTTCTACAGATGGACCGGACTAAGCTGACCGCTCGCAAGGCCACCGGAGGAAGAGGAGTTCCGCGTCACCGCTTGGCCACCAAGCTGACCCGGAAAACGTTCTTGTCCTACTTCGGGTTGCCGACCATCCTTTGGAGGATTCTGCAGGCCGTGGGCTATGAGGAGGGACAGGAGCCCAAGTACTCTTGGCAGAAGGAGATCTATGGGCAGGATTCTCTGGTCATGGTGCAGATCGAGGTCAAAGCTTTGCCTGCCAAGCCTCACAGGTCAGGATGGACAGAGATCACCAGAGGCAGTTGTGCCAAGGATGGAGCTAACAGGGCAGCGTATCTAGTACTAAAGGATATCATCGCCCGCTTTCCTGCCGACCTCGCTAGTGCTATGGTAGGAGTGTTCCCTCTTGGATCACTTTTTCCATTGCGCTGGAAGCAGACCTTGGAGTCGGTTCTGACAGGAAGTGCAGAAGAAAAGTTTTACTGTGAGACGTCCGCGATGAGCGCCACCGGAGCTTTGATGGGTGTGTGCGAGAGTCTGGAGCGCAGCCTGGAGAGCGTGTCTTTCACTCTCACTGCCACCTACCAGAGCAAGAGGAAGCTGTAGGAAGAGTTTGATGCTGAGGTAGCCCGTCTACAGGAGAAGATCCACCAGATCACTCTCGAGCGTGACGATGCACGTGCCACTGCAGGTGCACAGACCACCGCCAGGACCCTCGCCGAGCAGATGTACCTAACAGTATCCCTTCAGCGGGACGAGGCCCGCACAGTGCTTGATCAGCTTAGAGAAGGCGCCCATCAACTGATACAGCAGATACATCACCAGCAGGCCTACATCGATCAGCTCCATGAGGCAGTTCATTAGATGCAACACGCAGCACAGGAGGCCGCCGCCCAAGCAATTGATGAGGCCCCTGCAGATGAGGCCCAAGAGCCCCAGGATGGGGTAGTGCTTGGCCCAGAGCCTTCTTCGGATGACGAGGACCACGCCGACGAGCCGATGATGGACGCCGATGAGGAGGACGTTGCATCCGCCGCTGGAGATGCCTGAGCGTTAGCTTCGTAGGAATCGTTTCTTTTGTACAGCTTGAGCATGCTCGCTGATGATGTAACACTCAGACATGTGTTGGTTTATGTTTAAGTTTGTATGATGGCATGTATGCTTTTGGACCAAGTCCAGACTTCGATCTGGCACCTTTTTATAGAAATTCCGTCGTTTGCATGTCTAATTTCGAGCAATTATTTTGTGATGTTGTATGGAAATGAATAATTATACTTGGTCGTGTGCTAAATTTTAAATTATGTACAACACAATATTTATTCATGATCAATGTGACATCACCTAATGACTGCTTATTAATGGGATATGCAGATGTCGGCACACACTCGCAGCCAACGTGGACAGGGGTCTGGACAGGAGGAGAATCTGCCACCACCCCCTCAGGCACCAATGATGCCGAAAGCGTTTTTCGGCCAGTTTCTGGGAAGTCAGAGGAACATGGAAGAGATGCAGAGGCACATGGAGGCCACCCTCCACAACATCGCTAACAACACCGCGCAGCAGCATCAGCAGCGCCAAGGCCCGGAGCCCAATCAATACAGCTCCTATCGTGACTTCTTGGACACTCGTCTCCCTGTGTTCAAGGAAGTCACCGAGCCGCTGGAAGCAGATGAGTGGCTCAACTCCATCATCTAGAAGTTCCGCCTGCTTCGCCTGACGGAAGAACTTAAGGCGGAGTATGCCGCCCACATGTTGGAAGGACCCGCAGGTTTGTGGTGGGCCCAGTACCGTGCATCCCTACCTGCAAATGCACGAGTCACTTGGGATTAGTTCTCGACTGCTATGCGCAACCACTACATCCCAAGTGGTCTGATGGAAATGAAGACTACAGAGTTCATGAGGTTATCTCAGGGAACTAGGTCTATGTCAGAGTATCTACACAGCTTCAACAATCTATCTCGCTATGCCCCTGACTTTGTCAACACAGAGGCCAAGAAGATCGCAAGCTTCAAGCGTGGCATGAGTGCCAGCATGCTTTCCAAGATGGGCAACAGTCACCACATCACCTTCAGTGATTTTGTCAGTGACTGCCTAAATTAGGAGGCGAATGAAAGTAGGCTGGCGACAGAAAACCGCCGTCGTGCAAGCGAAGGAGGTTCATCTCAACAGAGGACCCCTTTCGGAGCACGCACCCCATATCACCCGCCAGTTGCAGGAGCAAGGTTCCGTCCCCCACAAAGGAAGATAACGAACAACCGCTCCCGCCCGAGTTTCCAGAAGCCCTACACCGCTCCTCTGATGCAAAACAAGGCTAAAGCAGGAAGTGAGGAGGTCTCAAGACCCCGTATGTGATTGGACCGTGTTACAACTGTGGTTAGACCGGACACCTGTCACGTCAGTGCCCTCGTCCAAAGAAGCAGTACACCCAGCCTCCACCTCGCACAGGCCATGTGCATTATACCAACGTTGAAGAAGTGCCGGAAGGAGAACCTGTCACTGCTGGTACGTTTCTTGTTAATCAATACCCTGCAGTTGTGTTGTTTGATTCTGGAGCATCGCATTCTTTTATAAGTGAGAAGTTTGTTATGAGAAGTAACCCTAAGTTGGTAGAATTGGATAGGGGTTATCAGATAAGTTCAGCAGGGGCTGTTCTTTCTGCCCGTATCATGGCTAAGGAGATGGAAATCACTTTTGGGGATAAAAGGGTATCTGTGGATCTTATCGTAATTCCCGGATTAGGTTTGGATGTAATCTTGGAGATGGGATGGATGAAACGTTGGAAGGTTAATTTGGATATCGTCGAACGAGTGGTTTCCGTAGTGAGCCCTCGGAATGAGTATTCCTTCCAGTTTAAGTTACCTCGAAACCCCCACGAGATCAGAGTGTTGTTCAATATCACGGCCAAGCAGATAGCTGAGATCCCAGTAGTATGTGATTTTCTAGATGTCTTCCCTGACGAGTTGCCAGGACTACCACCAGATAGGGATGTGGAGTTTGCTATAGAGTTAATCCCCGGAACGGCACCCATATCCCGGAGGCCGTATAGGATGCCCGCTAACGAACTAGCAGAGCTTAAGGTCCAGTTGCAAGAGCTTTTGGATAAAGGTTTGATACGTCCTAGTTCTTCACCTTGGGGATGTCCCGCCATCTTCGTAAAGAAGAAGGATAAAACTTTACGGATGTGCGTAGATTATAGATCGTTGAATGCAGTAACTATAAAGAACAAGTATCCCTTACCCCGAATCGATGTCTTGTTCGATCAGTTATCAAAGGCAAAAGTGTTCTCCAAGATTGACTTGAGGTCAGGATACCATCAGATTAAGAGGTTTTTTTTAGGGTTTTGTTTAAATAGATTTCAGAAATGCTTGATTAGCTTGTTTAATTCATATCTTGAGTTCTGTAAATGCTAAAATGGTTAAATAAGTTTTGTTAAGTTTGTTGTGATGAGTTCTATGCATGAAAAATATATTATGTCCAGTTTGTGATAGATTTATGTTTAGTTATATTTAATTTATGTTTAGGCTGAAGTCTTGTTAAATGCATAGTAATCTGTGTTTTGCTCAAAAAAATATGATTCTTGTTTTGTTAGGTTTGTGTTGATAAATAGTTTGTGAGAAAAATATAAAATGATGTTGTTCTGTGGAATATTTTGGCAGTAATAATTAAAGTGATGAAATGTTGTTTTCTTGTTTAATTTGTAGTAATTAAAATATGATGAATATGAACCTAAGAATTTTTATACACTCCTCTTGTGCTAAGAAGTTCAGTAGAAAAATGGGAAATTTGTTGTTTGACACTTTTTGTTAGGGTGTGTAGTTCAAAGCACCTTTTCATGGTAGAACTTGTCTTTTTCATAGAGGATGGAGTTTAAGTCCAAATGGGTTGAGATTTGTTTAGAGGACTAGTTTATGTGTTGTTAACTTCCAGTAATTTCTGTAGATTTTTCTAAAGCTGTCTAGGATGGGTTGCTGTTATAGGCTTGATTAAATGGATTTATTTCAGCAAGCAAGTAAAGGAGAATAAATTAATTAAGTAAAGTGCTTGCTGTGGTAATTGTAAATCCTAACCAACTAATTAGGTAGGTTGATTGTTTGGTTGGATGTTAAGGTCCTTTGTAATCACTAGTTTGATGTGACTACCTTGTTGAAGAGAACGCAGTAGATGACATGTGTTTATCTCCTGAGTTATCTTAGTAGATGACATGTGCTTATCTCCTGGGTTATCTTATTCCATGTTGCATCCCCATGCATCCCATGTGCATTCACATTACTTATACGTCTTATGCATCATACAGGGTCGGTAGTGGAAGTCCAGAACCCGCCAACGGAGGAGCCGTGTCCAGAGGAGACCCATGACCAGAGGACCGAAGAAGGAGGCGTCGAGGACCTGCCCGAGTGCCACGACCATCGTCCCTCCGACTTTGAACGAGGCAAGCCCCGGAGCATCCCACTCCTATGGTTTGCAAATGCAATTACAAAATTAACTTGATATGTTTGTTGCATTAGGTTATAGGAGTTGAGTGATACCGTTGATGCATTACTACTTATCCTTGTCCACATGCAATTATATCTCGTTATCCCTGTTAAGTCTAGGCTCGTTCATGCTTAGCCCTGCTTAGAAAGGTAAAAGTCGGGTGATTTCTTGTCTCCCGCATATAGGTGGATACTGTTCATGACTAGCCTGGTGCTATCATGGAAATAACCATGTGATAATTAATCTGAGACCGGGCGGGATGTAGGAGCAGCACGACATGGGTTCTGTGTGCTAGTAGTCTCCCGTCTGTGTCGATTAGGAACCGACGAAGGCACACCTCAGTCATTTTGAACGCGTCAATTGCTTAACGGAGCAGGTGTGGGTACCTCCCGTGAAGCCGAGTAAGGTTTTTCGAGCCGGTGATGGAGATGTTGACGCCTAAAACCCAGGGCCTTATATGTACCGTGGACAACTATTCTGAGCAACCTGGCATGGTCCGTGGACAGGCGGGGCCTGATTGACCTGGCATGACCGTGGGCAGTTATAGCTTGAGCGACCTGGCATTGAGATAACCCCCGGTGTAGAAGGGCCCATGACCGTCCCACGTGTTGTGTTCTCGAATTTCCTGAAGTGGTCGCCGACGGCTGCCTGGCAAGGTGTGATCGGGCGAGTGTGCGACATCTTTGTCCCCAGCTGGGTAGGAATCGATTATAATCGTCATCGCTCCTGGTTAATGAGTAACTTGACTGGGCATGTGTTACCGTAGTAACTTATGGAACTAAAGATGGTTATGGTACTGAATCTGAAAGGCTATTGATGAAATAGTCACTCTTGCTTGATTAATTAGCCAAGTGATTGCTCTAGATCAGGTGCAAATCTAGTTAATCAGGTTGATTACATAAAATTGACTGCTAATAATATAATAATGATTATTTAATAATGAAAATGCTTTTATGCAAAAAGGTAAGCATAGCCAACCCCAGATACAGCCTTGTATACCCCTTGGTGTCGTTTATTTCTGGTTTTTGATGGGTAAGTCTAGCTGAGTACCTTCTCGTACTCAGGGTTCTTTCCCCTTGTTGTTGTAGATGGGCAATGCTTCTTCGGCTATTGCGAGAACTGTCTGTACCCCGTCGAGGGTGGTGACTAGACCATGGGCATGGTCAACTCTTATTCTTTTCTGATGCTTTTGTGGACTGATCAGGCAATGGCACCGTATTGTGAACTGACAACTTATGTTTAAAACTATGTTGCTTCGGCTTTCGAAATTCGAACTATGGTTTGTAATAACTGTTGAACTCCGATGTATTTGAACTATGTGCAAACTAAATGTACCTCGTGGACATGTACGCTAATCCATTACGATCTTGGCTAAAGTTGAATGATTTGAAATCCTTCGAGATTTCCGGACTACCGGGTTTGTACGAGCTTAAGTACCTGTAATCTCTGTGAAAGCGGGGATTCGGTGCTTAATCTGGTATAAATTGGTCGGTTCTGTCACACTTACCTTGGTTAGCCGCTTTGGATTCCCGATTAGTGTCGCCTTCACGGTGGTTGTGGATGAATGTAGGCACCGACGAACCTTGATGACGGGTGTTTTTCCGGTCGCGGTGTGAACTGGAATTTCTCCTCCTTTCCACTGATGTGGAGCTGAATTTCTCCAGCTCCTACATCAATGGTGGCTTTTGCAGTGCTCAAAAATGGCCGTCCCAAGATCAATGGCGTTCGGTGGTCGGGATTAATATCCAGAACCACAAAATCCACCGGGACAAAGAGATTCCGGATTTTCACCGGAATATTCTCTGCTATTCCCGTGGGATATCAGAGCGATTGATCGGCTAGCTGTAGACACATAGAAGTAGGGGACAAGGTATGATGATTTAATTTATCATATATTACCTTGGGCATGACGCTGACGCTTGCTCCCAGATCACAGAGTGCATGCTCAAAGTGCTGCTCTCCAATTGAACATGCGATCGTTGGGTTTCCTGGGTCCTTCTTCTTTTCTGGGAGTTGGTTTAAAATGACCGCACTGCAATCTTCGGTCAATTTAACCACATCCCTACTTGGAATTGGTTTCTTCTTATTGAGCATGTTTCTCAAATATTTTGCATAAGTTGGAACCTGCATAGCGTCAATAAATGGCACATGTATATATAATTTTTGAATTACCTCGACGAATTTCTTGAATTGGTCGTCTTCCGTTGGATTTCTGTTTCGATCTGGAAAAGGTAATACATATGTATCGTAGAATTCATGAGGAGAAGTTCGTACCTTGGATGAAGGTTCAGCTGGCGTCTCCTCTTCTTCGTCTTTTTCAACATTAACAATATTTTTCTTTGCAGCAGAATTACTACTAGGAACTAAATTAGGATGAGGTGGATCACGAGTGGATTTACCACCTCTCGTGGTTACGGCTTTTACATTCTCATAGTATTTAATTTGAGATTTAATGTTATCTACTGTTTGCTCTAATCACTTATTAAAATTAATTTGTTCCTTAAATATTTCAGAAAAATCTTTCAGTTTAGCATAAATTCCTTCTAACATTTTATCATGTTCAATTAATTTATTATTTATGCTATCATTAATTCTACCTTGATTAGAAACTAATTTTCCAATAGGAGAATTAAATACGGAGGTTTGATGCATACCTTTATTATTCCATTGTTGGATCATTGGAATTGGAGGTTCTCCGTAGCCACCAATATTAAGAAGGGATTTTGCATCCTCTTTCTTAATTTCTTCTTGGCCTTCACTTGACGAAGCGGCTCTTTGCTTGGCGTAGTACTCTTTTGTAGCACGATCTCTCTTCTCATTTATTCTTTGCTGTAGCAATTTTACCAAAGTTTACAGGGTAACAGAATAAACTTGCTGAATTTCAGACATACCTTTAGCACGTTTTTCTGCCCATCCTTGATTCGCCACCATTGTCTCGATCAGTTTGGTTGCCTTCTCTACAGTGAGAGAGAGGTATGCACCTCCGGCACCATTGTCGAGATTCTTGCTGGAGTCCATGGTAGAAGCTTTGGATCAAGTACCAGTCTTGCATACCATGGTGGGGACAGTCTTCAACATACTCTTGTAGTCTCTCCCAAGCTTCAGTGATTGTTTCTTTGTCTCCCTGTACAAAGTTAGAAATCTTGCTACGGAAAAGAATAGTTTGACTTATCGGGCAGAACTTGAGGAATTGATCCGCGCATCTCACCCATGTCTGCAGGTGTCCAGAGTTGAAGAGGAACCACTGCTTCGCTTTTTCCACTAATGAAAATGGAAAAAGACAAAGTCTAATGGCATCCTGCGAAACTCCCTACACAGAAATTGTACTACATATCTCCAAAAAATTCCGGAGGTGAGCATTGGCATCCTCGGAAGGTCTGCCATTAAATGCAATAGCTTGAGCCATACATATTAGTTGAGGTGTAAGCTCAAAATCTACATTACCAGTAGAAGGTAACACTGGAATGTGAGCAAGAGTAGGCATGGAATACTCACAGAGTGTTTTGGTCGACGTCGATGCTGATTGATCGTTGGAGCAGCTTGGTTCGTCAGTCACTTTTGACTGGGATTCTTGTCTTGACAAACTCCTCTCGTGAAACTCCAGGTTCTTCCTTGGAGGGGTGAGATTAGCTCTCGCTCTCCTAAGAATGGCCTCAGGATCTTCTTGATAGTCGCTCGAAAGATTGAATCCGGCCATGACTACTTGAACGATCATAAACAATGAACAATATATATACCCGCTAGAACTACGGGGGTTAATTCAATAGAAATCACAAAGAATTAATTCTAGCCAATTGCTTCCCCGGCGACGGCGCCAGAAATGCTTGTTGACTCTTGCTAACGTCGTTACTAGGAGTAGACTATGGAATCTATCCCCGGCAACGGCGGCAGAAAGGCTTGTTGGTACTTCTTAATGTAAGAAGTATAACTAACTATTCTTATGACTATTGGTAAATTCCGCAAGCGCACAGAATAAGTTAATTCTAGCACTTCACCCGGGAGTAACCGAGTATCGTATTTATTTCCACAGGGAAGCTACTATGGCAGAACTAACACTAGGACTGCTATGAACAACTAGTGATTCTAGCAAGGTTGATCGAAATGTATGAATGGGGTTTGATTTCTACTACTACTAAAAGGAAAGAAAAACTAACTATTACTAAACTAAATCGGCGGGGTCTGGCCGATGAACAGATTAATGTTTTCCTACACACTTATGATCACAACTAACTTAGCAATAAAGGTTTTATCTAGTTCTTCGAACCGTACACACCCTCTGGACTATTTACCTCAGACGTGTGTTGGTAGTTCTTAGCTTCACTAAAGATAGAGCTAGGCAACTATCCCGGTAACGGACTAGAAATGCTTGTTGACACTAGCCAACGTCGTTACTAGGAGCAGACTATGGAATCTATTCCAGGCAACGGTGTCAGAAGTGCCTGAAGCAAGTCCGGTCACTATACCTAAAGCAGTGAAGCTAAAGCAGCTATCTACTAATGCCAAGCGGGGTTGTCAATCCCGACACTAGTAGGAGCTAGCTAGAGAGATTGCAATCTACCAAGAGGAGATTCTGCAAGTGCACAGAACTATCGTAATAGCACTTCGCCTGGGAGTACCAGGTGTCGATTTATTTGCTCCCAAGGGAAGGCTAGGGTGGTGTATGAGTCAAGTCAAGGAGGGGATGAGAGTCGAAGAAAAGAGAAAAGGGAAAAGGGGAGAAGGGAAAAGAGAGGATGGAAGGCTAGAAAGAATATGTGGGTGGATAGGTAAGGATGAAATGGATGGTAAGGTAAGGTGGATAACTAGATAGATAGATAGAATGTGATAACTAAGGATAACTAACTACTAACTACTAACTACTCCTAGATAACCATAGAGCAAGATAACTACGAAGCAAGGCAGGCAAAAGTCAATAAAGCAACTAAGTTAAGTATAGTTTTATTCCTATCTTGTCAAGAATCGAGGCGTACTAGCCTTTACCACTTACTTAGGTTGAACGCTAGCACAACGATCCTTACTGTTAAACTGGGCCAACTACGTGGTGGAATTCAAGGCGCACAGGACTGTCACCACCTGCTTGCTACCACAGCTATCCGGGGGTCCAACCGTATCTGAAGGTAAGTCTATAACTAAGCACCACGCTTAACTATATTCTAACTATCTCTATCCTAGCTTTGAATAGAGACACCCTTGCGGACGTCACAGCAAATACTTGACTTAATAAGATAAACACTAAACTAACTAAGCAACCTATTGGCAAAGATCAAACACTAAGCTCACTAACTACTATGGCTAAGTGAATTGATCTGTAGGATAGCTAGGCACTCAAGCAGTCAATCAAGTATACCACTCAATACTGATAAGTAGAATAAAGTAATACTTGAAATGATGAAATAGAATATAGTAAATTGCTTGAGTAACAAGAGCAAAACCTGAACTGGAGATGAAGGAAGACTCTTCCCAGCTCCAGGATCGATCACTCGCACGCCTCTACTCTTGAGCTAAGCCTTGAGCAGCGCTTCCGTGAGGGCAAAGATGCCTTGCTCTACTAGCTACCTACTTGCCTAAGCTCTCTAAGCTTCTAACCTAACTCTCACTTGCTTGTGTTGCTTCTTGGTGTGGTATATGATGGTACAAGATGGTACAAATGAAATGGTGTCACCAGGGGGGTATATATAGTCTTGAGGAGTGAGGGGGTACTTATAGGGGGCAGCCAGCCGACCTAGGGCTAACCCTAGTGGCGGGCGCCAGCCCTAGGTGGCGGCCGCCACCCCCATCACCGCTGGATGCGCCGCCTCTGCTTCAACGGCATCCAGGAGCTCCAGAGTGGCAGTTGGTAGGTCGGTTGCATGTCCAAGTAACCGCCATCCTGCCTTGATCCACGCCATTCCATCATGAGCCGTCCGATGCCACTGACCTAGTGACCAAGGGCCAAGATTTGGCCTTGGGATGGTCACACGGCTCAGTGACGTGGCAAAGGGGGAGAGTTGGGCCTCTCCAAGTGGCGGGCGCCACTTTTGGGTGGCGAGCGCCACCTCTGGCTGGCGGGCGCCACCCCACTCGGGCCCAAATAGGTCCTGGTGAGTGGGCTTGTCTCCTGGTGGGTCCATTCTCCAAATTTGGTCCAAATTCCTGCATTCAAATAAAATTCTATGGACATGTGGAATTTGGTTAGTTTGAAACCTATTTGACTACATTTCATGCCTTTTTGGTGGACTTTAGGGTCAAATGTTGATGGTAAAACAGGTGTTTAAGGACCATCAACAACATGCACAACGAGGTTTATGATTTAAGAACTAACCCAACTACGTGGTGGAATTCAAGGCTCCCAGGGCTGTCACAACCTGTTTGCTACCACAGCTATCCGGGGGGCTAGCCACAAACTAAGGTATAACTAGTCTAAGCATCGCGCTTACACTAATATATACTACTCTAATCTTGCGTCCAAAACTATAGCACTGATTACTCAGCGAAGAACCCAAACTAGATACAAACTAAATACTAAGTTATCTATGATCGAAAGCACTGAACAAGAACAATAAGTAAAGAACTTAAAGTAAATGCTGAAAGTAGAAGAACATTAAAATAAATGAAGAAAGACTTGGAATTATACCAGAGACTCTGGGAGATCCTCTATTACAACTCCAGCTCTTCTCTTCTTCACTCTCGCTCTCACTCTAAGTCTCTCAACTAGAGTGTTTCTTCACCAGAGCTTCGCTTACAAGAGAGTGGGACTAATGAGGTGAGGTCTAAGTACAAATGAGCTCGGGGGTCCTATTTATAGCGTGCCAAAAAGTGTGTTGACGCAAAAAGTGACACCTTGCGCCAGGACACATAGCAAGCCGAACGAGGCTAGCTTCAATCGGGTGCCCGGAGTGTGCTGAATCCGGTGATGTGCCAGTCGGTTTGACCTGAAAACCAACAAGGGATAAAGTGTGAGAATACCTCTGGAACGTGCTGGGTAAAACCAGACAGTTCCATATGTACGGCTTTGAAAGCCAGTCACGACGGCACACAGCTATAGAAACTGTCTGTCAGAGCATGTTTACAAAGTCATTCGGCAAGTACGAGAACAGAGTATGTGAAGCATATTAACTGCCGAATGCAAAAGGAAGACATGCTTGAACAAAACAAAGATATTATAAACAGGTAACTTGCAAGAATAGATCTATCCAAATAACACATGCATAGGCCAATCCAACTAATCTGCCGCACGTTTAGTCTTCATAAACCCGGCAAGCATAAACTTAAGCGAAGCTAATCCACCGCATGATACCACTTGCTATAAGTCTATACCACTTCTTATAATTAGATTAATCCACCTCATGATACAATCTAATTATAACAAGCTAAAAGCATGTATATATTTGAATAGATATATAAAAGCTTATTACTCGTGTAAGCACAACCAAAATTGGCAAACTAGCCGAATTAGGGTCCATGAAGAAGGAACATACAAGCAAGCATGATCAAACTAATCTAAAACCTGCATCTGCCGCACGACACCCAGTTCTATCAAAGCAGAAACATGATTGACATGTATGAACCCACAACATGTAACAACCTAGATTGAAAGCTGATCCGGCCATCATGATATTATGATTAGTAAAGCACAAGCAAACTTGTGAAACAAGGCCGAATAGAGATCAATCTAGATTGGGCAAAAGAGTGTTACAGGAATTAAATAAATAAAACACATAACACATGATAACTTAATGAATCTACTAGATCTGCCAAATCTAATAGAGCCGATAACTATTTTTACTCATGTCTTAATCCGCTGCACGATACAAGGCATAAGCAAAAACTTCCCGTCATAAGCTTAAATCTGCCGCACGATACTAAGCTTAACATACGAGACTACTTGCATCATATCTAAATCCACCGCATGATACTAGACATGATAACAAGGTTGCCGGTACTTATGGAGGTCGACGGATCGATGTTTCCTCTCGAAGAACTCGACGACACGACTTAGGGACTCGAAGATGGCATGGGGCCGGTTTGTATTGATGTGGTTGTGAACAATTTTACAATGGTCGAGGGTTTATATTTATACCCTGGATGAAATACGAGTCCTAAATGATTACGATCTACATAATAAAATATGGAAAGATACAAACATTACTTCAAATCCCTTTGGAATCTTCCATTGTCACGTGTCTTCCCATGCAAGCTGGCTTCATCTGCAACATCCATCTCCCGAATGGAACCACCTCTCTGCAAGATAGCCGACCGCACAGACATTCATCGAAATCCTGAGGACCAAATAGCCGTCTGATTGCTTGCCGAATCCTTTCTTCTCTGCTGTGTGGGTCCATTTGTCATATTCTTGTACGTGCGAAAATCTGGAGTCAACACATGCCCCCTAATTTTGGGATAAATATTTGTTCCAAAATTCCTTTTCCTCATGTACATCCGTGGAATCCCCGGAAGTATCCACCTTTGCAGAAATCTTTCATGTCATAATTACTTCACCTACCGATTCATGTCCCGATGCACCTCTCGGGATTCTTTAAAACCTTCCTTCACTTGGTTCTGACTCGCGCATTCTAAACTCCTCTGCATCATTCTCGAACCAGAAAAATCCTCTTTTCTCCTACTATTCCTCAATCAACCAGAAGATGTCTTCCGAGGCGAGCCGCCATAGCTCCGAGTTCAGAGCTTCCAGCATTTCCAAGAGGAGGTTGCTCCTTTTTCCTTTCTTTTGATTGTTCCCAAAAATGAAGTAGTAGTTCTTACATTGTCGCTTTCTTCAGGAGAACCGGTGATGACTTCTCCGAGGACCTGACTCGGAAAATTGCGGAACTCCAATTTGATTTGGAGGGAAAGGATTGGGAGATCAACCGAATCTCTCGAGAACGTGATGTTGCTCAGGAACGAGCCACCGGTAAGTATTTTCCTCATCTCTTCCCTTATTCTCTTCTTTCACCTTTATTCACTCTTCCTCCTTTCAGCTCTAGCAGCCAAACTCCATGCCCTTGAAGCTGCCATCACCAAGCTTGCCATTACGGCCGACGTAGCGGGTACGACACCCCTAAAGCGGGTGAATGAAGTTAACCGAATCCTCCCCATCATCTCTAGGGCCGGCATGGGGTACGGCGCGACGCTCGCCTCCTCCGCCGTGAAGATTCATTCTGACGCTGATTACCGCAGATTTGATGTCTGCGAGCAAGAACTGGAGGATAGAGTAGAACACTCCGTAGAAGATATGAAGGAAGCCGAAACGGATCTGGCCGACACCTTTGATCACTTTCTTCCGATTAGGCCTAGGGTGGAGTGGATAAACTGATAACCTTGCATTTCCCTTTTGTAAATAAAAATCCTCTGTTCGTCCTCTCGAACCCAATCTGTGACTGATCCTTCGAGATCAACATATGCTTTGTTCCGTGCACCAGCTATCGATCTGAGCTTTTTCTCTTTATCTCTTTTTTTACCTTAATGATCGATGTGCATTACATCGGCTGTCGTTGGTAATCATGTCGATTGTCACTTCCTCGTAAGTAACCATTAGTCACCAAAGTTGTTAGCCTCTCGATGATGACATTAGGACAAAATTCTTCACGGGACTCTCCCTTTTTTTTAGCTTCCTGCCCTTAGTATCAATCGGTAATATGAATCCTTTAAATAATCAACCAAAAGTGAACACTCCATATAGCAACCATTTTTAGCCGAATTCTATTGGTCCACGAACTCCCCAAATCAGCAAGACTTGGCCTGTAGACTATGAGAACTCCAGCCCCTTGTGTGACTTAACAGTGCGCAAGCTATAGCTTTTAGAAATATGACCTCAAACAGGTCATCTCCTTTGACTATAACTGATCAATTTGACTTGCAAACTTTCTATTTCTCGGCTTTCAAGTTCAAGCCAGGGAGAAAATCAAAGAGAAATGTGGATTGATCAGCTAGCACAACATAGGCAGATGTGGATGACATGGGTGCAAAGAATGAGTTTTCATAAAAATCTTTAGATAGAATGTTCACACTCGATCCTAAATCACACATGGCATTTTTAAAGACTTCACCAAAGATTGAGCATCTAATTATGGGACTACCAGGATCACCCTTTTTAACAGTCATGGTTTGATCTTCATAATAGTTAAAATATTTTATTTCAACCATATTAGCAGTTTCCATATAACCCTTGATGAGTGCATTGTCAACTACCAACACAAATCATAAGGGAAATAGAAGGAGGAAGAAGGAGAAGAGAGAACTCGACCAAATGACCCAAAAGCATAGCAAAGCCGAAGAAGGTCAAGTGGAAAGAGCAAAACAACTTGGTTCCCAAAGACATGGGCAACGGCTCGACGCAACCAAGCAAAGCAAAGCTAGCCCTCAAGAAGAGGTAGAACAGGCTCAACACCGCTAGCAAATGCCAAATGAAAAATCGAAGCAAAATGCTAGTCCCTCAAGATAGAGGCACAGAGGCTCAACACAACTAGCAAGAAAGCTCGACATCGACTGAAAAGCTCGATACCAACTGAACCCAACTGAAACAAAGATGCGACTGCTAGTCCCTCAAGAAAGAGGCAAAGGCTCAACACAACTAGCAAGGCGCTCCGAACCAATTGGAAATTTCAAAAATTCAGCACGAGCAAACTCCTCCTTGTATGGTGCACACAACTGATTCCTCTCCCCTTAGTGAAACATAGGAGGCATGATTTGTCCAAATTTTCTCCCCCTTAGTTGAAAATGCACCATCAAGCAAAAGGAAACGAAAGCAATTTTCTCCCCCTCAGAAAATGCACCATCAAAAGTGCCAACAAGAGAAGGACTCCCCCTTCCAAAATGCATGAGTCATAATGCAAGTTAGCAGCTTCAGGAATATAGTCAAGAAAATGCAAAGATGCTCTTAACAGTATAGCTCCAACGACTCACTGGAAAGCATACAAGCTAGTGAAGGCTCAAACTGATCACCAAATATGAAATATGAAAATATGAGCAAAGTGAGCAGTTTTTAGCCAAAAAGGTATTCACCATCAAAATAGCACAAAACATGTATAGACAGGAAATCAGTCAAGTGCTAAACATGTATACAAAGTGAACTACCCCTAGCACAGTTCAACCATCATGGTATAGTGTGAAACATAGTCCTGTGTATCCAAATTTTATCGGAGTTGCAGCGGCTTAAAATACACAAGTTTAAATTTCAGCATATGATTGCGAGAGGTTGAAAGCTTGTCATTGCCTAACTTTTCAACTGTGCGAAGCCTATGCAGAAGCAATCAGAAGCTTAAAGCAATAGTTTCGGTCATACACTACACAGCTCAAGTTTAACTCAAAGTGCAATGAGAAACAGTCTCAAAACTGTGATGTGTTGACAAGCAATCCCATCTCGATCTTTTCAATTCACTTAAAACTTGGTTTAGATTTTAGTGACAGAATATGAACAGACCAAGCAAGTGACAGACTCAGAACTAGAGACATAGCAACCTAGCATATATGAAAAACACGAGTGTATTCAACACATCCTACACATGCTAGTTACATATCTCAATGGTGAACATTTTCATGTTTAAGTTCATTAACCAGGTTCGCCATTCAAAAATAGCTTGGCTCACAACATGTATTAGTGATCAGAAGGAGCATAAGCTACTAGCATCAACAAATAGCATCGGAGCATAGTTACATTTCAAAGATTATATGCTTGAAGCTCAGAATGTAAAAGCGTATGCTGAAAAATGCAAAAGCAAAAGAGACAAGAAAACAAGACAAACGAAAAATAGTCAGTTTATGATACAAGATTCAAAATGTTTCCCCCATCTAAAAGGGGAAACACACACCAAGCTCACCCCTCAACCGATTAAAGGTTGATTCGTCCAAAGGCTTGGTGAAAATATCAGCCAACTGATGATGAGTATCGACATGGCGAAGGTCGATATCACCCTTCTCATAGTGGTCTTGCAGAAAATGAAAGCGCACATCAATGTGTTTGGTCTTCGAGTGAAGCATGGGGTTCTTAGCAACGCTAATTGCACTCGTGCTGTCACAAAGCAATGGAACACGAGAAAAGCTCAGACCAAAATCATGCAAAGTGGTCATCATCCAAAGCAACTAGGAACAGCAGCTAGCCGCAGCGACATACTCAGCCTCCGTGGTAGACTGGGCGACACTAGACTGCTTCCGAGAAGACCACGAAACATGAGAAGAACCGATAAATTGGCAAGTCCCAGAAGTGGACTTGCGCTCAATGCGACAACCAGCAAAATCGGCATCGGAATAACCGCAAAGGGAGAGGGTGGAGGAAGCTGAATACCAACTCCCGAACTCAGGTGTGAAACGAAGGTACCTGAAAATACGCTTTACCGCCTGACGGTGAGAAGTACGCGGCGACGCCTGAAAGTGCGCGCACAGAGACAACCCGATCATGCTTCGGTACTCCTTCTGGCTCACAGCTTCTCCATCCTTGTCCGCATCCAGGGCCATCATGGTCGACATGGGTGTTGGAAGAGTCTTGGCCTCACCCATATCGAACCTCTTCAGCAAGTCCTTGGTATACTTGCCCTGGTGCACAAACGTCCCTTCTCGGGATTGCTTAATTTGCAATCCGAGAAACAACGTCAGCTCGCCCATCATACTCATCTCAAACTCCCTGCTCATAGTATCTGCAAACTTGGCAACCAAAGCGTGAGAAGAACCACCAAAAATGATATCATCCACGTAAATCTAGACCAAGAGAGTGTCTTTGCCTTGCTTGAGGAGAAAGAGCGTTTTATCTACACATCCCATTTTAAAACCCTTAGCAAGCAAAAAGGTTTTCAACCTATCATACCAGGCTCTAGGGGCTTGTTTCAAACCATATAAGGCTTTGTGGAGTTTGAAAACATGGTTTGGAAACTTGGGATTTTCAAAACCGGGGGGTTGTTCAACATAAACCTCTTCTTCTATGTAGCCATTTAAAAAGGCACTCTTGACATCCATTTGAAAAAGTTTGAAACCTTTGGATGTAGCAAAAGCCAAGAGTATCCTAATAGCCTCCAAATGGGCTACAGGAGCAAAAGTCTCCTCATAGTCTATCCCCTCCTTCTGACTATAGCCTTTCGCTACAAGCATGGCCTTGTTTCTAACAACGTGGCCATCCTCTCCTTGCTTGTTTTTGAAAACCCATTTTGTCCCAATAGGCTTACAGTCTGGAGGAGGTGGAACTAAAACCCAAACCGGATTTCGCTCAAAATTCTCTAACTCCTCATGCATGGCATTGACCCAATCCGGATCCGTCAAAGCGTGTCCAATATCTCGGGGCTCAAAATCAGCAACAAAAGCAGAATGAGCAAAGTGAGAGATTTGAGACCTGGACCGAGTGACCCGTTCGTCAATGTTGCCGATAATCTGCTGAGGGGGGTCCTGGCGCTGGATGTGTCGTGGCGCCTCCCGTGCAGAGGTGATCTCCCCCTCAACAGCAGCTGGTGCCTCCCCGGGTACAAAAGGTACCATGCGGGGTGGCGGATCCCACGGCCCCCAGGAAGAAGAAGTGTCGGGGCCGTGAGTCGTCGTAGAAGCCGCTCCTTGCGGCAAAGCAGGTGGAGGGGGTGCTGGATCATCCATACCTTCAGCACCCTCGTCCTCGTCATCAAAAAGAGGTTCACCAACCTCATGATCACCTGCATGCTCAAAACGAGAAGAAGGACAAACCATGGTCTCGTCGAAGGTGACATCTGATGTCTCCATGACTCGGTAAGTGTCAAGGTTAAGTACACGATAAGCTCGAGTGTGAGTGCCATAACCCAAAAACACACCGTCAGAAGAACGAGACTCAAACTTGTCCAAGTTGCCCTTTTTTAGTATAAAACAATGGCAACCAAAAACTCAAAAATAACTCACCTTGGGCAGTTTTCCAAAACGCAACTCATAAGAAGTTTTTTTCAAGAAAGCTTGGAGAAAAATGCGATTTGAAATGTAGCATGCAGTGCTCATAGCTTTGGCCCAATATCGCCTAGGAGTCCTATGCTCGTCGAGCATCGTCCTGGCCATCTCTACAAGGGTCTGATTCTTCCTCTCTACAGCACCATTCTGTGGCGGTGTGTAGGGGGAAGAAAACTGATGCTCTAAACCCAAAGAGTTACAAAACTTCTTAAAATCCAAATTCTTGAATTCGGAACCATTATCTCTCCTAATAGGTCGCATCGAGTTCAAAGGGAACTCGTTCTGAAGACGCAAAATCAGATTGCGAGCAATGGAGAAAGTCTCGGTCTTCTCAGCTAAAAAGAAGACCCACGAATATCTCGAGAAGTCGTCAACAACAACAAGCACATACCACTTCCCCCCAACCGAGCTCACCCGAGTCGGACCAACAAGGTCCATGTGCAAAAGCTCTCCAGGGCGCTTGGTCATGACCTGAGTCACTGGATGGTGGGGAGCGGCAACCATCTTCCCATGTCTACAAGAGTGACAAACAAGATCCTTCTCCATTGATAACATGGGCAATCCTCGGATTAGGCCAAGTGAACTAAGCCTTGCAAGCAAGTCGAAGCTCAAATGTCCAAGTCTCCTATGCCACTTCCAAAGATCGGAGGAGGAAGGTCCAGCCACAAGACAACGAGAAATGCCAAAAGACTCCGAGAAATCCGCACGAAAGACTTTCCCAAAGGGCGAAATCACACAAACAAGATTGCCCTGAGGATCCAAAATACGACTGAGATTCGGTTTAAAACGAATCTCATAGTCATCGTCAAAGAGTTGCGAAACAGAGAGAATGTTAAAATGCAAGTTAGAAACAAGAGCAACATCGCGCAACACAAAGTGCTCGTTAACTCGCACCGACCCACGAGACAACACTTTACCTTTGCTATTGTCGCCAAAGGTGATAAACTCCTTTCCGGCGACCGGACTAAGACTGGAGAACCACTTGGCGCTTCCGGTCATGTGCCTCGAGCAACCGGAATCCACCAACCAAACGTTCTCCAATCGTTTTACCTACATCAATAAAAAGACATAGGGTGAGCATACGGTCCAACACTGGGGTTAGTGAAGTAGGAAGAATACCAGTGTTGGCCCGGCTTCTCAAAAGAACGGTTAGCAGAAAAACCATTCCTAGCACGCCTACGGGGGAAGCGATCACCACGTTGAGGAAAACGTGGTCCGCTAAGGGAAGAGCGTCCATCACGATACTCAAAACGCGGTGGAGGAAAACGCTCTACAACAAAGCCACCGCCACGGGGTCCATAGCCTACAACTGCAGGCTCCCGCCGGGCACGACCTCTCCGCTGCCTAGGCCTGGGAACTTGAGGTTCTGGACCTTTTGGCCTAGCAGCTCTCCTCTAAACATTCGGCGCATGTACATCATGGAAAGGATGGTACATGTCCGCATTGTTCATCTCCCTAGCACGGCGCGCCTCTCTCTTGCGCCGAAAGCAGAACTCACTCAAGTTTCCATCTCTCCCACAATGCTCACAATGGTACCTCACCGCTCTCAAAGGGGGTTGTTGGTACTCACGGTAGTGGGTGTGGATCACTTTGCCCTTCTGTGGCATAAGCTCCTCCTGGATGGGTGGCATGGTGTCCGGCTTGTTCTTGAGGTGGTTTGGTTTGGGAGCCCAAGATTGTTTCTTTGGTGGAGCTCTCGGAGGTTCAACAAAGATCCCATCCTTGGTGTTAGGCTTGAGAGGCTCTTTGGGTGGAAGCTTGGTAAGTTTGGGAGTAGTGGTGGAGTTGGGCTTCTCACATGGGTTCAGACCACTCGACTCTCCAATCTTCCCAAAAGCAGAAAGATCAACACCTGGAGCAAAACCTACACCAGGACCTCCAGCAACTCGCTTGAATTGGGAGATCATCATCCCGAGCTGCGGCTCACCACAAGACACCCATGACAAGATGGTCCGAAGTTATGTGTTTTCCTCCTCGGTTTGCATCTTGTCATGCTTCACGTTTGCGATCTCCATCTCCAAACCCTCACAAAGAACACACCTAGCCACACATGTGCTACCTGAGTTGGCCTCTTCAAGAGACACAATATTGGCATTCTTCTCTGCCAACTCAGATTGCAAGATAGGACAAGTCTTGCATGCACCCAGCAGCATGGGTCTAGCCCGGAGCTCATCCACCTCTCCTACCAATGCAGCATACTTACCTCTCAAAGTGAGAAGGTCAGTCATGTGCTTGGTGCACATCTCACACTCTACCTCCTTAGAAACGACCACGGTGGACCTAGCAAACTCAAGCTCTCTCACCGTGTCCTCCCACTTCTGCCTAAACTCCTTGCGCTCTCTAGCAGCACGCCTAAGCAACTTGTCCTGACTAAGCAAGGCGGCAGTAAGTTTCTCGACCTCAGCAGAAAGCTCGTCGTGGGTGAGAGATACCTAGGAGGTGTCGTCGTCGTCGTCGTTCCGAGGAGTCTCCTCTAGCTCGCCATCGACCTCCTTGCCGAGGGCCATGGTGCAGATGCCGTCGCCGTCGGCGAAGAAGCAGAGACCGTTCAGCTTGTCCTCGATCTTCTTCTTCTTCTCGGACTCGTCATCGCTTGAGCAAGCGGAGTCATCATCCGAGCCGTCGACGTCGCTGAGCGTGGCGAAGAACGCACGCTGCTCAGCCTGGGCCTTCTCCAAGTACTTCTTCTTGATGTACTCCTTGTCGAAGCCGCCCCTCCGCTTGTGCCTTGCGGGGACGTACTTCTCCTGGCGCTTGCCGAAGTCATACTTGTGCCCATGATCACCCTTCCTAGATGTGTGCTTCTTCTTGGGACAGTTGGCGATGAAGTGGTCGGGGTCGCCGCACTCAAAGCATCCAGAGCGTCCTCCTCCGTGGCGACGGTTCATGCGGTTGTTGTAGAACCGCGAGAACTGGTTGGCGAGCATCGCCAACTCATCATCCCTCAAAGACTCCAACTGCTCCTCTATGATAGAAAAGAGAGAAGATAGTCCAAAACCTCCAGAGGGGTTAGCAGAAGAGCTAGAAAGCAAAGCCATCGACGGGCCAGAATGATTTTCATAAGAAGCCCTCGCCATGGCATCGATCTCACTGGACTTGAGCTTACTGAAGAGCTCGTCGCACGTGAGGGTCTCATAGTTAGGCGATTCGATGATCGCCTGAACCTTGGAATCCCACACCAACCGGTCGAGAGTATGCAAAAGCTTCAAAGCTCTCTCATGATCATCGAAAGGCAACAGCTCCTTGTTAGCCCTCATCCTGTTGACAATCACCTGAAAGCGAGCGAATAAACTTTCTATGCTCTCGCCAGGCATATGTCGAAAGTTCTCATACTCTCGCTTGAACGACTCGTAGAGACGGGTTTTGACTTGAGAGGTTCCCTCATGGAAACGCATGAGGGTAGCCCAAATCTCGCGAGCCGTAGCGAGGTGAGAAACACGATCAAACTCACTCATACTTAGACATGAGAAAAGAGCATTACGGGCTCGGCTATTGGCATCGTGCTCATTGATCTGAAGCTGAGAGACACGAGCAGCCAAGACCACGTAATCGGCAGAGTTGCAAATATCCCAGATGGAAGCTCCCAAACTCTGTAGATAGGCCGACATGTGTATCTTCCAATACGCATAGTTTGTCCCATCGAAAAACGGCGGTTTGCCCACGCCGCGATCCATGTCGCCTTCTGTGGATCTGGAACCGGCTAAGGTGGAAGATCCTTAACCCGCTCCGATACCAATTGAACGACCGAAAGTGCTACCAGAAAGCGACTAGAGGGGGGGGGGGTGAATGGGAGCTTCAAATTTTCCTTTCGGAAACTAATAGCCTCTATCCCAAAAAATCAACCCCAAGAGCAAAACCGATGCGCGTGATGTCCACGACCCAAGAGAATGGGTGGATGTTCCCTAGGAACACAGCGGGACACCACAAAAGCTTCCTCACCCGAGTTCACGCAAGTCAACTAGTGACAGGATGGACTTTGGGTAACCTCAGCCTCCCCCGAGCAACGCTAGGGGGATTCAGGCTATTTTACGAAGCGAGAAGCCCAATTTCTGTAGAGCACGAAGTCGGAAATCCAACGCAAAAGCCGGAAATCAAAACCGACAACGAACGATCGAACCGCGGACGAAACAGTGAAGAAACCACTGCATCGGACGCTGGCAGCGTCCGATGGCCAAGCACCGGACGCGTCCGATACAAACAGGACCTCTCTGGAACCTTACTGGACTGGCATCGGACGCTGCTACAGTGAAACCCTAGCGTCCGATGCTAGACCCCCGGCGCGTCCGATGGCAACGGACGCTCCGTTGGTCAGCGTCCGATGCTCCTTCAAAAACACTGTCAGACGACACGTGGCACCGAACGCTCCGATGGAAATGACTCAGCGTCCGATGGTCCCGATACTGCACTGTTCTTCCGCGAAAATCACGCGATCTCCTCCGAAGTAAAAGCACTAATGCTTAGACTTGGTATGAGGAGTTCCTAGGAGGTTAGTGAGCTATCCCAAAGAGATCATGGCTCGAACCTAACTCCAAATCGGTGAATTGGAAGAATTCGGGACAAAAGGAACAAACTCGATCCAAAACAAAAATCGACCGATCTACTAGCTTGTGAGGTTAGAGATGATTTCCTTCGGTGGAAAGAAGTGCCTCACGATCTAGAACAACTCAGTTCAAACGGATTTGCAAAAGACGAACCGAGTAGAGAGATCGATCAACGGGAAAAATGTGGAGAAAAGTAACCCGCGAAGAACACAACCAAAACGCGAATCACAACCACGAATTTGCAACCGTGCGGCCACCACACGCTACAACAGTGAGATTACGGTCTCACTTCCTCAAACTTTCACGGACACAGAGGTATGGTTCTCTTCTCTTTGGATCTCTGTTCACTACAGCATGGAAGAGGGAGATCAGGAAAACCTAGAAGGCAAAATAGCAAATGACTGAGATAGATGGGGAGATGGGTGTCTCCCCCTACTTATCCTAATTCTAACTATTCCTAATTCTCACTCTACCCCTAACTACTTACAGAGCGAACCAGCTAAACCCTAAGGTTATTCTGGACCAACTCGCTGGTAGGTGGATCCGACGGCCACGCCCGCACAACTCGTAGCGTTGCCTCGACGCAACCTTCCGATTGCCGCCACTGCTCTGCGCCGCCTCCGGTTTTGTGGCCGAAACCGGGAAACCAGGCCTTCACGATCAGCCCTCGGTTTTGAGGCCCAAACCGGGAAACCAACCCACCGTAGCCTGAGTTTTGTGGCCCAAACTCAGCAAACCCGCAGCACCTAGGTTTTGAGGCCCAAACCTGGAAACCGTCCTCAGCCCGAGTTTTGTGGCCAAACTCGAAAACCATCCGCGCCCAGGTTTTGAGGCCTAAACCAGGAAACCGTCCACTCGATGGTTTTTCTCTGGCTCTACCACCAAACCGAAGCTGTAGAGGGGATGCACCACCTGTGCACCCCGTCCACCGACACGTGCCCCTGGTCCACGACCCAAGCAACACCGTGCCCGCAAGTCTTCGCTCGTCGCTGTCTCAGGCTGTCAGCCACCATAGCTGATCCTCGGGCCACCGGTCCCTCAGTCCAAGCCTCACGTCCGCCCTTCACCGCTCCCGGTCCATCGGCACGGCACGTCTCTACTTGACCTTCACCTTGCCTCTGATCACTGTATCCGTGCTCGACACCTGCACAACACAAGCCAAAGAACATGCGCATTATCCCAGTTGACAATCACTCATCACTCAGAGACTCGGCATACACCCATGTATCCGCACAATTCAATGGCAAGATAACATCTCACAGGGTCACAAAGCTTAATTTAACTCAATGCAATTATTAGTCATATTCAGTTTTAGAAATCTCCGGAACTTTAGTGTTGTTTAGAACAAGATAATAGCAGCTTAGATCATCACATGTCATATCCCAACTACCTAGACCTTAGATTAAGTATTTGCCAACTATGCATTTAATTTTATTTAAGGCATCATTATTAATGAGGAGAACTCATGCTTTGAAGACTAGGTACTTGAAAGAAATTAGATAGAGCAACTATTCATCATTTCCATGCAAAAGATTAGAGAGAGGGTTCTTCTTTAGTCATCAACTTCTTAAAAGACTTTAATCTAACACACTTTAAGATAAAAACTAATAATAGTAGTAGTAGCGATAATAATAATAATAATAATAATAATAATAATAATAATAAAGACATACCTGAATCGTGAAGATAACGGGGGTGTGTCTCCCCCAAGCTAGTTCCCTTAGTAACGTTGAGCCTTCTTGTGCCCAAATATTTTTGTCTCTTTTTTAATTAATGGTGAGCCTTCATGTGCTCACATTTTTTTCTTTTCTTTTTAAGGGTGAGCCTTCATGTGCTCACATATTTTTGGTGTTTTGAATTTGTTTATAGAATGAAAAACTTAAGATACTTACGGGGATACATGGGGGTGCCTTCCCCCAAGCTGAATGTTGACGTAGTCGTTCGATCTTTCCATGTAGCAGACTAGCAGTGGATATGTCCTTCCTCTATCAGAGCTTTGATTGATGTTGATGTTTGTTGAGACGGTGCTCCAACAGTAGATGGCGCATTCACTTGCTTGTCAGCTTTTCTTGGCGTTTCAAATCCTGTGAAACTCAAATATACAACAAAACTTGTGGAACAGATTAAGCATTAGCGGTTGGCCACTCAAGCCTTAGTTGTCTAGAATTTCAGTAAGATCTCTTTCTCAATATTTTTATGTTTTTATTTTTTATGATGCAAGAGAAAATGCAACAGGATGAATGCATGCATATTTATTTTTATTGTTTATTTATTTTTATGCCACCACGGTGAACATTCCTGTGGGTTTTTACATGCCATAGAATTATTCACATGGGGCTTTATGATGCAGTGAAATATTTTTATTTTGTTTTCTGCAGAAATTAAAATGTGTTGTGAATTAAATATGATGATGCAAGAAATGGTTATGGATTAAATATGAGAAATATGCAGCAAAGTAAATATAAAGATAACTACCGATTTTTACCTTTTGGCGAAGGTTCGGATATTTAGGTCCGACGAACCTGACCTTCCCTTGGTTCAGACCTCCAAAGGTATGTCAGACGTTTGGAAAGTTGTTATTGATTGTACCTCTTAGGTGCAGACATTTTCTCCCATACTTTCTTGGTCTGAGTCTTCACTTCCTGTGGTTCACTGTCTTGAGGTTTCTATCCTTTCTTTCTGGCAAAGTGTTGATAGCTTCTTCTTCATGATTGGCCTCTCTATTCTTGATAGTTTGTCTTCTTTGGCGTTGAGGGCGGCGTCTTTCACTTCTATTCTTCTTGGGTGCTTCATTGGGCATGTAGTTGATGAAGTTGCATCATACCTTTTCTCCAGGAAAGTGAAAATGGATTTCCTCTTGTAAATGATTGCACTTGTAGCATAGAGGAATCGTCTTCCTAGGATGAGGTGGACATCATCGTCTTCTCATGTCGAGGATCAAGAAGTCTGTGGGGACCTCATGACCTCTAATTCTGACAACGATGTCTTCCATCATTTCTTCTTGTTTATGCCTCTTGATATGGTGTCACTCATGTCATTTGTTCGTCCAGCAGTTTGAAGTGAAGCGTTAATTGTGGACGCTCACAACATCTTGCTTAGTGTGCATGTTCTTGTAGATCTAGGACCTTCACTCTGTAGAATTTGGGAGTGACTTCTCCATGTTTGCTCAAGAGTGTGTCCTGCTCATAAAGACAAGGTAGAGATCAAGTGCATGGGCTCTGTTGGTGGAAAAACACCAACAAAACCAAAAGTTTTGTTTATTCTTCTCTAACCTTAGGCACATTGCACAAGATAAACTTATTGTTTATATGTTCTATTTAATCTTAACATGAGTGATAGGATCAGAGGATGAGCATAAAAGTAGCATCTTAAAATATTTAACAGATCAAATTACTTAACCTAAGGAAGGATAATCTATACATAAAGTGTCGATCTTTTCATAATTGAGATATATCATGTTCCAAAGGTTAGATGCACAACATTTTAGCTCATTTAGTTAAGACAGTGAGATACAAGAGAGTAAAGCTACGAACAAGGATCAAAGGACTGAATATGTTGAGTTGATTAGGTTGGATCAAGTGAGGTGCAACTTAAACATGTTTAGTTCTTTATTTATGTTCATACTAGAATCAAGAAGAAGATTTTACAGTGATGGTTACTTACCTTGAAATGTTACTTTGTCATTGAAGAGTGATGCATCGAACCACCTTGTGGAAGCTTCTCTTGTCTAGCTGGCTTGTCTTTTCTTGCTTGTCTCACATTGTGCTTTAGAGGAGGAAGATCACAGTGGAATCATCTTTAGAGGTATCGACCTTCCTTCTCCATGTGTCGACATATCAATGAAGGCACATTGTTCCTCGAGTATGCTGACTTTGATCCTCTCTCTTTCTTGTATTAATTCTATACTATGAGGATGTAAAGACAGTTCCACATTCTTCTCTTGTCAACCTTTCTCGTTTTCCTTTAATCATTGGGTTGGCAAGAGACTTGAATTTAGAGCTGCTACTCGAGTGCCTCCATGAGAGTCTTTTGTCTTGTAATGTCACAACTGAGACTTGTTCTCTCAACAGTGTCTAGATGATGGAGATCATATCGGCTGTTCTTCTTGATTTGCTAGCTCAGGTAATCTCTTCATCTTCTAACTCTTGTGGTGCAGTGGCTTCATCCTTCATGATGCCCTCCTCAATTCTTGGCAGTTGGTTCTCCCTTCGACGTATTCTCTTGGTTCTCTTTGGCTGCTCATAAGTGATGTAGATGTTGAAGATGCAGCGAAAGATCCAAAAGTTGACTTCTCCAGGTCCGGAAAAGATGATAACATTGATGGCGTTCAAGAACAATCTTCCAAGAATGAGTGGTGGATCATATTCTTCTTCTTGACTGGGACAATATCTAGTGGTTTGTATTGATCAAAGTGGTGAGTAGGAGATCAATATGTTTGAAGTTGGGTTTCTCCTTCCTCCCTTTGATTGTGAAACACATCTAGACAACGGAATTGTCTCTCCCAGGCTGGCTTGTGATGTAGATGGACTCCCAACAACATGTTCATATGTTTGACTTGTAGATCTTGCTATTGTTGTAGTGGTACCATCTTGTCTCCAAGCTAGCTCTTGATTAGAAAAGAGGATAACTTCCCACTTCTTGTCTTGATGTCTTGGGCAATGATGGTTGTAGGCATAGGTTGTCTCATATGAGGTAAGTTGCATCCTGTTTGTCATCAGTGCCCAAGCAAGATTCAAAGCTATGCTAGCACCATTTGTGATCTGAGAGTAGGTTTGTGTATCTATGGTTTGGGTTTTAGACCTTCAATGTTCAGACCAAACCATGGATGAACAAAATCTCTCTCCTGCACAACGTTAGTGGATATATATACCCGAAGGATCGCAAGAATTTGAAACATGGGTTGTTATCCATAACTTATGTATTTTGCATCTATGCTAATAAAAAGATGTTTTTAGAATTGTTTTAGCATAGACTAGTATTTTATGTGTTGGCTGCACTTTAACATGATTCAAGGCAAAAGATAACTTGCAGTAGAAGATAAAATAAATAAACTTTGATACTCACAGGTCTTTCATCTATGATGAACGAGCTGAGTCTTCATTGTGCAAAGTTATTGAAGTTCATGTGTCTCTTCATCTCCAGTGTGAGTTCATCTCCGGCTTTTCCCAAATTGATATTGAAAATTTCCCTACAGGGGTTAGTCCAACAAAATATCCAATATCTACTATAGCATACTATCAGTTCAGAAATCAACCTAGACACCACGTCTAATTTGATCTAGGAAGGCATTTTATCCTAAGCACCATACTTAATTTAAAAGCCTTTAGAGGTAAAATCAGCACACCTTTTAGCTCAAGAATCAAACCAGACACCATGTCTGACTTTAATTCATGAAAACAGTTAAACTAAGCTCCATGCCTAATTTAAAAGGTGTATGAAAATACTTCAAAACCGAAGAATATACTATATCAAATAAAGATAACATGAAAGCATTCTAGAGATTTATTCAGATGGTGATGAAAGAGTATGATTAGTATATGAGCATATCCTAAAGGTAGGGACAACCAACATAGCAACATCGTAGGAAATATTCTTAGAAAGTCTATTCCCCAAGCTTGGATTTTGCACAAATCAAGATTGGATGAATGTAATTCAATGTTGCATGATGATTGGTGGGACATACCTTGTATTTGTTGTACCTTCGTTCTTTTCTACTCCAGACCTGGGAAGGTTAGTGACAAAATACCCGAAGGAATATTTTCACAATTATATTTCTATACTTATTACAAGGACAGTGCAACAGAAAGGTAGGCAAAGCTAATAACCAGGTATTATGATGGGATGTAAGGATTCTACTGGTTATAGCTTGCGTTCATGGGGTAGTGATAGATAAGAGTGGAATTCTAAAACAACATTCATAAGAATGAAAACAAAAATAATGAAAAGACTAGGACAAAAAAGGAAAAGATAAAAGTATGATTACAAGTTTAAACTAAGACTTAAGTTGATCTACCGTTCCCCGGCAACGGCGCCAGAAATGCTTGTTGGTATAAATTAATGCACACTCTACTTTATCCGCAAGCGCACAGATAAGATCTACCGATGTAGCACTTCACCAGAGTAACCCAGTTTTAATATCGAACCCAAAGGAACGGATAGTGTTAAGTCTTAAAGTCTAACCCCTGAGTAGCTAATAAGGACGAAGAATCTAGAAGTATAAAGGGGATCACTAAGGCTGTCTAATTCCAATTCAAGAGTGATATGTTCATGTTATTCTTAGTGGGGAAGTTGCCATAAAAGGTCACAAACAGAGTATGAGTCTTTTATGCAAATGTATAATCCTACCGAGCCTACACACGGGTAAGTGGACTATAGAAGAATCAACAAGGCTATAAGAGTCACCCTTGCGAACAACCACTACTACCGGCGTTATAGGAGGCATTTATGATGAGCTATCAAGTCTAAGCACCACGCTTACACTATCCAACTACTCTAACTCTAGAGCAACTTAGAGATAAAGTACTCAAAAGAGAGTCATAGACCTTAAGAATAATGAGAACAATGGCTCAAACTTAAATATAGACGTTGATTACCGAAACAATCGCTGAAACAAGTTGAAGATGAACTTGAATCCACAGGTTCAAGATGAAGAAGTTGATCCGACAGGCCGGAGCTCCTTCTTGATCTCTTCCTCTCTCTCTCTCTTCTAGTTCTAGTATAAGACTAGGTTCTAATCCTAAATAGAGGGGTAACTAGTCTTCTACTTGATAGCTGGCTCTTGATTACAACTAGATGAACTAGATCTAATTATAGATGAACTAGAAGAGATTCATCTAGAGGGACCACTACTTCTAATTGAAACCCTAGTTTCTGATATGGAGATGAATAATGAAGATGGAGATTCCTGGAGAGGGGGGTCCGGGTCTGGTTTTATATCCCGGAGCATGGAACGTGAGCCCTTGGATCAAACAGACTTCAGGGTCCCGCCTAGCAGGGTCCCGCGGTGCCCGACCTCCTGTTGTCTTCTTGTGTCCTCTGGAGTCTTCTAGAATATTCCTGACGTGCCGGTTGCGTTATCTCGCGTCGGTTTCCTTCTAGGGGAAGCAATGAGTGCTGGTTTCCTGGTTTAGTCCCTGCAGAATCACAATTCACCAAAACTCGTGGAATCTTGTCAATTAAAACCCTAAACCTTAGTTGGTGATTGAATTCATGACCTTTTCATATTTATTTATCCTTTAATTTTAATAGATAACCAGTGTCGACAGAGAGCGGAGCTACGCTCCGGTTCCGGAGGAGTCTTCTGAGTTTTGGTATGTCTTTGTATCTTTTCTTTGTAAGACTTGTGCTTTAATATATTTATCTTGTCTATTTACTTTATGCCTTTTATATTATGATTAGTATAGTTGTTTTATCTTGGCATGGGATCTTTGCTCGTATTGAGTGCTCTAGTTATAGGCCATAATTAGAGTAGTAATCGATAGATTAGAAATCGTGTTTAGTCTATAGGTTGCCTGAGGTTGTGCTCAATCCTACGGAATAGTTGTGGTAGCCCCAGGGGTGATAGCTCTGTTAGGCCTTCGTAGTCCACCACGTTCGGATTGATGTTTTCGTAGAGCTTTTGGCAGCCTTCCCTGACTACTTTCTTCCCAGTCTTATTCGAGAGTCAGAAAGGTACTGTTGCTCCAAAGTGCCAATGTTTGTAACTGCTATATCTTTTCATCATTGTTACCTTAGAACCCAAGTAATAGAGAAGTACATAGGAACCTTGATCTTTCCCGTTGTCCTCCCACTATAGTTATCTATACATTTATCATTGAATTCTCTTTGATGTGCTTTCGTTATCATATATATCATATATCAATTACTCCTGCTTTAGTCTAATTAGTACTCTGAGTTAGTAGATGCATGATAGTTAGTTATCAGATTCTTAACCCTTGCTTCCCTGTGGTAAAATATAAATAACGATCCTGGAATACTCCCGGTAAAATGCTACAATGGTGTTCTGTGCGCTTGCGGAATCTTTCATATTCTATTTGCACTAACAAACGTCAACAAGCATTTTTGGCGCCGTTGCCGGGGAAGCAATTGGTGTAAAGATTCTGATAATGATCTTGATATCTGCTAATTTAGTGTACCACTAGCTTTAGTAGGATTACCCCTTGTTCTGTTGAGTGTGGAATAGAAAGGACATCAGATGCCGTTTCGACCTTATGGCAAGCTTCCACAAGAATGAAGAACCCAAGGTGCCTGAACATTCAAGATCCATCATTAATTCTGGAACCCTGCCATCTGACAGGTTTGTGTTTACATATATATTATTTATTCTAACCATGTGTAGATTGAGAAAAGGTCGCCGTCACAACAATTCAACTACCATCCCATGTGACGGATATTTACACCACGTCACTCACAAATCCCAGTTGTGAGTCATGGTAAGTATAATCAAGGTGAGACAGTCTTGCTCATGGACTTTAAACTTTATGAGTAGTTATCTTTTTAATTCCTTGCATTCCACTGCATGTTTACTTTGAATCATCTGCGGATACATGGGTGTATGCCGAGTCTCGAGTGATGAGTGATTGTCAACGGGTTTGATCGCATGTTCTTTGGCTTGTGTTGTGCAGGTGTCGAGCACGGAGACAGTGATCGAGGGCAAGGTGAAGGTCAAGTAGAGACATGCCGTGCCGACGGACCGGGAGAGGTGAAGGGCGGACGTGAGGCTTGGACTGAGGGACCGGTGGCCTGAGGATCAGCTGTGGTGGCTGACAGCCTGGGACAGCGACGAGCGGAGACTTGCGTGGCATGGAGTGGCTCGGGTCGTGGACCTGAGGGCTCGTGTCGGTGGACGGGGTGCACGGGCGGTGCATCCCCTCTACAGCTCCGGTTTGGTGGTTGAGCCACAGAAAAACCACCGGATGGACGGTTTCCAGGTTTGGGCCACAAAACCAGGGTGCTTCGGGTTTGCCGAGTTTGGGCCACAAAACTCGGGCTGAGGACGGTTTCCATGTTTGGGCCTCAAAACCTGGGCGCTACGGGTTTCTGAGTTTGGGCCACAAAACTCAAGCGATGGCTGGCTGGTTTCCCGGTTTGGGCCTCAAAACCGGGGGATGGACTTGAAGGCCTGGTTTCCCGGTTTCGGCCACAAAACAAGGGCGGAGTCCATGAAAAGGACAGACAGAGCAGTGGCGGCACGTGGCGACAATCGGTGAGGTTGCGTCGAGGCAATGCTACCTATTGTGCAGGCATGGCCGTCGGATCAGCATCATCTTCGGGTTTGTCCAGGATAGCCTTAGGGTTTGGCTGGGTCTGTCTATAAATAATTAGGGGTAGAGTGGGAATTAGAATTAGGATAAGTAGGGGGAGACACCCACCTCCCAAACTATCTCAGTCATTTGCTCTTTGCTTCTAGGGTTTCCTGCTCTCCCTATTCCCTGCTGTAGCGAACTAAGATCCACAGAGAAGACAATCATACATCTGTGCCCATGAGATTTTGAGGAAGTGAGACCGTAATCTCACTATCGTAGCGTGTGGTAGCCACACGGTTGCAAATTTGTGGTTGTGATTCGCGTTTTGTTCTTGTTCTTCGCGGGTTGCTTTTCTCCACGATTTTCCCGGTGATCGATCTCTTTACTCGGTGCGTCTTTTGCAAATCCATTTGAACTGAGTTGTTCTAGATCATGAGGCACTCCTTTCCACCAAAGGAAATCTTCTCTAACCTCACGAGCTAGTAGATCGGTCGATTTTCATTTTGGATCAAGTTTTGCCCCTTTGTCCCGAATTCTTCCAATTCACCGATTTGGAGTTAGGTTCGAGCCATGATTCCTTTAGGATAGCTCACTAACCTCCTTGGAACTCCTCATACCAAGTCTAAGCCCTAGTGCTTTTGATTCGGAGGAGATCGGGTGATTTTCGCGGAAGAACAGCTCTGGTCTGGGAGCATCAGACGCTGGTGTCGGGGCCATCGGACGCTGATGCATACTAGCGAACGCGTCCGGTGCCACGTGTCATCTAACAGCATTTTTGAAGGAGCATCGGACGCTGACCATCGGAGCGTCCGTTGCCATCGGACGCGCCGGGGGTCTAGCATCGGACGCTAGGGTTTCACTGTAGCAGCATCCGATGCCAGTCCAGTAAGTTCCAGTAAGGGTCATTTTGCATCGGACGCGTCCGGTGCCTGGCCATCGGACGCTGCCAGCGTCTGATGCAGTGATTTCTTCACTGTTTCGTCCGCAGTTTGACCGCTCGACTTCAGATTTGGTCTTGGGTTTTGCGTTGGATTTCCGACTTCGTGCTCTACAGAAATTGGGCTTCCCGCTTCGTAAAATAGCCTGAATCCCCCTAGCGTTGCTCGGGGGAGGCTGAGGTTACCCAAAGTCCATCATGTCACTAGTTGACTTGCGTGAACTTGGGTGAGGAAGTTTTTGTGGTGTCCCGTTGTGTTCCTAGGGAACATCCACCTATTCTCTTGGGTCGTGGACATCACGCGCATCGGTTTTGCTCTTGGGGTTGATTCTCGGGACAGTGGCGACAAGTTTTCTGAAAAGAAATTTGAAGCTCCCATTCACCCCCCCCCCCCTCTGGTCGCTTTCTGATTGCACTCTCGGTCCTTCATCATCCTTGCATCCACTCCATTTAGTTTATGTTTTCTCATATCAAGTTCCTTGCATGCATTCATGTCATCTGCATCTAAAAAATATTAAAGAAAAAAGAGAAAAAAAAATTCCTCACTGTGATCATAATCTTCATCTCTATTTGAACAAATCTCTTTTATGCTTTCATGCTACCTTTGTTTATGCTAGTATATTTTCAACCACACTAAATAAATCACAAAGCATAGTTGTAGGGTTTGAAACTAACAAGTTCCACGAGTTTTGGTGCTCTCACTTGTTTTGTAGGACATCCATGTTTTTACCATATAAAAGTATCTCAAGTGATGAAACAGAGCACACCATTGCGAAGACCTCGTCGAGACGATCGAAACGGACATATGATTTGCTATATTTGGAGTCCCGGAGCGAGAGTCCTCGATGGATACGACTTGGAAGATTCTAGAACATTCCAGAACATTCCAGAAGACATGAGAAGGCGACCCACAGAAGGCGGGGCCCACCTGCCATAGAGGCAGACCGGTCGGTCTCCCTCCTAGGCCGGTCGGTCAGCTATTGGGCCCAATCTGCTCCCCCTTCGCGTGACGCACTCCAACCGACCTCTCCAACATGTTTTGGCCCATTAATGCCCATGTGCATATAGCGAAGGATTTAGTCCCACATCACTTTCCCAAGGTGGAGGGGAGACCAGGAGCCCCTATATAATAAACTCAGGACCCCCCCTAAGGCAAAACAACATCATTAGGGAGTATTTGTAGAGGCGTCCCTCGAAGGACAACCTCTCCTCTCTATGTAATTAGGTTTAGATTTTCCAATGTAATAGCTTAGCTCTAGTCGGGAGTTAGGGAGAGCGGGGCTACGCTCCGGTTCCGGAGGAGTCTTCAGAGTTTTGGTATGTCTTTG
Source organism: Coix lacryma-jobi var. lacryma-jobi (assembly GCA_009763385.1). Lineage (NCBI taxonomy): Eukaryota > Viridiplantae > Streptophyta > Magnoliopsida > Poales > Poaceae > Coix > Coix lacryma-jobi. The sequence continues at coordinate 125,798,266 of CM019824.1, forward strand.
TATCTTTTCTTTGTACGACTTGTGCTTTAATATATTTATCTTCTCTATTTACTTTATGCCTTTTATATTATGATTAGTATAGTTGTTATATCTTGGCATGAGATCTTTGCTCGTAATGAGTGCTCTAGTTATAGGCCATAATTAGAGTAGTAATCGATAGATTAGACATGGTGTTTAGTCTATAGGTTACCTGAGGTTGCGCTCAATCCCACGGAATTGTTGTGGTAGCCCCAGGGGTGACAGCTCGTTAGGCCTTCGTAGTCCATCATGTTCGGATTGAAGTTTTCGTAGAGATTTTGGCAGCCTTTCCCTGACTACTTTCTTCCCAGTCTTATTCGAGAGTCAGAAAGGTACTGTTGCTCCAAAGTGCCAATGTTTATAACTGCTATATCTTTTCATCATTGTTACCTTAGAACCCAAGTAATAGAGAAGTACACAGGAACCTTGATCTTTCCCATTGTCCTCCCACTATAGTTATCTATACATTTATCATTGAATTCTCTTTGATGTGCTTTCGTTATCATGTATATCATATATCAATTACTCCTGCTTTAGTCTAATTAGTACTCTGAGTTAGTAGATGCATGATAGTTAGTTATCAGATTCTTAACCCTTGCTTCCCTGTGTTAAAATATAAATAACGATCCTGGAATACTCCCGGTAAAATGCTACAATGGTGTTCTATGCGCTTGCGGAATCTTTCATATTCTATTTGTACTAACAAACGTCAACAACGCGTCCGGTGCCTGACCGTCCGATGCTGTATCTTCAGCACGTTTTCGTCTGTGGTTTGTTCGTCCATTGTCGGTTTTGGTTTCCGGTTTTTGCCTGGGGTCTCTAGAGTTGAGTAGTGTCTCGCTGTGCTTCTCGGAAGCATCCACCCTACCTCTAGGGTCATGGACACTATTCAAGCTCTAGGTTTGCTCTTGGGGTGATTCTTGGGACAGTGGCAGCAAGTTTCTGAAAAGAAATTTTGAAGCTCCCATTCACCCCCCCTCTGGTCGCTTTCTAGTAACATTCTCGGTCCTTCAATTACTTCTCCAAGAAGGAAACCAATGGAAGATTACGGAACTGACATTTCAGGAATACTCCAGAAGGACCTAGAGGACACCACGAGGTGGGACACCCCGAGAGGCCACCAGGTGGGACCGACCGGTCCCACCCTATTACCGGTCGGTCACCCCCTGGGCCCGATGGCCTCCGCCTTCCGGAACATTCTTAAACTGCCTCCTAGGATGCATCTCCACCGTCCCTGAAGTCGGTTTGATCTAACGACCGTGGTTGATCCCTCAGGGCTATATAAACAGGCCCCCAGGCCCCAGGGTAGAACAAGTCTCTCTTCGGAAAAGTCTACGCCTCATTCAAAAACCCTAGAAGAAGACTTCAAGAGCCAGCTTTCAAGTAGAAGACTAGTTACCCCTCTAGTTTAGGTTTGGAACCTAGTCTTATAATAGAACTAGAAGAGAGAGAGAGAGAGGAAGAGATCAAGAAGGAGCTCCGGCCTGTCGGATCCACTTCTTCATCTTGTACCTGCGGATTCAAGTTCGTCGTCAACTTGCTTCAGCGATTGTTTCGGTAATCAACGTCTATATTTAAGTTTGAGCCATTTTTCTTATTATTCTTAAGGGTTATGACTCTCTTTTGAGTACTTTAATTCTAGAGTTAGAGTAGTTGGATAGTGTAAGTGTGGTGCTTAGACTTGATAGCTCATTAATGCCTCCTATAACGCCAGTAGTAGTGGTAGTTCGCAAGGGTGACTCTTATAGCCTTGTTGATTGTTCTATAGTCCACTTACCCGTGTGTAGGCTTGGTAGGATTATACATTTACATAAAAGACTCATACTCTGTTTGTGACCTTTTATGGCAACTTCCCCACTAAGAATAATATAAACATATCACTCTTAAATTGGAATTAGACAGCCTTAGTGATCCCCTCTATACTTCTAGATTCTCCGTTCTTGTTAGCTACTCAGGAGTTAGACTTTAAGACTTAACACTATTTGTTCCTTTGGGTTCGATATTAAAACTAGGTTACTCCGGTGAAGTGCTACATCGGTAGATTTTATCTGTGCGCTTGCGGATAAAGTAGAGTGTGCGTTAATTTATACCAACAGGGACCAAGCTTTGCTTAACTCGATTTGTCCTTCTTCGGCTTTTACCTTGGCTTTTGGACATCTCGAGTGAGTTTTTCTTCTCTATCTACTTCTATTTTCTTTTCTTCTTTGATCATAGTTACGATGTGTTGACGATGCACTCATCATGGGGGAGATTGGGAACACAAGGTTGATATGTGCCCCTGTGGTTCCCTTCCTGAGTGATGAGCGATCGGTCAACAGGCTCACTAGAAGGGGTGAGAGGCAACATGTTTCTTGGTTGTGTTGATGTGCAGGTGTGGAGCTCAGAGACAGTGGTCGAAGGTGAGGTGAAGGTCAACTAGAGACGTGTCGTGCTGACAGACCGGGAGTGGTGAGGGGCAGACGTGAGGCTTGGACCGACAGACCGAGAGACCTAAGGACTAGCTGTGATAGCTGGCACGTGGCATCGACAAGCGAGAGGACATGGGGATGTGCGGTGCATCGGCCGAGTCGGGAGGAAGGTGATGGCGTCGTGACACTTGGCGGGTGGCCGAGAAGGAAGGAGAATGCACTGTGCCCGGCATGGAGGCTGGACATGCTCCGGCATTGGTGCTAGAACTCGGGGTATGCGAACCACATCCCGTCTACGTCGCGGGTTTGGTAGTTGAGCCTCGAAAAACTACCCTCGACGGTTTCCGAGTTTGGGCCTCAAAGTTGGGATGGCGGGTTTCTGAGTTTGGGCCTCAAAACTCGGCGAGGAAGGTTTCCAGGATTGGGCCTCAAAACCTGGGCTTGCAGGTTTCTGAGTTTGGGCCACAAAACTCAGCCGGAGGACAGGTCTCCCAGTTTCAGCCTCAAAACCAGGGGGAGGTCCAAAAAGGATGGTCGACGCGTGGCAGCATGGAGAGGCTGGCGCGGCGGTGAAGCTATCCATGAGGAAGGCACGACGGTCGACAGGACGGCACGTGGCGGCATCCTGAGGCTTGCGTCGAGGTGAAGCTAAGGATGAGGAAGGCGCGTGACCGTCGGATCGCGACTCTTCAGAGTTGGACTGGGATACCCCTAGGGTTGGCTGCTTCGCTCTTGTATCTAGGGGTAGAAGGGGACTATTGTACTTAGACTATAAATAAGAGAGGTGCCCCTCCTCTCTCTCTATCCTGGCAGCCATTATTTCTTGAGCTCTCTCTCTCTAGCCCCTGCTTAGGTTCTAATCATACCTCGCTGCCTGTGATCCGCAGAGACGACTAATCATACCTCTCTGTATTTGGATTTTGAGGAAACGAGACCGTAATCTCGTTGTCTCCTCGTGTGGAGAAGTTTCGGCTAGAATTCGAGATCAATTCGTGTTTTGGTTTGTGTTCTTCGCGTTTTGGTTTTTGCCTTCTCGGAGATTTGCTTCGTTCTCCCTCTCTGAGGAACGGTTTTCGATTCCACTTCAACTAAATTGTTCTAGATCATGAGGCGCATCATTGCACCGAAGGAATCAATCTCAAACCTCACGAGCTAGTAGATCGGTCAGTTTTTGTGTTGGATCGGTTTTCTTCCCGATTTCCCCTAACTTCTTCGATTCCCTGATTTGGAGTTAGGTTCGAGCCATGATCTCTTAGGAGTAGCTCACTAACATCCTTGTGACCCCTCAGTGCGAGTCTTGGCCCAAGAGCTTTTGATTCGGAGGAGATCGGGTTGAATCGCCGAAGAACTGTGCTATTTTCGGGGGCATCGGACGCTGAGCACGGGAGCGTCGGACGCTGCTGTTCATAGCATCGGATGCTCCTGTGACACGTATCAGTTTCCTTGTTTTTGAGTGGACATCGGACGCAGGGCATCGGATGCTTCGGTGACCATCGGACGCGCTGGAGCCTGAGCATGGGATGCTGAGCTGTTACTATAGCAGCGTCCGATGGTCATGCAGTAAGGTTCCAGAACTGCTCTGTTCACATCGGACGCGTCCGCCACTGAGGCATCGGACGCTGCCAGCGTCCGATGCAGTGACTTGTTCACTGTTTCATCCGCAGTTCATTCGTTTGACTTCGGATTTGGTTTCTGGCTTTTGCGTTGGACTTCTTGGGTTGTGTAGTATCCCGCTGTGCTTCTAGGAAGCATCCACCCTACATCTAGGGTCGTGGATACTAGCAATGTCGTGTCTTGCTTTTGGGGTGACTCTCTGGGACAAGGGCCATTCATTTCACAAGTTGAAATTTGAGGCTCCCATTCACGCCCCCTCTGGTCGCCAATTCGGTCCTTCACTCATGCTATCACAAAGCAAAGGAACCCGATTGAAATCTAGACCAAAATAACGCAATGTAGCTACCATCCATAAAAGCTGCAAAGCACAAGAAGCAGCAATGACATATTCGACCTCGGTGGTAGACTGGGCTACGCTAGACTGCTTGCGAGAAGACCACGAAACCAGTGAAGAGCCAAGAAATTGACAAGTCCTAGAAGTAGACTTGCGCTCCAGCCGACAACCGGCAAAATCCGCATCAGAGTAACCACAAAGCGAAAGGGTCGAAGAAGAACAGTACCAAAGACCGAATTCAGGAGTGAATCGGAGGTACCTCATGATGCGCTTGACCGCCTACTTGTGGGAAGTCCGAGGGGACGCCTAAAAACAAGCGCACAGACACACTGCGAAGTGTATGTCTGGCCTTGTCGCCGTCAAGTACAGGATTGAGCCAATCATGCTCCTATACTCCTGGTCAACAGCCTCTCCGTCCTGGTCTGCGTCCATCGCAATAGTCGTCGCCATGGGCGTCGTAAGAGGCTTGGTCTCGCCCATGTCGAACTTCTTCAGGATTTCATTTGTGTACTTACCTTGATGCACGAACATCCCGTCTCGGGTTTGCTTGATTTGCAACCCGAGGAAGAAGGTCAACTTACCCATAATACTCATCTCAAACTCCCTGCTCATAGTATCTGTAAACTTGGCAACAAGTGCATGAGAGGAGCTACCAAAGATGATATCATCCACGTAAATCTGAACTAAAAGGATGTCATTGCCTTGCTTAAGGAGAAACAGAGTCTTATCTACCTGTCCCATATTAAAACCCTTGGAGAGCAAAAAGGTTTTCAAACACTCATAGCAGGCTCTCGAGGCTTGTTTCAAACCATATAAAGCTTTTGAAAGTTTGGAAACTTGGGATCCTCGAAACCAGGGGGTTGCCTAACATAGACCTCTTCCTCTATATACCCGTTCTGAAAAGCACTCTTTACATCCATCTTGTATAGCTTAAAACCCTTTGAAGCAGCAAAGGCTAGAAGGATCCTAACGGCTTCTAAATGAGCTACAGGGGCAAAGGTTTCTTCATAGTCTATCCCCTCTTTCTGGCAAAAACCCTGGGCTACTAGCCTAGCCTTGTTCCTCACAACCATCCCATCCTAACCCTGTTTGTTTTTTGAAAACCCATTTGGTACCTATAGGGTGGCATTCTGGTGGAGGTGGAACTAGGGTCCAGACTTGGTTTCGCACAAAGTTCTCTAACTCCTCATGCATGGCATTAACCCAGTTAGGATCAGAAAGAGCGTGTCCAACATCTTTGGGCTCAAAAGAAGCAACGAATGCAGAATGAGCAAAGTGTGAGATCTCATACGCTCGCGACCGCGTGACTCGCTAGTCGATGCCACCGATCATCTGATCCGGAGGATGGATCTGCTGGACGCTTCGGGATGCCTGCCTCGCCGAAGTGGCCTCCCCCTCGCCAGATGCTGTCGCTACCTCATGTGCTCGCTAGAGAGGTGACTCAAGAGGACCCCAAGAAGTCGAAGTAGTGGGATTGGGTCCTCGAGCTGAAGTCATCATCGCAGGGTCAACAGGGGCAGCCAGTGGAGTTGGCTCGAGATCACCCCAATTGACATCTTCTTGCTCCTCCACAAAGATCGTCTCACCAAGCTCCTGATCTCCTCCAACATCAAGGGTTGCTTATCCATTATCTCGTCGAAGAAACACAAGGCATAGTCTCATCGAATGTGACCTCGCAGGTCTCCACTATCCGGTTAGTCTCAAGGTTAAGGACTCGATAAGCACGCGAATGCAAAGAATAACCAAGAAACACACCATCAGTAGAGCGAGATTCAAACTTATCCAAATTGTCTTGCTTCAGGATAAAGCACTTGCACCAAAACACCCTAAAATTGAGACACCTTGGGTACCCGTCCAAAACGCAACTCATAAGAATTCTTTTTCATGAAAGCTCGAAGAAAGATGCGATTTGAAACATGGCAAGCGGTGTTGATCGCCTCGGCCCAAAAACGCCTAGGAGTCCTATATGCTCATCGAGCATCCTCCTGGCCATCTCAACAAATCGTTTTGCTGGGGGACATAAGGAGAAGACAACTGATGCTCGATTCCATGAGAAGAACAAAAAGAGGCAAACTATGAGTTAACAAACTCAGTACCATTATCGCTATGAATAGCTCTAATAGTATCAGGGGGAAACTCAGTTTTCAACCTCAAAATCAAATCTCGAGCAAAAGAAAAAGCTTCATCCTTAGCCTCCATGAAGAACACCCAAAAATACCTCAAAAAATCGTCAACTATCACTAGAACGTACCACTTCCCACCCGCTGAGCAAACCCGAGCTGGACCAACAGTGTCCATGTGTAAAAGCTCGCCGGGTTGCTTTATCATCACCTGATTAACAGGTGGGTGAGAGGCAGCAACCATCTTTCCGTGATGACAAGGATGGCAAACAAGGTCCTTCTGAAACTTAAGCTCGGACAATCCTTGGATTAGGCCAAGTGAGCTAAGTCTTGCAAGCAAGTCGAAGCTCAGGTGACCAAGCCTCCTATGCCACTTTCACAAATCAGAAGAAGGACCAACCATCAAACATCTAGAAGAGCCAAAAGAACGAGAAAAATCGGCTCGAAAAACATGGCCAAAAGTGACGACCCAACAAACAAGGTCTCCCCGAGAATCCAAAACTCTACTAAGGCCTTTCCTAAAGCACACATCAAAATCATCCTCAAGAAGTTGCAAAATAGAAAGCAAATTGAAATGCAAGTTAGAAACCAAAGCAACATCCTTGAGCACAAAGTTCTCATTAAGTCGGATAGACCCATGAGAAACAACCTTACCTCTACCACTATCCCCGAAAGTGATGTACTCCTTATGCACAACGGGGTCTAGGCTGGAGAACCATTCCTTTCTTCCGGTCATGTGACGCGAACACCCGGAATCCATGAGCCACATGTTCTCCAGCCGAAGTTCCTGCATCAATAGAAAGGCAGGAAATGAGCATATGGCACAACACTGGGGTTAGTGTACTGAGAAGGGTACCAGTGCTGTGTCATAGGCCCAAAAATAGTGTTAGAAGCAACACCAAACTGTCCTCGTCCCATGGGTGGATAGTGATCACCACCAAACTGAAAGGGTGGTCTGCTATGGAACGAAAAACCTCCAAATTCACCTCCATGTCCCATTTGAGGATAACAATCACCACCATGCTGAAAAGGTGGTCCGTTATGGGACTGTGCAGCAAAGCCTCTTACACCCGGCTCACAATCGTATTGAGGACGACCAGAACCGCGACGGGCACAACCACCACCACCACCACCCTGTGGTCTAGCTGCCTGGGGCCTAGCTACCTAAGGGGGTGCACCTCCAGGCCTAGCCCTCTGACCCTGAACTCCCTGACCCTGCACACCATGGTGAGGGTGGTGCCTGGCTTGGTTGTTTAGTTCCAACTCCCTCCTAGCCTCTCTCTTTCTCTGAAAGCAAAACTCAGCCAGGTGTCCCTCGTGGTGGCAATACTCACACTCAAACCTCACCACTCTCTTGGGTTGTTGGTTTGCTTGGTTGCGGGGGTTGTTCACTTTGGCTGGCTGCTTGAAGGACCGAAGGTGCTACACAAAGGCGACCAGAGGGGGGGTGAATGGGAGCTTCAAATTTCTTTTCAGAAACTTATAGCCACTGTCCCAAGAATCAACCCAAGAGCAATCCTAGAACCTGATAGTGTCCACGACCCTAGGGATAGGGTGGATGCTTCCAAGAAGCACAGTGGGACACTATACGACTCTAGAAACCCAACGCAAAAACCTGAAACCAAATCGAAAGTTAGACAAACGAACTGCGGACGAAAGTGTATGAAACTGCACTGACCGGACTCAGATGAGCGTCCGGTCAGCTCGAGGGCGTTCCGAAAGCTTTCTGTGTTGTACCAGACTCACAGGGGAGAAGCGTCTGGTCGCAACACTTGTGCGTCCAGTAACAAGAACGAAAGCAATGAACAGTGCGACAAGCGCGTCCGGTCACGTGATTTCAGAGCGTCCGGTCAGTTACGTGTAGAAGGATCTCGCTCAGCCTTCAATGATCGGACTCACTGGTCAGAGTCCGGTCATCCCGAGGCTAGAATCCTGTGACCCCGAAACTGTGTTGTTCGTCTACCGATTCAACTCGATCCCTCCAAAAACGAAACCTCTAGGGCTCAAACTTGGCGAGAGGAGTCACAAGGATGATAGTGAGCTACTCCTAGGAGATCATGGCTCGAACCTATCTCCAAATCAATGAATCGAAGAAGTTCAGGAGAAGAGAAGTGAAAAGTCGATCCAAAATAAAAACCAACTGATCTACTTGTTCATGAGGTTTGAGTTGAATTCCTTCGGTGGAAATGACCTCCTCACTTCAAAGAACAAGTTGGTTCAAGTGGATTCAAAAAAGACGCAGCGTAGAGGGAGATTGAGCGACGGGAAAATTAAGACAAAAAGCAAAACGTGAAGAACCTCTCAAGAACGCGAATCACAATCTCAATTGCCAACCAAAAATCGTCCCCACGAGGAGACAACGGGAATCCGGTCCCGTTTCCGCAAAATCCAAATACACAGAGGTATGATTCACTGCCTCTACGGATCTCAGTAGCTACAGCAGGGAATGGGAAGCAGGAAACCCTAGAGAAGAATAGCAAATGACTGAGATAGTTTGGAGGGAGGCGTTACCTCTCCTAATATAGCCTAATACAATTATTCCCCTTCTACCCTTACTGCTAATCAGCGAGCAGGCTAACCCTATGGGTATTCCTGTCCAACTCGAAGTTGATGTCGATCCGATGGCCACGCCCACACAACTGGTACCTTCGCCTCGACGTGACCTCACCGGATGCCGCCACGTGCCGCCACTCGCCCTCCGTCCATTTTCCTGGACCTCCCCCGGTTTTGAGGCTAAAACTGGGAAACCGGTCCACAGGCTGAGTTTTGTGGCCCAAACTCAGAAACCCACCATCGCCCAAGTTTTGTGGCTATTGACATCTCTTAGCATCACTTCAGATAACGGTGCTAGAAATGCAGGTAGACAAATCTAACAACATTACCTTTAATGCTAGGCTGTCACCACTAGCAGCAACATTAGAGACGTGGATGACATTTATGATCTTGCCCTTATATAGTATGAAATGAGATTATCCGCAAGCGCACAGATAAAATACATCTGTTGTAGCATTTCACCAAGGAAAGAGTTTCCAAGGTATCATTCATTTATAATGCATATCGTTAGTTAACCGAGTGACAAGAGATAAACATCTACAACTATGACACACACATGTATGATTATGATAAGAGTTCCACTAGATCTATACTCAACACAGGAATCAATGAAGAATGATAAATAAGATAAATGTAATAGGACAGAGTAAACCATATAAAAGAGTTCCAACAGACCATTCTCACCCAAGGTCGGATCGTAGCCAAAACTAGAAAGAGATAGATTAACTTCCTAACATGGTTCTAACTATAGGTCATAGACTACATCAATTAGTGCAATTATGTTTAGCAATCATGGTTAGAATAACTTATATTTATACGTAGGAGACATCACGCATGGAGGACCAGATCCAGAGTCTATCACCTCCGGGTGACCAGGTCTTACTTGCCCTATATTCGGGGAGTGGACTACAAAGGACTCAACAAGGCTATAATAGTCACCCTCGCGATCTACCACTTGCTGGCCCGGAATATAGGGTGCATTCGCAGGTAAACAACGTATAAGCACCATGTTTACACAATGTTGACCACTCACCCCGCGATCGACAGAATGAGCGCTATACGAACAAGAGCATAAACATAAAGATACCCTAGCTATGCTAGACATATAATCAAACTAGACGATGAACATTATAATTATGAACACAAAATAGTAACAAGTCATGACATGTATCAATTAGAACAAGAACTAGAAGAAGAATAAGAACTAGATGAACAATTAGAAGTAGATTAGAACACAGAGATGAACTAGAGAGGTAATTAGAACTAGATTAGAACACAGAGATGAACTAGAGAGATTTGAAGATGAACTAGAACACAAGAGATTAGAAGATGAACTAGAACACAATTAGAACACAAGATAATGAACTAGAAGACAATTAGACAATTAGAAGAACGATTAGAAGAACAATGTTGATACAAGAGAGAAGACAAGGCTAATTACCTAGCTCCTCTTGACTAGATCCGGAATCTGAGCTTCCCTCGACTCTTCTAATTCTATTCTAGCTACGCCTTGGATGATGGAGCTCCTGATTGTCTAGGCTACCTCTACTCTAAACAATTGATCTATGATTGATTGGATTCAATGCTTGATTGATACAAGAGGGGGTCTCGGGTTTCTTATATAGCCCAGTGGGATGAACCACAGCCCTCGGATCAAACCGACATTGAACAACGGCCAAGATACAAAGTAGAGGTCGGTTAGGTCACGCCACATGAAGGAGGGGTGGCTTCCATGTGGGCCCAGGCCAGCCAGCCTCCCCTTGGCGCCGCCTGCCTCTTCCTTCGTCCGCAAGTCTTCTAATACCTTCCTTGTTTGTCTTTAGTCCTTGTTCGGTTCGTTGGCACAACGAGTCTTGGCGTGGAAAGATTCCATGTCATCTTCTTTCTGTCTGGTCCCTGGATATTTCTAGTATTCTGTAGCTGTTGGAATTTTGTCTGTTACAACCCTGATCTTCATATGGATAAGGCTTCTAGAGGGTTCTAGTGTCTTCCTGGTCGTATTCATCGAGGACTCTTGCTCTGGGACTCCAAATATGGCAAGTGGCATATCCGCTGTGATCGACTCGACGAGCTTGTCACACTTGTGTGCTCTGATTCTTCACTTGAGATACTTTCTTATGATGAAATATTGAATATCCTGCAAAACAAGTGAGAACTACACAACTCGTGGAACTCGTTAGAATCAAACCCTATAGCTATACTCTTTTGATCATTACGGGTCATTTATGAGGTTAGTTGACGGTTTAAAATAGGAGTTATCTACCATCAACAGTGGCCCAAACCTGGAAACCATCCTCAACCCGAGTTTTGAGGCCCAAACTCGGAAACCGGCCAACACCCAGGTTTTGAGGCCCAAACGTGGAAACCATCCACTCGGTGGTTTTTCTGGGCCTCTACCACCAAACCGATGTTGTAGAGGGATGCACCGCCCGTGCACCCCGTCCACCCACATGTCTACACTTGTCGCTGTCCTAGGCTGTCAACCACCACAACTGATCCTTAGGCCACCGGTCCATCAGTCCAAGCCTCACGTCCGCCCTTCACCGCTCTGGGTCCATCGGCATGACACGTCTCTACTTGACCTTCACCTTGCCTTCGATCACCGTCTCCGAGCTTGACACCAGCACAACACAAGCCAAAGAGCATGCGCATCAAACTAGTTGACAATCACCCATCATCTCAAGATCCGGCATACACCCATGTATTCGCAATCTCCCCTTGATGAGTGCATTGTCAACTACCAACACAAATCATATAGAATAGAAGAAAAGAAGAAGGAAGAAGCGAACTCAACCAAACGAACAGAAGCGAAGCAAAGCCAAAAGAAGTCGAATGGAGTGAGCAAGACAACTTGATTCCCAAAGACATGGGCAACGGCTCGATGCAACCAAGCAAAGCAAAGCTAGCCCTCAGTAAGAGGCAGAACGGGCTCAACACCGCTAGCGAGAAATTCGGAGCAAAGCAGTCAAAACTTGAGTAAATCAGCTAGTCCCTCCAGAAAGAGGCAAAGGCTCAACACAAGTAGCTAAAAACCGCTCCAAACCAATTGAAAACTCATTAAGCAAAACGAGCAAACTCCACCCTGGACATGAACTCCCCCTTCAATAGTGCACACAACTAGGACATGATTTGTCAAATTTCTCCCCCTTAGTTGATAATGCACAATCAAGCAAATGCATATGAGTCACAAATGCAGGTTAGCAGCTTCAGATACATAGTCTATAGAATGAATAGATGCTCTAAAGAGTGTTGATCCGACTTCTCAACAACAAGTATAAGCGCCAGCAAAGGCTCAAACTGATCACAGAATACAAAATATGAACATATGAGCATAGTGAGCAGTTTTTAAGCCATTCAGAAAAGAGTTTTGCCATCAAAATAGCACCAAACATGCATAGATAGGAAGTCAAGCAAATGCTAAGCATTTATAGAAGGTGAACTACCCCTAGCAAAGTTCAATCATCATGCTATAGAAGAAAACATAGACTTGCGTTTTCAAATTTTATCGCAGTTGCAGCGGTGATTATACACAAGTTCGAATTTTCAGCATGTGATTGTGAGAGGTTGAAAACTTGACATTGCCTAACTTTTCAACAAAGCTAAGCCTATGCATAAGCAATCAGAAGCTTGAAGCAACGGTTTTGGTCTTACACTACACGGCTCAAGTTTAACTCAATGTGCAATGAGAAACAGTCTCGATACCATGATGTGCTGTCAAGCAATCCCATCTCGATCTTTTCAATTCACTTAGACTTGGTTCAATTTTAACAGAATATGACATTACCAAGCAAGTGAAAGACTCAGAACTAGAGACATAGCAACCTAGCATATAGGAATAGAACAAGTAACTTCAACACATTCTACACATGCTAGTTGCCAATCTCAATGGTGAACAAGTTTCAAATTTTATGTTTGATTAAGCATATTCACAGTTCTGAGAAAAATAGCTCTGCTCACAACATGTATCAGTGATCAAGAAGAGCCTAAGCTACAAGCACCATCATATATCATCGGAGCATACACTAATCATAGCATAGATTCATTCTAAAGATTATAGACATGAAGCTCGAAAAAGTAAAGATGCAAAGATGATGAAATGCAAAGACTAAACACGAACAAAACAAAAAAGTCAGTCTATGATACAATAACCAAAATGTTTCCCCAACTAAAAGGGGAAACACACACCAAGCTCACCTCTCAACCTAGCAAAAGTTGATTGGTCCATAGGCTTGGTAAAAATATCTGCCAACTGATGATGAGTATCGACATGGCAAAGGTCGATATCACCCTTCTCATAGTGGTCACGCAAGAAATGAAAGCGCACATCAATGTGTTTGGTCTTAGAATGAAGCACGGGGTTCTTAGCAATGCTAATCGCACTCGTGCTATCACAAAGCAAAGGAACTCGTGAAAAGCTCAGACCAAAATCATGCAAAGTGGCCATCATCCACAACAACTGTGAACAGCAGCTAGTCGCAACAACATATTCAGCCTCTATGGTAGACTGGGCGACACTATACTGCTTGCGACAATACCAAGATATAAGAGAAGAACCCAAAAACTGACAAGTCCTAGAAGTGGACATGCGATCAAGTCGGCAACGAGCAAAATCAGCGTCAGAGTAACCACAAAGAGAGAGGGTAGAAGAGGTAGAATACCAAATCCCGAACTCAGGAGTGAAACGAAGGTACCTCATAATGCGCTTGACCGCCTGACGGTGAGAGGTGCGCGGCGACGACTGAAATCGCGCGCAAAGACACACCGCGATCTAAATGTCCGGGTGTGTCGCCGTCAGGTACAGCAGCGACCCGATCATACTTCAGTACTCCTTCTGATCCATGGCTTCTCCCTCCTTGTCCGCATCCAGGGCCGTCGTGGTCGACATCGGTGTTGGAAGAGGCTTGGCCTCACCCATATCGAACTTCTTCACTATGTACTTAGTGTACTTGCCCTAGTGCACAAACGTCCCTTCTCGGGATTGCTTGATTTGCATCCCGAGAAAGAATGTCAACTCGCCCATCATGCTCATCTCAAATTCCCTGCTCATTGTATCTGCAAACTTGGCAACCAAAGCATGAGAAGAACCACCAAAAATGATATCATCCACGCAAATCTGAACCAAAAGAGTGTCATTGCCTTGCTTGAGGAGAAAAAGAGTTTTATCCACACATCCCATTTTAAAACCCTTAGCAAGCAAAAAGGTTTTCAACCTATCATACCAGGCTCTAGGGGCTTGTTTGAAACCATACAAAGCTTTGTTAAGTTTAAAAACATGGTTTGGAAACTTGGGATTTTCGAAACCAGTGGGTTGTTTCACATAAACTTCTTCTTCTATGTAGCCATTTAGGAAGGCACTCTTGACATCCATTTGAAAAAGTTTGAAACCCTTGGATGCAGCAAAAGCCAAGAGGATCCTAATTGCCTCCAAACGAGCTACAGGAGCAAAAGTCTCCTCATAGTCTATCCCCTCCTTCTGACTATACCCTTGGGCTACAAGTCTGGCCTTGTTTCTCACAACGTGGCCATCCGCTCCTTGTTTGTTTTTGAAAACCCATTTTGTCCCAATAGGGTGACACTCAGGAGGAGGTGGAACAAGAACCCAAACCCGATTTCTCTCAAAATTTTCTAGCTCCTCATGCATGGCATTGATCCAATCCGGATCAGATAAAGCATGTCCAACATCTCGGGGTTCAAAATTAGCAACAAATGCAGAATGAGCAAAGTGAGAGATTTGTTGTGACCTTGACCAAGTGACGCGTTCGTGGATGTTGCCGATCATCGGTTGAGGAGGGTGTTCGCACTGGATGTGTTGTGGCGCCTCCCTAGCTGAAGTGACCTCCCCTTCAACAGTAGCTGGTGCCTCCTCGGGTATCACTAGCAAGCCCCAAGGTGGTGGATTGACCGGCCCCCATGTAGTGGAAGAAGATGGATCGGGGCCGCGAGCAGTCGTGGTCGAAGTCGATCCCAAAGGAAGAGCAGGTGGAGGAAGATCTGGGTCATCCATCTGTTCAGTTCCATTTTCCTCATCATTAAAAAGAGGCTCACCGACCTCATGATCACCTGCACGCTCAAATCTAGAAGAAGGACAAAACATGGTTGAAGGACCAGATTAGCAACCAGAGGGGGGGTGAATGGGAGCCTCAAATTCAACTCGTGAAAAGAATGGCCCTTGTCCCAGAAAATCACCCCAAAAGCTAAGACTCGAAACGACCGAAGAGTTCACGACCTACGAGTAGGTGGATACCCTAGGAGATGTCCTAGTGGTACAGCGGAACCCCCGGAGAAACACCAAAACCAACTCCCGGAGGTTCAGAGCAGAACTGCAAAGACTGCAGATTCGCGGACTGTCCGGGGTCAGAGTCCCGGACTGTCCGCCGTTGAGTCCCGGACTGTCCGCAACTGGGAGCCAGACTGTCCGCCGGCAAAAACGCAGAAAACAAACAGTGTTGCAGGTCTGCTGGACAGGTCTCGGACTGTCTGCGGGTTTGTACCGTGGACTGTCCGCCTTTCACTTCACAGTGAACAGTCAGGGGACTGCGCCTGACTGACCTTGCCGAGACCCGATGCGCGGACAGTCCGCCGTCAGGGCGCGGACTGTCCGCCAACACCCAGGAAGCACAAACCTGCTCGGGTTCAAAAGCAAATCCACTTCGATCTCAACCAAATCAAAAGGAACTTCGATCAAACTCCTCCCAGATGTTCCTCTACGTGTTGGGGTGCTAATCCTAAGAAATCATCGCACCAAACCAAGTCTATCAAGAGAAATCCGAGGATCACCGGAAAGGGGGAAAGAATGAAGAACGAACACGAAATCAACCCGATCTATGGATTCGTGAGGTTTGGAGAGAATTCCTTCGGTAGGAAGAAGGGGCTCACGACCAAGAATAAATTGATTCAAGTGGAATTGAAAATCATCTCACGGAGAGGGAGAACGAGACAAATCTCCGGGAGATGAAAAGCAAAACGTGAAGAACACGAACACAAACGCAAATCAATTCGATTTCAGCCGAAATTCCTCCACACGAGGAGACAACGAGAATACGGTCTCGTTTCCTCAAAAGATCCAAATACAAAGAGGTATGATTCCCGTCTCTGCGGATCGCTTGCAGCGAGGTATGATTAGAACCTAAGCGGGGGCTAGAGAGAGAGTGCTAAGGAACAAATGACTGCAAGGATGGGGAGAGAGGAGGGGTGCCTCTCTTATTTATAGCCTAATACAATAATCCCCTTTCTACCGCTAGATACAAGAGCGAAGCGGCCAACCCTAGGGGTATCCCGGTCCAACTCTGCTGATACTTGATCTGACAGCCACGCACCTTCCTCACCCTTAGCTTCGCCTCGACGCAAGCCTCAGGATGCCGCCATGTGCCGCCCGGTCGACCGCCGCACTGCGGATAAATGGGTGTATGTCGAGTCTCTGAGTGATGAGTGATTGTCAACTGGGATAATGCGCATGTTCTTTGGCAGCTGTGGTGGCCCGAGGATCAGCTGTGGTGGCTGACAGCCTGGGACAGCGACGAGCGAAGACTTGCGGGCATGGTGTTGCTCGAGTCGAGGACTTGGGGACACATGTCGGTGGACGGGGTGCACGGGCGGTGCATCCCCTCTACGGCTCGGTTTGGTGGTTGAGCCACAGAAAAACCACCAAGTGGACGGTTTCCAGGTTTGGGCCTCAAAACCTGGGCGCTGATGGTTTCCGAGTTTGGCCACAAAACTCGGGCTGAGGACGGTTTCCAGGTTTGGTCCTCAAAACCTGGGTGCTGCGTGTTTCTGAGTTTGGGCCACAAAACTCAGGCGATGGACGGCTGGTTTCCCGGTTTGGGCCTCAAAACTGGGGGTTGGCTGTGAAGGCTGGTTTCCCGGTTTGGGCCTCAAAACCGGGGGTTGGCTGTGAAGGCTAGTTCCCTATTTGGGCCACAAAACCGGGGGTGCGACGTCCGGGAAAAGGACAAGCAGAGCGGTGGCGGCACATGGCGGCAATCGGTGAGGTTGCGTCGAGGCAACGCTACCAGTTGTGCGGGCGTGGCCGTCGGATCACCACCTACCCTGAGTTGGTCCAGAATAACCCTAGGGTTTAGCTGGCTCGCTCTGTAATTAGAGAGGGGTAGAATAAGAAATAGAATTAGGATAAGTAGAGGGAGACACCCTCCTCCCAATCTATCTCAGTCATTTGCTATTTTTGCCTTCTAGGTTTTCCTGCTCTCCCTCTCCCCTGCTGTAGCGAACTGAGATCCACAGAGAAGAGAACAATACCTCTGTTCCCGTGAGATTTTGAGGAAGTGAGACCGTAATCTCAGTGTTGTAGCATGTGGTAGCCACACGGTTGCAAATTCGTGGTTGTGATTCGCGTTTTGTTTGTGTTCTTCGCGGAATCCTTTTCTCCACGTTTTTCCCGTCGATCGATCTCTTTGTTCGGTGCATCTTTTGCAAATCCATTTGAACCAAGTTGTTCTAGATCGTGAGGCACTTCTTTCCACCAAAGGATTTGATCTCTAACCTCACGAACTAGTAGATCGATTGATTTTAGCTCCGGATCGGTTTTGCTCCTTTAGTCCCGAAATTCTTCCAATTCACCGATTTGGAGTTAGGTTCGAGCCATGATTCTTTTGGGATAGCTCACTAACCTCCTTGGAACTCCTCATACCAAGTCTAGTGCTTTTGATTCAGAGGAGTTCGGGTGAATTTCGCGGAAGAACAGTGCTATTTCGGGACCATCGGACGCTGTGACTGTGACCATCAGAAGCTGTGTTCATCACATCGGAGCGTCCGATGCCACGTGTCGTCTGACAGTGCTTTTAAAGGAGCATCGGATGCTGACCATTGGAGCGTCCGTTGCCATCGGACGCGCCGGGGGTCAAGCATCGGACGCTAGGGTTGCACTGTAGCAGCGTCCGATGCTAGTCCAGTAAGGTTCCAGAATCGCCCTGTTTGCATCGGACGCATCCGTTGCTCTGACATCGGACGCTGCCAGCGTCCGATGCTGCTGAGTCTACGCAGTTTCGTCCGTGGTTCGTTCGTTCATTGTCGGTTTTGATTTCTGGCTTTTGCGTTGGGTTTCTAGAGTTGTATAGTGTCTCGCTGTGCTTCTTGGAAGCATCCACCCTATCTCTAGGGTCGTGGACACATATGAGCTCTAGGTTTGCTCTTGGGGTGTTTCTCGGGACAGTGACTGAAAGTTTCCGAAAGGAATTTTTGAAGCTCCCATTCACCCCCCCCCCTCTGGTCGCTTTCTGGTAGCACTTTCGGTCCTTCACGTGCCTACCTCGTGGATAGCCTCGCCTCCGCGCCAGCCTCTCCACGCCGCCACGCGTCGACCGTCCTTTTTGCGGACCTCCCCCGGTTTTGAGGCCGAAACCGGGAAACCTGGGCCTTCCCCCGGTTTTGAGGCTGAAACTGGGAAACCTGTCCTCAGGCTGAGTTTTGTGGCCCAAACTCAGAAACCCGTGCGCCCAGGTTTTGAGGCCCAAACTCGGAAACTGGCCACCCCGAGTTTTGAGGCCCAAACTCGGAAACCGTCGAGGATAGCTTTTAGAGGCTCAGCTACCGAACTCGCGCCGTAGACGGGATGTGGTTCGCACACCCCGAGTTACAGCACCGATGCCAGAGCATGTCCAGCCTCCACGCCGGGCACAGTGCATTCGCCATCCTTCTCGGCCTCCCGCCAAGTGTCACGGCGCCATCACATTCCTCCCGACTCGGCCGATGCACCGCACATCCCCATGTACTCTTGCTTGTCAACGCCACGTGCCAGCTACCACAGCTGGTCCTCACGTCTCCCGGTCCGTCGGTCCAAGCTCCACGTCCGCCGTTCACCGCTCCCGGTCCATCGGCACGGCACGTCCCTACTTGACCTTCACCTCACCTTCGACCACTGCCCGAGCTCCGCACCTGCACATCAACATAGCCAAGAGACATGTTGCCCATTGATCGATCACTCATCACTCAGGAAGGGAACCACAAGGGCACATATCAACCTTGTGTTCTCAATCTCCCCCTTTATGAGTGCATCGTCAACTCATAGTAACCGTAACCAAAAGAAAAGGAAGCAGAATTGGGTAGAAGGAGAAAACTCACTTGAGATGTCCAAAAGCCAGAGAAAAGCCCGAAGAAGAACAAATCGAGATAAGTGAAGCTTGGTCCCCAAAGACATGGGCAAAGGTTCGACACAACCAAGCAGGAAATCAGAACAACAACTCATCAATGAGCAAAACTCGATCAAAATCAGAGCACAAAACTTGGTTCCCAAAGACATGGGCAACGGCTCGACGCAACCAAGTTAGAAACAAGCTAGTCCTCAAGAAGAGGCAGAAAGGGCTCAACACCACTAGCTGAAAGCTCGATACCAAAATGAAAACTGCATAAGAAGCAGCTACTGCTAGTCCCTCAAGATAGAGGCACAGAGGCTCAACTCAACCAGCAGTAAGCCCGATACCAATCAAGAACCATCAAAACATGATGAAGACAGCTAGTCCCTCAAGACAGAGGCACAGAGGCTCGATGCAACTAGCTAAAAAATTGATATCAACTAAAAACCGGCTCGGAGCAGGCAGAAACACTCCCCCTCGCTCAAAGAACTCCCCCTCAACAAGTGAAGCGTAAATTGCATATTGTCACCACAGAAAATCGAAAAAACTCATCATTGGAAACATTCTCCCCCTTGGGGGCAATTTGCAATCAAAAGAGAGGGGAGAAAGGACTCAAGTAAGTAAAACGGAGCTAGGTCATGCCTATCGGAGTCAAGCAAATGCATATGAGTGAAAAATGCAAGTTAGCAGCTTCAGGTATATACTCAAAAAAGTGAAAGAATGCTCTAAAGAGTGCTGATCCGACTACGAAGCAACATGCAAAAGTGCTAGCAAAGGCTCAAACTCATCACTAAATACAAGATATGAATGCGTAAGCTAAATGAGCAGTTTTAAGCCGTTCAGAAAGTAGTTTCACCATTAAAATAGCACTAGACATGTATAGACAGGAAGTCAAACAAGTGCTAAACATGTATACAAGGTGAACTACCCCTAGCAAAGTTCAATCATCATGCTATAGAATGAAACATCGACTTGTGTTTTCAGATTTTATCGGAGAATTTGCAGCGGTTATTAACACAAGTTTAAATTCAGCATGTGATTGCGAGAGGTTGAAAGCTTGTCATTGCCTAACTTTTCAACCGTGCTAAGCCTATGCATATGCAATTAGAAGCTTAAAGCATCGGTTTCGGTCTTACACTACACGGCTCAAATTTAACTCAAAATGCAATGAGAAATAGTCTCGATACCGTGATGTGCTGACAAAGCAATCCCATCTCGATCTTTTCAATTCACTAACACTTGGTTCATTTTAAACAGAATACGAACAATCCAAGCAAGTGAAAGACTCAGAACTAGAGACATAGCAACCTAGCATATATGAAATAGCTCAAGTGACCTCAACACATCCTACACATGGTAGTTGCTAATTTCAATGGTGAACATGTATCAAATTTCAAGTTTCATTAGGCATGTTCATCATTCTAAAAAATATAGTTGAGCTCACAACATGTATCAGTGATCAAAAGGAGCCTAAGCTACAAGCATCATCATATATCATCGAAGCATACACTAATCAGACCATAAGTTCATTCTCAAGAATATAGACATGAAGCTTGAAAATGCAAGATGCATATATGATGAAGTCAGAATCGGAGCCAAGACAAAACTAAACAGACTCAAGACTCAAAAGCGAAGAAGATCAAAAAAATTAGTCTATGGCACAACAAACAAAATGCTTCCCCCATCTAGAAGGGGAAACACACACCAAGCTCACCTCTCAACCTAGCAAAAGTTGAGATATCCAAAGGCTTGGTGAAAATATCCGCAACCTGGTTATGGGTGTCTACATGCCTAAGATCAATGTCACCTTTCTCGTAGTGATCACGAAGAAAGTGAAAGCGAACATTGATGTGTTTGGTCTTGGAGTGAAGAATAGGGTTCTTTGCTACACTAATGGCTGAAGTGCTATCGCAAAGCAAAGGAACCCGACTAAAATCTAGACCAAAATCATGCAAAGTAACAACCATCCATAAAAGCTGCGAAGCATAAGAAGCAGCGGCAACATACTCGGCTTCAGTAGTAGACTGGGCTACGTTCGACTGTTTGCGAGAAGACCACGAAACCAAAGAAGAGCCAAGAAACTGCCAAGTCCCAGAAGTAGACTTGCGGTCAAGCCGACAGCCGGCAAAATCCGCATCGAAATAACCACAAAGCGAGAGGGTCGAAGAAGAAGAGTACCAAAGTCCGAACTCAGGAGTGTATCGGAGGTACCTCATGTTGCGCTTGACCGCTTGCTTGTGGGAAGTCCGAGGGGATGCCTGAAAACGAGCGTACAGACACACAGAAAACTGTATATCCGGCCTCATCACCGTCAGGTACAGGAGTGAGCCGATCATGCTCCTGTACTCCTTCTGGTCAACCGGCTCTCCGTCCTGATCCGCATCCATCGTAGCAGTCGTCGGCATGGGCATCGTAAGAGGCTTGGCCTCGCCCATGTCAAATTTCTTCAGGATGTCCTTCGTGTATTTTCCTTGATGCACGAACGTCTCATTTCGGATTTGCTTAATTTGCAACCCGAGGAAGAAAGTCAACTCACCCATCATACTCATCTCAAACTCCCTACTCATAGTATCTGCAAACTTGGCAACAAGCGCATGAGAGGAGCCACCAAAGATGATGTCATCCACGTAAATCTGGACTAACAGGATATCGTTGCCTTGCTTGAGGAGAAACAAAGTTCTATCAACCCGTCCCATTTTAAAACCCTTGGAGAGTAAAAAGGTTTTCAACCGATCATACCACGCTCTCGGGGCTTGTTTCAAACCATACAAAGCTTTTGAAAGTTTATAAACATGGTTGGGAACTTGGGATCCTCGAAACCCGGGGGTTGCCTAACATAAACCTCTTCCTCTATATACCCATTTAAGAAGGCACTCATGACATCCATCTGGTAAAGCTTAAAACCCTTCGAAGCAGCAAAGGCTAGAAGGATTCTAATGGCTTCTAAACGGGCTACAGGGGGAAAGGTTTCCTAGTCTATCCCCTCTTTCTGGCAGAAACCCTAGGCTACTAGCCTAGCCTTGTTACTCACTACCATCCCATCCTCACCCTCTTTGTTTTTGAAAACCAATTTGGTACCTATAGGGTGGCATTCTGGTGGAGGTGGAACTAGGGTCCAAACATGGTTTCGCTCAAAGTTTTCTAGCTCCTCATGCATGGCATTGACCCAGTTAGGATCATAAAGTGCGTGTCCAACATCTTTGGGCTCAAAAGAAGCAACGAATGCAGAATCAGCAAAGTGTGAGATTTCATACGCTCGCGACCGCGTGACTCGCTGGTCGATGCCGCCGATCATCTGCCGCGGGGGGTGAACTTGCTGAACGCTCCGGGGCGCTTGCCTCACCGAAGTCGCCTCCCCCTCGCCAGATGCTGTCGCTCCCTCAGGTGCAGCGGGTGCTCGCTGGAGAGGTGGCTCTAGAGGACCTCAAGAAGAAGACGTCGTGGGATCGGGTCCTCGAGCTGAAGTAGTCGTCGCAGGGTCGACGGGGCAGCCAGTGGAGTTGGCTTGGGATCACCCCTATCGGCATTCTCCTGCTCCTCCTCCACAAAGATGGTCTCTCCCAACTCCTGTTCTCCTGCAACATCAAAAACAGAAGAAACACAAGGCATAGTCTCGTCGAATGTGACCTCGCAGGTCTCCACTATCCGGTTAGTCTCCAGGTTAAGAACTCGATAAGCACGTGAATAAGAAGCATAACCGAGAAACACCCCATCAGCAGAGCGAGATTCAAATTTATCCAAATTGCCTTGCTTCAGGATAAAGCACTTGCACCCAAATACCCGAAAATTAGACACCTTGGGAACCCGTCCAAAACGCAACTCATAAGAAGTCTTCTTCATGAAAGCTCAAAGAAAGATGCGATTTGAAACAAGGCAAGCGGTGTTGATCGCCTCGGCCCAAAAATGCCTAGGAGTCTTATGCTCATCGAGCATCGTCCTGGCCATTTCAACAAGGGTTCGGTTCTTGCGCTCAACAACACCGTTCTGCTGGGGGACATAAGGAGAGGAAAACTGATGCTCGATTCCATTAGAAGAACAGAAAGAGGCAAACTGTGAGTTATCAAACTCAGTACCATTATCGCTACGAATAGCTCTAATAGTATCAGGGGGAAACTCAGTTTTCAACCTCAAAATCAAATCACGAGCAAAAGGAAAAGTTTCATCCTTACCCTCCACGAAAAACACCCAAGAGTACCTCGAAAAATCATCAACGATCACTAGAACATACCACTTCCCACCCGCTAAGCAAACCCGAGCTAGACCAACTGTGTCCATGTGTAAAAGCTCGCCGGGTCACTTTGTCATCACCTGATTAACAGGTGGGTGAGAAGAAGCAACCATCTTCCCGTGACGACAAGGATGGCAAACAAGGTCCTTCTAAAATTTAAGCTTGGGGAATCCTTGGATTAGGCCAAGTGAGCTAAGTCTTGCAAGCAAGTCAAAGCTCAAGTGACCGAGTCTCCTATGCCACCTCCACAAATCAGAAGAAGGACTAGCCATCAAGCATCTAGCAGAGCCAAAGGAACGAGAAAAATCGGCTCTGAAAACACGGCCAAAAGGAACGATCTGACAAACAAGATCTCCCCAAGGATCTAAAACATGACTCAGACTCTTCTTAAAGCGCACTTCACAATCATCCTCAAGAAGTTGCAAAACGGAAAGCAAATTGTAATGCAAGTTAGAAACCAAAGCAACATCCTTGAGAACAAAGTTCTCATTGAGCCGAATAGCTCCATGAGAAACAACCTTACCTCTACTATTGTCCCCGAAAGTGATGTACTCCTTGTGCATCACGGGGCTAAGGCTGGAGAACCATTCCTTCTTTCCGATCATGTGGCGCGAACACTCGGAATCCATGAGCCACATGTTCTCCAACCGAAGTTCCTGCATCAATAGAAAGGCAGGAAGTGAGCATATGGCACAACACTGGGGTTAGTATACTGAGAAGGATACCAGTGTTGTGTCATAGGCCCAGAAAAAGTGTTAGAAGCAACACCAAGTTGTCCTCGTCCCATGGGTGGATAGCGATCGCCACCAACCTGAAAGGGTGGTCCGCTATGGAACGAAAAACCTCCAAACTGACCTACTTGTCCCATTTGAGCAAAGCGATCACCACCATACTGAAAAAGGTGGTCCGCTATGGGACTGAGCAGCAAAGCCTCTTACACTCGGCTCACGATCGTATTGAGGACAACCAGAACCACGACGGGCACGACCACCACCCTGTGGTCTAGCTGCCTGGGGCCTAGCCACCTGAGGGGGTGCACCTCCAGGTCTAGCGCCCTGCCTCTGAACTCCCCGACCTTGCACACCATGGAGAGGGTGGTGCCTGGCCTGGTTGTTCAGCTCCAACTCCTTCCTAGCGTCTCTCTTCCTCCGAAAGCAAAACTCAGCTAGGTTACCCTCACGCTGACAATACTCGCACTCGAACCTCACCACTCTCTTGCGTTGTTGGTTTCTATGGTTGTGAGGGTTGTTCACTCTGGCTGGCTGCTTGCCTCTCAGAAGGGGATCACTAGAGACGTCAGGAAGGGTGTCAAGTGTGTTCCTAAGATGGTTAGGTTTGGGAACCCACACTTGCTTGTGAGGTGGAGCCTTGGGAGGTTCATCAAGGATGCCATCCTTGGTGATAGGCTTGGGAGGCTCAGGTGGGGTGATCTTGGTAAGCTTAGGGATAGCGGATGGCTTCTCACTAGGGCTCACTCCACTAAACTCACCGATCTTGCCAAAGCTACTAGCGCCCTTCCCACCTGAAGCAAAGCCTACTCCCGAGCAATCAGTTCCCCTCTTGAACTGACGGATCATCATGCCCAACTGCGGCTCATTGCATGACACCCAACTCAGGATGGACCGGAGGTATGTGTTTTCCTCCCCGGTTTGTGTCGATGAAATATGGTCGATAGCCCACCTAGGGGTATGCCCGAGGTGGTAGATTAGCGGGGAAGGCGCGTGGAACGATGATCCGGACGTGACACAGGAACAAAACTAGATGAACACCACGGTTTATCCAGATTCAGGCCACCGAGTCCAGCATAATACCCTACGTCCTGCGTCGAGTTATCTACTCTGTATATTGATGAATCTGTTTTTTAGAGGGGGTCCCTGCTCGCCTTATATAGCAACGGGGAGCAGGGTTACAGATCTTTAGAAGATCGGATCTTGTGATACAATAAGGAAACCTAGTCGATTACAAATCGATATCGCGAAGGACACGATATCTTTCCTAACCGACTATACTTCCTTGCTTTCCGGTTCTGAGAAGGCCTCCACACCATTATCCGTTTAGCTGGGCCGCCTGTCCGACCAGCTAAGTATTAACGCCACGGACCTTCACAGCAAGTTGGGCCGGCCTTCATGAAGCAGCCCAAGTCCAGTCGTGAGGGTACCTTGGTTTATACCCCCACAGCTAGTCCCCGAGCACATTGAATTTTGGGACGATGAAGAAAAATCTTGGTAACATCTCTGAACGTCCTCAGCCATACCTCTTTCCTAGTCTCTGACCAGGTTATACTTTGTTGTCCGCCATATCATGAACTCACAAGATGCAATGTGCTCTTAAAAAAGAAAAAATGACTTCTGGGAGTCTAGTGAAGTGTGCCCACTTAGTCCCCGAGCTTGGCAATAGATGACTCGGTCATGTGATGCCAAGGTCCAAAAAATAAAGAATGAAAAATATACATGCGCGACCAAGCGCCATGTATACACGGTAGTCCCCGAGCTTGGCAATAGATGACTCGGTCATGCGATGCCAAGGTCCAAAAAATAAAGAATGAAAAATATACATTCACGACCAAGCGCCATGTATACACGGTAGTCCCCGAGCTTGGCAATAGATGACTCGGTCATGTGATGCCAAGGTCCAAAAAATAAAGAATGAAAAATATAGATGCGCGATCAAGCGCCATGTATACACGGTAGTCCCCGAGCTTGGCAATAGATGACTCGGTCATGTGATGCCAAGGTCCAAAAAATAAACTGTAGGCCCGTGACAGAATAATCCACACCATATGCCATCAGACGCAGACAAAAGCATCAGCTTTTTACTACCACGCTTCCCTTTAAAATGTACATTTCCTGCCCTTTCTTCAAATTTCACCGTACGCCGTCACATAAAGTAACCTTTACTCTGTTGAACCCATGACAGAACATGATCTGTCCTTTTAGTGGACATGGTCCATGGGCCGAAGCAACTTGGCTATAAATATAGCATCATAGAGCCTTTGTTTTGCACATCAGCCATGGAACCAAAACTTCAAACATCCGAAGGACCGACATTTAGTGTGGCCAAACTAGTAAACCCGTCTGGGTTAGGTTTTAAAGCTTAGAGCGAAGTTCCTGGTAGGATTCTTGTGAGGGGATAGTTTGTTAGAGCTGTTCCCAATTGGTTGTGAATAGATAAGGGTGACGGAGTTCCTAGGAGGATTCTTGTGACGCCGGCAATAAATCTAAGCCATCTTGTCACATATTGAGTCCTCCAAGGTCCTCCAAGGTTGAGCTTGTTACCCAGGCAACCAACCTAGTTTCTAAGGAAACTCGAGGGTGCCAGGGTGATAGTCATGCCGGTGAAGGGCTGCAGGGATGGTGCTTGGAACGTCTCCCAATATCCTTTGTGTTTTATTGTTGAAGAAAAACTACAAATTGCCTCAAATCTTATCGTCGGAAACCAACACAGCTCTACCACGTGGGTAGATGCGGCTGGTCATCTGACCAGTCCCCAGCTTTGCTAAGAAGGCTGGCGGAGGAGCCAACCAGTCCCTAGTATGACTGGTGGAGCTGGTCCTGAAGCCAACGCAACTCTGCCACGTGTGTGCCTGTAACTGGTCGTCTGACCAGTCCCCAGCTTTGCTGAGAAGGCTGGCCGAGAAGCCGACCAGTCCCCAGTATGACTGGTGGAGCTGGTCCTGAAGCCAACGCAGCTCTGCCACGTGTGTGCCTGTAACTGGTCGTCTGACCAGTCCCCAGCTTTGCTGAGAAGGCTGGCAGAGAAGTCGACCAGTCCCCAGTATGATTGGTGGAGCTAGTCCTGAATCCAACGCAGCTCTGCCACGTGTGTGCCTGTAACTGGTCGTTTGACCAGTCCCCAGCTTTGTTGAGAAGGCTGGCGGAGAAGCCGACCAGTCCCCGGTATGACTGGTGAGCTGGTCTTGAAGCCAACGCAGCTCTGCCACGTGTGTGCCTGTAACTGGTCGTCTAACCAGTCCCCAGCTTTGCTGAGAAGGCTGGCGGAGAAGTCGACCAGTCCCCAGTATGACTGGTGGAGCTGACCCTGATGCCAACGCAGCTCTGCCACGTGTGTGCCTATAACTGGTCGTCTGACCAGTCCCCAGCTTTGCTGAGAAGGCTGGCAGAGAAGCCGACCAGTCCCCAGTATGACTGGTGGAGCTGGTCCTGAAGTCAACCCAGCTCTGCCACGTGTGTGCCTGTAACTGGTCGTCTGACCAGTTCCCAGCTTTGCTGAGAAGGCTGGCGGAGAAGCCGACCAGTCCCTAGTATGATTGGTGGAGCTGGTCCTGAAGCCAACGCAACTCTGCCACATGTGTGCCTGTAACTGGTCGTCTGACCAGTCCCCAGCTTTGCTCACAAGGCTGGCGGAGAAGTCGACCAGTCCCCAGTATGACTAGTGGAGCTAGTCCTGAAGCCAACGCAGCTCTGTCACGTGTGTGCCTGTAACTGGTCGTCTGACCAGTCCCCATCTTTGCTGAGAAGGCTGGCGCTTGTTATTAATATTATTTTGAGAAAAGGAAAATTTATTAACTCTTAGAAGGCTTAACCTCTTGGGCCGGTGAAATGGGCCGTAATGATTGGTATCATAAGAATATCCGTTTTCGCGGTGAATGAAAATCCCGAACAGTCGCGCAGTAGGTTATAAAGACAAACACCGCATACTCGAAACTTACCCTAATCGTTGTCATTCCCCATTTCCTTGCCTTTCGCCGAATCTTGCACTGTAGCCCTAGATCCATAGCAGTAGACTCGGCGGCGAAGCTCGCATTTTTCCGGCGCATCCAATGGCGCGGAAGGCGAAGAAACCTGCGGCGGCGACAACTGTGAGATTGGATCAGGAATGGGTTCCGTCGAGGAGCACAGAGGAGAGTGTCGGCCGCCTCGCCGCCAGCGGACTTCTGTCGGACAAAGTGACCGGCGGGTGGAGAGCGCCCACTGGTGAGGCCTATCCTCAACCCAATGCTGATGAGATAGTTGTTTTTGAGGATTATTTCATTAGAGGATTTGGTCTGTCGTGCCATGCGTTCCACCGCCGATTGCTTGATTTCTGGGGGATCGGACTTTGTAATCTTGGCCCGAATTCCATCCTGTTTGTGTCCATTTTCATTCACTTGTGTGAGGCGTTCCTCGGAATACAGTGTAACACCCCAGGTGTTCGCTGTCAGTTGAGCAGTCAGTTTAAGCACAAACATGGTATGTTCAGTGATGTTCAAGAGATGGTTTCAAGTATCGTCAGTGATGACAGAAGTTTTGAGATCAATCTCAGAGATGGAAGCTCAGTTTGAATTATTCGGGAAATAATTAATGGAGCCGGTTAATAATGATCGTCAATTTATGAATATTCAGGATTTATGCTAAACCTGGATTTTTCATATGACCTACCTCCATTCCTGTCTATAGTAACTGGTGAAAAAGTTTCGTGAAGTTTGGAATCAAAAGGTCACATGAAATGACGAGTCGCAGCTTTGCCAGTACTATCTGATTAACGGAAGAAAATCATTCGGGTTCAATCAAGTGTTGCAGTTATGCCCAATCAACTATATATGAACTCACGGTCAAAAGTTATGAAAGTTCCGTGTTGAGCAGATGGCCAGAAAATGTTTCGACTGACGAGAAACCCTAATTCGGAACCTACCGGGTGATTACTTTGACCGGCGTTGAACGGTATTTTTAGATGTCCGCATGTTAGAGCGCCTTAAATGAAAGTTGTAGTACAGTTCGAGAGGAACAAATTTTGTTTTATGGCCGAGACCTGGATCGGTGCCGAAAATAGCGAAAACAAGCTCGCAAGATGTAGTACAACTCAGTTTTCAGGTTCCGGAAATTGGTTAAGTCAGTACTGCAAAATTGGAATTTCGGTCACCGCGAAGCTGCCGTCGACGATCGTTACCGGGCAAACCGTTGGGAATTTGACCAAGTGCCTTTAAGGAAAGTCGGAGTACTCGGCGAGACGACGACAGCAAAATTATTTTCGTCAAAATCGGAGTCCGTTTGAGCAGTGTTCACAATTTTGGAGGAGTTTGACTGAAAGTTTCTGGAAACTTGCCAAATTTGGAAAGAAATTCTGGGAAAAAAATTGCCGTGCTCCTCTGCCCACGCCAACAAAAAGACCGAGCCGGTCTTGTCTCTCCGGTCTCCTCCCCATTCGCCTCTCCTCGCAAAAAAAAAAAGAAAAAGGGCCGAGCTCATCCCTTCGGTCTCCCCCTCTCGTCGTCCATGGCAGAACCAGTAGAAGCACCGGCGAGCAGCTCCCTGCCCCTCCCTGTCCGGCGAGCCTCCTTCCCCTGGCCGCTCATCTGCTCCCTCCTTTCCCTTCCTGCGCAGCGCCAGAAGCCGCCCTTTTTCCCGCACGGACAGAACAGCGGTCTCCTGCGCGCCTTCTGGCCTCGACGTCGCAAGCCGGCAGCAGCGAGCAGCCGGTCTGCAGGCAGCAGCCGCTGTGGCCGGATGAGCCCAGCAGCCCAGGCGCCAGAGCCCCAAACCCTAGCTCCTTCCCTGCCCTCCGTCTCCTCCCTGCAGGTGGACTCCCCCTTCTCCCTCTCTCTGTTTCCCGTGAAATAGAAGCTGAAGGACCTAGTTGAGAAGCTGAAGCTCTTTGTTGTTTCACTCTGCTTAAATGCCATGACACATAGGTTTACTAATTGATCCTTGGTTGTTTGCTACAGAGTCAAGGGGTCCCGATGCAAGATCTGCATGTTAATGGCGTTTTTGTTTATTTAGTAAATCTGAGTAGAACTTGTAAATTGCATAATAAATTGTGTGTTTAACGAAAAATTGCATGTGTGGAATTTTTGGAAACCTTGTGAAGAGTACTATCCATTGGATGCATAATATGTGGTCTATTAGTGCAAAGTTTCTGTTGTGATGATTGATTTGTGTTAAATAGGTTTAATTAGGAAGAAAATGATACCTGCTGTTGTATTACTTAGTTTGCGGTGAAATTTTTATGGTAGACTCCTCTGGTCATGTGTGTGTTGTGATAAAAATTTCAGGTTTATTGGCGCAAGTATGAATTAGTTATGAATTTATCTTGCTTTCATCTTATTAAATGGATTAAAATGAATTGTGGCAAATGTTTGCATGTACAAATAGAAAAGGTGGTTCCACTGCCTTCCTATGATGTTGTTGTAGCTTGGGAAATTTTATTGTGGCCAAGTTTTATGCAAAGCATAGAGTTTTAGAATTATCATCTTTCTATAATTCATTTCGGGATGTTCTGGACAGTTTTTAGGGCATAAATAGTTATCCCTTGTAAATGATGTTTTCTGTGAAACTTGTCTATAGCAAAGTCATAGATAACATACATATCTAGCTTGTGTTAAAGTTTCATGATTTTTGGTAAAATGGATTATGCGTTATGGCTGTTTAAATTTCAGTTTCAGAAATTGTTGCTCTTGTTTATGCCTAGATCAGATTCTGTGAATGTAATTATTTCACTCTGTTAACTTGCGAATCATGCTGAGATGTTTAAAGATGATTTGTAGGGAATTTCATAAGCTTTCCAGAATGTCTTGTTGTGTGTCATTTGGAGTTGTGTAGCTCTAGTTGCGATTTAATTACTTAGCTCCTGTGTGTATGCCCAGTTTTGCTGAATGGCTGCAGAGACACTTTCTACTGTGGTAATGACTTCGTGTTGTAGATATTGTTTGTTGTAGATGTGGTCTATACAAAAGTTGTTGATAACATCTTATTCTAGCTTGTCACCAAATTGTATGGCCATAGGCTTAATAGTTTAAGAGATATGGCTGTTGTAAGATTGCTGTCATGTTTTGCCTACATTCTGTCCAGATCTGAATGATGGGCTTGTTTCACCTAGTTAACTTATGATTCATGCTTAGGTGATTATAGATTATTTGTAGTTCTTTTAATAAGATTTCTAAATTATCTTAGATCATGTCAATTGGAGTTAAATAACTTGAGTTATGACTGTTTTAGTACAGCTGGCTAAATCTGTCCAAGTCTGGACAGAGATGCCTATTTATGTTAATTAGACCTTGTTAACTTGTGAATCATTTTAAGATGATTATAGATTATTTGTACAAAACTTAATAACCTTTCTAAAAATTCTAGGGGCATGTTCCCAGGTGCTATAGATCTTTAGTTATGGTTGTTTTAAGTTACTGTTGTTGATGTGTGGCTAGTTCTGTCCAAGTGTGGACAGAGCTGCACTAATCATGTTGTTTGACCTTGTTAATGATTGATTCACCTTGAGCTAACAATAATAAAGATTTAGATAATCTTGTAAGCTTTCTATAATGTCTAATTGCATGCTCATGTGATGTTTATGTTGTGAGTTATGCTTCTCTGAAGCCCTGTCGGTCCTGCTGTCCAACAGTTGGACAGAACTGCATAGTTATCTGTGTTTGAGTTAGATAACCTTTGAATTTGCTCTTATGGTGAATAACAAAGTTGTAGGTAATTGAGTTTGCTTTCCAGAAAGCCTTATCTCACCATGTTTGGATATCTGTAGCTTGAGTTACAGTCAAAAGAGTGGACTGCTGTCCTGCTGTCCAAATCTGAGTGTTTGCTTTTGATTGCTTAACTTGGCTTAAGTTGATTAGGTGAACTTAGTGATCAATTTAAAAGTGTGCATAACCTGTTGGTTGTTGTGTGCTTTAGTGTGTGCTAAGTTATCTTAATGGTTTGCATGAATTTTGTGCTAAGTGCTTGTTAGTGGTTGCTTGTGCTATGTGACCAATATATTACTTCATGAGCATTCATACATATGCATTGTGCATCTCATATCTAGGTTCGCTAGATGGAAGAATGTCGAGCGAAGGACGTGGTGATGGAGCCAAACCTGGAGATGATGGTGTTGGCGAACCACAAGTTGCTGGAGTAGTGATGTTCCCGAAGTGGTGCCATCTAACACTAGCTTAAGTGTTGTTCCCAGGCAAGCCACGGAGCATTCTAAGTCTCCTACCATTATTTTATAAATGCAATCGAGTCAATATAATGATTGTTGCATTAAGTTATAGGAGTTGAATGATACCGTTGATGCATTACTTACTTATCCTTGTCCACCAGTAATTATTATCTTGATATCCCTGTTAGGTCTAGGCTCAATTATATGCTTAGCTCTGCTTAGACCGGTAAAAGTCTGGTGATTTCCTGTCTCCCGCATATAGGTGGATACTGATCATGACTAGCCTGGTGCTATCATGGAGATAACCATGTGATAATTAATCTGAGACCGGGCGGGATGTAGGAGCAGCAGGACATGGGTTTTGTGTGCTAGTAGTCTCCCGTCTGTGTCGATTAGGACCCGACGAAGGCACACCTCAGTCATTTTGAATGCGTCAATCAATTAACGGAGTAGGTCTGAGTACCTCCCGTGAAGCCGAGTAGGGCTATTCAAGCCGGTGATGGAGATGTTGACGCCTAACACCTAGGGCCTTATATGTACCGTGGGCAACTATTCTGAGCAACCTGGCATGGTCCGTGGACAGGCAGGGCCTGATTGACCTGGCATGACCGTGAGCAGTTATAGCTTGAGCGACCTGGCATTGAGATAACCCCTGGTGTAGAAGGGCCCATGACCGCCCCGCGCGTTGTGTTCTCGAATTTCCTGAAGTGGCCGCCGACGGCTGCCTGGCAAGGTGTGATCGGGCGAGTGTGCGACATCTTTGTCCCCAGCTGGGTAGGAATCGATTATAATCGCCATCGCTCCTGGTTAGTGAGTAACTTGACTGGGCATGTGTTACCGTAGTAACTTATGGAATTAAAGATGGTTATGGTACTGAATCTGAAAGGCTATTGATGAAATAGTCACTCTTGCTTGATTAATTAGCCAAGTGATTGCTCTAGATCAGGTGCAAATCTAGTTAATCAGGTTAATTACATAAAATTGACCGCTAATACTCTAATGATGATTATCTAATAATGAAAATGCTTTTATGCAAAAAGGTATGTAAAGCCAACCCCAGATACAGCCTTGCATACTCCTTGGTGTCACTTTATTTCTGGTTTATGACGGGTAAGTCTAGCTGAGTACATTCGAGTACTCAGGGTTTATCCCACCTTGTTGCAGGTGAAGGTTAGGCCTACCGAAAGGTGATGGCCAGTGCCGGTGGGCTCGGCAGTTCCATACTTCTTCTCTTATGCTGTTGTTGGAGGATGTCACTCAAGCTAGCAAAGTATTTCAACCTATGTTATGATATTCATTTCAAAGTTATGTTGTTTCTTCTAAATCAAATGGAACTCAACTTGTATTATTATTTGTGAACTCTATTGTAATATTATTTCCGATGCAAGCTCTGTGGACATGATTTGTATTTGCTTGACCATGCGATCTTGGCTGAATGTTGAAATGTTTGAAATCCTTCGAGATTTCTGGACTACCGGGTTTATATGGGCTCAAGCGTGCTAATTCAGCTGCTTCAGCGGAGGTTTTCGCACTTGTGCTCTTATAAATTGGTCGGTTCTGTTACATACAGCCGCACTTCAACTTGTTTCGCTATTTCTTCCAACTGAAGAAGAACAGTCGCGGGTCGCGCATTGCGGGTAGCGCATACGTCCTGCTGCGCGAGGGGATGGCATCTGAGTACATCAACGTCCCTCTGCAGAGTAATGTGAGCGGCTGGCAAAAGAAATGGTTCTACATGACGCAGTGCCAAACGCCCGCTTTAAGTTGTGACGTGGGGAAGGTAGTTGAATCGAGTTGGACCTGGTCGTCGAAGACTTCCACAAGCGATATGGAGCAGGTCCGAGAGCTGCTTAGTTTGATGAGGGAAATGACTGCTGACGGAATCCAAATTACTGCCAATTTTATGCACCGTCGGGTACAGTCCTGCAAAGAAAGGGTGCATCCTGGCTTTGAATATGTTGGACGGCCTGACCCGACTCGTGAGTGCGCCGAAGACTTGGAGTCTAAGGAGCTGGAGAGGCGCGTTCACGTGGTGCTCCAATTCTCTGATTGGAAAGCACCAAAGAGGGTTACACAGCCATTCAGCCTGGCACGACCTGTTAAGGATGTGAGTTGCCTCTTAGTTTGTCTTACTGATTTTGCTCTGTTGCAGTGTTCAAGATACTAGTCTGCGTTGTTTTGTAGGATCGCTCCATTGTGTACGTCTTGGATGTGCCATCAGCTGATTGGTCGGAAGGGGTCGACCGACAGACTGGAGCTAGCCGATCTCCACATTTCCATGCTGGGGAGGCGGCAGCTGAGAAGACAAGGAAAGGTAAGGAGGCCGCAGATACGGCTGACCCACGAGTTGTGAAAGCTGCGGGTAAGCGCGTAGTTACTGGTCATAGGGCTGCCACGAGGTCGTCTTCACGGGCTGATGGCCCGTTGGAGATTCCGGGCGGCGGACACCCAACACTTCTGAGTCCATTCGTGACTGGGACGACGATGATGATGATGAGGAGACGCCTCCGTCTAAACACGTCCGTGTCGAACAGCCGACCAGGTCTGTTTTACCGGCGCGAAAGACAAAAGGGCTCAAGCTGAAGGGAGGTCTGCGTGTCAGCGACCTGTGAGCGTTCGGCTTCCTTTGTCATGAGTTTATGGTTATTACCATGTTTTTGACCGCTTGTTCTTGTTTCACATCAGCGATCCCGTGCCGGAGGTTGATCCTGTCGGCGATGACAGGGTCTCCGTGCCGACCAGTGCCCCGGATGCGGGGCCCGAGCAGGTTCGGGAGGAGCCAGCCGCGGGCAGAGCGCCGGATGGGGGAGGTGATGGTCGTAGTGAACCCGATGAGCAACCGACTTCGACCAGCGCTCAAGGGGCCAGGTCGGGTAGCGGAAGGTCCTTCGACCAGGGGTTGCCGGATGAGCATCGTGAGCCATCTGACCCCACGCAAATTCCCCCGGATGCTCCGCTTCCTCCTCCGGAGGCAAACACGCTTGGCGCAGTTGGGCGCGCTGTGGATCCCGCCAAAGCTGAGGAAGTGCCGGTGGCGCCAGAAGAGGACGTTGTGGAGATTCCTCGCCCACCGAGATCTCCAGAGCGGATAACCAGAGTGGCGGGTCGGCGAGTGGGTGTTTCATGAGGAGAACACTGACAACCGTCCAATGAAGAATTTTGACCGAATGCTTAGCCAGCTCCGTAAATATGCACAGGTAATCCTTCGAAGGGTGTGACGCTGTGAAGACGAGTCGTGTAGACACTGAATTTCGATTACTTGTTTTAACTTGCAGGGATTGTCGGATTTATCAGAGGAACACCGCAAATGTTTCGAGTCTATCGGTCCTTTGATCGATGCGAAAGAAAAGATCGAAGAAGCTTGCGTACAGTACCGAGCAGATCTTGACAGTGCTCGCCAGACTGAGGTTGAACTGCGCGGGACCACAGAGGAGCAGTCGTCTGAAATCGCGCGGCTCCGTCATGAAAATGAAGGTATGGACCACAAGCTACCGACTGATAGTAGTTCCATGCTTGACTAACTTTGTTGGAACAGAGCTTGCTTCGCAGGTCACCGTTGAGAAGCTGAAAGCACTGGATGGCGAAGCTATAGCTGCTAGGGAGAAGACGCGTGCCGATGACCTGGAGAAGGAACTTGAAGGTAGCCTGTTTTGATCTTTTTGATTCGATGCGTACTGCTTTCTGGTCAACTGTGACCGACTGTTGTTGTTGATTGACGTAGGGAGACACCGCTCTTGGCAAAACCAAATTGCATTGGTTTGCCAAGACGTGAATACCTGGGAGGCGCGGTGTCACGCCATGGTTCGAGGAATCACTCCAGTTCTGGATGCAGTATATGCGACTGGTCGGTCCGGAGGTCTTCTGCCCAGACCAGCTGGTATGCTGGGGCAGTGTGCCGGATCATGGGCAGCCATGAAAAGATTTGTAGCTGATGCTGGCGAGTAGGTTGCTGCTTATGTCTTGGCTGTTGCGCGGGCCCATTATCCAGGGTTCGACGTGAAGAGGCTGGAAAGCGGTTTTCCCAGGAATACTTCGGAAACTCAGGCGTCCGAGCTTAATGAACAATCCAGGGAGACGGCTGTCGTTTCTATGCCCAGCGCTCCATAAGACCATGAATGTATTAAGTTAGCTCTTGCAGACAACTAATCGTTCCGGACTATGGAAAATTATATTGTATCTTTGTATGTTTGTGCTTTATTCGATTGTCTAAAGTAGCGTGTGACGAAAAAGAGAATAAAAAATGTTTGGGAAAAAGACGACGATGTTTATTTATAATATACTATGAAAGTACAGAGGTAAGTACATATCTTTTAATCCTCAGGTAGCTATGCATAGAAACGCCGGAGCTGGTCGATGTGCCAGGAGTTTGGGACATCGGTCCCATTTAGGTCAGTTAACCTGTAGGAAGTGGGTCTTGTAACTTGTTTAACAAGATAGGGGCCTTCCCAGTGAGATGAGAGTTTGTGTAGTCCGGCGGTATTTTGGATTCGTCTCAGGACCAGATCTCCTACAGCGACGAATCTTTCTTTGACGTTGCGGTTGAAGTATCTTCGCAACCCCTCGATGTACTTTGCGGTTTGGATGCACGAGTCCAATCTTCGTTCCTCAATGCAGTTGACTTCTAGCTCTCGGGCCTGGTCGGATTTGTCCTGGTTGTATTGCTCCACTCTGGGCGATCTGAATGCGATGTCTGCTGGTAAAACTGCTTCTGCGCCGAACACCATATAATACGGCGAGACGCCCGTGTTTCTGCTAGGTTGCGTACGAAGGCCCCATACCACTGCTGGTAATTCTTTCAGCCATCAACCGGCCTTTTGATCTTGGTCGTTTGCTCTGTGCAGCCTTTTCTTTAGTGCATCGAGTATCATCCCATTCGCTCGCTCCACCTGGCCGTTGGCTCGTGGGTGAGCTACGGAGACGTATTTGACGACTATGCTTCTTTCGTCGCAAAAATCCCAAAAGTCCGAGCCGGTGAAAGTTGAACCGAGATCGGTGATGATACAATTAGGTAGACCAAAACGATGGATAACATCATTGTTGACGCTGGTTATCTATTAAAATTAAAGGATAAATAAATATGAAAAGGGCATGAATTCAATCACCAACAAAGGTTTAGGGTTTCAACTGACAATATTCCACGAGTTTTGGTGAACTATGATTCTGCAGGGACTAAACCAGGAAATCAGCACTGATAGCTTCCCCTAGAAGGAAACCGACGCGAGATAACGCAACCGGCACGTCAGGAATATTCCAGAAGGTTCTAAAGGACACCAAAGGACACCACAAGACGGGACACCTCGAGAGGCCGCAAGGTGGGACCGACCGGTCCCACCCTTAGACTGGTCGGTCTCCCTCGGTCCCGCTGGGTTCCGTCTTCTGCAAGCTTCCTCCGCCGACCTCTAGGTTGCATCTCAGCCGTACCTTAAGTCGGTTTGATCCAACGGCCGCGGTTGATCCCTCAGGGCTATATAAGCAGCCCCAGACCCCTCTCTCCAGGCATCTCCCTCTTCATTATTCATCTCCACATTAGAAACTAGGGTTCCAATGTAGAAGTAGAGGTCCCTCTAGATGAATCTCTTCTAGTTCATCTAGAATTAGATCTAGTTCATCTAGTTGTAATCAAGAGTTAGCTTTCAAGTAGAAGACTAGATACCCCTCTAGTAGGATTAGAACCTAGTCTTATTCTAGAACTAGAAGAGAGAGAGAGAGGAAGAGATCAAGAGGAAGCTCCGGCCTGTCGGATCAACTTCTTCATCTTGTACCTGTGGATTCAAGTTCTTCATCGACTTGCTTCAACGATTGTTTCGGTAATCAACATCTATATTTAAGTTTGAGCCATTGTTTTTATTGTTCTTAAGGTTTATGACTCTCTTTTGAGTACTTTAATTCTAGTCGCTCTAGAGTTGGAGTAGTTGGATAGTATAAGCGGAGTGCTTAGACTTGATAGCTCATATTTACCTCCTATAATGCCGGTAGTAGTGGTAGTTCGCAAGGGTGACTCTTATAGCCATGTTGATTCTTCTATAGTCCACTTACCCGTGTGTAGGCTCGGTAGGATTATACATTTGCATAAAAGAATCATACTCTGTTGTGACCTTTTATGGCAACTTCCCCATTAAGAATAATAAACATATCACTCTTAAGTTGGATTTAGATAACCTTAGTGATCCCCTCTATACTTTTAGTTTCTCTGTCCTTGTTAGTTACTCAGGGGTTATACACTTGAGACTCATCGCTATCCGTTCCTTTGGGTTTGATATTAAAACTGGGTTACTCCGGTGAAGTGCTACATCGGTAGATTTTATCAGTGCACTTGCAGATAAAGTAGAGTGTGCATTAATTTATACCAACAAGCATTTCTGGCGCCGTTGCCGGGGAACGGTAGATCATTTTACGTCTTAAGTTTAACCTTGTAATCATACTTTTATCTTTTCATTTTTTGTTCCAGTCTTTTCATCATTTTTGTTTTGATTCTTATGAATGTTGTTTTTGAATTCCACTCTTATCTATCACTACCCCATGAGCAAGCTATAACTAGTAGAATCCTTATACCCCATCATAATACCTGGTTATGAGCTATGCCTACCTTTCTGCTGCACTATCCTTATAATGAGCATAGAAATATAAATATGAAAATATTCCTTCAGGTATGCTTGTCACTAACCTTCCCAGGTTTGGAGCAGAAAAGAACGAAGGAACAACAAACAGAAGGTATGTCCCACCAATCATCATGCAACATTGAATTACATTCATCCAATCTTGATTTACAAAATCCAAGCTTGGGGAATAGACATTCTAAGAATATTTCTTGTCATGTTGGTTGTCCCTACCTTTAAGATATGCTCATACAATAATCATGCTCTTTCATCACCATCTGAATAAATCTCTATAATACTTGCATGCTACCCTCATTCGCTATATTATATGTTTAGGTTTGGAGTACTTTCATACATCTCTTAAATTAAGCATGGTGCCAAGTTTAGGAGTGGTGATCTTGCTTTCAAAGGTTTTTAATTTAAGCAATTAAGTTAAAATACCTTCATAGATCAAATTAGACGTGGTGTCTAGGTTGATTTTTGAGCCGATAGTATGCTATAGTGGATGTTGGATATTTTGTTGGACTAACAACTGCAGGGAAACTTTCAATATCAATTTGGGAAAGTCCGGAGATGAATTCACACTGGAGATGATGAGACACATGAACTTTAACAACTTTGCACAATGAAGACTCAGCTCATTCATCATGGATGAAAGAACTGTGAGTATCAAAGTTTATTTATTTTGTCTTCTACTGCAAGTTATCCTTTGCCTTGAATCATGTTAAAGTGCAGCCAACACATACTAGTCTATGCTAAAGTAATCCTAAAAACATCTCCTTATTAGCATAGATGCAAAATACATATGTTATGGACAACAACCCATGCTTCAAATTCTTGCAATCCTTCGGGTATATATCCACTAACATTATGCAGGAGAGAGATTTTGTTCATCCATGGTTTGGTCTGAACATTGAAGATCCAAAACCCAAACCATAGACACACAAACCAACTCTCAGATCACAAATGGTGCTAGCCTAGCTTTGAGTCTTGCTTGGGCACTGATGACAAACAGGATGCAACTTACCTCGTATGAAACAACCTATGCCTGCAACCATCATTGCCCAAGACATCAAGACAAGAAGTGGAAAGTTATTTTCTCTTCTAATCAAGAGCTAGCTTGGGAGACAAGATGGTACGACTACAACAATAGCAAGATCTACAACTCAAACACATGAACATGTTGTTGGGAGTCCATCTACATCACAAGCCAGCCAGGGAGAGACAATTCCGTTGTCTAGATGTGTTTCACAATCAAAGGGAGGAAGGAGAAACCCAACTTCAACATATTGATCTCCTACTCACCACTTTAATCAGTACAAACCACTAGATGCTGTCCCAGTCGAGGAGAAGAATATGATCCACCACTCATTCTTGGAAGATCATTCTTGAACGCCATCAATGTTATCATCTATATCGGACCTGGAGAAGTCAACTCTTGGATCTTTTGCTGATTCTTCAACAACTACATCACTTATGAGCAGCCAAAGAGAACCAAGAGAAGATGTCGAAGGAAGAACCAACTGCCAAGAATTGAGGAGGGCATCATGAAGGATGAAGCCACTGCACCACAAGAGTTAGAAGATGGAGAGATAGTACCTGAGCCAACAAATCAAGAATAACAGCCGATCAGATCTCCATCATCTAGACACTGTTGAGAGGACAAGTCTCAGTCGTGGCACTAAGAGACAAAGACTCTCATGGAGGCACTCGAGTAACAGTTCTAAATTCAAGTCTTTTGCCAACCCAATGATTAAAGGAAAACAAGAAAGGTTGACAAGAGAAGAATGCAGAACGGTCCCTATATCCTCATAGTACAGAATTAATACAAGAAAGAGAGAGGATCCTAGTCAGCATACTCGAGGAACAATGTACCTTCACTGATAAGTCGACATAAGAGAAGGAAGGTCGATACCTATAAAGATGATTCCACCGCGATCTTCCTCCTCTCAATCACCCTTTGAGACGAGCAAGAGAAGACAAGCCAGATAGACAAGAGAAGCTTCCACAAGATGGTTCAGCACAATCACTTTCCAATGACAAAGTAATATTTCAAGGTAAGTAACCATCACTTTAAAAGCTTCTTCTTGATTCTAGTATAAACATAAATAAAGAACAAAACATGTTTAAGTTGCACCTTACTTAATTCAACCTAATCAACTTAACATGTTTAGTACTTTGATCTTAGCTTTACTCTCTTGAATCTCACTGTCTTAATTAAATGAGCTAAAATGTTGTGCATCTAACCTTTGGAAAATGGTATATCTCAATTATGAAAAGATCGACACTTTATGTATAGATTATCCTTCCTTGGGTTAAATAATTTGATCTGTTAAATATTTTAAGATGCTACTTTTATGCTCATCCTATGATCCTATCACTCATGTTAAAATTGAATAGAACACATAAACAACAAGTTTGTCTTGTGCAATGTGCCTAAGGTTAGAGGAGAATAAACAAAACTTTTGGTTCTGTTGGTGTTTTTCCACCAACAGAGCCCATGCACTTGATCTCTACCTTGTCTTTATGAACAGGACACACTCTTGAGCAAAACATGGAGAAGTTTATCACTCCTAAAATCTACAGAGTGAAGCTCCTAGATCTACAAGAACATGCACACTGAGCAAGATGCTGCCAGCTTCCATAATTAACGCTTCACTTCAAACTGCTGGACGAAAGAAGAACATGAGTGACACCATATCAAGAGGCATAAAACAAGAAGGAATTATGGAAGACGTCGTAGTCAGAATTAGAGGTCATTAAGTCCCCACAGACTTCTTGATCCTCGACATGGGAGAAGACGATGATGTCCACCTCATCCTAGGAAGATCATTCTTGTACACTACAAGTGGAATCACCTACAAGAGGAAATCCATTTTCACTTTCCTGGAGAAAAGGCACGATACAACTTCATCAACTACATACCCAATGAAGCACCCAAGGAGAATAGAAGTGAAAGTCGCCGCTCTCAAAGCCAAAGAAGACAAGCTATCAAGAATAGAGAGGCTAATCATGACAAAAAATTTATTGACACTGTCCCAGAAAAGAAAGAAGAAGAGAAACCTCAAGACAGTGAACCACAGGAAGTGAAGACTCAGACCAAGAAAGTATGGAAGAAAATGTCTGCACCTAAAGGTACAACCAATAAACAACTTTCCAAACGTCTGACATACCTTGGGAGGTCTGAACCAAGAAAATGTCCGGTTCGTCGGATCTAAGTATCCGAACCTTCACCAAAAGGTAAAAATCGGTAGTTATCTTTATATTTACTTTGCTGCATATTTCTCAGTCATTTATTGCATCATCATATTTAATCATTGTATCATCATATTTCATTCACAAATATTTCTGCATTGCATTAGAAAAAAAATAAAAATATTACATTTGTTATACTACATCATAAACCATGAAGCCCATGTGAATAATTCTATGGTGTGTACAATCCCACAGGAATGTTCATCGTGGTGGCATAAATAATAAAAATAAATGCATTCATCCTGTTGCATTTTCTCTTGCATCATAAGAAAAATAAAAATATTGAGAAAGAGATCTGACTGAAATTCTAGACAACTAAGGCTTAAGTGGCCAACCACTAATGCTTAATCTGTTCCACAAGTTTTGTTGTCTATTTGAGTTTCATAGGATTTGAAAGGCCAAGAAAAGCTGACGAGCAAGTGAATGCTCCATCCACTGTTGGAGCACTGTCTCAACAAACATCAACATCAATCAAAGCTCTAATAGAGGAAGGACATATGCACTGTCAGTCCGCTACATTGCAAGATCGAACGACTACGTCACATTCAGCTTGGGGGAAGGCACCCCCATGTATCCACGTAAGTATCTCTATCCTCTTAAGTTTTTCATTCTATAAACAAATTCAAAACACAAAAAAAAGAGCACATGAAGGCTCACCCTTAACAAGAAAAGAACAAAAATATGTGGGCACATGAAGGCTCACCATTATTAAAAAAGAGACAAAAATATATGGGCACATGAAGGCGCAACGCTATTAAGGGAACCAGCTTGGGGGAGACGCACCCCCGTTATCCTCACGATTCAGGTATGTCTTTATTATTACTACTACTACTACTATTATTAACTTTTATCATAAAGTGTGTTTAGATTAATAAAATAGTGTGTCTAGTTTGTTTTAAGAAGTTGATGACTAAAACCCTCTCTCCCTAATCTTTTGTATGGAAATGATGAATAGTTGCTCTAGTACCTAGCCTTTAAAGCATGAGTCCTCCTCATTAATAATGATGCCTTAAAATAAAATTAAATGCATGGTTGGCAAATACTTAATCTAAGGTCTAGGTAATTGGGATATGACATGTGATGATCTGAGCTGCTATTATCTTGTTCTAAACAACACTAAAGTTCCGGAGATTTCTAAATATGAATATGACTAATAATTGCATTGAGTTAAATTAAGCTTTGTGACCCTGTGAGATGTTATGTTGCCATTGAATTGAGATCACTTACACATTTCATCCATCTTCCGCATAAATGCTCATATTTATCTGTTGCTATCCTCTCAGAAGTTTGTTGGAAGCATATGGCTATTAAAAAAAAGAAAAAAGAAAAAAAAGAGATACGAGGAAATAAAAAGGGACAAGTGTCTGAAACCTCAAAAAGATAGATCCCGAGGAAATAAAAAGGGACAAGTGTCCGGAACCTCGAAAAGAAAAAAGAAGAAGAAAAAAAAATGTCAGAAAAAAATGGGCACGTGCTCGACAGTAGAATTAGCCTGATAGCCATATGTCTCTGATAAACAGAAGAGAGTGAATATATTCAAAAGAGCATCCGACTCCATTTTTCCATACACATGCACTTCTTGATTCAATGGCTGGTTGACTTTCTCTTTGGATCCATTGTTTAATTTGACAACATATGTATTAATGCTTTTGAAAATTAATTAAAACTCCGGGATAAAGGTGAAGTGAAAGAACTAGCGACATAGTGCTTGATTTGATCGTTCAATCTCTCAATTATTCAAGATCTAAGGTAAGAGTAATAAGCCCCATGAAGAATAACATGATATGTTTCGGAGAATTTTTGTTTAATAGCAGGTATACTTGTTGGAAGTGAAGATATAGTAGCAACTCCTGATCCATTGATAAATTTTGGTTTTGCTAAGGGACTAGCAAAGGGTAAGCTTGGGGGAACTTGTTGACGCTGGTTATCTATCAAAATTAAAGGATAAATAAATATGAAAAGGGCATGAATTCAATCACCAACAAAGGTTTAGGGTTTCAACTGACAATATTCCACGAGTTTTGGTGAACTATGATTCTGCAGGGACTAAACCAGGAAATCAGTACTGATAGCTTCCCCTAGAAGGAAACCGACGCGAGATAACACAACCGACATGTCAGGAATATTCCAGAAGGCTCTAGAGGACACCAAAGGACACCACGAGGCGGGACACCTCGAGAGGC
The DNA here is from genome assembly GCA_009763385.1 of Coix lacryma-jobi var. lacryma-jobi. Classification (NCBI taxonomy): domain Eukaryota; kingdom Viridiplantae; phylum Streptophyta; class Magnoliopsida; order Poales; family Poaceae; genus Coix; species Coix lacryma-jobi. Next base: position 125,842,522 of record CM019824.1, read on the forward strand.
CGCCAGGTGGGACCGACCGGTCCCACCCTTAGACCGGTCGGTCTCCCCCCGGTCCCGCTGGGTTCCGTCTTCTGCAAGCTTCCTCCACCGACCTCTAGGATGCATCTCAGCCGCACCTTAAGTCGGTTTGATCCAACGGCCGCGGTTGATCCCTCAGGGCTATATAAGCAGCCCCAGACCCCCCCCTCCAGGCATCTCCCTCTTCATTATTCATCTCCACATCAGAAACTAGGGTTCCAATGTAGAAGTAGAGGTCCCTCTAGATGAATCTCTTCTAGTTCATCTAGAATTAGATCTAGTTCATCTAGTTGTAATCAAGAGTTAGCTTTCAAGTAGAAGACTAGGTACCCCTCTAGTAGGATTAGAACCTAGTCTTATTCTAGAACTAGAAGAGAGAGAGAGGAAGAGATCAAGAGGAAGCTCCGGCCTCTCGGATCAACTTCTTCATCTTGTACCTGTGGATTCAAGTTCTTCATCGACTTGCTTCAATGATTGTTTCGGTAATCAACATCTATATTTAAGTTTGAGCCATTGTTCTTATTGTTCTTAAGGTTTATGACTCTCTTTTGAGTACTTTAATTCTAGTCGCTCTAGAGTTGGAGTAGTTGGATAGTATAAGCGCAGTGCTTAGACTTGATAGCTCATATTTACCTCCTATAATGCCGGTAGTAGTGGTAGTTCGCAAGGGTGACTCTTATAGCCTTGTTGATTCTTCTATAGTCCACTTACCCGTGTGTAGGCTCGGTAGGATTATACATTTGCATAAAAGAATCATACTCTGTTGTGACCTTTTATGGCAACTTCCCCATTAAGAATAATAAACATATGACTCTTAAGTTGGATTTAGATAACCTTAGTGATCCCCTCTATACTTTTAGTTTCTCTGTCCTTGTTAGTTACTCAGGGGTTATACACTTGAGACTCATCGCTATCCGTTCCTTTGGGTTCGATATTAAAACTGGGTTGCTCCGATGAAGTGCTACATCGGTAGATTTTATCTGTGCGCTTGCAGATAAAGTAGAGTGTGCATTAATTTATACCAACAATCATCCAGCAGCTCTGCTGCCTTTTGGGCTGTGGATTTGACCAGTGGCTTGTACTCGATCCATTTAGAGAACTTGTCGATTATGACGTAGACGTATCTAAAACCGCCTGGTGCTGTTTTGAATCGCCCGATCATATCTAGTACCCAGCACGAAAATGACCAAGACGTTGGTATGGCTTGGAGGTCATGTGCCGGAACATGTGTTTGTTTGGCAAAGAATTGGCATCCTTCGCAGTACTTGACCAGTTTTTCTGCATCGGCGACGGCAGAAGGCCAATAGAAGCCTGCTCGGAACGCTTTCCCAACCAGCGTTCGGGAAGCGGCGTGGTTACCACATATTCCAGCGTGGATGTCTGCTAAGATTCGTGTGCCTTCTTTTTGAAAACACACTTCAGGAGTAGTTCTTCTTTCACATTCTTGCGCATAAGCTTTCCATCAACCAAGATGTACTGTTTACTTCGCCAAATGAGGCGTTCGGCTTCAATCTTATCTTGAGGAACGTCCGCGCTAGTGAGATATCTTAAAAACTGCTCCCTCCAATCATCAACTGTTCGCTGTACTAAACGCTTACGTTCTCCCTCAGGAAGCTGACGAGCGCATTTTCCTATTTGGGGTCGAGATCGACCCCAATGCGTGCCGTTTTGCTTGTATCTCTTTCGATCAGCTCCACCTCCTTGAAATCCTTGCTTCTGGTCGCCGCGCGCTTAGCTTCCTTGACAGGGATAGACTGGTCCTCTGGAGCCACTTTGACCGCGTCTACGCGTGTTTCCTCCATGCGGATTGAGAGGTCATGAGCTTGAGTAGTAGCAAAACTTTCCTTCTCACATTCATAAGCCGTGGAGATGCCTCCCCTTATGCTTAAAACGTCGTTCTCAGATGGCATTTTTAGCAGTAAGTAGGTGTAGTGCGGAACCACCATGAACTTTGTCAGGGCTGGTCGGCCTAACAATGCGTGATAAGACCCTTCAAAGTCTGCTATGATAAAATTAATGTAGCAGATGCGGTGGCGTTCCTTCATGCCAAACTGGACTGGTAGAGTGATTTGTCCCAAAGGCTAGGAAGCTTGGGATGGAAGGATTCCCCAAAAAGGAGCATCATAAGGTTCCAGGTCACTTGACTTGATGCCGAGCTCTGGTAGCGCGTGCTTGAATAATATGTTGAGGGCGCTGCCACCATCGACCAACACTCTTTCGAATCGTACCCCGTCAATATTCGGGTCAACAACAAGCGGGAAACGACTAGGTTCAGGAACCCTAGCCCACTGATCAGCTCTGCTGAACGAAATTTCTTGGTGTGACCAGGCCAGGTAGTTGGGGTCTGATATCCTCTCGTCAACTCGGTCAACGGAGTAGACTGCACGCTCAATTAGCTTGCGGACTCTTTTATCGGATAGGATTGCCATCCCGCCGAATATGGTTCGCACAGACTTTTCGGCTTCTCTGAAGCCTCCGTGCTTCGGGTTTCGTCTTGGGTCCTGGTCGTCTTCATCATCTTCTTGAGGACCTTTTCCCTCGCGTCACTTCGGAGGGTTGTCTTCGGTGTCGGGGCGTTGTTTCTTCGAGCCATTGCAGAATATGGCTTTAAACCCCCTGCACTCCTCCATCGTGTGTCTTACGCCAGGGTGTGCCGGGCAATCTTGCTTCAGGATCTTGGAGTAAGCTGAATCATAGTTGCGCTTGCCTCCAGCCTTGGTGTTATTAACCTCATTACCCGATGCTCGACCAGGGTTTGGCTGTCTTCTTCTTTCATCTCGGCTGTCGAACCTTCGGTTAGGGCGGCGATTATCCTTGAACCTTTCGCGATGATCGTCGTGGGCTTCGTCGCGTCGGTCGCCGTGGTAATCGTTTCGTTGGCGATCATCGTGCCGAGGCCTCTGGTCTCGGCGATTGTCCGCAAGCTGTGTGTTATATTCTTTTGCCCGAGCCCAGCTCTGGGCTATATTAAGTAGTTCTTCGACCGTTCTTGGTTCCTTGCACAATAGCTTATTCCTAAGCCCTTAATGATGATGTAATCCTCTGATGAAAGCTGAGATAGATTCGTCATCAGTAACGTTGGCTACTCGGATTCGAGCATCAGAGAAACGGCGGATGTATTCTCGTAACAGTTCGCCAGGGCGGTCTTTGACGTGCTCTAGATCATATTTGCTGGCAGGCTGTTGACAAGTAGCTTTGAAGTTAGATATGAATGTCTTTTTCAGGTCAGACCAACTGTCAATGGAATCGTGTCGGTGTTTCGTACCCGGGGGTATCACACCAACGAGTAATATGATCGCGTGCTTCTCTTCCTGGATGGTGATGCAAGAGGACACAAGGATTTATCCTGGTTCGGGCAAAGAAGGCCCTACGTCCAGCGGGGGGGGGAATGTTCTTGTATTACTTGCACCTAAGTGCTCGTACAGGGGAGAATACAAGCTCAGTGAGCGTGGACCGGGGTCCGGACTCGTGTCTGTGTGTGGACTCGTGTGTTGTGTTCCTTCTCTTGAATGAGGGCCCTAGTGTCCCCTTTTATAGAGCAAGGGGAGGCCAGGGTTACATAAAAGTATTACAGGTGTCGAGGCATATGGTGCCCCATATGAAGAAGGGTAGGAACCCTGTCTTGTCGGGGCCACTGGAGCCGATGTGATCGTCGCTGTTGAGGCGTCCTTGGGTCGTGGCTTCCATCCTGGGCGCGGACGTGGTGGTGCGACAAGGCGGGAGCCGTACAGCACCCATCCCGGAATGTACAGTACGCGGTGAGGTCCCTCCGGGTCTTGGGGTACCTGTCCTCCAATAGCACGAAAGTAGTTAGGGCTCGAAGGGCGCGGAGCCGGCTTCGAGGTGGTGCCACGGGGGCTCGAGGTGCGAGGAGCCGGCCTCGAGGTGTTACAGCTCCAGAGCCGATCACTCGCACGCCTCTACTCTTGAGCTAACCCTTGAGCAGCGCTACCGTGAGGGCGAAGATGCCTTGCTCTACTAGCTACCTACTTGCCTAAGCTCTCTAAGCTTCTAACCTAACTCTCACTTTGCTTTTAGGACCTTTGAAAGGTCCAAGTTGGCTAGAGGGGGCGGGTGAATAGCCTAATTAAAAATCTACAAAATTACTTAGGCAAATACTATTAGTATAACAAATGGCGAAGCTTTTTGCGCTAGCCTAATAGTGTGTTGCAAGCCACCTATCCAACAATTCTACCTAATATTTCTATGTCACACAATCAACTAGAGCTAATAACAAATGCGGAATAAAACAATATAGCTCTAACACAAGTAAGATATACAAAAATGTATATGAGACAAGTGTGTGCAGTAGACAAACTAAGCAAGCTACTCACAACTAGCTACACAAGGTATATGACAAAAGATATACAACAAGAAAAGATATCTACACAAAACAAGTAGCTCAAAGTAAATACACAAAGTAGATAAGCTAGATAGAGGGAATTTCACCGAGCCTTCGGGATCGCCACGTAGAGAGCCAATCACCGGTGAAATCCACTTGTGAAGCCAATCACCAAGAATGTGTAGATGGAGACCAATCACAATAAGCACTCGGGAGACAAAGATTTATCCCGAGGTTCACGTGCTTGCCGGCACGCTACTCCCCGTTGTGTCGACCAACACTAGGTGATCCGGTGGTTAATCGGCGCAAAGCCAAGCTCACAAAGAGCGCCACAAGAATCTACCACTAGTGAGGTAGCTCAATGACACGAGCAATCCACTAAGGATGCCTCTTGCCGCTCCGACGAGGTGAGGCTCCAAAGTCCTCTCACAATCACAATCGGTGGTGGCCAAGAACAATCACCAATCTTGCCAACAACCACCTCAACACCTCCAAGCCGTCTAGGCACCGGCAAATGCCAAGGGTAACAAGAAAGCTCAATGCCGATGCGAAGAACTAGTGCCACTAGATTGAACTCTTTCAAATCATGCACTAGATCACTCAATCTCACTTGGTTTGATCAAATTAACTTGGGAGATGAGTTGGGAGGCTTGCCAAGGCTCACTAGAATGCTTAGGAATCAAAAAGTGCAAGAGAGAAACCTAGCAAGCCGGCCAAGCCCCTTAAATAGGCCACACAAGTTGGCCTAGCCGTTGGACCCGAAACAGACGCATCGGACGCGCCGGTGTCGGGACCATCGGACGCTGCCCCAACGTCCGATGCTCCGATGAGCACCACGTGTCCTCCTGCTATGAATTCAGCCCGTTAGATCCCAACGGTCATATTCTTTCCCCCACTGGTTAAAGTGGCATCGGACGCGCCGATGCCTAGCATCGGACGCTCCGATGCCTCTGCTCAATTTCTACTCATCTCAGCGCTACATCGGACGCACTGGCACCTTCACATCGGACGCTCAACCCCAGCGTCCGATGACCATGCAGAGAGGTTCCAGAGAGAGCCAAAATGCATCGGACGCGTCCGATGGTCCTGCATCGGACGCAGGCCAACGTCCGATGCTCCCTGGAAAACTAGCTCGCGCCACGTCATAGCCATCGGACTCTGCAACAGTGTTTCGCCTGCGTCCGTTGCCAGCGTCCAATGCTAGCTCGACTTCTGACAGCAGTTAGGGTTTGCCATCGGACGCTCGGCCAGCGTCCGAAGCCAGCGACGCCAGCGTCCGATGCCCCTAACATGACAGCTTTTCATCTCTAACTTCTACCCTTGCTCCCATGTGCTAACACCAAAATGTTTCAACACTTGTGCACGTGTGTTAGCATTTTGCAAAGCATTTTCAAGGGTTTTGTTAGTCACTCACTAGGTCTATAGCATCGATATGTTAGAGAACACCTAGTGGCACTTGAACACCGCATAAGCCGTGAATAATCTCCTCTTAATAGTACGGCTATCTATCCTAAATGTGATCACACTCGCTAAGTGTCTTGATCACCAAAACAAAGAGCCCTATAGGTTATACCTTTGCCTTCGGGCCTCTTTGCTCTATCTCTTCTCTTCTTCTTGCAATTCACCAAGGGTAGAGCACTTGATCACTTGAGATGCGTGTGGCCATCACCATCCTCCATGGTTGCCACCTTGCTAGCTCCACCACATGGCTTGGTCACAATCCTCACTTATAAGAGACACACATGCTTAGTAATAGGATTAGACCAAATAGGTTTCATTAATTAACCAAAAACAAACTAGGGCTTTCAATCTCCCCCTTTTTGGTAATTGATGACAACCTATACTAAGATATGTGATTTAAATTTGAGTAACCACATTGATAGTATTAGCTCCCCCTACATGTGTGCTATAGAGTTTGGTACTAGATTTGGCACATATGTATGGATATGAAATGTGGGTGAGCAATACAACCAATGATGATGCTAAGGCATAAGAATGGACCTTTGAAGCGTGATACCAATCGGAGTGCACATGTTAAACCATCCTTAGCATCATTTGTCACTAGACATACATCAAAACTCAAGAGCCCCATGAGATCAACATTATAATAAGGCTCTTGAACCACTTGAAAAACAAATATGTCTAGTTGCTATTATGTACATGCTAGTAAATCAATTCATCAAACATAACCTATCACTAGCATTCACCACATAAAACATAACCTATCACTAGCATTCACCACATAAACATGGATATCAATTGTAAATTGCTTATGCATTGCTAACAAACATATGAATATGCATATTTCAAATGCAACAATCATGTTTATGAGCTTGCTCCCCCTATTTGTATGCTCCGATCCCACTTGAACACTTGTTATTTTGTATCTCCACTTTCTAGCATATTAGCATATCTTTAGTTGCATCATTTTTCTCCCCCTTTGTCAACAATTATCATAAAGGTGGGGCAAAATGTAATGAAGGAGACAATTCTTTTACCATGAAATTTATATGTGGGGATCAAACTAAGTCAAGTTATGGCTTAATCTAGCTCATGAACGTAGGATATTTAACACGGTTTGCTCTAGAGTAAGCTTCTTCACACATCTCTCAATGGTTATCTTACTCACGTTGGTTAAACACCTATTGTTCACCTACTAGACCAAACACTAGAGTTACAAGCTCACAAACAAGTTATATGCTACCACTAGATCAAGTCAAACATAGAAGCAATAGTGGTACCATATATACTTCAAATTCATTTGATTCACCATGAATGATCCTAAATAAGCAATGTGATGGCTATATGAACTATGAATGCATATGCCAAACAATTTCACCTTTGCTTTGTTGGAGGAGAGGCATGTCATAAGTGGGGGTGCATTCAACTCATGTTGGAGAAGTCTAGGATATTCAATTCATTCCTTAGCTTGCAAAACCTTCTCTCATCTAGTGGCTTGGTGAAGATATCGGCAAGTTGATCATCGGTGCCCACACTTTCAATAGATATGTCTTTCTTTGCTTGATGATCTCTAATGAAGTGATGCCTTATATCAATGTGCTTTGTCCTTGAGTGTTGAACCGGGTTGGTGGCTATTTTGACGGCACTCTCATTATCACATAGCAATGGAACTTGTCCAAACTTGACTCCATAATCTTGCAATGTTGCTTTCATCCATAGCAATTGTGCACAACAACTACCCGCGGATATGTATTCGGCTTCGGCGGTAGAGAGTGCAACACTGTTTTGCTTCTTTGATGACCATGAGACAAGTGATCTTCCAAGCAATTGACAAGTGCCTGATGTGCTCTTCCTATCCACCTTGCATCCCGCATAATCGGAATCCGAGTATCCAATCAATTCAAATTGAGAGCCCTTGGGATACCATAGTCCAACATTAGGAGTGTGCTTCAAATATCTCAATACTCTTTTGGTTGCCTTCAAATGACTTTCTCTTGGTGAAGCTTGGAACCTTGCACACATGCACACACTAAACATGACATCCGGCCTTGATGCGGTCACATAGAGTAGGCTTCCAATCATTGACCGATATAGCTTTTGATCCACCATGTCACCACTAGAATCACTATCCAAATGTCCATTTGTGCCCATTGGAGTGGTTATTGCTTTTGTTTCATCTAACCCAAACTTTTTGAGCATGTCCTTGATGTACTTGCCTTGACTAACAAATGTGCCTTTCTTCATTTGCTTGATTTGTAGACCAAGGAAGTAACTAAGCTCTCGAATCATAGACATTTCAAACTCTTTAGCCATCATTTCTCCAAACTCTTCACAAAAGTCTTGGTTGGTTGATCCAAATATGATGTCATCCACATAGATTTGCAACACAAACAAGTCACTTTCAATCTTTTTGATGAAGAGAGTGGTGTCAACCTTCCCCATCTTGAAACCCTTTGATAGCAAGAAATCCCTCAATCTTTCATACCATGCTCTAGGTGCTTGCTTCAACCCATATAATGCTTTCTTGAGCTTGTACACATGGTTGGGCTTCTTCAAGTCTTCAAATCCGGGAGGTTGCTCAACATACACTAGCTCATTGATGAATCCATTGAGAAAAGCACTTTTGACATCCATTTGATAGAGCTTGATGTTGTGTGAACAAGCATATGCAAGTAAGATTCTTATGGCCTCCAATCTAGCAACCGGTGCATAAGTTTCTCCAAAATCAATGCCTTCCAATTGAGTGTAACCTTGTGCTACCAATCTTGCTTTGTTCCTTATAACAATGCCATCTTCATCTTGCTTGTTTTGGAAGACCCATCTTGTACCAATAACATTTGTGTTCTTTGGTCTTTCCACTAACTCCCAAACATCATTGCGAGTGAAGTTGTTTAACTCTTCATGCATTGCATTCACCCAATCAACATCCATCAAAGCTTCATCAATCTTGGTTGGCTCAATAGATGATACAAATGAGTAGTGTTCACAAAATGAAGCCAATCTTGATCTTGTTTGCACACCTCTTCTTATGTCACCAACAATTTGATCCAAAGGATGATCTCTTGGAATATGTGTTGGTTGGAGCACTTGTTGCGGTTGAGCACTTGCACTAGTATCTTGTTGATCTTGAGAACCACTAAAGCTTGCAATATCATTGTCATGCATGGTTGGAGGAGAGAGCACTTGATTTTTGTCATCTTCTATGTCAATCACTTGCTTTGGCCTTATATCACCAATGTCCATGTTCTTCATAGCTTCCACCAATTGTGTTCCTCTCACATCATCTAGGTTGTCTTGTTCTTCATGTGAGCCATTGGTTTCATCAAACTCAACATCATGGACTTCTTCAACTATTCTTGTTGTATCGTTCCACACTCTATATGCTTTGCTTGTAGTGGAGTAACCAAGTAGGAACCCTTCATCACACTTCTTCTCAAATTTGCCAAGCCTTGTGCCTTTCTTCAATATGTAGCATTTGCACCCAAAGACCCGGAAATAAGCAATGTTGGGCTTTCTATCATTGAGGAGCTCATATGGTGTCTTCTTCAATAGAGGGTGACAATAGAGCCGGTTCCTATAATAGCATGCCGTGTTGATTGCTTCGGCCCAAAAGGAATCACTCACATTGTATTCACTAAGCATGGATCTTGACATATCAATGAGTGTCCTATTCTTCCTTTCAACTATTCCATTGGATTGAGGAGTATACTTGGCCGAGAATTGATGTTTGATTCCAAAATCATCACATAGCTCATCAACTCTTGTGTTTCTAAATTCACTTCCTTTGTCACTTCTCACTTTCTTGATTCTTCTATCAAACTCATTTTGGCTTCTCTTGACAAAGGTTTTGAATATGCCAAACACTTCACTTTTGTCAACGAGAAAGAAGACCCATGTGTATCTTGTATAGTCATCCACTATCACAAAGCCATACTTGTTTCCCCCAATACTTGCATATGTAGTTGGTCCAAACAAGTCCATGTGCAACAACTCAAGTGCATGTGTAGTGCTCATCATTCCTTTGTTGGGATGAGTGTTTCCAACTTGTTTTCCCATTTGACATGCACTACAAAGCTTGTCCTTCTCAAAATGAACATCTTTTAGTCCTCTAACCATGTCATGCTTCACTAGCCTCTTTAGTTGCTTCATTCCAACATGTCCCAAGCGCCTATGCCATAGCCAACCCATACTTGATTTGGTGAACAAACATGTTGTCAATTGAGCTTCACTTGCATCAAAGTCCACCAAATAAAGATTCTCATATCTAAATCCTTTAAACACTAAATCACTTCCATCAACACTCACTATCTCCACATCATCAACCCCAAATATGCATTTGAAACCCAAGTCACACAATTGTGCTACGGACAAAAGATTGAAGTTGAGAGATTCCACTAATAGCACATTGGAGATGCTCAAGTCATTGGATATTGCAATCTTGCCCAAGCCTTTGACCTTGCCTTTCTTATTGTCACCAAATGTGATAGCATCCACATGATCATTGCCACTAGTGTTGATTGATTTGAACATTCTTCCATCTCCGGTCATGTGTTGAGTGCACCCACTATCAAGCACCCAATGCCTTCCTCCCGCTTTATAGTTTACCTACAAAAGAGATCAATTCCTTTTAGGTACCCAAACCTTTTTGGGTCCTCCAAGGTTAGTCACCAAGCTCTTGGGCACCCAAATTGCCTTCTTCTTTGGGCCAACCATGGGTGCACCAATGTACTTAGCCTTCACACCATTAGTGCCCTTTGTAAGCATATAACAAGAATCAAGTCTAATGGATAATGCATGAGCATTGTTCTTGATCTTGTTCTTGTTAAAGCAATTTTGCTCTATATGCCCGGATTGCTTGCAATTATAGCAATACCGACCATTGCTCTTCACAAAACTAGTCTTGTGAGTAGCAAAGGCCGCCTTGCCCTTCTTGGGGGTATAGCCAAGTCCCTCCTTGTTGAGTGGACACCTTTGGCTACCCAAGCACTTAAGCAAGCGGGCATCTCCACCATAGGCATTGCCTAAAGCATGAGTGAGCTCATATACCTTGTTCTTAAGGTTCTCATTTTCTAACACTAATGATGAATCACATGTAGTAGAAGTAGGCATTTTAGTTGAGCTAGATGATGATGATGCATTTGTGGGAGCAACAACAATAGGAGCATAAAAAGAATCATCAAGAATATCACATGTTACTCCTATGTTGCATGTCTCTACAACATCCTCAATCTTACTTTGATCAAGGAGGGAGGAGTGGGCTTCCTTAAGCCTAGTGTGAGCTTGGCCAAGCTTCTCATGGGCTTCCTCTAGCCTCTCATGAGTGGACTTGAGCTCATCAAAGGATTGCTCAAGAGCCTTGTTGGCCTTGCGCAATTCTTTGCACTCCTTCCTCTTAGTCTCAATGTAAGAGTGAGCATCTTGTAGCATGCTCATGAGGTCCTCCTTTGAGTACTCCTCATCATCATCACTCTCACTCTCACTTTCACTCTCATCGGATGATACCTTAGTGGCCTTAGCCATGAAGCATGACGATGGAGTGTTGAAGATAGAAGGCTTGCTTGAGATAGCAAGACTAGCCATAGCCTTCTTCTTGGTGGTCTTCCTTTCATCATCACTAGAATCATCATCATCGCTTGAGGAAGCATCACTATCCCATGTCACGACATAGGATCCACCCTTCTTCTTTCCCATCTTCTTCTCTTTCTTTTCCTTTCTTTCTTTCTTGTCTTTCTTCTTCTTGTTCTTCTTGCCGTCATCATCTTCATCACTAGATTGTGGACAATCCGCAATGAAGTGATCCTTGCTCTTGCATCTATAGCACCTTTTGGTTGTGCTCTTGTTTGCATCTCTTCTTTCTCTAGCTCCATAGCCCTTCTTCTTCATGAACTTGCCAAATCTCTTGACAAATAGAGCCATCTCTTCATCATCCATTTCACTCAAGCTCGTGTTTGCTTCATCATCACTCTCCTCCTTCTTTGCTTTGCCTTTGCTCTTGCTCTTGGAGGATGAAGCCTTGAAAGCCACGGTCTTCTTCTTCTTCTCTTCTTCTTGGGCTCCCCCATCCCTTTCCACACGATATGTGTCTTGTGTGACCACATCACCTAGTACTTGGTTTGGGGTTACCGTGTCCAATCCTTCCCTCACTAAGATAGTCACCAAAGTATCAAACCTTGGTGGTAAGCATCTCAAGAACTTGTGAGAAAAGTCCTTGTCCTCCACCTTCTCTCCCAAAGCCTTCAAGTCATTGATAATAACTTGCAACCGGTGGAACATCTCCAGTATGCTTTCATCATTTTGCATTTTGAACATGGCAAGCTTGTCCTTGAGGATATATAGCTTGGCTCCCTTGACCGCCTTGGTGCCTTCATAGGTCTCCTCTAATCTTTCCCAAATCTCACTTGCCTTTTCAAGATCCTTGACTTGCTCAAACACCTTTGTGTCAAAAGCTTCATAGAACAAGTTGATTGCCACATCATTCCATTGAAGCTTCTCTTCTTCTCTAGGAGTGGGACTTGTGGGATCAATTACCACAAAGTCATGCTCAATCACATCCCATATCTTTCTATTCATTCCTCTTGTGAATGCACACATCTTCCTCTTCCAACAATCAAAGTTGGTGCCGTCAAAATGTGGTGGCTTCCCCATATAGTTGATTTGAGCCATTTTAACACCGGAGGATGTTAAGCCTCAAAACAAACGGTGACCACGGCTCTGATACCACTTGAAAGGTCCAAGTTGGCTAGAGGGGGGTGAATAGCCTAATTAAAAATCTACAAAATTACTTAGGCAAATACTATTAGTATAACAAATGGCGAAGCTTTTTGCGCTAGCCTAATAGTGTGTTGCAAGCCACCTATCCAACAATTCTACCTAATATTTCTATGTCACACAATCAACTAGAGCTAATAACAAATGCGGAATAAAACAATATAGCTCTAGCACAAGTAAGATATACAAAAATGTATATGAGACAAGTGTGTGCAGTAGACAAACTAAGCAAGCTACTCACAACTAGCTACACAAGGTATATGACAAAAGATATACAACAAGAAAAGATATCTACACAAAAGAAGTAGCTCAAAGTAAATACACAAAGTAGATAAGCTAGATAGAGGGAATTTCACCGAGCCTTCGGGATCGCCACATAGAGAGCCAATCACCGGTGAAATCCACTTGTGAAGCCAATCACCAAGAATGTGTAGATGGAGACCAATCATAATAAGCACTCGGGAGACAAAGATTTATCCCGAGGTTCACGTGCTTGCCGGCACGCTACTCCCCGTTGTGTCGACCAACACTAGGTGATCCGGTGGTTAATCGGCGCAAAGCCAAGCTCACAAAGAGCGCCACAAGAATTTACCACTAGTGAGGTAGCTCAATGACACGAGCAATCCACTAAGGATGCCTCTTGCCGCTCCGGCGAGGTGAGGCTCCAAAGACCTCTCACAATCACAATCGGTGGTGGCCAAGAACAATCACCAATCTTGCCAACAACCACCTCAACACCTCCAAGCCGTCTAGGCACCGACAAATGCCAAGAGTAATAAGAAAACTCAATGCCGATGCGAAGAACTAGTGCCACTAGATTGAACTCTTTCAAATCACGCACTAGATCACTCAATCTCACTTGGTTTGATCAAATTAACTTGGGAGATGAGTTGGGAGGCTTGCCAAGGCTCACTAGAATGCTTAGGAATCAAAAAGTGCAAGAGAGAAACCTAGCAAGCCGGCCAAGCCCCTTAAATAGGCCACACAAGTTGGCCTAGCCGTTGGACCCGAAACAGACGCATCGGACGCGCCGGTGTCGGGACCATCGGACGCTGTCCCAGCGTCCGATGCTCCGATGAGCACCACGTGTCCTCCTGCTATGAATTCAACCCGTTAGATCCCAACGGTCATATTCATTCCTGCGCTGGTTAAAGTGGCATCGGACGCGCCGATGCCTAGCATCAGACGCTCTGATGCCTCTGCTCAATTTCTACTCATCTCAGCGCTACATCGGACGCACTGGCACCTTCACATCGGACGCTCAACCCCAGCGTCTGATGACCATGCAGAGAGGTTCCAGAGTGAGCCAAAACGCATCGGACGCGTCCGATGGTCCTGCATCGGACGCAGGCCAACGTCCGATGCTCCCTGGAAAACTAGCTCGCGCCACGTCATAGCCATCGGACTCTGCAACAGTGTTTCGCCTGCGTCCGTTGCCAGCGTCCGATGCTAGCTCGACTTCTGACAGCAGTTAGGGTTTGCCATCGGACGCTCGGCCAGCGTCCGAAGCCAGCGACGCCAGCGTCCGATGCCCCTAACATGACAGCTTTTCATCTCTAACTTCTACCCTTGCTCCCATGTGCTAACACCAAAGTGTTTCAACACTTGTGCACGTGTGTTAGCATTTTGCAAAGCATTTTCAAGGGTTTTGTTAGTCACTCACTAGGTCTATAGCATCGATATGTTAGAGAACACCTAGTGGCACTTGAACACCGCATAAGCCGTGAATAATCTCCTCTTAATAGTACGGCTATCTATCCTAAATGTGATCACACTCGCTAAGTGTCTTGATCACCAAAATAAAGAGCCCTATAGGTTATACCTTTGCCTTCGGGCCTCTTTGCTCTATCTCTTCTCTTCTTCTTGCAATTCACCAAGGGTAGAGCACTTGATCACTTGAGATGCGTGTGGCCATCACCATCCTCCATGGTTGCCACCTTGCTAGCTCTACCACTTGGCTTGGTCACAATCCTCTCTTATAAGCTACACACATGCTTAGTAATAGGATTAGACCAAATAGGTTTCATCAATTAACCAAAACCAAACTAGGGCTTTCAACCTTTTCCTAATTCGGCTTAGTTTGGAAGTTATGGAGCATCAAAGTTTTTAACCAAACTTCATTAGTTTAAATCCTAGTGGGCCCAGCCTGTCAGCCTCTCCTTCTTCTCCCCCGCGCGCACGCCGCTCCCTCCACGCCACCAGAAACCGCCCGCCGCCGCGAGACCGCCTCGTCGGCCGGCCAAACCACCATCCTCGCCGCCCGTGGTTTGCGCCAAACTCGCCACGTCGCCCTGGCGCCCGGTGCTTGCTCGCCGCGTGGCGCACGATGCCTGACGCCGCCGCGCCCGGTCGGGAGCTCCTCCCCGACGGGAACTGGCCAGGTGCAATGCACCCAGCCCTTCGTTCCCTTTGCCTTCGCTCCGCCTCGTGCTCGCAAGCCAGAAGAGCATTTCATCGCTCACTCTCTCCCTCGCTCCACTCCACCCCATCTTCACCAGAGCAAAGCACCGCCGCCGCCCGCCGAACTCCGGCGAGCGATTACTCGCTACTCACCGCACCGCCGCCCGATTCCTCCCGCCATCCTCTCTGCCTTGACCTCCTCTTCCAACTGCCAGGGTTGGTTCCCCCTCTTTTCCTCTCTAGCCGACAGAACATCGAGTGCTATCCTCGGGTTCTCGCCATGGCCGCCACCGTGACTTTCACGTGAACCGGCCATCTCCGACCAAGCCATCCCAAACCAAGCCCTGTTCTAGTCTTCTCTACCGCTGAAGTTTCCTAGGTTTTGATGGAGACCTCTCTTTCGCCATGTTTCAGCCGGAACCGAGCCTTGTCACGGCCATGTCCGCCGTGGACCGCCGTCGTGCATCGCTCCGGGCAATGCTGAGGATGATGAGGCTCGAAAGTCGCCCCAATAGGTCGCTTAGGACTTGCTTGGGCTAGTATTAGTCTCGCTGAGCCTCAAGCTCGCCGGGAAGAGCTTCGCCGTCACGTCGCAGAGCCGCCGCTCCACCATGGCTGCCGTCGAGGTTGCTCCGGTATCCCTCTGGCTCAGCAAGTCAGTTAGTCGTGTTCGCCTCGCAAACCCGCGTCCAGTGGTGGTCTCGGTGTCACCGGAAGCTTCGCCGCCGACGAGCTAGGGCCAGTCAACGCCAATGGCGCCAAAGTCCGCCGTTGACTGCCGAGCCTAGCCTTGCCTAGTAACTTGGTCGCCTGACCAGTGGGCCTCGCCGACAGAGACAAAGAGAGAGTGTGAGAGAGAAAAAGGGAAATCTGGGTACAGTAGGCCTCGAAAAGCCGGGTGTGCCGAGCGTTTGCCTCGATCCTCGGCTGAGTCAAGTTGGGTGTTCGTAGCATTTTAGGATTGAGTTTTCTTTTAATTTGTTTTTGCAGAATTATGTAAAGGCTTCAAAAATTCCTACAAGGCTCATTTTAAGTACAAATCCTGCGAAACAAATTTTGTTATGTCAAGCATGTTTAGATCTATCTGTGAAAAATGTTAAATGCATTTTTGGTGATACTTTTATGTGTAGATTAATTTAAATTGGAAAGTTGCTGTTAACTTGGAAAATGCATAACTAATTATGTATAAGTCAGAAAAATGTGATTCCAGTTTTGTTAGGTTTGTATGGATGTATAGTTTCAGGGAAAAATGTAATATAAGGTTGTTCTATGAATTATTTTAGCAGTAGCTTTTAAAATGGTTAAATGCTGTTTTCTTGTGAATTTTGTAGTAATTAAAATATGAGGGATATGAACTTGACAATTTTTGCTGTCTACTCTTGTGCTAAGAAGTTCAGGAGAAAATTATGAAATTTGTTGTTTTACACTTTTTAATATGATGTGTAGTTCAAAGCACCTTTTCATGGTAGAATTTGTCTTTTTCATAGGGGATAGAGTTTAAGTCCAATTGGGTTGAAAATTTGACAGAGAGCGAGTTGAGTGTTGTTAACTTCTAGTAATTTCTGTAGATTTTTCTGAAGCTGTCTAGGTTGGGTTGCTATTTTAAGCATGTTTAAATAGATTTATTCCAGTAAGTATTTAGAGGGTAATAAACTCATTAAGTAAACTTTGATGTGGTGACAACATAGCTTAATGAGTTGATTATGATAGGTTAAATAGTTGGGATAATGTTGACTACCTTGTTGAAGAGAATGCAGTAGATGACATGTGCTTATCTCCTGATTGTTGTTAATCATGTGCATCACATATGCATTCTATGTGCATTCATCCTATTCATGCACATTATGCATCATACAGGATCAGCGGAGGAGATCTAGACCCAGTCGACACCGGAAGAACCCAGTCCGGAGGAGAACCTGACAGAGGAAGCCGGAGGGACAGACGCCGACGAGCTACCAGAGTGCCGCGACCACCGCCCGTCGGACTTTGAGAAAGGCAAGCCCCGGAGCATTCTAACTCCTACGGTTTGCAAATGCTTTATAATTACCGGATGATGGATGTTGCATTAAGTTATAGGAATTGATTGCTACCGTTGATGCATTATTACTTATCCTTGACCACCTGTAATATATCTTGATATCCCTGTTTAGGTCTAGGCTCATTAAATGCTTAGCCCTGCTTAGATCGGTAAAAGTCGGGTGATTCCCTGTCTCCCGCATTAGGTGGATACTGATCATGTTTAGCCTGTGCTATCATGAAGATAACCATGTGATAATTAATTTGAGACAGAGGCAGGATGTAAGAGCAGCAGGACATGGGTTCTGTGTGCTAGTAGGCTCCCGTCTGTGTCGCATAGGACCCGTTCGGGAATGTCCCTTCAGTCAAATTGAACGCGTCGATCACTTAACAGAGTAGGTCTGAGTACCTCCCGTGAAGCCGAGTAAGGTTATTCGAGCCGGTGATGGAGATGTTGACGCCTAACACCCAGGGCCTCAGCTGTACCGTGGGCAACTATTCTGATCGACCTGGCATGGTCCGAGGGCAGGCAGGGCCTGATCGACGTGGCATGACCGTGGGCAGTTATAGATTGAGCGACCTGGCACTGAGAAAACCCCCGGTGTAGAAGGGCCCATGGCCGTCCCCCGCGTTGTGTTCTCGAATCTCCTGACTGGTAGCTTACGACTGCCGTAGCCGGAATGTGTCGGGCGAGTGTGAGACATTTTATCCCCAGCTGGTAGGAATCGATTATAATCGCCATCGCTCTTGGACAGTGAGCAGTTGACTGTAGATCATTGCCCGTAGAACTTATGGAACTAAAGATGGTTATGATATTGAATATGAAAGGCTATTGATAAAATAGTCACTCTTGCTTGATTAATTAACCAAGTGATTGCTCTAGATCAGGTGCAAATCTAGTTAATCAGGTTGATTATATAAAATTGACTGCTAATACTCTAGTGATGATTATTTAATAATGAAAATGCTTTTATGCAAAGGAGTCATTGTATGGCCAACCCCAGATACAACCTTGCATGATCCTTGGTGTCTCATTATTTCTGGTTTGTCGAGTAAGTCTAGCTGAGTACCTTCTTGTACTCAGGGTTTTATTCCCTTGTTGTTGCAGATGGCCAATGCTTTTATGGCTACTGTGAGAATTGCTTGTACCCGGTGACGGGAGATGACTAGACCAAGGGCATGGTCGCCACTTATCTCATCTGTTGCTTTTGTGGACCTGATCAACTGATGGCACCGTATTATGAACAATCCAAAACTTATGTTTAAAGACTATGTTGCTTCCGCTACTTCTATTAAACTATGGTTTGTAATATTATTTCGTACTCCGATGTAATTTGAACTATGTGCAACTGTGTTGTAATCTGTGAGCATGTTCACTGAACTAGTACGATCTTGGCTGGATGTTGTTGAATGATTTGAAATCCTTCGAGATTTCCGGACTACCGGGTTTGTACGAGCTTAAGTACTTGAGGATCTTTGCGTTAAGCGGAGGTTTCAGTGCTTAATCTGGTGCAAATTGGTCAGTTCTGTCACACGCGTTGTGACCCTGGGTCTGGAAGTTTCACCTGTCTCAGTTCGGCTATTTTGGAACCGAACCCTCTGTTGAAGCTCTCTCTTTGTAATCTACCGATTAGGGTCAACGGCACCAGCTTTCCTCGCTCTATCAGAGGTTAAAACTTTCATTTTGCTCTTATCCCTGGGATCAGCTGCGTTGATCATGTTAATAGAAAAAGACACAGTATTCTGTCCAAAAGGGCTACCATCAATTTTCATCTTTGCATCAAACCTCAGATGCCCGTCCTGGATAGCTTTCTGGATTCGCACTCTGAACACTCGACAATCGTTTATGGAGTGGGATCTAGTATTGTGAAAACCACAATACTTCTTGTCCTTGACCCCTTCAGGATGCAGCATATGATGACCTTCCGGCAACTTGATGCGTCCTTCCTTCAACAAGTATTCAAATAATTTATTTGACTTGGAAACATCGAAGTCATAAGTACCTTTCTGCTGCCTCAGCCATCGCTGGTTGACTTGAGTTGGTTCTTTATCCCAGACTATCTCGGCTGCAGCTATTTCATCTTCATCATCGTACTCAGCTGCTTCCTCTAGGAAAGCTTGATACATCTTGGCAGCCACATCACCCTTCTGGAACTGATTATTCCTCTGGAACCCCTAGGCTTGATTACTCATCGTCGCCAGCCACTGTGATAACTGCCCGAGGTCATCAAACTCCATGCCGAACAGTCTCTCTTTGATACTCGGCAACATGCCAGCTATGGCTATCTTCGGCAGTTGATCATCCGGCAAATTCAGAGAATAACAAAGATTCTTGGTCTCCCTGAATCAGCGCAGATATTCTTGTGGCGTCTCACCAGGTTTCATCCTTAGGCTCATGAGATCGACCAACTTTTTCTCGCTGGTACCCGTAAAGAAATACGTGTGGAATTTTTGCTCTAGCTCTGCCCATGTATTGATAGAATTTGCTGGCAGAGAAGAAAACCATGAGAAGGCTGGCCCTGTTAATGACAACGGGAAATAACGAATCCTCCAAGCCTCATCTGTAGATGCTTCTCCAAGCTGCATCAAGTAGCGGTCGATGTGCTCTATAGTACTGGTGTCATCCTGGCCTGAAAACTTGGTGAAATCAGTAGGAGGCTTCACCCTTGGAGGAAGAGCTACCCGATTGTACCATTCTGGATAGGGGGACTTGTATGTGTAAGTTTGATTCTTAGGTTTCAGGCCGAATTGATTTTGCATCATATCAGCCATCTTATGCATGATGAGGTCAACATTCAGATCAGGAGCTGCTTGTGCCTGCCCCTCAGGATGTAGCCCTGCCGAACTCTTATAGCCTGGATTTGGAAAGCATTGATTGAGCTATAATCGGTGAACTCATGATATCCATCTCCAAACATATTCTTCTGTATCCTGTTCGTTGTAGGAGACACTTTAGAAGCAGATTGCGGGACATTCCCTGTCGTGCCGAATGCGAGCTGGCCATAGGTCTGAGGAGGTTGCTGCGTCTCATGAGGAACCATCCCACCTGTGCTTGGGCCAGCTCTGCCCTCTCCTGCGATCCTTTGACGTTGAGGTACTGGGAACAACAACGGTCCCTATATCGGACCAATAGTTTCTTCAAAGCATTTATCCACGGCTGCACTGAAAGCATTGACCATGATAGCGCGAAAAGTGTTCAGGAAAGCCGACTGATGATTGGTTACGGCTTCTGATACAACCTTATGCATTATTTTAGTCATCTTCTGAACAGCTTCTTCTTCATTGGGGATATCATGTTGATGGTGAGGAAGAATCTTTGGGAACTCCTGCTTCTGGAAGACCCTGCCGCTCTTGTTCTTGGAGAAAGACGCCAGGCACTTGCGCTGGAATTCATCGCAGGCCTGTTGTACCAAACTTTTCGACTCTATCGGCAAGTCATCCATGATCACATCCAGAACTTGATCATCGCTGATATCAAGCATCTTTGAAACGAAGTTGTCCCACCGGGCGTGCCAAAAAGTGTGTTGACGCAAAAAGTGACACCTTGCGCCAGGACACACAGCAAGCCGAACGAGGCTAGCTTCAATCGGGTCCCCGGAGTGTGCTGAATCTGGTGACGTGCCAGTCGGTTTGACCTGAAAACCAACAAGGGATAAAGCGTGAGAATACCTCTGGAACGTGCTGGGTAAAACCAGACAGTTCCATATGTATGGCTTTGAAAGCCAGTCACGACGGCACACAGCTATAGAAGCTGTCTGTCAGAGCATGTTTACAAAGTCATTCGGCAAGTACGAGAACAAAGTATGTGAACCATATTAACTGTCGAATGCAAAAGGAAGACATGCTTGAACAAAACAAAGATATTATAAACAAGTAACTTGCAAGAATAGATCTATCCAAATAACACATGCATAGGCCAATCCAACTAATCTGCCGCACGTTTAGTCTTCATAAACCCGTCAAGCATAAACTTAAGCAAAGCTAATCCACCGCATGATACCACTTGCTATAAGTCTATACCACTTCTTATAATTAGATTAATCCACCACATGATACAATCTAATTATAACAAGCTAAAAGCATGCATATATTTGAATAGATCTATAAAAGCTTATTACTCGTGTAAGCACAACCAAAATCGGCAAACTAGCCGAATTGGGGTCCATGAAGAAGGAACATACAAGCAAGCATGATCAAACTAATCTAAAACCTGCATCTGTCGCACGACACCCAGTTCTATCAAAGCATAAACATGATTGACATGTATGAACCCACAACATGTAACAACCTAGATTGAAAGCTGATCCGGCCATCATGATATTATGATTAGCAAAGCACAAGCAAACTTGTGAAATAAGGCCGAATAGAGATCAATCTAGATTGGGCAAAAGAGTGTTATAGGAATTAAATAAATAAAACACATAACACATGATAACTTAATGAATCTACTAGATCTGCCAAATCTAATAGAGCCGATAACTATTTTTACTCATGTCTTAATCCGCCGCACGATACAAGGCATAAGCAAAAACTTCCCGTCATAAGCTTAAATCCGCCGCACGATACTAAGCTTAACATACGAGACTACTTGCATCATATCTAAATCCACCGCATGATACTAGACATGATAACAAGGTTGTCGGTACTTACGGAGGTCGACGGATCGATGTTTCCTCTCGAAGAACTCGACGACACGACTTAGGGACTCGAAGATGGCATGGGGTCGGTTTGTATTGATGTGGTTGTGAACAATTTTACAATGGTCGAGGGTTTATATTTATACCCTGGACGAAATACGAGTCCTAAACGATTATGATCTACATAATAAAATATGGAAAGATACAAACATTACTTCAAATCCCTTTGGCATCTTCCATTGTCACGTGTCTTCCCATGCAAGTCGGCTTCATCTGCAACATCCATCTCCCGAATGAAACCACCTCTCTGCAAGATAGCCGACCGCACAGACATTCATCGAAATCCTGAGGACAAAATAGCCGTCTGATTGCTTGCTGAATCCTTTCTTCTCTGTTGTCTGGGTCCATCTGTCATATTCTTGTATGTGCAAAAAGCTGGTGTCAACACTAAGGGACCTAGGGGTTTACTAATGGACCTAGGGTTAGGTCAGGGGAGTGAGTGTGGTGGCGGGCGCCAGCCCTAGGTGGTGGTCGCCACCCCCCTGGCTGTTGGATCCACCGACATTGCTTCAACGACATCCAGGAGCTCTAGGGAGGCGGTTCCAAGGTCGGTTGCATGTCCAAATTATCGTCACATGGGCAATTGGGTCATGATCCATGTGACATCCCTTCTTGGCCCTTGGATGCAATGACCTAAGTGATCAATGGCTGCAAATGAGTGTGGCACGCCTCCCCTGGATCTATGACGTGGCAAGGGAGGAGTTTGGGCCTCACTCCCCTGGCGGCCGCCAGTGAGGGGTGGCGGGCGCCACCCCACCTTGGCCCAAAGTGAGCCTAGGTGAGTGTGCTTGCCTCCTGGTGGGTCCTCTTGGTCATTTTGCTCAAAACCCCTGCAATTACCTACATTCAAATAAAACTCAAGGACAAGTGGAAATCGTTAGTTTATAAAAGGTTTTTGGTCCTTGTGTTGTGTTATATGACCTTGTTGATGCTAAGAATATGATACTTAGTGAGCATCAACAGAGCTCAGGAAATAATGGCTGCCAGGATAGAGAGGGAGGAGGGGCGCCTCTCTTATTTATAGCCTAAGTACAATAGTCCCCTTCTACCCCTAGATACAAGAGCGAAGCAGATCCCGGTCCAACTCTGAAGAGTCGCGATCCGATGGTCACGCGTCTTCCTCATCCTTAGCTTTGCCTCGACGCAAGCCTCAGGATGCCGCCACATGCCGTCCTGTCGACTGTCGTGCCTTCCTCGAGGATAGATTCGCTACCGCACCAGCCTCTCCACGCCGCCACGCGTCGACTGTCCTTTTTGGACCTCCCCCGGTTTTGAGGCTAAAACCGTGAAACATGTCCTCCGGCTGAGTTTTTTGGCCCAAACTCAGAAACCCGCAAGCCCAAGTTTTGAGGCCCAAACCTAGAAACCATCCTCGCCGAGTTTTGAGGCCCAAACTCAGAAACCCGCCACCCTGAGTTTTGAGGCCCAAACTCAGAAACCGTCGAGGGTATTTTTTCGAGGCTCAACTACCAAACCTGCGCCGTAGACGGGATGTGGTTCGCACACCCCGAGTTCCAGCACCGATGCCGGAGCATGTCCAGCCTCCACGCCGGGCACAGTGCATTCGCCTTCCTTCTTGGCCTTCCACCAAGTGTCACGACGCAATCACCTTCCTCCTGACTCGGCCGATGCATCGCACATCCCCATGTCCTCTCGCTCGTCGATGCCATGTGCCAGCTACCACAGCTGGTCCTCAGGTCTCCCGGTTCGTCGGTCCAAGCCTCGCGTCCGCCCTTCACCGCTCCCGGTCCATCGGCACGACACGTCTCTACTTGACCTTCACCTCACCTTCGACCACTGTCTCTGAGCTCCACACCTGCACATCAACACAGCCAAGAAACATGTTGCCTGTCACCCCTTTCGGTAAGCCTGTTGACCGATCGCTCATCACTCAGGAAGGGAACCACAAGGGCACATATCAACCTTGTGTTTGCAACGAGTGCCATTAGTGTAGCAAAGAACCCCGTTCTTGACTCCAAGACCAAACACATCGATGTTCGCTTTCACTTTCTTCGTGATCACTATGAGAAAGGCGACATTGACCTTAGGCATGTAGACACCCATAACCAGGTTGCGGATATCTTCACCAAGCCTTTGGATCTCTCAACTTTTGCTAGGTTGAGAGGTGAGCTTGGTGTGTGTTTCCCCTTTTAGATGGGGGAAACACTTTGCATGTTGTATCATAGACTGACTTCTTTGATACCCTTTTGTTTTTGGGTCTTTGTGTTTTAGTCTAGTCTTTTTGCTCCGATACTAACTTCTGCATGCATCTTATCATGTATACATCTTGCATTTTCGAGCCTAAACCCTAAACCCTAAATGGATTTATGCTCTAAATACTTATGCTTCGATGCTATATGATGATGCTTGTAGCTTAGGCTCTTTTTGATCATTGATACATGTTGTGAGCTGAGCTACTTTTACAAATGGTGAATATGCTTAATGAACATAAAACTTGATACATGTTCACCATTGAGATTGGAAACTAGCATGTTTAGAATATGTTGAAGTCACTTGTGCTATTTCATATATGCTAGGTTGCTATGTCTCTAGTTATGAGTCATTCACTTGCTTGGTTTGTTCATATTCTGCTAATTTTGTACCAAGTCTAAGTGAAATTTGAAAAGATCGAGATGGGGTTGCTTTGTCAGCACATCATCGAGACAGTTTCTCATTGCACATGGAGTTAAACTTGAGTCGTGTAGTGTAAGACCGAAATCGATGCTTCAAGCTTCTGATTGCTTATGCATAGGCTTAGGTCGGTTGAGAAGTTAGGTAATGACATGCTTTCAACATCTCGCAATCACATGCTTTAATATGAACTTGTATTAATACCGCTGCAAATCTCTGATAAAATCTAAAAAACACAAGTCTATGTTTCATTCTATAGCATGATGATTGAACTTTGCTAGGGGTAGTTCACCTTGTATACATGTTTAGCACTTATTTAACTTCCTGTCTATACATGTTCAGTGCTATTTTGATGGTGAAACCCCTTTCTGAATGGCTTAAAACTGCTCACTAAGCTTATGTGTTCATATTCCGTATTCTGTGATCAGTTTGAGCCTCTGCTAGCACTTTTGCTCATTGCTTAGTAATCAGATCAGCACTCTTTAGAGCATACTTTCACTCTATCGACTATATACCTGAAGCTACTGACTTGCATTTTAGGTTCATATGCATGTCTTTTGCTCTGCTAGGCATGGCCTAGCTCTGTTTCGCTTATTTGAGCCCCTTTTCCCTTCGTTTTTGGTTGCAAATTGCCCCCAAGGGGGAGAATTTTTACTATGTGGTGATAATTTGCAATTTTGAGCTTCACTTGTTGGGGGGGAGTTCTTTTCGCAAGGGGGAGCACTTCTGCTTTGTATGCATATGTCTTCGATTGGTTTGGAGCTTTTAGCTAGTTGTGTCGAGCCTCTGTGCCTCTATCTTAAGGGACTAGCTGTTTCTTGCCAGTTTTGATTGGTATGGAGATTTCTGCTAGTTGTGTTGAGCCTTTGTGCCTCTATCTTGAGGGACTAGCAGTTTCGCATGTTTATGCGTCTTCAGTTTCAGTTGGTATCGAGCTTTCAGCTAGTGGTGTTGAGCCCTTTCTGCCTCTTCTTGAGGACTAGCTTGTTCTTGACTTGGTTGCATCGAGCCGTTGCCCATGTCTTTGGGAACCAAGTTTTTCGCTCTATGTGATCGAGTTTTGCTCCTTGCTAAGTTGTTGCTCCGATCCTTTGCTTGGTTGTGTCGAACCGTTGCCCATGTCTTTGGGGACCAAGCGTTGCTTATCTCGATTTGTCCCTTTTCGGCTTTTGTCAAGGCTTTTGGACATCTCGAGTGAGTTTCTTCTTCTATCTACTTCTATTTTCTTTTTCTCTTTGATTATGGATACTCTGTGTTGACGATGCACTCAAGGGGGAGATTGCGAACACAAGGTTGATATGTGCCCTTGTGGTTCCTTTCCTGAGTGATGAGCAATCGGTCAACAGGCAACATGTGTCTCTTGGCTGTGTTGATGTGCAGGTGTCGAGCTCGGAGACAGTGGTCGATGGCGAGGTGAAGGTCAAGTACAGACATGTCGTGCCGATGGACCTGGAGCGGTGAAGGGCGGACATGAGGCTAGGACCGACGGACCGGGAGGCCGGAGGACCAGCTGTGGTAGCTGGCACGTGGCATCGGCGAGCAAGAGCACATGGGGATGTGCGGTGCATCGGCCGAGTCAGGAGGAAGACGATGGCGTCGTCACACTTGGCGGGAGGCCGAGAAGGAAGGCGATTGCGTTGTGCCCGGTGTGGAGGATGGACATGCATCGGCATTGGTGCTGGTGGTCGGGGTGTGCGAACCACATCCCGTCTACGACGTGGGTTTGGTAGTTGAGCCTCAAAAAACTACCCTCGATAGTTTTTGAGTTTGGGCCTCAAAACTCGGGTTGGCAGGTTTTCGAGTTTGGGCCTCAAAACTCGGCGTGGACGGTTTCCTGGTTTGGGCCACAAAACCTGGGCTGGCGGGTTTCAGAGTTTGGGCCAAAAATCTCAGCCTGAAGACTGGTTTCCCAGTTTCAGCCTCAAAACTGAGGGAGGTCCAAAAAGGACGGTCGACGCGTGGCGACACCGAGAGGCTTGCGTTGCGGCGGAGCTATCGGCGAGGAAGGCACAGCGGTCAACAGGACGGCACGTGGCGGGATCCTGAGGCTTGCGTCGAGGCGAAGCTAAGGATGAGGAAGGCGCGTGGCCATCGGATCAAGACTCCATAGAGTTGGACTGTAATACCCCTAGGGTTAGCCTGTTCTCTCTTGTATCTAGGGGTAGAAGGGGAACAAGTGTATTAGGCTACAAATAAGAGAGGCAGCCCCTCCTCTCATTCTATCCTTGCAGCTTTCATTCTCTAGCCTCCGCATAGGTTCTCAATCATACCTCGCTGCCGGTGATCCGCATAGTGAGCAACAATACCTCTGTGTACTGGAGATTTTGAGGAAGCGAGACCGTAATCTCGTTATTGTCTCGTGGGTTCGAGACACTACTGAATTCCCGATCGATTCGCGTTTTGGTTTTTCCTCTCCCGGATATTTGCCTCGTTCTCCTTCTCCGTGAGATGATTTTCGATTCCACTTGAATCAGATTGTTCTATGTCGTGAGCTCCTTCTTTCAACCGAAGGATTTCTCCTCTAACCTCACGAAGACATAGATCGGGCAGAAATCGCGTTCATTCTTTGTTCTTCTCCCTTTTCTAGTGTTCTTCGGATTTCTTATGATAGACTTGGTTTGGTGTGATGATTTCTTAGGATTAGCACCCCCATACGTAGAAGAACACTTGGGAGAAGTTTGGTTGAAGCCCCAACTGATTTGATCGAGTTGCAATCGATTTTGTGTTTGAGTCGTGTTGTTTTTGTGTTGTCTGGGCGTTGGCGGACAATCCGCCACCCCAGTCGCGGACAGTCCACGGGTCAGGGTCGAGCAAAGGCAGTCAGGCGCAGCCCCCTGACTGTTCCTGGTCAGGTGACCGGCGGATAGTCCATGGTACAAACCCGCGGACAGTCTGGGACCTGTCCAGGACTGTTGCATAACAGTTTGGTTTCGGCAGTTTTGTCGGTGGACAGTCCGACACCCAGGCGCGGACAGTCCGGCGTTGAACCGCGGACAATCCGGGACCCTGACTGCGGACAGTCTGGGATTCTGCTGTTTGTGCAGTTTTGTTCCTAAGCTTTGGCACTAGGTTTTTGGTGTTCTCCAGTAGTTTTGCTGTACCACTAGGACATCTCCTAGTGTACCCACCTATTCGTAGGTCGTGAACTCGCCGGTTGTTTGAGTCCTTGCTTTTGGGGTGATTTTCTGGGACAAGGGCCATCATTTCAAGAGTTGAAATTTGAGGCTCCCATTCACCCCCCCTCTGGTCGCCAATCTGGTCCTTCAACGTGGTGATCCGATGATCAACACCTCAAGCAAGACATTTGAAGCTTAGTAGAAGACTCTCAAGATTAAGCAAAGTCGAAGACACAAGACTGGAACCAAGACGGCGCAAAAAAATTGCGAAGAAACAAAGAAAAAGGTACATCGGACGCTGCATCGGACGCTGACCGTATAGGCATCGGACGCACCTATGGTAAACCCTAGCTCAAGAGGGCACCAGCAGAAGCATCGGACGCTGAAACCGAGACCATCAGACGCGATGGTAACATTGTGCATCGCGCACAGTGCCACAACGGACGCACCGATGCACATCGGACGCACCGATGCACATCAGACGCTACAGGACCCATGCGTCCGATGCTTATGGAGAGAGGTTCCAGAGAGGCTCTGAAGACATCGGACGCGTCAGGTGGTGAAGCATCGAACACTGTCAGAGTCCGATGTGACTCAGTGCCAGGTCGGCAACTAGCCGTTAAAGTGACATCGGACACGCGTCTGATGCTCCCGACAGGAGCATCCGATGCTACGTAGAAAAATCCATCTTTGGTGTCCAACGACTCTATTTGGTTGGGGCTCAATATATACCCCCATGGCTGGCCAAAACAAATAGGATGGAGCTCAAGGAAGTGTACCAAGTGCATAGACACATATTTAGTTGCTCTAGCCACCAAAGTGCTTAGTGGTATACTAGGTGATTAGTGTAGGTGCTTTGTGAAGTGCTTAGGCTAGTTAGACCACCGCTTTGCACTTGCTCTAGGTGTTAGGCCTAGTGTTTAGTGAGGTTTGCATACCTCTTACCTACCGGTGCTTGCGTGCACCGTTGTTGTACATCGGAGGGGCTTGTAGTCTTGCGAGACCACACCAACCGCGTTTGTGGTGTGGCCGCCACTGTGTACCAAAGGGAACGAGGCCCGCGGCGGTTCGGTCGGAAGCTTGATAGTGAAGACGGCGGAGAGCATCCGGGAGAGGCCGTGCCTCGAGCGTCTTAACCGGAGATCTACTTGTGCGTGGGGATGGCCCGGGGCTATCCACGGAGTTACCCAACCGGGAGCGTGGCCCTTGCGAGGGATTCCTTGCGAGGGGCTCCAACGAGGATTAAGGGGAAGCTTGCGCGCTTCTCGATACCTCGGTAAAAATACCAGCGTCGTTGACGGGAGTTTGCATCTCTACCTCACTCTTTAGCTTCCGCATTTACTTTGCTACCGTGTTATGTGCTTTACCTTTTCTAGCTTAGTTGATAGTCTAGTTGATAGGTTTGGTTCATAGGTTGTATAACTCTTTTTACGGTAGAGATAGCAACACATCTAGCAAAACCTTAGTTGCACAATAGATAGTTTACTTTCTTGTATAGGTTTTAACTAGGTGGAAATTAGAGGCCATAGAAGAAGTTTTTATTTGCCTAATTCACCCCCCTCTTAGGCGTCACGGTCCTTTCACTTCGCGTTCTTGTTCTCTCCTTTCTAGCTCTTTCACGAGATCTTTTGATTTGAGAGATGGATCGTGATTCCATTTGAACTATCTTGTACTTTATAGTGAGAGGCATCTTTCCACCGAAGGAATTCATCTAATTCCTCGTGAGCACATAGATCGGGCGGATTTTGTTTTCGGATCTAAACTTTTCCCTTTTGCACGAGATCTGCGATTCATGGATTTCTAGTTGGGTTTGAGCCATGATCTCTTAGAGGTAGCTCACCAACACAGTCGTTATCATTTGTGCAAATTTTGGTGAAGTTTGAAGTTGATTTGGCTGCGTTTTGAGTCGATTTGGTGTTTGAATCAGAGCTGCTTTCGAGGTGACCGAACGCTGCTACAGTACTACGACCATACGCTACAGTAACTACTACAGTGTGTCCAGTGCTATCGTAACAGTGACCGGTCCTGACGCTGTAGTGCGACCAGACGCGACGGTGTTACTGTTCATGTCACTGCTACATAAAACTTTACCGTGACAGACGAAAACGATTTACCGTGGCGGGCATCACAACCGCCACGGATCAATGGTCACAATTAATCGTAGCCTTTAACCGTGGCGGTTGGGCAACCACCCGGACAGAGAGGCGCCATCGATGGGAGAGCCACCAGCAAGCAGCTAGGGTTCCGGCGAGGTGACCGCCGCGCGAAGAACTGGACGAAGAGCAACCTAACGGAGAGCGCGAACAGGGACGTAGGCCAGCACAGACGGGTGCGGGGTCGACGGCGATGGAGGTGGCGGAGGTGGAAGAATCGGGCAGCCCTTCGGGATCGATTTGAGACGGCCGAAGGACTTAGCCGATTTAAGGGGGGAGGTGGCATATATATGCACGACTATTAACCGAGGCGGGCAAGTTAGACGGGCACCTTAACATTCCTGCCTCGGTTAATATTTTATATTTTTGTTTTTAATTTCAAAATGAAGGGTTTTAATACGTTTTAATTAATTCTAATGGTTTTTAAAATATATAGGAGTACTCGAACGCCACTATTCTGTGTTGCGCTATATTTCATAAAAGTTAAAGTTAGTTACATAAAACTTAGTTAATTACATAAAAGTTTTATTTCATCACTATGTGTCCGACATATATTTCATCGCATTCCCGTCATTGGCGGCGGCTGTTGTTCCCGAGGAGGGTCATTGTCCTCCATCATTATTAGTCGTCACCGGCGTTGTCGTCGATGAGATTCCCCTAGGTACATCTGCGACACTCGGCTTCTCGCCGTGAAACTTTCACACAAGGTATTTCAGATCCTTAATGAATCCATACCGTATAAGGTGAGATTGTACCATTGTATCTTTATGAGCAAACCGATTTTCGCAGTGATTGCACGGACAGACCATGAGCTCCTGAGTCCTGATCTAGACTCAGACGATGTTTCTGTGCAACAGGCATAAACTTACTCCTGACATTAACAAGGAAATACCTAAAAAATCGTATGGCAAAACCTAAAAAAATGGAGGTGGAGCCGCGAGGAAGAAGGAGGTGGTGAGTTGTTGTATTTATAGTCTAGACTTTACCGTGGCGGTCAGCATAAAACAACCACCACAGTTAATAGCCACTTAAGCGTGGCGGTTGTTTTAAGTCAACCGTCAAGGTTAAATTGTTAACGGTGGTGATTACTGTATGTGAACTGCCACAGTTTATAGTAATAAACCATGACGGTTGGTTTATGTTGCCTACCACAGTTAACTAATTAACTGTGGTGGTGACCTCCCCTGCCGGCTAGGCTCAGCCAGCCTTGTTTAACTATGGCGGTTTGCAGCCTTGCCTGCCACGGTTAATAAAACCCAAGTGTCATGCAAAAGATTTTATGCAGTAGTATATACGGTGCTATAGTAATCGATATAGTACAATGCTCGGACGCTACAGTAATGCTACAGTGTATCCGGTGCTAAAGTACAGTGATCGGATGCTACGTTGCTATAGTGGCAGCATCCGGTCATTGTTGCTTTCGCGTTGTTTCGTCTGTAGTTTTTGCGTTTGAGCTCCGATTTGAGTTCGGATTTTTTTGTTAGTTTCCTAACTTTGTGAGAAACTTTCTAATACTTTTGTCACCAGTTGGCTCAAGTATTTTTGATTGGACACTCGCTTCTTCTCCATAGGAGCTTCTTGTCCATAGGAGTGCAGTGCCTCCTATTTGGAGTTCTGGTTTTGGTGGTGTGCTTGGTTGGTTGCGTGTGTGGTTTTGGTGGTGATATTTTGGATCGTGGACATCACGGTTTATGATCTTTGCTCTTAGAGTTGTGGAATTGGGACAATGGTCGAATATTTTTGTTTTTCTTTTTTAGACTCTCATTCACCCTCTCTGGTCGTCATTTTTAGTCATTCAACTAGACCTACTGCACCACCCCATCCTGGATCTGCCCCTACACACGCGCACAAACATATATATTTCTAGACTTGAGGAAGGCATCCACATATATATTTTCTGAAACAGCTTCCTTACAGGTATAGCTTGTTGAAATTAAAATGTTTTGGACCTCGCCACTGTAAATTGCATCAGCAATAATGCTGGACTGGTTGGTTAATTAATTTCATTAGAAAAAGATGTTGATAAAGGATGTTTCGCAAATGGCTTAATAAAGGACGTTTGACAAAGCTTTTGGACTGCTAAGCCTCAAAGATCAATTAAAGCTCTTTCTGAATGAATCCTGTCAGTATCAAGATATCAGCAAGCTACATGCATTCCTACATCGCTGCACTAGTGACAGTGAAAGCAAAGCAGTGCAAATTTTAGGATCTAATTCATTGAGCCGGTAGACTATAGAGAGCTCTTTTAAACTTTAGATCAGTGTGACCTCTCTCTCTATAGAGAATATTTTATGGGATATTCCGGTGCTTCATGGAGAGGTGCGCCCTCGCAGCTAAAAGGGGTGCACCCCAATGGTTAACAAGGTAACCATATCAAGAATGACATCTTGATTGGCCAGATATATGTTTGAATTGTAATCTCTAAAATAACTGGATTCCCACTGATGTTGTCAATTTATCAAAAAAAACTAAGATGCTATCAAATAAAATGCAAATATTAAATTTGTTACAGTATGAAATCGATTCATTAAACTGCTGGGAGTCCTTGAAAAGATCAATATTTTTCCTCCAATGTTATAACAAATTCGATCATGTAACAAAAGTTGTTGGTAAATCATTTTTACAAGAAAGAAGATTAGCACGACTGATAATGATTTCAGAGTATTCACACTAGTAGTGAAATGACTTTTCATCATATTCGATTTTTGGCTTTAGACCTGACAAGAGTTTGTGTTCGGGATTAATGACACGTTTAGTCCTGGTTGGTGTTACCAACCGAATCTAAAGGGTTTACATTAGTCCCGGCTGGTGTTATCAACTTAGACTAAAGGCCTCACTACAACAAAATAGGCCTTTGGATGATCTATCAACTGAGCTTTAGTCTCGGCAAAAAATTGCATCTGGGGCTAAAGACTTTTAGCCTCGGTTGTCGAGACTAAAGTTGAACCTTTAGTCCCGATTGGTATTACCAACCCGGACTAGAGGTGGTTGGTAATACCAACCGGGATTAAAGGGTGACCTTTTAGCCCTGGTTGGTGTTACCAACCGGGACTAAAGGTCCTTTTAGTATCGGTTGGTGTTACCAACCAGGACTAAAGCTTCTTCACGAGTGATTTCAAAAGGAAAACGTCCAGAACTATATCATGTGGGTTGTGTAGCCGAGTTAGTAAGTGTGCGCGAGGCGAGAGGTGCTGAATTCGAATCTCATATACGCACATTTATTTTTTCTTGTGGGAGGCTTTAGCCCCGGTTGTGAGCATCCGGTAGTCCCGGATTGCTAGCTCCGGTTGGGAGCCCATTCCCAACCGGGGCTAAAGCTCATATTTGTACTAGTGCCTTGACCCTTTAGTGCTGGTTGGTGTCACCAACCCGGACTAAAGGTGCCCATGGACCAATTCAAAAGGAGAGTGTATAAGATTGTCAAATATCGTATACAGCTGGCTGAGTTGTTAAGAAGTTTATGCGCGAGCTAAGAGGTACTGGTTTTGAGCCTCACACACCGCAAGAGAGGTCTCCTTAGGATTTCATTTATTTTTTCTTCTGAGATGAGCTTTAGTCCCGCTTGTGTACCTGGGACTAAAGACCGAAACCTTTACTCATGGATTCTTAGTCCCGGTTGAAAAAACTGGGACTAAAGCCGGTTTCCAACCGAGACTAAAGCTCATCTCTCTACTAGTGTCATATCCTAATGGTAAAGTGATAGTCAAAGTCACATGGATATTACTTGCCTACTTATTATTGGGTAATAATAGCACGTATGTCCTCTACGTGAAGACGGATCACGAATTCACTACCGGAAAAACAAACTTTACTGAGTGCCAGGGCGATTTGCCGAGCGTCATATGTCAGGCACTCGGCAAATTACTTCTTTGTCGAGCTCCACGTCAGAAGCGCTCAGCAAAGCAAAAACACACGACAACATTTTATTTTGCCAACAGACGCAGAGCAAGGCCACTCAACAAAGAAAAAAATACTCGACGTCAATGAACCTTTGCCGAGAGCCTAGTAAACACTCGGCAAAGAGAAAAGTGCCCTCGGCAAAAAATTTGCCGAGCGTCCGATAGAAGGCTCTCGACAAAGAGCCTTTTGCCGGATAAGGCTTTGCCGTGCAATCTTTACTGAGTGTGGCGCTCGGTAAAGCCTTTGCCGAGTGCTTTAGGCTCTTTGCCGAGCACTTTTGTACTCGGCAAACCGCCTGAATCCGGTAGTGATTGTTTCGGATTAACAGAGGGAGAAAATTCGACAGTCAAGTGAAAACGATGCAACTGTATCTTTTCGGACATGTACACTCCCTTGAGCTATTATACTAGTCTCTACTGAATTGTTGTTGCTAGAGAGTAGCATGCCTTTTGTTCTCCCCACTACACCCTGCAAAAGAACGTATCATTGATTTGGTTGCTATCTCATCTTTATACACCTGCTAGATATTCTTGTCTAAGGCCATGTGCTACTCTACTTTGGTGCTAGAGATTCTTGTTTTCTTGATGAAGATCAAACGGCCAGTAGATATGTCAACAACTTCTTTAGAACGGGCAGTAGATCAAACGGCAATCTTTTGTTACGAGGGAAACACTACTACCTAAAGGATTTTCAGAGGCAGCGCTACATGCCCATCTCTTTTTTTAGAAAAAGGAGTTTTCATTTCGGCCTCTGGATAAGTTATGCACTTAACCATCTATTAGTACAAATCCAGTCTCCGGCTGAGAAAAGCAAGCTCTCCAAGAGCAGTCAAAACAAAGAAAAAACTCATGCACCAAACTAAGCATTAAGTCTATTAGAAGACAGCCATCCATGGTTAGCGAAGATCTCCATTGATATAGTCTCTAACATACACACTATACCACAACCAATCTATATGCGTCCAACTATCGGTCGCTATAGACTTATAGCGACGCCACTTACAACAACTTATACATCGGTTGCTATAACGTTATAGCGACCGATGATTGGTCGCTATAACGGCTTATAGCGACCGTTTTAGGGATGCTATAGATTGGTTGTGGTATAGTGACGCCATCTCTAGAAATCGATTTGTAGGAGTGTGACGGGAAACACGACCCATCCCTACAAATCGATTTATAAGGACGGCTAGAAATCCGACAACAGAAATCGTTTTTCCAGACATCACAAACGGGGCAAAGAGAAGACAGTCCTAGAGATCGATTTCTAGAATTAGACCAAAAATCCATGATACGCGCATATTTTTTTAATCCGGAGAAGCTCTCATGATCACCGGCAGGCCCGTTCATCACAAGTCACGTGATTTTTTGTGCAAAATATGCGCGAATGCAGCTTGGGGGCTTTAACTTGTGACCTCAAGCCTCGAGGGGATCTCCTCTAATCATTCCACCCTAATTCTCCAAAGTCACTTGTGAGTTGTGACTAATAGGTAGATACGTACGTGTTTCAGCTACGCTATATTTACCAGC
Source organism: Coix lacryma-jobi var. lacryma-jobi (assembly GCA_009763385.1). NCBI lineage: Eukaryota > Viridiplantae > Streptophyta > Magnoliopsida > Poales > Poaceae > Coix > Coix lacryma-jobi. Next base: position 125,877,553 of record CM019824.1, read on the forward strand.
CATGACAAGTAGCTGCTAGGTAGCTAGATTGTCCATATATGTTCTATAGACACTTTTGGGGGCAAATTATGTCATCACTGACCGTTGAAGTATTGATGTGTTGCCACTTTTCCTTTTAACAAAGTATCAGGTTTCCAGAGTTGAGCTGAAATGATGGTGAACGACGCGGCGCAACGTTTCCTTTGTCCACTTTATATATATATCAGATATTTATTTTATCATCCGAGTATTCATCAAGATGAGTGATACTTCAACTGAGCAGCATTCTGCAAAAATCAAGAGTTCAATTGGATCTCTCTGTCTTTGTCTCTGTCTCTGTCTCTCTCTCTCCCTCTCTCTCTATTTTGCCTAATGAGATGACATCTGATAGGAAAACAAGAAAAGGAAGGTACTTCTGTATAAGTAAAGTATTTTTATTGACGAATTAAGACCAAGTTTAACCATTTTCTTCCTATTGTTTGGTATGAAAACCCAACTATATCAAAGCAAAAATTTCAGATAAGAAATAAGTAGACAGCAAATGAGTAGCTTTCTTTGGTGAGTAGCTTTCTTTGGTTAGTGTTGTCCTAATAGGCAGCATATCTGAACCTGTTCTTCCAAAATGCCACTTTACCTGATGCAAACCGATATGCCTGCTTGCGGGTATCAAACTTGGTCGGCAGGATGTTCCTCAGTTTTCTTGGCCCTTTGACGCCCCCTAATATATTTCTGATTATTTGACAATACTACACATGGACAGTATGAATTCATCGTCGATGTTGTTGTGGTATACGATTCTTAAAATTGTTTCAGATTCTGACACTGTCTTGTAATGACAAAATGTAGCAATACTGCTTTAAATAGCTATGAAAGTGACATATATAATTTTTTTTATTTCTTTATCTCATCCTAATCTCCTGTCTTACAAGCTCTAGTGCACATGGGCATATACAATACTGAAAAGCAGAAATTCTTTTGAAGACCACTACATACAAGAATCTGTTCTGTGAAGATTATACCCTACTCTTTCTCATAGTTGGATGCAAACCAATTGCATTTCATTAGATGCTATTAGATTATGTACTATTAAGAACCTTCGACCAGTGTATAGCGTGTACTGCATCTATTCTTCCAGAACCACCGTGGGCAGCAGCTTCCTGTCATGAACACCATTAGTTACTGGTAGGTGATTCGACATTCCACGTGCGCTGCTACATGCTGCATTTGTTCCCTGGCGGAGATGCTAACGGGATTACAAGATCAGGTGTAATATCCTGAGTATAAACGGATTTATTGTTCTCAGAATTTTTCAGTGCTATTTGAAGATCATGATGGGAAGTACTGATATTGTTGGAGTCCACAAACACGATACATAGCTACCAGAATGGCGTAGTCCGTTTGAAGTCTGAACATCCCAGTTCATCCGATAAATTCCCAGTTCAATGGACATAATATGCCATAGAATAAACTATTTTCCTTTGACAACTAAAAGTCTATATTGTGCACATTTCATTTGACTGCTGAATGCTGATCATAAATTCATTGCCTTTTCTCTATCTATTTAGATTTTTTTTATGGGAACAGCTCTGCGCATGGGTACCTTACATGAACCGTCATTGATGGATTTGCCCAACCTCATGGAGATTCGCTTTTCAAATCCCTTGCAGACTACAATACATCCTAAGTGCAAGAGCAAATGTAATATGCCTAGAACAATCCCAATTTACCTTGAATGTCCAATCGACAATTTTGGGATTTCTCGTTTTATACTGTTTATATAGCTTATGCCATTTTCATCATGCGGATCGAACATGTGCTAACTACTGCATGCAGTACTGGCAGAATTGATAATAATTTGGATATCCATTGCTGAAGAATTTGTTCCCAACTTCTGGTCCGGCACGCCTGCCTGAGCGCGTTTTCATTAAGAGGGACGCCAAGCAGCCTACATCCTGTGTTTTCGATGAATCTAAGGCCCGTACGTCAGTTTGACTGCTGAAGTTATTTTTTTAAAAAAAATAGCTTCAGAGCAACTTTCTAGATGAAGCTAAGCTGTTTTGGAAAAAGTGTTTGGCAAAACAGCTTCACCAACAACTTCATGCATGGTTGGGAGAGAGAAATAAGGGTGCAAGGTGTGAAAACCTACTTTTTTCAACTTTATCTTAGATTATGCTTTTGTAAGAGCAACTCCAGCAGCAGCCCTTAAAACAGGGTCCCTACTTTTTATTTTTATTCGAGTGCTTTCCATACTTTTGAGGGTCCTGTTTTTTTGATGCACTCCAGCAATGACCCTCAAATAGAGGACTCAAAATTATTTAAACTGTCCATGACATGTGGGTCTGGTTGTCATAGACTAACTTGGACATGAGAAGTCAAGTCGGGGGTTTCCATGCAAAGTCGGCTGTCGCGGGAGGTGAAGGAGGGGTGAGAGCACAAAATCATGGATAAAAGCCGAGCTATTGGCCCAACAAGAATGAGGACTGAGAGAAGAATCTGAGTTCCCACTCAAATTTCAGGACCCTAGTAGGGGCCCTGCTGGAGCTGGTTTTTTTACCTGAGCTCTCATATTTAATTATGAGAGCTTAAGTAGGGGGTCTGCTGAGGTTGCTCTAAGAGGGTGAATAAAACCGCTTCATAGGTGAAACTATTTTTGAAAAAAGTGTTTAGCAAAAAAAAACAGCTCACAACAGCTCCTGAAGCTATTGTGAGCTGTACCAAACATGACTATTTAAGTATAGGTCCCGTTTGACATAGCTCAGCTTCACTAGTGAAGCTGTTTTTTTTTAGAAAATAGCTTCATGAGCAACCTCATAGGTGAAGCTGAGCTGTTTTAAAAAAATTGTTTCACAAAACAGCTTAACAACAACTTCGTGTATGGTTGGAAGAGAGAAATAAAGATATAAGCTGTGAGAAGCTACTTTTTTGAGCTTCATCTTAACTTATGGTTTTGTGGGAGGGGGAATAAAACAGCTTCATGGGTGAAGCTGTTTTAAAAAAAAGTGTTTGACAAAAAAAACAGCTCACAATAGCTTATCACAACAGCTTATGAAGCTCTTGTGAGCTGTACTAAACAGCCCCATAGACTTCAAATGTAACCTGCACCCGGCAACAAGAACACAAAACAGTATCAACATGACAGAGAAAAACGACCGAAAACGGCAGTTCGTGCCTAAATCCAGAGAAGTTGCTTGTCCCCAGTCCTCAACGGAAAATATATTAAGTAGTCACAATTCGGATTAGGATACCAAATAAAATTAAAAAGAATTAAAATTGGACAGAGTATATATAACCTCTAGAAAAAAAAACTGACCTAGGCCAGTTTAGAAACCGGCCTATTTATTCCCCAGCTAGCAATGGCCCAAAACTGGCCTATATGCCAGTTTATCCGGCCTGTCTACGAGGCCTATAGCCAAAACCGGATCAGTCTTGGTTTGGCTATCCAAATCCAACTCTAATCTAATTCAACAAAAATTCGTCATGGGAATCTTGTAGATTTTGTTTGAAAAAGGATTTCTACTGGCATAAGACTACACTATCTATATATATATTAGAGAATCACAACCTAATTGTAACACCCTAATTTAAATTTTCCTCAATTTACTTAAAGCAATTAGAAACTGAATAGGTTGGCTAATTTATTAGAGGAGGGAAAAATAAAATTTATTTATTTATGTCATGTTGCATTCATGCCAGTGCATATTTTTATTGGATAAAAAATAAATTTATTAAACCCAAATAGGGCGAATCGAATTTATTATATTTAAAAAATAAATAAAAGGTTTATCAAATTTTATGAAAATAAACTCAATATTTTAATTGTAAAACCTAGGGAAAATATTTCTAAAATATTTCAAATTAATTTTGATTTCAAAAGAATTTGAATTCAAAAGATTTGCAAAGTTGGGAAAGGAAAAGAAAGGAAAAGGAAATTGGAAAAGGGCCCCAAACCCCTCTCTCTCCCATCTCACTCAACCCAGCCGAGCCGTGCAGCCCGCCCCTCTCCCTCCTCCAATCTCCGCCCGCTCCGCCGACTTTCCCACCCGCCCAGTTTCAATTCCGAGCCCAACCACCCACTGCCGACCCAACATCTCTCCCTCACCCTCTTCCCCTCACAGCGGCCCACACTGCGCCGCATCGGCCCACCTGTCGACGTGCGCTTCCGCCTCACCCTGGCTCAGCGTCAGCGCGCCACACTCCGCGTCCGCTACTCACTTACAGGCAAGACCCGCCTGTCAGACCTGTCCTCATCCTCAACCTACGCTCCGCCCTACCAGTTCACCGCTCGCCCACACCGACCCCTCCGTGCCTCTCGGGCTCTGTTGACGGTCCTTACAGTCAACATTATACAATCAACTAATGCATAAAACAATGATAACCAAGTGACAATGCATAGTTATAGAGTTTGATTCTAACAAGTTCCACGAGTTATGTAGTTCTCACTTGTTTTGCAGGAACATCAATATTTTACTACATAAAAGTATCTAAGTGATGAATTGGACCGTACCATTGCGAAGAGCTCATCGAGACGATCGAAACAGACATATGGTTTGCTACATTGGAGTCGTGATGAGAGAGTTCTTGTTGGATATGACATGGAAGCTTCTACAACAACCTGGAGTGATCACCAAGCAACATAATTCAGGGACTAAACTGGTGAACTACTGTTTTTCAGGGAGTTTTACAAAAGATGGAAAGAGGTAGAGTCTTATTTCAACATGACGAATTGTGCAAACGGATGAAAAGTCGCATTAGGGCAACAAGGGAGGTTCCAGAAGACACCATGACGAAGGAGGCACCTCGAGGATGACAGCTGTAACACCCCTGGTGTTAAGCAATAATTAAAATCGTAAGTAAGGTAATTAGTATGCATAATCAATAAGCATCATGGCATAAAAGCATTTCATGTTTAAGGCATAAATGTGATGCTTTATGTGTTTGACATGAGTGTTGGCTTCCATGTTTGAAATGTGTGTTGTTTGATTATGTTGGTGGGTGTTGCATAAAATGATAAATGAGAAAAGCTCTAATTAAAAATTTCCTTTTCTATCCTCTTTGCAATAAGTCAAAAAGTAAGTTAAATTTCAAAATGATTTCAAAAGCAAAGTTGTAGCTCTTGTTGAGAGGTACGACTTTGATATTGAAAGTTTTCAAAGTTTCTGTACAAAATTTTAAATAATTTTAGAATCTTTCAAACCATAAATTTTACCTCTAAACTAGATTTCAAAAACTAAAAAGAATTAGACTTTGGCTCTTAAATGAGAATTGTAGATCCTGATTTTTGGAGTAACTTTTATTTTGGGACACTTTCATGTTGCTCAATGATTTTTGGAGAATTATAAGAAAGAAATTTAATAATATTTAATTGAATTAACTATTCATTTTCAACTCATTTTTTTAAAAGCTGAAATTTGGACTTTCCAAAATATTCACAATTAGAACTTGAGCCTTAAATTAAAGTTGTAAATCTTTATATTCCGTTGGAGTTTTGTTTGTGGTGTAGTGTTTTTGGGAGAAATTGTGGAGAGAAATTAGAAAACGCTTCTGTTTGCAGTATCTGAACCAGGGGGCAGCAAAGCAGAGCACGTCGGCAAGTTGCTGACGGCGCCGCCGCTGTGCGATGCCCGGTTGGCGCGCTCTGCGTGCGCATGCCGCGTACCGTCCGCGTGGCTTGCTCGTTCTCAAGATGGCAAAGTTGGAGTGGTCGTTCTCGCCGTCTTAGTCTCGTGCCGACGTACTTCTCTCCTCCTCTGTTTCTGTCAACGCCGCTCAAGACGTTCGACGCTGCCGTCGAACCCTCTCCGCCCACAAGACCATGCCACCAGACTCGCCGCCTCCTAGTGCTTCTCTAGAGTCGCCAGTGCCTGCCCTAGTCGCCAGGAGTTGCTGCACCGCCCGTTTTCTTCCCCAGAGGTAACTGCATCGCCGCCGAGACCACTCCGCCGTGGCCAGTCCCTTCGGCAAGCTCTCAACCTTCCTGTTGGGACGGTAGCCAGACTGCAGGCGTCTACAACCCGCAATACCGAAGCATGCCGAGGCTTTCGTGCGGAAGGGAGCATCCGCGCGGAAGCACGCGTTTCGGCTCACGGACCAAGGAAGGCGGAGCTTTCGTGCGGAAGGGAGCATCCGCGCGGAAGCACGCGTTTCGGCTCACAGGCCAAGGGAAGGCGGAGCTTTCGTGCGAAAGGGAGCATTCGCGCGGAAGCACGCGTTTCGGCTCGCGGGCCAAGGGAAGGCGGAACTTTCGTGCGAAAGGGAGCCTTCGCGCGGAAGCACGCGTTTCGGCTCGCGGGCCAAGGGAAGGCGGACCTTTCGTTCAAATGGTAGCATTTGCGCGAAAGGAGCCCGGCGCTTCCGGCAGGAGTTTTCGTCTTTCATGACCTTGGTTTTTCACAGGTTCTCGCAGGACGCCGGTAGCCTGGGTCAGAGAGAGCGGGCCCACCGGCCAGGAAAGGGAGCCGGGGGACGGTGGGCCCTCCGAAGGGCTAGGTTACGATGATGCCCCTCGCGTTTCGGGAGAGGCAGTGTACAACCAAGGAGTAGTCGACTAGGGCATCGTTGTAATTGTAACTGAGTGATTGGAAGGGCATTCTTGTACTTTCAAACTGATCAGGATTAATATAAAAAGCTCCCAGCCTCCTAGGAAGGGGGGAGAACACTGTTCACTTGAATCATCTCCCTACTTCCCCGCTCGTCTTCCGCCTTCGCTCTGTGCTTTCGTTCGTGCGACAACCCGCTGTTTCGGGGCCTCGGACCCGAAACAACATTGGCGCCCACCGTGGTTGTCGCCCGAGTTTACCATGCCGCGCCGAAGACGGTCGACAATCCGGAGACGATCGCCGCGAAAAAGGATGCTTTCGGCACCGTCGCGGTTTCAGTCCCAGCTAGCCAGGTTCCACCAAACACAGCCGCAGAGCCACCACCTTTCGGCGGCGCTTTGTCGATAGAAACGCAGCCGCCGCCGGGAGCATCGACGAGCCAGGTCGTGCAGCCTCAGGATCAGCGGACATTGGGCAGAGACGGCACGCCGGATGGGCACGTCGAGGACGAGTTCGATAATGAGGATGAAGATGATGATGAAATCACAAGACACGCCCAAGCAATCAAGACGCTGGCTCAGCAGCAAGGGGAAATCGAAAGGCTGTTGTTGCAAAGAGACCAGCTGCAGCAGCAGTTGGCGGCGAAAGCAAGAGAAGACGAGACTCGCAACGCCATTCGGCGAGCCGAGGCGCAGAGGAGGCAACTCGAGAAGGAAATTCTGGAGCTGCAAAGGGCCGGGGCGGACCCAAATCCGATAGCGCAAGAAAACGTATTCATACCAAGGCGAGAGCAACCGCCAGCTTTCAGCAACGCCATCGACAAAACCTCTCCACTCTCGAGGGAGTTGCAAGCTCATCCGTGGCCACTCAATTACAAGCCCCGCATTCCGACTTTCGACGGTAAAGCGAACCCGCGCAAGTTCTTGGCAAGCTACGAGACGGCTGTTTTTTCGGCAGGCGGAGACAATCAGGCTTTAGCAAAATCTCTCATCTTGGCAGTCGAAGACGTCGCTCATGATTGGTACACTACTCTCAAGCCATTGTCTATCTATTCGTGGGCACAGTTGATGGCCGAATTGCTGGCCACTTTCCAAGGATTTCGGCCAGATGTCAAGACCACGCGGGACCTCATGAATTGCACCCAGCAAGATGGCGAACCTTTATCCGAGTACCTCAAACGCTTCATCCAGCTAAAGGCTCAAGCGCCGAATGTGCCGGAAGCCGCGGTAATCGCAGCAGCCATCGAAGGCTTGGGGACTGGACAGTGCGCCGCTCATTTGTCCAGAGAACCGCCGAAAGATGTTAAGGAGTTGTTCGATGTAATGAACGCGTATGCGAGGTCAGATGATGACTTTCGGCGACGCAAGGCCGCCCACCTGATGCAGAGGCAAGCGACGAAAGCAAGTCGACCACCGCCCGTGCCGAATCAAAGAATTGTCAGGCCTTTTCATTCAATCAACAATTTGCAGGAAGAACCAGCACAATCAGCGGCAGGCACGGAGAGGCCTGACATGGCCGACTTCTAGCCCCAAAGAGGGTTTGATCAACCTTTCCGTGGAGGACGTGGTGGAAGGTCAGGCCGCGGCGGTCGAGACGGTAGAGGCCGCGGAAGAGGACCCAGGCCACCGTATTGTGTCATTTGTGACGGCAATTTCAGCCACACCACTCGGGACTGTAAATACAACAAGATGGCGAAAGAGCTGAAAGACAAGGATCAAGCTTCAGCCTCCGCCGAAAGCTCCAAGCATGTTTTCCACAATTCGCAAGACCCGACAGCAATGGCGGCGGCATGCAGCAATTACGCGAGCACGCTTATGCATCCCCCGCAGTACATGCATCCCAAAATTTGCATTGGTACAATCCGGCGTATCAGGGCTATCAGCTTCCGGTTTTTGCGTCGCATTCGGTGGCGGTTTCGTCACCTATGCATTATCAGCGTCAGCCAACGCCACCACCGGCGCTTCCGGCTCAAACCCAACCACAGGGGCAGCAAGCACAGCCAAGCTACCAGCAGGGGCAGGAAATGGAAAATGAAACTAATGCAGTCAACAACATCCTCCCGTCAAGAGGCCACATTTTTGCCATCACGGGTGGATCTGACCTCGAGCACGAAAGTAAGAGAGCTAGAAGGGACTATCACCGAAGAGTCCAGACAGCATCACCAAGACTTCCACTGAACAGGCCAGCTTGGTCACTAGCGCCGATATGCTTCGATGAGTCCGACTTCAAAGTCCACGACTACCCGCATTGTGACGCTTTCGTCACCACCGCCAATGTGGCCGGCTTCACCTTGCATAACATTCTGATTGACACCGGAAGCTCGGCAGACATCCTGTTTGTCAAAGCTTTCGAGGCAATGGGATTCGACAGGCGTAGTTTGGACCCCGCCGGCAATTCGCTCTACGGGTTCGGAGGAAGAAAGATTGATGCTATCGGCAAAAAGCAAATCCCTGTATCCTTCGCCAAAGGGGAAAGAGTCCGCACTGAAACGCTGACATTCGACATAGTAAACATGGACTATCCATATACCGCCATTTTCGGCAGAGGTTTCACCAACAAGTTCAACGTCGTTATCAAGCAAAGCTACCTGTGCATGAAAATGCCATTCCCTTTCAGCATAATCATTATACACGGAGATCAGCAAGCCTCTAGAAGAATTGAGGGAAAACCAACCCCAGGCTACAGCCTTATCAATGAGGTGGCGAATAAAGGCGAAATGCAAACTACCACCGAAGAGCATGTTATTGTCAGCTCGTCGGAATGCAAGGTCGGGGCAGCTGAAGAAACGGTAAGGATTCCGCTCGCGGCCTCCAGGCCCGAAAGAAGTGTGCACATTGGGTCAAGCATGCCGGAAGAAGAAAGAAACGCTCTGGCATTCTTCCTTGCGAACAATGATGACATTTTCGCTTGGTCAGCAAACGACTTGCAAGGCGTCAGCAGGGATCTCGCCCAGCATAGCTTGAACGTCGCAAGCGGCGCTAAGCCCAGAAAGCAAAAAGTGAGAAAGATGTCAAACGAAAGGGCAGACGCGGCGAAAGCCGAAGTGCAAAGATTACTCGATGCGGGAGTAATCCGACCAGTCCAGTACCCCGAATGGCTGGCGAACGTTGTCTTGGTGAAAAAGAAGAATGGAAAGTGGCGAATGTGCGTCAATTTCACCGACCTCAACAAATGTTGCCCGAAGGACCCGTATCCTTTGCCTCGAATCGACAAGCTCGTCGACATCGCATCCGGCTGTGAAATAATGAGTCTGCTAGATTGTTTTTCAGGTTATCACCAGATATGGCTCCATCCCGATGATGAGGAGAAAACCAGTTTCATCACCCCAACAGGCGCATATTGCTATCGGCGGATGCCGGAAGGGCTGCGAAACGCAGGCCCCACTTTCTCGCGGATGACTGACAAGGTGTTCGAAAGCCAGAAGCAAAAGAAAAACTTGTTGGCTTACGTTGACGATATAGTGGTCAAGAGCGACAGACACGAAGATCATCAAGCAGACTTACTCGAGACTTTCGGCAATCTCCGAAAAAGTGGTTTGAAGCTCAACCCCGACAAGTGCATTTTTGGCATCAAGAAAGGCAAGCTCCTCGGTTGCCTAGTATCAGCAAGAGGAATCGAGGCCAATCCCAACAAGATAGCGGCAATCATTAACATGCAACCGCCCTCAAACCGAAAGCAAGTGCAAAAGTTGACAGGAAGACTGGCTTCTTTGAACAGATTCATCACAAGGTCCGCCGAAAAAGGGCTGCCATTCTTCAGAACTCTGCGTAGCTCCGACCCTTTCGATTGGAGGGAAGAGCAGCGGCAGAATTTTCAGTAGTTAAAGGAGTACTTGACAAAGCTAACCACGCTATCTAAACCGTCGCTGGAAGCAACGCTTTTGCTGTACCTCGCATCATCCCACACCACCGTAAGCGCAGTATTGGTGGAGGAGAAGGAACATCAAAACAAGATGACACAGTTTCCCATCTACTTCATTTCCGAGGCCCTTTCGGGAGCAAAACTGAATTACTCAGAGCTGGAGAAGATAGCCTACACAGTAGCAATGGCTTCTAGAAAGCTAAAGCACTACTTTCAGTCTCACAACATCATAGTCCTTTTGGCCCAGCCATTGGAAGCATTGTTTCGCAACAACGAAGCTATCGACCGAATTGGCAAGTGGGTGGCGGAGTTAAACGAATATGTGATCGATTTCCAGCACCGGTCCGCAATCAAGTCACAGGCGTTGGAAGATTTCATAGCAGACTAGACTCGCGCCGCTTTCGACACAACTCTCGAGTTCGAGGAACCCGTGTGGACAGTGAACTGTGACGACGCATGGGGAATGGCGGGAGCCAGAATCTCAGCAATCCTTACACCACCAAGAGGACCGGAGGTAAGATTTGCCACAAGGCTGCAATTTCTCACAACCAACAACACCGCCGAATATGAAGCCGTATTGTTGGGTTTACGAAAGCTCTGAGCAATCGGAGCGAGAAGATGCATAGTCAAGTCGGATTCCCAAGTCGTTGTTGGTCACGCCGAAAAGGATTTCACAGCAAGAGAACCAGAGCTAGCCAAGTATCTGACAGCAATCAGAAGAATGGAGAAGTATTTCGCTGGTTTCACCTTACGTCACATTCCAAGGGCCGAAAACGCAGAGGCAGACAAACTGGCCAAAGCCGCAGCACAAAATCTACCACTTCCACCAGACGTGTTCTATCAAGTGCTTTCGGCCAAAGCAGTGAAAGAGGAGGAAGAACATCCAAGTTCGGTACATGCTATCGCCAGTGATGACTGGAGGTCGCAGATATTCGCCTATCTATCCGGGACATACGAGCCAGAGTCTAGGAAGGATGCCGAAAGGATGGCCAGCAGAGCGAAAGGTTACTCAATCATCAGAGAGCAGTTGTTCAAAAATGGGATAACAACTCCTCTTCTGAAATGCATAAGCAAGCGCGAAGGCATTCAACTGCTCGAAGAAATGCACGCCGGAATGTGCGGAGCGCACAGAGGGCCTCACGAAATAGCACACAGAGCAATGAGGCAAGGATTCTACTGGCCGTCCGCCGCATCAGACGCCAGAGAGCTGGTCAAATGTTGCAAAGGTTGCCAGATGTTCGCCAAAAACCAGAAAGCCCCAGCAAATGAAACAACGCCGATAGTACCGACCTGGCCCTTGCAAAGATGGAGCATCGACATAGTCGGCCCGCTACCGGCAGCTGTAGGCAACTTGCGTTTCGCAGCGGTTGCTCTCGAGTATTTCACCAAATGGGTGGAAGCGAAGGCCCTCGCCAGCATAACTTCCACCTCTTTAACCAAATTTGTTTGGCAGAGAATAATCTGTCGTTTCGGTGTTCTGTCATTCATCACCTGCGACAATGGGAAGCAGTTCGATTGCGCCGAATTCAGGAGTTTTTGCGATGAACTCAGCATCAAGCTTAACTTCGCCTCAGTAAATTACCCACAGGCAAACGGGGCTGTCGAGAGAGCGAATGCCCTAATCTTCTCGGCAATTTCAAAAACCTTGTATGACTCGCCGAAAGGCAAGTGGGCCAACACCCTAACAACAGCTGTATGGGGACACAACATCTCACGGTCCAGGGCTACAGGTTTCACCCCGTTCAGGTTGCTTTACGGCAAGGAAGCAGTCACCCCGGAAGAGGTAAAGCTGGGCTCCTTCCGAACCAAAATGGCCCCAACGACTCAAGAGCAAAGGCACCTAGAACTCGATAATATCAAAGAAGTAAGATTGCAAGCCGCAGACAATCTTGAGAAGTACCACGCCGAAACGAAGCATCACAGGGATAAGACGATAGTCCGAAAGGACATCAAGCCCGGAGACATGGTCACCATTCGACAGCCTGACAAGCAAGGTAAGCTGCACTCGCAGTGGCAAGGCCCTTTCGTCGTGGCAAGCATGGCAGCACCCGGCGTATTCCGGTTGATGAATGACAAAGGCGAAGAATCAGCCTACACATGGAACGCGAGCAGTCTGCGCCGTTTCTACCCGTAATTTATCTCTTTCGAACTTTCATGTAATTTCCTTTTCATCTTTCACCATTTTTGTAATCAAAAGGCCGGCTGTGCTCTTTTTCCTCGCCGGGGAAGCCCCTCATCGGGGTGCGAGGTTTTTTAACGAGGCAGCCGAATGTAACCGCTACATTGCGAAGGTAAACGTAATTCCCCCAGAATATCACACGGCTCGGTAGAAGACGAAGTCAACCAAACTTAAGGTTGAGACATTCGTCATCAAAATGTGATGAATAGAGAATGTCGGGGAGGCAAGGCAAAAGAGACCCATCACCTCCACCGACAATCTCGAAAAGCCTGCGGGCTATGTGAAAACCGACCCTCCGACAAAACGCGAGGGCGGAACGAAAGCCTGCGGGTTATGTGAAAACCGACTCTCCGACAAAATGCGAGGGCGGAACGAAAGCCTGCGGGCTATGTGAAAACCGACCCTCCGACAAAACGCGAGGGCGGAACAAAAGCCTGCGGGCTATGATAAAACCGACCTTCTGACAAAATGCGAGGGCGGAACGAAAGCCTGCGGGCTCTGTGAAAACCGACCCTCCGACAAAACACGAGGGCGGAACGAAAGCCTGCGGGTTATGTGAAAACCGACCCTCCGACAAAACGCGAGGGCGGAACGAAAGCCTGCGGGCTATGTGAAAACCGACCCTCCGACAAAACGTGAGGGCGGAACGAAAGCCTGCGGGTTATGTGAAAACCGACCCTCCGACAAAACGCGAGGGCAGAACGAAAGCCTGCGGGCTATGTGAAAACCGACCCTCCGACGAAAATGAGGGCGGAACGAAAGCCTGCAAGCAAGACGAGCATCGCTTGTCAGGCGACAAGGACAGCTGGATAGCGTCAGTAGCTGCAGGAGTACAAATGCTGCATTAACTTTTTCACACGCCAAACGCCAAAAAGTACAGCCAAGGGACTAAATGCAGTGTTTTCACAGCATGGGCGAAGCAATATAAATAGACATCCATATGCAAGCCTCCCAGCCATCCAAAGCCACCGAACCTTTTCAAACATCAGTCCCAAAAACTTAGCCCAGAAGCAAAGTACGAATAGGAAGCACTAGGAATCGCGGTTTCGCTTTGATGATTGTGTCCTCGGCATCGCATTTAGCTAGCGTCACCAATCCAGTAACTTTAGGCGAAGGCCCTATCAAGTGACATGTCTATCCCAAGCTGCGGCTAGGAGACGAGCGAAAGCAAGCATGCTGCTAGATGACAACAGGAGCAATATCATAATCATAGTCGATTGTACGCCTCCCCATGTTGCGTTCATAAAGACATTTTCGTCAACTGAATTATCGAGCGCCGTCACGCGAATGCTATCACCCCCCCCCCCGCCTAAGTAAGTGGGAACGGGCGCGTCTTTGCTATCGGCCGAGGGGCTCGCACCGAAAGCTCCCTCGCGTGAATGCTATCGCCCCTCGCCTAAGTGAGTGGGGGCGGACACGTCTTTGCTATCGGCCGAGGGGCTCGCACCGAAAGTTCCCTCGCGCGAATGCTAACGCCCCTCGCCTAAGTAAGTGGGGGCGGGCGCGTCTTTGATATCGGCCGAGGGGCTCGCACCGAAAGCTCCCTCGCGCGAATGCTAACGCCCCTAGCCTAAGTAAGTGGGGGCGGGCGCGTCTTTGCTATCGGCCGAGGGGCTTGCACCGAAAGCTCCCTCGCGTGAATGCTAACGCCCCTCGCCTAAGTAAGTGGGGGCGGGCACGTGCTTGCTATCGGCCGAGGGGCTCGCACCGAAAGCTCCATCGCACGAATGCTAACGCCCCTCGCCTAAGTGAATGGGGGCGGGCGCGTCTTTGCTGTCGGCCGAGGGGCTCGCACCGAAAGCTCCCTCACGCGAATGCCATCGCTCCTCGCCTAAGTGAGTGGGGGCGGGCGCGTCTTTGCTATCCGCCGAGGGGCTTGCACCGAAAGCTCCCTCGCGAGAATGTCATCGCTCCTCGCCTAAGTGATTGGGGGCGGGCGCGTCTCTGCTGTCGGCCGAAGGGCTCGCACCAAAAGCTCCCTCGCGCGAAAGGCGCTGCACCCCGTCTAAGAGTTCGGGGGCAGACGCGTCCAATCTATCGGCCAAAAGGGCCCGTAACCAAAGCACTATCGCGCGAACATTTAGGATGACAGTGACTAAATCATTCGGTGCAAGATTCCCGCCTCATCTGTCGTGCGAAAGACACAGTAAAAACAGCAATCCGCGAGAGGTAGCAAATCATACGACCGTCCAAGTGACAATCAAGCGAAAGAATGAAAAAATCGTGCATTCGCAAATAACGATTAACACCGAAAGATAGAATCCACTGCGACACTTTTCATTACACCGGACTTGTGAGGTAAAGTTTGTACAATGTAATTCAGGGCCGCGAACTACTTTCGCGGCCAAGGAAAATGCTGTATCGCCTTTCATCTGGCGAAGGCACGGCGTCTTCGGGCTCCAACTTAACGAATGCGGCACCCTCGAAGCCCGGCGGCGCGCGCGAAGCCTCGCGCCTCATTAGCCTCGACTCAAGTTCGCGTCGATTGAAGTTTTCATAAAAAGCGCGTAGTCGCTCTTCTGTGCGCCTAAGTTTATTAGCACGTTTTTTCATGTAAGCTGAAAGCGACGCCGTCGGAAACCTAGAGCGAAAACTCCTCCACAAGTCACCGCCAACACAGATATCGGCTGACTTAATCATTAACGGGCAGATGTCGAGAACGTCCGGCGTTCCCGCTCCCGCGCCCTGTTCAAGATACAACATTCGAACTTAAGTCCCAAAGTTTACAGAAGGTCCAAGAACAAGCTACCAGCACAATAAAAACGGGCCCTAGAAAAGTCATTCGTCTACCGCTGCGTCTTGAGAGGCATTCGCATCGCGAACAGCAGCAGCGGCCGAGCTCTCGGGGGCTTCATCATTAGGCTGGGGCGGACTCGCCTCGTCTTCCGGCTCGGCCTCGCGCGCCCGTTTTTCGGAAATGTACTCTGAAAACACCTGCCGAATGTGCGTCTTCTCCTCCAGAGTCTGCACAAAAGAGCGAAATCTCAGAAGAAGCACCACTTAAGCCACAGGATGCTGCAGAAAAAGCGATAGCTAACACAGAAGTCAAGCGAAAGCTTAGGCGGTCGGTAGAAGATACCTTTCCGCGAGCCACTGCAGATTGCATGAGTGACATATCATTCCCGCCAGCCAGCCAGAACTCATCAAAAAATCTTTTCCCTAGAACTTTCACCGCTTCAGGGGTGCGCCAATAGTAGTCAACTTCTTTGACCAAAAGCTCCGTTATATGGGAGCAGCCGGCGTCCACAAGGCTATGACCGATCGCCTTGATGCTGGTAACGGCGGCGTAGTCTCGGCCAAGGGCCATGTGTCCCTCCAGTGACTCCATCTCGGAGCGAATCCAGCCAACGAGGCTATCGACGTTACGTTCTGAGGGACCACCCGCCTCGACGCCGATGCTGCGAAGGCATTCGCGGAAGCGAGCCGCGGCCTCCTCAGCAGAGGTTAAAAGCAGTTTTTCCCTTTCGGCTTGGGCGGCCCGCAACTGCGAAAGCTCCTTCTTGAGGTTTTCCACCTCTTTCTGACTTGTTTTCCTTGAGGCGCGCTCAGCGTCGGCCTTCTTGGTCTGCTGCTCAAGGTCGGCGGCGAGCTCCTTCACTTGGGTGTCGAAATTCTTCACTTGAGTGTCAAGCTCTTGCTTCTCACGCTCGAGCTTGCGAATATATAGATCTCGTTGATTGCTTTGGCTGCGAACGACAACGGCAGCCTGCGAATAGAAGCAAAATAGCGGTGAAAATAAAGATCGAAAGAGCTACAAAACTTGCAGCGAAATCAAACACTTACGCTTGCCAGGTGAAAAGAGATGGCGTCGTCGAGTTTCAGACAGTTAACTTTCAGGAGATCCCTTTCGATCTCCGGCGCGACGAAAGCTTTTTGTGAGAATTCCACAAACTTAGTGGCCTCCTCGCTGCCGCTAGGAAGAATTCCAGCCCGACGATAGTCAAGACGGCAAGCGAGTTGGGCGTCCGAAGGCGCACCTAAAGAACGAGCAACACGATAAGATTCCTCTTTCGCCTCGTCAGTATCATTCGACGAGCTCAAGCTAGTATATAAGCACGGGTTCTCGTAGTCCGAGGGCACCCCGTCGAGAACTAGCCGCCCGTAACCCAAGAGCTGCCCCTCCACCATTTCCTGGGTCAGACGAATGTAGCGCGGCGAAAGGCATAGCTTACCTTTGTCAGTAGCAGCAGGGGCAGGCATTCTCAGGGACGCGCTCTCCTTCTCGCCAGCAGCGGTCTTGTCGCCTGACGCCCGTGCAAAGGTGTCGGGGCGAGAAACTTTCGTTTTTTTCGCCGGACGCTCCGCCACGTTGAGCGGACCAGAGGGCTTCCGGGCGCCGACCTTCGCGAATATTGGCATTTCAGCAACCGAAGCATCATCATCGAAGGCTTCGCGCGAAAGAGGCATGCTCGATTTTTTCGGCGCCATTCCAGCAGCGAGAGTGGAGCTCTGTAAAACAAACGACAAGATAAGACAGGTCACGCGTGCATCATCAATATCATAAAGGAACTGTTATAGCGAAAAGGAAAAGAAAAGACCGCGAATAAACCGAAAGACAAAGCAAAACGGAGGCAAAGAAACTAACCACCCTCGGATGATCGAAAGGATCAACGTCGGGGATCGACTCCATCACTATTCCTTGGCTCTTAAGCATCGGTTTCGCAACAAGACGACCGATGCGAATTTCCCCAACCTCAGCGGTTTTCCTCTGAGGGATCACTCCGCTACGCCCACCACACCGAGCCGTGCCTTTTCCTTTCGTTTTTGAACCTCCAGCTTCTTCCTTGCCCTCGTCAACTAGGGGTCTTTTGGCGTACCTAATGCCCACAGCATCGAAAGCCCGATTCAAGCGGCGGCTCCGGCCGAGATTGCCGAGTTGAAACTCGCTTTCTTTTCGCAAGTACGGACCGCATATTTTCTTCGTCTCATCTTCGATGTGTTTCACATAACTATCATCATCAGAGAAATCCGCAGGTCTCTCTAGCAGTAGGAGGGGGCCCCGATACCCGTCCTTGTCAGAAAAATCTTTGAAAGAAGTCGCACTGCAGAGCGGGTTCATACCAATGGCCATCCATTCGTCGACCAGATCTCGGCTGATCTAAAATCGCGTTGTGAGTGCGAATGCGTCCCCACAGCGAATTGCTTCCTTGTCGCCCAGCACAACGGGCGGAAGGTGCTTCCCAGGACATCTATCCAAAACCGACACAAGAGGAGACCCTTGTTTCTTTCCCTTACTCAATTCAGCGGTGACGGTTTCGTCTGAGCACACGCGGTAGTAGAACCAGAATCGGTTCCAATCCGGCCACTTGTTCCGATATGTGAGCGAAATGGAAACACTACCCCGTGTCTTCCGCGAAACAAAATTAATGCACTCAATTTCGCTGGGTAGCTCGTTTCCCAGGTAGGGGTCGTTTACTTTCGTCGGGCGACGGTGAATATCGTAAAATCGCACGAAAACGTCGGCCCGCGGCGGGCAATCCAACATCTTCATCGCGTGAGCGAAAACGCTGAGTCTGACAAATGCATTCGGTGTCAACTAATGGAGCTGTATCTCGAACCCCGAAAGAACGTCCAAGACGAACTCTTATAGAGGAAAATCAAGCCCGGCTACGAAGTAATCACGAAAGACGATGGCTTCGTTGGGCCGCGGAATGGGCACCTCCTCGTCTCCAGGGACGCGGTAGTTCGCGAGGTGATCCCTCCTTAGAGGCCCTTTTTCGACCATTGTTTGCAAGACGGCGGCCGTCATTCGCGATGCGCCCAGGTAAAAAGAACAATCCATAGGGACCGAAACCAAGCCAGAGTCGCCATCATTAGACAAACTTCCGCTGTGGCCTGGAACTCGCGGAGCACTTCCAGATCCAATGGACACTTCAGCGCTATGTTCGCGGTAAGATGACTCAGAAGCGCCTATACTTTCACTAGATGAGCCCGAGGTCGACGTCGAGCTGGAAGACGCCATCTAACATGGCGCGAAAGACAAATAAACAAACAATGTACGCGAAAGGAAGAAAGAAAAGCAGGCGCGAATACGTGCAACCAAACAAACTTAGACAACCAAATTGCAGGATATAAGATGAAAAGAGACGAAAACAAAGGGAGAGAACTACGTAACACACTTATCGCCCAGCGAATGATCAAAGAAAACACCAGCAACTTTCGTAGAAAGCGAATGGCGTCAGGCTTTGTGTGTGAGAGGCAACGGGAGCGGGGACGCGTCAACAAGCCAGGTAGCCTCCCCATCCCAAGGCCCGTCGTTTATATACGAGCGGCCAGGACACGGTTTTCGAGAAAAACGAAAAGACGTTTGGGCGCGGAGTTCTAAGCGTCGCAAAGGCATCCCATCACGACACACGGTTTTCGAGGAAGACGAAAAGACACCCGAGTACGGACAACGAAGCATCAAAACGGCTTGACAGGACATGGACAAAACGCCCCTCCGTTCAAAAAAAAACAAAAAAACTTGGCTTCGAAACGAAACAAAGGTTTTTTGGGCGGGCGTAGGCGCCTAGCGAAAGGACACGGTCGAACGTCGCGAGCTTACGAATTCGACCGTGAGGAGCTATGTTGGGACGATACCCAGACCGCAGGCGCCTACAACCCGCAATACCGAAGGATGCCGAGGCTTTCGTGCGGAAGGGAGCATCCGTGCGGAAGCACGCATTTCGGCTCATGGGCCAAGGGAAGGCGGAGCTTTCGTGCGAAAGGGAGCATTCGCGCGGAAGCACGCGTTTCGGCTCACGGGCCAAGGGAAGGCGGAACTTTCGTGCGAAAGGGAGCCTTCGCGCGGAAGCACGCGTTTCGGCTCGTGGGCCAAGGGAAGGCGGACCTTTCGTTCCAATGGTAGCATTCGCGCGAAAGGAGCCCGGAGCTTCTGGCAGGAGTTTTCGTCTTTCATGACCTTGGTTTTTCACAGGTTCTCGCAGGACGCCGGAAGCCTGGGTCAGAGAGAGCAGGCCCACCGGCCAGGAAAGGGAGCCGAGGGACGGTGGGCCCTCCGGAGGGCTAGGTTACGATGATGCCCCTCGCGTTTCGGGAGAGGCAGTGTACAGCCATGGAGTAGTCGACTAGGGCATCGTTGTAATTGTAACTGAGTGGTTGGAAGGCCATTCTTGTACTTTCAAACTGATCGGGATTAATATAAAAAGCTCCCAGCCTCCTAGGAAGGGGGGGAGAACACTGTTCACTTCAATCATCTCCCTACTTCCCCGCTCGTCTTCCGCCTTCGCTCTGTGCTTTCATTCGTGCGACAACCCGCTGTTTCGGGGCCTCGGACCCGAAACAACACTTCCTGAGCCTCATACGAGCTTCGCCATGCTCCGACGAAGTTTACCGGCCTGCTAGTTGATCGTTACCGCTATGTAGTTGCTAGGGCACGGGCACGCCGTTGCCAGCATCGCCGCATCCGCCTCTAGCACCGACGAGCATCCCTGCTTCAACCGAACGCCCGACAATGATTATGGTAAGGTCCTCGATACGTTACACACCTTCCTTTAATCTCTGTCGAGTCTTTGCAGCCGGGCCACCGTCTTGTCCGCGAGCTTCGTGCGCCATCCGCCATGGTTGTGGCTGAGGCGGTGCGAAGCTCAAACTCGCATGCTTGATGCCCTAGATCGATGCGCTTGGTGACTCCGAGCTCGGTAGTGCTCTCGCCGGTGCCGTCGACCTCGCCGCCGACGGTCTAGGAGGCCGACCTGTCGGTGCCCTGCACGGTCAAGGCCGGCCAGAGGTCATTTGACCTTGGGCCCCGCCTGTCTGTGATGTTGGGCCGTTTGTGGCCCAGAAGAAATAGGGATGATGTGTTTTATCTTTTTTTTTTGAAAATATTTAGTTTATGCAGTTTTTGCTTAATGCATAGCTAATTCTCTGGTGCTCCAAAAATTGTGAGATAACCTTTGTTGTGTTCCTTGTGTTGTGATCTATCCATGAAAAATATAAAACTTAAAAATTAAATAATTTTTGTTGGTGATTAAAATATATCTTTTAATTAATTAAAGTGTTTTGTTGGTCATTAGGGTTAACCTTGACTACCCTAGTGACTATGTTACTTGATGGTTTGTTTTTTTATGATGTTAGTTTGCCATGTTTGATTTTAAGGTAGATTAAGTAATGCATTGTTGTTGCATGCATGTGATAATTTGCATCAATCCTACATACATGTAATGACATGGATTTGATCCATGAGAGAAGACCATTGGATACCTTTCCCTTTGTTATCCCGTGGCTTGGTTGATATTTTGATAAGCCTTAGTTACTTTAGTTAACCCACGTAAAGTTCTTTGATGATAACCATATGTTAAACTAGGAACCCTAGTCGGTGGGTTGCAAGTTAGTTTTGTTGGCTTGCAACTTTACCGCGAAGGAAAGTTGTACTCGACTTTCCTTGTTTGCTTAGTTTCTATTATGCAATTAATTGTCCTGCATCTTAGCATGTATTGCATCATACTAAGCATGTATCATTTATATCCGCGTAGTGTATACGAGAGTGAAGAAGATTGTGATGATCAAGCTTCAGATCGAGGAGATGTTGATCAAGTCTAAGAAGAGGAGCCTTGTAGGACAAGCTTCGTCAAGAAAACCTCAAGATGAAAGAACTAACTTGTGTGGATCCTTCTTGGATCCTGACTTCCCTGCAACACAGGCAAGCCCCGGTGCATACAACCCTTTCTATTTTATGCAAATCTTTATTCATACTTAAGTCTAGTGTATTGTGCATTACGTGAACTAGGGATATGATGTGAAACCTTTTTCTGCACATTACCCTATTTTTGCAATTTATCTCAAAAATCTTTGTTGCGTGATTATAAGTTAGAGATGCTTAGCCTTGCTTAGAAATAGAGAAAGTTGATGAGTTCATCGTTCACGATGGCTTTACTCGGAGTCATCCAATGGGATGATGATTCATCATTACTAGGGTACCTCTCTCAGGTACAAACTATGAAATGAATAGAGAAGTAATAATCCGAGACTGGGTGGAACAAGGTGATTGAGTAAAATCTGTGTTAATAATGAGCAGACAGGCTTGCCTGGGCAAAATGGGCTGTAAAGCGGACATGCTTGCCTGGACGTGCTCGTTCCGCCTATGTCAATTAGGAAACCGTTTGTAGTACTGGCCACATACTCCGGTAAGCCTGAACCTTAGTTAATCCATTATTGGAACGGACAATCACGTACTGGGAGTGGAGAGATGGCGGGTGTAGCATGTACCCACACTACCAGGCCACTGTCAGGGACGGGGTAGGATGGTGGAGTACTGTACACTCGGGTGGTGTGAACCCGATCTGGTTTTGGAGGAACTAAAGCAAGGGTTGATATATGTAGGTGTTGGTATAAATTAATGCACACTCTACTTTATCCGCAAGCTTTGAAAGCAAGATCACCACACCTAAACTAGGCACCATGCTTAATTTAAGAGATGTATGAAAGTACTCCAAACCTAAACATATAATATAGCGAATGAGGGTAGCATGAAAGTATTATAGAGATTTATTCAGATGGTGATGAAAGAGCATAATGAGTGTATGAGAATATCTTAAAGGTAGGGACAACGAACATAGCAACATGGCAAGAGATATTCTTAGAAGGTCTATTTCCCAAGCTTGGATTTTGCATAAATCAAGATTGGATGAATGTAATTCAATGTTGCATGATGATTGGTGGGACATACCTTATGTTTGTTGTTCCTTCGTTCTTTTCTGCTCCAAACCTGGGAAGGTTAGTGACAAGAATACCCGAAGGAAAATTTTCATATTTATATTTCTATGCTCATTACAAGGATAGTGCAGCAGAAAGGTAGGCATAGCTCATAACCAGGTATTATGATGGGGTATAAGGATTCTACTAGTTATAGCTTGCTCATGGGGTAGTGATAGATAAGAGTGGAATTCAAAAAAAACAACATTCATAAGAATGAAAAGAAAAATAATGAAAAGACTGGGACAAAAAGGAAAAGATAAAAGTATGATTACAAGGTTAAACTTAAGACGTAAAATGACCTACCGTTCCCCGGCAACGGCGCCAGAAATGCTTTTTGGTATAAATTAATGCACACTCTACTTTATCCGCAAGCGCACAGATAAAATCTACCGATGTAGCACTTCACCGGAGTAACCCAGTTTTAATATCGAACCCAAAGGAACGGATAGCGATGAGTCTCAAGTGTATAACCCCTGAGTAACTAACAAGGACAGAGAAACTAAAAGTATAGAGGGGATCACTAAGGTTATCTAAATCCAACTTAAGAGTGATATGTTTATTATTCTTAATGGGGAAGTTGCCATAAAAGGTCACAACAGAGTATGATTCTTTTATGCAAATGTATAATCCTACCGGGCCTACACACGGGTAAGTGGACTATAGAAGAATCAACAAGGCTATAAGAGTCACCCTTGCGAACTACCACTACTACCGGCGTTATAGGAGGTAAATATGAGCTATCAAGTCTAAGCACTACGCTTATACTATCCAACTACTCCAACTCTAGAGCGACTAGAATTAAAGTACTCAAAAGAGAGTCATAAACCTTAAGAACAATAAGAACAATGGCTCAAACTTAAATATAGATGTTGATTACCGAAACAATCGTTGAAGCAAGTCGATGAAGAACTTGAATCCACAGGTACAAGATGAAGAAGTTGATCCGACAGGCCGGAGCTTCCTCTTGATCTCTTCCTCTCTCTCTCTTCTAGTTCTAAAATAAGACTAGGTTCTAATCCTACTAGAGGGGTATCTAGTCTTCTACTTGATAGCTGGCTCTTGATTACAACTAGATGAACTAGATCTAATTCTAGATGAACTAGAAGAGATTCATCTAGAGGGACCTCTACTTCTACATTGGAACCCTAGTTTCTCATGTGGAGATGAATAATGAAGAGGAGATGCCTGGAGAGGGGGTCTGGGGCTGCTTATATAGCCCTGGGCGATGAACCGTGGCCCTTGGATAAAACTGACTTGAGGTACGGTCGAGATGCATCTTGGAGGTCGGTGGAAGTAGCTTGCAGAAGATGAAAGTGTGGGGCCTCCGTGGCCGACTGACCGGTGGGCCCTATGGGACCGGTCGGTCCCACAGGTCGGCCTCTGGTGGTGTCCTTCCTTGTGGTGTCTTCTTACGTCCTCTGGAGTCTTCTAGAAGTATCCCGACGTGGCGGTTGCGTTATCTCCCGACGGTTTCCTTCTATGGGAAGCTATTGGTGCCGATTTCCTGGTTTAGTCCCTGCAGAATCATAACTCACCAAAACTCGTGGAATATTGTCAGTTGAAACCCTAAACCTTTGTTGGTGATTAAATTCATACCCTTTTCATATTTATTTATCTCTTAATTATGATAGTTAACTAGTGTCAACAAGTTCCCCCAAGCTAAACCTTTACTAGTCCCGAGCAAAGCCAATCTCAACAATGGATCAGGAGTTGCTGCAATATCTTTACTTCCAACAAGTACACATGTATTCAAACAAAAGTTCTCATATGGAATAGAAAAAAAAGTATCATATTATTCATCACGGGGCTTAGTACTTTACCTTGAATCTCGAGTAATTGAAAGATAGAACGATCAAATCAAGCACCATGTCTCTAGCTCTTTCACTTCACCATTATTCCGGAGTTTTTATGAATTTTCAAAAGTTTAAGAACATATGTTGCCAAATTAAACAAAGGATCTAAAGAGAAAGTCAACCACACTATTGAGTCGAGAAGTGCATGTGTATGGAAAATGGAGGCAGATGCTCTTTTGAATATATTACTCTCTTCTGCTTATTAGAGACATATGGCTATCAGGCTAATTCTACTAGCGGGCACATGCCCATTTTTTTTTCTGATATTCATTATTATTATTTTTTTTTGAGGTTCCGGACACTTGTCCCTTTTTATTTCCTCGGGATCTTTCTTTTTGAGGTTTCAGACACTTGTCCCTTTTTATTTCCTCAGATTTTTTTCTCTTTTTTTTCAATAGCCACATGCTTCCAACAAACTTTTGAGAGGATAGCAACAGATAATCATGAGCATTTGTGCGAAAGATGGATGAAATGTGTAAGTGATCTCAATTCAATGGCAAGATAACATCTCACAGGGTCACAAAGCTTAATATAACACAATGCAATTATTAGTCATGTTTATATTTAGAAATCTCCGAAACTTTAGTGTTGTTTAGAACAAGATAATAGCAGCTCAGATCATCACATGTTATATCTATCAATTACCTAGACTCTGGATCAAGTATTTGCTACCCATATATTTAATTTCATTTTTAAGCATCATTATTAATTAGGAGAACTCATGCTTTAAAGGCTAGGTACTTGAAAGAAATTAGATAGAGCAACTATTCATTATTTCCATACAAAATATTAGAGAGAGAGGGTTTTAGTCATCAACTTCTTAAAACAAACTAGACACACTATTTTATTAATCTAACACACTTTAAGATAAAAGCTAATAATAGTAGTAGTAATAATAAAGACATACCTGAATCGCGAAGATAACGGGGGTGCGTCTCCCCCAAGCTGGTTCCCTTAATAGCGTTGAGCCTTCATGTGCCCATATATTTTTGTCTCTTTTTTAATTAATGGTGAGCCTTCATGTGCCCACATACTTTTGTTCTTTTCTTTTTAAGGGTGAGCCTTTATGTGCTCACATATTTTTGGTGTTTTCATTTTGTTTATAGAATGAAAAACTTAAAAGGATAAAGATACTTACGTGGATACATGGGGTGCCTTCCCCCAAGCTGAATGTTGACGTAGTCGTTCGATCTTGTAATGTAGCATACTGGTAGTGGATATGTCCTTCCTCGATTAGAACTTTAATTGATGTTGATGTTTGTTGAGACAGTTCTCCAATAGTGGATGGAACATTCACTTGCTCGTCAGCTTTGGCCTTTCAAATCCTGTGAAACTCAAATAGACAACAAAACTTGTGGAACAGATTAAGCATTAGCGGTCGGCCACTCAAGCCTTAGTTGTCTAGAATTTCAGTAAGATCTCTTTTCTCAATATTTTTGTATTTTAATATTTTTATGATGCAAGAGAAAATGCACAGGATGAATGCATGCATATTTATTATTTTTATGCCACCATGATGAACATTCCTGTGGGATTGTGCACACCATAGAATTATTCACATGAGACTTCATGGTTTATGATGTAGTGTAACAAATGTAATATTTTTATCTTCTTTTCTAATGCAATGCAAAAATTAAAATGTTTGTGAATTAAATATGATGATGCAATGATTAAATATGATGATGCAATAAATGACTAAGAATTAAATATGAGAAATATGCAGCAAAGTAAAGATAACTACCAATTTTTACCTTTTGGCGAAGGTTCGGATATTTAGGTCTGACGAACCGGACATTTCCTTGGTTCAGACCTCCCAAGGTATGTCAGGCGTTTAGAAAGTTGTTATCGATTGTACCTCTTAGGTGCAGACATTTTCTTCCATAGTTTCTTGGTCTGAGTCTTCACTTTCTGTGGCTCACTGTCTTGAGATTTCTTTTGTTCTTTCTTTTCTGGGACAGTGTCGATAGCTTCTTCTTCGTGATTGGCCTCTCTATTCTTGATAGTTTGTCTTCTTTGGCTTTGAGAGCAGCGTCTTTCACTTCTATTCTCCTTGGGTGCTTCATTGGGTATGTAGTTGATGAAGTTGTATCGTGCCTTTTCTCTAGGAAAGTGAAAATGGATTTCCTCTTGTAGGTGATTGCACTTGTAGTGTAGAGGAATGATCTTCCTAGGATGAGGTGGACATCATCGTCTTCTCCCATGTCGAGGATCAAGAAGTCTGTGGGGACTTAATGACCTCTAATTCTGACTATGACGTCTTCCATCATTCCTTCTTGTTTATGCCTCTTGATATGGTGTCACTCATGTTCTTCGTTTGCCCAGCAGTTTGAAATGAAGCGTTAATTATGGAAGCTGGCAGCATCTTGCTCAGTGTGCATGTTCTTGTAGATCTAGGACCTTCACTCTGTAGAATTTGGGAGTGATAAACTTCTCCATGTTTGCTCAAGAGTGTGTCCTACTCATAAAGATAAGGTAGAGATCAAGTGCATAGGCTTTGTTGGTGGAAAAACACCAACAGAACCAAAAGTTTTGTTTATTCCCCTTAGGCACATTGCACAAGACAAACTTGTTGTTTATGTGTTCTATTCAATCTTAACATGAGTGATAGGATAAGAGGATGAGCATAAAAGTAGCATCTTAAAATATTTAACAGATCAAATTACTTAACCAAAGGAAGGATAATCTATGCATAAAGTGTCGATCTTTTCATAATTGAGATATATCATCTTCCAAAGGTTGGATGCACAACATTTTAGCTTATTTAGTTAAGACAGTGAGATACAAGAGAGTAAAGCTAGAAAGAAAGATCAAAGGACTGAACATGTTGAGTTGATTAGGTTGGATCAAGTGAGGTGCAACTTAAACATGTTTAGTTCTTTATTTATGTTCATACTAGAATCAAGAAAAAGCTTTTAAAGTGATGGTTACTTGCCTTGAAATATTACTTTGTTATTGAAGAGTGATGTGTCGAACCACCTTGTGGAAGCTTCTCTTGTCTAGCTGGCTTGTCTTCTCTTATTCGTCTCACAGTGTGCTTGAGAGGAGGAAGATCACAGTGGAATCATCTTTAGAGGTATCGATCTTCCTTCTCTATGTGTTGACTTATCAATGAAAGCACTTTGTTCCTCGAGTACGCTGCCTAGGATCCTCTCTCTTTCTTGTATTAATTCTGTACTATGAGGATATAGGGACAGTTCTGCATTCTTCTCTTGTCAACCTTTTTATTTTTCTTTTAATCATTGGGTTGGCAAGAGACTTGAATTTAGAGCTGCTACTCGAGTGGCTCCATGAGAGTCTTTGTCTTGTAATGCCACAACTGAGACTTGTCTTCTCAACAGTGTCTAGATGATGGAGATCTTATCAGCTGTTCTTCTTGATTCACTAGCTCAGGTACTATCTCTCCATCTTCGAACTCTTGTGGTGCAGTGGCTTCATCCTTCATGATGCCCTCCTCAATTCTTGGCAGTTGGTTCTTCCTTCGACATCTTCTCTTGGTTCTTTTTGGCTGCTCATAAGTGATGTAGTTGTTGAGGAATCAGCAAAAGATCCAAGAGTTGACTTCTCCAGGTCCGATATAGATGATAACATTGATGGCGTTCAAGAATGATCTTCCAAGAATGAGTGGTGGATCATATTCTTCTCCTCGACTGGGACAACATCTAGTGGTTTGTACTGATCAAAGTGGTGAGTAGGAGATCAATATGTTGAAGTTGGGTTTCTCCTTCCTCCCTTTGATTGTGAAACACATCTAGACAATGGAATTGTCTCTCTCAGGTTGGCTTGTGGTGTAGATGGACTTCCAACAACATGTTCATGTGTTTGAGTTGTAGATCTTGCTATTGTTGTAGTCGTACCATTTTGTCTCCCAAGCTAGCTCTTGATTAGAAGAGAAAATAACTTTCCACTTCTTGTCTTGATGTCTTGGGCAATGATGGTTGCAGGCATAGGTTGTTTCATACGAGGTAAGTTGCATCTTGTTTGTCATCAGTGCCCAAGCAAGACTCAAAGCTAGGATAGCACCATTTGTGATCTGAGAGTTGATTTGTGTGTCTATGGTTTGGGTTTTGGATCTTCAATGTTCAGATCAAACCATGGATGAACAAAATCTCTCTCCTGCATAATGTTAGTGGATATATACCCGAAGGATTGCAAGAATTTGAAGCATGGGTTGCTGTCCACAACATATGTATTTTGCATCTATGCTAATAAGGAGATGTTTTTAGGATTACTTTAGCATAGACTAGTATGTGTTGGCTGCACTTTAACATGATTCAAGGCAAAGGATAACTTGCAGTAGAAGACAAAATAAATAAACTTTGATACTCACAGTTCTTTCATCCATGATGAATGAGCTGAGTCTTCATTGTGCAAAGTTGTTAAAGTTCATGTGTCTCTTCATCTCCAGTGTGAGTTCATCTCCGGACTGTCCCAAATTGATATTGAAAGTTTCCCTGCAGTGGTTAGTCCAACAAAATATCCAACATCCACTATAGCATACTATCGGCTCAAAAATCAACCTAGACACCACGTCTAATTTGATCTAGGAAGGTATTTTAACTTAATTGCTTAAATTAAAAACCTTTGAAAGCAAGATCACCACTCCTAAACTAGGCACCATGCTTAATTTAAGAGATGCATGAAAGTACTCCAAACCTAAACATATAATATAGCGAATGAGGGTAGCATGAAAGTATTATAGAGATTTATTCAGATGGTGATGAAAGAGCATAATGAGTGTATGAGCATATCTTAAAGGTAGGGACAACGAACATAGCAACATGGCAAGAGATATTCTTAGAAGGTCTATTTCCCAAGCTTGGATTTTGCATAAATCAAGATTGGATGAATGTAATTCAATGTTGCATGATGATTGGTGGGACATACCTTATGTTTGTTGTTCCTTCGTTCTTTTCTGCTCCAAACCTGGGAAGGTTAGTGACAAGAATACCCGAAGGAATATTTTCATATTTATATTTCTATGCTCATTACAAGGACAGTGCAGCAGAAAGGTAGGCATAGCTCATAACCAGGTATTATGATGGGGTATAAGGATTCTACTAGTTATAGCTTGCTCATGGGGTAGTGATAGATAAGAGTGGAATTCAAAAAAAACAACATTCATAAGAATGAAAAGAAAAATTATGAAAAGACTGGGACAAAAAGGAAAAGATAAAAGTATGATTACAAGGTTAAACTTAAGACGTAAAATGACCTACCGTTCCCCGGCAACGGCGCCAGAAATGCTTGTTGGTATAAATTAATGCACACTCTACTTTATCCGCAAGCGCACAGATAAAATCTACCGATGTAGCACTTCACCGGAGTAACCCAGTTTTAATATCGAACCCAAAGGAACGGATAGCGATGAGTCTCAAGTGTATAACCCCTGAGTAACTAACAAGGACAGAGAAACTAAAAGTATAGAGGGGATCACTAAGGTTATCTAAATCCAACTTAAGAGTGATATGTTTATTATTCTTAATGGGGAAGTTGCCATAAAAGGTCACAACAGAGTATGATTCTTTTATGCAAATGTATAATCCTACCGGGCCTACACACGGGTAAGTGGACTATAGAAGAATCAACAAGGCTATAAGAGTCACCCTTGCGAACTACCACTACTACCGGCGTTATAGGAGGTAAATATGAGCTATCAAGTCTAAGCACTACGCTTATACTATCCAACTACTCCAACTCTAGAGCGACTAGAATTAAAGTACTCAAAAGAGAGTCATAAACCTTAAGAACATTAAGAACAATGGCTCAAACTTAAATATAGATGTTGATTACCGAAACAATCGTTGAAGCAAGTCGATGAAGAACTTGAATCCACAGGTACAAGATGAAGAAGTTGATCCGACAGGCCGGAGCTTCCTCTTGATCTCTTCCTCTCTCTCTCTCTTCTAGTTCTAAAATAAGACTAGGTTCTAATCCTACTAGAGGGGTATCTAGTCTTCTACTTGATAGCTGGCTCTTGATTACAACTAGATGAACTAGATCTAATTCTAGATGAACTAGAAGAGATTCATCTAGAGGGACCTCTACTTGTACATTGGAACCCTAGTTTCTCATGTGGAGATGAATAATGAAGAGGAGATGCCTGGAGAGGGGGGTCTGGGGCTGCTTATATAGCCCTGGGCGATGAACCGTGGCCCTTGGATCAAACCGACTTGAGGTACGGTCGAGATGCATCCTGGAGGTCGGTGGAAGTAGCTTGCAGAAGACGAAAGCGTGGGGCCTCCGTGGCCGACTGACCGGTGGGCCCTGTGGGACCGGTCGGTCCCACAGTTCGGCCTCTGGTGGTGTCCTTCCTTGTGGTGTCTTCTTACGTCCTCTGGAGTCTTCTACAAGTATCCCGATGTGGCGTTTGCGTTATCTCCCGATGGTTTCCTTCTATGGGAAGCTATTGGTGCCGATTTCCTGGTTTAGTCCCTGCAGAATCATAACTGACCAAAACTCGTGGAATATTGTCAGTTGAAACCCTAAACCTTTGTTGGTGATTAAATTCATGCCCTTTTCATATTTATTTATCTCTTAATTATGATAGTTAACTAGTGTCAACAGTAGGTCAGGGACCTGCATATATCGTGTGGTAAGGAAGTCCCAGCTGGGTTATAATCGGTTCGAATGGTCGTTGCTCCTCGATTAAGGAGACTTGATCCTCCGACCACTCATCGTAGTAATAACTAGAACTTAATAGAATGGCTGTGTAATCTGAATTAGAATAGTGTAATCTAGCCTCTGGTTAATAACTTAATTAAGTTAAAACTTGAAAATATAAACTTTTGGTAGAATGCTTTTCTGCAAAGCTCCTCTTATGATAGCCCCACTACATTCCTTAAGCCAGCATGCCCTTGGAATCTTTTCTTTGGTCGGGTAAGTCTTGTTGAGTACCCTCATGTACTCAGGGTTTGTTAATCCCCTGTTGCAGGTTTCTAACTAGTGATGTCGATCACGATCATGTCCGTGGGCTCGACATGATCTGTTTGCTCTTCTTCTCCAACTTAGGTGCTCCACCTAAGTGTGGTTCTGTAGTCCTATTTCACTTCTGCAATCAAGTTAAGTTTATGTAAAGAGTAACATATTCATGTTTTGTAAAGTTTATCTATCTTGCTTCTGCACTCCGATGGAGTTTGTAACAAATGTTGTAATGTTGTAATGATTCCACCCTGCATGGTGATGATCCTATGGTTCGTGGATAATTCGGGGTTCCCTCGGGGACACCCGACAACTCTTTCCAATGATATGGTACATGTGCACAATCATTAGGGCTCGGGGAGACTGTTATGTGTGCATGTGGGGCCATATTACCAGGAGGTTCTGCCACAATAGGTGGGGCCGGTCGGCCCACCCCCAGGCCGGCCGGCCTGGGCTAGGTCCCCCTTGGCCCATCTTCGTGAGGCGTGACCTAATCGACCTCCTCGATGCATCTAAGCCCTTGTTCAAGATCGGTTTGATCCGAGGGTCACGGTTCATCCCATCGGGCTATATAAGCAGCCCAGAACCCCCCCTGAGGCATCGCAATTGTAATCAGATCTATCTTCAGGCATTAGAGGTTCTCAGAGGTAGAGTTAGGGTTCCAAAGATTAGAGATTAAATTAGAGCTCTACTTCAAGATTAGAATTAGAATTGGGTATAAACAAGTAGAGTTGAGCGCGGCTCAGGATTCCGGATCATCATCAGGAGTTCTGGTAATTCTTGTATTCGACTTTATGCTACTTTAATTATATCATTATGTTTCTCTTTATTTCGTTCTTACTTTATTCTAGTTGTATGCTTGATATAGTTATGATTGATTGCGAACACAAGGTTGATATATGCCCTTGTGGTTCCACCCTGAGTGATGAGCGATTGGTCAACAGCTCACCGGGAGAGGTGAGTGGCAACAAGTGTTCTTGGCTGTGTTGATGTGCCGGTTTGGAGCTCGGAGGCAGTGGTCGATGGCAAGGTGAAGGTCAAGTAGAGGCGTGCTATGCCGACTGACCTGGAGCGGTGAAGGACGGGCGTGTCGTGTGGCGGACGTGTCGTGCCGATGGATCCAGAGCGGCGAAGGGTGGACATGGGGCATGGAACAACGAACCAGAGGGCCAAAGAACCAGCTGCGATAGCTGGCACTTGGCTTCGACAAGCGAGAGCACATGGGGATGTACGATGCATCGACCGAGTCGGAAGGAAGACGATGGCGTCGTGGCACTGGGCGAGAGGTTGGACACGGGCTTGCGTGCGGCAAAAGTGCCGTCGGCCAAGTCAAGAAGGAAGGCGAAGGCGTTGTGCCCGGCATGGTGGCTGTACATGCATCGGCATCAGTGTGGGTGGTCGGGGTCTAAGAACCACACTTTGTCTACGGTGCAGGTTCAGTAGTTGATCCTTAAAAACCTACCCTCGACGGTTTCCGAGTTTGGGCCTCAAAACTCGCGATGGACGGTTTCTAGGTTTGGGCCTCAAAACTTGGGCTGACGGGTTTCTGAGTTTGGGCCACAAAACTCAGGGTGGACGGTTTGCCGGTTTGGGCCTCAAAACCGGGCAAAGGTTCTTATGCGGAACAGGTCGACGCGTGGCAGCACCGATAGGCTTGCGTTGTGGTGAAGCTATCGGTGAGAAGGCGCGACGGTCGACGGGACAACACGTGGCAGCATCCTAGAGCTTGCGTCGAGGCGAAGCGAAGGATGGCAGGGCGCGTGGCCGTCGGATGAGCTATTTTAGAGTTGGACTGGAATATACCTAGGGTTAGCCTATTCGCTCTTGTATCTAGGGGTAGAGGGGGACTATTGTATTAGGACTATAAATACGAGAGGCAACCCCTCCTCTCATACTGATCCAAGTAGTTGCCATTTTTCATTTCACAGACTCATATTCATCTGTTAGGGTTGTCCCATCCTCTAGTTGCTTGTGATCCGCAGGGACAACAATTCCTCTATGTATTTTGTGATTCAAGGAAAAGAGACCGTAATCCCTAGTTGGAGATTTTCTGAAATTGAGTTGAATTCGTGTTTTCGGTTTGTTCTTCGCATCTCTCTCTTTTCCCCTTCGGAGATTTGACTTGTTCTACCAATCTGAGGGATGATTTTCGATTTCGTTTGAATCATTTTGTGCTAGGACGTGAGTGTCATCTTTCTATCGAAGGATTTCCTCTCAAACCTCAAGATCGGGCTGATTTCGCATTCGTTCTTCGTTCTTCTCCCTTTTCTACTGATCTTATGATTTCTCTCGATTGAGTTGGTTGGGAGCGATGATTTCCTAGGATTAGCTCACCAACACGTACAAGATCACTTGGGAGAAGTTTGGTTGCAGCCCCACTCGATTTGGTTGAGATCGAATCGATTTTAGTTTTGTCCCGAGCAGTTTTTGTGCTGTCTGTGCATTCTTGGACAGTCCGGGACCCTGACCGAGACAGTTCTCGGGTCGGGTTTCGACACAGCTGCTTGGCTGTGTTGTTCTGAACTTGCTGTTCAGAAACCCCGAATAGTCTGGCGTTCAAACCGTGGACAGTCCGAGACCTGTCCAGCAAGTTGCATGCGGACAGTCCGGAGCAGACCCCGGACAGTCCAGCAGCCAGGCCCGGACAGTCCGGCACCAGACTGTAACACCCGAATTTATGAATAAAACCGAGTAAAGCATATGTGGGCCCAGAGAGTCCCAAATCCACATACACCCCAAAAAGTATATCATTACAGCACGAACAACGTTATTAAACTTATTACCTCACAGGAATTGTTCATCACATCGTCCAACGCCCATTATTATAACGGTAGCGTATACATCACTCCACAGGGACACCGACTGGGGGTACGCCATCTTCAATAGTCTGGCACGTCCTCTGGGTACTCTTTCTAATCTCCTCCATCTGATACCCATCCGGGATTTTTGTGAACCAATGACAAGTGTCAGCTCACCATACTCAGCAAGTACAACTACGGGGATGCAAGGCTCAAAGGTTTGACTTGGTTAACTGCAGTTAGCATTTTATGTTGATCAAATTTTATATTAACATTACATTACTAGAAGTATGATCCCTTTGTCCCATAATAAGTTATAATCATTATGTTTAAAAGAGGTAACCAACCACCAACATACCCCACCATGAACTACTTAAAAAGGATCTGAGCCGCTCATATCCGTGAGCACGACTGATACATCAGGTTTACACTCTGCAGAGATTGTACACTTTCACCTTAGGTCGTGATTCCCTTATGTCAGGGTTTGCAAGGCCCACATTACCTCCTCTATGGAAGTACGATAGGGTTTCACTACGAAGCCTTTCCAAATTGTTCTAACAAGTCGTAGCCGCTAAGGTTTTAGTCTCCCAAGAGTTACAGACACCTTCCCACTAAGGTAACACCCATCCACATTAATGTTTACCCTAGCAGGACAGGGCCCATAAGCTACATGGTACTCCCCTCTTGCCCTTTTGGTAAGCTACAGACGAGCTAGAACAATCTAAGTAATTAGCTAATATCAGAGCCATGTAATTCCCACGGTTGCACGGGATCTCTCGGGTAGCTGCTTTAAAAGATAGTCCCTGGGTGGGTTACTGAGCGAAAAGCATGCTCCAGTACCCTAAAGTGGTTAAAAAGCCTCTTTTAACATTGTTCCATAATCAATAATCAATATTAAACATTTAGCAAATAATAGCACATAACATATCTAAACATATTATGCAAAACCCTGTCATAGGTACAAGGTATAAAGGTCAAGTGATTCTTGGTTTGTCCTATGGTTCATCAAAATTAGGACACATGCATAATGAATATTTAGTTTTGCAGTTAATAGGTAACAAGGAATCTGTAGGTTATCCTTGCCTTGGTCACAAGCCTGGTCCTAGTACTGCTCTTGAAACTCTTGCTCCTCGAACACGTCACCGTCTGGACTCGCGAACAATCACCAAACACAATATCCAATCATTCATTACATGCAAATAAAATATACTTCTATTAGAACAGTACACTAAGCATAAAATAGTTAGAGAAACATAAATAAAACTATTCTACTCATAGATATGATCACATGAACATAAAGATCACTCTAATCGGACTAAAAATGAGAAAGTTATGAAGAAAACAAGTTTTAGGAACTCTTTTGTAAATAAAAACATTTTCCTAGGGGCTAGCGTGCAAAAACCGAGGGCCTATATGTAAATAACGGTAGACAGCGGGGGCTAGCATGCGAAACTGAGCGCTTTGGACTGTGGGTTCTATTTCCGAAGGTTCTAGGGGCTAAAACATAAGAAAATAGGACTAAAATTAAAACATTTCAACTGCTCTGGACCGCGGGTTAATTTCCAGAAAACATAGGGGCCTTTTTGCAAAAATGGCAGCGGCTGTCGTGCGGGCGCTGACACGGCGCCACGCGGCACGGTGCGATAGGTTCGGTCCACCCGCTGGCCGGTGGACCGCGGCGGGCTGTTGGTCCACGGGTCCGTGGACCCGGCGCATACCCCTTCTGGGGTCAGGATCCAATCCCAGTCGTCCAGCGCCGGATGGACGGTGCAGGCAGCGCAGACGGGAGCGAGTGGCGGTGGGCTCACCGGAGCAGATTGCCGGCGCGGCGGCGCGCCATTGGAGCCGCTCGGAAGCACCGCTAGGTGGTGCTCCGGGCCTCGGTTTGCTGTGCGAGCTACACCAGAGGGATGCGGAGGTGACAGCGAGCATGCAGACGGGCTCGGCGCCTGCAGAGAGGCTCACCAAGGCGAGGACGGTGGCAGAGTGGATCTGCAAAGAGAGACAGGGCTTCAGTGAGGTAGGATTCGCGCAAAAGAGCAAAGGGAGAGCTCGGGGGTTCCTCCAGTGGTTGCGGCGTTACCTGGGGGTGCTCGTCGGCGGCTAGGGCGGTCCGGCGTGCTCGGCAACGGTGGCAGTGAGCGGCGGTGACGGTGAGATCAAGCTGGTGGGAGAGGGAGGGGCTCGGTGCTTCGCCCCGGGCTTTATAGGGTCGGGGATGCGTGGCGAAGGGGCATAGAAGCTCCACCGAGGGTCGGGTGATGGCGTAGTGGCCATTAAGGCCGCTACCGACCATTACTGGAGGGGAGAGGGCATGGCAGCGGTGGACGCTGAGCGTCGCAAGGTAGGGGAATGGTCATGGGTCGCTGACTGAAGGACTGGATTAGCGACCAGAGGGGGGGGGTGAATGGGAGCCTCAAATTTCAACTCGTGAAATAGATGGCCCTTGTCCTAGAAAATCACCCCAAAAGCGAAGACATGAAACAACCGGTGAGTTCACGACCTACGAATAGGTGGATACCCAAGGAGATGTCCTAGTGGTACAGCGGAACTACGGGAGAACGCCCAAAACCAAGTGCCAAAGCCACAGACCAAAACTGCAAAGTCTGTATGTTTGCGGACTATCCGCCGTCAGGGTCCCAGACTGTCCACAGTTCAATGCCGTCGAGAAGAAGATGATACCTCGGAAGCCTTCACGAGATCCTCCCTGCGGAAGCCGCCCTTGGTCTTCTTCTTCCCGGCCTTGTTCTCCGGCTAGGCCTTGCGACTGGAGTTGCGGTTCTTGCCGGGGAAGCCCTTGTTGCGCTTGGGGCAGCTTGCGATGAAATGATCTGGATCGCCACACTCATAGCAGCCCTCACGTGCGCCACCACGCCGACGATTCAGGCGATTGTTTTGGAACCGCGAGAACCGAGTGATGATGAGGGCGAGCTCGTCGTCTCCCAACGCCTCCAACTGCTCCTCCTTCATTGAAATCAAGGAAGACAAAGCAAAAGGAGGAGGTGAAGCATTAGCAGAAAGAGTCGATCCACCCTTGCCTGAGACCAAAGCTATGGAATGTGAAGATGGGTTCTTCAGCTTGGCCTGAGTCAAGTGATCGATCTCGGTGGACTTGAGCTTGCTGAATAGCTCATCCACGGTGAGGGTGTCATAGGCTGGAGACTATGATGGTCGACACGTTCACCTCCCATACCTTCTGATCCAGGGCATATAGCAACTTGAGCGCCCTCTCATGATCATCATAAGGTAGGTTGGCACGATTGGCATGTATCTTGTTCACAATCGTTGGGAAACGAGCGAACATAGCATCAATCGTCTCTCCCTCCAACTGAACAAAGTTCTCGTATTCCCGCTTGTATGTCTCAAAGAGTCTAGTCTTGACCTGAATGGTCCCCTCGTGATAGCTCTGAAGCTTCACCCAGATCTCTCGAGCAGTCTGAAGCTCGGAAACACGCTCGAAGTCAGGAAGGGAGATGTTGGACAGAAGCGCGTTATGGGCCTTAGAGTTCGCATCGTGCTGGTCAATCTGGTGCTGACCCACATGAGCCGCAAGGACCACGTACACGGCATCCTCGCATATCTCCCACATAGAAGATTCGATGCTGTTGAGATAAGCACACATTCGTATCTTCCAATAGGGATAGTTCGTCCCATCGAAAAAGGGAGCCTTGTCGTTCCCTCGATCCATGTCGCCCTTAGGATCCGAAAATGATTAAGGTAGAGAAGATCCATAACCAGCTTTGATACCAATTGAAGGACCGAATTTGTGACTAGAAGGGGGGTGAATGGGAGCCTCCAATTTTAACTCGTGACATAGATGACCCTTGTCCTAGAAAATCACCCCAAAAGCGAAGACTCAAAGCAACCGGTGAGTTCACGACCTACGAAAAGGTGGATACCCTAGGAGATGTCCTAGTGGTACAGCGGAACTACCGTAGAACCCCCAAAACCAAGCGCCAAAGCCAAGAACAAAAACTGCAAAGTCTGTATGCTCGCGGACTGTGACACCCTAAAATTTCATTTTCCAAAATTAGTAACAAATTTGAGCTTTATTTAATTTTCTAAGCATTTAACCTAGGTCAAATATTAATTTTTGAATTATTAAAATGAACCCTAAGGCTTAGAAACATTTTTGTTGCATTCATGCTGGTGCATATAATTTTGCTTGAGTGTAGGAATAGTGCTGGGTGGTTTGAATTCAAGCCTAGTTTGAATTTGAGCAAGTTTTGCTTTGAAAATAAAAAGAAAAGCCTTTCTTTTAAACTCTCACCCTCTCCCTCCTAACTAGCCCAGTACCGGATGCGGCCCAGCTTGCCAGCCCACTCACTTCCTCCCCCTGTCGCCTTGCGTTTGGCCCGGCTTGACGCATTCGGCTAGCACGGCCCGCTCCCAGCCTGCCTCCTTCTCCCTCTCCATCTCGGGCTTGGCCCAAGATCAGCAGCCGACAACCCGTTTCATTTCCCCTCGCTTGCACAAGCAATGGCCCGATCGCGGCCCGTCCCCATTCTCCTCTCCCTCGCGCGTGCAAAGGCCTAGCGCAGCCTGCCGCTTGTTGGTATAAATTAATGCACACTCTACTTTATCCGCAAGAGCTCAGATAAAATCTACCGATGTAGCACTTCACTGGAGTAACCCAGTTTTAATATCGAACCCAAAGGAACAGATAGTGTTATGTCTTAAAGTCTAACCCCTGAGTAGCTAACAGGGACAAAAAATCTAGAAGTATAGAGGGGATCAGTAAGGCTGTCTAATTCCAATTTAAGAGTGATATGTTTATATTATTCTTAGTGGGGAAGTTGCCATAAAAGTTCACAAGCTGAGTATGAATCTTTTATGCAAATGTATAATCCTACCGAGCCTACACACGGCTAAGTGGACTATAGAAGAATCAACAAGGCTATAAGAGTCACCCTTGCGAACAACCACTACTACCGGCGTTACAGGAGGCATTATGAGCTATCAAGTCTAAGCACCACGCTTACACTATCCAACTACTCTAACTCTAGAGCAACTTAGAATTAAAGTACTCAAAAGGGAGTCATAAACCTTAAGAATAATAAGAACAATGGCTCAAACTTAAATATAGACGTTGATTACCGAAACAATCGCTGAAGCAAGTTGAAGATGAGCTTGAATCCGCAGGTACAAGATGAAGAAGTTGATCCGATAGGTCGGAGCTCCTTCTTGATCTCTTCCTCTCTCTTTCTCTCTCTCTCTCTCTCTTCTAGTTCTGGTATAAGACTAGGTTCTAAACCTAAACTGGAGGGGTAACTAGTCTTCTACTCGAAAGCTGGCTCTTGAAGTCTTCTTCTAGGGTTTCTGAATGAGGCGTAGACTTTTTTGAAGAGAGACTTGTTCTACCCTGGGCCTGGGGCCTGTTTATATAGCCCCGAGGGATCAACCGCGGCCGTTAGATCAAACTGACTTCACGTAGGGCTGAGATGAGTCCTCGGGGTCAGTGGAGGAAGGTTCCAGAAGGAGGAGGCATGGGGGCCCAGGACCCAACCGACCAGTGGGCCCACCAGACCGGTCGGTCCCACCTGTCGGGGTCTCGGGGTGCCCCGCCTCGTGGAGTCCTCTGGTGTCCTCTGGAGTCTTCTAGAGAATTCCTGACTTGGCGTTGGAGTAATCTACCGTCGGTTTCCTTCTAGGAGAAGTAATTAGTGCTGGTTTTCCTGTTTAGTCCCTACAGAATCACAATTCACCAAAACTCGTGGAATATTGTCAATTAAAACCCTAAACCTTTATTGGTGATTGAATTCATGCCCTTTTCATATTTATTTATCCTTTAATTTTGATAGATAACCAGTGTCAACACCGCTCGCCCGGCGCACTCCCTCCTTCCTCTCACTGCACAAGGGGCCCCGCCTGGCAGCGACTCAGCGACCTTTCTCCTATCTCCCGCACTCGCCCGTCCACTGCCTTCCCCGGCCATTAACGCCCCCTCTTCACTCCATGCTTCAAGACTGAGCTTTGAAGGTCTTCAAGTCGCGCTTTGATGCCTCGGTAGTAACCGCCGCCACTGTCTCCTCCCCTACCGCACCCCATCGCCCTATATAAAACGGGGCAGAGCCCCCGTGCTCTCCTCCTCCCTCCGCGCTCACACCACCCTCAAGGCCGTTGTCTGTAGAGCGCGCTGGTTCCATTGAGCTCTCCCCGACGCCGCGATCTCCTTAATCGGGCTCGTGGTAAACTCCTCTTCGTCCCCATACCTTTTCTCTGCGTGTTTAGTGCTCTGAAACACCAAATCGGCGAGCTCCGAATCTCCCATCCATGGCGCCACCGCGGGGAGGCATGGCTCCGGTGTTCTCTGCCCTCGATAGACCTCTCCCAAGTGTCTGCCAAACCCTAGCGACCCCTCTGGTGGTCTCAACTAGGTCTAGGTAGGTCGGGAACGCCATCCCGACTCTTCACCGCCGAGCTCGGGCCTCCTCCCATGGCCGCTGCCGCGGAATCGCTGCCCCGGCCGCCGGCGGTTTCCCCGAAGCCCTCCTAGCCGTCGATCTCCCATTGGGTGGCATGGATTCTAGATACCCTTTCGGGTATGTAACCGGTCCACCGGGCGATGGTGGACTTGGTCCACAGCCCTGGTCTAGCGCGTCCATGACCTGCATGGTGAGCCCGGCCTATCGCGCAGTGCCACTTGGCCGCCAGCTTGGCAGCGACCCGGTCAGCACCCGCGCTCGTGTCTTTTTGCGAAAAAGCCCTCGAATTTCATGACAATCAACCCGCAGTCTATCGTTGTGGTAAAAGGCCCTGTTTTTATTTGTTTTAGACCCTGTGCTTTTCAAAAATAGTAGCCGCCGTCCATATTGCGCAGAAAATGCGATTATTAATTGTTTTAATTCGAAAATAACTTCGGTTTATTTACAGAATTGCCATTGAACCTTGTTTTTAACATAACTTTTGATTTAAAAGCCCGATTAGAGTGATTCTTGTGCTCACATGTTCGTAGAAATGCGTAGGATAGTTTTATAAGCTTTTTACCTTTTTTTAGTATCGTTTGGTGTATTGTTCTAATAGATTATTATTTGGTTGTATGTGATGATTGGTTTGGATGTTTGTGTGGTGCCGTTGATCCCGGTCAGACAGACTGAGCTGTCCAAGGTTGTCGCGAAGAAGATCTTCGAAGAAGTGGAATCATCAACACGAGTTTTTGGAAGGCAAGTGTAATATGAGTTCCTTTGTTACCCAGCAACCTATTAATCACCTTTTCATATGCATGTGTCTAATATGATGAACCCCTAGAGATTTTATCTAGAACTTTGTTATCCTGTATTCCTTGTTACCTTGGGTTGCGCATATGGGTAATACTGCTTAGCTTGCAAATACCAAATATTAAAATGATAATCTTGATTAATGATTAATGGAACAAATGTTGGTTCTGAATCTTAAAGCGGCAATCCAGGATTTACAGTACAACCACGAGGACTACATGGCTCTGGTCTTAGCTAAGTACTTTGATTGTTCTAGCTCGTCTGTAGCTTACCGAAAGGGCAAGAGGGGTGTACCATGTAGTTATGGCCCGGTCCCACTAGGGTAATTACTTTGGAGGATGGGAGTTACCTTAGTGGGGAGGTGTTCATAACTCTTAGGAGATAGAAACCTTAGCGGCTATGACTTGTTAGACCAACTTTGGGAAGGCTTCGTAGTGATCCCTGCCGACTTACCTTAGTAGTGAGTTAAGAGGTTGGCCGCCTCGGACAATGGGCAATCACAACTTGTGGGTAAAGTTGTACACACTCTGCAGAGTTAAGAATAAACTGAAATATCAGTCGTGCTCTTGGTCATGAGCGACCTGGATCCTTTTTGAGATAGTTCTAAGGATAATGTGGGTAATAATAATCTTGATGATATTTAATTATACTCTCACCATGGGAGCTTAAGCATAACCCTGACATAGGTCTAATAAATAAAACATGACCAACTAAAAATGCTTACCGCAGTTCAGCCGTGTCAAGCCTTTTGAGCCTTGCATGCCTCATGTTATACTTGTTGAGAATGGTGCGCTCACCCTTGCTTTGCGTACAATCAATGAAAATCCCGGATGGGTACCAGATGGGGGAATCAAGTGAGGAGTTATAGAAGATGTTCCAAGAGTTCTAGATGAGTGTTTCCCCTAGTTAACCGTCCCTGTGGAGTTTGGAGTCTCGAAGATTAGTTTCTCCTCTCCTTTGCTTTAGTGTAAGCCTTGTTGTATCTATGTTTCGATATATAATAAAGCATTGTCTTTGAGAAATTCCATATTTGTTGCTATATGTGTCTTGTGGACTTCCTG
Source organism: Coix lacryma-jobi var. lacryma-jobi (assembly GCA_009763385.1). Classification (NCBI taxonomy): domain Eukaryota; kingdom Viridiplantae; phylum Streptophyta; class Magnoliopsida; order Poales; family Poaceae; genus Coix; species Coix lacryma-jobi. The sequence goes on from CM019824.1 coordinate 125,919,651, forward strand.
GGCACACATATAAAGGGCACTTGGTATTCTTTGGAAAACCGGGTGTTACACGGACTGTCCGGGGTCAGGGTCTCGGACTGCCCGCAATAGAGGCCCAGATTGTCCGCGCCTGAGTGCCGGACTGTCCGCCGGCAAAACTCCAGAAACACAACAGTTCTGCAAGTCTGCTGGGCAGGTCCCGGACTGTCCGCGGGTTTGTACCGCGGACTGTCCGCCGTTCACTTGAACTGAACAGTCAGGAGGCTGCGCTTGACTGACCTGTGAAGGACCGAGAATGCAAAAGCAAGGCGACCAAAGGGGGGTGAATGGGAGCCTAAAAAATTTCTCACGAAACTTCGGCCTTTGTCCCAAAAATCAACCCCTGAAAGCTTTTACCGAAACGTGATGCCCACGACCCTTGAAAGAGGGTGGATGATCCCTAGGATCACAGCGAGGCACCACAAAGTAAGAACGAACCAAACACCAAAAGGACCGACTTAAGTTTGACCCCAAAAACCAACTCCCGAACGTAGATAGAGAGCTATGTCGAGAAATCTTCAAATACCTATGCTAACAAGTAGCAAAGATACCTAGAGAGGTTACTTGGTCAAATCTAGGGCCAAACGAGAAGTCCGGAAACCAAGCAAAAAAGTCAGGAGAGCAAACGCACTAAACCGAAACAATCAGCCAAATCCCGGACTGTCCGGACTCCCAGTCCTGGACTGTCCGCGGTCCACTGGCGGACTGTCCGCCGGCAAAAATCGCCAAACAGCACAGTTGCTGAACACCCCCTGTATGATCCCGGACTGTCCGCGGATCACAACGGCGGACTGTCCGCCGGTCAAACTGAGGCAAAAGGCCAAGACCTGCAGCCACTGATCCGGCTCGATCCCGATGGCCGGACTATCTGCCGGTCAGGTGGCGGACTGTCCGCGACCAACCAGAGAGGGCGATTTTGATCGCCTCTCTCACAAATCTCCCCAAATCCGATCCAAATCAAAATCCCTTGTTCTAAAATTGGAGAAGATGATCACAAGGTAGTTAGGAGACTATCCCCAAGAAATCATCCGCTCAAATCAACTCAATGAACGGGAATTCGAAAGGGAAGGAGTATGAACCGAAAAAATGCCACGAAAATTGAATCGACCCGATCTACTTGTTCGTGAGGAGTTAGATGAATTCCTTCAGTGGAAATGATCTCCTCACTATAAAGAACAAGTTGATTCAAGTGGATTTCAAAAAGACGCAGCAGAGATGGAGATCGAGTGACGGGAAAATCACGGAGAAACGAAGAACGCGAAGAACAAAGTCAAAACGCGAATCAAGACATCGATCTGCAACCGTGTGGCTACCACACGCTACAATAGTGAGATTACGGTCTCACTTCCTCAAAATCTCATGAACACAGAGGTATGGTTCTCTGCGGATCTCAGTAGCTACAATAGGGGATTGGGAGAGCAGGAAAACCCTAAGTGGAGAATAGCAAATGACTGAAATCGGATGGGAGGTGGGTGTCTCCCTCTACTTATCCTAATTCTAGTTCCCACTCTACCCCTAACTAATTACAGAGCGAACCAGCTAAACCCTAGGGTTATTCTGGACCAACTCGAAGTAGATGCTGATCCGACGGCCACGACCGCACAACTGGTAGCGTTGCCTCGACACAACCTCACCGATTGCCGCCACGTGCCACCACCGCTCTGCTCGTCCTTTTCACGGACCTCGCCCCCGGTTTTGTGGCCCAAACCGGGAAACCAGCCTTCACGACCAACCCCCAGTTTTAAGGCCCAAACCGGGAAACCCGCCTTCCATCGCTTGAGTTTTGTGGCCCAAACTCAGAAACCCGCCAGCGCCCAGGTTTTGAGGCCCAAACCTGGAAACCGTCCTCAGCCCAAGTTTTGTGGCCCAAACTCGTCAAACCCGCAACACCCAGGTTTTGTGGCCCAAACCTGGAAACCGTCCACCGGTGGTTTTTCTGTGGCTCAACCACCAAACCGAGGTTGAAGAGGGGATGCACCGCCCGTGCACCCCGTCCACCGACACATGTCTGAGAACACATATGATGAATGATTGACTTCGATAAGGAAGGTTTGAGGCTTTTACCCGGTATAGTCCATATCTCGCTATGCGCTTATTGTTTATGACTAACCGGTGGCGTGAGTTGTGTGGAGTTTCTGTGTTGGTGTGCGTGTGCGACATGTGTCTCTTGGCTATGTTGATGTGCAGGTGTGGAGCTCAGATACAGTGGTCTATGGCGAGGTGAAGGTCAAGTAGAGACGTGCCGTGCTGACGGACCAGGAGCGATGAAGGATGGGCGTGCCGTGCGGCGGACGTGCCATGCCGATGTACGCAAAACGGTGAAGGGCGGACGTGAGGCTTGGACTGACGGACCAGAGGGCCAGAGGACCAGCTGTGGTAGCTGGCACGTGGCATCGGCGAGCGAGAGCACATGGGGATGTGCGGTGCATCGGCCGAGTCGGGAGGAAGACGCTGGAGTCGTGTCACTTGGCGGGAGGTCGGACACGGGCTTGCGTGCGGCGCAAGTGCCGTCGGCCAAGTCAAGAAGGAAGGCGAAGGCGTTGTGCCCGGCGTGGAGGCTAAACATGCATCGTCATCGGTGCCGGTGGTCGGGGTGTGCGAACCGCATCCCGTCTACGGTGCGGGTTCGGTAGCTGAGCCTCAAAACGCTACCATCGACGGTTTCTAGGTTTGGGCCTCAAAACCTGGGGTGGACAGTTTCTCAGTTTGGGCCTCAAAACTCGGGGTGGACGGTTTCCAGGTTTGGGCCTCAAAACCTGGGCGTGCGGGTTTCCAAGTTTGGGCCTCAAAACTCGGGGTGGACGGTTTCCCGGTTTGGGCCTCAAAACCGGGGGTTGGTCCGAAAGGACGGTCGACGCGTGGCGGCACCGAGATGCTTGCGTTGCGGCGAAGCTATCGGTGAGAAGGCGCGGCGGTCGACGGTGGCGGCACGTGGCAGCATCAGGGACGTCGCGTCGAGGCGAAGCTACCGGATGTGCGGGCGTGGCCGTCGGATCGAAACTGTCAAGTCTAGATGGTTTTACCCCTGGGGGGTATTTGGGACGAGTGCTTAATGTAAGGGCGTTTTGGTCTTCGGACGTGCGCCTATATATATGAGGGGGGCTGCTAGGGCAGCCGCTATCCTTGGAGAGTTCATGGTGGTGTCTCTCTCATTTTGTTTCTGTGAGAGAAAGCTAGGGTTAGGGAGACTTGGCTCTTGTTCTTGAGCTTTTTGCCATCCAAGCTTTGTGTTGCTAGGATTGGCTTGTAGCCCGACACCAAGTGATTAATCAATCTTCCATTCATCTGAATCCAAGGATCAAATTCGTGGTTGAATTCGCATTTTGAATTTGTTCTTCGCGTTCTTCTTTTCTCCACGATTTTCCCCTCTCCCGATCTCCCTCTACGCTGCGTCTTTTGCGATTCCGTTTGAATCAACTTGTTCTTTGAAGTGAGGAGAACATTTCCACCGAAGGAATTCATCCCTACCCTCACGAACAAGTAGATCGGGCTGAAATCGTTTTTGTTCTTCGTTCTTCCCCTTTTCTAGTGTTCTTCGGATTTCTCATGGATCAGTTGGGTTGAAGCGATGATATCCTAGGATTAGCTTCCCAACACGTAGAAGAACACTTGGGAGAAGTTTGGTTGCAGCCCAATTCGATTTGGTAAAGATCCAATCGATTTTGGTTTTGACCCGTGGCGTTTTTGGGCATTCTGGGTGGTGGCGGATTGTCCGCCCCTCCAGCCGCGGACAGTCCGCGAGTCGGGGTTTCAGCCGAGCAGTGGCTGTTGGCCTCGGGCCTTTTTCCCTTCGGGTGACCGGCGGACAGTCCACCAGTGTTGGGCGCGGACAGTCCGGGCCCGAGCAGGGACTTTGCAGCAGCGTTGCTGTTTTGGCTCAGTAGCCGGCGGACAGTCCGCCAGGACCCGCGGACAGTCCGAGGTCTTCATCGGACGCTGCTACGGGTAGGCATCGGACGCACTGTGTTCACTGTTCACGTGAACCGCGGACAGTCCGGCGTGCAAACCGCAGACTGTCCGGGACTCGTCCAGGGCTGTGGCAGAACAGTTCATTTTGAGTCCTTTTGCCGGCGGACAGTCCGGCCTTCACCGGACAGTCCGGGAGCCTGACGGTGGACTGTCCGGGATTCTGCAGCTTGTGCAGTTTTAGTGCGTTGGCCCTCCCGGCTTTTCCGTTTTATTTCCGGACTTCTCGTTTGCTCCTAGAGTTCACCTAGGAACCTCTCTACATATCTTTGCTACGTGTTAGCATCGGTATTTGGAGGAATCCCAACGTAGCCCTCTATCTACGTTTGGGAGTGGTCTTTTAGGCACGAACTTGACTCGGAGTTTTGAGAGCCTTGTTTTGCTCTCTTGTGTGGTGCCTCGCTGTGATCCTAGGGATCATCCACCCTCTTTCCGAGGGTCGTGGGCATCACGTTTGAGTCCGAAGCTTTTGGGGTTGATTTTGTTGGGACATAGGCTGTAATTTCGAGAAGAAATTTTAGGCTCCCATTCACCCCCCCTCTGGTCGCCTTCCATAGCATTTTCGGTCCTTCAATTGGTATCAGAGCCAGTTAAGGATCTCTCTACCTTAACCGGTTCCGGATCCGCGAAGGCGACCTTTTTAGAGTGGTTTGGCTTCCAACGTAGTTTGTCGAGGTGTTGAGCTTTTGTTTTGCTAACACTAACGGTGCTTTTAGAAGTGGCACCAAGTTCTTCTTCAAGCATGTCTTTGTCTTTTAGCTTGAACGGTTCCATGGACGACATCTTGGGAAGAAGGAGTGCAGTTGATGAGAGGGATCGCGAGGTGAATGATTTGCTGAACCTTCTGCGACATGATGAGCTTTCACCAGAGGATCTCCTACGTCAACTTGGCAAGGCCAAGAGAGGTACACTTGCTTGTGGTCTTGTGACCCTGCACAACCTATATGAGGCTTGCACTAGGAATGATGAGCTTTGCGATACCTTGAGTAGAAAGGTAGAAAAATTAAAATGCTCCATTGCTAAGTTGAAGTCTAGTGCCTCTTTGCCTTGCACCTCTTGTAGTGACTTGGTTAGGAAGAATGATGAGCTAGGCTTTTCTCTTGCTAGCTTAAAATCTGAGATTGATTTGTTGAAATCAAATGCTTCCAAACCATGTTTAGCTTGCACTGACCTAAGCAAGGACCTTGATTGTGCTAAAACTGAAATAGCCTTGCTAAAGTCGGATGCTTTGTTACCATGTGTTTATTGTGAGTCTTTGTGTACTGAAATTGATGAACTAAGATTGACTCACACCACATGTGTAGATGAACTTGAGCATGCTAAGGCTGAAATTGGTGAAATAAATTCTAGGCCTTGTAGCTTGTGCTCTTTGAATAAAGATGCTTGCCATGCTTCTAGTGATATTCATGATTCTTTGCTTGATATGAATGGTGATGTTTCTTCCACCGATTTCATTTGTACATCATGCATTGATTTGGAAAAAGAAGTTTTGGTTTTGAAGCAAATGCGCGATGATATGAGCGCTAAGTTGGTTGAGCACAATGATATGAGTGCCAACCTTGAGAGGGAAGTTGAGCTCTTGCGTACCACATATGCCAAGTGCATAAAAGAGGAGATGGAAAATCTGAAAAACACTCCTTGTGGTACTTGTGATCGCCTCATGTTTGAGAATGAGGTTTTAGCCAAAAGGTGCAAGAGCCTTTGTGCTAAGTCTTTTGAGTCACGCATCTCTTGCAACTTCGATGTTGATATTTCCAAGTTTGCATCTTTGCAACCGGAGTTGAGTTCTTGTGTTGCGCGTGAGTCTCTTGACGATAGCACTTGTGCCAAGGTTTCAGATAGCTCTTTCATAGCTACTCCCAACCTTGTTGTTTCTTCGAGTGATGTCCAAGGGACTTCTCTTGACAAGGGTGCTTCTCATATTTTTGGGACTCGTCCTCCCAATCCAGTTTTTCATTGCACCTTTTGCAAGAAGGAGGGACATTCGCTCGATTTTTGTTTTCGCCGTGTCAAGCACGAGCGGCGAATTCGAGCTAAGGCTTTTAGGAAGCCACGTAGCCTTTCCCATGGCACGTGTGCTCCTAGTGTTGGCACCAAGTTGGTGGTTGATGCTTCTTGTTCTAAGTCCCAAGGGACTTCTCACTTGTCGAAGAATGGTGTGCCTTCCAGTAGGCCTTTTTACCATTGCTCTTTTTGTGAGAAAGATGGGCATCAAGAAAGCTTCTGCTATCGGCGTGCCAAACGCTTGCGCCAAGCTCGCTCTTCTAGGAAGATGGTGATTCATAGCCCTTCTCATGGCATGAACACTTGTGCTCCTAGTAAGAAGCCCATTTTTGTTGATGGGATTTATGACTCCTTTTCTAGTGGGATAGGTCATGGTCGTGGACATGCTTCTAGTGCTTCTTCTCTTGGTCCACGTCATGCTTTTCATGATGCTTCTATTGGTTCTTCTACAAAGACCTTGGAAGATGTTTGCCTCTTTTCCCGTGGTATGACTCGTCCTTCTCCTCGAGTTATCCTTTTGAGGAATGCTTCCAAGGGTGTTTCACAATTACATTTGAACCAACATTTGCATCATGCTAACCCACATGATAAGTTGAGATTTGTGACCAAGTCCTGGATTCCCATGTACATGCTTGCTAACCCTTCGGGATCCAAGACTCGGGTTACTGTGTCCTCTTGTGTGTAGATATGAGGACGCGGGGTGGAGAACACGCGCTTGATGGAACTTGGTCTTTTAGAAGTGACCAAGGTTTGATGGTTCTCTACACCCCGCTTAGATTTGCCTCCAAAGAGGCTTTTGCTACTCAGTGAGCTTTCTTATACACTCATACCTTGTACATCCATGATCTATGTCTTGTGTTATGAGATGGTCTTTCATGTGCTCACTTGTATAGTTCTTGCATGTACTTTTTCTTTTGTATCATGTTTTGCTTTGGTCTAGCATGTGCTTTCCTGTATATCATGTCATGCTAGCTTTGTGTATAGCTTTTGTGGAGGAGCCACTTTTCATGCTAGTTGGTGATCCTCATGAACATTGTGCCATGTTTTATCATACTTCTCCATGAGCTTTATTTGTAGTGGTATGATGTTCATTAGGTGTCACTTGTCAGGTGCTAGTTTTAGTTAGCTACATGTACCCTGTTGATATGATTAGTTTGAGCACTAGCCTTTCCACAATCTTATCATGTTACATGCTTTTGGATCGATTGCAATCATTATCTTGCATTGTAGCATGTGTTGAGGTTTAGGCTGTGTTTGAGTTGATCATGTCTTTAGGCTGCATGTTGCTATATAGTGCTTTATCCTGTTGCATGGTAGTTTTGACTAGTTTGAGTTCCGATCTCCTTGCGGTATCATTCATAGGTAGACCTCTTTTGTTGAGTGTTCACCTTATTCTTATTATGTGACTAACCGTTTTGTGGAGACCTTGAGGTCACACTGGACGAGACGATACCATGTGTTTTCTTCTGCTTTTGAGTGTGCAGGAGAATAGGAGCCTGGAGAGAGCATTTTGGCTCACGGACCCGATCCCACTTCTTCCATGACTTGGGGTTCCATTCGAGCAGCTCTCCAGCGAGCACTAGCAGCACCTGTGCGAGCGACAGCATCAGGCGAAGGGGAGACGACTTCGGCGAGCCAGGTGCCCCGAAGATTTCAGCAGATTCAGGCGTCCCCTCGAGTATCACACCAGCAGGCGGTCATGCGTATCATGAGGTACCCCGACACACTTCTGAGTTTGGTTTCTGGTACTCTTCTTCTCCGACCCCTTTCTGCTGTGTGGTCTTTTCGATGTGGATTTTGCTGGCTGTCGCTTGAGCATTTCTTGGCTCTTTATTTGTGTCTTTGGTGCGTGTTTCCCTTTTAGTTGGGGAAGCATTTTGCTTGTTGTATCTTAGATGGGCTTCTCCGATACCCTTTTGTTTTGGGTCTTCTTTCTTAGGCTAGTTTTGCTTTGTCTTTGATAGACTAGCTTTTGCATGCATTTCATCATGTCTTGTAGTGCATCTTAGAGCTTCATGTTTAGAGCAATGAAAATGAGACTATGCTCTTTTTGGTATGCCCTGCTTATTCATGATGATGCTTGTAGCTTAGGCTCTTTTTGATCACATGATACATGTTATGAGCTAAGCTATTTTTGCAAATGGTGAACTTGACTAATCAACTATGAAATTTTAATTTTGTTCACCATTGAGAGTGGCAACTAGCATGGGTAGGATGTGTTGAAATCACTTGTGCTATCTTTTGTATGCTAGGTTGCTATGTCTCTTGCTTTTAGTCATTCACTTGCTTGGATTGTTCATATTTACCTTGTGCTAAAATTTGATCCAAGTCTAGTGAAATGAAAAGATCGAGATGGGATTGCATGTGTCAGAACATCACGGTATCGAGACTGTTTCTCATTGCACATTTGAGTTAAACTTGAGCCGTGTAGTGTAAGACCGAAACCGGTGCTTTAAGCTTCCAATTGCTTTTGTTGCATAGGCTTAGCCCGGTTGAAAAGTTAGGCAATGACCATGCTTTCAACCTCTCGCAATCACATGCTTTTAATTTAAACTTGTGTTAATACCGCTGCAATCTCCGATAAAATTTGATAATGACACAAGTCTATGCTTCACTCTATTGCATGATGATTGAACTTTGCTAGGGGTAGTTCACCTTTTATACTTGAGTTAGCACTTGCTCGATTTCCTGTCTATTCATGGTAAGTGCTATTTTAGTGGTGGACTCCTTTTCAAATGGCTTAAAACTGCTCATATGATTAATTGTTCATATTTCGTATTCATTTGATCAGTTTGAGCCTTTGCTAGCATTTGTATTGATTGCTACACTTTCAGGGCAGCACCCTTTTGAGCATCTTTTCATTCTGATTGCTATACACTTGAAGCTATTGCACTGTGCATATCATGCATGTTTAGCTTAGTGTTCATACCCCCAGCTCCGATACACTTTGTGGTCACTTTCAGTGCTTTTCATTGCCCCCATATGCTTTTGGTTGATGACTTGTCTTGTGTTTGTGTCAACTTTGTGAAAAATGTCAAAACCCCTTAGCATGTTCCCTTTTGTCAATGGGGAGAAGCTGTTTGCAAGGGGGAGTTTGTGTGTTGGCACAAAGGGGAGACTCATGCATTTTGGGGAGAGCTTTGAGCAAGGGGGAGTTTAGCTCTTTTATGTTCTTCTTCACTCGGTATAGCTCTTTTATGTGTTTCAATTGGTATCCATCTTTTGGTATGGAATGCAATTGGTGTCATGAGCTTTGTTGCATAGCTTTTGTATATAGGCTTGCTTTCAGGGGGAGTCGCTTTTGTCTTGCTGCTTCTCCGCGTGCTCCGAGTGATTGTGCTCCATTTAGTGTTGAGCTTCTCTTGTGGTTTTTCTCAATCGGTATCGAGCCTGCTAGTCGTGTTGAGCCATTTTTGCCTCTGTCTAGAGGGACTAGCAGTTTTTGCTTGGTATTTTCGATTGGTATGGACCCTTCAGCTAGTTGCGTCAAGCCTATGTGCCTCTGTCTTGAGGAACTAGCTGTTTTCACCGATTCTTGGCTGTTTGTGATCAGTTTAGCATTCCTATGCGTTGATTCAGCCTCAATTGGTATTGAGCCTTGAGCTAGTGGTGTTGAGCCATTTTCTGCCTTTTCTTGAGGGATAGCTCATTTTTTGACTTGGTTGCGTCGAGCCGTTGCCCATGTCTTTGGGAACCAAGTCTTTTGCTCTATGTGATCGAGTTTTGCTCATTGTTGAGTTGTTGCTCCGATCCCTTACTTGGTTGCGTTGAGCCGTTGCCCATGTCTTTGGGGACCAAGTTATGTCTCATGACAAGTGATCTTGTTCTTTGCCCTCCGATGGCTTTTGATCACTTGAATGAGATTTTCGGTTATGGTATCTCACACCATCTCTTGTGCCTAGTTTTTGTCAAATTCAATCATCAAGGGGGAGAAAGAGAAAGAGAAAGAAAAAGGGGGAGAAATTGACCCAAAACCAAGTGGATAAGTACCTTGGTCTCTCTTTTGTGATGATTGTTTGACAATTTATTTGAGATTGGTTTTCGAGTACCTTTTGGGATTTCATGAAACTCTTGATTATCTTGACTCTTCGGTTGTGTGGAGGCTTTGCCCACTTTTTCTGTTTCTTTCAGGACCGAGAGCTTTTATTTGGAGTTTTCATGATCCTTCCTCATCTCAAGTGGCCTTGTGTTTGCCTTTTCTTGGTTTTTGGGCACTTGAATGAGTCTTGCCTTCAAACCCTTCCTTTGTGGTTTATTTTTAGTCAATGCATTCATCAAGGGGGAGATTGAGAACACATATGACGAATGATTGACTTTGATGAGGAAGGTTTGAGGCTTTTACCCGGTTTAGTCCATATCTCGCTATGCGCTTATTGTTTATGACTAACCGGTGGCGTGAGTTGTGTGGTGTTTCTGTGTTGGTGTGCGTGTGCGACATGTGTCTCTTGGCTGTGTTGATGTGCAGGTGTGGAGCTCAAATACAGTGGTCTATGGCGAGGTGAAGGTCAAGTAGAGACGTGCCGTGCTGACGGACCGGGAGCGGTGAAGGATGGGCGTGCCGTGCGGCGGACGTGCCATGCCGATGTACGCAAAACGGTGAAGGGCGGACGTGAGGCTTGGACTGACGGACCAGAGGGCCAGAGGACCAGTTGTGGTAGCTGGCACGTGGCATCGGCGAGCGAGAGCACATGGGGATGTGCGGTGCATCGGCCGAGTTGGGAGGAAGACACTGGAGTCGTGTCACTTGGCGGGAGGTCGGACACGGGCTTGCGTGCGGCGCAAGTGCCGTCGGCCATGTCAAGAAGGAAGGCGAAGGCGTTGTGCCCGGCGTGGAGGCTGGACATGCATCGGCATCGGTGCCGGTGGTCGGGGTGTGCGAACCACATCCCGTCTACGGTGCGGGTTCGGTAGCTGAGCCTAAAAAAGCTACCATCGACGGTTTCCAGGTTTGGGCCTCAAAACCTGGGCGTGCGGGTTTCCGAGTTTGGGCCTCAAAACTCGGGGTGGACGGTTTCCCGATTTGGGCCTCAAAACCGGGGGTTGGTCCGAAAGGACGGTCGACGCGTGGCGGCACCGAGAGGCTTGCGTTGCGGCGAAGCTATCGGTGAGAAGGCGCGGCGGTCGACGGTGGCGGCCCGTGACAGCATCAGGGAGGTCGCGTCGAGGCGAAGCGACCGGATGTGCGGGCGTGGCCATCGGATCGAAACTGTCAAGTCTGGACGGTTTTACCCCTGGGGGGTATTTGGGACGAGTGCTTAATGTAAGGGTGTTTTGTTCTTCGGACGTGCGCCTATATATATGAGGGGGGCTGCTAGGGCAGCCGCTAGGGCAACCGCTATCCTTGGAGAGTTCTTGGTGGTGTCTCTCTCATTTTGTTCCTGTGAGAGAAGGCTAGGGTTAGGGAGAGTTGGCTCTTGTTCTTGAGCTTTTTGCCATCCAAGCTTTGTGTTGCTAGGATTGGCTTGTAGCCCGACACCAAGTGATTAATCAATCTTCCATTCATCTGAATCCAAGGATCAAATTCGTGGTTGAATTCGCATTTTGAATTTGTTCTTCGCGTTCTTCTTTTCTCCACGATTTTCCCCTCTCCCGATCTCCCTCTACGCTGCGTCTTTTGCGATTCCGTTTGAATCAACTTGTTCTTTGAAGTGAGGAGGACATTTCCACCGAAGGAATTCATCCCTACCCTAACGAACAAGTAGATCGGGCCGAAATCGTTTTTGTTCTTCGTTCTTCCCCTTTTCTAGTGTTCTTCGGATTTCTCATGGATTAGTTGGGTTGAAGCGATGATATCCTAGGATTAGCTTCCCAACACGTAGAAGAACACTTGGGAGAAGTTTGGTTGCAGCCCCATTCGATTTGGTAAAGATCCAATCGATTTTGGTTTTGACCCGTGGCGTTTTTGGGCATTCTGGGTGGTGGCGGACTGTCCGCCCCTCCAGCCGCGGACAGTCCGCGAGTCGGGGTTTCAGCCGAGCAGTGGCTGTTGGCCTCGGGCCTTTTTCCCTTCGGGTGACCGGCGGACAGTCCGCCAGTGTTGGGCGCGGACAGTCCGGGCCCGAGCAGGGACATTGCAGCAGCGTTGCTGTTTTGGCTCGGTAGCCGGCGGACAGTCCGCCAGGACCCGCGGACAGTCCGGGGTCTTCATCCGACGCTGCTACGGGCAGGCATCGGACGCACTGTGTTCACTGTTCACGTGAACCGCGGACAGTCCGGCGTGCAAACCGCGGACTGTCCGGGACTCGTCCAGGGCTGTGGCAGAACAGTTCGTTTTGAGTCCTTTTGCCGGCGGACAGTCCGGCCCCCGTGTGGCGGACAGTCCGGCCTTCACCGGACAGTCCGGGAGCCTGACGGCGGACTGTCCGGGATTCTGCAGCTTGTGCAGTTTTAGTGCGTTGGCCCTCCCGGCTTTTCCGTTTCGTTTCCGGACTTCACGTTTGCTCCTAGAGTTCACCTAGGAACCTCTCTACATATCTTTGCTACGTGTTAGCATCGGTATTTGGAGGAATCCCAACGTTGCCCTTTATCTACGTTTGGGAGTGGTCTTTTAGGCACGAACTTGACTCGGAGTTTTGAGAGCCTTGTTTTGCTCTCTAGTGTGGTGCCTCGATGTGATCATAGGGATCATCCACCCTCTTTCCGAGGGTCATGGGCATCACGTTTGAGTCCGAAGCTTTTGGGGTTGATTTTGTTGGGACATAGGCCATAATTTCGAGAAGAAATTTTAGGCTCCCATTCACCCCCCCTCTGGTCGCCTTGCCATAGCATTTTCGGTCCTTCAATGTCCCCAGGTCCTCGACCCGAGCAACACTGTGCCCCGCAAGTCTCTGCTCATCGCTGTCCTAGGCTGTCAGCCACCACAGTTCATCCTCAGGCCACCGGTCCTTCAGTCCAAGCCTCACGTCCGCCCTTCACCGCTCCCGATCCATCGGCACGACACGTCTCTACTTGACCTTCACCTTGCCTTTGATCACTGTATCCGTGCTCGGCACCTGCACAACACAAGCCAAAGAACATGCGCATCAAACCAGTTGACAATCACTCATCACTCAAGATCCGACATACACCCATGTATCCGCAATCTCCCCCTTGATGAGTGCATTGTCAACTACCAACACAAATCATAATGAAGTAGAAGAAGGAAGAAGAAGGAGAAGTAGAGAACTCGTCCAAATGACCCAAAAGCATAACAAAGCCAGAAGAAGGTCAAGTGAAAGAGCAAAACAACTTGGTCCCCAAAGACATGGGCAATGGCTCGACGCAACCAAGCAAAGCAAAGCTAGCCCTCAAGAAGAGGTAGAACAGGCTCAACACCGCTAGCTGGAAAGCTCGACACCAATTGAAATATCAGTTGACAATCAAGCAAAATAGAGCTAGCCCTCAAGAAGAGGCAGAACAAGCTCAACACCGCTAGCGAGAAAGCTCGATACCATCTGAAGGGATGCCAACTGAAAAGCAAAAGAGCTCGATACCAAGTGAAAAAGCATATAGGAAAAGTCGCTAGTTCCTCAAGAAAGAGGCAAAGGCTCAACACAACTAGCTACCAAAAATGCTCCGAACCAATTGGAAAATGCTCCAAACCAATTGAAAATTCATCAAACAAAGCGAGCAAACTCCCCTCCAATAGTGCACACCACTAGGATATGATTTTATGATTTCTCCCCTTATGATTTTACAAATTTCTCCCCCTTAGTTGATAATGCACTATCAGGCAAACTTCTCCCTTCCAAAATGCATATGAGTCAAAAATGCAAGTTAGTAGCTTCAGGAATATACTCGATAGAATGGAAGAATCCTCTACAGAGTGCGGAACTGATGACTCAACAAAAGCATACATGCTAGCAAAGGCTCAAACTGATCACCAAATACGAAATATGAACAGTGAGCAGTTTTAGCCAAAAGATATTCACCATCAAAATAGCACTAAACATGTAGAGACAGGAAGTCAAACAAGTGCTAAACATGTATACAAGGTGAACTACCCCTAGCCCAGTTCAATAATCATGCTGCAGAATGAAACATATACTTGTGATTTCAGATTTTAATTAGAGTTGCAGCGGTGAAATTACACAAGTTCAAAATTCAGCATGTGATTGCGAGAGGATGAAGGCTTGTTATTGCCTAACTTTTCAACCGAGCTAAGCCTATGCAGAAGCAATCAGAAGCTTAAAGCAACGGTTTTGGTCTTACACTACACGACTCAAGTTTAACTCAAAGTGCAATGAGAAACAGTCTCGAAACTGTGATGTGTTGACAAGCAATCCCATCTCGATCTTTTCAAATCACTTAAAACTTGGTTCAATTTAATTAAAGAATATGAACATACCAAGCAAGTGAATGACTCAAAACTAGAGACATAGCAACCTGACATATATGAAAAGCACAAGTGATTTCGACACATTCTACACATGCTAGTTGCCAATCTCAATGGTGAACAATTTCAAATTTTATGTTCATTAAGCAAGTTCACCATTCATAAAATAGCTCAACTCATAACATGTATCAGTGATCAATAGGAGCATAAGCTACAAGTATCATCATATAACATCAGAGCATACTAGATAGGGCATAATCACATTCTAAAGATTATATACATGAAGCTCGAAATGCAAAAATGCATGATGAAATGCAAAGACTAACTTATCAGAAACGAAAACAAAACGAAAGAAAAGAGTCAGTCTATGATACAGTAACCAAAATGTTTCCCCCATCTAAAAGGGGAAACACACACCAAGCTCACCTCTCAACCTAGCAAAAGTTGATTGGTCCAAAGGCTTGGTAAAAATATCTGCCAACTGATGATGAGTATCGACATGGCGAAGGTCGATATCACCCTTCTCATAGTGGTCTCGCAAGAAATAAAAGCGCACATCAATGTGTTTGGTCTTAGAATGCAGCACGGGGTTCTTAGCAATGCTAATTGCACTCGTGCTGTCACAAAGCAAAGGAACACGTGAAAAGCTCAGACCAAAATCATGCAAAGTGGCCATCATCCAAAGCAACTGGGAACAGCAGCTAGCCACAGCACTATACTCAGCCTCTGTAGTAGACTGGGCGACGCTAGACTGCTTGCGAGATGACTAAGATACAAGAGAAGAGCCAATAAACTGGCAAGTCCCAGAAGTGGACTTGCGATCAAGTCGGCAACTAGCAAAATCGGCATCAGAAGAATCGCAAAGGGAGAGGGTGGAAGAAGCAGAATACCAAATCCCAAACTCAGGTGTGAAGCATAAGTACCTCATAATGCGCTTGACCGCTTGACGGTGAGAGGTGCGCGACGACGACTGAAATCGTGCGTAAAGACACACCGCGAACTGGATGTCCGGGCATGTCGCCGTCAGGTACAACAGCGATCCGATCATACTTCGGTACTCCTTCTGGTCCACAGCTTCTCCATCCTTGTCCGCATCTAGGGCCGTCGTGGTCGACATGGGCGTTGGAAGAGGCTTGGCCTCACCCATATCGAACTTCTTCAGGATGTCCTTGGTATACTTGCCCTGGTGCACAAACGTCCCCTCTCGGGATTGCTTAATTTGCAACCCGAGAAAGAATGTCAACTCGTCCATCATGCTCATCTCAAACTCCCTGCTCATAAGATCTGCAAACTTGGCAACCAAAGCGTGAGAAGAACCACCGAAAATGATATCATCCACGTAAATCTGGACCAAGAGAGTGTCATTGCCTTGCTTGAGGAGAAAAAGCGTTTTATCCACACATCCCATTTTAAACCCTTAGCAAGCAAAAAGGTTTTCAACCTATCATACCAGGCTCTAGGGGCTTGTTTTAAACCATACAAAGCTTTGTGAAGTTTAAAAACATGGTTTGGAAACTTGGGATTTTCAAAACCAGGGGGTTGTTTCACATACACCTCTTCTTCTATGTAGCCGTTTAAGAAGGCACTCTTGACATCCATTTGAAAAATTTTAAACCCTTTGGATGCAGCAAAAGCCAAGAGTATCCTAATTGCCTCCAAACGAGCTACAGGAGCAAAAGTCTCCGCATAGTCTATCTCCTCCTTCTGACTGTACCCCTGTGCTACAAGTCTGGCCTTGTTTCTCACAATGTGGCCATCCTCTCCTTGTTTGTTTTTGAAAACCCATTTTGTACCAATAGGGTGACACTCAGGAGGAGGTGGAACCAAAACCCAAACCTGATTTCTTTCAAAATTTTCTAACTCCTCATGCATGGCATAAACCCAATCTAGATCAGATAAAGCATGTCCAACATCTCGGGGTTCAAAATCAACAACAAATGCAGAATGAGCAAATTGAGAGATTTGTTGCGACCTTGACCGAGTGACACGTTCGTTGATGCTGCCGATCATCTGTTGAGGTGGGTGTTGGCGCTGAATGTGTCGTGGCGCCTCCCGAGCAGAAGAAATCTCCCCCTCAACAGCAGCTGGTGCCTCCTCGGGTACAAAAGGTACAACCCAAGGTGGCGGATCCCATGGCCCCCAAGTAGTCGACGAAGAGGGGTTGGGGCTGTGAGTCGTCGTAGTAGAAGCCGATGCTTGCGGCACAACAGGTGGAGGTGGTGCGGGATCGTCCATCCCTTCAGCACCCTCATCCTCGTCATCAAAAAGTGGCTCGCCAACCTCATGATCACCTGCACGCTCAAATCTAGAAGAAGGACAAACCATGGTCTTGTCGAAGGTGACATCGGATGTCTCCATGACTCGGTTAGTATCAAGGTTAAGTACACGATATGCACGAGTATGAGTGCCATAACCCAAAAATACACTGTCAGAAGAGCGAGACTCAAATTTGTCTAGGTTGCCTTTCTTGAGTATAAAACAGTGGCAACCAAAAACTCTAAAATAACTCACTTTGGGCTGTCTTCCAAAACGCAACTCATAAGAAGTCTTTTTCAAGAAAGCTCGGAGAAAAATGCGATTGGAAATATAGCATGCAGTGTTCATAGCCTCGGCCCAATACCACCTCGGAGTCTTATGCTCATCGAGCATCGTCCTGGCCATCTCTACAAGGGTCCGATTCTTCCTCTCTACAACACCATATTGTGGCGGTGTGTAGGGGGAAGAAAACTGATGCTCTAAACCCAAAGAGTTACAAAACTTTTCAAAATCTGAGTTTTTAAACTCGGAACCATTATCACTATGGATAGCTCGCATTGAGTTCATAGGGAACTCGTGCTGAAGACGCCAGATCAGATTGCGAGCAAAAGAGAAAGTCTCGATTTTGTCAGCTAAAAAGAAAATCCACGAATATCTCGAAAAATCGTCAACAACAACCAGCACGTACCACTTCCCCCCAACCGAGCTCACCCGAGCCGGACCAACAAGGTCCATGTGCAAAAGCTCTCCAGGGCGCTTAGTCATGACCTGAGTCACTGGATGGTGGGGAGCGGCAACCATATTCCCATGTCTACAAGAATGGCAAACAAGATCCTTCTCCATGGACAACTTGGGCAATCCTCAGATTAAGCCAAGTGAACTAAGCCTTGCAAGCAAGTCGAAGCTCAGGTGACCGAGTCTCCTATGCCACTTCCAAAGATCAGAGGAGGAAGGTCCAGCCAAAAGACATCGAGAAATTCCAAACGACTTTGAGAAATTCGCATGAAAGACTTTCCTAAAGGGCGAAATCAAACATACAAGATTTCCCTGAGGATCTAAAATACGACTGAGATTCGGCTTAAAACAAATCTCATAGTCATCATCAAAGAGTTGCGAAACAGAAAGAAGGTTAAAATGCAAGTTAGAAACAAGAGCAACATCACGCAACACAAAGTGCTCATTAACTCGCACCGACCCATGAGACAACACTTTAGCTTTTCCATTGTCGCCGAAGGTGATAAACTCCTTTCCGGCAACAGGACTAAGACTGGAGAACCACTTGGCGTTTCCGGTCATGTGCCTCGAACAATCGGAATCCACCAACCAAACGTTCTCCAATCGTTTTACCTACATCAATAGAAAGACATAGGGTGAGCATACGGTCCAACACTGGGGTTAGTGAAGTAGGAAGAATACCAGTGTTGGGCCGGCTGCTCAAAAGAACGGTTAGCAGAAAAACCATTCCTAGCTTGCCTACGGGAAGAGCGATCACCACATAGAGGAAAACGTGGTCCGCTAAGGGAAGAACGTCCATCGCGATACTCAAAACGCGATAGGGGAAAACGCTCAACTACAAAGCCACCGCCACGGGGTCCATAGCCCACAACTGCAGGCTCCCGCCGGGCACGTCCTCCTTGCTGCCTAGGCCTAGGACCTTGAGGAGTTGGACCTCTAGGCCTAGCAGCACGCCTCTGAACGTTCGGCACATGTACATCATGGAAAGGATCGTACATGTCCGTGTTGTTCATCTCCTTTGCACGACGCTCCTCTCTCTTGCGCCGAAAGCAAAACTCCCTCAAGTGTCAATCTCTCCCACAGTGCTCACAATGGTACCTCACCGCTCTCATAGGGGGTTGTTGGTACTCACGGTAGTGGGTGTGGATCACTTTGCCCTTCTGTGGCATAAGCTCCTCTTAGATAGGTGGCATGGTGTCTAGCTTGTTCTTGAGGTGGTTTGGTTTTGGAGCCCATGTCTGTTTCTTGGGTGGAGCTCTCGGAGGTTCAACAAACACCCCATCATTGGTGTTAGGCTTGAGAGGCTCTTTGGGTGGAATCTTGGTAAGCTTGGGAGTAGTGGTGGAGTTGGGCTTCTCACTCGGGTTAAGACCACTCGACTCTCCAATCTTGCCAAAAGAGGAGGCACACTCAACACCCTGAGCAAAACCTACACCAGGACCTCCAGCAACACGCTTGAATTGGGATATCATCATCCCAAACTACGGCTCCCCACAAGATACCCATGACAAAATGGTCGAAAGGTATGTGTTTTCCTCCTCGGTTTGCATCTTGTCATGCTTCACATTCGCAATCTCCATCTCCAAACCCTCACATAAAGCACACCTAGACACACAAGTGCTACCCGAGCTGGCCTTCTCAAGAGACACAGTCTTGGCATTCTTCTCTGCCAACTCGGATTGCAAGCCTGCACAAGACTTGCATGCACCAAGCACTGAGGATCTGGCTTTAAGCTCATCCACCTCTTCAACCAAAGCAACATACTTCCCCCTCAAGGTGAGAAGGTCAGTCGTGTGCTTGGAGCACATCTCACACTCATCCTCCTCAGTTACGACAACGGTGGACTTGACAGATTCAAGCTCCTTCACCGTATCCTCCCACTTCTGCCTAAACTCCTTCCACTCTTTAGCAGCACGCCTAAGCAGCTTATCTTGACTAAGAAGGGCGACAGTAAATTTCTCGACCTCAGCAGAAAGCTCATCAGGGGTCTAAGATACCTGGGAGGTGTCGTCGTCGTCGTCGTTCTGAGGGATCTCCTCCAGCTGGCTGTCGACCTCTGTGCCGAGGGCCATGGTGCACAATCCCTCGTTGTCGGCGAAGAAGCAGAGGTCGTCCAGCTTGTCCTCGATCTTCTTTTTCTTCTTCTCGGACTCGTCGTCGCTTGAGGAAGCGGAGTCGTCATCCGAGTCGTCGACGTCGCTGAGCGTGGCAAAGAAAGCACGCTGCTCAGCCTGGGCCTTCACCAAGTACTTTTTCTTGATGTACTCCTTGTTGAAGACGCCCTTCCGCTTGTGCTTCGCGGGGACGTACTTCTCCTTGCTCTTGCCAGAGTCGTACTTGTGCCCATGATCGCCCTTCCCAAATGCTTGCTTGTTCTTCTTGGGACAGTTAGCGATGAAGTGGTCGGGGTCGCCACACTCGAAACATCCAGAGCATCCTCCTCCGCGGTGACGGTTCATGCGGTTGTTGTGGAACCATGAGAATCGGTTGGCGAGCAAAGCCAACTCCTCATCCACCATGAACTCCAGCTGCTCCTCTGTGACAGAAAGAAGAGAAGAGAATGCAAATCCTCCAGAGGGGTTAGCAGAAGAGCCAGAAAGCAAAGCCATAGACGGGCTAGAAGGATTCTCATAAGAGGCCCTCGTCATGGTGTCAATCTCACTGGACTTGAGCTTATTACTGAAGAGCTCGTCGCATGTGAGGGTCTCATGGTTAGGCGATTCGATGATTGCCTGAACCTTCGAGTCCCACACCGACCGATCGAGAGTATGTAAAAGCTTCAAAGCCCTCTCATGATCGTCGAAAGGCAACAGCTCCTTGTTAGCCCTCATCCTGTTGACAATCACTTAAAAGCGAGCGAATAAACTCTCTATGCTCTCGCCAGGCATGTGTCGAAAGTTCTCATACTCCCGCTTGTGCTACTCGTAGAGACGAGATTTGACATGAGAAGTTCCCTCATGGAAGCGCATGAGGGTCTCCCAAATCTCACGAGCCGTGGGGAGATGAGAAACGCAATCAAACTCAGATACACTCAAACAGGAGAAAAGAGCATTACGGGCTCGGCTATTGGCATCTGTAACACCTCTGGTGTTTAAGCATGTAATTAACTTGACATATCATCATTAGCATCATTAATCATCTTGATCATGAATTCATGTGTATGCATTTGCTTAGTGTATCATTTTATGTGATGTACCTCTATTGCAAAAACCCTTATTAGCCCACTTCTTCCTATAGGGGCAAAATGGTAATTTCACCTCTGTGCCTAGTTCTATGTAATTCTTGTTCAAATTTAGTGCCCTGATGTTTGTTGCTTTGATCAAAGTTCAAAAAGCAGATTTGATTTGATTTTTCCTTTTGCAAAACCCTAAAATCCCAAATCCTGGATATATTCCCTTTTTGATAACTTTTTCAAAATTCAAAATTTTGGGTTGGTTCAAAAAGCAAGGTTGTGAATCTGACCTAGAGGAACAACTTTGGTATTTACAGATTTCCATGTTTCTATATAAAATTTGCAATAATTTCAAATTCATTCAAATTCCAGTTTTTGTCCTCTTTTCAGTTTTAAAAATTTATTCAAAAACTATTGAGTTTCAGAAAAAGTGTATATTAGCAAAGTTGTAGGTTTTGACAAATGGGACAACTTTCATGTATAAAGATTTTCAAGTTTCAGTTTGAAATCCAGAGTAATTTTTGATTTGAATCAGGTTTGAAAAAGTGTCCCCTTTTCTGTTTTTTGGATATAGTTCAAAAACTATTTGGAATTTGAAAATGTTCATATTGACAAAGTTGTAGACCTCATTTTTCTGAACAACTTTGGTGTTTTGAGTTTTTGTCGCACAGTTCAATTTTTGAGAGTATTTTGCAAAATACAGAGATCAGCCAAAAGTCAAACCCTAAGGCCTAGCACTGTTCGTCCCCTACCTCTAGCCGGCACAGTGCAGAGGGGGCCCCGGCCGTGGCCGAGCCTCCGGCGCTGCGCGTGCCGCGTGCCTGGCTGCTCCCCACGCGCCACCAACCTGCCGCCGCTGTCTCCCTGTTCCCTCCGCGCCCGCACGCGAGCGCTGACCCTCGCTCTCGGCCCCTACAGTGTCCAGCGCGCCGCCGCCGCGTGGCCATTGCCGGCCGAGCTTGCGCCCGAGCCCCGGCTGCACGCCAGCTTATCCGCCAGAGCGCAATCGAGTGCGCACGCCCCCGCAAACCTTACCCGCGCAACCCCGAGGTCTCTACCGGCCCCTGGCCGTGCCTATAAAAGCCCCGCCGGAGCCCGACCTCTCTCCCTCACCTCCGCCACCGTGGCCAGCCCACTCCAGCCACTCCGCCTCTCCACCAGCTAGCCCGAAAGCTCCGCCTTGAGCTCGTGAAGCTTTTCCACCTCCCAATTTCACCTTCCCCGCCTCCGTTTGCCCGGCGTAACCCCATCTTCTCAATCTCCGACGGAACGCCGGTGAACTCGGGTTCGTCAAATACTTCCCCTCCGGTCACGGATACCTTCTCCCGACCCCTGTGTCGTGTTCCTCAGTTCCGTGCGACTCTGACCCGGCCCTTGCGGTCTCGTGTGTTGAGCAGGACCGCCGGATCGCCGGAGCGCCGCCGCGGTCGCCTTCTCCCTCGAGCACGTGTCGAGCCTCACCCTCGAGAACGAGTCGAGCCTCACCCTCGAGAACGAGTCGAGCCTCACCCTCGAGCCCTGCCTCCGACCCGTGGTAAGCATCCGAGCCTCCGGTCTCTGCTTCCACTCCGCTTCGCCCGAGCCTCCAAGTCACGCCTCGGGCGGAGGCTTGTTTTTCCGCTTCGCCCGAGCCCAAGCCTCGGCGACGCATGCTCTCCGCTTCGCCCGAGTCAGGCCTCGGACGGAGGCTTACTTCTCCGTCTCGCCCGAGCCTCCGGGCCAGGCCTCGGACGAAGCTGTCGCTTCCGTCTCAACCGAGCCGTCTCGACCGAGCCCCGCGCGATTCGCCCGAGCCCCGCGATTCGCCGAGGCCGGCCTAGAAGGAGCACAGTGCTCTTCTCTTTTTCTGAGAGATGTGAATAGTGTTCTGTTTTCTCTTTTTTGTATGATTTTCTGTGTGCATCCAAAAATTCTGAAATTTTTGTGGTAGACTCTTTATGCTCTGGAGTATTTTATAAAAATATGAAACTTGAGTTTTGTGCAAAAATTTGAAAATGTAAAATTCCCCTTTTAATTGAAAAATGAAGGTTTTGGTATTTTTGGAGAATGATTTATAACTCCAAAAATCATGAGACAAATTTTTGTGAGCTTCTTATGCCATGTTTAGTCTCTGGTAAAATTTTGAAGTCTTTTGGAACAAGTTGATTTTTGAGCTTTTATTTTAATTGTTAAATAGTGCCTTTTGCTAATTAATGTCTGATTTTTTTGAACACCTTAATGACCTCCAAAAATTATGAAATTTGTTTTGCCATCTATCTACACCATAATGAACTTATGTGATTAAATTGGTAATTTTTGGAGCAACTTCATAAAATGACCTTTTAAATAAATTAAGAAAATAGAAAAGATGGATTAGGGTTGGTAATAAGTGTTTGATGATGTGATCTTTGGATTGATTGATGTACATAGACCCCTACCCTTTGGTCTATGATGTTTGTGATGCTATGTTTGGTTGATGCTTAGGATAATTATAATAAGGGCTAGTTTAATCAATATTGCTTAAGGAAGAAATGGTTACCTTTTATGCTCAACCTAGATTTCAATCATGCTTTGTTTAAAAGTAATCTAGAATCAGTGGAATTGTCTTGCACCATAAGTTCATATCATCATTCTCATGAGCATTCATCATTGCATCCGTATAGTTGACGAAGAAGGACCTGAAGTCGAGGTAGCCACCGAAGGATCTGTCCCCGAGGCAACCCCGAGCTCCGGCACCTACACCACCAACCCCGAGTCTGCTCTTTTTGCCATCCAAGGCAAGCCCCGGTGCATTTAACCCTTTCCTTGAATTTATAAAATGATTTCCTTAAATGCTTTTGAGTTAAATTATTGCATTAGGTTTATAGGAGTTGTGTGCTATCCTAATTGATGCATTATCCACCTTGACCACGGATACACCCGAAGCCTGCTTTTCAAAAGTATTTGAAAAATGCTTAGCAATGCTTATTGAATTAGACTTTGCAATAAAAATGCCAATTTCAAAAGTGTGATCACTGAAAGAAACTTTATGGGAATTTCTGGTTTACTCCCACTATTGGCTAAGTATCTGATCCGTACTTAGTCAATAGGAAGGAGAGGTTGTCCTTGCGTACGGTGCCGTCATGTTGTAGTCCGGGACTCAACAGTTGACACCGACCGGGACAGGGTTGAAAAACCGACAGGACCTGTACTCTTGGGTTAGAGTCCCGAGGTGCTTGTCGCTGGCGGAAAAATGTAGGGACCATCCGTATGGGGGCCTGCTGGTCAAGACTTGTAACTATTCACATACTACGGAAAGCTCTGGCTCCGAGAAATCCATTATTGGACCGACAACCGCGCACTGGGAGTGGAGAGATGGCGGAAGTAGCATGTACCCACGTGGGTTAGAGTCCCGGATTGGAGTGGTGTACTGTACTTCCGGGTGGCGTAGGACCGGGCCCAATCTTGGAGGAATCGTGGAAGACGAGTTGGCATATGCAAGCTTGGGTGCTACATATATGCAGTGTGGATAGGGATCCTCAGCTGAGTATTATTTATCCGGATTAACGTTGCTCCTCGGTTATGGAGACTTGGTCCACTGACTGTCAACGGAGAGTGGTTCTCAACTAGGAATGTTTTGAAATGTAAAATGAATCATGAATGATGTAGAAGACTGAATCTTTCCAAAATAAAATAAGGTTTACAAAAATGCTTTTTCCGCAAAATACTTGAACTTGCTTAAAGCTTTACCTTGACTACCCTAAGCCTTTCATTCCTGAGTCTTCTCCCTTTTTCTTTAGTCGGGTAAGTCTTGTTGAGTACCTTTGTACTCAGGGTTTTATTACCCATGTTGCAGGTATGGCAGATTCCTCAGTATGCCTTGGACCCTGCTGTGTGACTGTTGTTCAGGAAGAGGCCGATGAGGCCGATGAGTGATTATTCACCCTCGGGCTGGGTGAAGTATCTTTACCCTTTAGTTGTTGTCATATGCTACTCTGCCAACTCTATCTATTTGAACTATGGTCTGTAATAACTTCACTTTAATTTTATGTTGAACCCTGGTTTGTAAAACTATTGTTATCTAAGTCTTCCGCTATTTACTCCGATGTTATTTGTCAAAATGTTCAAGAGATTGTAACTGAATTGTGAGATGATCCTGCGGACATCGGGCACTGATGTAGCCCAGTAGCGGAACCGGTCATAATCTCTTGGCTGTACGGGTCGACTGTCAGTGGTTGACGGTGATCAGTGGGCCATGGGATTAGGGCCATTACGTTACAGCATCATGCTCATCGATCTGCAGCCGAGTCACACGAGCAGCCAAGACCACGTAATCATCCTTGTTGCAAATCTCCCAGACAGAAGCACCCATGCTCTGAAGATAGGCCGATATGCTTATCTTCCAATACACATAGTTCGTCCCATCAAAAAACGGTGGTTTGCCCACGCCGCGATCCATGTCGCCTTCTGTGGTTCTGGAACCGACTAAGGTGGAAGATCCTTAACCCGCTCCGATACCAATTGAAGGACCAAGAATGCAAAAGCAAGGCAACCAGAGGGGGGGGGGGGGTGAATGGGAGCCTAAAAAATTTCTCACGAAACTTCGACCTTTGTCCCAAAAATCAACCCCTGAAAGCTTTTACCGAAATGTGATGCCCACGACCCTTGGAAGAGGGTGGATGATCCCTAGGATCGCAGCGAGGCACCACAAAGCAAGAACGAACCAAACACCAAAAGGACCGACTTAAGTTCGACCCCAAAAACCAACTCCCGAACGTAGATAGAGAGCTACATCGAGAAATCTCCAAATACCTATGCTAACAAGTAGCAAAGAAACCTAGAGAGGTTACTTGGTCAACTCTAGGGCCAAACGAGAAGTCCGGAAACCAAGCGGAAAGGTCAGGAGAGCAAACACACTAAACCGCAACAATCAGCCAAATCCCGGACTGTCCGGACTCCAAGTCCCGGACTGTCCGCGGCAGGGGCGGACTGTCCGCGGTCCACTGGCGGACTGTCCGATGGCAAAAATTGCCAAACAACATAGTTGCTGAACACCCCTTGTATGATCCCGGACTGTCCGCGGATCACAACAGCGGACTGTCCGCCGGTCAAACTGAGGCAAAAGGCCAAGACCTGCAGCCACTGATCCGGCTCGATCCCGATGGCCGGACTGTCCGCCGGTCAGGTGGCGGACTGTCCGCGATTGACCAGAGAGGGCGATTTTGATCCCTCTCTCACAAATCTCCCCAAATCCAATCCAAATCAAAATCCCTTGTTCCCAAAATTGGAGAAGATGATCACGAGGTAGTTAGGAGACTATCCCCAAGAAATCATTCGCTGAAATCAACTCAATCAACGAGAATTCAAAAGGGAAGGAGTATGAACTGAAAAAATGCCACAAAAATTGAATGGACCCGATCTACTTGTTCATGAGGAGTTAGATGAATTCCTTCGGTAGAAATGATCACCTCACTATAAAGAACAAGTTGATTCAAGTGGATTTCAAAAAGATGCAGTAGAGAGGGAGATCAAGTGTCGGGAAAATCGCGGAGAAACGAAGAATGCGAAGAACAAAGTCAAAACGCGAATCAAGACATCGATCTGCAACCGTGTGGCTACCAGACGCTACAATAGTGAGATTACGGTCTCACTTCCTCAAAATCTCATGAACACAGAGGTATGGTTCTCTGCGGATCTCAGTAGCTACAACAGGGGATTGGGAGAGCAGGAAAACCCTAAGTGGAGAATAGCAAATGACTGAGATCGGATGGGAGGTGGGTGTCTCGCTCTACTTATCCTAATTCTAGTTCCCACTCTACCCTTAACTATTTACAGAGCGAACCAGCTAAACCCTAGGGTTATTCTGGACCAACTCGAAGTAGATGCTGATCCGACGGCCACGCCCGCACAACTGGTAGCGTTGCCTCGACGCAACTTCACCGATTGCCGCCACGTGCCACCACCGCTCTGCTCGTCCTTTTCACGGACCTCGCCCCTAGTTTTGTGGCCCAAACCGGGAAACCAGCTTTCACGACCAACCCCCGGTTTTAAGTCCCAAACCGGGAAACCCGCCGTCCATCGCCTGAGTTTTGTGGCCCAAACTCAGAAACCCGCCAGCGCCCAGGTTTTGAGGCCCAAACCTGGAAACCGTCCTCAGCCCGAGTTTTGTGCCCCAAACTCGGCAAACCCGCAGCACCCAGGTTTTGTGGCCCAAACCTGGAAACCGTCCATCGGTGGTTTTTCTGTGGCTCAATCAGCAAACCGAGGCTGAAGAGGGGATGCACCGCTTGTGCACCCCGTCCACCGACACATGTCCCCAGGTCCTCGACCCGAGCAACACTGTGCCCCGCAAGTCTCCGCTCGTCGCCGTCCCAGGCTGTCAGCCACCACAGCTGATCCTCAGGCCACCGGTCCCTCAGTCCAAGCCTCACATCCGCCCTTCACCGCTCCCGGTCCATCGGCACGGCACGTCTCTACTTGACCTTCACCTTGCCTTTGATCACTATATCCGTGCTCGGCACCTGCACAACACAAGCCAAAGAACATGCGCATCAAACCAGTTGACAATCACTCATCACTCAAGATCCGGCATACACCCATGTATCCGCAACCTGAGCCAAACCCGTTGCGCGGACTGTCCGTGGGTCTGACGATGGACTGTCCGCGAACGCCCAGTGAAGGCAAAAATAGCACGGCTCAAACACCAAATCGATTGCAACTCGACCAAATCAGATGGGGCTTCAACCAAATTTCTCCCAAGTGTTCTTCTGTGTATTGGGGCTGATCCTAAGAGATCATTGCACCAAACCAAGTGAATCACGAGAAATCCGAAGAACACTAGAAAAGGGGGAAGAACGAAGAACTAACGTGATTTCTACCCGATCTATGTCTTTGTGAGGTTAGGAGAGAAATCCTTCGGTGGAAAGAAGGAGCTCACAACATAGAACAATATGTTTCAAGTGGAATCGAAAATCATCTCACGGAGAGGGAGAACAAGGCAAATCTCTGGAAGAGTGTTGGCACTTACTACCGTCGCCACCAAAGTTGCCCTTGGCAACAACACTGTAATGCTAAGGTATGTTATCAGAACACTAGAGATAAATCTACAAGCGCACAGATTAGATACCGCACTTCACCGGATGTAGACCCAGTTTTATATCGAACCCAAAGGAACGAGGTGATTGTCTTAAGTCTATTGCTTAAACCCTGAGCACTAGCAAAAGCGAGAATATAAAAGATAAAGGGGAAAACTAGGGTTTCCAGCTCTAACCTCCGGAAGCTATGCGATTATTATTCTACTGTGGATTACGTTGGGAGACCACAACCAGAGTATGGCAATTCCCATGTAATATACTCCTGCTAGCCCTATAGACGGGAGGTGGACTATGGAAGATTCAACAGGCCTATAAGACTCACACCCTCGAGGTACCACCAATCCAGAATATAGGGTATACTATGCAAGTAATCGAGTCTAAGCACCATGCTTACACGACGAAAACTCCACTAATTCTAGCGCGACTAGATTAGAGTACTCTAATTAGAGTTGCAAGCCTGAAGAATAATAAGAACAAGAACGCTTACTGATAATTAGAAGTTGAAGACCGAAGAATATCCTGATCCATGCTCTTGACGAACTTGAATCCGCAGGTACAAGTTGAAGAAGTAGATCCGACAGGCCGAAGCTCCTTCTAATCTCCCTCAAATACCTCTCTCTCTCTCTCTCTCTCTTCTAATCCTACAGAAGACTAGATCTAATCCCTAATTAGAGGGCTACTAATCTTCTAATTGCTAGATGGCTCTAATCCTCTCCCGATGAATATGACTGGAGTTTCTGTCTTGGATCTGATTCGAATGAGGATTGCTTCAGGTAGGGGGGGTCTGAGGTTTCTTATATAACCCTAGGGGATGAATCGCGACCTTCCGATCAAACCGACCTTGAACAACGGTTGAGATGCGTCAAGGAGGTCGATTAGGGCACGCTCCACGAAGATGGGCCGAGGGGGGGTCCTGGCCTAGGCCGGCCGGCCTAGGGGTGGGGCTGGCCGGCCCCACCTGGCAGCCGCCAGGCTCCGTCTTCGCCGAGTTGCCTTCTGGAAGCCTCCTTGTTGCCCTAGCGCGACTTTCAATCTTGTTGCGCAATCCATCGTAGTGGAGAAGGAACCTATCACTTTCCATCTGCTGGCAAATTCCCTGGAAAATAGTAATTCACCAACGATGTTGAATCTGTCAGTTTAGTCCCTGTATTATGTTGCTTGGTGATCACTCCAGGTTGCTTCTAGAAGCTTCCAAGTTGTAACAAATGAGGACTCTCCCGTCGGGACTCCAATTGTGGTAGACCATATGTCCGTTTCGATCGTCTCGACAAGCTCTTCGCAATGGTGTAGTCTGATTCATCACTTGAGATACTTTTATGTAGTGAAATGTTGGTATTCCTGCAAAACAAGTGAGAACGACACAACTCGTGGAACTCGTTAGAATCAAACCCTATTCCTAGGTTGATGGTCACTTTTATTCAATTTTTGGTGACTTATTGATGGTATAAGAAATGAGTTAGTGACCATCAACAGAGAGGAAAAACCAAAACGCGAAGAACACAAGAACAAAATGCGAATCGATCGGGAATTCAACCGTGTCTCGAACCCATGAGACAATAGTGAGATTACGGTCTCACTTCCTCAAAATCCCAGTACATAGAAGTATGATTGGAGTCACTCTGCGGATCACAGGCAGCGAGGAATGATTAGAACCTAAGCGAGGGCTATTGAGAGAGCTCAGGAATGGTGGCTGCCAGGATATATAGAGAGGAGGGGCTACCTCTCTTATTTAGAGCCTAATAACAATAGTCCCCTTCTACCCCTAGATACAAGAGCGAACAGGCCAACCCTAGGGGTATTCTAGTCCAACTCTATGAAGTTGTGATCCGACGGCCACGCGCCTTCCTCATCCTTAGCTTCGCCTCGACGCAAGCCTCAGGATGCCGCCACGTGCCGTCCTGTCGACCACCGCGCCTTCCTCACGGATAGCTTCGCCGTAACGCAAGCCTCTCCGCGCCGCCACGTGTCGACCGTCCATTTTGGACCTCCCCGGTTTTGAAGCTAAAACTGGGAAACCTGTCCTCCGGCTGAGTTTTGTGGCCCAAACTCAGAAACTCGTCAGCCCAGGTTTTGTGGCCCAAACCTGGAAACCGTCCACGCCGAGTTTTGAGGGCCAAACTCAGAAACCCGCCACCCCGAGTTTTGAGGCCCAAACTCGGAAACCGTCGAGGGTAGTTTTTAGTGGCTCAACTACCAAACCCGCGCCATATACGAGATGTGGTTCGCACACCCCGACCACCGGCACGGATGCCGATGCAGGTCCAGCCTCCATGCCGGGCACAATGCATTCGCCTTCCTTCTCGGCCTCCTGCCAAGTGTCACAATGCCATCGCCTTCCTCCCGACTTGGTCGATGCACCACACATCCCGATGTGCTCTCGCTTGCCGATTCCATGTGCCAGCTACCACAGTTGGTCCTCAGGTCTCCCGGTCCGTCGGTCCAAGCCTCACGTCCGCCCTTCAACGCTCCTGGTCCGTCGGCACGACACGTCTCTACTTGACCTTCACCTCACCTTCGACCACTGTCTCCGAGCTCCACACCTGCACATCAACATAGCCAAGAGACACACGTTGCCTCTCACCCCTTTCAGTGAGCCTGTCGAGCGATCGCTCATCACTCAGAAAGGGAACCACAAGGGCACATATCAACCTTGTGTTCGCACTGACAGGCGGGCGTGCGCGGGCTGATGCGCGGGGCCGGATTGTCAGCGGGGCAAGGCGAGCATTGCACGGGCAAGCTGGGCCGTGGTTGGGCCAGCGCGAGCGAGCGGGGAGAGCAGGGCATGCCGGAGCCAGGCCGCGCGGAACTGGGCCGCAGGCGAGCTCGGGCGCGGGCCAGGCCAGGCCAGAGCGGACGTGGGGAGGGGGAAGGGGAGAAGGGTGTGGGTTGGGTCGGTTCGCCGGTTGGTCCAAAAGAGAGGGGGAGGGAAAAAGAGAAAAGAAAAAGGCTTTTCTTTTTATTTCTTTTGCAAACTTATTAAAATTCAAACCAAGTTTGAATTCAAACCACACAACTCTAGCCCTACACTCAAACAAAATTTTATGCTCCAACATGAATGCAACAAAAATATTTGTAAGCCCCAACTTATTTTATTAATTCACCAAAATTTCTTATTTGACCTATATGTTTCATAAATAAATAAATAAATAAAATCATGTTTAAACCCTATTTTTTCCCAAAAGTGATTTTCAGGGTGTCACACAGACCTCGAACAGTCCGAGACCCTGCTGCAAGTGTAGTTTTGCCTCGTCTCTTTGGTGCTTGTTCGTGAACTTTCTTCGGTTGTTCCGCTGTACCTCTAGGACATCTCCTAGGGTATCCACCCATGCGTTGGGTCATGAACTAGCTGCTCGCTCGAGTCTTTGCGTTTGGGGTGATAGTTTGGACAGAGGCTGAAGATTTCTTGAGAAGAAATTTGAGGCTCCCATTCACTCCCCTCTGGTCGCTAATTCTAGCGCGACTAGATTAGAGTACTCTAATTAGAGTTGCAAGCCTAAAGAATAATAAGAACAAGAACGCTTACTGATAATTAGAAGTTGAAGACCGAAGAATATCCTGATCCATGCTCTTGACGAACTTGAATCCGCAGGTACAAGTTGAAGAAGTAGATCCGACAGGCCGGAGCTCCTTCTAATCTCCCTCAAATACCTCTCTCTCTCTCTCTCTCTCTTCTAATCCTACAGAAGACTAGATCTAATCCCTAATTAGAGGGCTACTAATCTTCTAATTGCTAGATGGCTCTAATCCTCTCCTCATGAATATGACTGGAGTTTCTGTCTTGGATCTGATTCGAATGAGGATTGCTTCAGGGAGGGGGTCTGAGGTTTCTTATATAACCCTAGGGGATGAATCACGACCTTCCGATCAAACCGACCTTGAACAACGGTTGAGATGCGTCAAGGAGGTCGATTAGGGCACGCTCCACGAAGATGGGCCGAGGGGGGTCCTGGCCTAGGCCGGCCGGCCTAGGGGTGGGGCTGGCCGGCCCCACCTGGCAGCCGCCAGGCTCTGTCTTCGCCGAGTTGCCTTCTGGAAGCCTCCTTGTTGCTCTAGCGCGACTTTCAATCTTGTTGCGCAATCCATCATAGTGGAGAAGGAACCTATCTCTTTCCATCTGCTGGAAAATTCCCTGGAAAATAGTAATTCACCAACGCTGTTGAATCTGTCAGTTTCGTCCCTGTATTATGTTGCTTGGTGGTCACTCCAGGTTGCTTCTAGAAGCTTCCAAGTTGTAACAAATGAGGACTCTCCCGTCGGGACTCCAATTGTGGTAGACCATATGTCCGTTTCGATCGTCTCGACAAGCTCTTCGCAATGGTGTAGTCTGATTCATCACTTGAGATACTTTTATGTAGTGAAATGTTGGTATTCCTGCAAAACAAGTGAGAACGACACAACTCGTGGAACTCGTTAGAATCAAACCCTATTCCTAGGTTGATGGTCACTTTTATTCCCTTTTTGGTGACTTATTGATGGTATAAGAAATGAGTTAGTGACCATCAACAGAGAGGAAAAACCAAAACACGAAGAACACAAGAACAAAATGCGAATCGATCGGGAATTCAACCGTGTCTCGAACCCATGAGACAATAATGAGATTACGGTCTCACTTCCTCAAAATCCCAGTACACAGAAGTATGATTGGAGTCAATCAGCGGATCACAGGCAGCGAGGAATGATTAGAACCCAAGCGAGGGCTAGAGAGAGAGCTCAGGAATGGTGGCTGCCAGGATATAGAGAGAGGAGGGGCTACCTCTCTTATTTAGAGCCTAATAACAATAGTCCCCTTCTACCCCTAGATACAAGAGCGAACAGGCCAACCCTAGGGGTATTCCAGTCCAACTCTATGAAGTTGTGATCCGACGGCCACGCGCCTTCCTCATCCTTAGCTTCGCCTCGACGCAAGCCTCGGGATGCCGCCACGTGCCGTCCTGTCGACCACCGCGCCTTCCTCACGGATAGCTTCGCCGCAACGCAAGCCTCTCCGCGTCGCCATGCGTCGACCGTCCGTTTTGGACCTCCCCGGTTTTGAGGCTAAAACTGGGAAACCTGTCCTCCGACTGAGTTTTGTGGCCCAAACTCAGAAACTCGTCAGCCCAGGTTTTGTGGCCCAAACCTGGAAACCGTCCACGCCGAGTTTTGAGGGCCAAACTCAAAAACCCGCCACCCCGAGTTTTGAGGCCCAAACTCGGAAACCGTCGAGGGTAGTTTTTAGAGGCTCAACTACCAAACCCGCGCCATATACGGGATGTGGTTCGCACACCCCGACCACTGGCACGGATGCCGATGCATGTCCAGCCTCCATGCCGGGCACAATGCATTCGCCTTCCTTCTCGGCCTCCTGCCAAGTGTCACAATGCCATCGCCTTGCTCCCGACTTGGTCGATGCACCACACATCCCGATGTGCTCTCGCTTGCCGATTCCACGTGCCAGCTACCACAGTTGGTCCTCAGGTCTCCCGGTCCGTCGGTCCAAGCCTCACGTCCGTCCTTCAACGCTCCTGGTCCGTCGGCACGACACGTCTCCACTTGACCTTCACCTCACCTTCGACCACTGTCTCCGAGCTCCACACCTGCACATCAACATAGCCAAGAGACACATGTTGCCTCTCACCCCTTTCAGTGAGCCTGTCGAGCGATCGCTCATCACTCAGAAAGGGAACCACAAGGGCATATATCAACCTTGTGTTCGCACTGACAGGCGGGCGTGCGCGGGCTGATGCGTAGGGCCGGATTGTCAGCGGGGCAAGGCGAGCACTGCACGGGCGAGCTGGGCCGCGGTTGGGCCAGCGCGAGCGAGCGGGGAGAGCAGGGCGTGCCGGAGCCAGGCCGCGTGGAACTGGGCCGCAGGCGAGCTCGGGCGCGGGCCAGGCCAGGCCCGAGCGGACGTGGGGAGGGGGAAGGGGAGAAGGGTGTGGGTTGGGTCGGTTCGCCGGTTGGTCCAAAAGAGAGGGGGAGGGAAAAAATAGAAAAGAAAAAGGCTATTCTTTTTATTTCTTTTGCAAACTTATTCAAATTCAAACCAAGTTTGAATTCAAACCACACAACTCTAGCCCTACACTCAAACAAAATTTTATGCTCCAACATGAATGCAACAAAAATATTTGTAAGCCCCAACTTATTTTATTAATTCACCAAAATTTCTTATTTGACCTATATGTTTCATAAATAAATAAATAAATAAAATCATGTTTAAACCCTATTTTTCCCAAAAGTGATTTTCAGGGTGTCACACAGACCTCGAACAGTCCGAGACCCTGCTGCAAGTGTAGTTTTGCCTCGTCTCTTTGGTGCTTGTTCGTGAACTTTCTTCGGTTGTTCCGCTGTACCTCTAGGACATCTCCTAGGGTATCCACCCATGCGTTGGGTCATGAATTAGCTGCTCGCTCGAGTCTTTGTGTTTGGGGTGATAGTTTGGACAGAGGCTGAAGATTTCTTGAGAAGAAATTTGAGGCTCCCATTCACTCCCCTCTGGTCGCTAATCTGGTCCTTCAATTGGTATCGAAGCCGGTTAAGGATCTTCCATACCTTAATCAATTTTGGATCCACAGGGCGACATGGATCGAGGGAACGATAAGGCTCCATTTTTCGATGGCACCAATTACCCCTATTGGAAGATTCGGATGCGTTCTTATCTCAACAACATCGATTCTTCCGTATGGGAGATTTGCGAGGATGAGTAGTACGAGGTCTTGGCAGCCCGTGTTGGTCAGCACCAAATTGACCAACACACTGCGAACAACAAGGCTCACAATGCTGTTTTGGGTAGCCTCTCCATGCCTGAGTTCGAGCATATTTCCGAGCTTCCTACGGCTCGAGAGATCTGGGTGAAGCTTTAGAGCTATCACGATGGGACGGCTCAGGTCAAGACCATACTCTTCGAGACGTACAAGCGCGAGTACGAGAACTTCACTCAGTTGGATGGGGAAATGATTGATGCTATGTTCACGCGCTTTCAGACGATCGTGAACAAGATGCATGCCAATCAGCCCAACCTACCTTATGACGATCATGAGAGGGCACTCAAGCTTCTATATGCCCTAGATCGAAAGGTATGGGAGGTGAAGGTGTCGACTATCATTGAGTCACCCAGCTACAACACCCTCACCATGGACGAGCTGTTCAGCAAGCTCAAGTCCACCGAGATCGATGACCTGACTCAGGCCAAGCTGAAGAATCCATTTTCACATTCCATGACTTTGGTCTCAGGCAGGGGTGGATCGGCTCTTTCTGCTGACACTTTCTCCACTACTTTTGCTATGTCTTCTTTGTTGTCTATTACAGAGGAGCAGTTGGAGGTGTTGGGCGACGATGAGCTTGGCCTTATCTCCCACAAGTTCTCGCGGTTCTATAACAACCGCCTGAACCTCAAGCATGGAGGAGGCAAGGGCGACTGCTACGAATGTGGTGATCCCAATCACTACATCACGGAGTGCCCCAAGAAGGTCTTCACCAGCAAGAACAGCCACTCTAGGCGCAAGGGCAAGCATGAGTACAAGGTTGGGAAGAAGAAGACCAAGGGCGTCTACCACAAGGAGGATCTCGATAAGGCGTATGACGCGGGCAAGCGCGCCTTCATCGCCTCCCTCAGCGATGTCAAGTGGAGCTCTGACGGTGACTCCAGCGACGATGAGTCCGAGCACAAGACGGAGGAGCGCTTCAACGGGCTCTGCTTCTTTGGCAACTCCACCGATGGTTTCTGCACCATGGCCTTGGACGAGGAGGACCGCAAGTGCCAGGACAAGCACGCCGGCGATGACGACGATGGCACACCTTCTGAGGTATCTACTTCTTCCACTATCGTTCGTCTTTCTGCTAAGCTAGATTCCATGGCCGCGATAGTTCTCGCTCAAGACAAGCAACTTAAGTGTGCTGCTAGAGAGCCCAACGAGTTTAAGGCTAAGCTAGGAGAGGCGCTTAAGGAGCTTGAGTTCACTAGGTCTAAGGTGAAGGTGATCGATGAGGAGGAGTGTGAGGAGTGCATGATGCACATGACAAACTTTGCCACCCTGCAATCCAAGTATGCCTCTTTGATAGAAGTGTATGATGAGCTGAAGAGTAGGCTAGACTTGGTGGGTGATTGCAAAGAGTGTCCCTCCTTGAAGAAGAAGCTGGAGGAGGTGAAGGCGAGGCCTTCCTTGTTTGGTGCGTGCAAGTCTTGCCTAGGCTTGCGAACTGAGTTGCAAGAAGTTAGTGCCAAGCTTGCAGAAGTCTTGAAGGCCATCTTAGTTAGCATTGTTTCCACTCCGTGTGAGTGATGCGTGGGGATGGAGCTTGAGATTGCCAACTGTCGGCATGACAGGATGCAAACCGAGGAGGAAAACACATACCTTCGGTCCATCCTGAGTTGAGTGTCATGCAGCGAGCCGCAGTTGGGCATGATGATCAGTCAGTTCAAGAGGGGAACTGGCGGTCCGAGAGTAGGCTTTGCTTCAGGTGGGATGGGCGCTAGTGCTTTTTGCAAGATCAGTGAGATTAGCGGAGTGAACCCAAGTGAGAAACCATCTGCTACCCCTAAGCTTACCAAGATCACCCCACCTGAGCCTCCCAAGCCTATCACCAAGGATGGAATCCTTGATGAACATCCCAAGGCTCCACCTCGCATTCCCAAACCTAACCACCATAGGAACACACTTGACATCCTTCCTGATGTCTCTAGTGATCCCCTTCCGAGAGGCAAGCAAACAGCTAGATTGCGCAACCCCTGCAACCGAGCAAACCAACAACCCAAGAGAGTGGTGAGGTTTGAGTGCGAGTACTGTCACCGTGCAGGTAACCTAGCTGAGTTTTGCTTTCAGAGGAAGAGAGACGCTAGGAGGGAGTTGGAGTTGAACAACCAGGCCAGGCACCACCCTTCCCATGGTGTGCAAGGTCAGGGAGTTCATAGGCAGAGGGCTAGGCCTGGAGGTGCACCCCCTCAGGTTCTTAGGCCCCAGGCAGCTAGACCATATATAGGGTGGTGGTCATGCCCGTCGTGGTTCCGCTCGTCCTTAATATGATCGTGAGCCGGGTGTAAGATGTTTTGCTGCACCGTCCCATAGCAGACCACCTTTTCAGCCTGGTGGTGATCGCTATCGTCAAATGGGACAAGGAGGTGAGTTTGGAGGTTTTTTGTTCCATAGTGGACCACCCTTTCAGTTTGGTGGTGATCGTTGTCCCCCCATGGGACAAGGTCAGTTTGGTGTGCCTTCTAACACCTTTTCCGGGCCTATGTCACAACACTGGTGTCCTTCTCTGTCACACCCCAATTTTAAGAACAAAATTGGAGCACAATATATGTATGCTAGGATCAATATTCATACATATATCGACATCATAGTAAATATCAAAACAATGCTTTTATTAATATCTCCAACATTATTACATAAATGACCCTCGGGTCTGAAAGAAAAGTACAGACTCTCATGACATCTGACTCTAATGTAAACTCTAATGAAGACGCGGAAGATCTGGACTCCACTCCACACGAAGGTCGACCGGGGGTAGCGCCATCCTACTACAGGTCGTCAGGGTCGAAGCCACCGTCCTCTGGATACTCCTGCTCCTCGTAGATGTAGTCGCCAGCGTCTGGGTGGGGTAGCAGGGGAGACAAAGAGGAAGGGTGAGTACATCAAAATGTACTCCGCAAGTTGAAGGACCGAGAGTGCAACCAGAAAGCGACCAGAGGGGGGGTGAATGGGAGCCTCAAATTTCTTTTCAGAAACTTGTCGCCACTGTCCCGAGAATCAACCCCAAAGAGCAAACCCTAGAGCTTGCAAGTGTCCATGATCCGAAAGACAGGGTGGATTATTCCAAGAAGCACAGCGAGACACTATACAACTCTAGAAACCCAACGCAAAAGACGGAAACCAAAACCGTCAACAGACGAACGAACCTCGGACGAGACAGCGCGAAATAGCTCTGACCGGACTCACTGGTGCGTCCGGTCAGTAAGCACCGGACGCGTCCGGTTGATCAAAAACCAAATTGGAACCTCTCTGTTCCTGACCGGACTCTCTGTCCCCGAGCGTCCGGTCACCAGAGAAATGCCTGA
Source organism: Coix lacryma-jobi var. lacryma-jobi (assembly GCA_009763385.1). Lineage (NCBI taxonomy): Eukaryota > Viridiplantae > Streptophyta > Magnoliopsida > Poales > Poaceae > Coix > Coix lacryma-jobi. Next base: position 125,957,201 of record CM019824.1, read on the forward strand.
TGAACAGTAACAGTGATGCGTCCGGTCGTTGGGCAAGAAGTGTGTCCGGTCAAAATCTCGCAGAACACAGCACACACATTCAACGACCGGACTCTCAGACGTGCGTCCGGTGAACCCGTGCCAAGTGTCCGGTCACCCCGAAACCTGCTGTTCGTCCACCGATTCGACTTGATCTCACCCAAAACGAATTCTCTAAGGATCAAACTTGGTGAGACAAGTCACAAAGAGGATAGTGAGCTACTCCTAGGAGATCATGGCTCGAACCTATCTCCAAATCGATGAATCGAAGAAATTCGGGGGAAGGGAGAAAAACTTGACCCGAAACGAAAATTGACCGATCTACTAGCTCGTGAGGTTAAAGGAGAATTCCTTTGGTGCAAGAAACGCCTCACGATCTAGAACAACTTGGTTCAAACGGAATTGCAAGAGACGCACCAAGTAGGGAGATCGATCAAACAGAAAAACATGGAGAAAAGCAACCCTCGAAGAACACGAACAAAACGCGAATCACAACCACAAAATTGCAACCGTGTGGCTACCACACGCTACAACAGTGAGATTACGGTCTCACTTCCTCAAAATCTCTAGTACACAGAGGTATGGTTCTCTGCGGATCTCAGTTGCTACAGCAGGGGATTGGGAGAGCAGGAAAACCTAGAAGGCAAAGAGCAAAATGACTGAGATAGGATGGGAGGTGGGTGTCTCCCTCTACTTATCCTAATTCTAATTCCCACTCTACCCCTAACTAATTACAGAGCAAACCAGCTAAACCCTAAGGTTATTCTGGACCAACTCGTGGTAGGTGGTGATCCGACGGCCACGCCCGCACAACTGGTAGCGTTGCCTCGACGCAACCTCACTGATTGCCGCCACCGCTCGGCTTGTCCTTTTCCCAGACTTCGCCCCTAGTTTTGTGGCCCAAACCGGGAAACCAGCCTTCACAGCCAACCCCCGGTTTTGAGGCCCAAACCGGGAAACCAGCCGTCCATCGCCTGAGTTTTGTGGCCCAAACTCAGAAACCCGCAACACCCAGGTTTTGAGGCCCAAACCTGGAAACCGACCTCAGCCCGAGTTTTGTGGCCCAAACTCGAAAACCATCAGTGCCCAGGTTTTGAGGCCCAAACCTGGAAACCAACCACTCGGTGGTTTTTCTGTGGCTTGTTGACACTAATTAACTCTTATTATTAAAGGTCAATTAAGCATGAAAATGGATGAGTATATAAACTCCACCTTAGTATAGGGTTTAAAACTAACAAATTCCATGAGTTTTGGTGAATTGTGAATCCGCAGGGACTAAACCAGGAAACAGCCTTCGATTCCTTCCCCTAGAAGGAAACCGACGGGAGATAACGCATTCGGCAAGTCAGGAACCTTCCGGAAGACTCCAGAGAACAACTAGAGACACCACGAGGAAAAGCACCCCGGTCCACTTCCAGGTGGGACCGACGGGTCCCCTGGGCCCACCGGTCGGTCTCCCCCTAACACCGCTGGCTTCCGTCTTCTACAAGCTACTTCCACCGCCGTTGAGGATCAATCTCAGCCCTACGTGAAGTCGGTTTGATCCAACGGTCGCGGTTGATCCCTCAGGGCTATATAAACAGACCCCCAGGCCCCAGGTCAGATAGAAGGTCCCTCTTCAGAAGACTACACTTCAATTAGAAACCCTAGAAGAGACTTCAGGAGTCAGCTCTCAAGTAGAAGACTAGATATCCCTCTAGTAGGATTAGAACCTAGTCTTATTCTAGAACTAGAAGAGAGAGAGAGAGGAAGAGATCAAGAGGAAGCTCCGGCCTGTCGGATCAACTTATTCATCTTGTACCTGTGGATTCAAGTTCTTCATCGACTTGCTTCAACGATGGTTTCGGTAATCAACATCTATATTTAAGTTTGAGCCATTGTTCTTATTGTTCTTAAGGTTTATGACTCTCTTTTGAGTACTTTAATTCTAGTCGCTCTAGAGTTAGAGTAGTTGGATAGTGTAAGCGTGGTGCTTAGACTTGATAGCTCATATTTACCTCCTATAACGTCGGTAGTAGTGGTAGTTCGCAAGGGTGACTCTTATAGCCTTGTTGATTCTTCTATAGTCCACTTACCCGTGTGTAGGCTCGGTAGGATTATACATTTGCATAAAAGAATCATACTCTGTTTGTGACCTTTTATGGCAACTTCCCCAATAAGAATAATATAAACATATCACTCGTAAGTTGGATATAGATAACCTTAGTGATCCCCTCTATACTTTTAGCTTCTCCGTCCTTGTTAGTTACTCAGGGGTTATACACTTGAGACTCATCGCTATCCGTTCCTTTGGATTCAATATTAAAACTGGGTTACTCCGGTGAAGTGCTACATCGGTAGATTTTATCTGTGCACTTGCGGATAAAGTAGAGTGTGCATTAATTTATACCAACATGGCTCAACCACCAAACCGAGCCGTAGAGGGGATGCACCACCCGTGCACCCCGTCCACCCGCAAGTCTTCCCTCGTCGCTGTCCCAGGCTGTCAGCCACCACAGCTGATCCTCAGGCCACCGGTCCCTCAGTCCAAGCCTCACGTCCGCCCTTCGCCACTCTCGGTCCATCTGCACGGCACATCTCTACTTGACCTTCATCTTGCCTTCGATCACTGTATCCGGGCTCAACACCTGTACAACACAAGTCAAAGAACATGCGCATTATCCCAGTTGACAATCACTCATCACTCAGAGACTCGGCATACACCCATGTATCCGCACAAGTGTAGGAATATATGCTTATGAGGCTATTAACAAAGGTAGGCTGTATGTTTGACTCAAGCACCTAAAGCAACACATCCTATTAAATCCTATTGATCCGATGCACCTATTTACTAGGTTATAGACACAGACATTGTAGAAAATTAACAACACTCGGAGTCACACCGAGGAAGACCACACTCGGAGTCACACCGAGCAACCAACACTTGGAGTCACACCAAGCAACCGCACTTGGAGTCGCACCAAGCACCCACACCTGAAGTCCATCAGGCAACCGCACCTGAAGTCCATCAGATGACCCAAACCAGGCCGTTAGAAGGAGTCCTATGTGTATTAGTTCCATATGTCACGACATAGAAAGCTACCTTCCGTAATAACACCAGGTCTGCGCCCGAGCCTGGGAATCACTCCTGTACCAAGCAGTAACCCGCGTAGAAGAAGCCGCTATACCCATGTCATATGGGACTAATGACCACATAAGGCTTCTCTAACGAACCAGACCCAAACCACCAACTAATCTCGAAGAAGTCCAAGCCCGCTCGTGACCGTGAGCACGGCTGATATATCAGTTTTAATACTCTGCAGAGTTTGCACATCGTTACACATGAGTCATGTGTTCCCCATCACGCTAAACACTGCCAAGGTGCACAGCGGGGTCCCACTACAAGGCCTTTACAAAGCCCCCTCCAAGTACATTCCACATGTACCTCTAAGGTTTCACCCCGTACAAAGGTCTACGACCCCCAGGGGCCCCTCTTGAGCCACTACAACAAACCCCGTGTAGACCCTCAACTTGGAGGTAACTAATTAATTAGCCAAGTCCAGCCCATCCAGACCTCGTGGTTGTGTTGTGTAACCGGGTTACATGCTCCGAGAACTGGGTCCTCGGGATCCAGGCAGGATAAATCTAGCACAAGCCCAGAACCAAAACCAAAAGCAGCTGCCGAGTCCAACGGCACAAAACCACCAATACGGTCCATCCTGCCGGATTTACCTACTGACCATACTACTCATTACCAGCCCACATGTTCCATAGATCATTAATCAAGATTAATATTTATTAACCATCCCATCCCAAGACCACAGGGCTAAGCATGACTTCTACCCAAAACATCCCAAACCAGGTGACAAGGATAATACAAACAAGTTCTAGTAATCCTTAACATGGGATTCCATTTAAGACTGCATGCATCTACAGGATCTAACTACTCTAAACTCAAAATAAAATAAATACAGGAGCAAGATGTTCAAGGACACTTGCCTTCAGGCTGGGTCGAAACTGCAGGATCACAAGAAGGGTCTGGAGCGTCCTCGTACTCCGCACTCTCTGGATCACACATCAATACATGGCCCAAACAAGACATATAAGAAATAGTACATCATACAATATGAAAATAGAACATAAACTGATCTACTGCGTAGAGCTCAACGAGATGAATCTAACGCAAGTTGAACGGGTCAAAACAGAGTTAAAATGAGCAAGTTATGGGCTTTTGAAGTTCAGTGGCAAGACTGTAAATCGGTTGAACTCATTTTGTGTTTTAAATAAATCAAAATCTGAATTTAATCGGCTGGTGGACCGGGCCTCATTTTGATAAAACTGCGGGGGCTAGGACGCTATTTTTGCAAGACTCAGTGAACAGTGTGATGGAGTGCGGGTTTATTCATCAAGAAGTGTGGAGGGGTTTTCTGCAAAAGGACGGGGATAGCCGGTGTGGCTGCTGACCGTGCGCCACGTGGCAACAGTTGGCGCTGACGGAGCGCTGGCGGGGCGCTGACAGACATGTGCAGCGGTATGGAGGACCGCGCCTCATTTTACTGAAAACGCAGGGATGAAATAAAAAGATTATCGAGACTTAGTGCATAGTGAAATAGGATGACGAGTTTATTATGTATAAAAGCGAGAGCTTGTATGCAAAATGGCCTAAGCCGGTCGGCACTGGGCACGCAGTCATCGACGTGGCGCCACGTGCCTTCCTCCTACTGGCTCGGTGCACCACACACGGCGGTGGACGCGGGTGTGGGAAACGGTGGACCGAGTGCACGGTGCCGTAGACCCGGTGTATACCGGTTCGGCCCTGATCTAATCTCGGCCTTCCAAAGCAGATCCTACGGCATAGAGCAGAAAGAGAGGGTTCGAATGGCCCCCGACGGGGAAGGGCACGGTGGCGCTCTGGCTCTCGCGGCGGCGCCATAGCCGGTGCCATCGGCGTTGCTCGGAGGGGGCCCTAGAGTGCAATAGAGGCCAAACCGAGGGTTCCAGGAGGGAGAGAAGCTCACCGCGAGTCCAATGGCGCTGTCCTCGGCATCGGGAAGGCTCGGTTGGGGAAGATAGCTGGCGACGAAAATTCAGCAGAGAGATCCTCCGGCGCGCTCCGAACAGTGACGATGCCGGGAGTGCAGGGGCACAACTCTCGGTGGTGCGGCGGCAGTGGAGCGGTGTCGCGTCCCAAGCTCTTTCTCAGGGGGTGAGACGAGCAAGAGGGCTGCTGGTGGTGTAGCTCGGTCAATCGACAATGGCGGCCGCCTACCGAGGGGAAAGAAAGAGAGGGCTAGGGCTAGGTTGGGGCTGCCTTCTTGTAGGACGAGGGAGGTGGCTGTGGCGGCTGCCTAGGGTAGCTTTAGATCAAAACAGAGGGGAAGAAACGGGGGGTGTAGGCCGTGTAGCCGCGCGTAGGGCGGGCGAGTTCGGTGCGGGGGCTCACTTGGAGGTTATTGGAGAGGTTGGGGAACGGGGCTGATGGCTGGGCCCCACGTGGCAGTGGGAGAGAGGCGCGGTGGGAGAGCTGGGGCGCTGGGCGCTGCGGCCTGGTGCGGGAGTGCGCTAGGCCGTGAGTGGGAGCGGCGCGGCGGAATCGGGCTCTGGAGGAGTCGGGCCGAGCCAGGGAGAGGAAGGAGGGTGTTGGGCCGGCGGAGGGAGTGCGGGCCGGCCGGAGAAAAGAAAAGGAAATGGGAGAGGGAGAGCAGGCCGGGTGGGCCGAGGGGGAAATGAAGGGGAGAAAGCGGTTTGGGCCGAGCGGGTAGAGGGGGAGATGAGAGGCCCTTTTGCCTATTTCCCCTTTTTTTCTTTTTTCTTTTTCTTTTTTGCAAATCTTTTGTAAATTCATTTGAAAACAAATTTCAAACCAGTTTGAAATCAAAACTAAGTTGCAAACTTTTCAAAAGATTTTCCCTAGGTTTTGCAAATAAAATTTGATTTTGATTTTATAAAATTTTCATAAACTTTTTATTTATTTTCTAAATAGAATAAATTCGGTTCGCCTATTCGGGTTTAATAAATTCTTTTTCACCCAATAAAAATTATGCAATGACATGAATGCAATAAACATATGGTTAGATTTTTCCTCCATCTAGGATTTTGGATATTTCTTTATTAAATTCTAATTTATTTTAATTAATTTAACACCCGGGGTGTTACATTCTCAATATACTAACCCAGTGTTGTGCCATACGCTCATTTCCTGCTTTTCTATTGAAGATGCAGGAACTTCGGTTGGAGAACATGTGGCTCATGGATTTTGGGTGTTCGCGCCACATGACCGGAAGCAAGAAATGGTTCTCCAGCTTGAACCCCATGCCCCACATAGAATACATCACATTCGGGGATTGTGGTAGAGGTAAGGTTGTCTCTCGTGGGTGGATTCGACTTAACGAGAGTTTTGTTCTCAAAGATGTTGCTTTGGTTTCCAATTTGCACTTCAATTTGCTTTCTGTTTCGCAACTTCTTGAGGATGGTTTTGAGGTGCGCTTTAAGACCGGCATGTGCAGAGTTTTGGATTCTCAGGGCGATCTTGTTTGTTGGATTGTCCCCTTTGGCCTGTCTTCCGAGCCGATTTTTCTTGCTCTTTTGGCTGTTCTAGATGTTTGGTGGCAGGTCCTTCAACGAACACAAGGTTGATATGTGCCCTTGTGGTTCCACCTTAAGTGATGAGCGATTGGTCAACAGGCTCACCGGGAGGGGTGAGTGAGGTCATGTGTCTCTTGGCTGTGTTGATGTGTGGTGTGGAGCTCAGAGGCAATGGTCGATGGCGAGGTTAAGGTAAAGTAGAGGCGTGTCGTGCCGACGGACCGGGAGCTGTGAAGGATGGGCGTGTCGTACAGCGGACGTGCCATGCCGATGGACCTGGAGCGGTGAAGGGCGGACGTGAGGCTTGGACCAATGGACCGGAGGGCCAGAGGACCAGCTGTGGTAGTTGGCACTTGGCTTCGACAAGCAAGAGCACATGGGGATGTGCGATGGCATCGATCGAGTCAGGAATAAGATGATGGCGTCGTGGCACTTGGCGGGAGGTCGAACACGGGCTTGCGTGCGGTGCAAGTGTCGTCGGCCAAGTCAAGAAGGAAGGCGAAGGAGTTGTGCCCAACGTGGAGGCTGGACATGCATTGGCATCGGTGCTAGTGGTCGGGGTATCCGAACCACACTCGGTCTACGACATGGGTTTGGTAGTTGAGCCTCGAAAAGCTACCCTCGATGGTTTGCGAGTTTGGGGCTCAAAACTCGGGGTGGACGGTTTGCCAGGTTTGGGCCTCAAAACCTGGGCTGACGGGTTTCTGAGTTTGGGCCACAAAACTCAGGGCGGACGGTTTGCTGGTTTGGGCCTCAAAACTGGGCGGAGGTTCCTATGCGCGATGGTCGAGGCATGGTGGCAACGAGAGGCTTGCATTGTGGCAAAGCTATCGGTGAGGAGGAGCGGCGGTCGATGGGACGACACGTGGCGACATCCTGGAGCTTGCGTCGAGGCGAAGCGTAGGATGGCAGGGCGCGTGGCCATCGGATGAGCTCTGACAGAGTTAGACTGGAATACCCATAGGGTTAGCCTGTTCGCTCTTGGATCTAGGGGTAGAAAGGGACTATTGTATTAGGACTATAAATAAGAGAGGCAACCCCTCCTCTCATACTGATCCAAGCAGTTGCCATTTTTCATTTCACAGACTCATATTCATTTGTTAGGGCTCTCCCATCCTCTAGCTGCTTGTGATCCACAGAGACAACAATTCCTTTATGTATTTTGTGATTCAAGGAAAAAAGGACCGTAATCCCTTTGTCTCCTCGTTGGAGATTTTCTGAAATCGAGTTGAATTCGCGTTTTGGTTTTGTTCTTCGCGTTTATCTCTTTTCCCCTCCGGAGATTTGACTCATTCTTCCAATATGAGGGATGATTTTTGATTTTGTTTGAGTCATTTTGTGCTAGGACATGAGTGTCATCTTTCTACCGATCGAAGGATTTCCTCTCAAACCTCACGAACACATAGATCAGGCTGATTTCGTGTTCGTTCTTCGTTCTTCCCCCTTTTCTAGTGATCTTTTGATTTCCCTCGATTGAGTTGGTTTGGAGCGATGATTTCTTAGGATTAGTAAACCAAAACATAGAAGATCAGTTGGGAGACGTTTGGTTGCAGCTCGACTCGATTTGGTTGAGATCAAATCGATTTTACTTTTGTCCCGAGAAGTTTTTGTGTTGTCTGTGCATTCCCGCACAGTCCGGGACCCTGACCACGGACAGTCCGTGGGTCGGGTTTCGACACAGCATCTTGGTCGTGCTGTTCTGAGCTTGCTGTTCAGAAACCCCAGACAGTCCGACGTTCAAACCGTGGACAGTCCGGGACCTGTCCAGCAAGTTTCCAGAACTGTTGCATTCCTACGATTTTTGCCTGCGGACAGTCTGGAGCAGACCCCGGATAGTCCGGCACCAGACCCCGGACAGTCTGAGACCCTGCTGCAATTGTAGTTTTGCCTCGTCTCTTTGGTGCTTGTTCGTGAGCTTTCTCCGGTTGTTCCACTGTACCTCTACGACATCTCCTAGGGTATCAACCCACGTGTTGTGTCGTGAACTAGCTGCTCGCTTGAGTCTTTGTGTTCGGGGTGATTTTCTAGGACAGAGGCTGAAGATTTCTGGAGAAGAAATTTGAGTCTCCCATTCACCCTCTCTGGTCGCCAATCCGGTCCTTCATTGATAATAAGTTCATACATATGTTCGTAAAAAGCTTAGTTCGATTTCAGATTGGACTAAGTGGTCGATATAATGTAGGCATGGTGCTTAGATTATGTTTACCTATGAATGCACCCTATTCTTCGTGCCAGCAAGTGGTAGTTCGCGAGGGCGACTCTTATAGCCTCATTGATTCCTCTATAGTCCACTCCCCGAGTCTAGGCCAAGTTGAACCTACTTACACTGAAGGAATTACTCTGGATACGAACTTCTTTTGTAATGTTCCTTATGTATGGGTGGATGATTAATTATGCTATAGATGATAACATATGCTAGAGTTGACTTAGACTTTATAGAAGTAATATAACTTAGGAGTCTAATCTCTTAACGTATCAGTTAGTTCTCAATTCTACTTGATCATATGAGTCTCTCTCTCTAATCATGGAATCCTTGCTAGTCTCTGTTATTTATCTCATTTATCATTATTATAGTATTATCCTTTTGCCTTACTCCTATATTAGATGAGAGGTGGTTATTAGATTCATGTCTAAGTATATATGTTTGCAATTCTTTAGCCATATCATTATTATTCTTAACCCTATTAAGCTCTCAATGGTAGAATTATAAATAACGATACCTGAAACATTCCTGGGTGAAATGCTACAACGGGTGTATTTTATCTGTGCGCTTGCAGATAACCTTTATTTCATATCTTATCAAAGTGTCATGTTATAAAGACTATCACATCTCTAGTGTTACTGCTACTGGTGACAGCCTAGCATTAGAGTGATGCTATGAGATGTCTACCCACATTTCTGGCATTAGTACCGGGGGTAGATTCTAACCTATCTTTTGGTAGTTGTGCTAAGAAATGTCAACAAGCATTTCTGGCACCGTTGCTTTGGAGCTTTCAGGAACTTTTATATGGCTATAGAAAGAACACATCGAACATATATACTTATAGATAGGAATCATCACCTCTATCTTTACAGGATTACCCTTGTTCTATTTTTTTATATCTTATACAGGGTAATACAGAATCAGTTGTGATCAATCACTGTTCAATCAAAAAGCAACTCAACCTAGAAGAAGATCGATCTAAGTAGTGAAGACGATGGCTAACAAGACTTTGCTAGAGTTCTCTGCTCCCAACATTGGAAACATTCGGACTGGACCCACACTCCAGACAGATAACTTAGAGTTTGAGCTCAAGCCAAGCCTTATCAACCTAGTCCAAGCTACTACATTCAGTGGAAAAGCACAAGAAGATGCCAATACCCATCTACAAGATTTCTTGGAGATCGGAAGCACCATCATCATCAAGGACATTGCCCAAGACATCATACTACTTCGGTTATTCCCATTCTCACTAGAGGGAAGAGCGAAGCAGTGGTTCTACACTAATAAAGAAGACATCAACACATGGGACAAATGTTCAGAGGCTTTTCTATCAAGATTTTTCCCTATTGGCAAAAGAATGCCTTAAGAGGAAAGATTAGAGGTTTTTAGCAGTAGAAAGGAGAAACCATTCCAGAAGCTTGGGAATGTTTTCAAGATTACATTTCAGAATGCCCACACCATGGAATGGAAGATTGGTTGCTCATACACGGATTCTACAGTGGACTCACTCAGAAGTCACGTGAGCAACTAGATGCAACTGCTGAAGGATCATTTATGTCACTAACTACTGGGAAAGCTGAAGTCCTCACGGAGAAGATAGCTGAGAATCAGAGCTGGAAACAAGACAAGAATCAACATTGTCATCAGTTGGAGTAAGTCCCAGAAGAAGTGAATGCACTAACAACAATGATGGATGTGTTACTAGGGTCACGAGAAATACAAAAGAGATTGTCAAGCCATTCAGATGCATTCGATACTCAGACTAGATGTGAAGAGAACAACCAGGAAAATGCCAATATCATCAACAACTCTTCTACACTATGAAAGCAAGGATGAAATCAACAGTCCACTTATCAAGGTAAGTCCTCAAACAATTTTAATTCTTCCAATTTTAAGCAAACACCTTTAAGAGAGATAATCTTAGAGCAGGCTCGAGTTAATGACACCATTATTAAAAAGCTTGTTTTCAAAGATAAAGTTTTAGAGGATATAATTGCAAAAATGGATGAGTTTTCTTCTCCTCTAAAAGAACAAATCAATCTAAATAAAAAGATAGAGACACATTTAACCAAATTGGTTGTTGTTTTGCCTGTTGCCACTAACCCTAAACAAATACAAGCTATAACCACTAGAGGTGAGAAGGTCACTCGTGATCCCCCATATCCAAAAGGAGCAGAAAAAGGACGGACAACACCAGTGACACCAACAAAAGAAAAGAAGGACGATGAAGTTGAAGAAATAGATCTACCACTACTAGAAATGATGCAAGACTATCATGACACCAACCATCTGCCATTTCCACATAGAAAGAGGAGAGCCACGACGGATGAGCAGTTCAGTAAGTTTGTTGAAGTGATTCAAAAATTATATATCAATATTCCTCTGTTAGATGTTAGTGACACCCAACTATGCAAGATATCTAAGAGACATCCTCAATAACAAACGACCACTACCCACCATTGAGGTAATCAAGTTGACAGAAGAGTGTAGTGCGGCCATCCTCAACACTTCTCCACAAAAGAAGAAGGATCCAGGATGCCCTACTATCGACTGTTCAATCAGTGATCAACAGTTCAACAATGTGCAATGTGATCTTGGAGCAAGTGTGAGCGTGATGCCCAAGACAGTCTTTGATAAACTTCATCATTCAAGATTAGTCCCAACATCAATGTGCCTACAACTTGCCGATCAATCACTCTGCTATCCAGTAGGAATTGTTGAAGACATTCCAGTCAAGATTAGAGAGTTCTTCATACTAGTTGACTTTGTGGTATTGGACATGCAATCAGACTCGAAAGTGTCACTCATTCTAGGGAGACCCTTCCTGAGTACTGCAAATGCCCACATCAGCATTGGAATTGGAGAAGTCGGACTCAACATCAACGGACAAGAAGAATGTTTTCCTTTCAAGCCAAGGCCTGAGTTAGGCTCAACAACAAAGGTGGTAAGTGAAGAGGGAAATCAACAGTCACCAGAGGCACCATCCTCAGGGGAGGCTACAACACCTCTAGAATGACAACTTTGAAGAAGTCCAGTTCGGTGGAATTAAAAATCCCGAACCTTCACCGGGAGGTAACATGGTAGTTATCCATATTTACTTTCTTGCACATTCATTACTGCATATGCATTTGAAAACCAAATACAAATATGAAAATATAAAATTCAGGCCCTGCGTAAATAATTTTTACGGTGTGTAAAAACTCGAAAGAATATTTACTGTAGTGGCATAAAAATATGTCTTTGCATCCTGTTTACACCAGATTTTGGATCGAAAGGATTATTATTTTGTGAGCACAAATGGATGATTTATTGGTGAAAGGGTCGGCCAGAAAAATAAAAAGGGGGTTTGGACCCGGACACGACCAGAAGTTTATGTGGGCCAGACGTGACGGATTTTGAAGATTTATTTGGTTCGGCCAAAGAGTTTGAGTCTGGGTCGTCTTTTGTTTTATTTTACCTAGTCATGTTAGGACAAGAGTCAACCAGGTTATAAATAGCTAGAAACCCGATTTTGTAATCACAATCACAATTCAATCAACAGATCGGCCACCGGCCAAAACCCTAGGAGTAGGAGTAAGGTAGAACTCAGCGGAACCTTCAACCAGGCAGGGCTGTATCGGCTCGACCGACCTCCGGTTTGCTTGTAAGTTTCACCAATGGCTCGTGTCTTTGTTCAATGAGGCTGTATTTGGCATCGACCAAACTCTTGTTAAGCTATGACATGGCTAGTTATCGTTTTAAGTTCGTCTTTTGTAAGACTGTCTTGACTTTGATCAATCTCTTGCTTTAGTCGATCTTGACTAGTTATCGGCTCTATTGGTTTTGGCAAGCCAATAGATTCATCAAGTTATCGATGTTGTTTATGCTTTAATGATTTTCTTTAGATTTAAAAACATCTTTTGCCCAATCAAGATTGACAAAGTAGCTTAAGCTTAAAAGCTGTTTAGTTTCGGCTACCCAAAGGCTTTGCACGCTCACACCAAAGAAAATAGCCGATCTAAGCCTTTCATCGACTATTTTGTCAATCTTGATTGTTACATGTTGTGCGTTTGAGATATCTGATAGAATCGAGGTTGTTGGTAGTTCTTAACTTCACTAAAGATAGAGCTAGGCAACTATCACTGGTAACGGCCCAGAATTGCTTGTTGACACTTGCCAACGTCGTTACTAGGAGTAGACTATGGAATCTATTCCTGGCAACGGCGTCAGAAATGCTTGTAGCAAGTCCAGTCAGCGAACACAAGGTTGATATGTGCCCTTGTGGTTCCCTTCCTGAGTGATGAGTGATCGGTCAACAGGCAACATGTCTCTTGGCTGTGTTGGTGTGCAGGTGCGGAGCTCGGAGACAGTGGTCAAAGGTGAGGTGAAGGTCAAGTAGAGACGTGTCGTGCAGACGGACCGGGAGCGGTGAAGGGCGGACGTGAGGCTTGGACTGACGGACCGGAAGACCTGAGGACCAGCTGTGGTAGCTGGCACGTGGCATCGGCAAGCAAGAGCACATGGGGATGTGCGGTGCATCGGCCGAGTCGGGAGGAAGGTGATGGCGTCGTGACACTTGGCGGGAGGCCGAGAAGGAAGGCGAATGCACTGTGCCCGGCATGGAGGCTGGACATGCTCCGGCATCGGTGCTGGAACTTGGGGTGTGTGAACCATATCCCGCCTACGGCGTGGGTTCGGTAGTTGAGCCTCAAAAAGCTACCCTCGATGGTTTCCAAGTTTGGGCCTCAAAACTCGGGATGGCGGGTTTCCGAGTTTGGGCCTCAAAACTCGACATGGACGGTTTTCAGGTTTGGGCCTCAAAACCTGGGCATGCGGGTTTCTGAGTTTGGGCCACAAAACTCAGCCGGAGGACAGGTTTTCCGGTTTCAGCCTCAAAACCGGGGGGAGGTCCAGGTTTTCTGGTTTTGGCCTCAAAACCGGGGGGAGGTCCGCAAAAAGGACAGTCGACGCGTGGCGGCGTGGAGAGGCTGGCGCGGCGGCGCAGCTATCCACGAGGAAGGCGCGGCGGTCGACAGGGCGGCACGTGGCGGCATACTGAGGCTTGCGTCGTGGTGAAGCTAAGGGTGAGGAAGGCGCATGGCCGTCGGATCGGCAATCAGCAGAGGTGGACCGGGATACCCCTAGGGTTGGCCGCTTCGCTCTTGTATCTTGGGGTAGAAGGGGACTATTGTACTTAGGCTATAAATAAGAGAGGCGCCCCTCCTCTCTCTCTATCCTGGCAGTCATTTGTTCTTGAGCTTTCTCTCTCTAGCCCCCACTTAGGTTCTAATCATACCTCGCTGCCTGTGATCCGCAGAGACGGGAATCATACCTTTGTGTATTTGGATCTTTTGAGGAAATGAGACCGTAATCTCGTTGTCTCCTCGTGTGGACGAGTTTCGGCTGGAATCAAGATCGAATTCCTGTTTTGTTCTTCACGTTCTTCGTTTTCCCTTCATCGTGATTTTGTGAGAACTTTTAATTGGAGGGATGGATTGCGATTTTGTTTGAACCATCTTGTGCTTTGTTGTGAGAGGCATCTTTTCACCAATGGAAATCTTCTAATTCCTCACGAGCACATAGATCGGGCGAATTTCATTTTCGGAGTCAAACTTTTCCTCTTTCCACGAAATTTGCAATTGATGATGATTTAGTTGTGTTCGAGCATTGATCTCTTAGGATTAGCTCACCAACCTTGTTGTGATCCTCTGTGCAATGTTTGAAGTCAATCCAAGTTGATTTGATTGAGTTTTGGTGATTTGTTCTTCAGCTCGAGCTGCTGATTTCAGGTCGCGGAACCTACGCGCTGAACCGCGGAACCTCCACGGTCTGGAGCCTCATCGCTGAGCCGCGGAACCTCCACAATCTGTAGGCTATTCCAGGGTCTCGCGGAGCCTCCGCGCTGAGGTGTGGAATCTCCGAGGTCTGTAGGTTCTTTCACCCTACAGACCGCGGAACCTCCGAGCCAGCTCGCGGAACCTCCGGACTTGCTAACTGTTTTTGGCATTTTGAGTCTTCCGAGTGTCCGTTTCACAATCCGTTTGTTCTGATGGGTTTCTAGTTTTCCTAGGAACTTTTCTAAGTCACAAACCACCAGTTGGTTTGGGTGATTTAGGTTTGCGCTCTTTTCTCATTTCCATCGAGTTAGAGAGCGCCATTTTGGATTTCGGGTTGATCTGGCTGTGTAGTGTGTTTTCCACGGTGGTGAGTGTTCCGCTGTGTTCGTCGGTCATCACCGAGAACATCCAGCCACCTGTTGGCTTGTGAACACCACCAGTGTGAGATTCTTGCTTTTGGGGTGACTTTCTAGTACAGAGGCCATTGATTTCTCGAGAAGAAATTTGAGGCTCCCATTCACCCCCCCCCCTCTGGTCGCCAATTCGGTCCTTCAATTGGTATCGGAGCCAGTTAAGGATCTTCTCTACCTTAATCGGTTTCAAATCCTAAGGGCGACATGGATCGAGGGAACGACAAGGCTCCCTATTTCAATGGGACGAACTATCCCTATTGGAAGACTCGGATGCATGCTTATCTCAACAGCATCGGATCTTCTGTGTGGGAGATATGTGAGGATGCCGATTACGTGGTTCTTACGCCTCGAGTTGGTCAGCACCAAATTGACCAACACGAGGCCAACTCTAAGGCCCGTAACGCGCTTTTGGCCAACATCTCCCTTCCTGAGTTCGAGCGTGTTTCCGAGCTTCAGACTGCTCGAGAGATCTGGGTGAAGCTTCAGAGCTATCACGAGGGGACCGCTCAGGTCAAGACCAGACTCTTCGAGATATACAAGCGGGAATATGAGAACTTTGTTCAGTTGGAGGGAGAAACAATTGACGCTATGTTCGCTCATTTCCAAACGATTGTGAACAAGATGCGTGCCAATCGGGCCAACCTACCCTATGACGATCATGAGATGGCTCTCAAGTTGCTATACGCCCTGGATCAGAGGGTATGGGAGGTGAAGGTGTCGACTATCATTGAGTCTCCTTCTTATGACACCCTCACCGTGGACGAGCTATTCAGCAAGCTCAAGTCCACCGAGATCGATCACTTGACTCAGGCCAAGCTGAAGAACCCTTCTTCTCATTCCATAGCTTTGGTCTCAGGCAAGGGTGGATCCACTCTTTCCGTTGATGCTTCACCACCTCTCTTTGCTTTGTCTTCTTTGCTTTTAGTGACTGAGGAGCAGGTGGAGGCGTTGGACGATGACGAGCTCGCCCTCATCATCACCCGGTTCTCGCGGTTTCACAACAACCTCCTGAATCGCCGGCGTGGTGGCGCACGTGAGGGCTGCTACAGATGTGGAGATCCGGATCACTTCGTCGCGAGCTGTCCCAAGCGCGACAAGAGCTTCCTCGGCAAGAACCGCAACTCCAGGCGCAAGGGCAAGCCGGAGAACAAGGTCAGGAAGAAGAAGAAGGGCAGCTACCGTCGAGAGGACGTGGAGAAGGCTTTCGACGTCGGTCGGCGTGCCTTCCTCGCCACCATCAGCGACGGCAAGAAGACCTCCGACGGCGACTCCAGCGATGATGGGTCCGAGCACAAGACTCAAGAACGCTTCAATGGACTCTGCTTCTTCGGCCACTCCTCCAAGGGCTTCTGCACCATGGCCTTGGACTAAGAGGACCACAAGTGCCAGGCAAAGGACGCCGACGCCGCTGACGACGACGATGACGATGACAACGACGATGACGACGCTTCCGAGGTATCAACCTCTTCTCTTGTCGATCGTCTTACCGGTGAGCGTGATTCTCTTATCGACATAGTTCTCGGTCCGGACAAGCAACTCAAGCGAGCTATCCGAGAGCGCAACGAGTTTAAGGCTAAGATGAATGAGGCGCTTAAGGAGCTTGAGTTTGCTAAGTCCGAGGTGAAGGTGACAGATGAGGAGGAGTGTGAGGAGTGCACGATGCATATGACAAACTTTGCCACCCTGCAAACCAAGTATGCCTCTTTGATTGAGGTGTATGATGAGCTGAAGAGTAGGCTAGACTTCGTGGGTGATTGCAAAGAGTGTCCCTCCCTGAAGAAGGAGCTGGAGGAAGTGAAGGCGATGACTTCTTTGCTGGGTGCGTGCAAGCTTTGTCCTAGCTTGCGAACTGAGTTGGCAGGAGTTAATGCCAAGCTTGCTATAGCCTTGAAGGCCAGCTCAGTTAGCACCTTGTCCACTCCGTGTGAGCGATGCGTGGGGATGGAGCTTGAGATTGTGAACTGTCGGCATGACAGGATGCAAACCGAGGAGGAAAACACATACCTTCGGTCCATCCTGAGTTGGGTGTCATGCAGTGAGCCGTAGTTGGGCATGATGATCAGTCAGTTCAAGAGGGGAACTGATTGCTCGGGAGTAGGCTTTGCTTCAGGTGGGAAGGGCGCTAATATCTTTGGCAAGATCGGTGAGTTTAGCGGAGTGAACCCGAGTGAGAAGCCATCCGCTGTCCCTAAGCTCACCAAGATCACCCCACCTGAGCCTCCCAAGCCTATCACCATGGATGGAATCCTTGATGAACCTCCCAAGGCTCCTCCTAGCAAGCAAGTGTGGGTTCCCAAACCTAACCATCTTAGGAACACACTTGACACCCTTCCTGACGTCTCTAGTGATCCCCTTCCGAGAGGCAAGCAGCCGGCTAGAGTGCACAACCCTCGCAACCGTAGGAACCAAAAACCCAAGAGAGTGGTGAGGTTCGAGTGCGAGTACTGTCACCATGAGGGTCACCTAGCTGAGTTTTGCTTTCGGAGGAAGAGAGACGCTAGGAAGGAGTTGGAGCTGAACAACCTGGCTAGGCACCACCCTCTCCATGGTGTGCAAGGTCGGCGAGTTCAGAGGCAGGGCACTAGACCTGGAGGTGCACCCCCTGAGGTGGCTAGGCCCCAGGCAGCTAGACCACGGGGTGGTGGTCGTGCCTGTCACGGATCCGGTCGTTCTCAATACGATCGTGAGCCGGGTGTAAGAGGCTTTGCTGCACAGTCCCATAGCGGACCACCTTGTCAGCTTGGTGGTGATCGCTTTGCTCAAATGGGACATGCTGGTGAGTTTGGAGGTTTTCCGTTCCATAGCGGACCACCCTTTCAGTTTGGTGGTGATCGCTATCCACCCATGGGACGAGGACAGTTTGGTGTTGCTTCTAACACTTTTTCTAGGCCTAGGACACAACACTGGTATCCTTCTTAGTATACTAACCCCAGTGTTGTGCCATATGCTCACTTCCTGCCTTTCTATTGATGCAGGAACTTCGGTTGGAGAACATGTGGCTTATGGATTTCGGGTGTTCGCGCCACATGACCAGAAAGAAAGAATGGTTCTCCAGCCTAGACCCCGTGGTGCACAAGGAGTACATCACTTTTGCGGATAACAGTAGAGGTAAGGTTGTTTCTCATGGAGCTATTTGGCTCAATGAGAACTTCGTTCTTAAGGACGTTGCTTTGGTTTCTAACTTGCATTTTAATTTGCTTTCTGTTTTGCAACTCCTTGAGGATGATTTTGAAGTGCGTTTTAAGAAGGGTTTGAGTCGTGTTTTAGACCCTCGGGGAGATATTGTTTGTTGGATCGTTCCTTTTGGTCGTGTTTTCAGAGCCAATTTTTCTCGCTCTTTCGGCTCTGCAAGATGTTTGATGGCTGGTCCTTCTTCTGATTTGTGGAAGTGGCATAGGAGACTTGGTAATTTGAGCTTTGACTTGCTTGCAAGACTAAGCTCACTTGGCCTAATCCAAGGACTACCAAAGCTTAAGTTTCAGAAGGACCTTGTTTGCCATCCTTGTTGTCACGGGAAGATGGTTGCTGCTTCTCACCCACCTGTTAATCAGGTGATGACAAAGCGACCCGACGAGATTTTACACATGGACACTGTTGGTCCAGCTCGGGTTTGCTCAGCGGGTGGGAAGTGGTACGTTCTAGTGATCGTGGACGATTTTTCGAGGTACTCTTGGGTGTTCTTCATGGAGACTAAGGTTGAAACTTTTTCTTTGGCTCGATATTTGATTTTGAGGTTGAAAACTGAGTTTCCCCCTGATACCATTTGAGCTATTCGTAGCGACAATGGTACTGAGTTTGTTAACTCCCAGTTTACCTCTTTCTGTTCTTCTCATGGAATTGAGCAATAGTTGTCTTCTCCTTATGTTCCCCAACAGAATGGTGTTGTTGAGCGCAAGAACCGGACCCTTGTTGAGATGGCCAGGACGATGCTTCATGAGCATAGGACTCCTAGGCGGTTTTGGGCCGAAGCGATCAACACCGCTTGCCATGTTTCAAATCGCATCTTTCTTCGAGCTTTCATGAAGAAGACTTCTTATGAGATGCGTTTTGGATGGGTACCCAAGGTGTCTCATTTTTGGGTGTTTGGGTGCAAGTGCTTTATCCTGAAGCAAGGTAATTTGGACAAATTTGAATCTCGCTCTGTTGATGGTGTGTTTCTTGGTTATGCTTCTCATTCGCGTGCTTATCGAGTTCTTAACCTTGAGACTAACCGGGTAGTGGAAACCTGCGAGGTCACATTCGACCAGACTATGCCCTGTGTTTCTTCTGCTTTTGATGTTGCAGGAGAACAGGAACTGGGAGAGACCATCTTTGTGGAGGAGGAGCAGGAAGATGCCGATTGGGGTGATCCCGAGCCAACTCCACTAGCTGCCCCTGTCGACCCTGCGACGACTACTTCAGCTCGAGGACCCGATCCCACAACTTCCTCTTCCTGGGGTCCTCTAGAGCCACCTCTCCAGCGAGCACCCGCTGCACGTGAGGGAGCGACAACATCTGGCGAGGGGGAGGCTACTTCGGCGAGGCAAGCGCCCCGAAGCGTTCAGCAAGCACACCCCCCGCTGCAGATGATCGGCAGCATCGACCAGCGAGTCACGCGGTCGCGAGCATATGAAATCTTACACTTTGCTCATTCTGCATTTGTTGCTTCTTTTGAGCCCAAAGATGTTGGACACGCTCTTTCTGATCCTAACTAGGTTAATGCCATGCATGAGGAGTTAGAAAACTTTGAGCGAAACCAAGTTTGGACCCTAGTTCAAACTCCACCAGAATGCCACCCTATAGGTACCAAATGAGTTTTCAAAAACAAACAGGGTGAGGATGGAATGGTAGTGAGGAACAAGGCTAGGCTAGTAGCCCAGGGTTTTTGCCAAAAAGAGGGGATAGATTATAAGGAAACCTTTGCCCCTGTAGCTCGTTTAGAAGCCATTAGGATCCTTCTAGCTTTTGCTGCTTCGAAAGGCTTTAAGCTTTACCAAATGGATGTCAAGAGTGCTTTCTTGAACGGGTATATAGAGGAAGAGGTTTATGTTAGGCAACCCCCGGGTTTCAAAGATCCCAAGTTTCCAAACCATGTCTTTTGTGACAGAACCGACCAATTTATAAGAGCACAAGTGCGAAAACCTCTGCCGGAGCAGCCGAATTAGCACACTTGAGCCCATATAAACCCGGTAGTCCGTGAAATCCTGAGGGATTTCAAACTTTTCCAACATCTCAGCCAAGATCGCATGGTCAAGCAAATACAAATCATGTTCACGGAGCTTTGCAGCGGAAATAAAATTACAATAGAGTTCACAAATAATAATACAAGTTGATTTACTTTGAAACAACATAGCTTTGAAATGAATACCATAACATAAGTTGAAATACTTTGCTAGCTTTGCGTGACATCCTCCAACAATAGCATAAAGAGAAGAAGTAGGGAACTGCCGAGCCCACCGGCACTAGCCATCACCTTTCGGCGGACCTAACCTTCACCTGCAACAAGGTGGGATAAACCCTGAGTACTCGAATGTACTCAGCTAGATTTACCCGTCGGAAACCAAAAATAAAGAGACACCAAGGAGTATGCAAGGCTGATATAAATAGTGGAGCTGGCTAACTTTATTTGCAAAAGGAGCTTGAGATAAAGGATTCATCATTTAATTATATGAGCGGTCATCTTTTATCCTATTCCTTAAACTCTAGGTTTTGCACCTGCACTAGAGCACTCACTTGAATCTAGCAAACAAATACATAATACCATATCAGGTTTGCTTATCAATATTTTAGTTGAACCAACAAATGTCACATGGAGTTGTATCGTGGTGAAGATCGCCATAGTTTCCCACTAACCGGGGGAGACGGCGACTCGAATTGAATTCCAAACCAGCTGGTGAAAGACCTTTAATACCAACCCACACTTTTCCCGTTGGGTCCATGCATTGGGTAACCGCTCGATGCTTGTTCGTGGTGGTAATCGTCGCGGCTCACAGCACGGACCACCCAATTGGAACTATACGATGGCCATTCCGCGGCAGATCGTGTTTCCATACTAGAGGGTGCGACACGGGTTGAGACCGGCCCGAACAACGTCTAACCGGCTTTGGGGTCGATGATTACAGCACCGACATATCCCTAAGTAAAAGGGCGCGTTCAAACATGAACGAGGGCCAACATCGATACAAACCTACACGATCCAACGGACGGACTGCCCCAAGTTTCCAAACTTGTGCCTTGCCTTCCAGTTGACCGCATTTTATTACTACTCAGGTTCTTTTCCACGATAGCAAATATAGCCAACCGTGCTCCGGTAAATACCCACCAGGGGTATTACGGGAACATCCTTAACTACTACTTTTATTAAGCAGGCTAAGCAATTCTACATATAAATAAATAAACCGGGTAATCAAGGCAGGTATAACCAATAATTCAAGGAATGGTAATACAACAATTAGGATCCAATCAAGTCCTATATATAATGCATCACAATATAAAATACTCAAATAGATTAATTGTAAATACTGGGAGACTTAGAATGCACCGGGGCTTGCCTGAGAACCAACACTAGGTTAGTGTTTGTTAGGTGATACTCGCTTGGCGAGCATCTCCGCCGCAGCACTTGCTTAACTCCGCATCTTCGGGATAATCCACCAAACACCGTCTTCAGGTTTACCCTCACCATCACGTCCTTCACGATGTATCTACCGTTACCTAAATGAGATGCGCCATGCAACCGTATGAATGCAAGGGAAACACTTATGAAGCAAACGTAAGGCGCACAACAAAAACTTTACTAATTACTTCGCATAAGCAATCAGGATAACTAAAAAAAAAGAAGGCATAACTCTAACTCACAACATGGCATGATCATTTCAGCAGGTTAATATTAAAGAAAAGTGTGACACGGTTCATTAAGCACTCAGAGAGGCTAATTATAACAATCAATCAAGACTACATCACACATCACACAAATGGAACACATGTATGCACATACAACTCCTATTTTTGTTAAACAAGTCAATCATCATTATCTAACATATTTATATAATATATCAAGTTTCATAACATGAAATGCATAAACTAAACATTATCATGTCATGACATAGCATCAAGGATCACATAATCAACATCTAATTCTAGCGATCATCTTTGGTTCATTTACACAGTTTAGACAGCAACATACCATGTACTTAAACTGACATAACTGAAGCTACGCACATCCAAACAAGGTGATCCTAGACTTTCTGGAAAGCTAATGAAATTATCTACATCTTTGCTATTATCACTTAAGCATGATTCAGCCATTAAAAATACCAAACATAACAGACAAGCACTTATGTCCAAACTTTGGACAGAATATTACATTCATCTTCAAACAGCCATAACTGGAGATCTAAAGCACCCAAGGACTTGAAATAAGACTTTTTAGAAATCTTATTAAGTTGTCTACATCTTATTTATAATCATCTCAACATGATTAAGCATTTATCAAGGCTAACCAACTCAAACAAGTAAATATGTCCAGTCTTGGACACATTCTGACTTCTAACTTTAAACACATGTAAATCAAGTTCTAGACCACCCAAAAAAGTGATCCAAGACAATTTAGAAAGCTTATGAAAATAACTACAACTCTTCTATTAACATGAATATATGATTCATAACTTAAATAAGTCAAACAATTCATTATTTCAGATCTGCCCAGAAAGTATGCAAAACCTGACAGCCAAATTACAAAAACTATAACTCCTAAACTACTGGGCCTAAAATCATGAAATTTTAGGACCAACAAGATGAAGAAGTTATATACAACTTTTATATAGAACACATCTACATAAAACATCATTTTTCTCACAAACTAATAACCACTACAAAACCTGTGCATGCAGCAATTTCAGCATATTAATAAATCATTTCATCACTTGTTTAGTTAATCATTTGAGCACACCCATATGCTATTGAAACACTTCTAACAGTCATAATCATGATTACACATCACTTATCTCAGATTAATATGCAAAAAGGTCAATCATTCAAACATATACATTTTTATTTATCATCATGCTTTTATTAATTAAATAATTAACAAACATAGGCATTATTTTAAGTGATGTTGCAAACATATAATTTGGGGCTCATATTTTTACTAATGATAGATAATACAAAATCTTAACTACTGTAAAAATATTACATGCTCAGGTATTATAATTTATTTATGAAAAACTAGGCAAGTTTTATTCACAAAAATGCACGTGAGAGCAAAATAAATCTACAAATCATATTTTCTACAAACACATGACCATAATAAAATTACCTAAGCTACCACAACATCATAGGAAGACAGTGGAACTAGCTTTTCCATTTTTTACATGCAAACTTTTATCACAATTCATTTTAATCCATTTAATAGGCTGCAAGCAAAATAAATTCATAACTAATTCATACATGCACCAAAAATTCTGAAATGTTTATCACAGCACACATATCACATGAATAGTCTACCATAAAAATTTCACAGCAATCCAATCAATAAAACAACAGATATCATTTTATCCCTATTTAATGCTATTTAACACAAATAAATCATTACAGCATAAACTATCAACTAACACCCATCATATAAAACATTCACTAGACAGTACTCTTCACGAGGATTCCAAAATGTCCTCACTCGCAATTTTTCGACATTCCTACGATTTACTACGTATTTTACAAATTTAACTCAGATTTATTAATTAACCAAAAACGAAAACAGAAAACTGGTTTTGCATTTGGATCCCTGGAATCTGCAAAAAACAACTAAGGACCAGTTAGTAAATATATGTGCCATGTCATTTGTGCAAAGTGAAACAACAAAGAGTTTCAGCTTCGCTAGAATACCCTTCAGCGTCTTCTTCACGGGAGATCGACGGGAACCGACGGAGATTTGCTGGCTCTGCCAGAAAGGGGACCGGTCTTCAGAGCTAGGGTTTGGCCATGGGGCTGGCCCGGCCTGCTGCAGGGCTGTTGCCGTTCTGCTGCTGGCGCTACTACCTCCCCCAGGTCAGAAACGTCGCCGCCAGAAGGACGCCTGCGCGGAGAAAAAAAAATGTCGCGACTCCTGCACGGCTTCAGGTACGGGCAGAAAAACGGAGGGAGGAAGGAAGAAAGGAAGGAGGGGAGCGGTGGCCAGACTTGCTGCTGCTGGGGACGAGGGTGCCTGTTGCCTTCCTGCTGACCGCTGCTTTGGCGCTGCTGCTGCTCGACAAGAGGAGGGCGCGGCAAGGAAGGAGGCGCGCAGAAAAAATCACGGCCTCCGGCTCCAATCGCAGGAAGGGAAAGGAGGGAGAGCAAGGGAGAAAAGGAGATGGGGGCGCCAGCCTGCTGCTCGCCCAGGGAGAAGAGGAGGGAAAGCAGAGAGGGGTGGCCATGGACGTGTGGCTGCTCTGCTGATTTTTCTCTGCTGCATACTCATGGAGGAAGAACAGGCAGAGGGAAAAAGGGAGAGACCGTGTGAGAGGGAGAAGGAGCCGGGCTCGGCTTTTGCATGAAGGAAGAGGAAGGGGCACCGCCCCTTTTGGGCCAATGGGAGAAGGCGCGGCACACAAGACCTCGGGGCGCGCGCGCGACCTCCGGAAAATTTCCCGTCAAATTTTTCCCCCAATTTCTTTCCCAAAATGGTATGTTTCCGGAAACTTTCGGTCAAGATTAAAAATTGCGAACACTGATCAAACGGACTCCGATTCCGACGAAACTAATTTTGTTGTCGTCGTCTCGCCGAGTACTCTGACTTTCGTTAAAGGCACTTGGTCCGATTCCCAATGGTTTGCCCGGTAACGATCGTTGATGGCAGCTTCACGGTGACCGAAATTCCAATTTTGCAGTACAGACTTAACTGATTTCCGGAACCTGAAAACTGTGTTGTATCTCATCTTGCGAGCTCATTTTCACCCTTTTCGGCACCGATCCAGGTCTCGGCCATAAAACAAAATTTGTTCGTTTCGATCTGTACTACAACTTTCGTTTAAGGCGCACTGACATGCGAACACTCGAAAATACCGTTCAACTCCGGTCAAAGCGGTCGCCCGGTATGATCCAGATTACGGTCTCTCGTCGGTCGGAATATTTTCCTATCATCTGCTCAACATAAAACGTTCCTAACTTTTGCTCGTGTGTCCATAAATAATTGATTGGGCATAATTGCAAGACTTGGTTGAACCCGAATGATTTTCTTCAGTTAATCAGCCAGAACAGGCAAAGCTGCGACTCGTCATTTCATGTGACTTATTGATTCCAAATTTTGCCAAACTTTTCTACAAGTCACTATTGATAGGAACTGAAGCAGTGAACATGAAAAAGTCATGTTTAGCAGTAATCTTGAATATTTCAAAATTGGGCAATCATTATTGACTAGCGCTGTTAATTATTTCTGGAATTATTCATCCCAACACTTCTGTCGCCGCTCACATTACTAGAAAATATCTCTAGGTCATCACCTGACAGATCATGTCTGTGTTTACAACCCCTCCCCCCTTAAAAGAATCTTGTCCCGAGATTCCGGGCGAAAGACTTTTCGAGGGAAGAGAAGCATATCACTTATCCTTAATGGCTACTGACAACTCAAGACATACCGACTTCTCGGTAGAAAAGAAACTGTCAGGAATAAATCAACTTTCTGATCTTTCAAGTCGTTTTCTATTTACTCTTGATTGAAGAATTCCCTTCACTGATTCACATCGAACATTTAGGTGCACTCAAGACACCACTATTAGGTTGCCAAGGAAAACCATAATTGTACTGTTACTTTGGAAGGAATCCAAGATACTATTGCGAGAGAAAATACTGGATCTTCGTCTGGTTGACATTATTATAAAGCAACTTCCTTCAAGACTGGGAGGAACTGACTGACCAACAACCACTGTGTATACCATTGGTGAATGTTTGTTCTATCAGATAGCAATCGATGGAAAGCTACATAAGGTTCCATGTGTGCAGTTCTCTTTCTCTAATGATAAAACTGTATTATATGAGTCTCTTGAGAGAGCGGTGAATGTGATAGCTGACTGTACCAATTCCATGCCTTCACTGATCCTTCTTTTCATGAATTCTCATCTCCAAACAGCGACAGACGCTTAGGTGGAGTTTGATGCAATCTCTTGGGTAAAATATCTACTACCGAATTTTCACATACCACCAAGAAGGTCAACACCATCCTTCTTCATAATGTAGTTGTAACTCAATGGAACTGACTTGTTGAACTACTTTGGTCATGGGGCAACCTTCTCCAATCTATTTAGGAAGGCAGGAACATAATCCGAAATCTGTTGTTTGACACTTCAATTTGTCATCAAATTGGCACTTCTTAGGAGTCAATTTTGTAGAATACCTTGACTGCTCAAGAATAAGGGATTGATTCTGATTGTCCTTTCTATTCTTCATCTAATAGAATCCAAAATAATCTTCCTATAGTGGTCAAATGTACCATCAAGCGGTCCTTATCCGAGATACAATTCTGAATAAATTACTAGGCCGGTGTACTGCCTTGTATAGTACCATTCAAATTTTTCCAAGATAACGTTGGCCTCAACACGACAGAAACTGGGATGTACGAGTGCCACAAACAACATCAGTTGGTTTACAGACTTCTGATATAACACTATTTTGTGAGACATAGCCTTCATAGCTACCAAAGAGTCATTTCTAAACTGGATATTAGCCTTGCCATGGCTAAAACTAATTAGTTGTCTCTCAACACTAAAAAGCTCCAAGGTTTCAGCTTTTACTGCAAGCAATGCTGGATATCCAGGCGTGCAGTTGCCATCCAAGTCAACAAGGAATCAGGCACATCTGAGAGGATTGAGTTGGCTACAATATCGCCATGCAGATATCTATATTGAGTTCAGATAGAAAACTTTTTGGATCTCGAGTATCTTATCCAATATCACACCATCTATGTTACTTATCCCACAGCTGGTACTTGTCCACCTTAAGTATTATATGCCACTTTACTTCACTACCACCATATATGTTGCTCAAACAGAGTCCTTTGTCTACCACCTCTTATAGTCTGTCATTGCTTTCATTACTGACTGATTCTGGAAAAAGGTCATCCTCTTCGCAATCTTCAAAAGAAACACTGCCACATCTGATCTGCCATAGGGATTT
Organism: Coix lacryma-jobi var. lacryma-jobi; assembly: GCA_009763385.1. Classification (NCBI taxonomy): domain Eukaryota; kingdom Viridiplantae; phylum Streptophyta; class Magnoliopsida; order Poales; family Poaceae; genus Coix; species Coix lacryma-jobi. The sequence goes on from CM019824.1 coordinate 125,984,338, forward strand.
CTTTGAAAGAATATAGAAGATAACAAGGAGAAAGCTTCATGAAAGATTACACATTGGCGTAATTTCCATAATGAATCTCGACTAGAAACCACGATACCAGCGCGTGCCGAGTAGCACAATCTCGCGTCGGCCGCCACAAGAGGCTCTCGGTTTCATCGTGGCACCATTAGTTCATAATCAAGACACCATTATTGAATTCACAACTAGTGAGAAATCCATCATGACACAGATGAATCTTGCACGGATAGGCATCACATGCAAGGCATAAGCTAGGAAAACAAGGATGTTCACAAGGTTTGGGAAATCAACGAGGATGTGATTTTCAGGACAAAACATGGCACAAGACAACAAGGATATGCCTGGTGCACATCAAGGTCATGAAAAGATGAAGGATTACCTGAACATGATTTGGTCCAAACAACAACAAAAGGGCAACCAAGGGGTACAACAAGGATATGGGGCATGGTCTCCAGCACTTGGCAAGGCAAGCTATGGTCAAGAACTGGTATTGACAGAAACTTAACTTGGCTGGTCGAACTAACAAGAGCCTTTACAGCAAGGGGTACAAAACATCCATGGCTTAGGCAACACTTAAAAGGGGGCCAAACATGGGTCTTCAGGTTAGGCAAAGGCATGGCTACACAAACAGGCATGGACATACCACGGTTTGGATTCAAGATTCTAGAAAACTTAACTTGGGCTAACTGGTCAAACAAAAGGCATGGACAGACATAGGTACAGGTCTTTGGCACAAGCATTCTAAACCATCAAACTAGACACACAAACACAAGCCTTAAGCAACAAAGGTTCTACTCGGGGCATCTCGGAAGGTCGAGAGGGCTTGAGCACGATTCTAGATGAAGGTTCTACTGAGGACAAAGGTTGCCTAACCAAAGCATCACTTAGATAACAAAACATCTACACATAGCCTTAACAAGCATTGGAAGACACAAACAAATAGCTTAAGCAACCAACACTAATTACCAAGCTCAGACCAACCAAACATCTATCCATGCACACAAACACATAGACATGCAAAACAAGGTGAACAGACGTTGCCATTGTTTTATTTCTTGTTTACTAGATTGGAGCATAACTCTTTATATAAAAGCAAACATACCAAGCAAATTAAGGCATAATTGTTTGTTAACTATCAGTAGTTTACAACTTAAAGCTAACAACTCACTTATTTAGTCTATGAAACTAACAACAAGCAACAAGCTCATGCTAATCTACATTCCAATAGAAATAAACAGATACTAGGTAACAACAACTAACAAGAAGCATGCAACAACTTAATCTGGGGTACAAGCAAGCAGAACAACAGTTTAAAACATTCTAAATGTGTTTGAAAAACTAAGATTGCAGCCCATTTAAATTGTTTGCAAGTATTTAGTTCTCACAAGCATATGACTAGTAAAGATTAAAACTAGATTGGAGAACAATTATAAAGCATGGTGCACATAAAAACATAATTCTAGGCATAACCAGGTATGAAAACAGTTTATATATATATCTTAAACATGTTAGAGAAGTTCATGATTAGCCCAAATTAAATTCCTTACATGCACTTATTAATTACCTAACTTAGCTAGGTGAAACAGAGAGCTACTATAATTTATGCCCAGAGAATTCTGGAAAATTAGAGCAACTCACTCCTACTTTAGTAGGCTATTACAAGCATTTTAGTATTTTGAAGTAAGTAAAACAACCTACACAAGTCTAGCAAGTAATCATACTTAAAACAACTTAAACATTTTTAAGCTATTTAAGGTTATCTAATAGCAAGTTTTATATTTTTATTACATTAAACATGAAACTAGACGTATGAAAATTAGTTTCACAAACTTTTCATTCATATAACTCTAGTTCTTATTATTTACAAGAAAGCAAGCATGAAACAAAATTACATGGTTATAGCATGAAAAAGCAATTAAACAACATGTTTTGTACATTTCCTTGCTAAAGTATGTTAACACAAAGCTAACAAAACTAAAATTGTAACCTTTGGACACACTTAGCTTCATTATCACAATTACAAGTTTAGAAAGCATTTAGCAAGTCAAACAAAACTCCCCACAGAACAATTTTAAACAGCAAGTTTTATTATTTCCTTAGGTAAAGCATTTCGAGACAAAACTAACTCAAAACATTTAATTACAACTGTAGCATAGTTTTGCCACCCAAGTAGAACAACACTACACAAGTTATTTGGTTACAACAAGGCATTTCAACATAGGAAAAACTAGCCATTAGAGGCTTATTGTCTAACTACTCTTCTAGCAAACTTCAAGGAGAGCAATACAATTACACAACATGATAAACTAACAGGGTTAACTAGACAACATCATACAAGGTATTTATTTCTAGCCTATAACAAGCAATTACTTATTTAGCTAACATGGAAGCACCCATAAAACATTGCACCCTACTGACTATCAAGAACAAGACCACATTATATCTAGTCCAGATCAGCACACACCATCAAACAAACTAATTGCTTCTAACCTTTACAAGCAAACTAGCACATCATAATTGGAGCACTAGTTCACAACAAACATCATCATTACAGGAACAAAGGTGGGGAAAGCATTTCTATGCACAAACAACCACTCATGTTTTATCATTATATTAGTCACACTTGACAACAAGTTGTTTCTTATCAGAACAAAGGTGAGAGAAGCATGTTCATGAGGAAAGCACAAACAAGATGCATGCTTGCCCTATACGTCCTCACAAATTGCCAGTCTGAGGTGGCAATCCCGTTCTAGGTCGGTGGCATAACACGCACTCTCGATATAACTAATCGCCAACTATGCATACGCATTCGAGGTTAGTGTACCTGCAGAAAATCTCATTTCAGCCCATTCCCATAACATATATAAATACATTGCAGGAATTTAAATCTAGATACTATCTTAGGTGTATAACCAGTATACACGTAAGTAGTATATGCACTCATCAGAATAGTATTACTCCCGCAATTAAATACCTTCACCCGCATTCGTCCCTAGACCAATGGTTGTTTGGTCATGCTCTCACAACTCACATTTACCTGAGTGTAGGTGCGACGTTGCATAAAATAAACTCAACTACCCCACATATATGAGTACATCATATGTGAGGGCTACCTCCAACATTAGACCACAGGGTAGCATAGTGCGGTCATCTATACGTACCTTTTGAGTCAACGTGTCGTTGCAAGAAAGTCAAACCCCCAAAGTTAGTATTACTTAACTAAGCCACCTGAAAGTCCTAATTGGGCATAACTGGAGGTTGTCGCTAACATATAGTTTATAAATTAGGTTTTGACAAACTTGCCTAGTAGCTAAAGCTTTTTAGTAAAATAAGCTTTGCAAAACCAAAATTTTGTTTTGAAACCATGCACATGACAGTATTATGCTTAACCTTGCTCTGATACCAGCTGTGACAGAACCGACTGACGGACCAGGATGTCAGAGATATCATCTATCGATGATTACTTCGACTAATCCAGGATGACTTTAGAGATCCGAAGACTTGTAACGAAGTGTACTTGGATTAGGACTCTAGTTTGTAACTTAGCCGAGTTGTAAAAGGAAGTCCTATAATTAGAATAGGACTCCACTGTTGTAACCGGCTAGGACTCGGTCTACGCTGAGGCTCACCCGGATATATAAGGGGAACCGGGCGCAGGTCCTAGAGAATCGAACATTGAATCATAAGCAATACACAAGGCACACGCCGCACTGGACGTAAGGTATTACGCTACTTAGCGGTCTGAACCAGTATAAATCGTTGTCCCTGTGTAATCGCCGAGTCCTACGAAAGGCGATCCCCACCGAACAAATCGTCGGAGATTCCTCAAGACGAGTTGTCGGTTAACAAACACCGACAGCTGGCGCGCCAAGTAGGGGCTTTCAGCGATTCGACGATCAAGAGCCCGGCGAACCACGACAACATGTTCTCGGCGGGATCAATTTTCATTTTTGGCTCATGGACTTGCATTGCGAATGATCAAGGAAAGCTGCACAGACAGCTCGCCGTGGAATCAGAACCACAAGCCACGCCAAAGATGGAACACCTCGCTCAGAACCTAGCAAATCTGACAATCCAAGACCCGCAAGATCCTGGGGACCATACAAAGGCATCCGACTCCTACTCCAACTCGAATCCTGAAGAAAAGGACCCGAACACCTGCTATGGCTTCACCTTCGGGCTGCGGAACTCTGCTAAAAACTTCCATAACCTAATTGGTGCAAAATTCAAAGAGTATCAACAGATACCTTTGACGGGAGCTCAATAGGGACTCGTTTTCAGCTCTACCAAGGAGGGTAACATTGTCCATTGGCCAATTCAGCCTGCCCCGGCTAGACTGGTTGGCACAATTGACCAGCAACTTCCATACCAGCATGGACATCAGCTCCCTTTTGAGGAACACGACTCCACAACGGAACTAATCTCCAGCACTTCTACTTTGGAATCAGTAACACCGAGATCATCAAACCAGGGCTACAATCGTGAAGTCTTCATGGCGGGGCATCAGTCATCTCTACGACCACCAACCCCACCAGATGTCTTTCAAGACGATGAAACTCTGAGTATGATTTCAGACAATGATCCAGAAGGACCCGCGGAAACCGAGTCCTTGAAGGCTGAAAGAATCCGAAGGAATCAAGCTAAGGAAGCCCGCAGAAGGCGAGCAACTCACCGCAAGGAAGCTGTAGATCGCTATAATGCACGACTAGAAGAATACAACACCCGGAGGAGTCTGCAAGCAGAGGCTGAGCGTCAAGCTCGCACTGAAGAAAATTACTCCCAAGATGATCTCAACAGACGGCGCCCTGATTGTTCTCGCAACCTTGAACCCGAGTTCATGAGGGTCGCCGGCCATAAAGTCTTCCAGACTCCCTATCAAAACATACTAGCTCTAGCTACGGAGATGGGAGCCAAGACCAACCGCACCCCTGATGAAGAGCGACGACTGGTCATGCTTCAGACTACCGCACTCCAACTCTGAGGGCAGAATCTTGAATCCCTACCTGACGAGCAAGCTTCATCTCACCCAAGCCAGAGGCGGCCGGTTCAAGAACGACTCGGTCGTATCCCAGCAAGGAGCTGTCTTGGCCACCGAGTACCCGACCAAGCTGAGGGAGGAGCTGAATCTTCATACAGAGGAGTCGCAGTTGCAGCATCCGATGCAGTTGATCGCTTCCCCTGCTTTTCCCAAAGGCTTCGAGCGGTTTCGTTCCCGCGAAAATTCAAACCCGGGAATTACTCAAAGTATGACGGGAAGACAGAACCTAAACGGTGGCTCAGGTTGTATGCTCAAGCAGTCGAGCTAGCGGGTGGAAGCAACGACGTCAAAGCACTCTACCTCCCAATGGCTCTAGAGACAATGCCGCTCGCTTGGTTTGATAGGCTTAAACCCGAGTCCATCGACTCCTGGGAACAACTACATCATATCTTCGTTGAAAACTTTGCTGGTGTCCCAGAGAGATCAGATCCCCGGACAAAGCTCAGAACCTGCAAGCAACAGAAAAACGAATCAATGCGGGAGTACTATAGGCGATTCTCAGAAATCCGCTCTACAGTATCCGACATTACAGACAGAGAAGTAATTGACCTTTTTGGCAATGGTATTTGCGAAAGGTACAATTACAAAGATTTCATCAAGCAGGACCCAACCACCGCTGACGAGTTCCATCGGGCTGTAAACTCCATGATGGCGACAGAGGAACGCACACAGGAACGCTTCCCCGACAGAAACACGCAAGGTGATCGAGGAAACAACCTGAGAGGCAACCAGGCACCACAGCAAAATACCCGGAAAAGGGCAGGAGATAATACTGTTGCTGCCATGGAGCCTCAGAAGAAGGGAAACAAGCCATTCACCTTTGATGACTTACTCGACGGACCCTGCCCTTTCCATCCAAAAGGTGGAGATCAAGCAAGGCACTGTCGACAGCTCAAGGAGCGAGGCTTGAACTCTGACTTTAATAAGAACAAGAAAGACAAAGGCAAGAAGACAGCTGAGGATCCTCAACAGGACGCCGGTGTCTTTCAGCACCCCAAAGGAACTATTAATGTCATCTTTGGGGGAGTAACTACCAGTGACAACAAGAGGCTTCAGAAGCTTTCCCTACGAGAGATCATATCCACCGAACCAGCGACACCCAAATACCTCAACTGGTCCGAACATCCGATTAATTTCTCTAGAGCAGATCAATGGACCAGTGTTTCCAATGCAGGCCATTACCCGCTAGTTTTGGAACCCACAGTCGCTGGATATACACTTGGGAGGGTACTCATCGAAGGCGGAGCAGGACTCAATGTTATCTTTGCAAGCACCCTGCAAAAGATGAATCTAGATCTCGTAACCCAGCTCACACCATCAACCGCTCCTTTCTACGGCATAGTACCCGGAAAAGCGGTTGTACCACTCGGAAGGATTATACTACCCGTCACTTTTGGAACTCCGATTAATTACAGAACGGAGTACATCAGTTTTGTGGTCGCCGACTTCGAATCATCGTATCACGCCATATTCGGGCGACCTGCTATTGCCAAGTTTATGGGAGTACCCCACTACCCGTACCTCTTATTGAAGTTGCCGGGTCCCAAAGGAATCTTAACCTTCAGAGGCGACTTCAAGCGGTCATTTGATTGCGACACAGAGGCTGTCCAAATCGCTGAAAAAGCTCAACTCACCCTGGAAGTACAAGAACTCGCTCAGATGGTGCTTAATACCAAGCCTGGAGATTCAGAAATCCCAACAAAGAAGACGGGTACTATTCAACCATCAGCAGAAGTCTCCACAAAAGCCATTGACCTGGAAACCGGTGATCCTTCCAAGACAGCGGTTATCAGTGCTCACCTATCTGAAGAATAGGAACTCGCGCTCACCAAGTTCCTTAGAGCAAACAAAGACATATTTGCTTGGAAACCAGCAGACATGCCTGGGGTCCCAAGGAACTTAGCTGAGCACAGATTAGAGTTAAAAGAAGGCTCTAGACCTATCAAGCAAAGACTACGACGATTTTCACCAGAGAAGAAAGAGGCAATCAAGAAGGAAATAGCCAAGCTACTCGCGGCCGGATTCATCAGAGAAATCCTCCACCCCGAGTGGTTAGCTAACCCAGTGCTAGTCAAGAAGAAGAACTCTGCTGAGTGGCGCATGTGTGTCGACTACACAGACCTCAACAGGCATTGTCCAAAGGATCCCTTTGGATTACCAAGGATAGACCAAATAGTTGATGCCACCGCAGGCTCCGCCTTACTCTCTTTTCTAGATTGCTACTCCGGGTACCATCAGATTGCCCTCAAAGAAGAAGAACAACCCAAGACATCGTTCATTACTCCTTTTGGAGCATACTTTACAAAACTATGTCCTTTGGACTAAAGAAAGCCGGGGCTACTTATCAATGCGCCATCCAAGATTGCCTGGGTGATCAGATTGGCCGCAATGCAGAAGCTTATGTTGATGATGTAGTCATAAAAACAAAGGATCCGACTACCCTGATATCAGACCTAGAGGAAACCTTCAACCGATTACATGCGTATCAATGGAGACTCAATCCAACCAAGTGCGTCTTTGGGGTACCCTCAGGACAGTTACTCGGATTCCTCGTTAGTCATCGAGGCATCGAGGCTAGTCAAAAGCAGATCACAACTATCATCAACATGAAGCCGCCTACCTCTGTCCGAGATGTTCAGAAACTCACCGGGTGCATGGCTACGTTAAATCGATTTATCTCACGGCTCGGAGAAAAGGGATTGCCTTTCTTCAAATTGCTTAAAGCTGGCGACAAATTTTAGTGGACGGATGAAGCGGACAGAGCTTTTGAACAACTCAAAAGCTACCTTATCAATTCACCCGTACTCACACCGCCGGAGCCCAGGGAACCGATGATGTTGTATATCGCAGCTACCACACACTTTGTGAGTACTGCAATCGTGGTGGAGCGCAAAGACGACAAGCACATCTACAACACCCAACGGCCAGTTTACTACATCAGCGAGGTACTATCTAACTCGAAAGTCAGGTACCCGCAAGTACAAAAACTGCTCTGTGCTTTACTCATATCCTCAAGAAAGCTGCGGCACTACTTCGAAGCTCATGAGATCACGGTAGTCACGGATTTTCCTTTAGGAGAAATCCTTCACAACCGTGATGCTACTGGAAGGATTTCCAAGTGGGCAGTTGAATTAGGGGCACTCAACATCAAGTTCACTCCGAGGAAAGCTATCAAGTCTCAGGCCCTAGCTGATTTTGTCGCCGAATGGACTGAAATACAGCAGACTAGAGACAATGCTACTCCCGATCATTGGAAGATGTACTTCGATGGGTCCCTAAAACTCGGAGGAGCAGGAGCCGGAGTCCTTCTTGTATCACCTGCTGGTGAACAGCTCAAATACGTTCTGCAAATATTGTGGCCAACCACCAACAATGAAGCAGAATATGAGGCACTGCTCCACGGACTTAAACTAGCAGTCACTTTGGGCATTAAGCGGCTATTAGTCTATGGTGATTCTTCGGTGGTCATTCACCAAGTTAATAAAGACTGGGACTGTACCAAGGAAATAATGAACGCCTATTGTGCTGAAGTACGCAAGCTGGAAAAACACTTTGCAGGACTGGAACTCATTCATGTTACCCGGGATCTCAATGTGGCAGCAGATATACTCGCAAAATTGGGTTCTGACAGAGCACAAGTTCCTAGCGGTACCTTTGTACATGAGTTATCCAAGCCTTCAATCCAAGAGAAGGAGGAGTTCGAGCCAGAACCCGCAACCCAGGTCCTATCTCTAGCACCCGACTGGACATGAGTTTTCATTGATTACTTCAAGGAACATAAACTACCAAGCAACAAAACTACAACAGAGCAAGTCACCAGGCGTAGCAAAAACTATGTTCTAGTCGGGGATAAGCTGTATCGACGCGGAGCTTCATCAGGGGTCCTCCTCAAGTGTATTACACCAGAAGAAGGCAGGGAAATCCTGAATGAAGTCCACTCTGGGTCCTGCGGTAATCACGCAGCTTCAAGGACACTAGTCGGAAAAATCTTCAGGTCAGGATACTACTGGCCCTCAGCTCTAAAAGACGCGGAAGACTTAGTCCGTCGCTGTCAATCATGCCAGTTCTTTGCCAAGCAGCAGCATGTACCCGCACATGAACTGATATGCATCCCTCCGTCATGGCCCTTCTCATGCTGGGGACTCGATATGGTGGGTCCTCTCAAGCGCGCCCCAGGCGGATTCGAGTACATCTACGTTGCAACCGACAAATTCACAAAATGGATCGAGTACATGCCCTTGGTCAAATTCAATGCTTCCAAGTCAGTCCACTTCATGCAGAGCATCTTTCACCGCTTTGGAATGCCGCATAGAATCATCACGGATCTTGGGTCCCCCTTTACGGCTATCAAATTCAAGTCATGGGCCAGCGACTATGGAATCAAGATAGACTACGCATCAGTGGCTCACCCTCAGTCCCATGGCCAAGTTGAAAGAGCAAACGCCCTGATTCTCGCCGGATTAAAACCAAGGCTATTTGGCCTCCTAAAAGATCACGGCGGAAAGTGGGTTGAAGAATTGCCTAAGGTAGTCTGGGGGCTACGAACACAACGAAGTCAGGCAACAGGCCAAACACCTTTCTTTCTGGTATATGGCACTGAAGTAATCTTACCGGCTGACTTAATCTGGAACTCCCCACGAACGGAGCAGTACAACGAGGGCGAAGCTGATGATACCAGGCGGTTAGAAGTCGACAGCCTTGAAGAAGCCCGACTAACCGCACTTTTTCAGTCAGCAAGATACCTTCAAGGGATGAGGTGCTATTATGATAAGAACGTCCATCACCGCACCTTCCAAGTAGGTGACATGGTGTTGAAGAAAATTCAGAACACCGTTGGACGTCACAAGCTCATGAGTCCATGGGAAGGTCCTTATATTGTATCTAAAGTAACAAGACCCGGGTCATTTGAGCTAGTCACTGAAGATGGATCTCCACTGCCAAATTCATGGAATATAAAGCACTTGAAGAAATTCCATACTTAAGGACTATGCTACAATTCTGATTCTGAGCAATTGTATTTATTAGTCGGATATTAATAAAGTTTGAAGTTCATACGACATAAGAACTTTTATCCAGGCTTTTTTCTACACCTCATCACGACTATTCAGTCGCATAACAGTCTCTGCAATAGCAGGGCTTACCTCCGACTAATATATAATATTATTCGGATAGATTGGTTCAGCGGAAACAATACTTGAGTTACGAGCTTCGAGCTCAATACAACTCACAAGGTAGTACGGCTTAACACCCGGCTATCAGCCTATAGTGAATATGAAATCCACTATAGTGGACAACAGTTCCTATAAGGCATAACAAGGTGGATTAGTACTCACCCTGTTACACATTTCTTGGACAGAGGTCCACCCACCTTCGCACTCAAGCTGCGATCGTCAAGAGGATATGATTCACCCAGAAGGAACCAATGCTACGGTCCTTCAAACGGTGCTTGATCATTGTTATCCCTTGAACAAGGGTACTAAGAGTAGTACTCGGGCAAAACTAAGTTCCCTACATAGTGGTTAGAGAAACGAAGTCACACGACCCAAACTAAAGTGCTAGCGAGCACTCGGATAAACTCGTCTAATTAGACGCCTGGTTATACATCCACAACAAATAAACTCATCCCATTGCCAAAGAAATTTGCCGCAATATGGAGTTGGACATATATGCAATTCACAAGATTCAAAAGTAACCAATATTTTTGATATCTTATAATAATTGTTTTCAGGAGATACAAGCTGCAGGGACAGAGAGGAGCCTAGACTACTCTACAAGATCTAATATCTGTGAGTACTCCTCCACGACGGCCTTCACCTCCTCTTGCATTACCGCAAGGTCCTCGTCATCTTTGCCCTCAGGAACGGTCATCAGAGAGGACAGGTCAAAGGACGGCAGATGTAGCCGCAGCGTTGCCATCAGACCCTGCACCACGGAGATCGACATATCTTTGATGTATTGCGCCAGCCGCCCAGGTGCAGCTTTGGCCTGTTCAATCAAAGACTCCTCGACTCCTGCCGGCGCCGGAATCATGTTGGGCAGGGGCTCGACCGCTTGCTCCAAGGCCATCAGGGAATCCCGCGACTCCTTCGTAGACTTCAAAGCCTGCAGAAGGTCCCGGTCAGCACCCTCACGCATCAATTTGGCTTCTTGAAGAGTACTCTGCGCATTAGCAAATACCTCTTCAAGCTCCGCCTGCTTCCGATTGAAGGCGTTCTGCAACCCAGAAGCCAGCTTATTTGCATCTGCATACAAAACAGTCAGTTATCATGTCATCCGACTAATATTATGGAGTAGAACGACACAGAAACTCCAAGTATACCTTCAAATTGCTTTTTAGAACTCTTCTTGAGCTCCTTCAACTTCTGTTCCATAGCAACGGACTTGGATATCAGCTCACCCTCTCGGTCGTTAGCAGTGTCACGCTCCGCTACCACTTCCTTGAGGTTGCCTTGGAGTTCGTTAATGCGATTATGCAAAACATGGGTGGCTACCTTCTGACTAATTTGGTCCTGGGCAATATAGTCCCGGAGCTCTTGGTTTTCACGAGACAGCTCCTGGCGGATCCGGGTGACTTGATCTCTAACCTTGAAGTCAAAGGACTACAATACAATAATATCGTGAGTACTCGGATGAGTTTACAGTATAACAAGAAGAGATCGAGACTCTTACCTCAACAAATTGGTGAAGAGCTTCAAAAGGAGCCCTCACCTGATCCCTCAGCTCCTTCAGCCGAGTAAGATCCTGGTCATACCCGGATACGTCAAGAGTAGCTCCTTGGTGCGAGGACTCGGGTGCATCTAAAGATCCTCCCTGCTGACAAGCTGAGCCCTCTGCATGTATCTCCATGAAGACCATGTCCAGGGTAGGTTCGTCCGGCTGTCGTGTATGAAAAAACCAGTCATTCCACACTCGGTCAAACTCCAATTGAGCGGGAGAACGAAAGATGGAGTACGGCCAACCAACCTGAGGCAATGGAAGAGCATCCGCGTCAGGAGCAGCTTTGACCTGAGACTTGGACGCAGAGGAGTCAGGCAGCGGATCTACCTGACTGGAGGTTGGCGGCATGCTGGAGTCATCCTTGGCCAGCGGCTCCGACTCCTCTACCGCCTGAGGATCAGGAACGGTGCTCGAGGCTGTTGCACCTGGTTTTGTCTTCCTGCAAGCAGACAAGTATACATGTCAGTATCAGAACTCTGTGTACACTCTACAAAGCTGAAAACTTACTTCACGAGCTTCAAAGGCTTTGGTAGCTTCAAGAGCGGCTGTATCAAAAGCGGGTCTGAAGTCGGAGGCTTCTCAGACACCACGCTGCTTGAAGTCCCTTGCGCCGTCCCAGCATCTGATACAGCGACATATATAAGACAAGAGACCATCAACACTCAAAAGGACTACAAAGTACTCGGGTTTTCCCTTACCAGGAGCACCCGGCTTATAGTGCTTATCAGACAATTCTTGAGATAAAAGAACTTTTCGACAAGCACGACGATTACTAGTGCGAGCCTTCTTAAGGACGGGTCCTCCGGCTTCTAGTTGAGGAGTCGGCGACCTCTTTTGGCTACCCTCAGCCTCTGGGTCTATAAGCAGGACATCAGAGTCAGTTGATTCTGTGTCAAGCCAGTCAAGATCTTCAGGTGAACTTGGTTGGTTAGGAAGATCCTCACTTCTGACGGGACCTTCCAAAATGATGCCTCCGCCTTCTTCAGTCGCCGGAGGCAGTGGAGGGCAATCATTGTTATCTCTCCCCTGGCCCTATAAAACAGAAGGATATCTAGTCAGGTCAGAAGGATATCTATTCCGAACCTTGACAACACGACAAATTAAGTACTTACCTGAGAAGGAGGATTAATGGCGGAGAAGGATGTCATCACTGGAGCAAGATGTCCACGGCTCTTAAGCAGCAGGTTCACTCTCCAGAGGACTTCGCAGTCTGCCAATTGCTCGACAGCGTGGCGACCCGGGTCATTTTTACCCAGGTATTCGAACCCAAAGTTGGCTCGCTGCTGAAGCGGGTGGATGCGCCGGGCAACAAAGTCTTTGTAACACCTCTGGTGTTTAACTGTAATTAACCTGACATGTCATCATCATTAGTCATTAATCATCCTTGCCTTGCATTTATGTTTGCTTAGTACTTGTGTAGCAATCTCTTTTCAAAAACCCTAAAAGCCCAAATCTTCCTTTAAGGGCAAAAATGGTAATTTCACCTGTGTGCCAAGCTTTGTGTAATTCTTGTTCAGTTGGATGTCTTGAAGTTTTGTTGTGTTGGCCAAAGTTCAAAAACCAAAATCAGATTTCAAATCCCTTTGCAAAACCCTGATTTCCAAACCCTAGATTTTATCCCTCTTTTTGTAATTCAAAAATTATTCAAAATTTGAGGTTGGTCCAAAAAACAAAGTTGTAGATCTGGCCAAGATAAACAACTTTGGTATTTACAAAATTTCATGTTTCTGTACAAAGTTTGAAGTAAATCCAAATTCATTCAAATTCCAGTTTTTGTCCCCTTTTCAGTTTTAAAAATTTATTTAAAAACTATTGGGTTTCAGAAAAAGGGTATATTAGCAAAGTTGTAGGTTTTGATAAAAGGAACAACTTTCATATTTGCAGATTTCCAACTTTCAATGTAAAATTAAAAGTAATTTTGAAATTATTCAAATCCTAAAAGTGTCCCCTTTTCTGATTTCGAATTTAATTCAAAAACTGTTTGGAATTTGAAAATATTCTTTTTGACAAAGTTGTAGATCTCTTTTTTCTGAACAACTTTGGTGTTTTGAGTTTTTGCTTTTCAGTTCAAGTTTTGGGAGTAATTTGCGAAATACAGAAAGTCAAACCCTAAGACCTAGCCCTGTTCATCTTCAACCTACAGCTAGGGGGCCCCGGCCATGGCCGCGCGCCAGCGCCGCCTGCGCCACGCGTGCCTGGCAGCCGCACGTCCGCCCCCGACTTGTCGCCTGCGCCCGCGCCATCATGCCGCCCCCGCACGCGCGCCAGTTGACCTCCGCCCCGTCCCCCACTGCTCCCAGTTCGCCGCCGCCGCGTGTCCAAACGCCGGCGAGCTTGCGCCCGGCCCCTGGGCAACGCTCCTGCCCCGCTGCAGCGTGCAATCGAGTGTGCGTGCTTCGCCCGATCTTATCCGCGCCCGCGCGACACCCATCCGTCCCTGCCCGCGCCTATAAAAGCCACCACCGGCTGGCCGGAGAAGCCACCCACCTCCGCCACCGTGGCCAGCCCGCTCCAGACCCTCTGCCGCTCAACCACCTAGCCCGAAAGCTCCGCCTTGAGCTCGTGAAGCTTTCCCGCCCCTCAATTTCACCTCCCCCGCCTCCAACCGCCCGGCGTAACCCCATCTTCCCATCTCCGGCGGAAACCCGGTGAACTCGGGTTCGTCAAATACTCCCTCTCCGGCCACGATCATCTTCCCCTGACCCCTGTGTCAGCTTCCTCGGCTCCGCGCGACTCTAACCAGGCCCTTGCGGTCTCGTGTGTTGCGCAGGATCGCCGACTCGCCGGAGTGCCGCCGCGGTCGTCTCCTTCCTCGAGCCTCACCCTCGAGCACGTGACGAGCCTCAGCCTCGAGCCTCACCCTCGAGCACGTTTCCGAGCCACACCCTCGAGCCCTGCCTCCGACCCGTGGTAAGCACCCGAAGCCTCCGGTCTCTGCTTCCACTCCGTTTCGCCCGAGCCTCCCAGTCAGGCCTCGGACGGACGCTTGCTTTCCGTCTCGCCCGAGCCTTCCGTCTCGCCCGAGTCCGCTTCGCCCGAGCCAAGCCTCGGCGAGCACATGCTCTCCGCTTCGCCCAAGCCTCCGGGCCAGGCCTCGGACGAAGCAGTCGCTTTCCGTCTCGACCGAGCCCGTCTCGACCGAGCCCGTTTCGCCCGAGCCCCGCGCGATTCGCCCGAGCCCCGCGCGATTCGCCGAGCCCTTCATAGAAGGAGCACAATGCTCTTTTCTTTTTCTGAAAGTTGTGAATAGTGTTCTGTTTTCTCTTTTTTGTGTGAATTAATCTGTTGTTCCTTAAATCCTGATAAAATTATGGTATGCTCCTTGCACTGTGTAGTATTTTATAAAAATATGAAACTTGACTTTTCTGCAAGAATTTGAAAATGTAAAATCCCTCTTTTAATTAATAAATGGATAGTTTTGGATTTTTAGAAAATTATTTATAACTCCAAAAATCATGAGACTAATTTTTGTGAGCTTCCTATGCCATGTTTAGTCTCTGGTGAAATTTTGAAGTCTTGAGGAACAAGTTGATTTTTGAGCATTTATCTTTAATTGTTAAATAGTGCCTTTTGTTAATTAATGTCTGGAATTATTTGAGCACCTTAATGACCTCCAAAAATTATGAAATTTGTTTTGCCATCTATCTACACCATAATGAACTTATGTGATTAATTTAGTAATTTTTGGAGCAACTTCATAAAATGACCTTTTTAAATAATTAAGGAAAAATAAAAAAAAGGTGATTAGGGTTCATGTTGTATGCCCTGTTTTGCATTGTTCATGATAGCATACTCATGTGCATGCATCATTGCATTCGTATAGTCACCGAGGAAGGAGTCAAGATCGAGGCAGCCGCCGACGAACCTGTCCCTGAGGCTACCCCGAGTTCCGACAACTGCCCTGCCGCCTTCGAGCCTGCCCTCCTTGCTCTTCAAGGCAAGCCCCGGTGCATTTAACCCTTTCCTTGAATTTATAAAATGATTTCCTTAAATGCTTTTGAGTTAAATTATTGCATTAGGTTTATTGGAGTTGTGTGCTATCCTAATTGATGCACTATCCACCTTGACCACTGATACACCTGATACCCGCTGTTCAAAAGTATTTGAAAAATGCTTAGCAATGCTTATTGAATTAGACTTTGCAATAAAATGCCAATTTCAAAAGTGTGATCACTTAAGGAATGTTTATGGGATTTTGGTCTTACTCCCCGGCTGTTGGCTAGGTATCTGATCCGTACCTAGTCAATAGCGAGGAGAGGTTGTCCGAGCGTACGGTGCCGTCATGTTGTAGTCCGGGACTCAACAGTTGACACCGACCGGGACAGGATTGAAAAACTGACAGGACTATTACGCTTGGGTGAGATATGACCAAGGTATAGTTCTGGCTGGAAAATTAGGGACCATCCGTATGGGGGCCTGCTGGTCAAGACTTGTAACTATTCACATACTTCGGAAAGCTCTGGCTCCGAGAAATCCTTGATTGGGACCGACAACCGCGCACTGGGAGTGGAGAGATGGCGGAAGTAGCATGTACCCACGTGGTCGTCGTACCTGGAAAGGAGTGGTGTACTATACTTCCGGGTGGCGTAGGACCGGTCCAATCTTGGAGGAATCGTGGTAGACGAGTTGGCATATGCAAGCTTGGGTGCTACATATGCAGTGTGGATAGGGATCCTCAGCTGAGTATTATTTATCCGGATTAACGTTGCTCCTCGGTTATGGAGACTTGGTCCACTGACTGTCAACGGAGAGTGGTTCTCAACTAGGAA